>CP124713.1:140407607-141802661 GCA_031232105.1 Capsicum rhomboideum
TCTAAGTAGCACCCGGTAAAGCATGTATACGCTAAGTAAAAGCCTGATTATCTCTATTCTAAGCAACATTCAGAAAAAAAACACAATACTAAAAAGATCTTAGTTTGATCAGTCATTGACAAGAAGAACCTGAATGAAGTGAGTAATAGTGTTTTATGATCCCTATATCATTTGTCCACAGAGAAAACAATGCTTTTACTCCTCCAAGGAAAGGTATGCATGGTCAAGCCCGGAACGAGAGTCAAGCAGGTTGATCAGGATATCCTTATTCATACTATAATATTCTCAATTTAAAGTCTGACTACCTCTATTAGAGATGACAAAATTAAATTAGCACACAAAAATATAACTTGCCTAACTTGTCAAAGTTTTGGTTTATTGAGTCGCCCATTTATTACCTTAGATAATTGATATGTACTGTAAATTGACCCATGAGAAATCTTGTCAATTTTTTTTGAAAAAGATATTTTTTTTATTTGATATGTTATATATTAGCCATAATAAAGAAAGAAAAATATTTTGTTTGGTACTAAAAGAATCATAAAAGCACAAATAAATCAATTAAATCTTAATAACAATCAGATGACTTGAGTTATCACCCGCCTTTTAATCCATTTCAAGCCAAGTAACTTTTGAAAGGATTATTAGCTCAGTCCATTCTGACTCAACTCGCTCATTTGACACCTCTAATCTCTATTTTAAATAGCACCCGAGAAAGCACATGCTAAGTTAGAGTTCGATTATCTCTATTCTAAATAACACCGAAAAAACATATGCTAAGTTAGAGTTCGACTATTTCTATTCTAAACAGCACACACTAAAAAAAATCTTTACCATTTCCTTCCAAAAAAGAAATTCCCTTTATGAATTTACAGCTTTTGTTTTTGTGTTTCAAATTGGTGGAGCCATGCAAATTATAGCTTAGTCTGAATTAATGGACAACATCTTTTACTGTTGTTTTAACTGATTGATGTTGTAGCACGCCTATTATCATTGTTCATGAATTACATATCCAATCAAAATTTAAAAAATGAAAATTATTAAAAATTATATATTTTTTTGGGTTTCTCATCCAGCGTCCGGTACTAGTATTGGAGTTCTGATTAATTCGGATCGCGAACTACATGATCCATTATGAGGGGGTGGTGCTCCGAAATTTTTCTCCATGCACTCAAACTCGAGACTTCTGATTAAGGGTGAAGTAGTTCTTTTGTTGCGCTACAACTCATGTTAGCTTATAAATCATATGATTAGGTATAGAGTCTAGAGACTAGCTAATTGTGTCATCATTAACTAGACTATAAACTTTATCATCAAGCATAACAATTTCAACTTAATTAATTATTCATTAGTTTAATTGATGTTTATGGCATATACTGATGTCAAACTTATAATGGATGACATAGATGAACTATTTTCAATAGTTCGATGACATATTTGACCCTTTTCCCATAAAAGAATCTCATTCTGAGAAAAAGAAAGAATAATATATTTCTATATTTGATAATAATTTACAGTTAATTTCTCAAATGATCATCTACCCTTGACCAAATGATCTAGAAAAATCATTTCTCGTTCTTATGTCCCAATAAAGTCACTCAAATTCATATATTTATTTTACAAAATAACAATGACACTTTGAAAGTAACTTGAAATGATTTTAAATATAAAACCACTTATTGGCCATTACCATTTGTAGTATATGTACTTCTTCCCACTTATTGAACAAATATGTAAAATTTCTATAATTTCAATCTCTTTCTTTTGTTTTGGTTTTGCATTGCCCACTCCAACCTCCGGGAGGTCAATAATGGTCGCACTTATCTTTTAGTATGTCTCGAATAATCCTCAATCTACCGATTGATGGTGAAGATGCTCAACCACTTGAGCAAGCCTCACTTGTTACAATTCCGAGTTTGTCAATATTTTACAAACTTTAATTGTTTATATTTGAAGTGATTAAACTTACAAAAAGTTTATAAACATTAGCTATACCTTAAATAAGGGTCCCAAAATCAGCTATATGAGAAAGTCCACTAATTGAGAACGAGAGAGAAATGGCCATTCTTGAAAGGGAAACTTTCAGAAATGGCCGCATTATTGAAGAAATAGGCAGCGAGTAGCCACAGTTTGTAAAATTATAAATTTTAGCCTACCTTATATTTGGGTCGCGTGTTGTATCATTGTATTTGTATCAACAAATACAGGTGTATCAACGAATACAAATCTGTCTCTCTCTCTCTCTCTTTTTGTATTTTCATTGGATAGTCATTGTATCACTGTATTTGTATCAACGAATATAGGTGTAGCTGCGAATACAAACCTCTCTTTCTCATTTTTTTTTTGTATTTTGTATTTTCACTCCTCTTTTTCTCCTTCTTTGTATTTTGTATTTTCACCCTTCTCTCTTTTTCAAATGTATCAAACTTATCATTTGTATTTGAATGATTCAATTTGTATCACCATTTTTTTAAAAACTTCCAGTTTTGTAACAAAATATATTAGGTATTTGAAATCAAATAAAAATACATAATTGAAAGTTTTAAAAACTGGAAGTTTTTTTTTTTTAAAAAAGAAAGAGACAAGACAGCTGAAAGTCAATGAGAGAGAGATGGAGGAAGGGAGGCAGTGAGAGAGAGGGAGATGGGGGAGGGAGGCGAGCGAGATTGGGAGAGAGGGAGGAGAGTAGCGAGAGAGGAAAGTAGAAGAGAAACTATGGATTGTATTTAATTGGCAGGAGAGGTTATAGATTGTAATTAACTGAAACTTAGGCTAAATAGATAATTAGGAGTCTATGTTTGCTAAGCCATATAGTTTTGGAAAAATTACATAGCATAGATAAAAAGGATCCTTAATTATCTATTATAGTTAATGTTTAAAATAATTACTTGACATAGTCAAAAGTTAGTTAAAAAACTATTATTTAAGTGGGCTTTTATATACAAATATAATAGCTTGTATATCATGCAATTAATCTATCTCATCTAATTAACTTAAATTTTGACTAACTTAATTGAACACTTAATTTTATTTTTGATTTAATTTAAAAATTGGTCATTTTATTTGATTTTTCTCTCTCTTCTTAAATTTTTTATTTATTTAATTTTTGTCTCTCTTCTTAAATTTTCCACGATCTTCTTCAAATTTTTTTCTTGAAAAGTAGAAACTATTGGTAGGTTTTATTATATTGACTCTTAAATAGTATATTTTTGTAATTTTTTCAAAGATTTATTACATCAAAAAAAGTTTCTTCAATTTTTTTTTTCAATTCATGCGAAAAAAAGGTTTCAATACGTATACAATATATATATATATGTATATATCTTCTTTTTCTGTTAGTTACATACAAGTATTTATATCATGTCAATTTTTTTTATGTATATATATGTATACAAATAACCATCATATACAATTAGACAGTTGTCATGTGTTGGCATATACACACACACACACACATATATATATACACATATAAAATATACATATAAGTTGTATGATCAGTTTTTGATTTGTATAAAATATGTTGGTTCATATTTTATACATTACATATATAGGTATATAACTATCACGTATTTGTATATAACTAAATTGTATATTTTTGAAGTTGGTTTGTATAAACTATGTTTGTTCTTCTATTAGGCATTAGGTATATCTCAGTTTGTATAATTTATTATTGGTATTTTGTATAAACCAAAAGAAAAGGAAAAAAGTTTCAAGGATTCTCACTCTAGAGGGGGGGGGGGGAGGGGGGAGGGGGTAACGACGTTGTGAATGACTCGAAGGTATTTTGTATGTACCCAAATGTATATTTGTATGAATGTATATACAATAGATATACGTATGTCTATATTTCTTTTTTTCTGTTAGTTACACACAAGTATGTATACCGAGTCAATTTTTTAATGTATATATGTATACAAATAACCGTCATATACAATTAGACAGTTGTCATGTGTTGGTATATGCATATATATACATATATAAAATATACATATAAGTTGTATAATCAGTTTTTGGTTTGTATAAAATACGTTGGTTCATATTTTATACATTACATATAGGTATACAACTATCATGTGTTTGTATATAACTCAAAGGTATTTTGTATAAATTATATTTAGTCATAGAGAGAATTTGTTTGTATATTTCTATCAATGCATTTGTATTTTTGTATTTATTTTGTTATATTTCTTTCACATACATTTTTAATTTGTATACATTTATACATTTAAATTTGTATATTTATACATATAATCTTTGAATTCTATTTTTGTATTTCAAAAATTAAAAGATAACCAATAACAGTCCATATGAAAAAGGAAGAAACAAAAGATTTGAAAAAGACATGTTGGAGAGAATAAAGGAAGTGAATCACTCCCCTTTCCTTTTTTATTTCTAAACATAAATGAAATAGTTATTAGTTAATATTTGTATATAAGAGTCCTAAATAAATCTAATCACTAACTAAAATCTATAAAATGTAATTATTAAAACTTAGACTAAAAAGTTAGTTAAGAGGGTATAAATTGGCTCTATATGAAGTTTTGCCGTTAGTTTTCCCTTCTTGAAATTGCTTGTTTGGGCTCTATTATATTTACTTTGGGCTTAGAAGTTGATATTCATATGGGCTATTGACATGTATATACAATTTTAAGATAAATTGACATATTTTAAACCAAATATTTATTTAGAAAACTAAGCCTAAAACAAATAACATTATATAGCCATCTGTTGTATCTTGCCCGCACAAAAATAGGGGAGGGAATATACCATAATATCAGCTATTCAGATGCAAAAATAGGAGGAGATTGAGAAAAAACGCATTCTGAGCCGGGGGTCTACCGGAAATAACCTCTCTACTTCATCTGAGGTAGTGGTATGGACTGCGTACACTTTACCCCCTCCCCCCCCCCCCCTCTCCAGACTCCACCTGGTGGGAATACACTGGGTATGATGATGATGATGATTGAGAAAAAACGCAAAAACAAAAGCTGAGAAAATGGAAAATAAATATATTGTTCAATGTGATATCGTAGTTGATTATCCACACAAAGGAAAATCAATATAATTTTGTTCATCTATCCTCGTTCATGTATATCTGTTAAATAACTGATATACGATAAATTGTACAAGTTTTATAAGAGATATACATTAAGCTATACATGTATCAAGGACAAGTTATACAATTATACACATTTTGAAGGACAAACAGCTTATTTATATCATACTTAAATTTTGTTAAATCACGGATATACAGTTGTTCATGCAAGTTTTATAATAGATATACACTTTGATACACATATACGAAGGACAACTTATATTCATAAAGAAAAAATGGAGGTTATTTAGGAGAGAAATGCAGTTACAAAGGTGAGAGAATATGTTATAATGTGGAGATAAAAGGGGGTACCTTTTTTAATAGGAAGGAGAATTATTAATTTGTATATTTAATTTAATTGGTTATACAATGCCAAAAAACAAGAAGGAATTATGTATTTGGACTATTGAATACCAAAAGTTAAAACCTGAGTTAATTTGTGCATACTTTAGTAAATATCGAATTATCTATTGAAAGAGAAACTTTTGGCACTTCAACTATTACGATATTTGATCAAATAAAAAGTATTATACCGAAATACTTAAATATGTAGACAATCTATTTTTTTTTTGTTGCCAATAATCCTACAACTTCTGAGTATAGTAACATAATGATCATCATTGTGGTAACTTATTGCAACATAGAGCATAGTAACAAAATGATTATCATGAAGAAAGAGACTAAACAAGGATGAATTTTATGGACTTTCTCGATCAATCAGTAGATTTGCATGAAGAAAGAGACTAAACAAAGCGGAATACTTTTTTTAGAAGTAGTGTGGCACGTTCGTATGCTCGTTTCTTATCATTTATCGTAGATTAATAAAACTCAAAACCGATAGCGAGTAGAATAAAAAAGTTGCTTCTAAAATACCGATTACTAAGTAAATTCGTATCATATTTAATAATATGAATAAAAGACGAATTGAGTGTCGAATAACATGGATATCCATATTTTTGGACTATGTTTTCTACAAGATTTTAGAAGAGAATGTTTCGAGCTCCTATGTTAAGGAAAATCATTAGATTGAAACCCATTTTCGAACCATAGCTTACAAAGGGAGCTGAATTTGAAGCAGAGAAGATGGCTTAAATTGCTTACGAACTACGATATTGACATTCTTTATCATCCGAACAAGGCTAATGTTGCGGCTGACGCCCTCAATCGACGTTCCATGGACATATGAGTTGATTCATATTTGATCCGATTTTGAGAAATTTCTCATCCCATCTATTTTAAATTGGACAGACTTAGACGGATAATATTTTATTCATTTAACCAACACTAGCTGCCACAATATATGCACATTATAATAATGTTAAAAAATAATTAAGGAACATCAAATTCGGCATAATTTAATGAAAGTTTGTACAAATATATTGTGTCACTCAAATTGGGGACCATGACTTTTTTTCGATCAATTTCCCAGTAGTCCCTGGGTGATTGTATTACTCCCAATAATTTTTGGGACCATGAATTATTGCGTTCTTTACATAATTATGTGACCTCACAAAGGCCATAGACTAACATTTTTTTTTGTATAAATTTAGTTAAGGTATTGTTCGTTTTGATTCGATTTTTTTGAGCTACTTCAAAATTTCGAGTATGACATAATTTTATTTTCTTTTGTTTTAACGTAAAACATCTCAATAGCATTTAAATCTTCGAGTCACCTTTATATATAACAATAACAATATACCAATATAGTCTCATAAAGTGGGCCCTGGGGAGGGTAGAGTGACGCGTACCTTACCACTATCTCAAAGATGAGATAGAGAGACTGTTTTCCAATAGACCCCCAGCTCAAGACATAAACAATCTAAAAAAATGAAATGGAAGTACAATAGACAGTAGATAGTAACCAAAACAGTAGACAATAGCATAATAGTGCTCCAATAAAATAATACTACTATAAACGGACCACATGAATCAATACATAGTAGTAGAAATCGAAGAACAAGAAACTATAAGGGCAGTTCTACAACTACTAGTAAAGATGTAACGATCCAAATCGTCGTTATGTTACAAACTATCTCGGAAAAATATTTCGACTAAGAAATCCTTGTTTCGGACCTTATAGGAATTATTTCGTGGAAAAAAGCCGGGGCCCAAATCGAATTTCGACTAAGAAGGATTCATCGCTGCAGCAACAAAAGTGCCGCTACAGCAGTAAGGAGCCGCTGCGGCAATGCCTAGGCAGTAAGCCGCCAGGGTTCGCCCTGTTTTGTGATTTTTCATACTTCGCAAAAATAACCCTGTGTTCCCAATATGTTTGGCTAGAAATCGTTCACGACATAATAGCAATACATATATATTATTTAGTTAAATTGGATGTCCTATAAGTATGAGAAAAATATTATTTGTTACATGCCCCAAACGGGGGAAATCCAAATCCAAAATTAGTAAATAAACAAGAAGGGGGGATCTAGCTGGTGGCCTCATCATCTTCGAGGCTCGAGGCGTCTGATCCCTCCACCTCCATCCCGCTAAGGAAGGAGAACTCCTCTGCGTCCTTCTTCGTTAGCTTTGGGAGCTTCTTGGCGGGGGAGGCGCACTTGAACATGACCTGCAAAGCCTTCCACATCCTAACCAACATAGAGTCCCAGAAGTGCCTCTTCTTCTTCTCCTTATCTAGCTCCCTTCAGAGCTCAACATAGGCCCGGGCTGAGTCTGGAGGGGCCGTGGAACTATTAGGAACCGAACCTGGGGGGAGACAAATGGGACCGCCCCAAATAACCCCAAACAACAGCGAGGTCGGCCTCCCAATTACCAAGGGATACAGGAGTCTGTATGAGAGGGGTGCTAGTCTCTTCGCCCCTTCCGACCCTGATACTCTCACCCTCCTCTCCAATTTTCCTCTTCTTCTTGCTCCCTCCCCGTGAATCCTTCGCCTTCAGTGGATTGAAGGCCACATCACACTCCTCCAGTGTGTCGTAGTCCTCCTTGGGCACATCCACCCACTTGCACAACTCCGTGATCAAGAAAGCCAAGAAAATATCCCTCGAAAACCCGCCCCTGGTGTAGAAATACTTGTCACGCCCTGTTTTTCACCAAGGTCAAAACAAGCACGACTTATGGACTCTAAAAGAATTGAGTTTGTTCAGAGTCGCCACCTAATTTTTAAGAAAAATAAGGAAACCTATTTGACATGTATGACTTATGCTTTAATCTGCGAAAACCAGTTTAGATTCTAGGTAAGGGTTCAAATTATTCCGAAGGGAAGGGATTAGGCACCCTTCAGAATCCACAAAAGGTGGTACCCGACTAGACTAAATTTATCAAAGAGGGAGGAGGTAAAAATTAATTTTTTAAAGTATAAATATACAAAATATGTATTAATAATGTAAAAAAAAAAAGTTTATGTGTGAAGAGTGTGTATTATATAAATGAGAGATATTATCACAAATGTGTGTATAGAAATATATAAACAATATAAAAGGATGTGTAAGAATGTGTAAAAAAAGAAAGTACTCTTTTAAAAAAGAAAAATACTTTGTAATGTATAGAAATAGAGTGTTGTTTATATTTAAAGAGTATTCTCTAATAATTTTAACTTAACAAAATTAAGGAAAAATAATTGATTGTGAATAATAAAAATATAGTTGTTTTTAAAGAAAAGACTATATTATTATATAACGTAAATAATGTGAATTAGTTGATTAGATATCTAAATCGATTTAATTCTTTGAATAAATATTAACGGCCTAAGTTTGCCTAAGCGCGTGTAATAAATATGTAAGTAAAGGATAATCTCACCCGACGCCCCAAAAGTAAAGTTTTCACTATGATCAATATTTGTACAATTGTAAGAATATAAAGTACAAACATAAAATTTAAACTCCTTTTTCTAATGTCCTTTTCCGAGAAGCATCCTCGAGAACCTGTGTAAACACTTGTTAGAAATATTAGTAACGAATAAATAATTATCAAAATAAAATATTTGCATATGTATAAATAAAATAAATTTTTTATTTATAAAGTGGGCTCGGATTAAGTTTTAGATACGCCATGGCTACGAAGTGGTTGCTCGAATTTATCGGCTGTCCTAAATCGCCTTGCCAAGATACGAATCATAAAAACCTTTGAGTTGTCGTGATAATATAATAATTTTGTCATCGCCCATATTTATTTATTTTTGCCACGTATTTATATACGTAATGTCCGTCTTTTTATTTGTGGAGCCCTCAAAAACCGACGGGAATTTTTTCATTGGCCAAGGTTCGGTGCTTGATATAAAATAGCAAAACTTAAAAAATAAAATCCGTCTTTTGTTAATGGAAAGGCCTCAAAAATCCGACGGGTATTTTTTCATTGGCCAACGTTGTGTAGTATTGTTTGTTACTAGTTTAATAAAAGCCGCAAATGCAACTTTATCAATCGGACAAAATAAGAATAGAAGTAGCAAAAGAGAACACACAGTTAACAGACTATAAAACCATAGCCATATGAATCTGCCGGAATCAACATTCTCGGCTAATAAGAAAATTGCGAATAGGAAAAGTATAACCCAACCAGCTATGAGCAAATAAGCACACATAAACCACGTAATCGAGTTATCGGAGAAAATGAAGAGCGGAGCAGTGGGTGGCGTTGCTTCAACGATTTTCACCGGAGCAACACCGAAAACCCAGATCCGGCCAGATCTGTGTAGAAGGGTGGGAACACCATTTTTCATAAGCCAAACAAACCATAAGGAAAAGGGAATAAAGCAATAGTATGGTGGTGGCCGGAGCTTCGCCGGTCGTCACCTCCGGCGAAGCAGCAACGGGAAAAGAGGCAGCGTTGGCGGCGCGACTCAGTGGTGGCGAGAGGGGAGAAGAAGGGAGAGAGAAGTGGTTGGGAGGCTAGTGGTGTTGTGGTGGAGTGTTGAGCTCGCCGGTTACCAATGCCGGCGAGGCAGTGATGAAGAGGAGAAAGAGAGGAGAGAAAGGGAGAGAGGAGGGGGGCGGCGTGGTTTTTGGTGGAACTCCGGCTTTTCGCCGGTAATGATGGTTTCGTCGGCCGGCCGGTGGTGAAATCCGGCGGCGGCAGTGAGAAAGGGGGAGAGGAGAGGGCGTGAGAGAGAAGAGAGAGTGTGTCCTCCCTCCATGTCAATGTGTGTGTATATATATATATATATACATATGTATAATGTGTATATGTGTAGATATATATATATAAGGTAGATAGATAGATATTGTGTGTGTGTAGCATGTAAATGTGTATATGTGTAGTGTGTGTATTTTCCTTCTTGTGTTCCTTGAATTATGGTTTAGTCCACGAGTTATTATTCAAAGGGTAAAAATATGCGTAGTCATGTCACACATCACCTTTAATAAAGATGACGTGACAAGTCACCTTTAATAAAGGTGACGTGACAATTCACCTTTAATAAAGGTGACGTGACAATTCATTCACCTTTAATAAAGGTGACATGACAAGTCACTTTTAATAAAGGTGAAAAGACCTCGACTTGACTGGATTATTGCTCCGTGTATCAAAGTAATTGATCCGACTTATTGTTTGCGGATTCTATTAAATAATGTATAAAAATGTGTAAATGTCGATATGTAACTACAGAAAATATAAATAATAATAAAAATATAACTATCCTGAAAAATGTATTATGATGTAAATAATTAAAAATGTAATGTACTGCAAAGAATTGTAGTGTTATGTTGTGTACGTGTGCAGATGACTGTGAAAAAAAAAAGAAAAAATTTTAAAATGACAATAAATTGATAAAAATCCTAATATTTACAAAATCAAGGATAATTATCAATGAATTGTAAAAGTATGTGAAAAAAATGTATTTTGTGCTCTTTAACGATCAGGAAGCCTGAAGACGTTAATTTTAAGCACGGAGAGCCAAAATTGGGTGTCAACAACTTGCCCCTTTTCGTATGAAGATAATGTAGTTGTCTTCAGACGAAAACGTTGACGTGTAGCCAATTTTGCTCGACAAATATCGTATTTGACCAAAAATTTGACCGAACTCTAATTTAGAGCTGCCTACATACCTCGCGTTGCACGAGGAGCAAGTCGGGTGTAGTTCAAAAGATTAGGCAAATGTCTCTTTGTCCTATTATTATGGGCGGACGACCTTGTGAGAATGATTATGGAGAGAAAGAATGTTTGGGAATGAAAGCGTTTGCACATTCCCGACGTCCTTCAAAATTGCCCCAGTATCAAGTTGTGAGATGCTGGGGATGCAAGATTGTATACTCGCTGGGGAGAAAGAATGATCATGTGGTTGTGATGACCGAGCTCTGCATAGAGCTTCCTACATATCTCGCGTGTTACGAGAATCAGGTCAATGTAGTTCGAAATGAAGAAATAGGGTAAATTTTGAGGCGGTTCTCAAAATTTTGCCCCAGTGTATGATTTGTGGTAACACCGATTTCTCTAAAGGAACTTTAAAAGAAAGTCTTGTTGTCGTGGATTGTATTTTTGATTGAAAAGATGCATGATGTCTCCGATTGTCTGCGGAGAGTGTGATAAATGATGTCTCCGATTGTATACGGAGACTTGATGATGAGTGATGTCCTCGATTGTCTACGAAGGCTATGTGAATGTTGTAAAATCCTCCGATTGTCTGTCGGGGACTTATGATGCATGACATCTCCGATTGTCTACGGAGAGTGATGATGATGTAAAATCCTTCGATTGTCTTCGGGGATTTAATGCATGACATCTCCGATTGTCTACGGAGATCGATTTTGGTTGTTGTAAAGTCCTTCGATTGTTTACGAGGACTTAATGCATGATATCTCCGATTGTCTACGGAGAATTGATGTTGATTGTTGTAAAGTCCTCCGATTGTTTACGGGGACTTAATGCATGATATCTCTGATTGTCTACAGAGACTTGATGTTGATTGTTGTAAAGTCCTCCGATTGTTTACGGGGACTCAATGAATGATATCTCTGATTGTCTACAGAGACTTGATGTTGAATGTCATCTTCGATTGTCGACAAAGACTAAGGCCCTCAACTGCCAATGTGATTGAAATGTAAAGAGCTCTCGACTGGCGGAGCAATTAAAATGTAATAGCCTCTCGACTGGCGGGGCTATTGGAATTCTAAGGGCTCTCGACTGTCGGAGCAATTGGAATATCATAGTCTCTCGACTGGCAGGACTATTAAAATGTAAGGGCTCTCGACTGGCGGAGCCATTAAAATGTACTAGCCTCTCGACTGGCGGGGCTATTAAAATGCAAATGGCTCTCGACTGGCGGAGCCATTAAAATGTAATAGCCTCTCGACTGGCGGGACTATTGAAATGCAATGGGCTCTCGACTGGCGGAGCAATTAAAAGGTAATAGCCTCTCAACTGGCGGGGCTATTGAAATGCAATAGGCTCTCGACTGGCGGAGCAATTGAAATATAATAGTCTCTCGGCTAGCGGGACTATTAAAGATGTAAGGGCTCTCGACTGGCGGAGCAGTTAAAAGGTAATAGCCTCTCGACTGGCGGGGCTATTGAAAGGGAAAGGGCTCGACTAGCGGAGCCATTAAATGTAATAGCCTCTCAACTGGCGGGGCTATTGAAATGTAATAGCCTCTCGACTAGCGGGGCTGTTGGAATTCTAAGGGCTCTCGACTGGCGGAGCAATTGAAATATAATAGTCTCTCGGCTGGCGGGACTATTAAAGATGTAAGGGCTCTCGACTGGCGGAGCCATTAAAAGGTAATAGCCTCTCGACTGGCGGGGCTATTGAAATGTAGAGGGCTCTCGACTGACGGAGCCATTAAAAGATAATAGCCTCTCGACTGGCGGGGCTATGGAAATGGAATGGGCTCTCGACTGGCGGAGCCATTAAAATGTAATAGCCTCTCGACTGGCGGGGCTATTAAATTGTAATGGGCTCTCGACTAATGGAGCCACTAAAATGTAATAGCCACTCGACCGACGGGGCTATTAAAATGTAAAGGGCTCTCGACTGGCGGAGCCATTAAAAGGTAATAGCCTCTCGACTGGCGGGGCTATGAAAATGAAAGAGACTCTAATTAGAAGGAGGACACTTAATAGAAAAGTGAAATGTTTGTATTTGAAGGTGAGTGATTGAGAAGGAAAGTCGACTATCTGTATTTGAAGGTAGACACCCTGAGAAGTAAAAATGCCCATGTTCGAAAGTGGGAATCTTGAAAAAGAAAGAAAATTTGTTTGTATTTGGAGGTGGGTGCTTTGAAAAAGAATGAAAATTATTTTTTTATTTTCTTTGTGAAAATGCTGACATGTGAAAAAGACATAATCGTCTCCTAACTTTAGTTGGTACCAATAATTAGTAGTATGCATAAGAATTCTCTCATTTTCTTCCCAGCTAACCGAGATCGATTTTGAGGTAATTCCTATAGTTTCAAGTGGTACCTCAGACATACCTAAGTATCGACAAGATTTGTTCATCTTGCTTCAAACAAAGATCTTGAACTATACCTATCCTCATGTTTCGAGTGCCCTCCCAAGAAAGAAAGTCCCATTTTCACACATGTTTGAGTAGTTTTCTTTGGAATTTGGAGACGTCTAGAGAAATACACTCTCACTCAGAAGGAAATTCAATGCATGCAATTATGATACCATAGGCTTGACCTTCATGTAAGTATCCACTAATGTGAGAACACTTGGAATAGGATCATGTAGGACTTGTTATCGGCTTGTAATGTAGGCTTGGGGATGGGTAGGATGACATTTGGGATGAAAGTGACTAATTCCTCAATGAGCATCGCACTGTATCTGTGCTTTTGATATTTATTGCACTTTGACGTTTGATCTTCTTTGTCTCGCTTTGTTGCCCCTCGTTTTGTATTTGCTCCGACTTCTTTTGTTGGAGTCCTTCCCCTTTTCTTCATAATATATATATTTTCATTCACTTTTTTTTTCAATAGGGGTTTCTTGCTCCTTCTTGTTTGAAGTCGGCTTTTCATTTTTGTTCTTTTGGGACCTTTGTATCTTTCGCCTTTGACATCTTTGATCTTGGATCTTTGTCCGCAATTTGCACGTATTTAGTGCGCTCAAGGAGGTTGGATCAAGAGAGGGATAGTGCATGTAAGCACTCAAAAGGTATGGGCTAAGATGTAGTTGTCCAAAGAAAAGGCTTTAGGCTCAAAGGGGAATTCTAGGGATTAATGTCCTTTGGTGGGTTATGAAAGCCTCAATCAGGTCAAAGAGGGCCCACGATCCTTTCCTAAACCAAGTGTAACTCAGAATTTCGCCTCAACAAACATTTAGGCCAAGTTATAGATCAATAATGCAATGTAATGAATTAATCTAAAACTCACCACACAATGCACATGAAACAATGAGGTCGGCTTCGTTCTTGTCTTGGACGTATGCAAGAGAATTTTTCAAGTATCACTTAGGTGCGATTAAGAGGTACCAAAAGAATCTATGGTTTACCATGAAGTCGATTCTCTCCATCATACCAACTTGTTCTTTCCCATGCACACTCCTAACTGTGTCGGTACCAACCAAGTAAGAACTTTGATTTATTTATTTATTTATTTATTTTTTGAAAGAATGGGACCGAATCCAAATGAGGACTGCCTACGTATCTTGTGAAAACAAGAATCAGGTCTGCGTAGTTCAGGAAGCTAGAGTATAAGCTGTGAAGCAGGAAAACAAACTTTTTTTTTTTTTTTTTTGATGTTTTGATAAAAGAGTATCGATCCCGAAAAGAATTGCCTACGCATCTCACCTAGATGAAAATCAAGTATGCGTAGTTTATGGAAATAGAAAAATGTGAAATAGAAAAATGAACTATTTTTTTTTCAATAAGGAATACTGAACCCCAAAAGGGCTGCCTACGTATCTCATAAAAAATGAAAATCAAGTTCGCGTAGTTCGAAGGAACTTGTGGATTTGTATGTGCCATGTACGATTGTTATGAAGTGATGTCCATCCTTGAAATGATGTGAAAGGTGACCGAGTGGGAACTTCTCATAGACATGAAGCATTGAAATTACTCCGGTCAATGACCGAGAGGATGGATATCAAGTGCAGACAGAGCTTTGACATTATTTCAGTACGTTGACAAAATTGAGAAGGTCGAACATTGGAGGAGTTATGGCATTACTTTTGCCACAGCTGGAAGGATTGTTATGGCTGAAAGGGTGTTGAACCATTACTTTTGAAAGTGAGCATCGATCGTCATAAATTTAGTGGTTTACGACGTTCGGAAGGAGAAAGCCTAATATCCTCAAATCAAAATCGGGTGAGGATTTAGAGGTAAGCCAGCTAAGCACTAATGTCGTTGAGATTTGGATTTGTGGGGGTTATTGATTTGCGCTCTCAGAAGACATTTAAAGAGCGACTCTGAACTATTTCAAAAAATTGCCCCAGTTTGAATACCGGAGAAATTATTCTGAAATAGTGAAGAGACCGAACCCTAATATAGGGCTGCCTACGTATCTTATCACGACAAGAATCAGGTCAAAACGTAGTTCAGACAGATACGCAGTCATTGGTGGTTTGTATGATTATTATGGATCGCCGATGGTATTGAAAAAAGAAGTGTGGTATGACTAAGAGTTCGGATTCAAAAATATGTTTCGAGAATGAAAAGAATATACAAGAAATGTGTTAATGGTTCTTTGAAAAAAATGGCAGGGTCCAAAAGAATGATTGTAAGGATAAAAAATGAATGTGAAGTGATATGCCGGTAAAGGATGATCGTAGAGACTAAAAATGAGTGTGAGAAATTAAAAATATTCTAAATTCAGCACAAGTCAACCAAAATTATTAGGCATAGTGGACAACGTTGAACATGCCGTGTAAAGTATATATATAAATAAATAATGTACAGTGAATGCAAAAAATGTATAATATCACATAAACATGTATCAAGTAAAGAATGTGTAACACATAAAGAATAAAAATTTATCCAGCCAAAGTTATGATCAAAATTGTGTATGGATACGACCTAAGGATTTTAAGAGTAGATTCACCTAGATTGATAGAGGGTATTCGGACAACCGCGAGGGGGTGAATGATAACCTAAAAGCTCCTACTCTAAAACTAAGGAATCCAAAGAAGGTTTGGGGGAGTGCAAGACACCCCCGGCGTGAACCACAGTGTGTGAAGTGTACGGCCAAGGACTCGATAGAATCGTAATTACAATTAAATACAGTGAAACTATGTAGCAGTTTTCAGAATGTACAGATACAATGAATAATGAATCAAAGAATTAATAAGACTGTAAAACTTATTTGTGCAAATAATGTAAAACATTTGTGAGCAAAACACAAATAATTCACACAGTTTGCAGTACGTGAAACAAATAAAGAATCAATGAATTAAATAATTAGCATATGTCAAATGTAAAAATACCTCCCTCAATTGAAAAATTGAGTCTATCATGGTTAGAACCTGCTTCATCCCCAGCAGAGTCGCCATTCTGTCACGCCCTGTTTTTCACCAAGGTCAAAACAAGCACGACTTATGGACTCTAAAAGAATTGAGTTTGTTCAGAGTCGCCACCTAATTTTTAAGGAAAATAAGGAAACCTATTTGACATGTATGACTTATGCTTTAATCTGCGAAAACCAGTTTAGATTCTAGGTAAGGGTTCAAATTATTCCGAAGGGAAGGGATTAGGCACCCTTCAGAATCCACAAAAGGTGGTACCCGACTAGACTAAATTTATCAAAGAGGGAGGAGGTAAAAATTAATTTTTTAAAGTATAAATATACAAAATATGTATTAATAATGTAAAAAAAAAAAGTTTATGTGTGAAGAGTGTGTATTATATAAATGAGAGATATTATCACAAATGTGTGTATAGAAATATATAAACAATATAAAAGGATGTGTAAGAATGTGTAAAAAAAGAAAGTACTCTTTTAAAAAAGAAAAATACTTTGTAATGTATAGAAATAGAGTGTTGTTTATATTTAAAGAGTATTCTCTAATAATTTTAACTTAACAAAATTAAGGAAAAATAATTGATTGTGAATAATAAAAATATAGTTGTTTTTAAAGAAAAGACTATATTATTATATAACGTAAATAATGTGAATTAGTTGATTAGATATCTAAATCGATTTAATTCTTTGAATAAATATTAACGGCCTAAGTTTGCCTAAGCGCGTGTAATAAATATGTAAGTAAAGGATAATCTCACCCGACGCCCCAAAAGTAAAGTTTTCACTATGATCAATATTTGTACAATTGTAAGAATATAAAGTACAAACATAAAATTTAAACTCCTTTTTCTAATGTCCTTTTCCGAGAAGCATCCTCGAGAACCTGTGTAAACACTTGTTAGAAATATTAGTAACGAATAAATAATTATCAAAATAAAATATTTGCATATGTATAAATAAAATAAATTTTTTATTTATAAAGTGGGCTCGGATTAAGTTTTAGATACGCCATGGCTACGAAGTGGTTGCTCGAATTTATCGGCTGTCCTAAATCGCCTTGCCAAGATACGAATCATAAAAACCTTTGAGTTGTCGTGATAATATAATAATTTTGTCATCGCCCATATTTATTTATTTTTGCCACGTATTTATATACGTAATGTCCGTCTTTTTATTTGTGGAGCCCTCAAAAACCGACGGGAATTTTTTCATTGGCCAAGGTTCGGTGCTTGATATAAAATAGCTAAAACTTAAAAAATAAAATCCGTCTTTTGTTAATGGAAAGGCCTCAAAAATCCGACGGGTATTTTTTCATTGGCCAACGTTGTGTAGTATTGTTTGTTACTAGTTTAATAAAAGCCGCAAATGCAACTTTATCAATCGGACAAAATAAGAATAGAAGTAGCAAAAGAGAACACACAGTTAACAGACTATAAAACCATAGCCATATGAATCTGCCGGAATCAACATTCTCGGCTAATAAGAAAATTGCGAATAGGAAAAGTATAACCCAACCAGCTATGAGCAAATAAGCACACATAAACCACGTAATCGAGTTATCGGAGAAAATGAAGAGCGGAGCAGTGGGTGGCGTTGCTTCAACGATTTTCACCGGAGCAACGCCGAAAACCCAGATCCGGCCAGATCTGTGTAGAAGGGTGGGAACACCATTTTTCATAAGCCAAACAAACCATAAGGAAAAGGGAATAAAGCAATAGTATGGTGGTGGCCGGAGCTTCGCCGGTCGTCACCTCCGGCGAAGCAGCAACGGGAAAAGAGGCAGCGTTGGCGGCGCGACTCAGTGGTGGCGAGAGGGGAGAAGAAGGGAGAGAGAAGTGGTTGGGAGGCTAGTGGTGTTGTGGTGGAGTGTTGAGCTCGCCGGTTACCAATGCCGGCGAGGCAGTGATGAAGAGGAGAAAGAGAGGAGAGAAAGGGAGAGAGGAGGGGGGCGGCGTGGTTTTTGGTGGAACTCCGGCTTTTCGCCGGTAATGATGGTTTCGTCGGCCGGCCGGTGGTGAAATCCGGCGGCGGCAGTGAGAAAGGGGGAGAGGAGAGGGCGTGAGAGAGAAGAGAGAGTGTGTCCTCCCTCCATGTCAATGTGTGTGTATATATATATATATATACATATGTATAATGTGTATATGTGTAGATATATATATATAAGGTAGATAGATAGATATTGTGTGTGTGTAGCATGTAAATGTGTATATGTGTAGTGTGTGTATTTTCCTTCTTGTGTTCCTTGAATTATGGTTTAATCCACGAGTTATTATTCAAAGGGTAAAAATATGCGTAGTCATGTCACACATCACCTTTAATAAAGATGACGTGTAAAGGTGACGTGACAATTCACCTTTAATAAAGATGACGTGACAATTCATTCACCTTTAATAAAGGTGACATGACAAGTCACTTTTAATAAAGGTGAAAAGACCTCGACTTGACTGAATTATTGCTCCGTGTATCAAAGTAATTGATCCGACTTATTATTTGCGGATTCTATTAAATAATGTATAAAAATGTGTAAATGTCGATATGTAACTACAGAAAATATAAATAATAATAAAAATATAACTATCCTGAAAAATGTATTATGATGTAAATAATTAAAAATGTAATGTACTGCAAAGAATTGTAGTGTTATGTTGTGTACGTGTGCAGATGACTGTGAAAAAAAAAATAAAAAAATTTTTAAAATGACAATAAATTGATAAAAATCCTAATATTTACAAAATCAAGGATAATTATCAATGAATTGTAAAAGTATGTGAAAAAAATGTATTTTGTGCTCTTTAACGATCAGGAAGCCTGAAGACGTTAATTTTAAGCACGGAGAGCCAAAATTGGGTGTCAACAATACTGCCACTCTTCGATAATCTGTATTCCCACATTCATTTCTATCCCCGAAAGAGCGCAGGACACCACTATAGTTCGGTGGAAGGTTACATTAATAACATTTTCCAAAGGATGGATCCTTCGAGATGCCAAGTGCAACCATCTCCTGGCCTCCATTGAGAAGGGAGTGCTCTTGGTCCTCTTGACATTGTTCCACTTCACCTTACCCTCCTGACCCTTTGGTATCAAGGTCCGTGCCACCCACTTTAGATTCAACTCAGTAATTTTAACCTCAAAGGCGGCATTGGAGGGGTTTGGCACCCCCAAGGTGTCATTGGTGGTGGCAACATCCACCGGAACATCTTTCCCTGGAATACGGATGGTGGAGAGGGGCGCAGACCAGTCCATAGCCTGGAATATGGCATAGAACTCCCGAACTATGGCCAGGTTGCATGAAGGGACGACCTCTGTCAGCATCCTCCAACCAAAAGTTTGTATTTGGTTGTAGAAATTAGGGGCCTCCTCAGCCATGTCTTTCATCACGAACCCCCTCTCGTGAAGGAATCTCCTAGTGAGTTGCCCTTCTTCGTAGCGCTCGCGACAGGTTGAATTGGGGAATCTTTGGTAGACGGTTGGTTAGTCATAGTATTAGCCCTGCAAATATGCAATTATAGTGTTAGAAACCAATTCAGGATGCTACGGAAGGGAAGGGAAACTAAAACAGGAAAAATCAAATTTCTAGGGGAATACTGTTTGTCGTCGCTGCAACGGCAGAGGCCCCGATGCAGCAGTACTACTACAGTGGTGCCTTCATCCCCAACCAGACCCGACCCCCTCCCATGGAGGAAATTTAACTTTTCTTCCAATTTTTAATTTTTAAGTATAAATCGGACCTGGTATAGTACGTATGAACACTTTTACACTAAAATGGGGGTGATTAACACCCAAATTCAAAGCCCAAATCATTTCAAATAATTGAAGAAGGTGACTCTTCATCTCCCACCCTTTTCAAGCTCAAAAATTACCATGAACGTCGTCAATCTTACATCTAGAACGTTGTAGGAGCATTGGGGGTGTAAGATAATCTAGCATGCTCGTCAAATCGTGCAAGAAAGCTTCAAATTTTAAATTCAAAATTACACCAAGAAACCATCATAAAATAAGAGTGAGGGAACTTAAGGAGGAGCAAATTGTCAAAGGACAAAGATACACGAAAATGTTAAATGACTGGTAGATCACAGAGATGCTAAGGGCAACGTGTCAAAGACCTGAAGAGAGAGGCTTTGGGAAGGTTTAACTATCCGGAACCTTAACTTGTGTCATGATTACCTCCCTATTTTCTAATATTGTTATTTGTTTCTAACCCTGATCGGCCGATGATACCTACCAGTATATGTGATTGTACTGATACTACACTTACTATATCTCCACTTGGGGGTATAGCTATGTTGCTAGTGGTTACTCTTCAACAGCTCCTGTCCTCTCACTCTTACATGGATGCTGTGTCTCAGGTCTTCTCTTTCATTTCTTAGTGCTCTTGTACCGGTTTAGATTAGGTTCTGGAGAAAACTGTTGTTTTATTTCCGCAATGTATTTAGCTAACAAATGTATTTGGAGAAGAGTTTTATTGTGATTAAAGAATTATTTCTTTTAAAGATCGTTTGTTTAACTTTCGTACTTAATTGAAGGGCTGGGTAGCAAGGGTTCTCCTATCTAGGGTAGAGTTAGGTAGGTTCTCGCACAATCCGTGAATTGAATCGTGACAAAAGGAATACGTACTATTATGGACGCACTCCTACCTATTAACCTTCTATCCTAATACGTATCCTCCACACCGTCCTATCTAATATCATATTCTCGATAAGTTGTAACTACGCCATGTCGAGTCACCTTTATATGATTTATAATTTTCTCTCTTATTCTAATATAAAATTTATTTAAAATGAGTTTCATAGTCACATTGACCTCATTGCTGATCTCACTTCATTTAAAAAATACAGTATTTCCAACTTAATTTGTACGAGTTAATAAAATAATTCATTGTTAAAGAAATCAAACATAAGATATTGAAGGCGAAATAGTCAGCTAATAGCTAAGTTGGTATGGAGGAATTGTTGCGCTGCATAAAATCATTCTCTATACAAATTCTCCAATAGTTTTTGATCATAACTTCAATAAGCGTAAGGTGTGCGTACGCTCGTTTATTAAATCCTATTTAATTTGCTAGCTACTACTATAAAAGGAACAAGTCTTCCAACTTTTCCCTCAACAACTCCATCAATATCCATTATTAGTCCCAAAAATCTCAAAATGGACAAATCATCAAAAGATCAAAGCAAGAACATAATGTCCAAAGAAGAAGAAGATATCCAAAGTGTTATGCAATTGTCAATTGGTTTAGCCCTTAACATGGTCTTGAAAGTCACTATGGAACTTGGTATTTTTGATCTTTTGTCACTAAATGCACAATTATCCTCTTCTCAAATTGCATCCAAAATTCCAACAAAAAACCCTCAAGCTCCACTTATGATTGAAAAGATTTTGAGTTTTCTTGCTAGTCAATCTTTTTTGAAATTTACTCTTTGCAAAGAGGATGAAAATGGACTTAAACAAAGTTCATTGTATAGTTTGACCCCTTTGAGTAGAAAACTTGTGTCCAATGAAGATGGGGTGTCACTTGCTCCCACATTTCTATTGTTGAATGACCAAACCATAGTTAATTCATGGTATAAACTACAATTCTCTTCTAATATTTTAATGAATTTAGTCTACATACACCAAAAGGGGCAGCCCGATACACTAAAGCTTTCACTATGCGCGAAGTTCTGGGAAGGGTTCGAACCATAAAGGTTTATTGTATGCAGCCTTACCTTGCATTTCTGCAAAGGCTCCCCTTCTCATAATTTTCTTTTTATAAAATCAATTTATTTTAACATGTTATAGTCCTACTTTATTTCTAATCGATTTAAGTTACACGCTAACATTTTAAAGATTTTTTACACTACTAGTTTGATTTTACCTGTGATACTAGGTCAATTAGCATTTTTAGCAAGGTACTGATTAGTGCTTGTCATAGAGAATGGGGGTAGGGAAAGGGGAATGGGGGAGGGGATTACAACGTGGAGAATCGAACCCTCACCAACTAGGTAGGAGTTCAGGTAACTAACCAACTAAGCTACTAAGCTGTGTAAATATTTTTATACTATCAATATACACGAAACTTAAACTCTTTTTAAGTTTACTAAATCCTACTTTTTATAGATGTAACACTTTAATTTTTAGTTTATGAATTCTATTTTTTATGGAGGTGTGTAATTATCTTTTAGTGGCATGATCAATGAAGTTCTTCACATTATTAGTGTATATAAATTAAACTCTGTTACGGTTTGATCCCTTTATAACAATCATCCTCCATAATAACATTTTGCTATAACAATAAGATTTTTTTTAAAATCGACTTTCATATCATATGTTCTTTATAACTGTATCTTACTATAAGATTCAAAAAGTATTGGCACAAATTAAATGACATCGTTATAGAGAGGTTATAAAGAAATTTAATTGTGTAGTAATTAATAATCCATATCTTTCACTTTGTTACAAGGTTTCACTTGAAGGATGCAATTCTTGAAGGAGAAATACCATTCAACAAAGCTCATGGAATGAGTGTATTTGAATATCATGGAAAAAACAATAGATATGCTGAGGTAACTAATAGATCTACACAAAACATGAACAAGAGATCCATAACTAGAATTCTTGAGTCCTACAATGGCTTCCAAGAAGTAAAACAAATGGTAGATGTTGGAGGTGCTCTTGGTTTAACAATGGCTTCCATAGTTTCCAAGTACCCTCATATTAAGGGTGTTAATTTTGATTTGCCACATGTCATCAAGGATGCTCCTTCTTATCCAGGTATAGTTTAAGTTGTATATACTGATAATATAAATATTTTATGAAAAAAGGTTAAAAATATCTCTAACGTACTGGAAATAACTTAAATATGCTTTCATTTCATCTGTTGGACCCCAATTGCTCTTAAGTTAATTTTCGAATTAAAATACCCATCCTTCCACCTATATTCGGGAAAATGAGGACCCACTATGGAAGGATGAGCATTTTAACAAGAGAATTAATGTTAAGGACAATTGAGGTTCAATAAGTGAAAGAAGGGCAAATTTAAGTTATTTCCAATATGTTTAAGGCATTTTAGCCTTTTTCTGAAAATTTTATAGACTATTAATGTTATTTTTATTTATTAAAGCAAATTAGTTATCGTTTTTTCTTTTTTAATTAGATTATCAAAAAATGCTTATCATAAAGTTTCCTTTTTTTGTTTTTTCAGGGGTTGAGCATGTTTCAGGAGATATGTTTCAAAGTGTTCCACAAGGAGATGTGATCTTCATGAAAGTTAGTACTATCTGATATATTTTTCTTTCAAATTCGTCCCAGAAAATAATACACTTTTATATTTGTAAACAATGTAAATAAATTTTTTATTTTAATGAAATGACTCATAGTCACTCGAACATCTATAACGTGTTTTATACTACATAACATGGTTGAGTTGCTTACTATTGTTGGTCAACTTAACCTAATAGTATAAAAATTCTTTACATTTCAGTACACATAACATCATAAACTCATCAAAAAGATTCCTAGCAAGGCAAGACGAAAGTGCGTGTAAGATGACTAGAACATCACTATTATAAAAACATATACAAATAAAAGCAGATACAATTTTTTTAAAAATAAATTTAATGTGGACCTCTTATTAATATTTGACTTTAAGCCATTAATTTTATCGAGCCGTCCAGCCTGGCTGAATCACTCAGTTGACGCAGGGGCGGAGCTAGCAAGGGCCCAGGGGTTCGTCCGAATCCCCTTGGTGAAAATTACACTGTTTATACATGGTTAATTTTTTTTTTTTTTTATGTATATAATAGATGTTGAACTCCTTTTGGCCTCTTCGTGTGTTTGCTTTTTATATTTTGAACCCCCTTAGTGAAAATTCTAGCTCCGCTTACTGACGCATTAAATATTGTGATGCAGCATGTACTCCATGATTGGGATGATGATTATTGCATAAAGATATTGAAGAATTGTTGGAAATCTTTACCCAACTCTGGTAAAGTTGTACTAGTTGAACATATAAAGCCAGAGAATCCAGAGACTAATGATCTCTTTTCCAAGAATGTATTTTTTCTTGATGTGCTTATGATGATTGTCAGTCCTGGAGGGAAAGAAAGAACAAAAGAAGAATTTGAAACTTTAGCCAAAAAATCTGGATTTGTTGGTTTCAAAGTCATAAATTCAGCATTTTTAACTTGGATTATGGAATTGTACAAGTAGTAACTTTCTTACCCCTCTTGGTAATGAGCGTGTTAATTACCCCTGTCAATTTAATGGACTTATGTATGTGGTGTGAATTTGAATTAATTGAAATTAGTGAATTTCGAATATCAGATACCTAATGCAATAAGAAAAAACTTTCCTGTATCATGGTTTAAGTGAGCTATATCTTTTCTACTTTGTGAGTTTTACTTCATGGAATGGGGTGTTGACTTTCTACAAGATGAGCAATTTTTAGAGGCTACACTATCGTAAACCTTAGCTCACTCATATATGAAAGGTAATATATTCTCTTGAAGAGGCATCTCGAAATCCCATAAACTTGTAAGATATTCACAATAAAGAGATCAAGACATTAAATATTGCCTTTCTCAAAATCACCACCCAACGTTCTTGGTAATCAAATATATATAAAAAGGAGGTTCAAATTATCCTACATTCGAGAAATATGTTACTCACAGTATTCATTAATAAAATATATGTTTCATCATATTTTATTGTGATTGCAGTAAATTTCATCAATTTAAACTGTTGCAATTTGCAAACAATGGGTTTTCAAGAAATTATAAGATCTCTTTTCCAATCACCAAAGGATGTGGTGCAATGGATGAGGCTGCTCCTCCCTTAACCAGAAGTCTCGGTTTTGAGCTCTAGATATGGAAAAATCCTTGGCAAGGAGTGCTACCCCCAAAATGGCCCTACCCGGTGCGAATTTATATTAGTCGAATTCAAATGCAGCTATCAAACACCGAATAAAAAATCAAAAAAGGAAAAGTCTGTTTTCCAATTTCCATTAACCTGTTTGGGTCCAAACTCATCCAACCTCATGGTTGGCCAGTAAAATGTATATTCTTACTGCATTAGCTTACTGTTATCTATGTAAAGCAAGTAATTAAGTGCATTTTTTAATAAGAAGTTTCAGCTTTGCCTTTCACATTGAAAAAGAAATACTAACAAAGAGGTGTTGTATTTAATCGAAAATACTAATTTAGATGAATTACAGATTTCTCATAGGCAAAGTGGATCTGTAATAACCATGACTTCTGTCATCGATCCTCGGAAATTCTCACGCAGCAAATGAATTTTCTTTTATACACAATCTAGATATTCTTTTAGAAGATGCAGAGCGTTTTTTTGTAAACCCTAACCGTCATATTATGATAGAAAAATCTTTATATGGTAGAAGTTCAGTCATATATAATTGAAGTCCAGTAATAATTAATAGTTGAAGTTAAGTTTCCTGCTAAATTTCCTACACCAATTTTTACAACTTCAATCACGAATTTTAACAGTTAGTTTCGAATGCTGTCCAAATTGTAGTTCATATTTTATTCATTTTATCAATACTAGCTGCCACAATATATGCACATCACAATTTTAAAAAAAATTACAGGATAACACATTTAGCATAATGACATGAAAGTATGGTATAATATATTATATTTCATTGTTATTTAGAGGTAGCAGTTTGAACGTTGTTGTCAGTCAAATTGGGGAACATGATTTTTTTTTTTTTTTTTTACATAATTATGTGACCTCACAAAGGCCATAGACTAACATTTTTTTGTATTTATGGTTGTATACAAAAACACACATTGGCTATGATTAAACTTAATTACAATATTATAAAGAAAAATAAGGTATGGTGTTGGATATTATTAAAAACGAAAAAAGGTAATACGAGACTTTTCGACTTTATATAACAAAAGAAGTTGTCATTCAAATTAAATGCTTCCTTTCTTTCCAGCAGAAGTAGTACTATACAAATTAGTTGTTTTTGTATATGTATGGTTAACAATTTGTCCATTTTCCTTTAACATACACAATAGTTGATTTATCTTGTCACACCCCAACTCCCATCGAGACGTGATTGGCACCCGAAGCCGATATGGCCCGAGAGAACCAATCTTTACTTGTGAACACTCGTATGTATAACTGCGTATAAAGCTTATTCTTCTTTATGCCACTATACGGAAATCATAGACATGGAAACATATGCCATACATTTATATACAAAACTTGGCCGTTGGAGCCATTGCGTCGAACTGAACGTACATATCTTACATTCATATACCCACATAAGTCTACAAAGCCTCTACAGATACGTGACTATGACAAACCTAGAGTCGGGACAACATCCCGCTCCATACTCAGATACAATATCAAACCAATATGCACAACTGTGATAAGTCCCGAAGCAACTAGGGCTCACCAAAGATCCGCAACTAACTGTCAACTTACGGTCTTTTTACAAATCTACTAGTGCCTGTACCTGCAACATATAAGGTAAGTCCCCCGAGAGGGGTCAGTACGAAGAAAGTACTGAGTATGTAAGGCTAGAGAAAATACATCATACATGAGAATGTCAATGAAATAAACATGAGAGATTATTCAATATGGGTAACCCATCATTCTAATTGGAAACGTATATATTGCTTTCGTTATGAACATTTTAGGACATTCATGTTATATCCTTACTACTCATAGAATATCTTTCATATACATCTATACTCAAGAGACTCTTCCCTTCTATTCATGAGACTCATCTCTATGCAAGAAATTCTTTCTTGCTTCTAGGTTCATTACCACTATTGTTCTACTACTTGGTTAGTAAATTACAAAAGAATAACATTCATCCACACACATCCACTCTCTGGGTAGGGTATCATACACCCACTCTACCTGCTTCTCTACCTTACCTTACTTCACTTAATCAAGTATCAATCACACACTGCCCAGGCCCAACTGATCAGTGGGAATTTCATAGACCCATCATGCAGGTGTACATTGCACCCCATGGATAATATATGGAGAACCATCATGCAGGTGTTCGTTTCACCCCATGGATAATATATAGAGAACCATCATGCAGGTGTTCATTTCACCCCATGGATAATATATAGAGGACCATCATGCAGGTGTTCATTTCACCCCATGGATAAACTCATCATCATACCTCAACTTTTACCAGATTGGTACAAGCATAACATAGCATTACTAGACTTTACAACATAACATTCTCGGAACTTGGAATCAGAATATATATACACTTTTATGATATATTGAGGATCACAATGCTATTGGAAACACACATATATACTTTACCTTGTTCTCTACCTCCAAGAGATTTAACACTTTTGCTACTTCTTATGAGATCTTATGTAAGTAAGTACATAATACCGGGACTCCACCTAACATAGCATAATATTGGGATTGTTACCAGGTTATGAGAATGACACATTAAGGATCATGACATTAAGGCACACACTTATATATACACATTTCACTTCACCCCTTCACTTCATGAGATCACTAGCACACCTCTTCTTATGAGAGAGATACATACTTCATCTATTGAGAATTTACATACTGAGGATCAAAACACTATTTGAAGCACACCTATATATATTACCTCACTTCTCTACGTCATGAGATCAATACCTTAACTTATGAGGGATGGTTAAACTAGCTCACATATTACTTCCTTTATTGCGCTTATAAGATTGGTACTTCTACTTATGAAAGATTGGTGCAAGAACAATCATCAAACTATGAGACTTTGGAATCATGACATGGTTGGACATGCTAAACAAGCATTAATAGATTCTCGTTATACCTTACTCTCTCTTGAGGTAGTCCTTTTAAGACTCACAACATTATGACATCCTTGGGACTTCAGTCAATGAATAGTCAACGGATAAGAGATAAGTAAATCATAGCTCATCTAAGAATATGACATATATGGATAACAATATATGTCAACCTGAATTGATGTACTTCACAACCTTTAGAGAAATAGAACAAGCCCAATGTCAATATAAACAACATGTTGCAGAAGGACACGGAAAGAGTAACCTTACATACCTTGTATTCTCAATACGATTCTACAATCTTAAATGGGCATACAATAGTCCAGCTTCCTCTTTATGTTTCACTCTACAATCCAAGTTCACAACAAAATTCATGTTAACAACCAACTCTCTTACAAACGTATAGGTGTCACAATGAGTTATGTGACTGCTACATAGCATCATTTCATCCTTCACAGTACAATCCATTGTATTATAATACCAACAACATCATAACACTCCACACATTAACCAAAATATCACACATCAATAACATTTCACATCATTCTACCCTTTATGCTTCCTTATTAACATTCCGTCACAATTACTCCTACCAATATGTCTCATAAAAACATATGAACAATAATACATACTTAATACAGTCCATCATGCCTTCATACGATGCTTTCAAGTCATTAAAACAACATCACAAGTTGCTAATTATATCCATAGAGGGTACGAGGGCTTCGGGGGATCAACGGGATACGAAAACAATCAAAACAAAATTCTGGGCTGACCTGCGTTGGCACCTGCGCCCGAAGGTCAGCCACCTGCGCACGCAGATGGCCCTTGGCAGCAGCCAGTGCCATCTGCGTTGACATCTGCGCCCGCAGATGCCTCCGTCTGCGGGGGCGGATGCCCGTTTTGGTCCGAAATGTCATTTTTTGGGTCTTTTAATGCCATGAATGGTCCATGATCATAACCAAACTTATTTTAACATATGATTGATCATATTAAACATCAATGAACAGCCATGGTTTTGCAACACACAAAAACAACACCAATACAACGTTTTCCTTACATTACGCCATCATTTCTATGCTAACTTTTGCAATAACAATTCCAACCATTGTACACAAGAATAAAACAAGTCAAGACTGTAATCACATCTCACATATCAATATTGAACCCATCAAATTCATTTCCTTCAAGATCACAAGCCCATGTTCAAGGTTACAAGACAAAAATCATCCCCCGATTTAGCAAACATGTCACCTTACACACATAGTGAATTCTCAATACATTACCAACATAACCAACATCATATAATCACTCTCTCATGCACATAATATATTAAATCATAAGCATAAACACTTACCAAGGCTTGAAAGGAGTTGATCTTGGCCAAAAGGGATGAAGGCCTACGGTTTGTGTTGAGAGAAAAGTGTTGTAGAAAATTCTATAAAAGCATGTGTGTCCAAAATGAATAAAAATCTGATTTTCTCATGCTTATATAGGCCCTCAAGTCTCTTCTTATCCAATTATTTATGTTGAATGGGTCAAATATGGAAGAATGGATCTTTTTCCTTCTTGTTGGGCCATGCATTTGGGCTTAAATTAAGCCCTTTTGCATGTATTAATTTGGCCCAACACTTTTAAGTGTAATTCCTCAAAACTCTCATGCATGTTTAATTAATTCCATGTATCTCACGGGAATCAATTTGATTCGGAAATCTACGGGGTGTTACATATCTTATCTTACTTGTGCCTCCCACTCATATAGAAATCAACATTTCCTACCCTTGATTATCACTACACCACCACCTTATGATCAATAGCGAATTCAGAATTTAAAGTCAGCGAGTTCACAATTAACATAATATTATATGTTACTTTGAGAGTTTAACATATACTTGCGAACAATGTTATCTATTGTAACTCTCCATAAATATAAAATTCATAATCTTAAAAATAATGCAGATTACGTGCTATTACAGGAAATTGTAGGAGGAAAAGTTGATCCAATAGTTTGATAGATATTAGTTAGACGCATATTGTAATTCCTTTTATTGCATATGTATACATAATTTGAATTGTTAGCGCTCGGTTTGGCTAGACCTACAGAACTTCTCGTGGATCCGTCTCTGCTTATATGATATCTCTGGAGGACTTAAATCCGAATAAGATCCGTAGAACCTATTCTAGATCCACCTTTGCTCATATAAGTGAGATTTGTAATCTTATAAATAATGCAAGTTACCTGCTATAACAGGAAAAGATAGCATAATAAGTTGATAGATATTAGTCAAACTCATGTTTTAACTTCTTCTTTTTTTCCGCATATGTATACATAATTTGGACCAATAATGTTGTATTCAGCTGAACCTGCATAACTTGTTGTAGATCTTCAGAACCTATTCTAGATCCACCTTTGTAGGACTGAAATCCAGATACTACTACAACATCAAATTTAGTGTAATCAAAAGGAAGGATGTAACATGAGGACTTCCAAGGGTCACGATCCTAATACTACTCTCGCTTAAACTCACTTAACTTTGAAGTACTGATACGATCCAATACATTAGTGCTGGTATAATCGCAATCGGAGTGAAATCCAGATATAAGCCTAAATAACTGATAAAATACTAAGCTAATGATCATCTTGCATTGTGTTTCTTGATTTTTCTCCCCATTCTATGGCCTCAGCAACTGTTCTCTTTCTTTCAATTTCATTTGTTTCTTCTTCTTTTCTTGATCATGACTTTTTCATCCATTAATTTATTATTATTTGTTGGTGAATTGACCATTAAATTATTATTGATGGGTTCTTCATGATTAAGGTAACTAAGAGCAGTAACAACATCACTAATCAATGGGATCATCTTGCAACAGCAACCGCTTGATTGAAGCTTTTCTTTGGAAAGTCATCATCTTCAAGAATTGGATCAGCTAGTTTTAGGTATTGTGATGACCCAAAACGTCGTTACGCTGAATTAAGGGGTACAATTGACACCTAGTCCTTCCTTAAGCCATTTCTAAGAAATTCAGGGCTAGTCTAGCGTTGGACTATTTTAGAGGGTATGTTAGCCAAACGAAATCTGGTAATAATGTGGTTGTTGGTAGTGATGTTTGATATGATAATTAGATAGATAACTTGTTTAGGGAGCCGTGGCAAGTTCCGACACCTGAAACGGAGTTATAAAACTCCGGTTATAGAGTTTACCGTGGAGGGGTTGGTTCGCGATGTCGTAGTTTGTGAATTGTGTTGTAAAATGAGTATAACTGAAGAGAGGTCCCGAGTTTCTGCCTCGAACCGCTGCAGCAGAAAAAGTAACCACTGCAGCAAAAAAGGTACCGCCGCAGAGGACCTCCGTTTTAAGGCGTGAACCGCTGAAGCGGTAATAAACTGATGTAGCGATATAACACACATAGGGTTGTTCACAACCAAACCAAACCGCGAACCAAATCAAACCGATTAAAAAAACCGACATTTGGCATGTTTAGTTTGGTTTGGTTTTGAATTTTAAAAACCGATACTTATTTGGTTTGGTTTTGGTTTTACTCTAAAATAATCGACAAAATAACCAAACCGAACCGACAAAATCTATCTATCTATCTATCTATCTATCTATCTATATTAATTATTTATATATTATTCATAAATAAAAAATAAATATTTGTTACATTTTAAATTTTAATCATGAATTTAACTTTATCCGTAACACTTTCAGTCATATGTCTCCATCCAGTTGATAGTACCTTATGAGATTCTAAATGATTTTCGCACTTTGAATGGCAAATGCTACTAATTGTGAAAATAATATCTTGTTGTATATGGGAATTTAGCTGAGTTTCATTAGACTATAGATAATCACTAGCTTTGAACTTTCTATTTGGTCCCTATTGAGCAAGAAGTTTATGTTTTCACCTTTTGGGGGGTTTATCATATCATTCTCTTATATGTAGTTTTTTAAATTTTTTTTAGAAGCATTCATATGGTGTTGTTCATGGCTTTGCCTAAGTATAACACTCGCTTGACATCTTAGTTTCAAGGTTGAGGCACAACACTCGGTTGACATCTCATATATTGGATTGGATTTGTTTTTTCAAAATTTCAACTTTTACCATTGGCTAAAGTTATAAATAGAAAAACCGAACTAAACCGACAAGAACCAAACCGATGGTTATTTTTTTGTTTGGTTTGGTTTGTTTTTAGAAATTAAAAACCGATTAAGTTGGTTTGGTTATGGTTTTGACCAATAACCGATCCAAACCGACCCGTGAATACCCTAATCAAGACCATACAAATATTACATTTTCTACAAGTGATTTACTATGAAATACTCCCTCCGTTTCAATTTATTTTAATTTTTATTTAGACAATTAAAGAATATTTTCCTTAATTTTATATATTTTTAATATTCTTTATTCTAAATTTTTTGAATTGTTAACTAATATGATTATAGTGCTTTTTATAAAATTTTAGCTATGTAAATTTTATTTCAAAAGTTGAAGATTCTATATTTAAATTTACACCAAACATTAATCAGTTAGTTTATTTTTCATACTCCGAATTGTAAAATTAGGTCTTGAAATAACTCACACCCCAAAAGCTAGTTCAAATGGAGGAGGATTGTCCAAGCCTTATAAAGAGTCCACCATATCATTAGCCATCAATGTGGTCTAGGGCTGTTCAAAACCGAACCGTAACCGTTAAGCCAACAACAAAATTGGCTTATTGGCTTATCGGTTAAACTGTTGGTGAACGGATTAAAATTTTATAATTAACGATTTATTGGTGTGGGGGTGGATTACTCAATTTTCTTATTGGATAAACCATTAACCCGTTAAGAATTACCATATATACTTACATTTCTCCACCTAGATATATAAAATACATATTATATTATTATAAAATATAAACCCTAAACCTAATGTATCTAAATTCTACCGAAATATAACCTAAAGCCCATTAATATGTTGCCTACTTCCCTTAATATATTATTAACCCTAATAAAGACTAAAGAGTAAAGTTAGATGGAACAATCTTTTTACGTTATGTTTTTTTTTTTTTTTCCTGAATGGAAAGAGTTGACTTGGAGACTTGAGAGGCAAGTACTAGTTTTTAGTACTACTATTTTTGTAGTCACTGTGAAAAGAAGTGTTTTATTCTGTAAGGTGTCTTCATCCAAGCAGGTATTGTAGAGGTCCAATACACCGCCCGATAATTATTTATCCGTTACCGAACCAACCGATATCTTATTGGTTGGCTAGTGAATTTGTATATTTTAAAACCGATAAGTCAAACCGTTAAGTATAATGGCCTATCCTATCCGTCCGATAAGCAGCCCTAATGTGGTCCACCGATCTCATTAACCAATAATGTGGAACTTTTCTTCATTCTTAACATTCCACCTCACGCCTAGAAGGGACATCTGGTGCATGAGTAATTTTAAATTTGGGGGCTCAATATTGGGTGAGATGGGTCCTGCTCTGATACCATGTAAAATTAAGTCTTAGGCCTAATTCACCCCCAAAAGCTAGCTCAAGGAAGGAAGATTGTCCAAGTTTTATAAAGAGTCCACCACTCTCATTTATGTGGAACTTTTCTTCATTCTTAACACGAATCAAACCAAATAAATTGAAACGCATAAAACAATATTTTTTCACCTTTTATGTGATCGTGTGGCCATTATCAAATCATGGGGCATCAACTTGCTTGGGATTTGTGTAATGTGAAAACAATGAGCAATAGTCCAAAATATTTCAAAACAAATTTTCAGTCAAAAACAAAAGGTCTCCTATTCAAATCCAACTCATCCCTTTTTGTTTCAGTAAAAAACAGGAAGTATTGAAAATATTTTCTCCATTTTTTTTGCTCATGAAAATAAAGGAAAAATTATTTATACAGTCAACCTCTTTTATAACACTATCATTTATCCAGATATTTTTATTTTTATAGCAAAATATTCTTGTAAAAAATATATTATATGACATAACACAAAAAGTCGATTTTCAAAAAACAAACAAACTTGACCATTATAATGAAATATTATTATATAGAATGACTATTATAGAAATGTCGAAAATATCTCATGGATACCTAAACATCAGAACAACTTTGCTTTGATAATGATACATAGATCCAGAGGCGGAGCCAGGATTTACACATAGGGGGTTCGAAATTTGAAGAAAAACTAATTGAAGAGGGTTCGACATCTATTATATATACATAAAAAATAATTTTAGTCATGTATAAATAGTATAATTTTCCGTCGAAGGGGGTTCGGATGAACCCCCATGCCAAAGGCTGACTCCGCCCCTGCATAGATCAGATATGTAAATATTTAAATTAACATATATAAGCAAATCAATTTTGAAAATATATAATGATGAGTGTGTAAAAAAGTTGTCTCTTGTTATACAAGTCCCAATAAGTTCTTTTTTAAAAAAAACAAAACAAGGAAAAAACCACAGAGAACAGTAGAGACAAAAAAGAGAAGAATAAAAACAAAGACAAAGGCTAGCTAACTATGGTGACAACAACAAGAAACTAAAGCTAGCAGCAAATAAGTAAATAACAAAAATTAGACTACTTTGAAGAAAACAAGTACTATTAATGGTGAACTAGTGATCACCTTTATTCATCTAACATACATAGAATTGTTCTTCAAAATAACTAGATATAATTAAGAACAACACATGTTTAATTAACCATTGGTACTCGAGTTTGAGAGCGAAAGCTGAACTACTGCTTTACGAGCTTCCTTCTTCTAGTCTTCTTCTCTTTCTCCACATGGCTCGTCAAAGACGCGCCATATATAGTCTCAGTGGATTTAACTGTATTCAATATTTTAACACGAAATGTGTGTAATTAGTATATATGTGAAAATTACTAAAATTAAAATGAATACTAACTTTTCAACTCATAAACAGAAATATTGAACTCAATAAATGTAAATCTTAGATTCGCCTCTGACTAGTCAGTTCATACAATTGAATGTGGTGAATTTGGTTGCTTGCCTAAAAAAAGAGCTATCTAATTGATCACCTATGTCGTACTTAATAATATATATAGAAAAAATAAAAATGAAACTCATTAAATCTAAACTTCGAATTTCACCCCTAATTATCATATAACAAGATGTGTCAGATTTAATTTGATTGCTTTCCTGAAGAAATGACTAGCTAATCTGATCATCAACTATGTACGTAAATCATACATAACAATATATTTAACAAAAAAATGAAAAAAAACTTATTAAATCTAAATCTCAGATTCAAACTCCTGACTAGCAAGTTTGCTTATATAACTGGATGTGTGTGGAATTTGATTGTTTGCTTGAAGGAAGGGCTATCTCATCCGATCAACTACGTATATTTAACCAAAAAAAAAAAGTTCTAAAGGATCATTAATCAACCTACCGATTTGATATAGGATTTATCCCACTTGGAACTTCATGATCATCAATTTTAAATTCTCTAGGGTTATTATTGTCATCATCAGAAGAAGAGAAGAATGAGTCATCAGGATTGCTTGGGATTTTTCTTGAGTGAAGTTTCATTGTTACTTCAGTAGAAGTAGGAGGAGCAGAAGGATTTGAATGGAAAAGGGTGAGGAAAATGAAGAAAAGGGTAAACAAGAAAAGCAAGGAGATTTTTGAGTTTTTGATCGTCATAATTGGATACAGTGACAATAGACAAGAAGAAAAGAAATTAAAAAAAAAGGAGATTAAGTTATGTATACTGATGATGATAGTACATTATATATATGAGTGTGTTTGGCCCGAAGGAAGATACTTTTTGTCAAAAATATTTTTCTGAAACATTAGTTCTTTTCTTGCTTTTACTTTTGATGTTTGTGAATAAACATAAAATATTATCCTGAAAAAATTTATATATAATTTAGACAAACATTAATTATGGACATGAGTTGAGTTGAGTGGGGTGGTGGGAGTGGGTGGTAAAGGGTAGGGTTCCATTATTAAAAATTAAAATAAAGAATCTACTTAACATGGAAAAGGTTTTGAAAATTCAATAAAGATTTTGGTTAATAGAAAATCTATTTAACAGATTTCTTGATACAAATTTAAGATCTAAACAAAAATTATTGGGTTCATTATCTAAGCTCGTAACTTGTCAGGTAAAGATTTTTGTTGATGGAACTTCGAAAATGGAAAAAACAAAAAGGTTTTGGTAATTTGATAAAGATTTTTGTTGAAATAATAAAACCCATTTTAACATGAAACTGCTATAGGATATTTCCAAAAAATAAAAGAAAAAAGAAATTGCTATAGAAGAAAGATGCCAAACTAGGCCAAGATATAACTTTATTAATAAATTAAAATGATTATCTAAATCTAGTTGTGAAAACAATGAAAGTCATATGTTCTTAATTACACATCATATAATAACTTGACTTTTTTCTAAAATGCCAATTTACATTTTACACATTAAAATGTGAATCTTGCAAAATTTTCACATGGTTACCAAAGAAATAGTGAGAAGGGGAGTCTTGAAAACAATCGTTAAATTGTCTTTGTTTAATTTATAAGTTACGAGTTTGAGCTGTGAAAGTCGTAGTAATGCTTGCATTAGGATAGACTATCTACATCACACCCTTGAATTTGGTAATACGAGATGATTTGTGCACTGAATTATTCTCTTTCTTTCCTTTTTACCCAATAAATAGTGAATACTGAATAATATCAAAAACTGGTTAGTAGCAAGATTTTAATTCGATTTGACTATTTTAAAAAAAAAATGAATTGAAAACTAGCTTATTGAACGGTTAATTGCTATTAGGCTTTTTAGGAAAGTTCCCCTCTGCCTATGCAGTTAGCTCGACTCCAGGTATAGCATTTTCATCTATTACTATATCATTCTCAAGGTTAGAAATCAAAAAAATTAGAAAATAAATATTATTATGAGTTAGCAGATGCTTTTAAAATAGCTAGTATATGTTTAATTTTTTCATTGATTCTATGTTCAAGTTTTTTTATTTTTTTTATTTTTTTTTATTTTTCATTTGATGTTCGGTAATCACATTAATGCTCGATTAAATTCGAATTCATGTATCGCATGATACAATATTTAGGACACCTCTAATTACGGTGGAAGAATCACAACTATTCTAATTCCACCCAGTCACTCGACCATCACAATCCATGTTAGTGGATTCTACGTTCAAGTAACAAAAAACTATTTTTAACCAATGAAAAGAAATAGAAGAATACAAATTAAATTGGTGAACAAACTTGTAAAAATGATTTAAGTGTGAGCATTGTTTTTTCCTTTTTAACACTATTAGCTGGATATATATGACATAACTAAGATGGCCAAAAATATTTTGTCTTAATAATCTTTTTTAGAACTATTAATGATACATGTTCATTATACATAGTTGATGAACAGTCACAAATTATACTTACATTAACCCATGGGCGAATTTAGACTTTTAAAAGGTGGATTTACTATTATGAAGAGATGGATTCTAGATTTATGTTCAAGTTAAAAAATTGTAAGTTTGTACCATGTATCTATTACACCTTTGAAATTGAGAAAATTTCAGAAAATCACTAAAGTTTACTAGGTATTAACCAAACACAACTATTGTTTCAATAATTACTATTTATGGCAAAATTTCTGTACAAGCATCATGTATTAACTGTATTCGTTCGTGCATAATGAATGCATCAACGAATATAATTCCAATAGAAAAGCTAAAATCGAATCGAAATCTTTTTCAAAATGGAAAATACAGTAAATTAGTGTATGTCACACTTGGAAAATCTCAATGTTTAGCCGGGATAGTGAGTAAAAAGGTATTGTGGTTAGCCGATTTGCAGTGTCGGCATTATTTTTCATATTGTCGTGATCAATGTGTTCTAGAGTTTAGAAGGTAACATGAAAATCTCGAGGTTGGGGTGCAGTTAGAGGGAAAGCACGTAATAATGTGAACTTGGGTAATGACGGGTGTTTGGTAAGTTGTGACTGGGATATGTATATATGTACAGATTAAGGTTAATGATCAAATGAGTTAGAAGGTTGTTGTAGTACTTAGACTTTCTTGGCTTTGTACTTAGCTTGTGGACTTGACATCTATGATTGCCTTTAAGCATGTCTTGTGACTTTTTGACTGCATTGCATTTATTTGTACTATACTGATGTGTTGAGATGATATGGGTCAGGTACCGCACCGGTACGAATATGATAGTTGTGATATGGGTCGGGTACCACACCGATACGGATATGATTGTTGTGATACAGGTCTAGTACCACGCCGATACGAATATGATGATGGTGTTGAGAAGGGTAAGAGATGATACGCAAATCTTGCATGCATGCATTCATTCATATGTTTGAATGTGATTCTATTTTATATATGTTTTCATACTTGTTTCATGGTTGTGGTAAATGATGGAAGAGAGTTACGAATGTAAGTTAGGTTCCTTAAGCGGATCGAGTTATAGGTGAGATTCTACGGTCCACCGAGAGGACCGACTATGATATAATATGATAGGTGGAACTTATGATATTTATGGGAAGTGGTATTGTGATGTCTTTTGATTGCGAGTACAGAGAGGACTTGTTTGATTGTAGCTTAAAGAATTGTGGGTACCATAAGAATGGGCCGGTATGGGAAGAAAGGGTACCGGTTGGATTAGTTAGTCAAAGGACAAAGATATACAAAATGTTAAGTCAAAGGACAAAGATATACAAAATGTTAAGTCAAAGGACAAAGATATACAAAATGTTAAGTCAAAGGACAAAGATACACAAAATGTTAAGTCAAAGGATGAAGATATACAAAATGTTAAGTCAAAGGACAAAGATATACAAATGTTAAGTCAAAGGACAAAGATATACAAAAATATTAAATGACAGGTAGGTCACAGAGATGCTAAGATGTTATGTTGAGGATTCCTTAATTGGGGTTAGAACCGAAACTTTACTTGATGTATGATTTTTTCGTATTTATTATTGATGTTATTTGTTTCTAACCCTGGTCGACCAATGATGCTTACCAGTGCGTGTGGTTGTATTTATGCTACACTTATTATACCTCTACTCGGGGAGGGGAGGGGGGGGGGGGGGGAAGGGGTATAGCCATAGTGCAAGTCAAATGGAGTTTCTATAGCAGCGATGTCGATCACTCAGCAGCAACTCCTATCATTTCTATCCTTCATAGATGCCCGAGCTTATGCAGAGCTTTCTACCATTTCTATCCTGCCCGAGCTTATGCAGAGCTTCGAGGAGATTTGGATGGAGAAAAAAAGAAACATTGCTCCCGTGACCGCATGCTTGTGAGAATGTGAAAAGTGGTCCAGGTGATGTTATGGTGCACCTCTCCCTAGAAGAAGTTACCGAAGCTAACCAGGAAGGACGCCGAGGAGTTCTCCTTCCTTAATGGTATGGAGGAGGAGGGTTCGGATGCCTCGAGTCTCGGAGACAGTGCCACCAACTAGTTCATCCCTCCCTTTTTATGTTTTAAGTACTTGGATTTGGGTTTCCCCTGTTTGGGGCATGTAGTAGACACATACTCTTTTTATTTTTCTTGCTTTTAGGACGTTTTTCCTTTCCGTCCCCTTAATAATAATCATCGTTGCTTAGAATGCGTGTTGGATGTATTTCTGTTATTTTTTTAATCTCAAAAATAGGATTGCTTTGCAACAATTACAAAATTGCAAAAACAGAAAAACGCCTGGCAGGATTCTTCCTGGAGCCGCTGCAGCGGTTAGTTTTACCGCAGCAATGGTAAAAGATCCACTGCAACAATAACATCCAGTAGCTCTGCCTTGATTTTTTCCTTACCCAATCTCAGGTTCTTTTATACACAAGACTCTTTTATGCATGCTCTAGTAGTATAATAACCTCTTGTTTATAGGCAATATAATTTGAATTCGCAACTCTATTGCTTCCGAACCACAACCAACACAATTTTTCATCTACCAAATTCAATAGTGCTACACTTTCATCAATCTTCTTACTTACTCAATTCACTATCCTCAAAAGTATTCCACCAACGGCAAGGCATCTGGGTGCTTCGTACAGAATCAGATAGAAGTCAAGTAGTACTCCAAATCACGAAAAGATGAGTTGTAGATTAAGTCACAGAAATGAAGACACTTGAGATCACACCTGATCCTTACGTCCACTGGTCTGCTTGGCTACACACCATCCAACCACACACACAATCAACAAATCATGTTCGAGAGTTTAACCATCACAAAGCAATTTACCATATATCACCATTAACAACAATCCATATAGCACACTTTTAACACATAAATTGCCTCACCACAAGTACTTAACACTATATCAAATAAACATAACAATCTACTTCCTATGTCCTTACTGGCCACTATTCGTTGAGCATTCAGTTTCGGCCCTTTCGTGTTAAGAGATACCAATTAGGACCAACTAATCCCAATTATGATGATTGAGATACCAATTGGAATAGACTAGATACTAATTGGACTCAACCCAGAAATATGACCTTGAGATGGCACCATAGGAGAGAAGAAAGTGAAATAGATTCCTACATGCCTCGTAGCTTCCTAGATGAGGACTGAAGAGGCAAATTGTCTCAAAGATAAGATAAAAGCTCTTTCTCTTATTTCTTCTAAAGCAAACCTTATGGAATCTTCTAGTACCATTGTGAAAGATAGGTTCAAAGGCAAACAAAAGAAAATCCTGAAAAAAGGACTTGTAAAGAATAGAATTCACTTCAATAAGCCAGAGACCCAAATCCAAAAATCAAAGGGACCTTGTTTTGTTTACAAAAAACTTGGTCATAACGTTGGTCAGTGCTATCTAAGACATAAGCAAGACTCAAAGCAGGGAGAATAAGGTGATATACAAACTTAGCTTGCTGAGGGTAATGAAGTGATTGTTGTTGTAGTTGTCGAGGTGAACCTGGTTGTTAATAAAATTAATTGGGTGTTAGACACATGCGTTTCAAGGCATTTATGTGCCAATAAGGAGTTAATCCATGACTTTGGAATCTTGATGAGCAACCGGCTACAACAAGTTGCAATCATTGTAAGTTTAACATATTTCAAGTGACAAAAATTAATATTGTTGTTACGACCCAAAATCCTTGAAGCTCATGACTCGCACGTGATAACCCTCTTGTCAAGCAACTCATGACTCGCACGTGATAACCCTCTTGTCAAGCGAAAAAACCCTAATTATATCTCAAGTATTGAATAGTTAATGTGGAAATCCGGAAACGAGAATCTGCCAACAAAAAATAGATAAATCCAAGGATGAAACTCGGTACAATAATACTCCTGATTTATTGGATTTGGTGTAATTATACTTTTCGTTCACCAATCGAACCAAAACTTCCTCATTGTTTTCTTTTGATCCAAACTAATGAACGATTCAAATTAAAATGAAAAAGGGCTAAGACCCTAATTTATTGAATTTGATTAAAAATCCTATATCACATTAAAATACCCTTAACTCGTTGAAAATAATTATTTCTTAAAAAATTAGGCACATAAAGAAGATATTGGTGGGGTAATTTAAGTGGAGATTGTAATAGTTAGTGACATAACTAATATAGAGCTCCATATTGGTAATCAAGACCATAAAAATCTTGTGATTTATTATTAAATATTTGCACCGTTTCAATTTATTCATCTTAATTACTATTGGACAATCAAAGAATATTTTTTTAATTACATTGTTTAAAATATTTTTTAAATATATTCTTTTCTTCTGAATATTTTGAATTATTAACTTTTATGATTTATAGTACTTTTTATGTAGTTTAAATAGGTAAATTTTATTTCAAAGAATTAAAAGTTTTATATCTAAATTCACATCAAACATTATATAGTTTGATTCTCATGCTCCGAATCAAACAAACTACTTCCTCTAGTTCATATTAACTAAATTTGTGAGGCAATGCACACACATTAAATTTTTTATTGACATAAATTGAATACTACTTTCAACTTTTTTTCTTTTAGTTATTCTCAAACTATTCTTGAAAATAGAGATAGTCATTACTCAAGAGGGTTGAAACTTTTGATCATGATAACTATAATTCAAAATAAAATCATAAATATAAGCAATTAACTCTATTGAACTTATCACCTAAAAATATAAATGAAGGGGAAAATAAAAACAAATGTGTAATAACTTTCTTGAACATTGAACAATTAACTAATTTTAAATATTAAAAAAAGACTCAAAAATTCAATTACTATGAACTAAAAGTAATTAAAACAGATTGAACACTATTTCCCCCCCTTCTATGTGATCGTGTGGCCATCATCAAATCATGGCTAGTGATGTTTCATAGGGCATCAACTTTCTTGGGATTTGTGTAATGTGAAAACAATGAGCAAGTCCAAAATAATTCAAAACAATTTTTCAGTCAAAAACAAAAGATCCTCCTACTCAAATCCAACTCATCCCTTTTTTGTTTCGGTCAAAAACAGAAAGTATTGATAATATTTTCTCCATCTTTTTGGCTCATGAAAATAAAGGTTGAATTATTTATACAGTCAAACTCTTTTATAACAATTTTATTTATCTAGATTTTTCTTTTCATTTTTGTAGGAAAATATTATTATAAAAAAATATGTCGTTATAATAAAATGTCATTATATAGAATAACTTTTATAGAGATGTCAAAAATATTTCCTGAATACCTAAACATCACAATAACTTTGCTTTGATAATGATCCATAGATCAGATATGTAAATATTCAAATCAACATATATAAGCAAATCAATTTTGAAAATAAATAATAATTTATAGCATATATATATGTGTAAAAAATTTCTCTTGTTTCACAAGTCCCAATAAGTTTTTTTTTAAAAAAAAAAGACAAAAACAAGGAAGAAAACCAAAAGAACGGTAGAGAGAAAAAGGAGAAGGAAAAATAAAACAAGGACAAAGGCTAGCTAACTATGGTGACAATAACAAGAAACTAAAGCTAGTAGCAAAATATTAATGGTGAATTAGTGATCACCTTTACAAAATATTCATCAACATACATAGCTAGAGGAAGAAGCTCCAACTAACTCTATGTTAACAATCATGATAAGATAAAGATAGAACTGTTCTTCAAAATAACTAGATATAAAAAACACATACGTCTAATTAACCATCAGTACTCGAGTTCGAGAGTGAAAGCTGAACTATTTCTTTTCAAGCTTCCTTCTTCTAGTCTTCTTCTCTTTCTTCACATGGATCGTCAAAGGCGCACCATATATAGTCACAAATTTAACTGCATTCAATATTTTAAACACGAAATATATGTAATCAGTATATATGTGAAAATTACTAAAATTAGAATGACTACTGACTTTTCAACTCATAAACATAAATGCTGAACTCAATAAATCTAAATCTTAGATTCGCCTCTGACTAGCTAGTTTATATAACTGAATGTGTTGAATTTGGTTGCTTGCCCAAAAATTGAGCCATCTAATTGATCACCTAAATCATACGTAACAATATATATATATAGAAAAAATGAAAATAAAACTCATTAAATCTAAATCTCGAATTCCACCCCTGATTAACATTTAACTAGATGTGTCAGATTTAATTTTATTGCTTCCCGGAGAAAGGGCTATCTAATCTGATCATCCACTATGTACGTAAATCATACATAACAATATATTTATCGAAATTTTTTAAAAACTCATTAAATCTAAATCTCAGATTCACCCATGACTAGCTAGTTGGCTTATATAACTCGATGTGTGCTAAATTTGGTTGCTTGCTTGAAGGAAGGGTTATCTCATCAAATCAACTACGTGTATTTAACAAAAAAAAGTTCTAAAGAATCATCAATCAACCTACCGATTTGAAATAGGATTTACCCCACTCGGAACTTCATGATCACCAACTTTAAATTCTCTAGGGTTATTATTATCATTAGAAGAAGATGAGGAGAATGAGTCATCATAATTTCTAGGGATTTTTTTTGAGTGAAGTTTCATTGTTACTTCAGAAGAAGTAGGAGGAGCAGAAGGATTTGAATGGAAAAGGGTGAGGAAAATGAAGAAAAGGGTAAGCAAGAAAAGGAAGGAGATTTTTGAGTTTCTAATCGCCATAATTTGATACAATGACAATAGAAAGGAAGGAAAGAAATTAAAAAGGAGATTAAGTTATATATATGAGTGTGTTTGGCCTGAAGGAAGATATTTTTTATCAAAAATATTTTTCTGAAACATTAGTTCTTTTCTCACTTTTTGTTTTGGTATTTGTGAGTAAACATAAAATATTATCTGGAGAAAATTTATATATAATTTAGACAAATATTAATTATGGACATGAGTTGAGTTGGGTGGGGTGGAAGGGGTGAGTGGTAAAGGGTAGGGTTCCATTGTTAAAAATTAAATAAAGAATTTACTTAACATGGAAAAGTTTTTGAAATCTTCTTTTTTTTTCGACCAGCAACGTTAACTTTATTAATGCGAAAACGAATTTAGGAAGTTAAAAGATGCAGAAGCATCTTTGATAATCCAACTAGGAAAACAGGAAACCCAAACTAACTTGTCTAACAATGTAATAGAAAATTTGGCTAGATTGTGCGCTACCATATTCCAAGATCTAGTAATATGTGTAATTTGAACTTCTTCGAACAAACTCATAAGCTTCCAGATATCTTCACAAGTGGTTTCTATCTTCCATGAAACTAGACTCTTCTCTAGAACTATATCCACTACATTCTTTGCGTCTGAAAAAAGTTGCACCTTTGTCCATCCATTTTCTTGAGCGTTTTCCAAAGCAATCCGAATCGCTAGTACTTCTGCAATAATGGCCTTCCCAACAAATTGGATTGGGGTACCAAGGGCTTGAAGCAAATTCCCAAAGCAATCCATAGCTGCCATTCCAATGCTTGCCTCATTCCTCTCCTTATATAAGCTAGCATCTGTAAACACAATCATAACATCTTGTGCTACAATGATTGTATTATTATTAGTATGATCAGGTACCAATATAGGAGAAGACTTAGTAGGCGAATTACTTTCATATTCTTGAAAGTCAAATAGTGCCTTGTTAACAATATCACCAGGTTCCGAGATATCACCAATAAAGTTTCTAGCATTTCTTGCTTTCCAAATTTGCCACATTATAGAGACGCTTAATCTAGTAAGCTCAATAGAATCAGGGTATTGATTAGCATTATCAAAGATTTCTTTCCACCATCTAGCAAAGTCCGTAATATTCTCGATGTTAGGCCAATTTATGGGGCAAATTTTCCATACCATCTAAGCCTTTGGACATCTAAAAAGCATATGTTCAATAGTTTCACTTTCTACACCACAAATCTTACACACATCACAACTGTTTCTTAACCTTTTTGAAAGAATATCATTAAAAGGTAGCACATTCAAGATGCATTTGCGAATAAAGTGTTTATATTTATTTTTAATATTCATAGACAATAAAATATCCCAGAACTTCTTAGGGAAGGATTGGTAGCTTGATTGAGGTCTATCACTATTGGCTGCACTACTCCTATCAATTTCCCTAGCCAAATGGTATCCTGATTTTACCTCATAAAATCCTGACTTAGTGTGAGTCCAAATAATCCTATCTGGAGATCCAGTGCTAGAAATAGGGATAGATAAAATGACACTGATATCCTCCGTACAAAACCACTTCTGAAGCTCTTGAGATTTCCAAGTATGGTTACTATGATCAATAAGGTTACTCACTTGCAGTTCTATATCCATTTGAGATTGATAAACCCTAGGTTTGAAACCGCATGAGTTGGGGATCCAAGGGTCCGTCCATACTTTTATACTTCCTCCAGATCCTACCCTCCATCTAATGCCTTTTTGTAAGAGATTTCTACCCCAAATAATGCTTTTCCATATCCAAGAACTAGATGAGGACGAAGTTGCTTTGAGGAAAGAGGTATTATGAAAATATTTACTCTTAAGCATTCTAAAGAGAAGAGAGTCTTCCTGAGGTAAAATTCGCCAAGCAAGTTTTGCCATCAGAGCCTGGTTGAAGGACTTTAACTCTCTAAATCCTATACCCCCATTAGTTTTAGCAACACAAAGATTCTCCCATTTTTCAAAATGCATTTTCCTCCTATTATCATCATGCCCCCACCAAAAGTTGGAAAAAATGGTAGTGATTTCCTTACACAAATTTTCAGGAAATTGGAAACAAGATAAAGCATAAGACGGTATAGCAGATAGAACAAATTTAAGCATTACTTCTTTTCCAGCAGGACTTAACAAATTATTTTTCCAACATTTAATCTTAGCTTTTACTCTATCTTTTATAAATTCCAGCATTCTTTTTTTCGATTTTCCCACTACTACCGGTAGACCTAAATAAAGCCCAAGCTCTTTTCTTCTTAGTTGCCCTATCGCTGCAATGATCCCATCCTTATCAATTTCAGAAGTATTTTTACTAAAAAATATAGCTGATTTATCAAAATTTACCTTTTGACCTGAATATTCTTCATATTTTTAAGAATATCAGAAATATTAGCGGCATTCTGAATATTAGCATTACAAAATATAAAGGAATCATCAGCAAAAAATAAATGGTTAACTGTGGGTCCACCTCTGTCCAAACTTAACCCTTGAATATTACCATTAAATTCCGCATTATTTAAGATTTTAGATAAACCTTCAGCACATATAAGGAACAAATATGGTGATAAAGGATCCCCTTGTCTTAAGCCCCTAGTAGGTTTCACTTCCCCTGCTACCTCCCCGTTAATATTAAATTTATATGTAGGGGTAGTGACACATTGCATTTTCCAGTTAACAAAAGTTTCGTGAAATCCCATTTTGGTCATTAGTTTTCGTATATACGACCATTCCACTCGATCATAAGCTTTGGCCATATCTAGCTTTAGGGCCATATATTTTCCCTTGCCTCGTCGTTTATTCCTCAACATATGAATGAACTCATGTGCTAGAACAACATTATCCACAATTTGTCTTTTACCAATAAAAGCCGACTGATTAGGAGAAATAATAATAGGAAGGTATCTTTTGAGTCTGGCAGCTATAATCTTGGCAATAATTTTATAAACTGTTGAGCATAAGCTAATTGGTCTGTACTGGCTAATAGCACTCGAATTTTTTATTTTTGGTATCAAAGTAATAAGAGTTTGATTCCATGAGGGTGTTAAATAACCAGAACGAAAGAAACTTTTACCCGCTTCACAAATATCACTTGATAAAATATTCCAGTACTTTTGAAAGAAAAATGGAGTCATACCATCCACTCCAGGAGCTTTTAAGGGGTGCATATCAAAGGTTGTATTTTTAATCTCCTCATCCGTAACATCCCTAATAAGCCTATCATTCATATAGTTATCAACTAAAGGATGAATTAAGCTCAAAATGGTATCGAAGTTGGAAGGTCTAGAGGTAGTAAAGAGGTTTTTATAGAATAGTTCTATTTCTATCACAATTTCTTTATAGAATAGTTCTATTTCCTTGATGTGCTTATGGTGATTGTCACTCCTGGAGGGCAAGAAAGAACAAAGGAAAATTTTGAAATTTTAGCCAAAAAAACTGGATTTTCTAGTTTCAAAGTCGTAAATTCTGCATTTTTAACTTGGATTATGGAATTGTACAAGTAGTAAAGAAAAAGGGTATTCCGGTGCACTAAAGCTCCCGCTATGTGCAAGACAGGGGAAAGACCGAACCACAAGGGTCTATTGTACGCAACCTTACCTTGCATTTATCCCAGAGGCTGTTTCCGTGGCTTGTACAAGTAGTAACCTTCTTATAATTCTTAAAATAAGGGATGTTTTATCCCTCCACACTACTTGTTACATATCGTTTTGTAATGTAATGTGTTGTAATGTATGTATTTTTTGATGGATACAACATTTGGATAGATTCTATCATTTCTCATCATTACATAATGTCACGCATCAACAATTTAAAGAATAAACTTACAACATTATCAAGAAAACTAAGGGGTTGTCACACCCCGAATCCCATTTGTGACGGACTGGCACCCGAAGTCGTTGAGGCCCGAGAGAACCAATCTTTACTCATGTACCTTCATATGCATGTCTCTATAAGAATATCATTCTATCCCATAAAATAAACAAATACCAATGGCGGAAGTCATGACATATACAATATATGATACTTGGCCGTTAGAGCCATCAAGTCAAAATGGATATACGTCTCTTACATTCATCATCCCATATACGTCTACAAAGACTCTATAGATACATATACATAACCAATTTACAGTCAGGACAAGTCCCCGCTTTATACAACATACACAATACCAACAAATGAACACTATGACTCGAAAAGCCCCGAACCAACTGGAGCTCACCAATGGTCTGCAAATGATCCGTAACCTACAATGGAGGTCTACTAGCACCTGTGCCTGCAACAAGTAAGGTAAGTCCCCCAAAAGGGGTCAGTACGAAGAATATATTGAGTATGTAAGGCTATAAGAAACTACATCATACATAAGAATGTCAATGGAATCAATATTAGAGAAATATTCAATATGGATAAATCATCTTTCTGAATATGAGGAACCATGTTCATTATATTTATTACGTTCTTTGCCTTTACGTTCTTTCCTTTATTCGTTACTCACTTCTTCGTTCATTACTCATCCTTCCATTTATATAATGCCCGACCCCAAGCTGATCAGTGGAAAAATAATATCGTCATGAAGGTGTTCATTTCACCCCATGGATACACCCATAATATTGGGATGGTCATCATGAAGGTGTTTATTTCACCCCATGGATACACTCATAATATTAGGATCGTCATCATGAAGGTGTTTATTTCACCCCATGGATATCATCATGAAGGTGTTTATTTCACCCCATGGATACACTCATAATTATACCTTACTTCATTCTTTAACTTATACAAGATCGGTACCTTTACTTGTGAGAGATTGATGCGCTCACGTATGAAAGATTAATACATTCACTTATGAGAGATTGATACTTTCAGTTATGAGAGATCAATACATTCACTTGTGATAGATTGATACTTTTGGTCATAGCATTATTATTGAAGCCTTGGAACAATAACCAATGAATAGAAACATGAGAGTAACATAATTGGAACTTTGGAACGATGTCTAAAATTATGATTCATGAATAACAATTGGTCATTGAGCAAGAAACATGTGACTAACAATATATGTCAACCTGAAATGAGATACCTTTAGACATTTCGGAGTAGAACACATACGATGATAATGTGAACAATATGCTGCAGAAGGATACAGAAAAAGTAACCTTACATACCTTATGTTCTCAAAATGAAAGTACAATCCTATATGTGATTACAATAATCCAGCTCCTTCCTTACGTCTTACTCTACAACACAAGTACATAACGGAACCAACATTAACCACAAGCTACATTCCAAGTGCATAAGACGACAATGAGTTACACAATTGCCCTAGAATATCATTTCTCCCTTTACAACACCATTCATGGAATTATCATACCAACACTACCATAATATTCCATACATTGACCAAGACATCACAAACCAATAGCATTTCACACCAAGTTTATACTTTACACTCCCTCATTAACCCTACGTCACATTTACTCCATCAAATCATCTCAATAGCTTTCATAATAACACATGAACAACAATCCATAATTTATACCATTCAAAATACCTCCGGGATACTCCTTTAAAGTTATTCAAAAGGTACCATAAGTTGATAATTACATCCATGAAGGGTATAGGGGCTTTGGGGGGTCAAAGAGATGCGAAAACAACCGAAACGGACTTCTGGGCTGGCCTGCGAAGCCACCTGCTCCCGCAGGTGGCTGAACTGCGTCTGTAGGTGACCCTTGGCAGTATCCAGGGGCACCTGCGAAGTCACCTGCGCCCGCAGGTGCTTCGTCTGCGAGGGCGGGTGCCCGTTTGGCCAAAAAAGGTCTCTTTTGGGTTTTTTTTCGCAATGAATGGTCCGTGATCATAATTAATCTTCTATTAACATATTTTAGATCATATTAATGCCAATGAACAGCCATGATTTCACAACACACAATAACATCACCAAAACCATCTTTTCCATTCAATACGTCACCGATTTCATGCCCAATTCCATCACAACAATTCCAAATGTTATACATAATAAGAAAGTACGTTAAGGACATAAACACATCATACATGTTAATATGTAATCCATCAAATTCACTTCCTTCAAGACCACAAGTCTACTTTCAAGTTTACAAGACAAAACCCTTCACCGATTAAGCAAACATAACTTGTTTCACACATAGTGAACTTCTCACACTTCACCAACATAACCAACATGATCTACACCATATTCCATGCATATAATATATTAAACCATAAGCATAAACACTTACCAATACTTACCAAGAGGTGATCTTGTCCAAAGAGAATGATGGCTTAGGGTTTGAGAGAAGAGAAAAAAGTTTAGGAAAAATCTAGAAAAGGTCATGTGGCTTAGTGTGAATAAAAGTCTGATTTATTGCCCTTTATATAGTACCTTAATGGTCCTTCTTAACCACACACTTGGTCCAATAATGAATATGGTGACTTGGTCTCACAAGAATGGGTCAAATACCCCTTTTTGGGTCATGTCTTGTAACTTAATTTTTGTTTGGGCCTTAACTTGAGCCCAATGGCTCAAGACTACTTTATCCCACCAAAATTTAGTGTCTAATACCTCAAAACTCCCATGTTTAATTAATTCCATGAATGTTAAGGTAATAACATAGGTTCGGAAATGTACGGGGTGTTACAGGGGTGGTCTAGATTATAATAAAAAACGAAAAAAGGGATATGAGACTTTTCATCGTTACTTAACAAAAGAAGTTGTCATGCAAAATTAAATGCTTTCTTTCTTTCCAGGAGAAGTAGATATCTTTTCTTAATGTATCGTATTGTATTACAATGTATGTACTATTTTGACGAATACAATATTTAGATAGATCGTATCGCTTCTCATCGTTACATATATAATATCACGTACACATCAGTAATTTGAAGATTAAAGTTACACAATATTATAAAGAAAAATAAGATATGGTGTAGATTATTATTAAAAAAATGAAGAAAGGTAATATGATACTTTTCGTCGTTACATAACATAAAAAGTTGTCATACAAATTAAATGCTTTCTTTCTTTCCGGCAGAAGTAGTACTATACAAATTAGTTGTTTCTGTAGATATATGGTTAGCAATTTGTCCATTTTCTTTTAGAATACACAATAGTTGAGTTATCTAATATTAATTGTGGCCTCCTATTCATCAAGAAATCAACACTTCCTACCCTTGATTATCACTACACCACCAGAATTCAGAATGTAATCTTATATGTCACTTTGAGAGTTTAACATATATTTGTGAACAATGTTATCCATAGTAACTCTCCAATATAATGTAAGATTCATAATCTTGAAAATAATATAATACAGGTTACGTGCTATGGTAGGAAATTGCAATAGGATTGAAGGCCATGGATTCACAATAAGTCACTGCTTTCGTGAAGCAAACAAACCTGCTGATAAACTAGCTCTCCATACAGTCACAACACTATTGGAATCCAAACCTTCAATGCTTTCTCTCTGCTTCCTAGACAAATGGAAACTCCCTAGTTTGAGAACCAAACCTATCAAAAATTCCCTTTTTGTATATGAACCCTCGTAGAATAGAAGCTCCCAACCCAGAGTTTGATAGACCAAACATTCTTGGATTTTTGGTGTTAACTTTCAAGAGGCTATCGGAGAATAGCCCTCTTCATTGATGTTGTACTATGTATACATAATTTGAATCGAAAACGGTTGGTTCAACTGGACCTACAAAACTTCTCGTGGATTCGTCTCTGATCATATGATATCTTTGGAGGATTTAAATCCAGTTTACCAAAATAATTGGTTTCAGTTTTATCCATAGAACCTGTTCTAGATCCACCTTTGCTCATATAAGTGAGATTTGTAACCTTGCAAATAATGCAAGTTACTTGCTACAACAGAAAAAGGTAACCTAATAATCTGATAGATATTAGGCAAACTCATATTTTAATTTTTTAGATCCACCTCTGGAGGACTAAAATCCAGATACTATTACAACATCAAATTCAGTGTAATCAAAAGGAAGGATGCAACATGAGGACTTCCAAGGGCCATCCATCCTAATACTACTCTCGCTCAAACACATTTAACTTTGAAGTAATGATCCGATCCTTAGTGTTGATATAATTGCATCCGAACTGAAATCATATATAAGCCTAAATAACTGATAAAATACTAATCTAATGATCATCTTGCATTGTGTTTCTTGATTCTTCTCCCCATTCTATGGCCTCAGCAACTGTTCTCTTTCTTTTTCTTGATCATGACTTTTTTCATCCATTAATTTATTATTATTTATTGGTGAATTATTCATTAAATTATCATTGATGGGTTCTTCATGATTAAGGTAACTAAGAGCAGTGACAACATTACTAATCAAGGACGAACGGCTGGATCATCTTGTAAGCACATAGCAGCAATAACAACCGCTTGATTGAAAGGAAATCATCATCTTCAAGAATTGCATCAACTAGTTCCATGTATCTACTTGTATCTTTTAATATGGGTAAGTGACTTCAAATACAATATTGATAAATGACTATTACCTTAAACAAAACTTTTCCTAATCTGTTAAAGCTTGAGCCATTGGACGAAAACAATTTTAAACGTTGGTACAAAAACTTGTGATTTTCTTTGAACAATTAGAAGTTGATTATGTTTTGTTTAACGAACTTCCTATTGATGGTTCGATGTTATTACTGGCTTTAGCATTGTTATGGTTGTTGATGATGCAACTAAAATGAAGTTTATAAAAGATAAAAAAAACTGTTAGAGGACATTTGCTGAACAGTATGACTAATCATTTATTTGATTTATTTGTTGGTTAAAAATCTACTAACAAGTAGGAAAGAAAAAAATATGTTGACAAACAGTGGATTAAGTTTCAGATGGTTGACAATAAACCAGTCATGGAATAAGTTCATGAGTATGAGAACTTACTGCTAATGTTCTCAACGAGGACATGAAGATGTGTAAGATTATTCAGGCTAATGTTCTACTTGAAAAATTCCACCATCTTGGAGTGATTACAAAAATCAATTGAAACATAATTAAGAGAAAACATTTAACTATCCAAGAACTTATTAGTTAGATGAGGATTGAAGAGGCAAATTGTCTCAAAGATAAGATGAAAGCTCTTTCTCTTAATTCTTCTAAAGCTAACCATGTGGAATCTTTTAGTACCATTGTGAAAGACAAGTTCAAAGACAAATAAAAGAAACTCCTGAAAAAGGACTTGTGAAGAATAGAAATCACTTCAATAAGCCGGAGACCCAAATTCAAAAATCAAAGGGACCTTATTTTATCTACGAAAAAACTTGTTCATAAAGTTGCCCAATGCTATCTAAGACATGAACAAGACTCAAAGCAAGCAGGACAAGGTGATATACAAACTTAGCTTGTCGAGGGTGATGAAGTGATTGTTGTTGTAGTCGTCGAAGCGAACCTGGTTGTTAATAAAATTAATTGGGGTTTAGACACGCGTTTCAAGGAATTTTTGTGTCAATAAGGAGTTATTCCATGACCTTGGAACCTTAAGGAGCGACTGACTACAACAATCTGTAGTCGTGTCGGACCGAAATCGCTTTCAATGTAGTAGCTTTCCATGACACAATATTTGTGATCATAATTTGATTACTATTTTTAAATTCATTTCAATATCAATATTGTAGTATTTTTCTTAACAAACTATCATTGTAAGTTTAACGGATTTCAAGTGACAAAAATTAATATTGTTGTTACGACCCAAAATCCTCGAAGCCCATGACTCGCGCGTGATAACCCTCTTGTCAAGCGAAAAACCCCTAATTAGATCTCAAGTATTGAATAGTTAACGAGCAAATCTAGAAACGAGAATCTGCAAACAGAAGATAGATAAATCCAAGGATGAAATTCAGTACAATAATGCTCCTGATTTATTGGATTTAGTACAATTATACTTTCCGTTCACCAATCGAACCAAAACTTCCTCATCGTTTTCTTTTGATCCAAAAATACCTTAAAAACTAATGAACTATTCAAAATAAAATGAAAAAGGGCTAAGACCCTAATTTATTGAATTTGATTAAAAATGCTATATCAAATTAAAATACCCTTAACTCGTTGAAAATAAGCATTTCTTCAAAAAAATATGCACATAAAGAAGATATTGGTGGCATAATTTAAGTAGAGATTGTAATAGTTAGCGAGATAACTAATATAGAGCTCTATATTGGTCATCAAGACCATAAATATCTTACATATTTTACAAGTGATTTATTATTAAATACTTTCTCCGTTTTAATTTATTTATCTTAATTACTATTGGATAATCTAAAAATATTTTCTTTAATTATATTTTTTAAATATATTTTTTTCTTCTGAATATTATGAATTGTTAACCTTTATGATTTATAGTACTTTTTATGTAGGTTTTAAATAGGTAAATTTTATTTCCAAAATTAAAAATTGTATATTTAAATTCACATCAAACATTAGATAGTGTGATTCTCATGCTCCGAATCAAATAAACTACTCTCTCTAGTCTATATTAACTAAATTTGTGAGGCGATGCACACTCATTAAGAAAAAAATTTAGATATAAATTAAACACCACTTTCTATTTTTGCCCTTTTAGTTATTCTCAAACTATTCTTGAAAATAGAGATTGTCAGTACTCAAAAAGGGTTGAAATTTTATCATGATTATAATTCAAAGAAAAATCATAAATATAAGTAATTAACTTTCTTGAATGTATCACCTAAAAATGTAAATGAATGGGAAAATAAAAAAAAATATGCAACACTCTTGAACATTGAACAGTAAAAAAAATTTCAAAAATTCACTTACTATGGATTAAAAGTAATTAAAACAGATTGACCACTATTTTCCCCCTTTTATGTGATCGTGTGGCCATCATCAAATCATGGGCTAACGATGTTTCCTAGGGCATTAACTTTCTTGGGATTTGTGTAATGTGAAAACAATGAGCAAGTCCAAAATAATTCAAAACAAATTTTCAGTTAAAAACAAAAGGTTCTTTTATTCAAATCCAACCCATCCCTTTTTTGTTTCAATCAAAAACATGTACATGAAGTATTTAAAAATATTTTCTCCATCTTTTTTGCTCATGAAAATAAAGGAAGAATTATTTATACAGCCAAACTCTTTTATAACAATATTATTTATTCAAATTTTTTTATAGTAAAATATTATTATAAAAAATATACCATTATAATAAAATATTATTTTATAGAACGACTGTTGTAGGAGATGTTAAAAATATCTCCTGCATACCTAAACATCACAATAACTTTGCTTTGATAATGATCCCATAGATCAGATATGTAAATATTCAAATCAACATATATTAGCAAATCAATTTTGAAAATATATAATAATTTATATCTATATGTGTGTAAAAAAGTTGTCTCTTGTTTTACAAGTCCCAATAAGCTTAAAAGACAAAAAAAAATTAAAAAAATAGAAAGAACAGTAGAGAGAAAAAGGAGAAGGTTAAAAAAAAAAAAAAAAAAGGCAAAGATTAGCCAACTATGGTAACAATAACAAGAAACTAAAGCTAGTAGCAAATAAGTAAATAACAAAAATTAAACTACTTTAAAGAAACAAGTAATATTAATGGTGAACTAGTGATCGCCTTTATAAAATATTCATCAACATACATAGCTAGAGGAAGAAGCCCTGACTAACTCTATGTTAACAACCATGGTTAGATAAAGGAAAATTTTTCTTCAAAATAACTAAGAACACATATGTCTAATTAACCATCAGTACTGGAGTTTGAGAGTGAAAGTTGAACTACTTCTTTTTGAGCTTCCTTCTTCTGGTCTTCTTCTCTTTTCCACATGGCTCGTCAAAGACGCCCCATATATAGTCTCAATGAATTTAACTGTATTCAATATTTTTAACACGAAATGTATGTAATTAGTATATATTCAAAAATTACTAAAATTAGAATGAATACTAACTTTTCAACTCATAAACAACAATATTGAACTCAATAAATTTAAATCTTAGATTCACCTCTGATTAGCCGGTTTATATAGTTGAATGTTGGTTGCTTGCCTAAAAAAAGAGCAATCTGATTGATCACCTAAGTCATATTTAAAAATATATATAAAAAAACGAAAATAAAATTTATTAAATCTAAATCTCGAATTCCACCCCTTGATTAGCATATAACTAGATGTGTCAGATTTAATTTGCTTGCTTGCCTAAAGAGAAGTCTATCCAATCTGATCATCAACTATGTACGTAAATCATACATAACAATGTATTTAACAAAAAAATGAAGAAAAAAAAAACTCATTAAATCTAAATCTCAGATTCACCCCTAACTAGCTAGTTGGCTTATATAACTGGATGTGTTCTGAATTTGGTTGGTTGCTTGAAGAAAGGGCTATCCCATTCGATCAACTCCGTATATCTACCAAAAAAAAAGTTCCAAAGGATCATCAATCAACCTACCGATTTGATATAGGATTTACCCCACTTGGAACTTCATGATCACCAGCTTTAAATTCTCTAGGATTATAATTGTCATCAGAAGAAAAAGAAGAGGAGAATGAGTCATCAGGATTGCTAGGGATTTTTCTTGAGTGAAATTTCATTGTTACTTCAGAAGAAGTAGGAGGAGCAGAAGGATTTGAATGGAAAAGAATGAAGAAAATGAAGAAAAGGGTAAGCAAGAAAAGGAAGGAGATTTCTGAGTTTCTGATCGCCATAATTTGATAAAATGACAATAGACAGGAAGGAAAGAAATTAAAAAAAAGAGATTAAGTTATGTATACTGATGGTGATAGTACATTATATATATATATATATATATGAGTGTGTTTGACTTGAAGGAAGTTTTTTTTTTTAATCAAAAATATTTTTCTGAAACATTAGTTCTTTTTTTACTTTTATTTTTGGGTGTTTGTGAGTAAACATAAATATTGTCCCTAAAACATATATATAACTTAGGCAAACATTAATTATGGACCTGAGTTGAGGTGGGTGGGGTGGAGGGGGATAAGGGGTAGGGTTGCATTGTTTAAATAAAAAATTTACTTAACACGGAAAAGGTTTTGGAAATTCAAAAAAATCTTCTTTTTTTTTAAAAAAATAATCTATTTGATAGATTTCTTGATACAAATTCAAGATCTAAACAAAAGTTATTAGGTTCATCTAAACTAATATATAAACTTATATAATGAAGATTTTTTGTTGATGAAACTCTTTAAAAAAAAGGTGTTTGAAATTTGATAAAGTTTTTTGTTGAAATAAAGATTATCTAAACTAGTAACTTATTATCTAAATCTAGTTGCGACCAATTGAAAACACTGAAAGTCATATGTTCTTAATTACGCTTTATATAATAACTTGACTTTTTTTTTACCAATTTACATTTTACACATTAAAATGTGAATCATGCAAAATTTTCACATGGTTATCAAAGAAATAGTGAGAAGGGAGTCTTGGAACAATGGTGAAATTATCTGCAATGTATAGGTCACAAGTTCGAGCTCTAAAAACATTCAATAATACTTGCATTAGGATAGACTGTCTACATTACACCCTTTAAGATGCGGCTCTTCCTCGAACTTGCTAAATGGGATGCTTTTGGACTCTGCTAATACAAAATATTTTGTACACGGAATTTTCCTCTCTTTTTTTTTACTAAAGAAATAGTGAATAGTATCTAAATTACAATTGATTAGTACCAAGATTTGAATTCAATTTGACTAATTGAAAATTAGCTTATTGAACGATTTCATCTATCATTTATATCATTCTCAAGGTCAGAAATAAATTTTTTAGAAAATAACTATTATCATAAGTAACCGGATGATTTTAAAATAGCTAGTATTTGTCTAATTTTCCCATTGATTCTACGTTCAAGTTTTTTTATTTTTCACTTGATATTCGGTAATTGCATTAACGCTAAATTAAATTTAAATTCATGTGTTGCAAGATTCATTTTTGGGGAAACCTCTGATTAAGGTGGAAGAATCCCAAATATTCTAATTCCACCCGTCTACCCGGCCATCACAATCCATGTTAGTGGATTCTACGTTCAAATAATTATTTTTAACCAGTGAAACAGAAATAGAAGAGTACAAATTAAATTGATGAAACAAACTTGTAAAAATGCTTTTAGTGTGACCACTGTTTTATCCTTTTTAACATCATTAGCTGGAAATATATGACATGACTCGTATGGACAAAAACATTTTGTCTTAATTATCCCTTTTTTCTGAACTCTTAATGCAACATGTTCCTTATACATAGTTGGTGAATGGTCGCCAATTATACTTACATTAATCCATGGGCGAGTTCAGAATTTTAAAAGATGGATTTACTATTATGAATAGATGGATTCAAAATTTATGTTCAAGTTAAACTTTTAAGTTTGTACCACGGACCTATTACACTTTTGAATTTGAGAAAATTTCATAAATTACTATAGTTTACTAGCTACTATTAACCAAGCAAAACTGTTGTCTCAAACATTAAATAATTATCATTCGTAGCAAAATTTCCGTAATTGGTATCCTGTATCAACTATAGTAGTCAGTGACGGAGCTAGAATTTTCACTAAAGGGGTTCGAAATATAAAAAGTAAACACATGCATGAAGAGGTTAAAAGAGGTTCAAACTCTATTATATATACGTAAAAAATAATTTTACCCATATATCAGTGGAGTAATTTTCCGCCTAGGGGGTTCAAATGAACGCCTTGGGCCCTTGTTAACTCCGCCCCTGATGGGAACACCACCATCTCCCTTTTTCTGCTGTCCAGCACTCAAGTTGGGTGCTCAGTCGTTCTATCGAATTGCCAAAGGAGAAGGTATTTTTCCAAGTGTATTTATGTATGATAAATACAATGTACAAGTTAATTACACCATGAAATTTTTCCTTTGAAATTATAAGTTCAAATTTTAGTAACAAATCTACACACATTATTTTGAAATTTGTGGGGTTCAGTTAACCTCGTGACTATATGCTTTGCTATCAATTTTAGTATAGGTATCTAATTTGATTGTATACAATTTTACTGTAGTAAAAGTGGAATAGTGATTTTAGTATATTCGACTATTAAAATATGCCTCTACATTAACTGTATGTATGAAAAGTATTTAGGATATTTGTAATCTCCACTACTACACGTAGTAATATTCACACCGGCCTCCACTACCTACATATTGATCACCCACACACCCATAATCTTTTCCACATTCTCAACGATTAGCGTCAGGTTTATGACATACTTTGATGTTCTTCACGTGGCCCTATAAATATAAATATTGAGAATAATGTTGGATACACTGAGGAAACACTTGAAAGTAGCTCTCTTGCTCTCTACATTTTGTTGTCTATTTTCTTGTTTTATTCGCTACTTGTTATACTCATTTTAAAACACGTTAATAGTACGACTCTATAAATCACTTTCAACTTGGTTTTCAGTTGTTCAAATGACAATTGTTTATGAAGAACCAAGGAAGATGACATAAAGAAATTAGCAAGCCAACTAAAAGTGACAAATTTTTATGAAAAGCCAAAAGCAGTTACTGCAATTAGGTTTTGAACTCCCGACCTTTCACTATTTAAGCATTTTGGTAGTATGAAAGTCTAAGACAAAATTGTCTACTATTGTACAGTCCTAAGAAAGTTAAAAAAAGACAAAACTAAGGGGGGAAAAAACAGAAAGACAAGTAGAGAGGAAAAGGAGGAGAAAAACATGCAACAAAAGCAAAGGCTAGTAACTATGGTGACAATAACTAAAGAAAATCAAACTCCATTGAAGAAACAAGTACTATTAATGGTGAACTAGTGATCACCTTTACAAAATATTCATCAACATCCATAGCCAGAAAAAGAAGCCTTGACTAGATAAAGGTAAGATAAAGGTACAACTGTTCTCAAATAACTAGATGTAAAGAAGACACACATTAAACCATGGGTACTCATGTTCGAGAGTGAAAGCCGAACTTATACTTCTTTTCAAGCTTCCTTCTTCTATTCTTCTTCTCTTTCTCCACATGGCTTGTCAAAGATGCACCATATATAGCCCCAACGGATTTGACTGTATTTAATATTTTTGACATGAAATGTATGTAATTAATATATATGCAAAAATTACTAATATTTGAATGAACGGTATTGACTTTTCAACTCATAAACAGAAATATTAAACTCAACAAATCTAAATCTCAGATTTGCCTCTGACTAGCCGATTTATATAATTAGATGTACCGAATTTGGTTGCTTGCATGAAGAAAGAGCTATCTGATTGATCATCAACTACGTACCTAAGTCTTACATAACAATATATATATATATATATATATATATATATACATATATAGAGTTAAATCCAAACCTCAAATTCCACCCCTGATTAACTCATAACTAGATGCGCCAGATTTGGTTGCTTACCTGAAGAAAGGGCTATCTGATTTGTTCATCAACTATGTGTGTTAGTGTACTTAATAGTATATTTATTAAAATAGCGAAAAGAGAACTCATTAAATCTAAATTTTGAATTCACTCCTGACTAGTTGCCTTATATAACTTAATGTGTGTCGAATTTTGTCGCTTGCCTAAAGGAAGGGCTATCTAATCCGATCAACTACATATATTTAACCAAAAAAATCAAGAAGATCATCAATTAATCAACTTACCGATTTGATATAGGATTTACTCCACTTGAAACTTCATGATCACCAGCTTTAAATTCTCTAGGATTATAATTGTTAGAAGAATAAGGAGAGGGAAACGAGTCATGAGGATTTCTAGGGAGTTTTTTTGAGTGAAATTTCATTGTTACTTTAGAAGAAGTAGGAGGAGGAGAAGGATTTGAATGGACAAGGATTAGGAAAATGAATAAAAGGATAAGCAAGAAAAGGAAGGAGATCTCTGAGTTTTTGATCGCCATAATTTGATACAATGACAATAGACAGGAAGGAAAGAAATTTAGAAAAATGAGTAATATATATATATATATATATATATATTTGACTTTATTAATTAATCAAAATGATTATCTAAATCTAGTTGCCAACAAGTGAAATCACTGAAAACCATATGTTCTTAATTACACATTATATGATAACTTTGACTTTTTTTAAAATGCCAATTTATATATTATACATTAAAATCTGAATCTTGCAAAATTTTCACATGGTTACCAAAGAAAAAGAGAGAAGGAGAGTCTTGAAATAATCGTTAAATTATCTTTGTTTAATCTATATGTTACGAGTTTGAGCTGCAAAAGCACTCAATAATATTTATATTAGGATAGACTTTCTATATTACACCCTTAGACTTGCTAATAGAGGATGCTTTCTGATTTTGCTTATACAAGTTGGTTTATGCTCTGAATTATTCTATTTCTTTAGTTTTTTTACCAAAGAAATAGTGAATAGTATCAGAAAATTGATTACTAGCAAGATTAGAATTCGATTTGACTATTTGTTTTTCAAATGAATTGAAAAGGAGCGTATTGAACGATTTCATCTATCACTTATATCATTCTCAAGGTCAGAAATTTAACATTTTTAGAAAATAACCACTATTATCATGAGTAAGCAGATGCATTATATTTAAAATAGCTAGAGTATGTGTAATTTTCCCATTAATTCTATGTTCAAGTTTTTTTTTGTTTTTTTTTTGGTTTTTCATTTGATGTTCGGTAATCGCATTCGCATTAATGCTCGATTAAATTTGGATTCATGTATTGCAGGATTCATTTTTTAGGAAACATGGTGCAATAATCCCAACTATTCTAATTCCACCTGTCCACCGGCCATCAAAACTCGTGTCATTGGATTCTACGTTCAGGTAATTATTTTTTCCAAGAAAAAAGAGATAAAAGAGAACAAATTAAATTGGTGAAACAAACTTGTAAAAATGCTTTTAGTGTGAACACTGTTTTATCTTTTTTAACATTATTAGCTGGATATATATGACATGACTCAAATGGACAAAAAGATTAATAATTCCTTTTTCTGAATGCTTTATGACACGTGTTCATATACTATGTTGGTGAACAATCGTCAATTATACTTACGTTAACCCATGGGCGAATTCAAAATTTTAAAAGGTGGATTTACTATTGTGAAGAAACAGATTCAAGATTTACATCCCACGAATCTATTACACTTTTAAAATTGAGAAAATTTCAGCAATCACTATAGTTTACTTGCTATTTACCAAACACTATTGTTTCAATAATTACTATTCGTAGCAATATTTCGTTGCAAGCATCCTATATCAATTGTGATCGTTTACGCATAATGAATGTATCAACGAATACAATTCAAATGAAAAAGCTAAAAAGGTGGATCGAGATCTTTTAAAAACTGAAAAACACAATAAATCAGTGTGTGTCACCCTTGAAAAATCTCAAGACTTTTTATAATCTTGAAATTGGATCCCGGTAATAGTAGTTTCCCAAAAGTGCTTAATGAAATACATAATTAGAAGATGTAAATTCAATTCTCATCAATGAAACGATGAAACATAGCATATACACGGGCATAATTGAATTCAAAGGTTGCAAAAACACTAGAACACATTCAAATCTATAGACAAAGCTTCATCGATATAGGAAAAAGCTAATTTCACTTGTATTCATTCGCTCTCTATTGTATCAATTGTTACTAGCTTGTATCACTTGTATTCACTCGCTCTAATTTCACTTGTATTCATTCGTAGCTATTGTTCAATTGCTACCAGCTTGTGTAGGTTGTACGCGAACACACTTAATCTCAATGTATCTCTATTATTATGTATAGTAATACTCACACCTCCATTATCTCCTTATTAATCACCCACACGTTCATTATCTTCCTCACATTCTCAAGGATTAAAATCATATTTCATTTGCTACTTGTTGCCCTTATTTCATAACGTGTTATCATCTCAATTCTCTAATCACTTTCAACTTGATCATAAGTTGTTCAAATGACAATTTTTTATGAAGAACCAGGGAAGTTGCCATATAGAATTAGCAAGCCAACTACAAGTGAACTTTTATGAAAAATCAAAAACAGTTGGATTTTGAACTCCTGACCTTCCACTAATTACTTCCACTGTTTAAACATTTGGTAGTATGAAAATCAAGGCAAAATTGTCTATTATAGTACAAGTCCCAAGAAAGCTTTAAAAAAAGACAAAACTAAGGGTGGGGGTGGGGGTGGGGTGGGGTGGGGGACAGAAAGACAAGTAAAGAGAAAAGGAGGAAAAAAACAACAAGAGCAAAGGCTAGCTAACTATGGTGACAATAACAAGAAACTAAAGCTAGTAGTACTGATTAAGTAATCAAAGAAAATTAAACTCCATTGAAGAAACAAGTACTATTAATGGTGAACTAGTGATCACCTTAATTTAGAAAATATTCATCAACATCCATACCTAGAGGAAGAAGCCTTGATCACTAGATAAAGGTAAGATAAAGATACAACTGTTCTTCAAAATGATTAGATATAAAGAACACACACATTTAACCATGGGTACTCGTGTTCGAGAGAAAAACTATACTTATACTTCTTTTCGAGCTTCCTTCTTCTATTATTCTTCTCTTTCCCCATATGGCTCGTCAAAGATGATCCATCTATAGCCCCAACAGATTTGACTGTATACAATATTTTTAACATGAAATGTATGTAATTAAAATATATGTGAAAATTACTAATATTAGAATGAACAGTACTACTGACTTTTCAACTCATAAATAGAAATATTGAACTCAACAAATCTAAATCTCAGATTTGCCTCTGACTAGCCGGTTTATATAATTGATCTGGTGAATTTGGTTGCTTGCATAAAGAAAGAGCTATTTGATTGATCATCAACTATGTCCCTAAGTCGTACATAACAATATATATATATATATATATATATATATATATAAAAGTGAAAAACGCATTAAATCTAAACCTCAAATTCCACCCCTGATTAACATAAGATGTGCCAGATTTGGTTGCTTACCTGAAGAAAGGGCTATCTTATTTAATCATCAACTATGTACCGTAAGTGTACAAAAAAGTATATTTATTAAAATAGCAAAAAGAGAACTCATTAAATCTAAATTTTGGATTCAATCCTAACTAGTTACCTTATATAACTGGATGTGTGTTGAATTTTGTTGCTTGCCTAAAGGGTTATCTAATCCGATCAACTACATATATTTAACAAAAAAAAAAAATCAAGAAGATCATCAATTAATCAACTTACCGATTTGATATAGGATTTGCCCCACTTGGAACTTCATGATCACCAACTTTAAATTCTCTAGGGTTAGTATTGTTAGAAGAATAAGGAGAGGGAAATGAGCCGTGGGGATTTCTAGGAAATTTTCTTGAGTGAAATTCCATTGTTACTTTAGAAGAAGTAGGAGGAGGAGAAGGATTTGAACGAAAAAGGATGAGGAAAATCAATAAAAGGGTAATCAGGAAAAGGAAGGAGATCTCTGAGTTTTTTATCGCCATAACTTGGAACAATGACAATAGACAGGAAGGAAATAAATTAAGAAAAATGAATATATATATATATATGAGTGTGTTTGCCTCGAAGGATCCGAAGATGATTTTTAGAAAAGGTTTTTGAAATTCAATAAAATTTTTGTAATTTGTTAAAATAAAGAATCTATTTAATAGATTTTTTTATATAAATTCAAGATCTAAACAAAAATTATTGGGTTTATATAAACTTGTAACTTGTAGAATAAAAGATTTTTGTTGATGGAGCTTGGAAAAAGAAAAAAAAAGGTTTTGGAAATTTGATAAAAAATTTTGTTGAAATAAAGAACCTACTTAACATGAAATTAGTACTCCATATAAGAAAGGTGTCAAACTATGCTAAGATATGACTTTATTAATTAATCAAAATAATTATCTAAATCTAGTTCCATCAAGTGAAATCACTGAAAGCCATATGTTCTTAATTACACATTATATAATAACTTTCACTTTTTTTAAAATGCCAATTTATATTAAAATCTGAATCTTGCAATTTTCCACATAGTTACCAAAGAAATAGTGAGAAGGAGAGTCTTGGAATGATCGTTAAATTGTCTTTGTTTAATCTATATGTCATGAGTTTGAGCTGTGAAAGTAATCAATAATATTTGCATAAGGATATGTTTTCTACATCACACCCTCAGACTTGCTAATACGGGATGCTTTCTGATTTTGCTAATACAAGTTGCTTTATGCTCTGAATTATTCTCTTTCTTTAGTTTTTTTACCAAAGAAATAGTGAATAGTATCAAAAAATTGATTAGTAGCAAGATTAGAATTCGATTTGACTATTTTTTTTTCAAATGAATTAAACACTATCACTTATATCATTCTCAAGGTCAGAAATCAAACTTTTTTAGAAATAACTACTATTATCATGAGTAAGCAAATGCTTTTAAAATAGCTAGCATATGTGTTAATTTCTCATTGATTTGTTCTATGTTCAAGTTTTTTTTTTTCATTTGATGTTCGGTAACAATATCTGCATTAATGCTCGATTAAATTTGGATTCATGTATTGCTAGATTCATTTTTTAGGAAACTTGGTCCAACCCGTGTCAGTGGATTCTACGTTTAAGTAATTACTTTTTTCAATGAGAAAGAAATAGAAGAGTATAAATTAAATTGGTGAAACAAACTTGTAAAAATGCTGTTAGTGTGAACATTGTTTTATCTTTTTTTAACATTATTTGCTGGATATATATGACATGACTCAGATGGACAAAAAGATTTCGTCTTAATAATCCCTTTTTCTGAACTCTTTCTGACACATATTCATATACATTGTTGGTGAGCGATTGTCAATTATACTTACATTAATCCATGGGCGAATTCAAAATTTTAATAGGTGGATTTGCTATTGTGAAGAAAAGGATTCAAGATTTACATTCCACAGATCTATCACACTTTTGAAATTGAGAAAATTTCAAAAATCACTATAGTTTACTTGCTATTTACCAAACAACTATTGTTTCAATAATTACTATTCGTAGCAATATTTCAACTGTGACCGTTTTTGCATAATGAATGTATCAACGAATACAATTCAAATGAAAAAGCTAAAATGGTGGATCGAGATCTTTTAAAAAATTGAAAACACAATAAATCAGTGTGTCACCCTTGAAAGATCTCAACTTTCAAAAACGAAACACGACTTTTTATAATCTCGAAATTGGATCCCAGTGGTAGTTGTTGCCCAAAGGTGCTTAATGAAATACATAGTTAGAAGATGTAAATTCAATTCTCATCAATGAAATGATGAAACATAATACACGGGCATAATTGAATTCAAAGGTTGCAAAAATACTGGAACCCATTCAAATCTATAGACGAAGCTTCACCGATACTGGAAAAACTTTTCACTTGTATTTGTTCTCTTCTAGTTTCACTTGTATTCATTCGCTCTCTATTGTTATTAATTGTTACTAGCTTGTATCACTTGTATTCATTCGTAGCTACTATTCAATTGTTACCAGTTTGTGTAGCAAGATTGTATGCAAACATACTTAATTTTGATGTATCAACGCGTAGTCACAATAGGTTGTATGCGCTCGCTAAACACATTGTATTCTTTCTCCCATACAATGAAATATTGTGACCCACATCTAGACATAAATACACAAACAGTCATTGGCATTGAAGATACATACAACTTACACTTGTATGTCATTGTATTTTGGTCTATCACAGTTGTATTTCCTGAGATACAGCGTGATACACTGAGACACAATGATACATATACAGTTACTATATCACTGTATGCTTTGCTATCAATTTTAGTATAGGTATCTAATTTGACTAAATAAAAATTTAACGTGGCAAAAGTAAAATAGTGATCTTAATGTATTCGACTATTGAGAATTTTTAAAGAATAAACTAAATTAAAAAAAAAGAAAAAAAAAAGATAAACATGGAATTTGAACCCTCCAAGTTTACTTGTAAGGGTACACTTTGAACTTGTATGCACACATGTATATTTAAGTAGCTTTGAAGAAATATAAACATTAATATACATGATCTAAGGAGAGGAGCATAGATTCACAAGAATTCACACCTCTCTATCTAAATACAACTCTGCATTAACTGTATGCACGAATGTTTGTATAACTTAACTTCTTATGTGGATATAAATTAAGTTAAATCCATAACTAATTTCATTTCTTCCTTGGATTGGCTTTGTATATATTTTACTCCTCAAAGAGAGGAAAAGAATATTGAATAAGATAGAGAACCCATTTAGCACTAGAAAAAGAAAATGAAAGATTAAAAAAAAAAAGTAGGTGCAGGGTGGGTAAATATTTATCTGTATAATATTTGGTAAGAAGGAAAATACTTTTATGAAAAATATTTTTTTGCATTTTAATTCTTTTATTACATACAATATTTCTTGTTGTCTGAGAGTACAGAGTAAATATAAAATATTACCTTAAGAATATTTATATATAATTTAGACAAACATTAATTATGGACATAATCAGTTGGGTTAGGCGGAGGGGATGAGGGGTAGGGTCTGGAGTGGGAGTTGGAGGCGGGTATTGGGGGTTGGGTGAGAGAAAAGAGGGAGTTAGAATCTGAAGTCTATGGGTTCTAATCAACTTGCAATAGAATTCATAGTCATCATAGATATTGGGTTAACATTTAAATGTTTATTGTTATTGAATATATGTATTATTATATATGAATGTCCACTAAATGTAATCTCCACTACCTCCTTATTGATCTCTCTCACACCCATAATCTTTCCAACATTCTCAAGGATGAATGTCATGTTTCATTTGTTACTTGTTGCACTTATTTTAGAACAAGTTATCAGCACAATTCTCAATTAATCACTTTCAACTTGACCCTAAGTTGTTCAAATGACAAGTTTTTATGAAGAACCAAGGAAGATGACATATAGAAATTAGCAAGCCAACTATGAGTGGCAATTTTTTATGAAAAGCCAAAAGCAGTTACTGCAGTCAGGTTTTGAACTCCTGGCCTTTCACTAAATACATCCATTATTTAAGCATTTGGTAGTATGAAAGTCAAGAGAAAATTGTTTATTATTGTACAAGTCCCAAGAAAGTTAAAAAAGACAAAACTATGGTGACAATAACAAGAAACTAAAGCTAGTAGTGATTAAGTAATTAAAGAAAATTGAACTCCATTGAAGAAAACAAGCACTATTAATGGTGAACTAATGATCACCTTTACAAAATATTCATCGACATACATAGCTAGAGGAAGAAGACCAAACTAACTCTATGCCAACAATAAGGTAAGATAGAGGTACAAATATTCTTCAAATGTGAGAGAATTATGTGGGCGGAAATAATTACTTTTATTTTGATTTGTGATTTATTTAGCGTGGGTGGTTCTAATTAAATCTCCTTCTGAGATTGTCATCCGACCATGAAATTTTCAATGCTTCTGAAAATCCACATCTACAAAGGATCGTTATCGAAACAATTGAGGTTAAGAAATTTAGCAATTAAATAAGACGGTAAAAGAAGTTTAAGTTCAAACTTGGGGTGTGTTTAAATGGAGAAAAATTTAAATAGGAAGAAAAAAGGTTGTGTGTCACGACCCAATATTTGAGTCATGATGGCGCCTACCGTAACCCACCAATAGGCAAGCCAAACCCTAGCCCGGAGCGATAAGCTACAGGCTAGCGGGCGAAATCTCAGAAAACAGAGATGGAGTGGAAGTAACCATACTAATAAACATGCTAGAAATGTAAAAAAAAAAACGAAATCAAAATATATATTCATACCAAGACTGAGAAGGAAGAGGACAATATATAAAGTCAAGAACCCCTCCCAAGACTTGGTGAGGTCGGTACAAGAGCCATTATTAGACGTGTCAAGAATACAAAACAGAAACCAAATATATATACTAAGTACAACAGTCTTGAGTGCAAAAGACTATACAGTAGAGATGGAGTAGGATCTGCCTAGAACGTCAGTAAGCTCACCCTGCTCCGGAGTCAGTGCTGAGAAGAGTGTCATGTCAAAACCGTCGGCTAGTGCCCGAATCTGCATCGGGGAAAAAGATGCAGAAGTGCAGTATGGGTACCGGGGCAACGGGTACTCAGTAGGCATCATCGACCGACTGAGCTCAAAGTAATATAAGCAAGCTAAAATGCGAGGGTGCATGCTAAGTCCGGGGTATAAGTAATAAATACATAAGTAACTGCTGGGGCGTGTAGATATGCTTAGGAAATAAATAAATGTGATACCAAATAATTGAGTAAATAAATGCGTAAGTAAACACACAAGTCAAACATAACCCATCTGGGCCCCCATAAACTTGATAGGCACAAGGAAGAAAACAATAACCCAGTCTGGCCCCCATAAACCGGCGGGACACACAAGAATAGTAAATGCATAGTCACCAGTGTCTCGAAGCTGTATCTGTATCCAGTAACCACAATAACCAACAAGGGTGCAAGGGTGCACCGGGCTTGAACCGGCACCAATGGGTAATAACAAGAGGCCAGATGCCGGAGTCGAATCGGGCACACTGGGTAATAACAATAGGCCACACATATATATCATATCTACCAAACTCGAACCGAAACTCAGAGAACAACAGTGTCATAATCACGGTACCCAGTACCAGAGCTCATAGTGTACCTCAATCCGGGGCCGGACTCGAACCGGAACACCCAATAGTCAATAATTAAAATCATCATATTGAAATCAGTAGCCGGACTCGAACCGCAACTCATCATAGCCAGTAACCAGAACAGAATCAAATGTCATATCATATCAAATAAACGGGGAACGCCCTAGTCCCAAGTCAATACTAGTATATAAGCACAGAAGTTAACCCACAACGTGCTACAATTCAATTTCGGGGTCCTTCTAAGTCAACTATCTACTATAAAGAATATGTATATACAAGTCTGGATATACATTATAAGTCATGGAAAGGCAGGTCAGCATTCTAAGTCAAACTAGCCGATCCCGGTCAAATACAGTACTATCAGGGACTAACAAGGCTAAACAGGCCAATCGGATATAATCGGGGTGACTCAATCCCGTCATAACCCTAACAAGTCATATAGCTCTTAACTAAGCCCAAAGATGTCAAAGTTTTGACAAGTCGACCAAAAAGGATAACGAGGTCCACTAACGGGTCCCGAAAACCAAGTCTAGTTATACTTGTCTAAGTTTGGGCTAAGTATGTCTAAGCCTGGACTAAGGTTCAACAATAACATTCCCCAACCAGCAATCAACAACAACAATACTATCCGAACCCAATAGGTCATCTGCGGCGTACCACGAGGATAATGGGCCTGGAATGTATCCGAATAGCCCTATCCGGCCTAGAAGGCCTAAATCACAGCAAACCACCACCACCAAGTTTATAATACTAGTCCAAAACACCAGCACAATAGCATACATATATCACACATAAGCCCAATCTAAGTGTAAAGAAAGGTAAACCTAGCCTGCCTGGACGCCGCCGAACGCCTGCTAAAGCCAGTTAAATAGGAGCTTTCCCCTTTCGAGAGGCCTCTGACTGCTGCCAAGCTACCAAAATAATAAACTACATGTCAAAACATGACTATTGATACTCATATTACATTAGTTGGAAAAAATGTCCGAACAGTCCACATGGGGCCCGCTTGCGGAATCGTAAAACCAAAACTGTCACAGCGTCCCAAATCACCCCGTGATCAATAGTCACAACTATCACCGCTCTATTTGAGTTCAAAATATAGCTCAAACATCAACACCAATCCCAAAATATACCATCGTAAACAAAAATTACCATAAAAATAAGAAAATGTACCGTAGAATGACGAGGAAGAGTCCATGGACTCAAATATATAAACCCCTAAGTTTAAACCTCAATGGATTAGATCAATGTTGAGCTTATATGATAAGAAATGGTAAGGGATTAGACGAAAACAGTGACAGAAATGTCACGTTATATGTTTAATCCAAAATGTAACTTATGCACACCTATATTCCATTATTACTAATTGTCATATGTTTAATCCAAAATGTAAGTTACGCACACCTATATTCCATTATTACTAATTGTTCTTATGATAATTGGCAGCCACCACACTATAAGTGGTTTGCTGGCCACTCCCTCCATCCACACGTGTGGTGGAGGTGTCAGTATAAAGGAAATATATTGGTCCCGCTATGTATATATTCGGGTATTGCATAGGTTCGTGGTAAAATAAATATAACTTTTTGAATATACCATAATTAATAAAAAATTATTTCTAACAAAATCATAAAATAAAAATATTATTTTAACATATTTAAATTCACTATCTCCGCTTAAATTATTAATAAATTATAAAACTATTATAAAATAGTATAGATATATCATAACTAAAGAATTTTATAAATTTTAAAAACATTTTCGAAAGGTAATTAACTATGTCATTTTACCAAATTTAAATTTAATTTAATATTTTACAACGTGCTCGGTCTAAATAATATTCTCAAACGAACTGCCCGGGAACCGAACTGTCAGTCCCAGCAAGTCATAAATAACTTGGGGCAGTTATAAAAAAGCTCTAAACACCGAGAACGCACGAAAATGAGAAAAATGACCGGGAAGTTCATTACATTGTGGTAGCAGTTAGGGTGATGAAAATTAAAGGAAAAAGTTAAAAATGAGGTGATTTTTACCGCTTAATGCTTATGTGGCATATTTTTAAGTAGTTTACGCACCCACAAGAGTTTAAGACTACTTGTGATGTCATGTGGCATCTTAGAGGTGTTTTTAAATTTATTTAGTCAAGTTTAGGGGTGTTTTTAAATTTATTTAGTCAAGTTTAGGTGTGTTTCTAATACTATGTATAATTCGAGGACTAAAGCAATAACTCGTACCAAGTTTGGGGGTGTTTTCAACACTTCTATCTTTTTATTTTCAAAAACTTAAACCAAAAATATTTGATTAAAGTGGAGGAATCCCAATTATCTTAATTCCACATGGCCACCGCAAGTAATGTTAGTGGATTCTACGTTCAAGATATTATTTTTAACCAATTGAAAAAGAAATAGAAGAGTACAAATTAAATTGGTGAAGCAAGCTTGTAAAAATGCTTTTAATGAATATTGTTTTATCCTTTTTAACATTATTAGCTGGATATATATGACATGACTCAGATGGACAAAAACATTTTGTCTTAATAATCCCTTTTCTCTGAACTCTTCATGACACGTGTTCATTATACATTGTTGTGATCGATCATCAATTATACTTACAGTAACCCATGGACGAACTAAAAATTTAAAAGATGAACGTATTATTTATGAATTGATTTTTAAGATTTACATAAAAGTAGGGGTGTTCACAGTTTGGGTAAAACCCGATAAAAGAAATTGACTTTTATTAATTGGTTTGTTAGAAACTGATAATAATTGGTTTGATTTTAATTTTATTCAAAGGAATCGAAGAAATAACCGAACCAACAAATTATATACATATTTTTTATAATTATATATCTACTAGTCTCTCTACATGTGAGTTGCACATGTATTCCATGTCATTTATATGTAAAATTGAAGTTGATTTGATTAGTTATAAATTTCGAATTGAAATAAAGAGGTATTCACGGTTTGGTTAGAATTCGATTCAATTCGAAAATCGAACCAAACGGACAACAACCAAATTAATGGATGTAAGTAATTTTTGGGTTGGTTTGATTAATAAGAAACAAACTAAATTGAGTTGGTTTGATTTTAATAAGAAACAGACTAAATTGGTTTGATCTCTCGCTTAAGCTTAATGTTTATTTTTGAAGTCAAAACTCAAAAGTTAGATCTCTCCTCTCTTAAGAGTTTTTTTTTTTTTTTTTTTGGTCAAGAGAATCGTGACTATTGAGTTAATTAATTTAAAGGGTATTTTTGCAATTTAACTTTCAAGATAGGGAGTTCATTCTTTTATAGTAGTATAGGTAATATATTATTTTTTATGAACAACTTTAAGTATCTAATCATATATATGTAATATGTTCATCAACTTTAAGAAATTTCTTTGAATATATACATACACTCTCAATGTCAAACGTTGTTTAAAATTTCAAATCTGATACACTTTACAGATCTGTTCTTCATTAATGATCACAATAGAGAGCAACATAGTTTTGTGAATGACATAATACATGAACTTGGCCTCAACTAGCATTTATACCCTCCAACATTAGATATGCACAATTAGACACTTAAACTTGTATAAAATTAAACAAATAGACTCACACGTCCTACGTGTCATCAACATAGAGAGATTTTACATATTGATATAATGGAGAAACAAAGAATCGACACACAAAAGAGAGGTCGGGGATGACTCCCTAATTTTTTTCGGGTGGTCTGCTTAAAATTGTTGTTTTTTTCTGCAGTATTGACTTGAGTTTTATGAAAGAGCTTAATTATGAATGACATCATGTTATTATTGTTTTCCGCGTATTTTTATCCAATTGTTGAAACTGTGTCTTGGGTTGGCTTGCCTATCGATGGATTAGATAGGTGTCATCACTTTCCCGGATTTCGGATAGTGACAAGTTGCCTAACATTCCTAGAGATCAAATACATTGCAAGGAGGTTCAAATCATCTTATATTCAAGATATACTCTACTAAAAGCCATCGAATCACGGAGTAAATCCAAAAAAAAAGAATCACGAGAGAAACAGAATTGTACACACAAATATTCATCAATATGATCTCTATTTCATCAATATTTTATTTGTGATTGCAGTTTATTTTTCATCACTTTAAAATTTGTTTCAAAGTGATGACATATCCCATAAACTAATTTATTCTCTTCTTTGGACGGGCCACATATATTACTCCTCAAAGAGTTTTTTTTTTTTTTTAAAAAAAGGGAAATTAAATACTGATTAATGTGATCACTTATAAGAGATAATTAATTTACCGATTAAGACATGATATTATGTTAATGTTCCCAAAAGAAAAAAAAACAAAATTAAAAACTGATTAATTTACTAGAACTGGTTGTGTTTCGCATATTGAATAAGATAGAGAGTCCATTCAGCACTAGAAAAAAGAAAATGAAACAAAAAATAAGAAAATTAGGTCCATCGTGGATAAATATTTATTCGTATTGGGTGTTTATCTTGAATCGATTATTTAAATCTTAGTTAACTAAAAGATAATGTAGAATACACATTGCTTAATCATAATTAAGTGATAAATTTGTGTATAAAAGACGCATATCTTGCATTCATTATTTTGGATGTGAATATCCGGTGCAGGTAAGTTTTTGCCGTGTATGGCAAAATTTGGAACGTGGAAGAGATAATGATAGCTTTTTTTATAACTTATAGAGATAAATTCAGGATTTGAAATTTATGAACTTTTCAATTTAAATTTTATGGGTTATGAAATTTATTATATGTTCATATTCAGTTAATTTTTCATGAAAAATTCATTGGGTTATGAAATTTATTATATATACATATTCAGTAAATTTTTCATCAAACATACAGAACTTAGATGAAACTTACTGAGTCCTACCGAATTCATGCTTTTATACACATCACATGCCTCTTACTCTGTACATCTAATTCTAAATAATTAACATCTAAACCTTACTAAACCATAAACATTAAATCCCAAAAAACAGAAATCCATCAACATGCCAATTGATCTCTGAATGTAGAGATCTCCTCAAATATTGGTAATCTTCTTGATTTGGGCCGGGCCCATTCATGAATCAACTGTTCAAGCCCATTTACAAAATCATCATCCAAATCGAGGCCCGGTATGTTTTGCAAGAAGGGTGGAGGTTGCTTCGAGTCCAATTCCAACAACAATTCATCAACTCGGTTCTTTGTTTTTGTATCATCGGAACCTAAATATTTACCTCTCCAAACATCTTCGAGAATATAACGGGCCTCATCATATCGGGCTTGCTTGATCAAGCAACGGGCTAGGTTACAGGCCTTGTTGCTGTCTGCATAAATTATTTGGGCTTTCTTATAAACAACTTCTGCTGCCATAAAGTATCCTTTTTGCATATAAGCCCAACCCAAATTACCCTGCAAAAAGCACAAGTTATTTGATGTTTTAGGCCCAAAGTGTATGGATACCCAATTTTGATGTCACTCTTTAATTTGTGCCCGCATTCGGGATAACTTCGGACATATGATATCTAAAGTTAGACTGTCTAAAGTTTTATATATGATTGTAGCTAAAGTTCAATCATTTTTACCTCATTTTACCTATTTTTGCTTGAACATCAATCATATATAGTCGAAACTCAGTATTTCTTTCATGTGAACTTCAGCCACATATGACTGAAGTTCAAAAGTTTTTGTTTGACTTCTACCATTTTTGCTTGAACTTCAATAGTATGTGCATGAACTTCAGACAGAAATGGTTGAAGTCGGAGCAAAAATGACTGAAGTCCGTTCATTTTTATTTAAACTTCAGACAAAAACAACTGAACATAATATTTAAATCATGAGTTCACCTATGACTAATCGATTGATTACATCAACACCAATTAACATTAAAATTTATAGTATATGGAAAGTATAATATTTACCAGAACTCTTGCCCTCTCTTGGCTGATAGTAACTTGAATCTTCTTTCCATGAGATCTGGCTATTTTAATTGGCCTCCCATTGAACAGCTTCCCTTCATATATTTGTCTCAATTTTTGCTTTAATAACACTATTTGTTCCTCTACTTTTCCACATTTCTACATTTACCAAAAATATATATTACACTAATTAGTGCATATGATAAAATCATCTTTATAGCAGTTTAGTTGATATTAAAAAACATTGCATGTTCATGGGTAAGTTTATTAATTTCCTAACCACTTGTTGCATGGGTTTGTTTAATATCTTGTTTGGTAGTGTTTTCAACCTATAACTAATGTTATACATTTTATTAGGTATTGTTCTTATACATAGTAAACCATGACATTAATAATACAAGGTACTGTTCTATTCTAATACACCTTATCTAGTACTATTCACATTATATTACATCATGTTCAGTATTATTTCTATTCTAACACACCTTATTCCATACTATTCATATTATAATACATCGTATTCATTTAATTAATACAACAAACCAAATAGTCAATAAATAATAATGTCAGTATTACGAGTACACTCTATTCGGTATTGTTCTTATGCAATCCTACTAAACGACAAGTTTATGTGTCAAAGGCTTTGACATATCAAAACAAATAACGCTATTATAGAAAAGTTTCACTATAAGGATAAATATAAAATACCTTGAAGAGATCAAGAAGGACATTGTCAAGGGATTCTTGAGCTTGTTTGGAGCAAAGGTATCTAAAAGACTTGACAGCTTCAATGGCTTCTTCACTTCTATCCAATTGATTCATCACAACTGCCATGTCCTTTAATGCACTGTCCACTCTGTCCCCTTCATTTATGGCTTTCCAAAACCATATTATTGATCCCTCTGGATCCTTCTGAATTAGCTGCAAAGCAGATCATTCAACATATAGTATTGTATATATAAAAAATTATCTATCAGCTTTGTATATAAACAACATAAATCTAACTACTATAAGAGCTAATTACTCTCTCTTCCATAAATTTTTAATATTACCTAATAGCCCATTATAAAGTGAGGCGGGTAGATTGTGTAGTCGCGGATACATTGTAGACAAGTAACCCTCTAGATACATGATAAGGCATTCAGAGACATGGTTAAGGTGTCGAATATATGGTTCAATCTCAAGATACATCGCATGTATTTGGATTTAGTCGCATGTATCTTAGGGGTTACAACATGTATCGACATGTATCTGAGTGTCGCAGTATGTACCTGCGTGGTTACAACATGTATCCGTGTTCCTGGTGTTATTTTGGGATATTATGTAATTAATTTATAGTAATGAGAGAATAAGTAAATATGATAAGGATGTTTAGAGATTAATACTTTTTGGATGAGGATGACTCTACCACTAATTAATATAATGATATGATTGTATCAAAGTTATTTTACACAGTAAGCATATAAAAGTAATTACACAATAATAGTGATCCCATTTCAATGTGATTAATGTACTATATCTGCACAAAAAATAAAAACAATTACACTTATAAGTAATTAAGTAAATTTTTAATTTTTTAAAAAAAATTTAATGGTAACTCAATGAAAATAGTGATTTTTCAGTGGAAGATTTCAATGGGAAAATAGTGACTTTTTTATTAACGCTCCAACGGTTAAATTTGCACTGATAGCACAAAATTTTAGATCAAGTCCTAACAAAAATAGGATTTAACTTATACACCCTGTCAGTAAGAATTTAACGATATTAATATATTTTTAACATGTTGTAGAGTGTTATAAATTGTAATCTCCTTTATTTTTTTAACTAGCTGATTTTACTCTATATGAATATGGTTGAGTAGTATATATGATAGTATAAAAAGAAAAATATATTATTACAAGTTATACTCGCAAAAATATCCGATCTTACTTTATATAAACGGTTATTTTTTCATTCAGTGTTTAATACTCTCATTGGGATTCAACTAAATTTGTTGCTGGACTAATTTTTGGAAACATCACTCCAATTTCATAAAGATGTGAAGTGATCTGAATCATCCTACCACAACTCATATTAATACTTTATATGTATGTTTACTCAAAGTTATAAGCATCATTTTTAGGATGACCTAATAGTGCAAAACATATTTATTCTGTCTATAGATGAATAGAAATTACACTTTGCAAAAAAAACCAAAATTACCTGAGCATGTTTGGCTCTAACATAAGGACCATCACCTGAAGGAACCTTATGAAACACATGAAATTGTTCTTTCTCTTTTTTCTTCTCCTTCTTTATGCTTCCAACTTCCATTTCCATCTTTCTTTCTTTTTTCTCTATATATTAAGATAATGTACTATATATTATCAAGAGAAATGGGAGTATAATATAGTTTCTAGTATAATACTAGTAGTTAAGTTATATATAAAAGCTGAGAAAATAACAGGAGTGATCCTTTATGTTTTGGAGTAGTTTCAAAATAGTCCTTAAAGTATTCTCTGAACAGTTTTGGTCTTTTATGTTTGTTAGAAGTTAATATGTTTAATCTACGTCAAATATCTAACAAACTCCGTCTGTCAGATTTGAAAAAAAAAAAGAGAGAAAAAAATTAACAAAGACTCACATTTGAAGTTACAGTTTTTGCAGTTTCTGCTATTTTTAGTCTCTTTTTAGAGTCTGGTGGTGCAATTTTCTATGTGCAATTTCTATATTTTTTTTGATGTCTAGCATAGTTTTTTGAATTGCAATTTTTAGAATTTGATGAAACTTTTTTAATGTTTTGATTAAATCTTTATTTCCTCACCGTTTCCGTCAAATCTAACAAAAAGAGTTTGTTAAACATTTGACGTGAAATCCAAAATATTAGTTTTTGACAAATTTAAAGAATCAAAACTGTTCAAAGCATAGTTTACGAACAATTTGAAACCTATTTCCAAACATGAAGGACCAGTTTTGTCATTTTCTCTGTATATAAACTAAACTGATAAGATCCATGAAATATAGAAGACAAAATTGTACAAACATTATATGAATGTACCTAACCTGCACCAATAATCCATTATTGGGGACTCCAATATTGAACCTAGACGACTATCCGTCCATATTAATTAATTATTTAATCTCCTTCTCCTCCTTCTTTTTTTCTTTTAAGTTTAATAATTTATATACCGATGATGTAAAAAGATTTTTATACTGGGGTCATCATACGGGGCCGATCTAGAGACTTGATTATGATTTCACTATGTCAGTAGCTTTAGTACAAATCTTGTACTATATATATTGAAAAATTTATCAAATATATATATAAATGAGTATATAATAAGAAATTGATATAAATATTCGTCCATCAAAATAATTGTCAACAAATGTATATTTTTTTTATTTATATATTAATTTATAATATACATTAGATACATATTTTTTTATTTTGTATAATGTACATTTTTAATATATTTGGCTAATATACATTAGATACATATTTTTTTTATTTTGTATAATGTACATTTTTAATATATTTGGCTAGCGAATACAATTATTTTTAGTTGACCGGCCAAATGTGTAACTTATTCGTATTTAATTGTGCATCGTTGTAAGAACCCGTAGATTTCTAACTCTGGATCCACCTCTACTCTGCTGTCATGTCATTAAAAAAAAATTAGCCATAACACATAATTAGAAAATGTAATTTTTGATAGCATAATAAATTACGACATTGATCATATAAAAATTTCTTGGTGTCAAATGTATAATTTTGAAATTTTCATTGTTTTTGTTGAGATAGTTTATAATTATATGAATTATTCTAATTCATAAATATCTTCTTCTTTTTTCATTCAAATTTCTTATCAAATCAAACAGCATTACATAAAATAATTAGTGGCGGTACCACTTTAGTTTTCTTATCTAAATATGTTTTAAGGTGGTGTTCTAACTTTTTAAAATAAGATTGTGGTTGTTCCCAACTTCATTCAATTCGAATTTATTTATGAGTTTTAATAGAGTATCTTAAAGATAATTAAAACTAAGCTACTCGTGATCATGGGCGGAGCCACCTCAGGCAAACGGTGGTCCAATTTACATCTTTAGTTGAAAAATTATGTGGTGCACAAAAGTTAAATGTTAGCTATTATGCGTGTATATTTGTTTAAGGCTTAAGTCATCAAGGGCCCCTAATGGTGTCAGCACACGTTAGGTAACGTGCACAGGTGTTGAATCCATGGCGAAAGGGAGAGCGCGAGGGAAAGGTCTGGCTAAAGAACAACTGCAGGGGAATGGATGAGGGCGGGGTAGACCTCGAAAAGTCCCTTTGGCAATATTTGTTGGATCTATTGGTGCATCGAGTAATGCAGCTTCTACCCTAGAGAACCCAGCGATAACCCCAGATCTAATGGGTCTACCGCCACCGGTAGAGTTGGGGTCATCGAGGGGTCATACCGAGGTGATGGAAAAACTGATACTAAGCCCTCAAACTCCGACGAATTTGTCATCTGGGGAGCCCAGTGTTCATACGCCCAACCGAACAATGAATGAAGAAGATAAGAAGGTAGAATTGGTGAAACACAAGGACAAGACAGTCCTTGAAGAAGAGCAGCTTGAGAATCTGGAGGAACGGCCGATAGAGGCATGGGTAACTTATTCAGGAACAACAGGGCGACATCAAATGGTTTGAGTCTATCTTATATCCCTCCAATCATAGTAGATGGAGATATAGTGGTCCAACTTGAGACAACAGATATTAAGGCGGAAGAGGAAAAGTAGAAATGTGCCCTAATTGCCTATTTCTTTTGGGGATTGTTCGGGATTTAATGTCATGGCCAGATATATTGCTCAGACTTGGGCTTCTGTTCCTACTCCTGACTTATACCTACATAAAGATGGATACTATATCATCAAATTTGGATCGATTGCAGATATGCATGAGGTGCTATATGCTGGTCCATATACTATTAACAATAGACCACTGATTTTGAAATCTTGGACCATGCATTTTGATCTAAGTGCTGAATTTATGTCTGAAATTCAGCTATGGGTCAAGTTCCCTAACTTGCCACAGAATTGCTGGGGGTGTGGATCACTAAGTAGAATTACAAGTGCCATCGAAGCTCCATTATTTGTTGATGAGTGTACAACAAAGCAAATCAGGATCTCCTATGCCCGAATGTTAATAGAGGTTAATGTTACAAAACCCCTACCCAGTGAGATCAAAGTAATAGATCCTAGTGGTCACTGATTTGTACATAATGTGGTTTATGAGTGAAAACTTGATTTCTGCCTCCAGTGTCAGAAGATTGGTCATCTTTGCCAGTCTAAGATTCCTATTCTAAAGCTTGAACCGCCAAGAAAAAGGAGATATGGTAAACAAATCTCTCAAGAATGGAAGTTTAAAGGGATAATCCACCCTAAATTTGCTGAACTTTAATTCCAAGAGTGGTGAAGAAGATGGAGTAGAGAAACAACAGATGCAAAGTGATAATGAGGTGACCACTATAGCTCAGAACTAACAGAGGTCACATGATGAGAGTGCAACTTTGAGGATTGACAATAAGAACATGGGTATTCCATGAACCAGTGTTGTACATAGTAGCCCAGAATTTAATCTTACCAATTTTCCAGTCTTATCATGTATCCCAAAAAAGAATAGCTATTAGTTACTGAGAAAGGGGAATAGTGATATGCCTAACCTACCTATGGATAGAGGGGGAGCCCTACTAACTTTCTAATGAGTTGGTTATTTTGGAATGTCAGGGGTATCTATAAAAAGTACAAGCAGAAGGTGTTAAAGTTTTATTTAAAAATAATAGGATCAAGCTTGCTGGAATTATTACAACTAGAGTGAAGGTCCATAACATGGATATAAGCCTTAAAAATATTGCACCAGGGTGGGACATCCACTCAAATTATCTGGAAGTGATTAATGGGAGGATTTGGTTCATTTGGGATCCTAACCTATTTTGAAGTTACACTCAAGCACAAAACTACACAACTGATTCATTGTTTGGTTAGAGACCGAGCTACGGATCATGAGTTTCTCATCACTGTTATATAAGATTTTAATACGGTGAAACAAATGAAAAGTTTGCGGCAAGAATTAGAGACATTGAAACAAGGAATAACATCACCATGCCAGCTTGCTGGAGATTTTAATGTTGTTTTGAACCAATAAGATAGGTGTTCTGGTAGTCCAGTAACGATAGTAGAAACACAAGATTTTTTAGATTGTGTTTGGACCATTGATGTGCATGAATTACCTTTGCATGGCGATTACTATACATGGTCTAACAACCAAAGAGAAGCTGACAGGGTCACTAGTAGAATTGATAGGACAATTAGGAACTTTGAATGGATGTTACAATGGAACCAGTTGCCATATCATATGGACTACCAGCCTACCATTTATTTCCGACCATTCACCATTGATCATATAACTACAACATCATCAACAAGAAAGAGGGGTCCCATTCAAGTTTTTTAAAATATATGGGCGGAGCATGATCACTTCCTCAGAATTGTGGAGGAAACTTGGGCACATAGACTAGCTACTGATAGTGTGAGAGATATATGGATGAAGTTGAAGGCTCTAAAACCTAAACTTAGACTTCTCAACTGTAACACCCCGTACCTACTAAACCCTATAGGACGACGTTGAACAATGGTTACTTAAGTGTCGAGAGTCAAAAGTATGTATTTTGTAATGTTATTGATGAGATAATTGATATTGGGCCTAGGACATGAGATTCGACCTTTGTAGGAGGTGAAACACCCATATGTTATCGAACATATACGACTACGTGTACACTTATGAAATTAGTTAAACATGAGAGATTTGATGAATTAGACATTAAATTGTTGGGTATTAATGATTCATGAGCCATTGGGCCAAATGAGGCCCAAAACAAGAACAAAAGACTAGGCCCAATGGGGCAAAAATGATCCAATCTTCCATTTTGACTAATCAACCAAGCATTTAATGACAAAATTGGATAAGAGAGACTCAAAGGGACCTATATATATGAGAAAATCAGATTTTTATTTCATTCCAACACCCATGCCTTTTCTAGAATTCTCTCAACATTTCCTTATTCAACACAAACCCTAGACCTTCATCTCTTGGACCAAGATCATCATCTTGCAAGACTTGGTAAGTGTATATTATTATGGTTTAATATATTTTATGCATGGAAGATGGTTTATATCATGTTGGTTATGTTGGTGAAGTGTAAGAAGTTCACTATGTGTAAAACAATTTGTGTTTGCTAAATCGGAGGATGGTTGTTCATATGTTGTTATAAAGGAGTAATTGTGACGGAATAATAAAGAGAAAAGCGTAAAGGGTAAGTGTGGTGTGAAATGCTATTGATGTATGATCTCTTGGTCAATGTGTGTAATGTTATGGTGTTGTTGATATGAAAATACAGTGGATTTTATTGTAAGGGGTGACATGACGTTATACGACAGTCATATAGTTCATTGTCGTCTTGTACGCCTCTATAGGAATTAGTTGCTAATGTAAGCTCCGATATGTACTTGTGTTGTAGAGTGAAACATAAGGAAGAAGCGGGACTATTGTATGCACGTCTAAGATTGTATATTCATATTGAGACTACAAGGTATGTAAGGTTACTCTTCTATATCCTTCTGCAGCATATGGTGTTCACATTGTCATAGTACTCATTCGATTCCGAAATGCTCTAAGGTATTCTGTATCCGGTAGTTGACTAGTGTTACTCATATGTTCCTTAATAGTTGACTAGTGTTACTCATATGTTCCTTACTCATTGGTCAATGGTGACTCATATGACTCATGTCCATTGGTTGACTCATGTTCATTAGCTAATATGGATCATTATCCTAAGGTTCCAAAAGTGTTACATTCCATGAGGTTCTATAGAATTCCAAATACGATTGACATATCTTGTTATTCACATGTGTCCTACTCTTAAATGAATTATGATTCACTTATCGCTTATTTATTGACTGAAGTTCCTAAGCTGTCATAACGTTGTAAATTCTAAAAGCACTATCTCAAGGAGAGTAAGATGTAAGAGAATCTATTTATTCTTGAATAGCATTATCCAATCATGTTATGTTCCAAAGTCCAAGAATATTATGATTATGGTTGTACCAATCTTTCACAAGTAAAAGTACCAATCTCATAAGATAATAAGAGAGGTGATGTGCAAGTTAATATAATTAGTCCTCATAAGTGAAGATGTCAATCTCATGAAGTAAAGGAGTGAAGTGAAATGTGTATATAAGTGTGTGCTTCAATTAATGTCATGATCTCTAATGTGTCACTCTCATAAATATGTAAAGGGTATAAGTTTAATATGGAATAATCTCAATATTATGCTATGTCATTATTATAACCCATCAAAGATGGAGGCCCGGTATTATATACTATCATGATCCTTGTGTATATGTTATATTATAACCCACCATGAGAGTGGATGTATGTTGCCCCACCATGAGAGTGGATGTATGCTAACCCACCAATAGAGTGGATGTATGCTAACCCACCATGAGAGTGGATGTATGTTGCCCCACCATGAGAGTGGATGTACGTTAACCCACCATGAGAGTGGATGTATGCTAACCCACCATGCGAGTGGATGTATGTTAACCCACCATGAGAGTGGATGTATGTTAACCCACCATGAGAGTGGATGTATGTTAACCCACCAATAGAGTGGATGTAGTTATTAACCCACCAAAGAGTGGACGTAGTTATTAATCCACCAAAGAGTGGATGTAGATAACCAAGAAGGTGAATAATGATGATGAGCATAAAGACAAAGAAAGAATCTAGTGCATATAAAGAATCTCTTGAAGGCAAGTCTCTTGAGTAATAGTAACTCTCTCTGGAATAAGGGGATATATATATATATAGGATGGTAAATGGAAATAACAGAAGAAATGTTCATGGTTCCTCACATACAAAAAGAGCGTTTATTCACATTTACTATTTTTTTCTTATATTGACTCCATTGTTGTTGTTATTATGTATGATGAATTTCTTATGAGCCTTACATACTCAGTACATTCTTCGTACTGACCCCCTCGGGGGACTTACCTTACATGTTGCAGGTGCAGGCATTAGTAGACCTCCTCAGTAGACTGTGGATCATTTGCAGAGTTTTGGTGAGCTCCACTTGGTTCGGAGCTTTCTGGGTCATAGTTGTACATTTGTTTGATATTGTAAATATTGTATAAGGCGGGGACTTGTCCCGACTTTAGTTGGTCTTGTATTTGTATCTGTTAGAGGCTTTTGTAGACATATGTGGGTATATGGATGTAAGAGATACACGATCATTTTGACTTGATGGCTCTAACGGCCAAGTTTCATATATATATAGATATGACATATGTTCCCATTGTTAGCATGATGGACTACTCAAAGATCATGAGTTAATAGTGAATATTGTATATATTAATGTAATTATATATTGTTGTATATGTGTAATTATAGATATCTGATGTAGTAATCAAAGAGATAGAATAGCAGATTTGAAGGGATACAATAGCGGATTTAGAGGGATAGAATAGCTGATCTTTAGGGATAGGAAGGGCGGATCTTTAGGGATGTAATCTTTGAATACTTCTATTTAATGGCAAGACTCTCAACATTGAGAGACATTCAGCACAAACTTGACATGGTATTAGAGCCTTCTCTGGCTGTCTAGTTTCATAGAGTCCATCTTGGTTCATTTCAATTTTTTTTGGAAATTTTGGTTGTGTTGACTGTTTGTTAACATCTTGGACTTTTGATCTTGGTCATTCTGGTTGTTTTTTGAGTCATAGTGTTTCTAGTTTTCATAGCTATTCAATAACATGGCTTCACATCAATTCGAATCCTTCAATGTTCGCTTCACTGGAAAAAATCATTCTTCCAGGGAATTTTAATTTCAATTATTTGTCACTGAAAAAAAACTATGGGGGCATATAGATGGAAGTGACCCTGCTCCTACTGATCTTACAAAGTTAGGTGAATGGAAGATTAAAGATGCTCGGGTCATGACATGGCTATTGGGGTCAATTGACCCTCTTATTGTTCTTAATCTCAGGCCTTACAAGACAGCTAAGGCCATGTGGGATTATTTACAAAAGGTTTACAACCAAGACAATAGCGCAAGACGCTTTCAGTTAGAGTATGAAATTGCTAATTACTCTCAAGGAGATCAATCCATTCAGGATTATTTTTCTGGATTTCAGAATTTATGGGCTGAATTTACAGATATTGTTTATGCCAAAATACCTGCCGAATCTCTTTCTGTAATTCAGAAAGTTCATGAGGAAAGCAAGCGCGACCAATTTTTGATGAAGTTATGTTCCGAGTTTGAGAGTGTTCGCTCTAACTTGATGAATCGTGACCCGTCTCCCTCTTTGGATGTTTGTTTTAGGGAATTACTCTGTGAAGAGCAGTGTTTTGTCACACAAAATGCTTTCAAGCAACTAAATGATGTCGCTATTGCATTTGCTGCCCAAGGTAAAGAAAAGGGTAGGGATATGACTAGAACTCAATGCTATTGTTGCAAAGAATATGGTCATATTGCTAGAAATTGTGGCAGGAAGTTTTGTAATTATTGTAAGCAACAAGGACACATCATCAAAGAGTGTCCCACACGCCCTCAAAACCGTAGGGTCAATGCTTTTCAAGCTGGGATAAATGGTTTCACTACTGAGAACTCATCTTCGGGACAAGTTCTTACACCCGAAATGGTAAGACAAATGATCATGTCAGCATTTTCAGCTTTGGGGCTGCAAGGTAATGATACCACATCTGATTTTTGGCTTGTTGATTCTGGCGCTTCCAATCATATGACCAACTCAGCTAGTATGCTAAAAAATATTCGTAAGTATCATGGTCCATTACAAATTCAAGTTGCCAATGGTAGTAATTTACCCATTACCAAGGTTGAGGATATTACTAAAACTTTCAACAATGTTTTTGTATCACCAAAGCTCTCCACTAGTCTTATTTCAGTTGGACAATTGGTAGATAACAATTGTGATGTGAATTTTTCTCGTAATGGTTGTCTTGTGCAGGATCAGGTGTCGGGGATGATAATTGCGAAGGGTCCTAAAGTTGGACGACTGTTTCCTATACACTTCTCCATTCCTCGTGTTCTATCTTTTGCTTGTACTTCTACACCTAGTAAGGCTGAGGTATGGCATAAGCGCTTAGGACATCCAAATTCTATTGTGTTGTCTCATTTATCAAATTCTGGTTTATTGGGGAATAAAAATCAATTTTCCACTGCTTCCTTTGATTGCTCTACTTGTAAATTGGGCAAAAGTAAAATTCTTCCTTTTCCTAATTTTGGTAGTCGTGCTACAAAGTGTTTTGATGTCATTCATAGTGATGTTTGGGGCATTTCACCAATTGTTTCTCATGCTCATTTCAAGTACTTCGTGACATTTATAGATGATTATAGTCGGTTTACGTGGGTGTATTTTCTTCGTTCCAAATCTGAGGTATTTTCCATATTCAAGACATTTTTGGCCTACATTGAGACTCAATTTTCTACTTGCATCAAATTATTAAGATCTGATTCTGGTGGAGAATATATGTCTTATGAATTCAAGAATTTTTTGCTTGAAAAAGGAATTGTCTCACAACGCTCTTGCCCATATACGCCACAACAAAATGGGGTTGCTGAACGTAAAAATCGTCATCTTTTAGATGTCACTCGTACTTTATTGATTGAGTCCTCTGTTCCATCTAAATATTGGGTGGAAGCTTTGTCTACTGCTGTCTATTTAATTAATAGACTACCATCTAAAGTGTTAAATCTTGAATCTCCATATTTTCGTCTTTACCAAAAAAATCCAAGCTATGATAATTTTCATACATTTGGTTGTATTTGTTTTGTGCATCTGCCTCCTTCTCAGCGCAATAAACTTTCTGTTCAGTCTACTAAATGTGCTTTTATGGGTTATGGTACTTCACAGAAAGGTTTTATCTGTTATGATCCATCTTCTAATAAATTTCGTGTTTCTAGAAATGTTGTTTTCTTTGAGAATCAGTATTTCTTTCCTACTCATGTTGAGTCATCTTCTGTTTCTCCTCTTCTTCCTACTTTTGAGGATTTGTCATCTTCTTCTAAGAGGTTCAAACCTGGATTTGTGTATGAACGACGTCGGCCAACTTTACCCCCTCCCGATATTGATCCACCACCTGAGACTGCTCCACAACTAGAATTTGAGAATTCTTCAAGGCCTGCTCCTCTTGAGCCAACTCGACGATCTACCAGAGTATCTCGTACTCCTAATTGGTATGGTTTTTCCTCTACTTTATCTAACATTTCTGTTCCAACTTGTTACTCACAAGCTTCCAAGCATGAATGTTGGCAGAAAGCAATGGAGGAAGAACTTTTGGCTCTTAAAGAAAATAACACATGGGATATTGTTTCATGTCCTTCAAATGTCCGCCCAATTGGATGTAAATGGGTTTATTCAATTAAACTTCATTCTGATGGAACTCTTGATCGGTACAAAGCTAGGTTGGTTGTTCTTGGTAACAGACAGGAGTATGGTGTGAACTATGAGGAGACTTTTGCACCAGTAGCAAAAATGACTATGGTGCGAACTATTATTGCCATTGCTGCTTCACAAAACTGGCCTCTTCATCAAATGGATGTCAAAAATGCTTTTCTTCATGGTGATCTCAAAGAAGATATTTTTATGAAACCTCCACCTGGTTTGTTCTCATCACCTACATTAGATGTATGCAAGTTGAAACGGTCTTTGTATGGATTAAAACAAGCTCCCAGAGCTTGATTTGACAAATTTCGGTCTACTTTGCTACAATTCTCTTTTAAACAGAGCAAATATGACTCATCTTTGTTCCTTCGAAAAACATCTGCAGGTTGTGTCCTTCTTTTGATATATGTAGATGACATAATTATCACAGGAACTGATTCTTCACTAATCACTAGCCTCCAACAACAGCTTAAGGATTCTTTTCATATGAAAGATCTTGGTACTCTTACATATTTCTTGGGATTGGAAGCTCATAATGATTCTTCAGGTGTGTTTCTAAACCAACACAAATATACTCAGGATCTGATTTCTTTGGCTGGTCTTCAAGGTTCCTCCTCCGTAGATACTCCATTAGAATTGAATGTAAAGTATCATCGTGAGGAAGGCAATCTTCTTCCTGATCCAACTATATTTCGACAATTAGTTGGGAGCTTAAATTACCTTACTATTACCCGGCCTGACATCTCTTTTGCAGTTCAACAAGTTAGTCAATTTATGCAAGCTCCCCGTCATCTCCATTTGGTGGCTGTTCGTCTTATCATTCGGTATCTCCTAGGAACATCTAATCGTGGATTATTCTTTCCTAGTGGTTCTCCTATTCGTCTTCATGCTTTTAGTGATTCTGATTGGGCGGGATGTCCCGATACCCGTCGTTCAGTTACTGGTTGGTGCATGTTTCTTGGAGATTCCTTGATATCTTGGAAGAGTAAGAAACAAGATCGTGTCTCAAAATCTTCAACAGAGGCTGAATATCGATCTATGTCTACTGCTTGCTCCGAGGTTGTATGGCTTCGTGGATTACTTGCTGAGATTAGATTTCCTCAATCTAGTCCTACTCCACTCCATGCCGACAATACAAGTGCTATTCAGATTGCTACTAATCCAGTTTATAATGAGAGGACCAAACACATCGAGGTAGACTGTCATTATATACGAGAAGCTATAGATAAAGGAGTCATTACTCTTCCTCACATATCCAGTGATCTTCAAAGAGCTGATGCGTTTACAAAATCCATGGCACGACAACGCCATCAGTTTTTAGTAGGCAAATTGATGCTTCTTGATCCATCAGCATCAATTTGAGGGGGGATGTTAGCATGATGGACTACTCAAAGATCATGAGTTAATAGTGAATATTGTATATATTAATGTAATTATATATTGTTGTATATGTGTAATTATAGATATCTGATGTAGTAATCAAAGAGATAGAATAGCAGATTTGAAGGGATACAATAGCGGATTTAGAGGGATAGAATAGCTGATCTTTAGGTGTCACGCCCCGAATCCCATCGAGACTTGATTGGCACCCGTAGCCGATAAGGCCCGAGAGAACCAACCTTTGCCTATGTTCAATCATATGCATCACATAATCATAACCACCATTACGGAAGAACATGAAAGAAGAATAAAGGAAAACATGGGACATTTTTATACATACATAAGAAACTTGGCCGTTGAGGCCATCCAGTCAAAACAACATATGTCCTTTACATTGATATACCCACATCCGTCTACAAAAGCCTCTAACAAGAGCATTGACCAAAATGAACCATAAGTCGGGACAAGTCCCCGCTTTACATATTATGTACAATACCAAAACATATATACACTCTGACTCGGAGAAGCCCCGAATGAGCTGGAGCTCACCAAAGAACCGCTAACACTGGCAATCTACTGAGGAGGCCTACTGGGACCTGCGCCTGCAGCAAGTATGGTAAATTCCCCGAGAGGGGTCAGTACGAAATAAGTACTGAGTATGCAAGGCTCAGATGAAACTGTACAACACATGAATATTTCAATGAACTAAAACATGTGAATAATCAATGTGAATAAGTTTTGGAAACCATGTGGATTGCTTTCATTACTTTCATTACTTTCTTTATCTCAATACTCACTTGTCATTACATATGTCACAATGTACTCGGGCCCCTACTGATCAGTGGGTCTTTCATATCATGTCATTGTGTTGGGATCGAGTAGAGTTAGGCTTATGCCCCTAGACTTGCCACCCATACATCAATGCATCGGGATCGAGTCGAGCTAGGCTTACGCCCCTAGACTTGCCACCCATAAATCCAAACCTCAGGATCGAGTCGAGCTAGGCTTACGCCCCTAGACTTGCCACCCGTACTTGATCATTGACCACCTTTGCATTACTTTGTTCATTACTTTGCGATTGATACTTTGATAGTCATAACATCACTTTGGAACTTTGGAATACAACATTGTTGGAAACTTTGAATCATTGAACAATAAGTGAAGGACATGTGAATAAATATCAATGAGAAATATAACATTACTAGCACCATGATACCATTGGAACCACTGGACAATAATCCATGAACAAGAGACACAAGTATAGGCACTATTGGAATATTGGAACATAACTTTATTTGAGCTTTCGGAACATTAACCATGAATATGAGACATGAGATTCACAAATGATTTATGAGTAGGAAATCTATGGCAATGACTAGTGATAAACGGATATCGGATACCTTAGCACATTTCGGGATAGGACTAGTGACATGTCATTCTAGTTTATTGCAGCTAAAGGAAAATGTGCATCAGAATTTGACCAAGGCATTTGATATTACACCGGAAGGGGTGCTTCAATGTCAAGGGAGAATATGTGTATCGGACGTAGATGAGCTGAGGACACGAATAATGACAGAGGCGCATCATTCGCGTTATTCCATTCACCCGGGTGCTACTAAAATGTACCATGAATTGAAAGAAGTGTATTGGTGGGGCAACATGAAAAAGAACATTGCAGTATTTGTCGCGCAGTGCCCAAATTGTCAACAAGTGAAAGTGGAACATCAGAAACCGGGAGGTTACATGCAATGTATCAATCTTCCAGTCTGGAAGTGGGATATGATTAATATGGATTTTATTACGGGTTTGCCTCGTACATTGCGGAAGTTTGATTCGATATGGGTCATAGTGGACCGACTTACTAAATCAGCGTATTTTCTACAGGTCAAAACGACCTATACAGCTGAGGATTATGCAAAGTTGTATGTGAAAGAGATAGTACGATTGCATGGTATTCCACTTTCTATCATATCTGACAGAGGAGCACAGTTCACAGCGCACTTTTGGAAATCTTTCCAGCAAAGTTTGGGTACACGGGTGAATTTGAGTACGGCTTTCCATCCTCAGACTGATGGACAAGTCGAACGTACTATTCAGACACTTGAAGATATGCTACGAGCTTGTACGTTAGATTTTCAAGGCAGTTGGGATGACCATTTGCCTCTTATTGAATTTGCGTATAACAATAGCTATCATTCAAGTATTCAAATGGCACCTTATGAAGCCTTGTATGGAAGGAAATGTAGATCACCAATCGGATGGTTCGAAGCAGGTGAAACTGCTTTACTTGGGTCAGATATTGTCCACCAAGCCATGGAGAAAGTTAAAGTGATCCAATAGCGGTTACAAATGGCTCAAAGTCGTCACAAGTCATATGCCGATGTTAGAAGAAGAGGGCTTGAATTCGCCATAGGTGATTGGGTATTTTTAAAGGTGTCACCGATGAAAGGGGTAATGCGGTTCGGAAAGAAAGGGAAATTGAGTCCATGCTACATAGGCCCATATGAAATCATTAGAAAATTTGGGCAAGTTGCGTATGAGTTGGCACTACCCCAGGACCATTCGTCAGTCCATCCGGTATTTCATGTTTCGATGCTTCGAAAGTGCATAGGAGATCCTTCGCGTATTGTTCCCGTCGAGGATGTTCAAGTTACAGAGGATCTCACTTATGAAGAGGTACCCATTGCTATCCTAGATCGACAAGTAAAGAGATTGAGGAATAAAGACATAGCATCCGTAAAAGTCCTTTGGAGAAACCAACACGTAAAGGAAATCACATAGGAAACGGAGGAAATGATGAGATCGAAGTATCCCCATCTATTTCAAATGGACCAAGAAGTTCACATTGCGGAGGTGGAACAATAACAAGTAAGTATTTAAGAGCATTATGTATATAGGTATGTTAAAGTAAAGATGCATTTGTTATATATAAGACAATGTTGTTAACATTCGAGGACGAATGTTTCTAAGGGGGGAAGAATGTAACACCCCGTACTTTTATAACCTCACTTGATACCTTAGGATCATACCTACATAGGTGTTGAGATGCTATGCATATGTGTTTTATAGTGTTATTGGTGAAACATTTGATATCGGACTTAACATGTGCGATTAGATCTTCGTAGGAGGTGTGTTGTGATTTCGTGGAGCATTTGGGTAAGAACTCGTACACATTCTAACATCATTTGGTGACTTTAAGTCATGTTTACTTGATGGTTAAGTTCACTAAGTAAGTATTTTGTAGTGTTTTGATAAGGGATTGGACGATACGTAAACATTGGATAAGTGGCCGGAAATTTCAGCAAAGTGCTGAAACTTGCGCCACTACCCTGTTTCAGGGGTGTGGCGCAAGCCACCTGCAGCCAAGAAGTTCAGAGGAGGCTGCAATCTTGCGCCACTACCCTGTTTCAGGGGGTGTGGCGCAAGGTACAACACTTATGCCCTTTCCGGAGTCGTTTCGTAACGCAATTCTACGATGATTTCTAAATGGTTTCTTTTGGTTATTTGGAGTTATTTGAGCATTATTAAAGCTTCAAACACTTCAATATACTCCTACATACTCCTACATGATCAAGTCATGAAATGTGAATAGTGATTCAAAATATCCAATGAAACCAAGGGCGACTAGAATGTCTATTTTTGCGATCGAAAGGACGAATGAGAATCTCGCAAGCGAATATTGTTGTGACATTATGGAATGATGTAAACATGAGATATATGGTGAATAATACATGAAAGTTGATGGGTCACATGGATATGTATAATTGGGCCCAAAATTAGGCCCAAAATGAAATAAAAAGACTTGGCCCAAATGGGTCATTTGACCCATTCTTGCCATGACCACTCCATTATTGCTCCCAAATGGCTAAGGATGACTTGAGCACTATATAAGGGACCCAAAAATCAGATTTTATTGAAGCAAAAACACACATGCTTTTTCATTCTTTTTCTAGAAAAATCTCAAGAACACTTCTTGGACTCCCAAAAACCCTAAGGCATTTTTGGACAAGATCATCCTATTCCAAGCTTTGGTAAGTGTTTATTTTCATGGATTAACATATTATATGCATGGGAGATTATGTATATTATGCTAGTTGTGTTGGCAAGGTGATGAATAGTGTATTTTTGCGTTTGGTGAAAGATGTATCATCTTGGTAATTTGAACTTGAATTAGGCCTTGTGCCTTTGATGAAAAAGCATGGTATGGACAAAATATGAACATGTATGGTGTTATTTTGGGTCTTAAACTTGTTCTTGTCTATAAGTGGAAATTGTGGAATTTTGGCCGATATGTGTTATGAGTTGTATTAAGGTCATTTGATGGGTTATTTGTGATGTGTGATGGATAAGAAAGTGTAAAGGAGAAGTGTTGTGGTAAAATGTATCAATTATCATGTATTGGTCAATGTTGGGAATTTTATGGAATTTTTGGAAGAATAGTATATCAATGGTTTTGTCGAGGGGAAATGACATGTTTAAAGGCAAACATGTAACTCATTGACATTGTATGCATTTGTAAAGTAATTAGTGGTTAACGTGAATTCTTTATGTATGTATGTTGTAGAGTGACACATAAAGAAGGAGAGGGATCATTGTGTACGCATCGAAGGTTGTATATTCGTATTGTGAATCCAAGGTATGTAAGGTTACTTTGTCCGTATCTTTCTGCGGCAAATAGTGTCCATATTGACATGTCACTAGTCCTATCCCAAAATGTGCTAAGGTATCCGATATCCGTTTATCACTAGTCATTGCCATAGATTTCCTACTCATAAATCATTTGTGAATCTCATGTCTCATATTCATGGTTAATGTTCCGAAAGCTCAAATAAAGTTATGTTCCAATATTCCAATAGTGCCTATACTTGTGTCTCTTGTTCATGGATTATTGTCCAGTGGTTCCAATGGTATCATGGTGCTAGTAATGTTATATTTCTCATTGATATTTATTCACATGTCCTTCACTTATTGGTCAATGATTCAAAGTTTCCAACAATGTTGTATTCCAAAGTTAATGGTGAGCATACTCCCTATTTTGCGGCTGCTAAAGGTCTTAGACAAGGGGACCTATGTCCCCATTTTTATTTGCCATTGCTATAGAGTATCTGAGTAGGAATTTGAATGATCTGAGAGCTAATAAAGCCTTGAAGTTTCATCCACAGTGTGCAAAGCTAGGAGTAACCAACTTATGTTTTGCGGATGACTTATTACTATTCTCTAGAAGGGATCTGAATTCTGTCACAACATTGCAACAGTGTTTCCAACAATTTTCTGCAGCTTATTCAGGACTCTAAGCTAAGCAAACCTTGGGAAAAGTTCCATCTACTTTGGTGGTGTGTCACATGATGTACAAGCTCTCATTCTTCAGCAATTGGGGATCTCTATTGGTGGCTTGCCCTTTAAATATCGTGGTGTTCCCCTGTCTGCCAGGAAACTGTCTATTATACAGTTGTATCCTCTTGTAGAAAAGATTGTTGCCAAAATTTTCACTTGGACTACTAAGAAATTATCTTATGCAGGGAGTGTTCAGCTTGTGCAATCATTTCTCTTTAGGGTACAAGCTTACTGGGCTCAATTGTTTGTCTTGTCCAATAAAGTGCTAAAACTGATTGATGAATATTGTCGAAGCTACATTTGGTATGGGGTGGGTGCTATTACTAAGAAGGCCCTTGTTTCTTGAGAAAAAATGTGTTGGGCATTTCTGCGGGAGGATTGAACTTTTAATACATTTACAGAAATGGAATCAGGCAGCTATCATTAGACTATGTTGGGATATTTCTCACAAGGAAGACAAGTTATGGGTTAAGTGGATTCACAACTTCTACATAAAAAACCAACAACTTAGGGATTGTGTAATCCCTCCTCAAGCTAGTTGGATGGTCTGAAAGATTATAGCTATTAGAGATTTAATGATGCAATTGAACCCTCCCTTGTTGACAGACAAAAGTGTGATCAAGAAGTATTATTTACAATTACTAGGTGACATGCCAAGGGTTTACTGGAAAGGGCTTATGTTTGGTAATCTTGCAAGACCAAAAGCTTGCTACACTATGTGGGTATCCTTGCAACAAAGATTATTAACTGTTGATAGGCTTATATGATGGGGAATTGAGGCTGACCCAATTTGTGTCCTGTGTCAACAAAGTACTGAAATGCATGAGCATTTGTTTATACAGTGTTAAGTGACCAAGTCTCTCAGGGCCAGAGTTCTAAGATGGATCAGACAAGCAGATTGTGTTGCCACTTCCTAGTAGAAAATGAATTTATTTTTTAATTTTTTGTAAGGGTTAAAAAATAGTTTTCATTTTTTTTGAAATTCATCTTTTATACTCCCTCTGTCCCAATTTATATGACACACTTTCCTTTTTGGTCAGTCCCAAAAAGAATGACACATTTCTATATTTGGTAACAATTTAACTTTAAAATACTCATTTTACCCTTAATGAAATGATTTACAACCACACAAACATCTATAACTTATTTTAGACCACAAGCTTCAAAAGTCTTCCTTTCTTTCTTAAACTCCGTATCAAGTCAAACTACATCACATAAATTGGGACGGAGGGAGTAATTATTTTGAGCTCATGTGACACGTGTTGAAATTTTATTCGTGATTTTCTTATGACACTAGCGTGTGAGATACACGCATGATATGTGTTACACTGATTGTCATTTTGTGTTTAATAGGTATAGATTTATTTAGGTTAGAGTGCCTAATAGGGACAAAAGTCTGTTGAGTTGTTCAAGTGAATTATCCGAACAACTTTAAGGGATTGTCGATGACTTAAGTCTTTATTTAATTTTACACACATTTAATATAACTGATTAAAAAAATTTACACATCCTTCACTAAAATTTATGGCTCTGCCACTACACATGATTTGTGAAATTAATATAATCTTGAAAAATGAACAAAATATAATCTTTTACTAGGTTAAAGTGCACAATTACTGATTAAAAATTCATATAAAATTCAGTGAATATAAGCTAAATTTAAGTAGCTTTGAAGAAATATAAATATTACTATACATGATCTAAATACGCCTATGCATTAACTGTTCGTTTGAAAATTATTTACAATATTTATATGGTTTAACTTATTGTGTGTATATAAATTAAGTTAAATCCATAACTTATAAATAAATTAAATACCTTTTAAATGATCTAATAGTGAAAAAAAAAATGAAGCCAAAGAAGAAAAACTCTCACATTCTATTCTTCAGGATAAATTGGACACAATTGATGACATATCCCATAAACTAATTTCTTTTCTTCATTGGACGGGCTATATATATTACACCTCAAAGAAATATTTTATGTTTTTTTTTTGAAAAAAGGAAATTAAATACTGATTAATGTGATCACTTATATTTTCTTCGCTCATCTTTATTTGTCTATGTTACTAAAAATAGATGTCCAACAATACTTGTCTAGTTTGAAAACTAATTAAAAACTTACCCATTTGTGCCCATTTTAACCTTGGTAGTAAATACTAGTATTCATTATCCAATGCATTTCCTAAAATATTAAATATTATATAAAAAAAGTGATATAGTAAAATTACTCCTATTATTATTGTTTCTTAAGGTGTGTGTCAAGTCAATAGTGAACATGTATCATTGGACGGAGAAGTAAAAGATAATTAATTTACTAATTAAGACATGATATTATATTAACGTTCCAAAAAAAAAAAAGGAAACTAAATATCGATTGATTTACTAGAACTGGTTATGTTTATCATATTGGAGTTTATGTATCATTTCCTAGTGTACAAGTACAACAAAGAATCTTGAATAAGATAGAGAGTCCATATAGTCAGCATTAGAAAAAGAAAATGAAAGAAAAAAGAAGAAGAAAATAATTAGGTACTTGGTGGATAAATATTTATTCGCATTGGGTGTTTATCTTCCATAGATCATTTAAATCTTAGTCAATTTAAAAATAAGGTAAGAATACACATAACTTAATCATGCATTCATTGGGTTGGGTGCAAATATTGGTGCGAGTATGTTTTCACCGTATATGGTGAATGTTGAACGTGGAACGTGGAAGAGACGGTGATGTCTTTTTTATGGCTCACAGAGCTGAATTCTGGTTTAGAAATTTATGAATTATTCAATTTGAATTTTATGGATTCTGAAATTTATTATATGTACATATTCAGTGAATTTTTCAATAAACATACAGAACTTGAACAAAACTTACTAAGTTCTCCCTAATTCATACTTTGTACATCTAATTCTAAACAATTAACAGTTAAACCTTACCTAACCATAAACCTTAAATCCTAAAAAAAAACAGAAATCCATCAACATGCCAATTGATCTCTGAAGGTAGAGATCTCCTCAAATATTGGCAATCTTCTTGATTTGGGCCGGGCCCATTCATGAATCAACTGTTCAAGCCCGTTTACAAAATCATCATCCAAATCGAGGCCCGGTATGTTTTGCAAGAAGGGTGGGGGTTGCTTCGAGTCCAATTCCAACAATAATTCATCAACTCGATCCTTTGTTCTTGTATCATCGGAACCTAAATATTTACCTCTCCAAACATCTTCGAGAATATAACGGGCCTCATCATATCGGGCTTGCTTGATCAAGCAATGGGCCAGGTTACAAGCCTTGTTGCTATCTGAATAGATCATTTGGGCTTTCTTGTACACCACTTCTGCTGCCATAAAGTTTCCTTTTTGCATATAAGCCCAGCCCAAGTTACCCTGCAACAACCAGAAAATATAAGAGAGTGCATATATATTCGATTTTGATGTCACTGTTTAAGTCATGTCCAATATTTATAAACTTTTATACGTCTATCCACTTTGGAGCGACAAAACATCTTAAGTTTCATATAGATAAACTTCACTACTTCAGTTGCGCATGAACTTCAGGCACATGCGGCTGAAGAGCCTTCATCTATTTTTGCTTAAAGTTCATAAACATATGGTTGAAGTTCAACTATTTTTGCTTGAACTTTAAGAATAAATGCCTTTAATTCCAACTGTTTGAAACTTTAAACACCGTATTTCTAATAATTATCAAAACTGGAGACAGGTTAAAACTTTTAAAAACTTAGTACGTGTAAAATAGCGGTGTCTAAATAGAATACTAGTTAATTTTTTTAGAGAAAATTAAGTAGTCACAATTTATTTACTTTTTGGTCTCAAGAAGACAGTCAACTTTCCAATATCATTGTTCAACATGATCTTCTCCTTTAAGACGAAGCATCTTGCTATAGGGTGACTGACGATGCGGTGATATTTGCAATACTTGGAATCATCGACTTTCAATTTTGATTCTAATAGTTATAGATATTTGATTGTGAACCTAAATATTAACTTAATATCACTATAAAAGTCAATAAATTTTAAATCATGAATCGGTCTTTTGATGCATTTGTGCTTGCTAAATATGTGCAAATAAGTAAATTAAATGAAGCAGAATGTATAATATTTACCAGAACTCTTGCAGTCTCTTGGCTGATAGTAACTTGAATCTTCTTTCCATGAGATCTAGCTATTTTAATTGGCCTCCCATTGAACAACTTCCCTTCATATATTTGTCTCAGTTTTTGCTTTAACAACACTATTTGTTCCTCTACTTTTCCACATTTCTACATTTACCAAAAATATATATTACACTTATTAGTGCATATGATAAATCATCTTTATAGTATATTTTGGTTGATCAAAAAAACATTGCATGTTCATTGGCAAGTTTAATCCCTTGGCTAGTAGAGTTTTCAACCTATAGCTAATATGTATAACTAATATATCAGTTATACATTTTATTCAATATTGTTCTTATACATAGGAAACTATGACACTAATAATATGGGTACTGTTCTATTCTAATACTCCTTATTTAGTACTATTTGTATTCTAATACACCATCTTCAGTAATATTTTTATTTTAATATATTCTATTCAGTATTATTCATATTACAATACATCATATTCATTTAATACACAAATCAAATAGTAGATAAAAATAATGTCAGCAATACTAATACATTCTATTTACTATTATTCTTATGCATCCTACTAAACGACAAGTTTATGTACCAAAGGCCTTGATATATCATAACAAACAACGATATTATCGAGAGGTTGGACTGTAACGATAAATATAAAATACCTTGAAGAGATCAAGGAGGACATTGTCAAGGGATTCTTGAGCTTGTTTAGAACAAAGGTATCTAAAAGACTTGACAGCTTCAATGGCTTCTTCACTTCTATCCAATTGTTTCATCACAACTGCCATGTCCTTTAATGCACTGTCCACTCTGTCCCCTTCATTTATGGCTTTCCAAAACCATATTATTGATCCCTCTGGATCCTTCAGAATTAGCTGCAAAGCAAATTCAACATATAGTATTCTATATATTAAAAAATTATCTATCAGCTATATATATAAACAACATAAATATCACTACTATAGGAGCTAATTACTCTCTCTTTCCTAAGTTTTTAATATTACATAATATCCCATTATAAAGTGAGGCGGATACATATTGTGTAGTCGCAATACATTGTTAGTTGCGGATACATTATAGATAAGTAACCCTTCAGATACATGCTGATACATGTTAGGGCGTCCAGATACATGATTCAATCTCAGATACATCACATGTATTCAGGTTTAGTCACATGTATCTGAGGGGTTACAACATCTATCTCTGAGTGTCACAGTATGTATCAGCGTGGTTACAACATCTATTCGTGTATATGGCCGGGGTTATTGTGGAATATTATGTAATTAATTCAAAGTAGTGGAAGAATAAATAAATATGATAAGAATGTTTGGAGATTTATATAATTTATCTTATAATTATAATTAATATAAATATATTTTTTCAATGAAGAGGTATCGATTAATACCTTTTGGACGAGGATGGCTCTACCACTAATATAATGATATGATTGTATGAGTTTACACTGTAAGCATATAAAAGTAATTACACAATAATAGTGATGCCATTTCAATGTGGCTAATGTACTATATCTGCACAAAAAATAGATAAAAATACATACAATTACGTTTATAAGTAATTAAGTAAATTTTTATTTAAAAAAACATTAATGGTAACTCGATGAAAATAGTGATTTTTCAGTGAGAGATTTCAATAGGAAAATAGTGAATTTTTTAGTAATGCTCCAACGGTTAAATTTTCACTGACAGCATAAAATTTTAGATCAAGTCCTAACAAAAATAGGATTTAACTTTTACACCCTATCAGTAAGAATTTAACGGTATTAATATATTTTTAACATGTTGTAGTTAGGCCTGTGCATGAATCGATTCGAATCGAATTTAGCTATTATCGAATTGAAATTTCAAATTTAGATTTGTTAAAATCCTTATCCTAACTCGATTCATTCTAGGTCCAATTCGATTCTTTTTTTCTTACTTCGATTCGATTTGTTCGAATTTGAAATTTCAACAAGCAACTATTTTCATTTTAATTTTAGAGCAAATATAATAATTAAAATATTCTAAATGTGGGTCTGCATTAGGTTTTAGGTTTGTAAGTAATTAATAAATACTAAATACCATTATTGTTATTATTATTATTATTATTATTATTATTATTATTATTATTATTATTGTTATATAAATAAAAATTTATTTTCGAATCGATTCGAATTATAAACACCCACAACCAAATTCGATTCGAAAAATCAAAATATTCTAAAATTAAATTAGTAAATCGATTCAAATTATATAATTCAAATCGAATTATCCAAATTTATTCGAATACTTGAATTGATTCAAATACTCGAATTGATTCGATTTGTGCACACCCCTTGTAGCGTGTTATAAATTGTAATCTCCTTTATTTTTTTAGTTAACTGATTTTATTCTTATATGAATATGGTTGAGTAGTATATCTGATAGTATAAAAAGAAATATATACTATTACAAGTTATACTCGCAAAAATATCCGATCTTACTTTATATATACGGTTATTTTTTTCATTCTGTATTCGATTCTCTCATCGGACTCAACTAAATTTGTTGCGGGACTCATTTCTGGAAACATCGCTCCAATATCGAAACCTCTGATAAAGATGTGAAGTGATCTGAATTATCCTACCACAACTCATGTTGATACTTTATATGTATGTTTACTCAAAGTTGTAAGCATCATTTTTAGGATAACCTAATAGTGTAAAAACTTATTTATACTGTCTATACATAAATAGAAATTATACTTTGCAAAAATAACCAAAATTACCTGAGCATGTTTGGCTCTAACATAAGGGCCATCACCTGAAGGAACCTTATGAAACACATGAAATTGTTCTTTCTCTTTCTTTTCCTTCTTTGTGCTTCCAATTTCCATTTCCATCTTCTTTAGTTCTCTTCTTTGATGTGTATATGAAGAAAATGTACTATATTATGAAGAGAAATGGGAGTATATATAATATAATATATAGTTTCTATAATAATAATAATAGTGATATATAAAAGCTGAGAAAATAACAGAAACGGTCCCTTATGTTTGGGAGTAGGTTTGAAATAGTCCTTGAAGTATGCTTTGAACAACTATGGTCCTTTTAGGTCTGTCAGAAGCTAATATGTTTAGTCTTCATCAAATATTAACAACCATCGTCCACTCGATATGAAAAAGATATTTGACGGGAAGTTATACTTGAAGGTATAGTTTTTGTAGTTTCTGCTATTTTTTGTCTCTTTCGAGAGTCTGCTGGTACATATTCTATGGTTTAGTTTTACAATTTTTTGATGTCTAATACAGTTTTTCGTGTTGCAGTTTCTAGGATTTGATTAATATTTTCTAGTGCATTTGTTTAGATCTTTATTTTCCGTTGTTTCCGTCAAATCTACCCGAGAGAGTTTGTTAAACATGTGATGTGAAAATCAAAAACATTAGTTTTTGATAAATTTAAAGAATCAAAACTGTTCAAAGCATAGTTTACGAACTATTTGAAACCTATTTCCAAACATGAAGGACCATTTTTGTCATTTTCTCTATATAAACTAAACTGATAAGATCCATGAAATATAGAAGACAAAATTGTACAAACATTATATGAATGTCCCTAACCTACACCAATAATCCATCATTGGGGACTCCAATATTGAACCTAGACGACTATCCATCCCTATTAATTAATTAGTTAATTTACTCCTCTCTCTTTTTTTCTTTCTTTTTTAAAGTTTAACTTTTATGCACCAATGATATAAAAAATATTTATAATATGGCCATGATGCAGGGCTGGGGGCGGATCTAGAGACTTAATTGTGCATCTTTATAAGAATGTATAGATTTCTAATTCTGAATCCACTTCTACTATCATGTTATTTTAAAAATAATTAGAAAATGTAATCTTCGGTAGCATGTTAAATTGGATTGATCATATAAAAAGATTGACAGCAAATATAACAACAACAATAATAATATATTCAACGTTATTTTATACATGGTATTTGGAGAGGGTAGAGGACAGAGTGTACGTAGATCTTATCCTTACCTCATAAAAATAGAGATGTTGTATCCGAAAGACCTCAAGTGCAAATATATAATTTTGAAAATTTCATTAATTTTGATGAGACAATTATAATTATATAAATATTTGTAGTTTATTTTAAATCACAAATATTATTTTTCTTCAAATCTCGTGTTCAAGTAAATACCATCATATAAAATAAGAGGCAATACTTTAATTTATTTGATCTAAATATGTTTTAAGGTGGTGTTCTATTTTATTTTATTTTTAATAAGATTGTTCTTGTTTCCAACTTCATCCCATTCAAATTTATTTATAAGTTTAACTTTTATATACCTATAGTTATATAATCAGATTATTTTAAGGATAATTCAAAATTAGCTACTCGTGATTTGTGTAATTAATAACTTGAAAAATGAACAAAATATATTTTTTACTGCGGGTTAAATTGCACAATTAGTGTTTAAAAATGTCCGTGGAAATAAACTATTTTTATTTATTTTTATAAATAAAATGATATAATGAACCTGGACACTTTTTAGGAGTTGAGTTAACTTGACCATGCACAAAATAATGATTGATTTTCCAGCCTTGTGAGTTCACCCTCAATTTCACAAGATAGTGACAAATAGGCCCTTTGATTTGTATATGTTTTCAGACTTGACACCCGAAGAATCTAGCTATGCAAATTAACCCTAATTATTTAGAATGAAAAGCAAAGTCATGTAATTTATTACTCTTTTCGTCCAATTTGTGTAACGATGTTTGACTTGACATAAAACTTAAAAAGAAAGTAAGATTTTTGAAATTTGTGATCTAAAACACTCAATGACTAATTATAGAAATGTGACACTTTTTTTGTGGCGAATTAAAAAAAAAAGTATTTCACATAAATTTGGACAGAGAAAACATGTATGATTAAAGTCAGGGTTAATCCACAACAAAGTTACTAATAAAAGGGTATGATGCCACCCAATTCTGATTTATGTTATTTATATTGGTATTGTATCGTTTTCTTGCATTCTTCATGTAGCTTTACTCTATGTAGCAATTAATTACTATTTATAGTAGGTTACCAGCTGGGAAGAAGCTGTCATATGCAGTTGACAGAATTCAGTTATTTTAATTCAAGTTTTGTAAGTATATCAATTGAAAAATAACATGTACAATTTAAAATCTATCAATTCCAAATTTTGAATCCGCATTTAATTATTTTACCTATTATAAAGTTCTACTTGTAACAGTACCTTACAATCAATCTGATTGAGTAAATGGAAGTGCTTAATGTATAACAATATAATTATGGATCTTTTTAGTTGAAGTTACCCTTTTCTGGATTCTAATAAGAACGGAAGATGGTGCAAGTTGCAACATCGAATCCTGTTACATTAGTTCGAATAGATTTAATTCAGTCTATTCGATTCTTATTCTCACCCTTGCGAAACTCGACCAAAAGCCCCATTTTCTTTAATATTATACGCGTATCGTGTGGGTGTCAATACTAGTTATGCATTAATATTCAACTATTTTTTTACTACAATAGTTAAAAATCTATGTAGTGATTTTTTTCACAACATTTTGTTGTTTTATTAGCTACAACATCTGCCAAATATCAAAATCAACCGCTAGAAGTAGAAACTAAACACAATCAAACAGCAAATACAACCAACCAAACCTCATAAAATTCAAATATCTAAAGCATTACAACAACTAACAAATCTAGTGCAATCTCGCAAGTGAGATTTGGGGAAAGTCGGGGCCATTTGATAAACCGGATAAGGAAAGTAATCCCCAAATAAAGTTTAAAATTGGCTTTATCCTATATTTGATATGAGGTATTAAATAATATCAGAACTATTTTATCCCACCATTTGTACTAAAATGATGAGATGACTATCTCATATGAAGGATGGTATGAAGTCGTCTCATAGGATATCCCGAGAGTCGGTATATTCCTAGTTATCCTATCTGATGTACCAAACGACAGTGTGTTCGCATACCTTACCCCTACCTAGGAGAAAGGTTGTTTCCGATAGACCCTCGACTCAAATAACTAAATAGCTAAATACAATCTACACAGTTAAATCTCATTCAATCAAGTCTAAAAAATCAAACACAGTTCTGATTAAGTCTAAGTAGGCATTTGGACATGCGATTTCATCTCATGATTTGGGATTATGAGATGAAATCAATATTTGGACGTGTGATTTCATCTCATTATTTGAAATCGTGAGATGAAATCCCAAATTTTCAAAAACCATGATTTGGGATTCCAAATTATGATTTCAACTGTTTAAAATACAAAATTTGACCCATAAGTTTATATTCTGTAAAAAAAAAAAAAAAAAAATCATCATTTCAATTTTTGCAAAAAAAAAAAAAAAAAAAAACCGCATGCTCGGCCTGAAGAGATTTCCTTTCATGTCTTCCTTTGATATTACTTTTTCTTCTTCGGCAATTAGACCTTATTCTTCATACCATAGTAACAAATCCATTGGGGTTGCACATCAATGTTGAGAAGGAAGTTAAGTGTTTAGTTGATGTTGTTAGTCTCATCCATCAAATGGTCAAAATGTGAAGACTCTTCCTTCCGTTTCAGTGTTCTGTAAATTATTCAGTATTGTAATGACCCTCTCGGTCATTTCCCTCATTTTCGTGTGTTCTCGATGTTTAGAGCTTTTCTATAACTGTCCCAAGTTATTTATGACTTGCTGGGACCGACAGTTCGATTTTCGTATAGTTTGCTTGAGAATTTTACTTATACCGAGAGTGTTGCGAAACATTTAAATTATATTAGAATTTGGTAAAATGATATAGTTAATTACCTTTCGAAAATATTTTTGAAATTTATAAAATTCTTTAGTTATGATATCTATACTACTTTATAATAGTTTTTATAACCTATTAATAATTTAAGCGGAGATAGTGAATTTAGATATGTTAAAATAATATTATTATTTTATAGAGGTTTTATCCGAAATAATTTTTTATTAATTATGATATATTCAAAATATGATATTTATTTTACCACGGACCTAGGCAATACCCAAAAATGCACATAGTGAATAAATAATTAAGGAGGGGTGGAGGTATTGCCGCCTCCACTTTCACGTGGAGGTGGAGGAAGGTAGTCAGTAAGGGGGCACTAAAAGGTGTCATTCACCTACACCAGCACACATATATAACCTTAAAAATAATTACATTACATTTTCCCTTAAACAAAGTAAAAGTTTCATTTAATAGTATATAGGTTGCCACATTTCTTCTTTTCTATACTTACACCTTTGTGTGATTATTTTAAGCTCATAATTTAGCATTTCTAGTGAGATTGAGGTTGAGGGTTGTTAGATTTGGATCCATAGACGCGTCCTCGTCGTTTCTACGGTACGTTTTCTCGTTTTTACGGTAGTTTTCATTTATGTTGATATTGTTGGTATGGTGGTGCTGTTTTAAGCCATATTTTGGGTTTGAATTTTAGTATATCTCTTGTGACTATTGGTCACTGAGCTATTTGGGACATTGTGACGGTTTCGATTTCGCGATACCGCAAGCAGGCCCCACGTGGGATTTTCTGTCGTATTCCGACCTAAGCAATATGGGTATCAGTAATTGTGTTTTGACTTGTAGTTTCCTATTTTGATAGCGTGACAACAGTCAGAGGCCTCTCGAAAGGGGAAGGCTCCAGTTTAGTGGATTCATCGGCAGGCTTTCAGCGGCGTTCAGGTAGGCTAGGTTTACTTTATGCTTAGACTGAGTATATGTGTAGTGGTTGCATGCTATTATGCCAGTGTTTGGGCTGGTAGTATAGACATGTGGTTGGTTTACTGTGTTTAGGCCTTTAGGCCGGATAGGGCCTATTCGGACACGTTTTGGGCCCGTTATTTGCGTAGTACGCCATAGGCAACCTATATGGGGTTGGTTAGTATGGTTATTGCTGTTAGTTGGGGACTGGGGGAAACCTTAGTCCAGACTCATTTATGCTTAGTCCAGACTTGGTTCTGGGACCCCGTAGGGGGCCCCGCTACCTTTCATAGTCGGTTTAGTTAGCTATAAATATTTTTAGGCTTAGTTAAGCCCTGAGATGACCTTTTAGGATATCATTTGGGTTGGTTTACCCAGTTATGCGCTCTTAGCCTGTTTTGCCTTATTAGTCCCTAAGAGCTAAGTACTTGACCAGGATTGGTAGCCTTGACCTAGTATTAGGACCCGCTTTACCATGATACTTCTGAGATATCCGATTTAGCATATATATCGCCGAGTAGTAGTTCGTTAACCTCGGGGGACCCAGGGGTCAGCCTGGTGATGCCCTATAGGTTAGCTCCTTTACTTATTTTTGGGTTTAGTCTGGGATCGGTATGTCCCCGTGTACTTGTATTTATGTGAATTCTGGCACTATTCTGGTACTTAATTATGATTACTTCAGAAGACTGGTTACTGGTTATTATGAGTTTCGGTTTGAGTCCGGCCACTGATTCAGATATGATGACTGTTGATATTTATGAGTTTCGATTCGAGTCCGGCTACTGGTTATGATACATTCTGAGAGTTCTGGTACTGGGTACCGTGGTTCTGGTTGCTGTGATTTGCTGTGTTTCGGTTTGATTCCGACATCTAATTATGAGTCTGACAGACATTATATATATGTGGTCTATTGTTATTACCTACTATGACCGATTCGACCCCGACATCTGGCATCTTTTTATTACCCACTGGTGTCGGTTCAAGCCTGGTGCATCCTTATTGGTTATTGTGGTTACTGGCTACTGATACAGCTTTGAGATACTGGTGACTATGCATTTACTATTATTGTGTGTCCCGTCGATTTATGGGGGCCAGACTGGGCTATTGTTTTCTTTCATGCGCCTATCGGGTTTATAGGATCCCAGATAGGTTATGTTTGACTTGTGTGTTTACTTACATATTTATTTACTCGTTATTCGGTATGGCATTTATTTATTTCCTGAGCATATCTACACGCTTCGGCAGTTACTTATGTATTTATTACTTATACCCCGGACTTAGCATGCACCCTCGCATTTTAGCTTGCTTATATTACATTGAGCTCAGTCGGCCAATGATGCCTACTGAGTACCCGTTGCCCGATACTCATACTACACATCTGCATCTTTTTCCCTGATGCAGATTCGGGCACTAGCCAATGGCTTTGACATGACTCTCTTTCCAGCACTGACTCCGGAGCAGGGTGAGCTTATTGACGTCCGAGGCAGATCCTACTCCATCTCTAATGTATAGTCTTTTGCACTCGAGACTGTAGTACTTGTTGTATATATTTGGTTTCTGTCTTGTATTTTGGGTAGTTCTAGTAGTGGCTCTTGTACCGACCTCACCAGGTCGTGGGAGGGGTTCTTGACTTTATATACTGTCCTCTTCCTTCTCAGTATCCTATGTATATATTTTGGTTCTGTTTTTACATTTCTAGCATGTTTATGCGTATCGTTACTTCCACTTCACCTCTGTTCTTTTGAGATTTCCACCCATTAGCCCGTCGTTTGTCGCTCCGGACTAGGGTTTGGCTTGCCTATTGGTGGATTACAGTAGGCGCCATCAGACTCAAAAACTGGGCCATGACAAGTACTTATTTGGATATCCCAGTTAATGAATTCCTGTTGAGTATACTTATTTAAGGGACTATTTGCTGGAGGTAACTTGAAAGATGCAGTCGTATTGTGTGAGCCCGACATAGTGATGTTTGTAACCGTCATGAATGGGCTTACTAAAATGGGCCATACTGACAAGACTTTAGATTTGCTCGGTTAATGGAATAAGGGAACACTAAGCCCGATGTGTTCATTTACAACATTGTCATAGATGCCTTTTGTAAAGATGGAAAGTTAGCCTCAAGGGTAAGGCTAGTAAAACGTTTGCTTTAGGCCCCCAAAATTTTGAGGCCTAAAAATTTTAATAGTAAATGTTATGAGTTCAACTTTACTTGAAATAATAATGAAGATTGTGACATATGTTTAAAAAATTATCTTAAAAAAAAAAAAAAAAAAAAAAGTAATCTAATTTTTACAAGAAATATTTTAGAACTTTGAATTAAACAACTCAAACTTCAAATAAATAAATAAAGTTTTAACAACAACAACGAAGTTAATGTATTGAAAACAAATGGCTAATATCTTATTAACTAGAATTAATTCTTACTTTTATTAATAATCATATTAATCTGTGAAGTTAAAGGTTATGTGTCTTTTAAAAATACTGCACCAAAAATAACTAACATGCAAAAACAAAAAAGATAACTCTAAATTAATATAATATTATTTTTGTATGTACATGTATATATTTAAGGCCTATCATTAAAGTTTGACTTTTGGTCACTAATTTTATTGAGACACCGCTGGTTACCCTATGCCAGTAGAAAAGATGAATCTCAAAGGCATTTCTCCTGACAGAGTCACAGTAGAAAAAATGCATTCTTTGAATATCCCAGTTAATGAATTCCTACTGAGTATCGTCATTAATGTTTATTGTCGGAAGCATCATTCTGATTTGGCATTCTCCGTGCTTTCCATTTACGTAAAGAGGCGTCTCCCATTCGATGTTGCCACTTTTAACACCCCTATTAATGGGAGTGATTTGCTGGAGATAAATTGACAGATGCAGTGGTATTGTTCAAAAAGTTGGTAAGGGAGAACATTTGTGAACCCGACGTTGTGATGTTTGCAACTGTCATGAATGGGCTTAGTAAAAGGGGTTATACGGAGAAGACTTTGGAATTGCTCCAGTTAATGGAACAAGGGGATCAAAGCCGAATATTGTTACGTACAGCACTCCCGTTCAAGGCTTATTTGTTGTTGGAAGAATCAGCGAAGCAAAAAAAATGTATGACGAGATGGTATCTGCTGGTTTCATACCAAATTCCCACATTTATGGTATCTTTATAAATGGTTATTTCAAGTGCGAACTTCTCGAAGAGGCTATGTCTTATTTCAATAAGTTGGAAAAATAAAAAGGAATCAGTGAAATGAATATTTACAATGTTGTCATAAACGGATTGTGTAAAAGTGGGAATGTTGACAAAGCTCGTGATATATTTGAGAAGCTTACTCTAGTTGGATTGCTTCCCAACGTTAGAGCTTACAATGCATTTATTAATGGATTTTGTATAGATGGATCATTAGACGATTAGCTAATGATATTCTACGAAAAATGGAGGAGAAATGTTATTTGGCAAACGGGCTCACTTACAATTACATGGTGCAAAGATTCCTTAAGTGTGACAGAATTTGTGAAATGACAGCTTTTATGGTGAAAATGGCCGGAAGGGGCTTCTCATTTTATGCATATACAGTCGAGTTACTGATAGATGTCATAAGGGTGAATCCTTCTGTCCTTGACATGATACCAGAGCTTCACTCGATAAAGTAGAAGTGAAAATTTCTTAAAAGTTGAAAAAAATGAAATTAGGTCATGGCTTGAGCGTTCCAGGCAGACTTATGAGGGGGCACATCACTTTTGATTTTGATTGTTTTTTCCACTCTTATTTACCTTCTAAATAACATCACTGCACTCTTAGTATGAGTAAGAATTTGAGTCCCCTTATGTGTCTAGGAATATCTATGTTGTCATATATTTTGTCTGTGGACGTATAAGATTATATTATTTTTTTTGAGAAGTGTTCTATGAGATACATGTTCTTTTTATTTCTAGTTTGTTGAATTATTCCATGCTACCTTTTATTATCCTGACTTTCATTCACCATGATGCACCTTTCTGAAATGACTTGGGCTTACCTCTTTTTGGACTAGTCAGATACAATGAAACCTGATAGAAGTTGATTTTATACTCCTCTCCCTATATCCTAGTCATAAATATGGCACTTAAGCAATATGGACATGTTATTGAAGTTTCTAAACCTGCTCAAAGGTGTAGATGTATCTGAGAGAAATCACTCTTCTAGTTTGGATCTAGGTGATTGTTTCCTCTTCCATTATTCTTCTGCATCTTGAAACTTGATGTGTTTAAGTAGTTAATGATTTGATGATGAAAATTTTGTTGTGTTTAGTTAATTATTGACGTCGTGGAAGGTCTGTCTTCATGTAGTTATGATTCTGAAAGAAGTACATTTCAATTACTGCCATAACTTTTGAGTATTTTTTTAACAGCTTAAAATGTTTTATAGTGTACCATCATGCAGGAGTTGATCCGCCCTCATCTCGTAATCCACCATTCCCTGTTGCTATTCCTGCATCAACAAGTCTTATTGATATTCTACACGCCCTATAGTTTTAGTGAATTATAGATAATTATTTTCTTTGTATGGACTGGGTTGCCTAACGTGTCCCACTAATGTGATCAAAAGCAGTAAACTTAAGAACACAAAGTTTCACGTGGAAAACACCCGATTCACAATAGGTGTAAAAAATTATGACCTGCACCTCTGCAGGATTTAACCCAATTTCACCAAAACAATGAGCCACTCAAACTATTACAAACTCTGTAACCTAAAGGAACTATAAACTCTAATTCCTATCAACACACAAACCTCCCCAGGCTTGTGATCCCAAATCTTCAAGTTATCCCAACTTGATGCCTACTGAGTACCCATTTCTCGGTACTCATACTGCACATCTGCATCTTTTTCCCTGATGCAGATTCGGGCACTAGCCGATGGCTTTGACATGACTCTCTTTCCAGCACTGACTCCGGAGCAGGGTGAGCTTACTGACATCCGAGGCAAATCCTACTCCATCTCTAATGTATAGTCTTTTGCACTCGAGACTGTAATACTTTATGTATATATTTGGTTTCTGTCTTGTATTTTGGGTAGGTCTAGTAGTGGCTCTTGTACCGACCTCACCAGTTCTTAGGAGGGGTTCTTGACTTTATCCCAAGTTGATTACTAACTCCTATTCTAGTTTATAACACACTGGAACTATGAAATCATTAACAATTACAACTCGAAGAATACTTCTAATATAATCAAGCTAAACTCTAGCTAGACTCTTCTATGTATGGACCTGTCCTTCAAGGAGTTCTTCCCGCTGCACTTCAAGAATCAATTTCTGATTTTGTTTTTTCTTTGTATGAGTGCGCAAATGACTTTGTGGAAGCTCTTGGATATTTATGGGGGCCAGACTGGGCTATTGTTTTCTTCCGTGCGCCTATCGGGTTTATAGGAGTCCAGATAGGTTATGTTTGACTTGTGTGTTTACTTACGCATTTATTTACTCGTTATCCGATATGGCATTTATTTATTTCCTGAGCATATCTACTCGCTTCGGCAGTTACTTATGTATTTATTACTTATACCCCGGACTTAGCATGCACCCTCGCATTTTAGCTTGCTTATATTACATTGAGCTCAGTCGGCCAATGATGCCTACTGAGTACCCATTTCCCGGTACTCATACTGCACATCTGCATCTTTTTCCCTGATGCAGATTCAGGCACTAGCCGATGGCTTTGACATGACTCTCTTTCCAGCACTGACTCCGGAGCAGGGTGAGCTTACTGACGTCCGAGGAAGATCCTACTCCATCTCTAATGTATAGTCTTTTGCACTCGAGACTGTAGTACTTGTTGTATATATTTTATTTATGTCTTGTATTTTGGGTAGGTCTAGTAGTGGCTCTTGTACCGACCTCACCAGTTCTTAGGAGGGGTTCTTGACTTTATAGACTCTCCTCTTCCTTCTCAGTCTCATATGTATATATTTTGGTTCTGTTTTTACATTTCTAGCATGTTTATGCGTATCGTTACTTCCACTTCACCTCTGTTCTTTTGAGATTTCCACCCGTTAGCCCGTCGTTTGTCGCTCCGGACTAGGGTTTGACTTGCCTATTGGTGGATTACAGTAGGCGCCATCAGACTCAAAAACTGGGTCGTGACAAGTACTATACTAAGAATGAAGCATTATTCGACTGTCTTTCGAAAAATGCATTATTTGGATATCCCAGTTAATGAATTCCTATTGAGTATACTTATTTAAGGGACTATTTGCTGGAGGTAACTTGAAAGATGCAGTCGTATTGTGTGAGCCCGACATAGTGATGTTTGCAACCGTCACGAATGGGCTTACTAAAATGGGCCATACTGACAAGACTTTAGATTTGCTCTGGTTAATGGAATAAGGGAACACTAAGCCCAATGTGTTCATTTACAGCATTGTCATAGATGCCTTTTGTAAAGATGGAAAGTTAGCCTCAAGGGTAAGGCTAGTAAAACGTTTGCTTTAGGCCCCCAAAATTTTGAGGCCTAAAAAATTTTAATAGTAAATGTTATGAGTTCAACTTTACTTGAAATAATAATGAAGATTGTGAAATATGTTTAAAAAATTATCTTAAAAAAAAAAAAAAAAGTAATCTAATTTTTACAAGAAATATTTTAGAACTTTGAATTAAACAACTCAAACTTCAAATGAATAAATAAAGTTTTAACAACAACATCAAAGTTAATGTATTGAAAACAAATGGCTAATATCTTATTAACTAGAATTAATTCTTACTTTATTAATAATCATATTAATCTGTGAAGTTAAAGGTTATGTGTCTTTTAAAAGTACTGCACCAAAAATAACTAATATGCAAAAACAAAAAAGATAACTCTAAATTAATATAATATTATTTTTGTATGTACATGTATATATTTAAGGCCTATCATTAAAGTTTGACTTTTGGTCACTAATTTTATTGAGACACCGCTGGTTACCCTATGCCAGTAGAAAAGATGAATCTCAAAGGCATTTCTCTTGACAGAATCACAGTAGAAAAAATGCATTCTTTGAATATCCCAGTTAATGAATTCCTACTGAGTATCGTCATTAATGTTTATTGTAGGAAGCATCATTCTGATTTGGCATTCTCCGTGCTTTCCATTTACGTAAAGAGGCGCCTCCCATTCGATGTTGCTACTTTTAACACCCCTATTAATGGGACTGATTTGCTGGAGATAAATTGACAGATGCAGTGGTATTGTTCAAAAAGTTGGTAAGGGAGAACATTTGTGAACCCGACGTTGTGATGTTTGCAACTGTCATGAATGGGCTTAGTAAAAGGGGTTATACGGAGAAGACTTTGGAATTGCTCCAGTTAATGGAACAAGGGGATCAAAGCCGAATATTGTTACGTACAGCACTCCCGTTCAAGGCTTATTTGTTGTTGGAAGAATCAGCGAAGCAAAAAAAATGTATGACGAGATGGTATCTGCTGGTTTCATACCAAATTCCCACATTTATGGTATCTTTATAAATGGTTATTTCAAGTGCGAACTTCTCGAAGAGGCTATGTCTTATTTCAATAAGTTGGAAAAATAAAAAGGAATCAGTGAAATGAATATTTACAATGTTGTCATAAACGGATTGTGTAAAAGTGGGAATGTTGACAAAGCTCGTGATATATTTGAGAAGCTTACTATAGTTGGATTGCTTCCCAACGTTAGAGCTTACAATGCATTTATTAATGGATTTTGTATAGATGGATCATTAGACGATTAGCTAATGATATTCTACGAAAAATGGAGGAGAAATGTTATTTGGCAAACGGGCTCACTTACAATTACATGGTGCAAAGATTCCTTAAGTGTGACAGAATTTGTGAAATGACAGCTTTTATGGTGAAAATGGCCGGAAGAGGCTTCTCATTTGATGATATACAGTCGAGTTACTGATAGATGTCATAAGGGTGAATCCTTCTGTCCTTGACATGATACCAGAGCTTCACTCGATAAAGTAGAAGTGAAAATTTCTTAAAAGTTGAAAAAATGGAAATTAGGTCATGGCTTGAGCGTTCCAGGCAGACTTATGAGGGGGCACATCACTTTTGATTTTGATTGTTTTTTCCACTCTTATTTACCTTCTAAATAACATCACTGCACTCTTAGTATGAGTAAGAATTTGAGTCCCCTTATGTGTCTAGGAATATCTATGTTGTCATATATTTTGCCTGTGGACGTATAAGATTTTTTTTTTTTTTGAGAAGAGTTCTATGAGATACATGTTCTTTTTATTTCTAGTTTGTTGAATTATTCCATGCTACCTTTTATTAGCTTGACTTTCATTCACCATGATGCACCTTTCTGAAATGACTTGGGCTTACCTCTTTTTGGACTAGTCAGATACAATGAAACCTGATAGAAGTTGATTTTATACTCCTCTCCCTATATCCTAGTCATAAATATGGCACTTAAGCAATATGGACATGTTATTGAAGTTTCTAAACCTGCTCAAAGGTGTAGATGTATCTGAGAGAAATCACTCTTCTAATTTGGATCTAGGTGATTGTTTCCTCTTCCATTATTCTTCTGCATCTTGAAACTTGATGTGTTTAAGTAGTTAATGATTTGATGATGAAAATTTTGTTGTGTTTAGTTAATTATTGACGTTGTGGAAGGTCTGTCTTAATGTAGTTATGATTCTGAAAGAAGTACATTTCAATTACTGCCATAACTTTTGAGTATTTTTTAACAGCTTAAAATGTTTTATAGTGTACCCTCATGCAGGAGTTGATCCTCCCTCATCTCGTAATCCACCATTCCCTGTTGCTATTTCTGCATCAACAAGTCTTATTGATATTCTACACGCCCTATAGTTTTAGTGAATTATAGATAATTATGGTTGCCTAACGTGTCCCACTAATGTGATCAAAAGCAGTAACTTAAGAACTGTAACACCCCGTACTTTTATAACCTCACTTGATACCTTGGGATCATACCTACCTAGGTGTTGAGATGCCATGCATATGTGTTTTATAGTGTCATTGGTGAAACATTTGATATCGGACTTAACATGTACGATTAGATCTTCGTAGGAGGTGTGTTGTGATTTCGTGGAGCATTTGGGTAAGAACTCGTACATATTCTAACCTCATTTGGTGACTTTAAGTCATGTTTACTTGATGGTTAAGATCACTAAGTAAGTATTTTGTAGTGTTTGGATAAAGGATTGGACGATGCGTAAACATTGGAGAAGTGGCCGGAAATTTCAGCAAAATGCTGAAACTTGCGCCACTACCCTGTTTCAAGGGTGTGGCGCAAGCCACCAGCCTGCATAAACTTCAGAGAAGGCCAAATTCTTGCGCCACTACCCTGTTTCAGGGGGTGTGGCGCAAGGCACAAAAGTATGCCCTCCCGGAGTCGTTTCGTAATGCAATTCTACGACGATTTCTCGATGGTTTCTTTTGGTTCTTTGGAGTTATTTGAGCATTGTTAAAGCTTCAAACACTTCAATACACTCCTACATACTCCTACCTGATCAAATCATGAAATGTGAATAGGGATCCAAAATGTCCAATGAAACCAAGGGCGACTAGAATTCCAATTTTTGCGATCGAGGCGACGAATGAGAATCTTTTAAGAGAATATTGTCGTAACATTATGGAAGTATATAAACATGAGATATATGGTGAATAATACATGAAATTGGATGGGTTACATGGATATGAGTTATTGGGCCCAAAGATAGGCCCAAAATGGGATTAAAAGACTTGGCCCAAGAAGAAATGACCCATTCTTCCACTACTTGACCAATTAAACATATCATGTAATGCCAAGTGTGGCTAAGGATGAATTGGGGTCTATATAAAGGCCCCAATATCAGATTTTATTGTCCAAAAACTCTCATGCCTTTGTGATATTTTCTCACACATTTCTTTAAACTTCAAACCCTAAAGCAAATAACTCCTTTGGACCCTTTGGACAAGATCAACATATTCCAAGCTTTGGTAAGTGTTTATTATTATGGTTTAACATATTATATACATGGAAGATTATATATATTATGCTAGTAGTGTTGGCAAGGTGATGAATAGTGTATTTTGCCTTTGGTGCAAGATGTGTCATCTTGTGATTTGAACTTGAATTAGGCCTTGTGCCTTTGATGAAAAGGCATGGTATGGACAAAATATGAACATGTATGGTGTTATTTTTGGCATTAAATTTGTTCTTGGCTAAAAGTGGAAATTATGGGATTTTGGCCGATATGTGTTATGAGTTGAATTAAGGTGCTTTGATGGATTATTTGTGATGGGTTATGGATAAGAAAGTGTAAAGGAGAAGTATTGTAGTGAAATGTATTGATTTTCATGTATTGGTCAATGTTGGGAATATTATGGAATTTTTGGAATAATAGTATGATCAATGGTTTTGTCAAGGGGAAATGACATGTTTAAAGCCAAACATGTAATTCATTGACATGGTATGCATTTGTTAAGTAATTGGTGGTTAATGTGAATTTCGTTATGTATTTGTAGAGTGACACATAAAGAAGGAGAGGGATTATTATCTACGCATCTAAGGTTGTATATTCGTATTGCGAATCCAAGGTATGCAAGGTTACTTTGTCCGTATCTTTCTACGGCCAATAGTGTTCACATTGACATTTCACTAGTTCTATTCCGAAATGTACTAAGGTATCCCATATGCACTTATCCATGGTCATTGTCATATATTTCCTACTCATTGAACAATTGTGAATCTCATTTCTCATATTCATGATTAATGTTCCAAAAGCTCGACTAAGGTTATGTTCCAATGTTTCAATAGTGACTATACTTGTTTCTCTTGTTCATGGCTTATTGTCCAACGGTTCCAATGGCATCATGGTGCTAGTAATGTTATATTTCTCATTGATATTTATTCATATCTCTCTTACCCATTGGTCAATGATTCAAAGTTTCCAACAATGTGATGTTCAAAAGTTCCAAAGTGATGTTATGACTATCAAAGTAACAATCTCAAAGTAAAGATCAAAGTAATGCAAATGTGGTCAATGATCAAGTACGGGTGGCAAGGGTGGCAAGTCTAGGGGCATAAGCCTAGCTCAACTCGATCCCTATATGATGATATGAAAGACCCACTGATCAGTCGGGGCCCGGACACATTGTGATATGTAATGGCATGTGAGCATTGAGATAAAGAAAGTAATGAAAGTAATGAAAGCAATCCACATGGTTTCCAAAATGCAACATGGTGACTTAATCACATTGATTATTCATATGTTTTGAGTTCATTGGCATGTTCATTGAAATATTCATGTGTTGTAAAGTTTCATCTGAGCCTTGCATACTCAGTACTTATTTCGTACTGACCCCTCTCGGGGAATTTACCTTACTTGCTGCAGGCGCAGGTCCCAGTAGGCCTCCTCAGTAGATTGCCACTGTTAGCGGTTCTTTGGTGAGCTCCAGCTCATTCGGGGCTTCTCCGAGTCCGAGTGTATATATGTTTTTGTATTGTACATGTTGTATAAAGCGGGGACTTGTCCCGACTTTTGGTTTGTTTTGGTCAATGCTCTTGTTAGAGGCTTTTGTAGACAGATGTGGGTGTATCAGTGGCAAAGACATATGTTGTGTTGACTGGATGGCCTCAACGGCCAAGTTTCATATGTATGTATTATGTCCCATGGTTTCCTTTATTCGTCTTTCATAATATTATGCAATGGTGGTTATGAATATTATATGCATATGATTGAGCATAGGCAAAGGTTGGTTCTCTCGGGCCTTACCGGCTACGAGTGTCAATCATGTCTCGATGGGATTCGGGGCGTGACAAGAACACAAAGTTTCACGTGGAAAACACCCGACTCACAATAGGTGTAAAAAATTATGACCTGCACCTCTGCAGGATTTAACCCAATTTCACTAAAACAATGAGCCACTCAAACTATTACAAACTCTGTAACCTAAAGGAACTATAAACTCTAATTCCTATCAACACACAAACCTCCCCAGGCTTGTGATCCCAAATCTTCAAGTTATCCCAACTTGATGACTAACTCCTATTCTAGTTTATAACACACTGGAACTATGAAATCATTAACAATTACAACTCGAAGAATACTTCTAATATAATCAAGCTAAACTCTAGCTAGACTCTTCTATGTATGGACCTGTCCTTCAAGGAGTTCTTCCCGCTGCACTTCAAGAATCAATTTCTGATTTTGCTTTTTCTTTGTATGAGTGCGCAAATGACTTTGTGGAAGCTCTTGGATATTTATGGGGGCCAGACTGGGCTATTGTTTTCTTCCGTGCGCCTATCGGGTTTATAGGAGTCCAGATAGGTTATGTTTGACTTGTGTGTTTACTTACGCATTTATTTACTCGTTATCCGATATGGCATTTATTTATTTCCTGAGCATATCTACTCGCTTCGGCAGTTACTTATGTATTTATTACTTATACCCCGGACTTAGCATGCACCCTCGCATTTTAGCTTGCTTATATTACATTGAGCTCAGTCGGCCAATGATGCCTACTGAGTACCCATTTCCCGGTACTCATACTGCACATCTGCATCTTTTTCCCTGATGCAGATTCAGGCACTAGCCGATGGCTTTGACATGACTCTCTTTCCAGCACTGACTCCGGAGCAGGGTGAGCTTACTGACGTCCGAGGAAGATCCTACTCCATCTCTAATGTATAGTCTTTTGCACTCGAGACTGTAGTACTTGTTGTATATATTTTATTTATGTCTTGTATTTTGGGTAGGTCTAGTAGTGGCTCTTGTACCGACCTCACCAGTTCTTAGGAGGGGTTCTTGACTTTATAGACTCTCCTCTTCCTTCTCAGTCTCATATGTATATATTTTGGTTCTGTTTTTACATTTCTAGCATGTTTATGCGTATCGTTACTTCCACTTCACCTCTGTTCTTTTGAGATTTCCACCCGTTAGCCCGTCGTTTGTCGCTCCGGACTAGGGTTTGACTTGCCTATTGGTGGATTACAGTAGGCGCCATCAGACTCAAAAACTGGGTCGTGACAAGTACTATACTAAGAATGAAGCATTATTCGACTGTCTTTCGAAAAATGCATTATTTGGATATCCCAGTTAATGAATTCCTATTGAGTATACTTATTTAAGGGACTATTTGCTGGAGGTAACTTGAAAGATGCAGTCGTATTGTGTGAGCCCGACATAGTGATGTTTGCAACCGTCACGAATGGGCTTACTAAAATGGGCCATACTGACAAGACTTTAGATTTGCTCTGGTTAATGGAATAAGGGAACACTAAGCCCAATGTGTTCATTTACAGCATTGTCATAGATGCCTTTTGTAAAGATGGAAAGTTAGCCTCAAGGGTAAGGCTAGTAAAACGTTTGCTTTAGGCCCCCAAAATTTTGAGGCCTAAAAAATTTTAATAGTAAATGTTATGAGTTCAACTTTACTTGAAATAATAATGAAGATTGTGAAATATGTTTAAAAAATTATCTTAAAAAAAAAAAAGTAATCTAATTTTTACAAGAAATATTTTAGAACTTTGAATTAAACAACTCAAACTTCAAATGAATAAATAAAGTTTTAACAACAACATCAAAGTTAATGTATTGAAAACAAATGGCTAATATCTTATTAACTAGAATTAATTCTTACTTTTATTAATAATCATATTAATATGTGAAGTTAAAGGTTATGTGTCTTTTAAAAATACTGCACCAAAAATAACTAATATGCAAAAACAAAAAAGATAACTCTAAATTAATATAATATTATTTTTGTATGTACATGTATATATTTAAGGCCTATCATTAAAGTTTGACTTTTGGTCACTAATTTTATTGAGACACCGTTGGTTACCCTATGTCAGTAGAAAAGATGAATCTCAAAGGCATTTCTCCTGACAGAGTCACAGTAGAAAAAATGCATTCTTTGAATATCCCAGTTAATGAATTCCTACTGAGTATCGTCATTAATGTTTATTGTCGGAAGCATCATTCTGATTTGGCATTCTCCGTGCTTTCCATTTACCTAAAGAGGCACCTCCCATTCGATGTTGCTACTTTTAACACCCCTATTAATGGGACTGATTTGTTGGAGATAAATTGACAGATGCAGTGGTATTGTTCAAAAAGTTGGTAAGGGAGAACATTTGTGAACCCGACGTTGTGATGTTTGCAACTGTCATGAATGGGCTTAGTAAAAGGGGTTATACGGAGAAGACTTTGGAATTGCTCCAGTTAATGGAACAAGGGGATCAAAGCCGAATATTGTTACGTACAGCACTCCCGTGCAAGGCTTATTTGTTGTTGGAAGAATCAGCGAAGCAAAAAAAATGTATGACGAGATGGTATCTGCTGGTTTCATACCAAATTCCCACATTTATGGTATCTTTATAAATGGTTATTTCAAGTGCGAACTTGTCGAAGAGGCTATGTCTTATTTCAATAAGTTGGAAAAATAAAAAGGAATCAGTGAAATGAATATTTACAATGTTGTCATAAACGGATTGTGTAAAAGTGGGAATGTTGACAAAGCTCGTGATATATTTGAGAAGCTTACTCTAGTTGGATTGCTTCCCAACGTTAGAGCTTACAATGCATTTATTAATGGATTTTGTATAGATGGATCATTAGACGATTAGCTAATGATATTCTAAGAAAAATGGAGGAGAAATGTTATTTGGCAAACGGGCTCACTTACAATTACATGGTGCAAAGATTCCTTAAGTGTGACAGAATTTGTGAAATGACAGCTTTTATGGTGAAAATGGCCGGAAGGGGCTTCTCATTTGATGATATACAGTCGAGTTACTGATAGATGTCATAAGGGTGAATCCTTCTGTCCTTGACATGATACCAGAGCTTCACTCGATAAAGTAGAAGTGAAAATTTCTTAAAAGTTGAAAAAATGGAAATTAGGTCATGGCTTGAGCGTTCCAGGCAGACTTATGAGGGGGCACATCACTTTTGATTTTGATTGTTTTTTCCACTCTTATTTACCTTCTAAATAACATCACTGCACTCTTAGTATGAGTAAGAATTTGAGTCCCCTTATGTGTCTAGGAATATCTATGTTGTCATATATTTTGCCTGTGGACGTATAAGATTTTTTTTTTTTTTGAGAAATGTTCTATGAGATACATGTTATTTTTATTTCTAGTTTGTTGAATTATTCCATGCTACCTTTTATTAGCTTGACTTTCATTCAGCATGATGCACCTTTCTGAAATGACTTGGGCTTACCTCTTTTTGGACTAGTCAGATACAATGAAACCTGATAGAAGTTGATTTTATACTCCTCTCCCTATATCCTAGTCATAAATATGGCACTTAAGCAATATGGACATGTTATTGAAGTTTCTAAACCTGCTCAAAGGTGTAGATGTATCTGAGAGAAATCACTCTTCTAGTTTGGATCTAGGTGATTGTTTCCTCTTCCATTATTCTTCTGCATCTTGAAACTTGATGTGTTTAAGTAGTTAATGATTTGATGATGAAAATTTTGTTGTGTTTAGTTAATTATTGACGTCGTGGAAGGTCTGTCTTCATATAGTTATGATTCTGAAAGAAGTACATTTCAATTACTGCCATAACTTTTGAGTATTTTTTAACAGCTTAAAATGTTTTATAGTGTACCCTCATGCAGGAGTTGATCCGCCCTCATCTCGTAATCCACCATTCCCTGTTGCTATTCCTGCATCAACAAGTCTTATTGATATTCTACACGCCCTATAGTTTTAGTGAATTATAGATAATTATTTTCTTTGTATGGACTGGGTTGCCTAACGTGTCCCACTAATGTGATCAAAAGCAGTAAACTTAAGAACACAAAGTTTCACGTGGAAAACACCCGACTCACAATAGGTGTAAAAAATTATGACCTGCACCTCTGCAGGATTTAACCCAATTTCACTAAAACAACGAGCCACTCAAACTATTACAAACTCTGTAACCTAAAGGAACTATAAACTCTAATTCCTATCAACACAAACCTCCCCAGGCTTGTGATCCCAAATCTTCAAGTTATCCCAACTTGATGACTAACTCCTACTTTGTAGAAGCTCTTGGGTATTTATAGATGTTGATACTTGCTTCCTTTAAGTCGGCTTGCTTTTTCCTTCAAAGGAATCCCATTACTTTTGGAAACTTCTTTGAGGAATCTCATTCCTACTTGGACACCTTTGCCTCCTTCCTTTTCAATTTCTTTCCTTTCATGGATTCACTTAATTTTGGTATCCTTTTGTAAGAAGGAATCCGTGTCTTGAATCAGCATCATGATCTCCTCAACTTGTGTTACTTGTCTCATCAAAGTCAAACAAACATCATCTCCACAACTTCCGGTTGAACTAGTGTTGATGGACCATGTGTATCAACCTGTTTCTTGCAACTCTTCCACTGCACTGTTAATCTTCAAGACTTCTTTGTTCTACTGCTTTGTCATCTTCAAAACTATCACATTAATACTTATTAATGCTTGACTGGTTGATGCACCATCTGCTATAAGTAAAGGAAATAATCGCAATAGTGGGCTGGTTTTGTCTGATATCATAACTCAGATCCATGCCTCAAAGGATTCTGCTAAAGCATTATACCGAAGTAGTGCGAATCATAAGTCTTTTTCGGCACTCAACTCCTACACTGCAAGAAGAGCTTCTGAAAAGTTACAGGATAGAGGACTTGTTGAAGAGAACGGCGAGCTGAGGAACATTAGGCGGTTTATGAACTCTCATGTTGACAGACAGTACTTAGAGACACCATATAAAGATGTTGTTAGGGACTCCCACAATAGTCATGTTCCCAATTTTCAACGTCCTCTCTTGAGAAAAAATACAGCAGGTAGAATATCAGCTAGTAGGGGGAGGAGGTTTGATGACAGTCAACTTCCTCTAGGAGATCTATCTAGTTATATGGATGGTTATGCTTCACTAAATGACGCATTAAGTGAGGGTCTCAATTCTACTTCAGATTCGAAAGCCAGGGTTGCTGCATTCAGCTATCTCCGGTCTTTGCTACAGCCGGGCCCTAGAGGTACTCAAGAAATCACTCAGAGTTTTGAGAAGGTTATGAAATTTTTTTTCCAGCATCTTGATGATCCCCATCATAAAGTTGCACATGCAGCACTTTCAACTCTTGCAGATCTTATTACTTGTGACAGTGTGCAAACTAGAAAAACAGATGAACTGAGAAACTTGTCCAGGGCATGTCTAATGGTACAAAAATTGATGGTTCACTATGTGCCCCCCCTAACACAATGAAGACCTGTCATGTCATTTTCTTATGAACTACTGGGTCCTTTTGATAAGAAGTTCGTATCTGAAGCTTTCAATACTTATTTTCATATGCATCTTTGAGGGTGAAAAAACTCATCATCTGTTGAACTTAGAATTTTGTTAGTACTTCCCTTTTGTTTTTTTCCTAAAGGTAGATGAGTCATTCTTCTATTTCAAAGCCTACTTTTTTGGTAATAGTTTTTAGTTATATATTATATACTATAGGCCGACACTTACAAAAAATATTACAAGATAAACATCAACTTGGTACATGAATTAAAGCCTTAAAGCCCGATAGGTTCAAACTCATACTCACGTACAAGGGGAGCTATGACAACACACATGGTTTTGAATCTCCGTTTTATACTGTCTAGTATTTCAGGATGATTCACTAGATGCCGTCACAAACAGTTGGTCATAGTTAGACATATGTAATCTAATGCCAAATCATCTTTGTATTTTCTTCTCTTTCTTTTCCACCCTCTCTCTCATTAACTTGCGTGACTCAGATTATCTCTGGAATATTGTAGTACAGAGAAGATTACCCAAGCAAAGAAAGTTGAGGATATTATGACAGAATCAATTGTGAATTTTCTTCAACAAATTTTTATAGTGGACTATGCTTTTGGATTTTGCTGCAATGGATGATCTTTGTTATTTTCATGGCAGGGTTTATGTACCGGAGGCATCATTTTGTTAACTACTAAAGGAAAGAGCTCTCATCTCTTAGCATTTGTCGAACAGCACCTCTTCTTCATTTATGTTCTGCCACCCATCATATTTAATGCCGGGTATGGTGTAGACATGTTAACTGTAATGGGGTTGCTGCAGTTATTTGAGTTCTTTTATTGCATACTAAAAGTTTTGTTCCCCGGCCAGTCTGAACATGGAAAGAACATTTATTTTCTTGCCTCTTTTGGTTGGCTGATAAATGGCATAATGCCAGTTCTGCTGTAACAAGCACTTTTTTTTTTTAGTGTTGATGCATTAGACTAAGGATGTCCACATTAACACGGTGTTATTGGATAACTGACGATTAGACAGAAAACAAAAAGATATAAGAAGTGCACCATTTTCTCTATTGCAAGTTTTTTAGATGTTAAATTCTATGGGACTGACTTCGGTATTTGCACCATATCAATTTCCAGGTGAAAAAGAAGCAGTTATTTAGGAATTTTATGACCATTATGTTGTTTGGTGCCATTGGCACATTGATATATTTCAGCATCATATCATTTGGTATGCCTTACTTTCTCAGTCCTGTTCTATCAACTTAAGAAAGATAATGCCTTGCGTGAAGGGAGTTGAAGCGAGGTTCTTTTTCTCTTGTTCCAATGTTAAATGAGCTGAAGTTGAACTCTCATATTAACATTTTGGTGGTTTATTACTTTATTAATCATTGTAGTGATCTTGGAGGGGGACTTGATCTTAGGCTATAGTTAGTTGAAATCTGACGCGATAACAAAAGGTGTGAGTTAGCATTTGAATGACATATCCTTAACTCCATATGAAAGTATCAAGTAGAGCAACTTAAACAAGTAGTCAAGAATTTCTACGTTTACCTTATCCAAATTTCTTCACTAGACATTGTCCTTATGTCAGAAATATTTCATGCTTCTTTAATGCAATTTTGCACATTTATAGACTTGAATGATCTTGAATGTGTTTGTAACTTGTAAAATGCATCCAGTTCTGTGACTGACAGGCACATTCATGTAGGTGGTTTACTTCAAACTGTTATGATCAAGGATACTGTATTTATCGTTCTTAAAAGAGCAAAAAGAACAAAGAAGATCAAGGTTACTGTATTTGTGTATTCCAAGTGTATTGTCCTTCCTGCCACTGCATAAAGCAAAATGGCTTTTTAAGAGAAGAATCCTTCATCGTACAGAAGCCAAAAAGAATTTTGTAGTTACCAGATTTTACTGATGGTTCATTTAGTCCTTCCTCCTTAAGAAGTCCACTATTTGTTGTTGTTGTTTTTACATGGGATATCTTTCTTGGTCGTGCTAACTTGATGTTTCAGGTTACCAATTATAAATGTTCTAATTTTGGTTGTTACAATAAGGCCTCATTTGTTTAAAGAGTAAGCAAAGGAGAAAGATGTCTAATAGGAGGGTAATTCACAAAAATATGTTCTAAGTTGCTAGGACTCGGGTGCGGATGTCCGATACTGGTGCGGATCTAGAGGTCGGATCCTTCATGATCTAAATTTTAAGATTCTGGGATATGAATCCATGTATGGATACAGGTGTGGGGATTCGCCTAACAATAATTAAAATATCTAAAATTAAAGCTATAAAATCTAAATTATGAGATATTATGTGGAGAACTTGAGGAGAATCCTGGAAGGAGATTAAAGAAAAAAAAGTGACCTAGAAATTTCTATATAGAAGGTATTCCATTTTCTTCAATTTCACCTTAGCTTTTGTAGTGATTACAGAAATCATTAAAATTGTCCAGACTTTTTCCATCGATTTTGGTCAAAGTACTTGAAATCGGTTGACCAAATCGGACACGGATCCCACACCCATGTCGTATCGACACGGGTGCTGCACCAAAAGTGAAGAGTCCGAGCAACTTAGTGGAAAAGTGGAAAAGTGCAGTTTCCGCTTTCCTATCTGTGCTTTCTATCTAATTGACCTGAATATGAGACGCTGAATTCCATCATCGTGCTGTTACCTTGTGAGTATATTTTCTGAATATGAGTGTCTAAGAATGAATCATCATATAGTAATTTGATCTAATGAAAGGTGTAAAGTTGTAAGCTCAGTCTTTTTCACGTTTGGTATATTTCTGTAAATTGATTTTGACCTCGTATTTCTGATGAGTATATTTACACATGAAAAATGATTTTTAGCATTTATTTATTTTTAAAATCTTCTTGTACCTTTTGGCACATGTGCTAAGACAAAGATCTAATTATATTCTCGAATGTTGTGGTAAAACGTTGAAACCTTTAATTTATGAAAAAAAAAAATAATGGTGCTACTATTAGTTATTATATAAAAATAAAAGACAAAGCTCCTTAAAATTATTGAACTTCAACCATTTGTAATTGTAACTTAAGATATTTGGAGTGCATGTTCAGCAATTTGCAACCTGTGGCCAGGGGCGGAGCCACCTTTGGCTCAGGGGGTTCATCCCCCTTCAGCGGAAAATTATGCCATTTATACATGGTTAAAATTATTTTTTATGTATATATAATAGATGAACCCCCTTCGGCTGGTTCGTATGTCTACTTCTGAACCCCCTTAGTGAAAATCCAAGCTCCGCCACTGCCTGTGGCTGACGTGGTAGTGGAATTGGATGCCCAAGCAATTCGGAAGAGAGATAGTTCCAAGTATCTTAGGTCTATAATCCAGGGAAATAGAGAGATTAACGAGGATGTCATACACCATATTGGGGCAGGGTGGATGAAATGGAGGCTCGCTTATGGAGTCTTATGTGATCGAAAGGTGCCTCCTAAACTTAAATGTAAGTTCTACATAGTGGCAGTCCGACCGGCCATGTTGTATGGAGCGGAGTGTTAGCCAGTCAAGAGCTCCCACATCCAAAAGTTAAAAGTGACGGAGATGAGGATGTTGCAGTGGATGTGTGGACTTACTAGGAGAGATAGGATTAAAAATGAGATCAATCGAGAGAAGGTGGATATGGCGTCGGTGGAAGACAAGATGCGGGAAGTGAGGTTGAGATGGTTCGGACATGTGACGAGGAGGTGTACGGATGCGCCAGTGCGGAGGTGTGAGAGGTTGACTATGGATGGTTTCAGGCAGGGTAGAGATAGGCCCAAGAAATATTGGAGGGAGATGATTAGACATGACATGGAGCAGTTACAGCTTACTGAGGACATGGCCCTAGATATGAAGGTGTTGAGGACGCGAATTAGGTAGAAGGTTAGTAGGTGGGAGTGCATCCTTGCTAATAGGAAGGGTTGCTTTGTTTGTAGTTGTACCAATAGTCGTAATGCTATGAGTGTGTCTTGTAGTTTCTTGTTCGTGGTGTTTAGGTGATGTTTGTGATTTCAGATAGATGGTTGATAGTACTACTCTGTGGATGTCTTGTTTCTGTTATGATCTATTGGTGTGTTATTCCATCTTGATTTTTGTTTTTATTATGTCTTTTTATATTATTTTTGTTATGAGTCTGGGTCTATCGAAAACAGTCTCTCTACTTCATTCTGAGATAGTGGTATGGACTGTGTACACTTTACCTTTCCCAGACCCCACTTTGTGGGAATACACTGGACATTATTAGATTTATAATATGAGTGGGGCTATTTTGATATAAATATTTTAGTTTTTTGATCTATTTAATGTACTTTTTCTGATTTAAGGGATTGATTTTTACTTTAATGAATAATTATTTTGATTTGTCAAAATAAAAGACTCGTTAATTAATTTAGGCCTTAATTTGCCTTAAAATTTATTTCTTAAATCGATTAATTTTTAAATTGAACTAATTTTGCAAAAAAATCAACTTTTCTTTCCAGCAGCAACAACAACACAACTAGCAAACCCTCCAAATGGGAGATTCCATCGCCGTCATTGAAAATGAAGAGAAATATTGTGCCCAAATGCAGTGGTACTATTTCTTCCTTCGATATTCCTTTTTTTTTTTTAGCAGTTAGACCTTATTCTTCATGCCACAGTAATAAACCCTTTGGAGTGCGCATCAGTGTTGAGAAGTAAGTAAAATGTTTAAATGATGCTATTATTCTCTTCCATAACATGGTGAGAATGAAGCCTATCCCTTCCGTTCCAGTGTTCTGTAAATTATTCAGTACCTTGCTAAGAATGAAGCATTATTTGTCTGTCATTTCTCTTTTTTCCGAAAAATGCATTATTTGGATATCCCATTTAATGAGTTCCCGTTGAGTATCCTCATTGATACTTATTGCCAATTGCATCGTTTTGATTTTGCATTTTTCGTGTTACCCCATTTACTTAAAGAGTGACATTCTATTCGATGTTGCCGCCTTTAACACCCTATTAAAGGGACTATTTGCTGGAGATAAATTGAAAAATTCAGTCGTACCGACATAGTGATATTTGCAACCGTCATGAATGGCATATTGTCAAGATTTTGGATTTGCTACGGTTAATGGAACAAGGGAATACTAAGGGGAATATTAATTGCAATGCCGTCTCAATAAAATTAGTGGCATAAAGCAAAATATTAATTAGAGGTCTTAAATATATACAAATACAAGCAAGAAAATAATAATTTAGAATTATCTTTTTTACTTTCATATAATTGTTGTTTTTAATGCAAATGACATAAAGTCTTTAGTTAATCTCACATAGTAATATAAAATTAAAGATTAATTCACTTAATAAGATGTTAATAAAGTGTTTGCAGTGTATTACTTTGGATGTTGTTGTAAAAACTTTATTTATTAATATGAAGATTTATGTTATTTAATTCAAAGTTCTAAAATGTTTTTTGGTAAAAGATTAGATAGTTTTTTTCTTTCTTTCTTTTTTGTATAAAGTTTGAAAATATACCAAAAAAAAATTGATATCATTAAATTTTACAATCTTCAATACTGTTTTAACTGAAAATAAATTATAAAATTTACCATTAAAAATTTTTTGGGACCTCAATATTTTAAGGGCCTAAAAAACGCTTTACTAGCTTTATCAGGGCTTCCATTTTGTGGTGCTTCCTCCACTTTCTTCAATCATCATCAAAATGATATGGTTGATTGGGTGATTATAATTTCGATAGGGGTTTTCTGTGCTTGATAATCAATACACAGTCCTCTTACTTTCAGTTTGCTCAGTTGTTAATAAAGATTTAGCATGCTCTTCTGATGATCAAACAAGGAATAAAGAAGTTGCCTTTAATATACTTTCTTCTTTTGCAAGCTATTGTAGATTCATTTACAAGCTCCTTCAAGAATATGGGGAGTAATAAATTAACAAACTTCAGTATTCAACTACTTTTTCTGTTCATTTTATTTGTCATATTTCGATTTCTAGAGTTAATAGACATAAATTTTTAATCAACATTTTAAGATATATTTTCTCATCATATATGAGAAAAGTTATAGTAACTTATACTTCTATGGTTCATATTAAGTGAATTGTTGAGATTTTTTCACGTCCAAAATAAGTAAAATTTTCAAAGTTCAAAAGAATTCTTGAGACTTTTTTTCCATATCTACCCTTCCTTTTGATGAAAATCGCCTTTAATTTATATCCTTAAATGTTTTTATTAAGGAGTGTGTCATATCTCAATAATTCACTTAATATGGAGTAAAAAGAGTAATATTTTTTGTAAAATTTCTGAACATCTAAATTTTAAATTTTAAATTAATCTAATTCAACTTAACTTCAAAAATTGATTAAATTAACTCTCCTAAACCAAAACATGACAAGTAAAATTGAACGAAGGGAGTGCAAAAATCTGAAAAATACTCCATCCATTTCATTTTACTTGACTCTGTTGTACGTCTTAACACATCTCTTAAGAAAATTTTAATTAAAAATATATTTTACCAAATTAATCTTATTAATGATACTTTTGAAATATATATTTAACTATTTAATACTAAGGATAATATGAAAAAAAAAATATAAAACTTTTTGAATTCATAAATTGAACAAGTAAATTGAAATAATTACATAAGAGGGTCATCAACTAAAATAAAACCAAGGGAGTATAAAACTTACACCCTTACACTTTGTTTGGATGGTGGTTTCCCATGATATGGTATGGTATGGTTACTAAGAGAACCGTGTTTGTTTTGATTTTTTCTTAAAATATATGATATGATATGGTTTGATTTCATGGTTTGATAACCATGAAAACCTTCACTTTATGTAACCACCGATTTGGTGGTATCCCATTATTTCCTTATTTCTTTTTTCAATTATGCCCTTACTTAATATTACATAATTCTATTTTATCCTCTACCCTATATTATTTAACTCCACCCCCTACCTCTACCCCACCACCTTAGCCGCCATCGAAGATGAGAATTCTTCTTGTGCGCAAAAGCAATGATATTATTCCCTTCATCTCTTTCTTTCATAATATTCCTTCTTCTTCTTCTTCTTGGGCAGCAAGAGGAGCATATTCTACTTCATGCCATAGTAATAAGGGTAAAGTTGGGGAAATTAGCAACAATGATGAGTGGTTAGATGTGTCTGAAATTGGAAGAATTGGCGATGCAAATATAATGTATGCGGAGATGGTATCTGTGGGGCTCATGCCTAATTTATACACTGATGAGGGCAAACTTAATTCCACTTTTTTGTGCAAGAGTTGTTTTAGTGTGGCGAAAAAGTATCTACGGATGAAAGATCCTGCTAGGTATGATCAAATTAGTCAGTTGACAACTGCCATGAAAGATTTGGCCGGAAAGGGCTTCATATTTGATGCAACTAAAGCCCTGCTATTGGCTAACGTTGTAAGGGAAAGTCCTCCCTTCCTTGATATGATTGTAGGCATGAGTAAAACAGAACTCATTGATGCTACCCAAGGTGGTAAACACAATCCATGCATGTGTGTGATATATATTCATGTTTCACTTCTTATTAAGCAGATATTTTTTTTTTGATAATATCATAGCTTCTAGCAAGGACAACTTGTTGTGTGCACCTTGACTAATTCTACGTACGGGACACATGTACCGGGTAACTCTATCCGAAATCACCTAGGCCAAAGAAATATGGGAGGGACGTGATTAGACGTGACATGGAGCAGTTACAGCTTACGGAGGATATGAACTGGATAGGAAGGTGTGGGAGGACGCGTATTAGGGTAGAGGGGTAGTAGGTGGGAGTGTGTCTTGCTAGTAGGTTGGATGGCTTTGTGGTCGTAAGTGCTATGCGTGTGGCTAGTAGTTTTCTGTTAGTAGCTAGTGTCTTGTAACTACTTTGTGGTTGTCTTGTATCTGTTATTATCTGTTGGTGTGTTATTCCATTTTGTTTTTGTTTTTACTATGTCTTTTTACTGTTTTGTGTCTTGAGCCGGGGGTCTATCGAAAACAGCCTCTCTACCTCGTCTGAGGTGGTAGAAAGAATAGAACTCGAGACCTCGTGGTTCTCAACACACTTTATTGACCACTAGGCCACACCCACAATAGGCTATTAAGTTTGTAAATGATGTTCTTGATATTTATTTAGGTTGGATTAATGTTTGCATTTAGCAAATTCATTATCATGCCTACTAGAGATTAGGGAATACAGTGGAGTCTTAAATAGTGAATCATTAGATTCTTGTGCATGCAAAGTATCTTTCTTTATGGGGTTTGGGAAGGATAAATTGTTCTACATGAATATACCAGTGTTGTTAAGAAGCGACACGATGAGGTGTCGCTCTATTGGAAAGAGCGTGCTTCTCGCCCACAAGCGAGAAGCGACGCTTTAGTAAAAGAGAGCTCTTACTCTGTTTTTAAATGTTTTTTTGCTGTTTGTGTTCAGTCTATTAATCTATGTTTTCACTGTTTTTTTTCTCCTGTAGTAAATTGTATTTCGAGACTTTTTTTTGTTACTTCAGTCGTTTGCTTGGATGCTTTAAGAGAATTGCTTCATATGTTATGACTATTTATTATTTACTTTTTAATTTAAGAATTGAAAGATTATGTTATCTATTGAGTTCTTGTGTCGTCGTTTTTTTCCTCCTCCCGCATTTCAAAACACTGGAATATACATATGACATGCATTCAACTTGGGCAACTTTATGTTAGCTCTAACATGTTAGGGAACGGGATGAGATGATGTTCAGTTGTAGGTAAAGTAGGCTAAACTGCTCTGTGAAATAGGGAATTCATATGGTAATAGTTCATTACTAAGTTGTAATTTCTTTCCCATCATAAGACGCAAAATCTTTGTGAATATAGAAGGCAAGTTAGGAACATATCACTTTGATATTCACAATTTTTTTTTTCTTAGTGTGACGTGGAAGACGTGCTCTTCTTGTAAGTTGTAAGTAATTGTTGAGTAATTCATTTTAGTTTTAAAATTGTGATGTAGGTATTGAGGAGGAAATTTCTGCTTTACAATCAGAGGTATGTCTAGATCTTCTTTCTGTAGACTATTGTTGAAAGTGCATAATGTGTGTTTATTAGATAACATAATTATTTGCGATTTTAGAGCTTATGATTGTATCTTTTCATTTATATCACTCTTCTTTACTTATGGATCTTCAAATGATATTACATTAATAAGTGATATTTTTAGTTCTTTCTTTCATAGGACAAGGAAAAAAACTTGTTACTAAAATAATTTTTTTTAGAGCTTATGTAACTTTTCATTTATATCACTCTTCTCTTCTCTCTTCATATGATATTACTACATCAATAAGTGATACTTTAATTCTTTCTTGGGACAGGATAAAAAACTTGTAGCTGAAATAAAAAGGACTGCTAAAACTAATAAGGTGGGTGTCGAGCAGCTCGATCTGGAGGCTTAATAGCAGTTGTAATTTATGATGTTGCTGCTTAAGTAACAGCTGAGTACCTTAGATGGTACTATATATATATATATATCGTTTGGAACTCATCTGCTTTTTTCTCTGCATTTTCAGACAGCAGCAGCAGTTCTACTACATCAACTTTTCAAGCTTAGACATCAAATAGCCATCAAGCATGGTATTCGGGATCAAATGAGAGGTATAGCGACTCATATGAAGGTACTCTTCCAAGTCATATGACATGCTTATTGATTTCAGTTCTTCATTCCCCTTTTTTGTGATGAATTATAAAATGAGATGATGGTCAAAAATACGCCTCAAGTATCACGTTTTTGTGGGTTGCCTACCTCGAACGATTTGGTGTTCACTTTTTCTATCTGAACCTAAGTTGCTCGGACTCGGGTGCGGGTATCCGAGATGGGTGCGGATCCGAGAGTCGGATTCGTCAAAATTTAAATTTTAAGATTCAGGGGTGCGAATCCGAATATGGATACGGGTGCGGGGATTCGGCTAAAAAAAATCAAATATTATAAATATAGAGTTATAAAGATATTCTAAAAATCCGCTATTGAACAAAAACAAGAAAGCATCCCAACTTAAGACATTAATTCATAACTAACAGAACAAAAAGTATTGTCAACTATCAAGTTACTTAAGTTAGCTACTCTTTTGCATAGAGTTATCTAATGTTTCCCCCCAAATTTGTTTTGATTTTGGTCAACGTATCCGAAATCATTTGACTGAATCTGAGACGGCGGAAGCACCAGCACCCGCGTCAGTCTCGTGTCGAGGCGGGTTCGGCGGCAAAACCGAAGAGTCCGCGCAACATAGATCTGAACTATCACCAATTATTTATCAAAACACACCTCTCAACTATCAATTATTCCTTTATTTGTTTTATTTTCATGTTACTCTTTAAAATATGGCATTTGTTTTGCATGCGAAGTCATATTCATTCCTTTTAATAATTGTCAGTTTGACTCATTTTCAGGAACTGGACTTTGCACAGCTACTAGCGATGGGGATGCAAGATTTATCAACTCAACTGGATTTGACGGTAAAATTGATTGCACATTATCTCCTTCACGTCAACTCAGATTATTACAAGTCAACCCAATAATATGGTGTTTGTATTTGTAGACTGATATGATCTCAGACGCCATAGATGATGTTATAGATAATGACGAAGCGGAAGAGGAAATTGAAGATATGACAAATCAGGTATGCTTTTAAAAGTTCATTTCAATACAACAACATACCCAGTGTAATCCCTCGTGCTTTTAAAGGATTGTGATTTGTCTTATATATGTCCTCCGTTAACCTATTAGCTCACAAAAGCCCCTGATGTTATTGTCTGTCTCAAATATATGCCTTAAAAAGGTCCAAATATGCCCCCTAGCATTAAAGGTGGAATTTTCGACTGGATATGTTTGGACCTTTTAAATTGTTTAGGGATATATTGGACATTTTCAATTGCAAAATGGGCTTTCTTCCGACGGCTCCATTTAGGATCCCATTATCTCAAATAGTCACGCAACTTTGGATAGTTATATCCGTTTTCGTCTTTTTATTGACCCGCTCCACTTGATCCGACCCACTAAAACTCTATGGTCAAACTTATATTTACCAAGAACCTTTTATTTTAGAGTTTTTTACGTGATAACTCATATTCTAAAATTTATTTGCACTAATATCAGAATTTTCTTAACATTTCAAAAACAACACTGTGTAACAAATATAGCTAATAATTTACACGTGAGTAATGTCCAAAAAGATTAGGAATTAATTACTTTTAAATTATTATTAATTACCTCCCATTATCCGTCATCTAAATAACGAATAAATTTAGTTTTTAATATTCTTTTATCTCCTTCTCTCATTAAATGAGGAGTGAATACTAAAATATCTTCTTCGTTTTTTCTCAAAGAGCATATTCTAATTTTATTTTAATGGTATGAATAAAGTATAGTAATATTTTCTTAGAAATATATGGCTATGAGTTTATGTATAAAACATTGTCAAATTAACTGGTATATTCATGACATGTTTAAGATATATAGCATTTATACTAGAAAAATACCATAATAATGAAAAGATTTAAAACAAATTATGTGTATATAAATTGGTTAAAATAAAAAATTCTTAAAAATTGTTAAATAGCATATCTTATTTCTTAAAAATTTTGCTTAAAATAATTTTTTTATTTCAACAAAATTTAATTGATTGAGTGACTTTTGGGTTATAAAACAAAGTTTTGAGGACTTTTAAGTGAACTACTTAGTTGAATGCGAATTTTTCTTTGTAGGAATCAAGCAATTATTGAAGTGCATTATAACTACGTGTAACTATCATTAACACTCTCTCACCTACTTGTCAGCTTCTTGCACGTTGATTTGATCATATTTTTGATACCAACCATTTAGCAAAATACATACACCTCTAACTATCAATTATTTCTTTTTCTTTTTCACCTGAACGATGTCGTTTTGTTTTAGACCATTATCTTTATAAAAAAAAAATCTCAAAAAAAGAGAATGTAAATATTAAAGGACTCATCTTCATACACTTGTACATGGGCGTCTCAAATGTAAGACTAGTAAAGTGTTTGCTTTAGACCTCCAAAAATTTTGAGGCCTCAAAAATATTAATAGTAAATGTTATTATTTCGACTTCACTTGAAATAATAATAAAGATTGTGAAATACGTTTTAAAAATTATCTAAAAAAAAAAAGAAGAAAAAGCTATCTAATTTTTATCAGAAATATTTTAGAATTTTGAATTAAACAACTCAAACTTTATATTAATAAATAAAGTTTTAACAACAATATCAAAGTTAATATATTGTAAATAAATGGCTAATAACTTATTAACTAAAATTAATCCTTACTTTTATTAATAATCATATTAATATGTGAAGTTAAAGATTATGTGTCTTTTAAAAATACTGCACCAAAAACAACTAATATGTAAAAACAAAAAAGATAATTCTAATTTATTATAATGTTATTTTTGTATGTATGTGTATATATTTAAGGCCTATTATTAAAGTTTGACTTTAGGTCATTAATTTTATTGAGACGTCCCGATGTCCCAATGAGAGGTTCCTGCACTCTTTATCGGTTGGTGGGACATCATTTCTTGTTCCTTTTAACTCTCTTATCCTTGCGTATAAACCAAAGATGTGGGTTATATTTGGGACTAGCATTTTGTTTCTCTCGTGTTTCTGGGCTCCTCTTTTCTTTGTTCCTTTTTCCTCCTTTCCTTCCCTCGCCTCCATTATTTGTTTTATTTTCATGTTACTCTTTAAAACATGGAATTTATGTTGCATGCGAAGTCATATTCCTTCCTTCTAATAATTGTCAGTTGACTCAATGCAGCAAATGGACCCTGCAAGGCAAGCGAAGTTGATGCAAGTTTTCTCGAGGCAATCAACTCAACTGGATATGATGGTAAGACTGATTGCACATTATCTCCTTCGCGTCAACTCAGATTATTAGAAGTCAACTCAATAATATGGTGTTCGTATTATTAGACTGAAATGATCTCAGACACCATAGATGATGTTATAGATAATGACGAAGCGGAAGAGAAAATTGAAGATATGACAAATCAATTATACTTTTAAAAGCACATCTCAATACAACACATATCAAGTGTAATCCCACAAGTGGATTTGGGGAGCATAAAATGTACGCAGACCTTACCTCTAACTTGTAGAGATAGAGAGGCTGCTCCCGATAGACTCTCAACTTAAATAAAGGCTGCCAAACAATTTGAATAAAAAAGAATACAATCATATAGATATGAGATCAATAACAAGAAGTAAAACTCCTTCCAATAATGACTTAAAATAGTTTGCGGATATGCACCTAACAACAAGTGTGTGTTTCCTCTATGCTATCTTTTGCAGTTGATCTAGTTTATTATGTTTAACTGCTCAGATTTCATTCTGTTTGTCTTTCACAGAAAAGGACAAACATTGTCTGTTTGAAATATACGCCTAAAATAGAAAAGATCCAAATGTGTCCCTCACACTAAGGTGGAAGCTGCATTGGGATATGTTTGATCCTTTTTAATTGTTTAGGGGTAGATTGGACATTTTCAATTGCTAAATGGGCTTTCTTCAATAGGGCTCCATTTAGGATTTCAGGATCTCAGATTCAAAATTATAATATCTCATATGGTCACTCAATTTTGGACGGTTCACTTCTAAAGTCACTTAACTTTGTTTTATAGCTCAAAAATTACTCAACTATTGATAATTAACATAGAAAGTCACCAACTAATTTAAATGATTTTTTCATTAAATTTTGTTGAAATGTAATTTTTGAACTTAACTTTTAAGAATTAATAAAATATCCATTTTAGTCATATTATTGACCCGCTCCACTTGATCCGACCCACTAAAACTCTATGGTCAAAACTTATATTTACCAAAATCCTTTTTTTTTTTTAAAGATAACCGTGGTGTTGGGGCTAGTTTGCGCACACCTTGACTAATTCCACGGAATACTTGTTACCTTCCACCAACAATAACTACTAGGTAATTCTGTTCATCAAGGCTAGAACATATGAGAAGAAATTATCTAGTGTTTGTCTTTGTTACAACAAAATTTAATTAAAAAATTATTTAAGTTGATTGAGAAATTATTTAAGTTGATTGAGCCTCTCTACTTTATCGAAGGTAGTGGAACTAGCCCTTGCGGATAAACTATAAGATGTGGGTTATATTGGGACTAGCATTCTGTTTCTCACGTGTTTATGTACTCCTCTTTTCTTTGTTCCTTTTTTCTCCTTTCCTTCCCTTGCCTCCATTATTTGTTTTATTTTCATGTTACTCTTTAAGACACGGCACTTGTGTTGCATGCGAAGTCACATTCATTCCTTCTAAATAATTGTCAGTCAACCACACTTTGTTTCTTACTCTTTCAGGACACAATGCACCAAATGGACCCTACAAAGCAAGCGAAGGTGATGCAAGATTTCCCGAGGCAATCAACTCAACTGGATATGATGGTAAGATTGATTGCACATTATCTCCTTCGCATCAAATCAGATTATTAGAAGTCAACTCAATAATATGGTGTTCGTATTTGTAGACTGAAATGATCTCAGACACCATAGGTGATGTTATAGATAATGGCGAACCGAAAGAGGAAATTGAAGATGTGACAAATAAGGTATGCTTTTAAAAGCTCCTTTCAATACTATACCACTATCTCGTAGGGATAGAGAGGTTGCTCCCTATAGGCTCTGAACTTAAATAAAGCGTGCCAATCAATTTGGAAAAAAAGGGATACAATCATACAGATATGGGAGTGATAACGGAAGAAAAGCTCCTTCCAATAATGACTTAAAATAGTTTGTGGATGTGCACGTAAGGCCATCTCCAACCCCCTTCTATTTTTTCTTCTATACTCTATATTTGAAGGGACGAATAGTGTATCTTCAATCATCTTTTTTTTATTTTTTCATTATTTTATTATTATTTATAGAGAAAAGACATAAAGTGACCATTGAAGTTGTCCTGAATTTGCTAAAAGACACTTTGCGGGAGTCCTATTACCCCCCTAAACATCTTTGGACTGATATTATTACCTCCTTTTTGGCCACCTGGCGTAGAGAGTGAACCCACCCTCTTAAAAGAGCGTGAAGAATTCAAAAAAATGAATAAATTTTTTTCTTTATAAATGTATTTTCGTTTTTTTAAAATGTTATTTTAATATTTTTCTTCTTTCTTGTTTCTTTTCTTTCTCCTTCATAAATACCGGAGAACTCACTGCAACAAAAATCGATTCTGGCCTCATCACCGGTCTGTGGACTCCCTCCACTCCTCTCCCAACTCCACTAAAAACGACCATTAAAGAGACCCCTTTTTTCGTCTGGAGTTCTGCTCGAAAAATTCACCGGAAAACACTCATCAACAGCCACCTCTACTCCGATCAAGAACTCACCACCCAACAACCAGATCAACTTTCAATGGACCACTCATACTAATATTCCTCCAATTCCATCCTGAAAATTCAATAATTACTCCCTCCACCTTCTCCATTAAGGTGGAGAAATTAATTATGAAGTTAAAAAAAAAAAAAAGAGAAAAATGAAAAAATATCAGAAAAATAGAAAAAGAAAAAAAAAATATTTTTAATTAAATTAACACGTGTCAAGTATGGATTGGTGTGTGATCAACATATTCTCTTCAAAATTGTAGTTGATAAAAAAAGGAGGTAATAATATCAGTCCAAACATGTTTAGGGGAGTAATAGGACGCCCGCAAAGTTTAACCGTCTTTTTAAAAATTTGGAACAACTTGAATGGTGTCTTTATGTCTTTTCTCTTATTTATATTATATAAGTCCCTAATATTCGTAATGATTTTGTACTGTAATATCTTTATTATATTAATTTTAATATTTATAAGTTTATTAAATTAATTTTCGTATATAATTTTTTTATTTAAGGTATAAGTTAGTTTTATTATAATTTATAGTTGTATAATAAAAATGACCATCACAAAGATACTTCGAAAACACCAACTCCAATGGTAGAAATGGTGGTAGATGAAATTTATCTATTTGAACAATTTTTAGCTAGAAATAAAAAAAAAATCAATGAGAAAAATGCTCATTTTAAACTTCGTAATGCATTAATAGAACATTTATTGGAGCAACGTAATAATCTTGAAAGTTGAATATTTATGTAGAAACTAAAATAAATTTTACCATGATGTAATATTTATTTAATTGTATTTCATCAATGATTTCACTTTTATCTGAATTATCCATTAATTTATATTACATAATATTTGCTTACAATTTATTTTATTTAAAAATTTATGGTAAAAAATAATTTTATATTACATGAAGATTTTGGAAAGAATATGAATTTTATAGGCTGATTATTATATATATAAAAAGAAAGGATTTATTTTATGAAATAAGAAAATATAAATGAAATAAAAATAATAATATAATATTAAAGAGAGAGAAGAAGATTCTTTTTTAGAGTGAAAAATAGAGTTGTGGGTCGGAGTTGGTTTTCTCCACATCTCTATATTTGGAGATAAAAATAGGGTTGTGGGTGGGAGAAGCCCTAACAAGTGTGTGTTTCCTCTATGATATCTTTTGTGGTGCATCTAATTGAAAATATTTATTATGTTTAAATTGCTCAGATCTCATTTTGTTTATCTTCAGGATAATTTTATTTTTAATAGAATGTATTAATTTGGATTAATTTCACAGAAAAGGACAAAAATTTCCCTTAAGGTTTGTGATTTGTCTCATATATGTCCTCCGTTAACCTATTAGCTCATAAAAGCCCTCAATGTTATTGCCCGTCTCAAATATACGTCTAAAATAAAAAAAATGTCCAAATATGTCCCTCGCACTAAAGGTGGAAGCTGTATCAGGATATGTTTGGACCTCTTAAATTGTTTAGGGGTATATTGGACATTTTAATTGCAAATTGGGCTTTGTTTCCGGTAAGCTCCATTTAGAATCCCAAGATCTCATATTCAAAAAGATAATATCTCATATGATCACTCAAATTTGGATAGTTCACTTAAGAAGTCACTCAAATTTGTTTTATAACTCAAAAGTCTATCATTTATTGATAATTAACTTGTAAAGTCACCCAACTAATTTAAATGATTTTTTCATTATTTTTTGTTGAAATGTAATTTTAAACTAAATTTTAAAGAAATAATACGATATCTATTTTAATCATTTTATTGGCCCGCTCCACTTGATCGATCCACCAAACCTCTATGGTCAAACTTATATTTACCAATCCTTTTATATCAGAGAATTATTTGCGTTAATATCAGAACTTTCTAAATATTTCAAAAACGACATATTATGTAATAAATATAGCCAATTATTTAAACGTGAGTAGTGTCCAAAAAGATTAGGAATTCATTCTTTTTAAATAATTAATTATCACTCATCCATAAATAACGAATAAATTTTAGTTGTTAATATTTTTTTATCTCCTCTCATTAAAGTAGGATTGAATATTAAATTATCTTCTTCGTCCTCTCTCATAGAGAATATTCTAGTTTTATTTTAATGGTATGAATATAGTATAGTATGAATTATTATATATAAAACATTGTCAAAATAAATGTTATATTCGCGGCATTTTTAAGATATAGAGCATGTATACTAGAAATATACCATAATAATGAAAAGATTTAGAACAAATTACTTGTGTATATAAAATGGTTAAAATGAATATCTTATTTCTTAAAAATTTAGCTTAAAATTAAATTTTCATTTCAACAAAATTAAATTGGTTGAGTGATTGCTTGGTTATAGGACAAAGTTGGTTGACTTTTGGATCATAAAACAAAGTTGAGTAACTACCTTTAGGCTTTAGTTGAATGTGAAATTTTCTTTCTAGGAATCAAGCAATTATTGTAGTGCATTTAAATGTATAACTACTTGTAAATTTCATTAGCACACGATCTCACCTACTTGTCAGCTTCTTGCACGTTAACTCTTGGCATATTTTTGCAGGTCTCCAATGAAATTGGAGTCGATGTTGCCTCCTCACAGGTTAGTTTTTCATTATTGGTTCACTGTGGAACAACTATTCTTCTTACTTACAAGAAGGAAAGGAGTTGGGTGCTGGCTATTACCATGTTAAATTGAAAATCTCGTGTTTTAATCGTACCAGTTGGTTGTGGCTCCCAAGGGCAAAATTGCTGGAAAAAGGACCGAGGAATTAAGCAGGTTCGTCCTCATTTTTTTTATGGTCAACTTGTTACTTTATCACCCATCTCCTTCGCTCAGTTAAGCCTGAGGCTTTGGCTTAACAATAAAGGTTGTGTAATGGAGAAGGGCGTGTAGTAGGCACACATCATGAGTTCAAATTCTATATAACTGAATTAAATTTGGTATTTAAATGGAGAAGGATATAGGGAAGAGGCCCAAATTTCCACCGAGTTTTGAAGCTAGAAACAACATATTTCTTGATTATTTGAAAGAAAAAAAATACTATAGAGCCATGTTTCGCTGACATGTGTCCTTCACTAGAAATTGCGAGCATATATAAAGTTGTGCTAGTCTTCACCGGACTACCTTGGTGTTGGGGTTGTTGATCTGGCTCAAAGTTTGACCATGACTAGCAAATATACACTCAAGCTCTGAGCTGGCTATCAAATTATCTCATTCGAGCGCGATTAATTGAGTGTTATATTTTACAAGCTCATGGCGGTTCAAACTTTCCAATTTACAAAAACAACAAACCTAGTGTAATCCCATAAGTGGAGTCTGGGGAGGATGTAAAGTGTACCTGCATCTTACCCTATCTCGTAGAGAGATATTGTTTTCGATAGAACTCAGACTTAAAATAAAGCATATCCAAGCAGTTTGGAAAAGGAATGCAGAAATGAAAGTAGTAACAACGACGAAATAATGTGAGATAAAGATCGGTACATAATATACAAAATAAAAAACAATAGTGACAACATAATAATGCGATAGGTGAAACTTGCACGCATACCAAGGATAGTGATAGGTGGTCATAGCTGAAATTGAAGAAAAGAAACTATGAGATTATTGTTAATTTCACTAGTAAAAAAAAGGTCCAAGTATGACATCAAGCTTATTTCGTAGGAAAGCGTGAGAACGCGCAATTAGCAACTAACCTTCTACCCTAATCTGTGACCTCCAAACCCTCCTATCTAAGAAAGGTCGTGTCCTTGTTTAGCTCAAGATACGTCAATGTCCTGTCTAATCAACCTCCCCCAATACCAATTTGGTGAAACAGTTAAAGCTACGAAAATTGTAGTTTGTTCGAGTTACTTTAAAAAATTGAAAGGAGAGAGTAGAGACAAAAGAGGGAATACATAACAGGAGCTATTACAACTAGGCAATAATGGTGAATGGTGAACTAATTTTGACTCAATTATCCTTGTGCAAACTATTAGACATCTTGAGTGCACTGTTAGTTGACAGATAAAGTACGTTACTTTCTTTGTTTTGCTATTTGTCTTTTCAACAACAACAATCCAGTGAATTCCCACAAAGTGGTATCTGGAGAGGGTAAAGTGTATGCAGACCTTACCACTACCTCAGATGAAGTAGAGAGGTTGTTTCCGATAGACCCCCGGCTTAGGACTACTATTTGTCTTTTCTTCTGTAAATAATTGTATTGTATTATTATGAAGTGCATTTTTCATATTCTGTGATGTAAAGCTTACGTTGTGTGATCTCATTAACTCACGTATATTTTGTTCTTGTGTCTTTGTGTTGGCAGTTCAAAGAATGAACCGAAGAAGATATTGGATGGCTGCACTTAAAAATCTTTGATCTCAATATCTTGGACATGTCCTTGTGGAGTTTCTCCACGCATGAAACATGATTCCTTCATGTTTTATGTACTCCAAAGTGTGATGTGATGCATCAATTCTTGGTTTTCTTTGATGCTACAAACAATGTATTAGTTGTTTGATAAAATCTTGGTAGGACTTTCATTTTTTCTCGTCATGGAAGTTTTACTCTCATTTACTAGTGTGTGTGCATTTTGTTTAATAATGGTGGTGTCTTAAAGCAATCTGATATCGATTATTTTATCTGGTGCTTGTTATGATAGATTTTGTTTCAAAACCTTTTCATAACTTGCGTGAAATATATATATTTATTTATTTGGAAAGTTAAGAGTTTTGGATAAGAGTTCACCGACGGACTAAATATATTTGGCTATTTTTTAAAATCTTCAATTTACTTGTGAAAAATCTTATTTACGTGAGTAGAGTTTTTATAGTCATTATCCAATCCTCTTATCTCAAAGTGAGTTTAAGCTTTTGGGTTTGATAATTAATCAAGTTTCTTGATTATGGATTTAAAGCTTCTTAATAACTATGAAGGGATTTAAAAAATTCCCCAATTTATCCTATGATCTTAAGTTATTTATCTAGATCAAATTGTGTTTGATAATTATACGAGTAACTAAACCTGAAACCTTCTTACTGCTAATTAATCAAGTTTCTTGATTATGAATTCGGACAACACTTTGCATCCAGATGCTGTTGTTGTTGCAGACCTCTAACTGTGGAATAATATATGACAAGTTGCTGCTAATTACTGCTAAGATAAGGTGCACTACGGTTAAATGGGAAAAACCAAGAGATCCACTCGATAAACTTCAAAACTTTGACCTAATTTGCAACTTCCACACTTAAACTGTGATGTGTTCAATCGACTTATGTATTTGAGTTGACACATAGAAGTACTCGTGGTTCCAATTCCTCAACACCTGCATTATAGTTAGTTAGGTTAGTTAGAGGAAATTATCTTGTATATACTTTTTAGATTGTTTATTGCAAGTTGTAGCAATACTTTTGTATAATTGCAAGTTGTAGCAGATTTTAAAAGATTTATTGAATTTTCATTTTTTTTATTTATTTAGTACATTTATATTAATTAAAATCCCTCATAATCTTTTGTGTATATCTCTTTCCTCTCTCCTCATTAACCATGTTATATTTATCCAATGCTTAAAATTAGGGATTTACACTTATCATTACTTAAATATCCGTTTCTTATCTTTTGAGAAAAAATTACAACTATTTACTTTCTCAAGTAATATACATTTGTATTTGAATTTATTAAAAATATTTTTTTATTTTTTATGTGTATGAAATGGGTGTCTATAAATTGTTTTACTTAATTTTTTTTCTATATCAGTTTAAAAACAAACAAGATTAGTGTATTGATTGTGTATGAGATATGATATCGTCTAACTAGTTTGTTACGCTTTTATTTTTGGGGTCTGAAATTTATATAAAAACGGGCGTATTTCATTATTTTTTTTAATATAACGTGATACTTTGTATTTTGATTTTCTTTTTATTATTTTCAATGATGATAAATATTTGTTAATTTATTGAACTTTCGTTACCTATAATGAAAAATTATTGTTGTATAAAATTTGTATGATTAATGTATGAATACTGTATGTGTAGCGAATGTTTGTAGATTAGTTCATCTTTTAAGAAGATTTATTAGATATTACTCACCTTAAACACACAAAAAGAAAGACATATCAAAAACGTAACCATACCAATTTATATACACAATTCATACATCTAAATTTCTTGACCAATTCATTAAACTTTTTATTTGAATCATACATAATCTCTTCAATATCAAAATCTTTAGGTCTTCCTGTTGAAATTATAAAGAATTATTGATTTATAATATTTCAGAATTAAGTAATTGAAAGAAATATGAAGTTATGAATTAAGTTATCTAAAAATTGAAAAATAAACACTAGTATAAACTTAAAAAAAAAAACGATTCTGATTGTTACATGAACAATTAGAAAATATATTCATCATGTATAAAAATAATTTGTATTATGTTTTACTCTCCTAATTTAAGTATTTCAATTAATTGTATGTTTTCTTGTTTCATAACAAAAAACATAAAAGTATGTATTCATTGAAAATAAATAAAATACATGTTAATATTTTCGCACAATTGAACTATCGTTTTCAATTTTTTCCCTTCGAATAACCACAAATTCAATTAAAATACAGTAGTCAATATTTTAATCAAATTCTCTGCCTTAATCACCACTCTTAATTGAGAAATTTTGTGTTAAAGTTAGTATATGTTGTTGATTTATTGCTGAATTAAGAAGAATAAGAAGAAGAATAGTAAAGAAGAAGAAGAAGAAGACGTAACCTTCTGGTTGAAAAAGGAAAAACCCTTTTTTGAGAGAAAGAAGATTGAAATAAGAAAAAAAACATTTGAGAGATATTAGGTGGAATTGAGATTCTTTAGTAACTGATATTTTTTTTAAAGGGTATATTTTTTTAACAAAAATAGAAAATTATTTTTCCTTTATTTTTCTGTTTTAAATTTGCTTTTAATTCATTTTTTTCTTTTTTATTTTATTAAAAGTTGCTATTAGTTGTAATCTAAGAAGTATTGCTATGACTTGCAATATACTATCTAAAGATGTATATTTAGACTTGTTACCCATAATAACATCATTCAAGTCAACCATGTCAATTAAGGTCAAATTCTCCAGTTCAGGACTCAAAAGTCGTAACTTTTTCAGTCTTTTGTATAAACGAAGAAACAAGGATTTAAAACGTGGAAATGCTGAGGAAATTTCTTGAGGGAATCCTAAGGGGATGTATTAACAGTCTATTTTTAGGACTTATAGCTTAGTACAAGTGCACAAATCAAGATTTAGCAGTGATGATGATGATGAAGTATACAAGTGAAACTCCCACATTTTTCGAGCTTTTATTTGTATTGTTTGTATATATCCACTGTCCATCCACATGAATATGAACTTTTTAAAGTTGATTCAGATTAGGCACTGAGATGGAATTTAGGGAGGAACAATCTATCAAAGTTAACTCGACAATTGAAGGGCACTTGTTGATAAGGTTGGAGAAACTTGCGAGAGTCATAGAAACACAATGAAAAATAAATCTCTTTCAACGAAGGCAACTCCTTAAAGTTATGTCCTTCAATTCTGCAATATTTTAAATGCAGAATGGTGTAAGCGTCTAAGTTTCTTTCCTGAAAAATAACAATCAAGAAAAGAAAAACAGCGACAAATAATAATATTTTATTTCAACATAATGTGTGGGGTTACAATCATTATAAAATCTTAAATAAAAAGATGTAATCCTCTGATTCTTCTCCTCACGTCCTTTGATTTTTTCTTGATTGTTTGAATTTCACCACGAATTGCGGAGCTAAGCTTTGTTCACAATCGTGGAAGTATGGAGGTTTGTGGCTCACCACTTGGAGATGAAGACTTCTTGATATGCGGAAGACTTGCGGATCACCGATGAAGAGCAGAGCTTCTCTCTATGTGTATATGTATTTGTGTCTCTTTCTTTGGTCAAAACCCTTTTATAAGAGCTTCTCTCTAACGAACCTTGGGCTTGAAGAGCATGAGTTGGGCTCGCCTTGTCAACTTAATAGACTGACCCAAATGAAATTGGACTTCATTTAAGTTATATAATTTTAACTTACTCAATCCAACTTTATTAACCAATAATTTAACTTGGTCAACACATCATGAATTTAAGATTTAATCCAAATTTAATATGGATATATCCAATAAAATTTCACTGTCTATAAATGTCCCATACTTCAAGGCTTGTTGAGGTGCATGACTTGTCGAACCTTTAAAGACAAAACTTGAAGTATTCGTGAAATAATTTTTTTTTCACGTGGTTGATTTTCTGCGAAATATTTGAAACTTCACAAGTAATGACTATACCGACATGTTGAAGTAATCCAAGTTCATACATGCCAGAGTCCTTTTGGTAGCATTCTCTAATTTTCAAGAGATCCGCTTGACTTTTGATTATTTGCCGGCTCATTTTTTTGTATGAATTGTTTCCATCTTGCAGAATATTATTGCATAATGGAAACTTTTCATAACTTGATTCTAATGAGAACTTTCCATAATATTCGGTTCCAATGAAAATTTTGCATAGTTTGGTTCCACGTAAACTTTCCATAATTTAATGGGAACTTTTCATAATTTGATTTTAATGGAAACTTTTCATAACTTCGGTTCCAGTGAAAAAAATTCATAATTTGGTTTCAAAAATTTTTTCCATAATTTGGTTCCAATGGAAATTTTCCATAATTTGATTTCAAGGGAATATTTCCGTAATTTGGTTCCAATGAAATTTTTTTATAACTTTATTTTTTTCATAATTTGTAGGAACCAAAATTATGTCACCGTCTTTTGACACCTATAAATGCCCATGTTTCTACGGTGGCTAATTGTCAATTTGCGGAATCATCAAGCTCGTTCTCCATCTCTATCAGGTAATTTCTTTTCATAATTTTCGTCACTTGATATCCAACTTAGCACATTGTGGTAGAAAACTCATATCTTGCCATAGAAATGATGAAATCAAGATCTGTTTGATGTTTCAAAAACTAGACTTGTAGATCTACAACGTATCCGAAAATCAAAGCCAAAAACCTTCTCTATTAATGGCAATAAATTTTTAAATTTGGTGATGAATCTGTCTGTTTTTTTTCCCACAGATTCGTACCATCTCACCAAAACGCCACCGTCTTTGTGTAGGAGTGTCCAAATGATGAGAGACTTAATTACATAGAAACTAGACTTGGAGGGATACAATACATCCAAAAATCAAGACAAAACTCCTTCCATATGAGCCGCAATCAATTTTTTGAAGTTGGCTATAAATCTGACCGACTTATTTGACAGATTTGTGCGGTTTCATCAAAATGTACGTGTCTTGGCATAGGAGCGTCCTCCAAATGACAAGAAACTTAATTTCATAGAGACTAGACTTGTAATTATACAACATATCCAAAAATTAAGACAAAACTCCTTCCGTATGATCCGCAATCAATTTTTGAAGTTGGCTATAAATCTGACCGACTTATTTGACAGATATGTGCAGTTTCATCAAAACATCTGTATCTTGGCATAGGAGTACCGAAATCTCAAGCGGATTGATTTTGTGGAAACCATATTTCAAAGGCTACAACATATTCAAAAATTAAGGCATGAATCCATCCGAATTGGCAGAAATTAATTTTTGAAGTTGACTATAAAATCTTGCAGGCCTTGACTTTGGACAACATTTATGAGCGCACTTCTCCTTTTTGTTTCTTCACTTTTTGTAGGTTTTCACGAGGATGTAAATGGTCTCTATTTCAGACCAAGAAGGTGCAAGAAATATCCATATAGTTTACTTTACCAATTGGTGGGTTACCTCTTGTGGCTTGGCAAGAGAGAGACTTGGAGCAACTGCATTCCGTCCTTGGCGAGCAAACAAGTTATGCATCTCATTCTTCTGCATTTTTTTTTTTAAGGAACCACATTCTATTCATGGTGCTCAAGCATGCGCCCATCTCAACCTTGCAGCTTGTTGAGAAAAAGACTTGTTGTAGTCCTTCCCAACTTTGGTGGCGCAACATCCTTATCTTTGACTTGACGGAGAGGAGAGCACACTCCAAAATTCCATTCTTGACGAGCGAAGCGCATGAAGTGTCCTTTTCTTTTAATTTACCGAAGATGTAAATGGTGAATTCTTGATCTAAGATTTGGCAAAAAAGTAGGCAAAATACTTTTTCCTTACATTTTTCCATAGATGAAGCGTCATCTTTTTGTCGCTTGGCGAAGGACAATTAGAAGCAAATCAAAGGCCGCATACTGATTTCCGCATTGCTAAAGATTGTTTTCAATACCCAAAATTAGAGAGGCTCTAAACTTTAAACCATTAGAACCGTATTCGTCATGAAGAGGTGAAGCATATGTATGACAAAACTCTCATCATGCCGACTTGATGAATTGTTCCATTGGCAGCGAAAAATACATCACCCCCCCTCCCCCCCCCCCTTTTTGTTGCAAGTTTACAAGGGATAACCACATTGGCAAGGAACCACTTCATGCATCTCCGCAAAAAAAATATTTATGTTGATGTAGGAATGACAGAATTTAGATCCTCTTGATTTTGAGAAAATTAGACTCCAAAAGATGCAACATCTCAAATATTAGACCGAAATATTTTTAAGATCAGCTTGAATTAAAATTTTAAGTTGATCAAAAGATCTGCCGCAATGACTTTTCAGCTTTGGGTGCTCCGGCCACAACATTCTTATCCCGAGCTAGGAGGATTCTACTTGAGGACTTATCTCATTTTCATGAAGATTTTGTAAATTAAAGACTGCTCTATTTTGAGGAGCTTTTGTAACTTGAAGACTCAGGTCGAATTTGAAGAGTTGTTTTTTTAAACTTGAAAATTTGGCTCGAATTAGATTTTTCTGGCTTCAAAAATTTGGCTCAAATTGAAGAGCTTTGACACTTGAAGATTTAATAGAGCTTTTGTAACTTCAAGTTAGCTTGAATTTGAAAAGCTTTGAAATTTGATGACATCGCTCGAATTTGTGGAGCTTTGTGACTTTAAGTTGTTCGAATTTGACGAATTTCATGACATACATTTTAGGTTTTTTTGTCAAGGAGTATTATAACTTGCAGTTTAGGCTCGTGCGTCGAGGAGCATTTTGGCATGCAAATATAGCTCGAATTTGATAAGCTTTCTGACATACAGTTTAGGCTCATGTTTCTAGGAGTATTTCAACTTGCAGTTTAGGCTTATGCATCGAGGAGCATTTCAACTTACATAGACTCTTCGATATCAGTTTCAGATGAAAGTTTGCCCCCATCCTCAATATCATATATATTTTGTTCTTTAAGCACGAAGTCGGACAACCCATGGTGTCCACTTGTAGCCGTACTCAGTTCCATATCATGAGCACGCATTGCTAGTTCTTCAAATGTTTTAGGCTTTATGCCTTGCAATATGTAGCAAAGATCTCAATGCATACCTTGAATGCATATTTCAATCCCAGAAGTTTCACTAAGGCGGTCTTTGCAGTTAAGGCTCAAGTTCCTCCAGCAATCGATGAAGTCAATGGCTTGCTCATCATTTTTTTGGAGGACATTAGTAAGCTCAACATGCCTCATGCTATAAAAATGATTAAGGAATTCTTGCTCCAAGTGCTCCCAGTTATCGATGGAACCAGGTTCGAGATCTGTGTACCAATCGAAAGCATTTCCTTTGAGGAATCGAACAAATTATTTGACAAGATGATCACCGTATGTTCCAACATTATTGCAAGTTTCAACAAAGTGTGCTACATATTGTTTTGGATTTTCCTTGTCGTCGAATTGCTGCAACTTTGGAGGTTAATAGCCAACATGCATCCTTAAGTTATTAATCCTTTGCGTATACGGCTTTGTATATGTGAGAGAAAATTTGGATGTGGACTCAGATTTATCTTTGATCGCCTCCATGATGAAGTCCTTCAACTGATCAACGGGAACCATACCTTCTGCGGATACTTGAAACTTCTTGATCGTTGTTTCTGGTTTTGTTAAGTACTCTCCTTTGTCTTGTGTCTCATGAAGCTTCACATGTGGTTGAGTGGATTCTCCTTTCTCCATGCTCTTTATCATATTCATCAACTTGGTAATTTGAGCATCTTGACCATTGACGCACATCGATAGGCCTTCAACTGCTTTTATCAAATTTCCAAGTTGTTCTTCTATGGTGGAAACTTCAGTCACCATCGCTTGCACTACCACCGTAGAGGATGAAAAATAGTACGGATCATCTGTTGGATAGAGCTTGGATTGAGAAGTGACACAAGGTGACATTGGAGCAGATCTAGTGCTCAAGACATCACCACCTTTCTGCATTAAGGGATTGGTGGACTGGAGATGGTGTTCTTGTGACAGACTTAGTCGATCTAAAGTTCTTTCTACCACCTCAGCAATATTGTTTCCTTGTTCTAGCATATACGGCGAGGATTCCTCTTTTGGAGAAGATGAACCAAAAACATGAGATGACTGGGATGGTATTTGAAGCACCTTTTGTTTCAGTATTGTCACACCCCGAATCCCATCGAGACATGATTGGCACCCGTAGCCGATAAGGCCCGAGAGAACCAAGCTTTACCTATGTTCACCATATGCATATCAAGCAACCCCATCATCACGTAGCAACATGAAAGACGAATAAGGGAAAAACATGGAACATGTGACGTTTATATATATATATTCATATGAGAAACTTGGCCGTTGAGGCCATCAAAACAAGACTTCATGAGTCACCTTATATAAATATACCCACTTGCGTCTACAAAAGCCTCTAACAGATGCATTGACCAAAACAAACTAAAAGTCGGAACAAGTCCCCGCTTTACACCCCAAGTACAATACCAAAATACATATACAAGTGAGACTCGGAGAAGCCCCGAACTAACTGGAGCTCACCAACGATCTGCGACAACTGGCAACTTACTGTGGAGGCCTACTAGCACCTGCGCCTGCAGCAAGTAAGGTAAATTCCCCAAGAGGGGTCAGTACGAGGAATGTACTGAGTATGTAAGACTATAGGTAAACATCTGAGATATAGAAGCTTTGATGAAAACAAGTACATGTGAACATGTTACAAGAATGAACTACTATAGTATACAAGTGGGGGATCATGTGCATTACTTTCTTTGCTTCATTTCATCATTCATGTGATCATCAATCATATATGCCCGGGCCCAACTGATCAGTGGGAAATAACATTGGGATCGTCTCTAGCTAGGCTTACGCCCCTTTGAGCTGCCACCCATAATCAATAAAGCAAGTTCGTCTCTAGCTAGGCTTATGCCCCTTTGAGCTGCCCCCTGTATCCAATAATCATTCAGGATCGCCCCTAGCTAGGCTTATGTCCCTTTGGGTTGCCTCCCGTTCTCAACAAGTGTTCATTACTTCAATTCTTTACTTTTGAGATTTGTACATTAGTGGTTACAATGTTATATAAGCTTTGGAACATTATTGGAACATTCATCAATGAACATGAGTCATGTGAATTACATGTGATCATTGTATAAGGAACATGTGTATAATAATGATTAACAATCGGGAATGGAATACCTTTGGATATTTCAGAAGGGAACATGTGTAATGACAATGTGACACTATGTGCTGCAGAATGATACGGAAAGGGTAGCCTTACATACCTTCACTTCCAAGTATGAATAATGCACTAGTCTAGGTACGAACACAATAGTCCAGCTTCTTCCTTACGTCTTACTCTACAATACAAGTCCATACCGGAACTTACATTAGCAACTAGTCACTATAAAGGCGTACAAGACGACAATGAACCATGCAACTACCATATAACATCATGTCACCCCTTTACAATACAATCCACGGCATTTCCATATCAACAACACCATAACATTATCCACATTGACCCAAAAGATCATATCTCGATAGCATTTCACACCACACTTACCCTTTACGCTTTTCCTTTTATCATTCCGTCATAATTATTCCTTTATGACAATATATAAGCAAGAATCCCTAATTAATATAGTCCAACAGACCTCCATACGATACGTTAAAGTCATTAAAATAACACCACAAGTTGATAATTACCTCCAAAAAGGGTATCGGGGCTTTCGGGGATCGACTAGAGTCGGAAACATACAAAATCAATTCTGGAGGTGACCTGCGCTGCCACCTGCGCACGCAGGTGGATGAGATGCGCGCGCAGATGGCCTCTGGAAAATTCCAGGGCCTTCTGCGTTGGCATCTGCGCGCGTAGATGCCCTCGTCTGCGGGGGCGGATGCCCGTTTTGGTCCGAAATGACTTTTTTTGGGTCTTTTAATGCCATGAATGGTCCATGATCACAATCAAACATATTTGAACATATTATTGATCATATTAAACACCAAAATTCAGCCATGGCCTCACAACACACATAACGACACCCAAAACCACATTTCACGGCCAATACGACACCAAAACCACAATCGATTTCCCAATAACCATTACAAAGGTTATGCACAAGAATCAAACAAGGTAAGACCATAATCACATCTCACATGTAAATATTCACTCCACCAATTTCACTCTCCTCAACACCACAAGTCCAAAGTCAAGTTTACAAGACAAACCACCCTTCAATTTGGCAAACATGAACACTTCAATTATTGTGAACTTCCCAATATTCCACCAACATAACCAACACAATATATACCATATACCATGCATAAAATATATTAATCCATCATAATAAACACTTACCAAGACTTACCAATGGATGATTTTGGCCAATAGAAGGACTTGGGGTTCTTGAGAGCAAAAGGGAGTTTTGTGGAAAATCCTAGAATGTTATGAAAGTTTAAGGGAATAAAAATCTGATTTTTCTCTATATATATAGTCCCTCATGTCTCCCTTATCTTCTCCTTAGTCATTTAATGCAAGGGTTGATTAGTCAATTGGACCAACTTTTGGAAGAATGGGTCAAAGTCCCACATTGGGCCATGTCGTCTTATGAAATTTGGGCTTCAATTAAGGGCCCAGTTGTATTAGGCTTTTAAATGCCCATAATTCCATACAAAAATTCGTTAATTCTCTCATGTTTTCATTTTTCCAAAAATGTTACGATTGGCAACTAGACTCAGAAACGTACGGGGTGTTACAAGTATTTAGGCTTTACTCTTAATTTGGTCAACAATCTCCATGGCAATTTTCAAGCCATTTGTGGAGTCAGCATCCTCAATAGCAGCAGATTTAGGGTTGATATTCATTGCGGCCATATTGATACTGAACTTTGAAGAGAAGAGATGAGAGGTAAAGATTCTCCCACTGAGCGTGCCAATTTGTAAGCGTCTAAGTTTCTTTCCTGAAAAATAGCAATCAAGAAAAGGAAAATATCGACAAACAATAGTATTTTATTTCAAAATAATGAGCGAGGTTACAATCTTTATAAAATCTTAAATAAAAAGATGTATGATTCTTCTCCTCACGTCCTTTGATTTGTTCTTGATTGACGGGATATTTGTTTGAATTTCACCACGAATTGCGGAGCTAAGCTTTGTTCACAATCTTGATATGCGGAAGATTTGAGGATCACCAATGAAAAGCAGAGCTTCTCTCTATGTGTATATGTATTTGTGTCTCTTTCTTTGGTCAAAACCCCTTTATATAGACATGAGCTAGGGCTTGGGGGTATTTTGGTCTCCAAGTAACCCTAAAGAACCTTGGGCATGAAGAGCATGGGTTGAGCTCGTCTTGTCAACTTAATAAACTGACCCAAATTTAATTGGACTTCATTTAAGTTATATAATTTTAACTTACTCAATTCAACTTTATTAACCAAAAATTTAACTTGGTCTAACACATCATGAATTTAAGATTTAATCCAAATTTAATATGGATATATCCAATAAAATTTCACTGTCTACGAATGGTTAATAATCTTGACTCTAAGATTTCTTGATACAAATTGTAAAAAGACAATGCATAGTCTAAAAAATAGAGTTCGGTGATACTTTTGTCCGCAACAAGTATTTCTTGATACAAATTGAGAATGGTACGTTTAGTAAATGATGTTGAAAGAAAAAGAATTCTACTTTCCTTCGACTTCTTTTCCTAAAAGTTAGCACCTTTTCTTTTATAAGAGAAAATAGAACACTCCCTTACCTCAATTATATATTACTTAACCATGGTTAAGTAATAAATCTACACCAATTCCCTGCATAGCAACCGCAAGTCCGCAACATAAGTATGTTAAACATGAACCTATTTCCGTTATTCCTGGTTCTTATTCATCGTAGCGAAATGAGAATTACTCTGTAGGATCAATAGCAGTACAAGGCTCTCTCCAACCAAAGGATTTTCTCCTATGCTAATGATGAGTGCTTAGATGTGTCTGAAGTTGGAAGAATTGGCGATGCAAATATAATTTATGCCAAAATGGTATCTGTGGGACTCATGCCTAATTTATACACTGATGAGGGCAAACTTAATTCCACTTTTTTGTGCAAGAGTTGTTTTACTGTGGCGAAAAAGTATCTACGGATGAAAGATCCTGCTAGGTATGATCAAATTAGTCAGATGACAACTGCCATGAAAGAATTGGCCGGAAAGGGCTTCATATTTGATGCAACTAAAGCCCTGCTATTGGCTAACGTTGTAAGGGAAAGTCCTCCCTTCCTTGATATGATTGTAGGCATGAGTAAAAGAGAACTCATTGATGCTACCCAAGGTGGTAAACACAATCCATGCATGTGTGTGATATATATACGTGTTTCACTTCCTATTAAGCAAATATTTTTTTTGATAATATCATAGCTTCTAGCAAGGACAACTTGTTGTGTGCACCTTGACTAATTCTACGTATCGGACACCTACTACCTCCAAATACCACATGTACCGGGTAACTCTATTCGAAATCTGTTGACTTTTTTTAAAATGGTCCGTTAAACTTCATGGAGTAACTCCCTTACTCCCTTATCCCATTAAACTGCCATGGATTTGAAATTCAAATCCCAAACCGTTGCCCCCATTTTTGGTAACTGCTATTAGAAGTTTTTGATGGGAAACATCTATATATAAAGCAGATCTGGAAAGGTCCCTAAGTATAGAAATTCGTCTCCTAAAAACACACACCATCTATTGAGATTGCTCTGATACCAAATGTTAGAGAAACAGAGCAATAGTTTCTGATATTTGTGATATTCCCGAATTGAACGGTGAGAACTATAAGATCTGGAAGGAAAGAATTCCCCTTCACTTAGGGTGCATGGATATTGATTATGCTATCAGGAAAGACGAACCATCTATTGATGAAATTAGCACTCAAGCTGAGATTGCTTTTCATGAACAATGGGAGCGCTCTAACCGTTTGAGTGTTATGTTCATTAAGACCAAAATCTCTGCTGGTATTCGTGGTTCAGTCAAACAGTATAACAATGTCAAGGTATTACTGAAGGCTATTGATGAACAATTTGAGACTTCAGATAAAGCACTTGCCAGCACCTTAATCATGAAATTCTCATCAATGAGGCTCACCTGTGTGAGAGGTGTGCGTGAGCACATCATGAAAATGCGAGACTTAGCGGCTCAACTAAAAACTCTTGAGGTCGAAATGTCTGAAACCTTTCTGGTGCACTATATTTTGAATACTCTACCTGCACAGTACGGTCCCTTTAAGATCTCTTATAACACACATAAGGATAAATGGTCTATCAATGAACTTATGGCCATGTGTATTCAAGAGGAGGGTCGATTGCTGATGGAAACAGGAGAAAGTGCATTCATGACTACTCAAGGACAGAAGTTTCATCATGCCAATAAAAAGTTGAAAGGAAAGGCTCCACTTGACTCTGACATCAAGAAAGAATCCAAGTGTCGCTTCTGTAGAAAGAAGGGACACATAAGGAAGGATTGTGTCAAGTTTCAACGATGGCTTGAGAAGAAAGGTACTTCTATCTCTCTTGTTTGTTATGAATCTAATATGATTGATTTTAATCATAACACGTGGTGGATTGATTCTGCTTCTACAATCCATATTACGAATTCCTTGCAGGATTTAACAAACCTGCGGAAGCCCGTGGGAGCTGAGCGAAGCATCTATTCAGGAAACAAGATGCAGTCGCATGTAGAAGCTATTGGAACATGCACTTTAGTTCTTAGTAGTGGTTTTATTTTAGAGTTGGAAAAGACCTTTTATGTTCCTAACTTTTCTAGGAATTTAATTTCAGTATCAAGACTTGTACCTTTGGGATACTCCTTCTTTCTAGAAGGTTATTCTAATCTATTTTATAAATCTAAACTTGATGGATATGGTACATTGTCTGATGGTCTTTTCTCTCTTGATTTACAAAATGATTCCACTCATAATGTTATGCATGTTCAAGCTGGCACTAAACGATGTGTTATGAATGAAGATTCCTCTATATTATGGCATCGGAGATTAGGACATATCTCCATAGATAGAATTAAGAGATTAGTAAATGATGGAGTACTTAGTACTTTAGATTTTACTGATTTCGATACTTGTGTTGACTGTATTAAAGGCAAGCAGACAAACAAGTCAAAGAAAGGTGCCAAGAGGAGTTCAACCATATTAGAAATCATACATTCAGATATATGTTGTCCAAATATGGATGCATATGGTCAGAAATACTTTTTCACCTTTATAGATGATTACTCACGATATATGTATCTCTACATGCTTCATAATAAAAGCGAAGCATTAGAAGCCTTTAAAGTTTTTAAGGCTGAAGTAGAGAAACAATGCGGAAAGCAAATTAAAATTGTGAGGACTGATAGAGGTGGTGAGTACTACGATAGATACACTGAGAATGGACAAGAACAAGGTCCGTTTGCAAAATTTCTTCAAGAAAATGGGATTGTTGCCCAATACACCATGCCTGGTTCTCCTGATCAAAATGGTGTAGCAGAAAGAAGAAATCGAACATTATTGGACATGGTGCGTAGTATGTTAAGTAGCTCTAAGCTACCTAAGTCTTTGTGGATTGAAGCTCTTAAGACGGCAGTGTATATATTAAATCGAGTTCCAACCAAGGTTGTCCCAAGGACACCTTTTGAGTTGTTCAAAGGTTGGAAACCGAGTTTAACACATATTCGTGTATGGGGATGCCCGTCTGAAGTAAGAATCTATAACCCACAAGAAAAGAAACTGGATCCTAGAACCACTAGTGGATATTTCATTGGATATGCCGAAAGGTCTAAAGGATACAGATTTTATCATCCATCTAACAACACTAGAATTGTGGAATCAAGAAATGCAAAATTTCTTGAGAATGACTTAATTAGTGGGAGTAATCAATTTCAGAATACAATTTCTGTAAGAGATCGACCTTCCACTTCAAGTAAACGATTGATTGTCGTACATAACACCCCTCAAATACAATTGAGCGTTGCACAACAAATCAATGAGATTCCACAAGCTGCTGAAAATGTTCAAGTAGATCAAGTTCAAGAAATTATCGAACAACCAGTTGAACAACATGGTCCTCAGGAAAATGTTGGTGCAACATTAAGAAGATCTACTAGAGAAAGAAAATCAGCAATTCCTATTGATTTTGTTGTGTATTTACAGGAATCTGACATTGGAGTTGAAAATGATCCTGAGTCTTTTTCACAAGCCATGAATTGCAAAGAGTCAGAATTGTGGTACAATGCCATAAAAGAAGAGATGAATTCCATGAAAAGTAACGAAGTCTGGGATCTTATCGAGTTGCCTAATGGTCTAAAAGCCATTGGATGTAGGTGGGTCTTTAAAACTAAAAAAGACTCATCAGGCAACATTGAAAGATATAAAGCAAGACTTGTTGCTAAAGGATTCACTCAAAAGGAAGGAATTGACTACACAGAGACCTTTTCTCTTGTGTCTAAAAAGGATTCCTTGCGCATAATATTGGCATTAGTAGCCCATTTTGACTTAGAATTGCAACAGATGGATGTGAAAACCGCATTTCTCAATGGTGATCTAGAGGAAGATGTTTATATGAAACAACCTGAAGGTTTCTCCTCTAGTGATGGTGAAAACTTGGTATGTAAGTTAAAGAAATCCATATACGGACTAAAACAAGCCTCTCATCAATAGTATTTGAAATTCCACAATGTTATCTCTTCATTCGACTTTGTTGAGAACATTATGGATCAATGTATATACCAGAAGGTCAGTGGGAGTAAAATATGTTTCTTAGTTCTATATGTGGATGATATCTTACTTGCATCCAATGATAAGGGAATGATAGATGAAGTGAAACAATTTCTCTCTAAAAGTTTTGATATGAAAGACATGGGTGATGCGTCTTATGTCATTGGCATTAAGATTCATAGAGATAGACATCAAGGTACCTTAGGTCTATCTCAAGAAGCCTATATCAATAAAATTTTAGAGAGGTTTTGAATGAAAGATTGTTCACCAAGTGTAGCTCCTATTGTGAAGGGTGACAAGTTCAACTTGAATCAGTGCCCTAAGAACGATCTTGAAAGAGAGCAAATGAAGGACATTCCATACGCTTCTGCTGTTGGAAGCTTAATGTATGCTCAGGTTTGTACAAGACCTGACATAGCATTTGTTGTTGGAATGTTAGGAAGATATCAGAGTAATCCAGGTCTTGACCACTGGAGAGCTGCAAAGAAAGTCTTAAGATATCTTCAAGGGACGAAATACTACATGCTTATGTACAAACGATCAGATGACTTGGATGTCATTGGCTACTCTGATTCAGATTTTGCTGGCTGTGTTGATTCATGAAAATCAACTTCTGGATACATTTTTATGTTAGCCGGTGGAGCTATATCTTGGAGGAGTGCCAAACAGACTTTGATTACTACTTCCACTATGGAGGCTGAATTCGTTTCTTGTTTTGAGGCTACCTCACATGGTGTATGGTTGAAGATTTTCATATCTGGGCTGAGAATTGTTGACTCAATCTCTAAGCCATTAAAATTATGTTGTGACAATTCAGCTGCTGTCTTTATGGCTAAAAATAACAAAAGTCGTAGTCGAAGCAAGCATATCGACATCAAGTATTTAACCATAAGAGAACGTGTTAAAGATAAGAAAGTGGTCATTGAACACGTTAGCACTGAAGTGATGTTAGCTGATCCTTTAACTAAAGGCATGCCACCGCAGAAATTTAAGGATCATATAGTCACAATGGGACTTAGTTCCGTTATGTAAATTTTCGTTGTAACAACGAATGTTGATGAAACTCTATTTTTATGATATTTCTCGTATTTGTAACTGTGTGCACATTCAGTTTTATTTTAAGAAATATCGCTAAAGTATGGACCTAGAATGAACATTGAGTTTATTCATTAAGTAATTTGGGCTAAAGTTTAGAAGCATGGTGCATTGTGATACGTGGAAGATACTACTCATTACTAGAGGAACTATCGCCATGATTCATGTATTATGTTTCATTTATCGGATTAGTTTATACGGATCAAGTGGGAGAATGTTGACATTTTTTAAAATGGTCCGTTAAACTTCATGGAGTAACTCCCTTACTCCCTTATCCCATTAAACTGCCATGGATTTGAAATTCAAATCCCAAACCGTTACCCCCATTTTTGGTAACTGCTATTAGAAGTTTTTGATGGGAAACATCTATATATAAAGCAGATCTGGAAAGGTCCCTAAGTATAGAAATTCGTCTCCTAAAAACACACACCATCTATTGAGATATTCTGAGTACTTAGAAGACTTACCGGAAGGAAAGCGAAGTCGACGATGACGTCACACTCTGACAAACTCCGACAATGGCTGGAGGTACGCCAATCTCTAATTTCCGCTGTGCTATTGCTCTGTTTCTCTAACAAAATCACCTAGGCCAAAGAAATATGGGAGGGAGGTGATTAGACGTGACATGGAGCAGTTACAACTTACGGAGGATATGACACTAGATAGGAACATGACACTAGATAGGAAGGTGTGGGGGGACGCGTATTAGGGTAGAGGGTTAGTAGGTGGGAGTGTGTCTTGCTAGTAGGTTGGATGGCTTTGTGGTCGTAAGTGCTATGCGTGTGGCTAGTAGTTTTCTGTTAGTAGCTAGTGTCTTGTAACTACTTTGTGATTGTATTGTATCTGTTATTATCTGTTGGTGTGTTATTCCATTTTGATTTTGTTTTTACTATGTCTTTTTACTGTTTTGTGTCTTGAGCCGGGGATCTATCGAAAACAGTCTCTCTACCTCATCTGAGGTGGTAGAAAGAATTGAACTCGAGACCTCGTGGTTCTCAACACACTTTATTAACCACTAGGCCACACCCACAACAGGCTATTAAGTTTGTAATGGATGTTCTTGATATTTGTTTAGGTTGGATTAATGTTTGCATTTAGCAAATTCATTATCATGCCTACTAGAGATTAGGGAATACAGTGGAGTCTTAAATAGTGAATCATTAGATTCTTGTGCATGCAAAGTATCTTTCTTTATGGGGTTTGGGAAGGATAAATTGTTCTACATGAATATACCAGTGTTGTTAAGAAGCGACACGATGAGGTGTTGCTCTATTGGAAAGAGCGTGCTTCTCGCCCACAAGCGAGAAGCTACGCTTTAGTAAAAGAGAGCTCTTACTCTGTTTATTAAATGTTTTTTTGCTGTTTGTGTTCAGTCTATTAATCTATGTTTTCACTGTTTTGTTTTCTCTTGTAGTAAATTATATTTCGAGACTGATTTTTGGTACTTTAGTCGTTTGCTTGGATGCTTTAAGAGAATTGCTTCATATGTTATGGCTATCTATTATTTACTTTTTAATTTAGGAATTGAAAAGATTATGTTATCTATTGAGTTCTTGGCTATTTATTTATCATATTTAATAGTATTTTTTTAATTTTGTACTAAATAGCGCTTTAATTGAAAAAAAAAATGTGCGCTTCGCCTCACGCTTCTCGCTTCCGTGAAGCCAGCCCTCGTCGCTTTTTTCCGCCTCTCCAGTGTATATTCAAAACACTGGAATATACATATGACATCCATTCAACTTGGGCAACTTTATGTTAGCTCTAACATGTTAGAGAACGGGATGAGATGATGTTCAGTTGTAGATAAAGTAGGCTAAACTGCTCTGTGAATAGGGAATTCATATGGTAATAGTTCATCAATAAGTTGTAATTTTCTTTCCTATCAGAAGACGACGCACATAGAGGGCATGTTAGGAACACTATCACATTGATATTCACAATTTTTTGTTCTTGGTGTGGCGTGGAAGGCGCGCGCTTATTGTAAGTTGTAAGTAATTGTTGAGTAATTCATTTTAGTTTTAAAATTGTGATGTAGGTATTGAAGAGGAAATTTCTGCTTTACGATCACAGGTATGTCGTCTAGACCTTCTTTCTGATGACTGTTCTTGTAAGTGCATAATATGTGTTTATTAGATAACAGAATTATTTGCGCGATTTTAGAGCTTATGTAACTTTTCATTTATATCACTCTTCTCTTCTCTCTTCATATGATATTCCTACATCAGTAAGTGATACTTTAATTCTTTCTTGGGACAGGACAAACCACTTGTTGCAGAAATAAAAAGTACTGCAAAAACTAATAAGGTGGGTCTCGAGCAGCTCTGGAGGCTTAATAGCAGTTGTAATTTATCGTGTTGTTGCTTAATTGTCTTGCTATTGTGGTCTGTGTTGTTTTGCTGGTCTGTTTCGCAGCAGGTGTTTCAGTGATCAAATCTGTGATTTTGGTGTTTAATTTAAACTTCTGCTTATGTATATTGTCTTTATTGTTGATTATATAGTTGTTGTGGTCTTTTCAGTTCTGTCTTACTGTTTGGATGCTCTATTTAGTCTTTTTTATTTTAAATTGCACTTCACTTCAATGATGTGCTCGCATCGCTTCACACTTCAAGTAGTGCGTGATGCGGAGCCTTGTCGCTTTTTTCTGCATCATGCTTCCCTAAACATTGCTATATCGTTTGGAACTCATGTGTCATCTGCTTTTCTTTCTGCATTTTCAGACAGCAGCAGCAGTTCTACTACATCAACTTTTCAAGCTTAGAGATCAAATAGCCATCAAGCATGGTATTCAGGATCAAATGAGAGGTATATCAACTCATATGCAGGTACTCTGCCTCTGCCAAGTCATATGACACGCTTACTGATTTGCAGTTCTTCATTCCCCTTTTTACTGGGTATGTTGTTGTTGTATTTCCCTTTTTGCGATGCATTTACAACAACAACATACCCAGTGTATTCCTACAAAGTGGGGTTTGGGGAGGGTAAAGTGTACGCAGTCCATACCACTACCTCAGATGAAGTAGAGAGGTTTTTTCCGATAGATCCCGGCTCAGGACAAATAATAGTATAACAAACATAAAAAACGTGAATACAAACAACAGAATGGGATAACACACCACTAGATAATAAAAGAAACAAGACACACATAGAGTAATACTATAAATTATCTATCCAAAATCACAAACATCGCCAAAACCACGAACAAGAAACTATAAGACACACGCTTAACACTACGACTACAGGCACAACTACAAACAAAACACTCCTTCCTACTAGTAAGGACGCATTCCTACCCACTAACCCTTTTTGCGATGCATTTGAAAAGCTTTATTCCCTTTGCAGGTAATATCTGCAGCCCAATCTTCGGTTGTTGTATGGTAGGCATGATAGGAGCCACTAAGGCTATGACTAAGATTCGATGGCCAAAGATATTGACATCAAATTTAAAATTTTCCATTTGTTTGTATGAGAGAATGAATTATAAAATGAGATATAATGGTCAAAAAATACACCTAAAGTTTCACGTTTTTGCGGGTTGCCTATCCGAACGATCTGGTGTTCATTTTTTCTATCTGAACTATCACCAACTATTTATCAAAACACACCTCAACTATCAATCATTCTTTTTTTCTACTTGAACGATGTCGGTGTGTATTTGACCACTGACTCAATGCAGGAATTGGACCTTGCACAGCTAATAATGATGGGGATTCAAGATTTATCGAGGCCATCAACTCAACTGGATGTGACGGTAAAATTGATTGCACATTATCTTCTTCATGTCAACTCATATTATTAGAAGTCAACTCAATAATATGGTGTTTGTATTTTTAGGCTGATATGATCTCAGATGCCATAGGTGATGTTATAGATAATGATGAACCGGAAGAGGAAATTGAAGATATGACAAATCAGGTATGCTTTTAAAAGCTCCTTTCAATACAACATACCCAGTGTAATCCCTCATGTGAGATTTGGGGAACATAGAGTATACGCAGACATTACCTTTACCTTGTAGAGATAGAGAGTAGTAGCAACGACGAAATAATGTGAGATGAAGACCAGTACAAAATATACAGAGTAAAAAACAATAGCGACAACATAATAATGCGATAGGTGAAACTCGCACACATACCAAGGATAGTGATAGGTGGTCATAATTAAAATTGAAGAAAAAGAAACTATGAGATTATTTTTAATATCACTGGTAAAAAAAAATAAGGTCCAAGTATGACTGATGCGAGGCTAAAAACCACCTAATTTTACCATCTTTTGCCTCGCATTTGATCTATTTTTAGTGTCGTCTTGAGCTTAAATGATGTGATTTACACTTGTGTTTCATGTCTTGTGTATGTAGGTGTTTCTTGAGGTATTTGGAGCTTAAAAGAGAAGAAAAAGATCACCAAGGAACTAAAAGGAACCAAGGAAGAATCGACGTTGCAATGCGTTGCAAAACAAGCGCAGAAAAGCCAAAGTAATTGTGCCTTGCGCCACTGCTGCAAAGCAAGCTAGTGGCGCAGAATTCTGATGCTCTCTGAACATTGAAGGCTTGCGCCACACCCTCCAAAGCAAGGGGTGGCGCGAGTTTGAGCAGCGGTCTGAATTTTCGGTTGTTCCTTGCGCCACAGCTCCGCTTTTGGGCTGTGGCGCGACACGGGACTTATCCTAACCCGATTGGAATTGGTTTTAGACATTCTAAGGGTTCCTAAACTCTATATAAACCCCCCATCCACGTTTTTAATGGGGAACAACTGATTTGGGGAGGCCAAAAGCTAGGGCAAAGCTCAAGAACAAGGTCAAGTTTATTTCTTTTATTTTAATTTCGATTTTTGCCTTGTAAATTCATGAAATCTCTTCTTCCAAAGAGATTCATGAGTAGCTAAACTTCTTAATTTCTAGGGTTGTGGTTGAACATGAAAGTTGTGGCTTGAATATCATATTATCTATTTTGCTTTCCGTCTATTGAGTTATTTATTTCTTCTTGCTTTCAATTATTCGTTTGATTGATCATCTTGCGAATATTATCTAGGGCTTGTTTGTTGGACTTGAAAAAGGTAACGACAAGTGTAAAAAGAGGAAATAGGGCTAGTTTGTGAACCTTATAGGGAAAGGGAATCGATTCGTCACTGAGGATAGAAATATACCCTGTGACCTAGCTTAGTTGATACAGACGATATCTTTATGCACTTCACTATTAACCGATGACCATAGAAATATAGGCGTTAGGAATAATCGAGTAGGCTTAGAGTTGTTGGAAAGACGCTCAATATAGCTACAATTAACCTGCAACTAGTAACTCAGGAAAGCAAATCAGACGAACGATTGGATAGCGCAACTAGATTGTCGAAACACCGCAACCCTAGATCTTTTCTCGAATCTGAATTACAACACAACTAATTTGCGACTTGTTTACAATTGTTTTGATTTATATTCAAGAAACTCAAATCACTCTTTATTATTAGTTACCTACTGAATAGCTCGCATAAGAATTCAAACTAGAAATCAATTCATCAAATCCCTGTGGGTACGATATCTGGACTTAAATCCATTATTACTTGAACGACCACGTACACTTGCGTGTGCAAAAGGACACAACAATGACCATCAAGCTTATCTCGCAGCAAAGCGTGAGATCGCTCAATTATCAACTACCTTCTATCTTAATATTTGACCTCCTAACCCTTCCATCTAAGAAAGGTCATGTTCTCGTTTAGCTCAGATATGTCTTGTCCTGTCTAATCACCTCCCCCAATGCCAATTTGGTGAAACAATTCAAGCCACAAAAATTGTAGTTCGTTCGAGCTAAACGAAATTGTGTTGCTATTTGTCTTTTCTTCTGTAAATAATCGTATTGATACAACTTATATCATACAAATACAAATGATACCTGTTTATATATAGAATTACAAATGTTAAGTTTGTTATGTGATCTCATTAACTCACGTATATTTTGTTCTTGTGTCTTCGTGCTGGCAGTTCAGAGAATTAACTGAAGAAGTCAAGAAGGTATTGGATGGCTGCACTTAAAAATTCTTGATCTCAATATATCTTGGACATGTCCTTGTGGAGTTTCTCCACACATGAAACATGATTCCATAAAGTTTTATGTACTCCAAAGTGTGTGATGTGATGCATCGATTCTTGGTTTTCTTTGATGCTGCTACAAACTATGCATTAGTTGTTTTGATAAAATCTTGGTAGGACTTTCATTTTCTCTCTTGTCATGGAAGTTTTACTCTCATGTGCTAGTGTGTGTGCACTTTGTTTAATAATGGTGGTGTCTTAAGCAGTCTGATATCGACTATTTTATCTGATGTCTATTATGATCGATTTTGATTCGTTTCAAAATCTTTTCATAACTTGGGTGAATATATATATATATATATATATATATATATATATATATATATATATATATATATATATTGGAAAGTTAAGAGTTTTGGATAAGAGTTTGAGTGAAAGAATTTGCTATATGCGGCTGACCAACGGACTAAATATATTTGGCTATTTTTGAAAATTTTCAATTTACTTGTGAAAAATCTTATTTACGTGAGTAGAGTCCTCTTATCTCAAAGTGAGTTTAAGCTTTTGGGTTTGATAATTAATTAAATTTCTTAATTACGAATTTAAAGCTTCTTAATAACTATGAAGGGATTTAAAGAATTCTCCAATTTATCCTATGAACTTAAGTTATTTGTCTAGATTAAATTGTGTTTGATAACTATACGAGTAATAAATTAAAACAGATTTCATAATTAAAACGAAACTTAGCAAATATTAAAAGATCATAAGAACATCATAGATTCTCTTGGGCATAACCCATCTTAATACAAGATAAGAGCTAGTCCAAACTCAATCCATCATCATCCACCCTTCAACCTCAATAATCAATTCTCTTGTAGCCAAATTTCACTCAAATAAGAAAAATATAAAACTTCAAAATTGCCTTCCTAAATTATTTTCTTCATGTCCAAGTTTCAATACAATAATTTTACTACTTTGTATAATTGTTTGTTTTAGTTTTCTTTGCAGGTTAACCTAAAATGTAAGACTCAATCATTGAACATAAAATTTCTGTTAAGTGTAAATTAAAGTTTGATGAATAATTTGTAAAGTCCAAATTATTAGAAAAGTTAAAAATTGAGAATGGAGTGAATCATTTTATTTCATATTTGAAACGTCATAAGGTAGAAATAAATTCTTAAGTTGAGCCAAGCTTAAAATTTATAAAAACAATGGGCTAAGTTGGGTAGGTTGGATTATGATTGTTGACATTTAATTTTTTTCCTTCATATTTTGAGTTAATTTTTAAGTTTCTTTGATTTCAAACAATGCTGAAATAATTAATTTATTAAAGTAAAATTGATTTACAAATAATTTCAGGCTAACTTTGTAACTTTTAAATAAAATAATGTGTTCTATATTTAATTATATGAGATTATATAATTTATACTTAAGAAACTACCTCGAAAATTATTTTCAAGTAAAAATTGTGATGTAATTGAAAACGCTTCACATTTTCTCAAATTGATTTAAATTGAAAAGTTGATTGCAATTAGCTTTTGATTTAAAAAGGGATTAATTTTACTTTATTGAATAATTATTTTGATTTGTCAAAATCATAGGCTTATTAATTAATTTAGACTTTAATTTGTCTTGAAATTTATTTCTTAAATCGATTAATCTGCCATTTTATTTAACTAATTTGACTAAAAAATCAACTTGGGCCATCTTTTAAATCTTCTACCCAGCCCACTCTTCCTTTTCTCTACTTTCTGGGTAAACCACATAAATGGGATAAACTACAGAAATAACCCTTTTTTGAATGACTTTGTTTTTTTGTCCCCATAAGTAAATCTTACAGAACTAGTCTTCCTTTTTTTTATGCATAGAACAAATTCCTTTTTGTCCTTCTATACCTCAAATATTCTTAAACAACTCTAAACTCTCCATGGTCATTTGTCTTTCAACTTCTTCTTTTTTTCTCTTTTTTATTTTTTTTTATTTTTATTGTTTCTTTTCTCCTTTTTTTTTTCTTTTCTTTTTTCTCTTTGATTCCTTCCAAACAACAAGTTACGCCACATGGGCAAGAGTTGATATTATCACATTGTGTCTTAATTTATGATATGTTCTATAACTCTTGCCTTAGAGACAATACTTAGCCCAAAGACTTTCAAATAACAAGTTACGCCTTATGGACAAGAGTTGACACTACCACATTCTGTCTTGATTTATGAAATGTTCCATAACTCTTGCCTTAGAGGCAAGACTTACCCCAAAGACTTTCAAACATCAAGTTACGTCTATGGGCAAGAGTTGACACCACCACATTGTGTCTTGATTTATGAGATTTTCTATAACGTTTGACTTAGAAGCAAGACCTAGCCCAAGAACTTTCAAACAACAAGTTACGCCCCATGGGCAAGAGTTGACACTACCACATTGTGTCTTGATTTATGAGATGTTCTATAACTCTTGCCTTACAGGCAAGTCTTAGTCCAAGGACTTTCAAACAACAAGTTACGCCTCATGGGTAAGGGTTGACACTACCATATTAATGAAATCTTATTGGAACTGTCCATATCATGTTTATCTTTCGGAACCATATCACTTTTCGAGACGGTATTTTGTAAATGACATGTGTCTAAGGAATAGTTTCTACAAAGCAAATTCTTCCAAGATATGTCTAATTAGTTTAATTTGGAATTCAAGTGCACAGAAACTAGTATATACGTTATGTTATATTAATCTTTTAACTTTTTGTATGTTTACTTACTCTTTATTTTTTGAGTATCCTTGATAAAAAATTTGACTCTGTCACTGATATCCAACTAGATATAGAAAGTGTTTGTCTTAATCGACCAACTTTCAAAGGTAAAACTAAGGTTGATGTATATAACTTTTTTCTCTAAATAACTTTATTTGTGCCAGAAATCTATCGGAAACAATCTCTCTACTTCACAAAGGTAAAGCTAAGGTCGATGTATAGTACCCTCTTCAAATCCATTTATATGAATAATGAATTACACTGAATACATTATTTTTTGTTGTTGTATTCATTTCTATGGGTTGCGTCGACCATTGAACTATAAATGTGGACACAAATTTAAAAAGAGATATTCTTTTCTTTTGATCCATGATTTTAGTGGGAACTATTTTGGGTGAAATAAATGTATTATTCAAAAAGTTATGCATATTTGACAAATTAAAATAAAAGAAGACATTATCATATATATTATCTCATCTGGTGTTTTGTATAATATTGGGATCTCAATTAATTTGAAGGAAGGAATCATATTTATCCTACCATAATTCTTGTTGATCTATTATTGCATATATTGATTTCCAGTAAAAGAAGCTAAAGTTAAACTTATCGTGACATTTAGATCGACGTTCGCACACAAAAAAATATATATAAAAAATAAGGTTGCATTGTTAATATACTATTTTATTCTACATAAAATAATATTTAATTTTTTGCATAACGTAATATAGCTAGTTAGATCATAAATCTCATCTACTAACCGCAACGAAATGCATCTTTAAGTATTATAAAGATTCTTTTTTGGTCTTTCATCTTATACTTGACATTTATAATGGAGTCTGACTAAATTAGCGTGGTGAGAAGTCTCACATTGATGGATAAAGTGTTTCTAATAAAGACAACTGCATATTTGAGACTCAAATATGTGATCTCTAATTAAGGATAAAAAATATGTATCGCTGTATGATAAGATTATTTTTTCTTATGAGGTAACGAAACATTAGATTGTTCTATATATTGAATTGAGTTATACAATTACATACCTTGAATGTGACATAAATTAAAATCATATCAACTTGTCATGATTTTGAAATGTACTTTTTTCCTTTTCTTTATTTGTATGAAATCTCATGTATATACAATCAACCAAATGACTCTATACGTGTAAGCAATAAAGATTAGAATTGCAATCTATTACTATCACTTTAGAGCAACACTTATATCACAAAACTTCCTCTCAATTATTTTTTTAATCTTTTTATTCTTCTTTATTTTGATGGAACAGGCACTCAAAAAGACGAAAGAGACTTCTGAATCTTGTGATCTTAAACTAAAAATACGTAAAAAAAATAATCAAAATTTCTTTTAATTGTGTGGTCTTAAACATGTCATATAGAAAATTAAAATTGAAGAGTTGCCAAAAACAGAACGAGTCATTCTTTTTTAAATGGACTAAAAAGAAAAGTAAGATAAATAAATTAAAACGGTGAGAGTATTACACATGATCTGGTGGGAAATTGGAAAAAATAATATAAGTTAATGAAGTGTAATTTAAACAATCGAATCCCTACAGATTTTTTGCACAATATTTTATTCTCCTAACAAAATACTCCAACTCATGACGAAAAAAAGAAGGAAAAATAAAACATGGATATCATTATTATATAAAGATTCGCCAACTGGAAAACTTGCAAATCCAGGAAATCTCAGTGCTAAAAAATACTTACTCCCTTCGTCCCATTTTATGTGAGCTACTTTTCTTTTTGGTCCGTCTCAAAAAGAATGTCCTATTTCCTTATTTGGTAACTTTTTGAAGACACAATTACTCTTTTACCCTTATTGGTCTCACTTAATTAAAAAGTGAATGCATTACCTTTTATTTTTTAAGGACAATATGGTAAACATTATCAAGTCAAAACTTATTTCTTAAACTCCGTGCCCAGTCAAATTAGGCCACATAAAATGGAACGGAGGGAGTAAGATATTATATGTTTAATTATTAATTTGAACATCCTTTATGTTATTTAAAAATATGGTACTATTATTATTATTATTATTATTATTATTGTTATTGTTGTTGTTGTTGTTGTATAATTTTTAATCTTTCAAACAGAAATTTAAAACTTAAGAAAATAGATCATGTTCACTCTAGTACTCTAAATTATGTCATTAGTTTTTTAGTGCAAAAGGTACTTTTTATCAATAACTTAGGACTTATAGTTTTAAAAAAAATTAATTTTTGTACAAGATTAGAAAACAAGAGAATATTTACACATGAAAAATGATTTTTTAGCATTTACTTTTAAAATTAAAATTTTCTTGTACCTTTTGTCACATGTGCTAAGACAAAGATCTAATTACAACGTCGAATGTCGTGGTAGAATGTTAAAACCTTTAATTTACCAAAAAAATAAAATAAAAAAAGGTACTATTAGTTTTAAAAAAACAAATATAAATAAAAGATAAAATTACTTAAAATTATTGAACTTTATAACCATTTGTAGCTTGAGGCACTATGCATGAAGTTATTTTGTCAAACCTAACTGCAGATATTGCAAATCTGAATCGAATATATATACAAAAAACATTAATTAAAAGGCAAATACGAATTAAATAATAGTGTTATATAAGTTACCTCGTAAAAGATTTACTGTTTAAGGTGCAATCACCTTTTAAATTTTCTTGCATTCATAACTAGTTAAGAATTTTCAACATTAAAATCACAATTATTTCAAGTTCGACAAAACGAGTTTTGAATTTCAAATATAAAAATTGAGTTTAAATTAAGTAAATGTTATTTGAAAAAGCGTGAAAGAGATGAAGATTAGTAGTTGAGAAAAATTACTTTTAATTTTGAATATATACATTCAAAACTTCATACAAACATGCTTAAAGTTTGTCCTCGGCCTTGACAAGCCAAACTTTAGGCACAATTATTGAAAGTTTATCTACTTCAGGCACAAACGTTATAAACGTAATTTTTGACATCAACCACATATGCCTAATGTTAGTTCTGAAATGACTAAATTCATAAAAAAAATTTAAAATTACAACTATGACTTAAACGGTATTCCCAAAATCAGCCATCTGTGCTTTTAGCCTTTTATATAGTTGGTAGCCCGCTGAACTAAAGCTTTCATTATGTGTAGGGTTAGGGGAAGGACCGAACCACAAGGGTCTATTGTACGTAATCGTACCCCACATTTATGCAAGAAGCTATTTCCACAGTTTAAACCTGTGACCTCCGGATCACATGACAACAACTTTACAAATTACTCCCGAACTCTCCTTCAAATGGTATATGTTCACCAATCTCAAATCGAAATAAAATTTTGCGATTAGTCCTAAAACTACTGAAAATTTTATTATTAGTTTATTAATTCTCCTGGATGGTCCAATTAAAAGAAGAACAAAGAAATGTCACTCTTGACAAATTGAAGGTTAATATGAACACAAAAGTTACTTTTTCTTTTTTAAAGACACAATTATAACTTTTGCTTTGTTAAAATGGAAATAATGAGATCAAGAATAATGACCACTAAAATAAAAAGGAAAAAAAACCCACAAGAATATTGCAAACTTGTCTTTTTAAAAGAAGAAGAAAAAGGAGTGTTCAAGAATCAATAGTGTTTAAATAAAAGGGAAATTCACACCTTATAATTAAATAAAATTCACTTTGAAAATTCATATGAAACTTAAAAATAGACTTGATAATCATATTATACTTCAATTAATCTGGTTTGTAGAAAAAATTTGATATTTATCATTTACAGATTATAAATAATCTAATACAATTTCATTATTTATATACACCTATCTTTTCAATTTGGAGTGTAAAAAATTTGATATTCTATTAAATAGATTTAACAAAGTTCAATAATTGATACATCATTTAATGATTCAAATTTTAATTTTTAATTATGATATGATGTTTTATCTATCAAATGGCATTTCAACTATTATCGTAAGTAGCCCGTTGCAAAGTCATTTACAAGCATAAGCTTCTTCAAGAAGATGGGGAGTAATAAATGAACAAATTTCAATTTATTTTTTTTAGTACACATTTATTTGTCATATTTTTTTTCGTGAGTTAAATCCTATAAGCTCTAAAAATATATTTTCTCATCATATTAATATGAGAAAGATTACAACTTACTCCTTCTAGTCCATATTTAGTGAATTATTGTAGACATAAATCAAAGATTACTTTCGTTGTTACCTTTTTCAATTAATTTCAAATTATCCCCTAAAAAATGCAAAACATTCAAGTACATCACTAAAAGAGAAAGATGAATATGCAAAAAAATCCCAATAATTCTCTTTGAATTTTGAAAAATTTATCATTTCGAACTGTGAAAAAAATCTCAATATTCTCATGAATTTTGAAAAATTTATTTATTTTGGACTGTGAAAAATGTCTCAATAATTCATAAGGGGTGGGTCGTTTGGTAGAGTGTATTAAAAATAATAATGCATGCATTAATTTTGTATGTTTGGTACACTTTTTCATTCTATGTAGTATTACTAATGTAATGGATCTATTGCATGCATTAGTACGATTAAAGTCACAATTGCCCCTCAAAATCTTTTCCATATCCTTTCCACCATATTTATAGAGAGTATTTTTATAAAAAAATATTTTCTTTTAGAAATTATGCAATTCATATTATTTTTAATACATCAAACCAAACACTGCATGATAAAAATGCAAGCATAACTAATACAAATATTATTAATACATCATATTTTGCATTATTCTTATACACCCTACCAAACGACCCCTTAATATATGAATTAGAAGGAGTATAATTTTTTTAATATAATTTTCAATTTAGCTCCAGTAAAAAAACTTTAGTTTTAGTTACAAAATTAGCCACCGTTTGCGCTTCGTTGTCCTCCATCGAATTCCAGCAACTATTCCTACAATATTTTATTTTTCACAATTTCAGACCATTTCTCTCTCTCTCTCTCTCTCAAGTTTCTACAGTCCTTAGAGCTCTAAGAAGTTTCTAGAATCTGGATCGTCAGAAACAAGCTTCGCCGGAGGTGGTGGACCCGCCGATGGCTGAACCGTCGGAGAGATTGGATCGGCCTTGTAGCTCCGGCGAAGTATCCGTCACCGTTGAGAAGGAAAATGATGAAAATAATACTGTTGGTGGTGGTGCTGCGAGTGCTGAATTGGAGAGTAGAGAGGCAGTTGATGGTGGTTCAGTTTCCAATGGTGTCGTTACTGACTCTTCAGGTTTGTTAAATTTGTCAGGATTTTGTTGGACCTAGAAACAGTACTACTTAATAGTAATTGGAAATTAATGCTATTAGTACTCTCTCTGTTTCTCTGTTTCAATCCAAGTATATTAATTTGACTGGACACGAAGTTTAAGATATATTAAAAGAGAGGTTTTTGAAGGTTGTGATCTAAAAAATGTGTGTAGTCCTTTATTGGAACAAGCCAAAATAAGAAAAAGAAAAAAAAAAGACACTTAGGACCCGTTTGGCCATGGAAATCAAAAACATATTCACTTTATTTGTTATTTTTGAAGTTGGAGTTGTGTTTGGCCATGCTATTTTGAAAATGTGGTATTTTTGAAGTTAAAAAATATAAAAAGTGATAATAAATTTAAAAAAATTTAGAGTTTTATGAAAATTGGGTATTTTATGAAAATAAATTTTTTATATATTTTTTGAAAAAAAAATAAATTAAAAAGTGCAAAAAGTGAATCCAAAAATAGTGAAAACACCCTTGAGGTTGTTTTTCAAAAATTCAAATATTGTGAAAACGTATTCTCAGAATATTTATGGCCAAACAAATATAAAGAGAGATTTTTGAAAGTTGTGATCTAAAAACTGTGTCTTAGTCCTTTATTGGAACAAGCCAAAATAAGAAAATAAGACACTTAAATTGGGATGAAGGGAGTAGTATATATCAGGACTGTCATTGTGGAAGCTATTTTGTGGCATGTTAGTAGCCAAATCTATAAACAACCAAGCAAACAAACAACAACTATGCCTGTGCTATATTTTACGACTGTCATTGTGGAAGCTATTTTATAGTACTCCCTCCGACTTAGTTTGTCTGGTTTTGATTTGGCACGAAGTGTGGTTTTGAACTAAAGATATGTAGAATGTACCAAAATATTCTTTCATCTTGTGGTCTTAAAACATGTCATGAGGAAAGTTGAAATTAAAGAGTTGTCAAAAAAGGAAAGATACATTCTTTTTGACTCTTCAGGTTTGTTTTTTTGTTTTTGTCTCTGAAAGCGACTCTGACTGTTAATTCAGGATTCTGTTGGACTTAGAGATAGTAATAGTAGTACATGATTGGTAGTTAATGCTATTAGTACTCTCTTCGTTTCAATTTAAATGTCTAGTTTGACTGGACATGGAGTTTAAGAAATAAAAGATCATGGTATCTTGGTATGTGTTTCTTGTGGGAGGCGGAATTAGTCAAGGTGCATGTAAGCTGACCTGGATATTACGGTCACCCAAAAAAAAAGATTCTTGTGATCTTAAAATGTGTGTAGTCCTTTATATGTTGTGGTTTTAAACTTGTCATGTTAGAATTGGAAAACTTACTAATTATATAAAAAGGCATTCTTTTTGGAACAAGCTGAAAAGGAAATTAAGACACTTAAATTGGAACGGGGGAGTAGTATATTTATGACTGTCATTGTGGAAGCTATTTTGTAGTAGCATTTTAGTTGGCAAGTCTATAAACTAGCAAGCAACAAACAACAAATGTGCCTCAATTTCGAGCAAGTTGGGATCGGCTATATGAATGGATCCATACTGTCCATGTTGCTCTCCTTAAGCTTATTCCAGTCTGATATTATGTAAAATAAAATTAAAAAGCACCAGAGATTATCTATATTTTCTACTGGCTAGCTGAATCTTTGCAAGTTTAAATTTTTTCTCTCGTTATTGAGGAACAGTGGTGGATTAGTGTGTCGCAGCTCCCAGCCGTTGATCTGAACTGCAATACATGTTACACTCTGCGTCTCATTTTATATGAATGTTTTGACTAGAGAGGAATTTGACAAAAAGAAACAAAGGAAGTCTTTTGATACATAAGCTAATGTATGCCAAGTACCATTATTGACCATACTAACAAGATAACAATTTAACGAGGGATGGTAAGAGTTCGACATGCTCCTTTATCATTCCCTCTAATGAATAATAATGAATCAGCTTTTATATTGAGTGGTGTTCTGACAAGTCATGTTAGTAAGAGCAAAATGGTGATATCAAGATAAAAAAAAAGTTTCCAAATATATTTTGGACAAACTAAAAAGGAAAGAAGATCGCATAAAATGGGACGGAGGATACTAATTTTGATCTTTATCCTTATAATCATGTGAGCCTCCATGTCGTTTTTAATGATTAGCTCTTGAGATTTTTTTTCCTGTGGGTCAATTCAGTGTTGGCGAGCGCCATGTCGCCAATGGCTCGTGTCGCCACCTGCCTTCGTGGCGATGCGATAATTTTAGGTTTTTTTTTTTAGGGTTTTTGAGGATAAAAGGTAATTTTAGGGCTTTTTTTTTTCATTTTGCTTTGTTCGACTCTTTGCGTGGCGATTGGCGACTGCGGCTAAGCCCTAAGTCTTCGACTGGTAGAGATTCCGGCGACCGGCGGCGGAGACTCCGGCGGGTAAGTATCGTTTCTCTTTTTTTTTTTTTTTTTTAAAATACTTTCTTCTTCTTATTTTCTCCACTGGTCAGTACATAGTCTACTGATTTTTTTTTCTTCTCCTACTTTCTTCTTCCTCTGATTTTCTTCTCTGTTTTTCTTCTTCTATTTCTTCCTCTGTTTTTTTTTTTCACAAAGAGTAAAACTGTAACAGACTAACAGTATATACTCTATATGTAAAAATCTTTTTTTTTTTATAACTTATATAATATACTAATTAATATCGTAATTGTTTGATGACTTTAATAAACTTTTAGAGTTTTGGTATTGCTTGTTTTATGGATTGTTGAGTCTTGAGTCATTCAAGTTCTAGACTTTTTTAGTATCGACTATCTATAAATTAAGTTTTTGACTTGAAATATTTGCTAAGATATTATTGCTATTGAGATTTTGATTATTTATATATGCAATTAAATTTTTTAATTTTTTGATATTAATTGTCGCCGCACTTTCAAAAGGCGATTGCCTCGCCGCGTGGCGAGGCAGAGCCTTGTCGCCTTTTGCCGTCCAAAACACTGGGTCAATTCAAAGGCTTGTGTTGCTTATATCTGTCAAAAGTTCTTTGTTTCTCCCTTTCTGTAGACAAAGTAGATGAACACTTACAGGGGTATGCTTTTTCTTGCGTAATCTTGGTTTTTCAATGTCTGACAGTCGATGAGAGGAGAGGATTTTTTTTACTTTGCAATGGCATGCGGTTTTCTTTTAAATTTGGAAAAGAAAAAAAAAGAAAAGGAAACACATGTCCTTATCTGAAAAATGGGATGGAATTTCTTCAGATAGGTCTCACCAACTATTGCAATGCCAAATTCTAGTTATGCGTTATGCATAATCATTAGAAAATGAATGTTTATGAGTTCTGCAACTGAAAATGCAGTTGATTACTGTGACTTCTGAAGCTTTTTGAAACGGACCATCTGAAGCTGACTGCAAGCTTGCAATTTAATATGCTAGGGACCACTACGATGGAACTTACCAGAGTAAATACGTTGCCTCAAGAGATTTTGAGTTCTGACAAGCCACAATCACCTTCAGATCATCTTAAGTTGGGAAGATCAAAAACTGAGACACCGAGGCATAGTAGCGGATTTGCTCAAGAGGCAGCAAAAATTTTTGATAATAAAATTTCTGAACAACAGAAGGTATAATGCATAATGATTTCTTCATGTCACATCAAGCATATTTCTTTTTCTTTTATGATAAATATATCATGTCATGATTTTTTTTGCACTCTTGTTATTCTCTTCTCTGTAGTCCCTTCTGTTGAACAGAACTTACATTTCTTTTCCATTTTCCCTTGCTTTCTTTCTTTAAGCCTATTATTGTAACTTCCTATCTAAACAATCTGATTGCCAAGACTCTTCATTTGTTATCCAGAATCTGGGATGTGACTTTTATGCAAACACATTCCACTGTAGCGTTGTGATTACTCCTGTAATATTGGCAGGAAAGATTGCTTGCTGCAAAGCAGGCATTTCTTGACTGAAGCTCAAGAACCTATGTTCAAGTTCCTCCTAGATAAACATGCCAATGCCATTTGAGTGGTGTAGGGAGAACTAATTTGCTCTCAGAATTTTCTAATTAGTTTGAAGATGCAATTTATTCCCACCCCAAAAGACATTACTCCTTCCTAAAATAGAAAAAATTTACAACATTCATGCATTCAAATTGTATAAAAGAACACATCCAATCCCAAGCTAGTTGGTTATTTATTTGGATAAATAATAGTACTGAATTTGAAATTGAGCTTGCTTCCTGATATGTATCCTTTGGACCCTTTGCCTGCTCAGTAAAGGATTTAAATATCGATGCACATCTCAATTATGTATTTTTGTCTAGCCAATGAAATAAGATTGGTTGATAAGTGCCCCGGAGACAAAAAGAGGCAAATTACCCCCGAGTGTGGTTTACAAGGGTCAAAGACTTGAAAGGAGAGGTCTTCTTTACTTTCTTTTACTTAGCCTCTATGTGTGTTTATGACCTATATCCAAGAATGGTCCAAGTGAATCTTCAGAAGCCATAGCAAAATGAACTCTTGACACAGTTAAATAGAGTCAACTGCATTCTTATGGACAATAAAGACTAAAGTTGCAGGAAAAGGAAGGAGAGGTTTAAATTTTTGACATATATATCTTAGGCTAAGGACTGGAAAAAAGTTTAGAAGAGACAAAGAGACCTTGCAGTTGCCAATTAGGGTTGGGATAGGCTTCAAAAATTTGGTTTTGAAGTATATATAGGCGATTGTGAAGAACAACCGAAGAATGTTATGATTCTTATAAAAACCAACCAGATTATGTTGTGGTCGTCCAGCAAACTGATTAACCATACTACTACTGTGAAGCGCTGACGAAACATTATTTGTATGATTTCCATAACATTATTTGATAGTAATAGTACGAAGCATTGACTAAACATTATTTGTATGGTTACCATGACATTATTTGATAGTAATAGTATGAAGTATTGATTGTGGAAGGAAAGATGAGGTTTTTGGAGTTAAAAGGTGAGGTCTAGTTGAAAGAAGTGCATATTCTGCGCATCTTCCCAAGCTTTGTGAAGGGCGGAAGTTAGTGTCTTAAGTACTTTGAGGTTTTTGCATAATGTACAATATGAAAGAAAGAGAAATGGCAGACCTGCATCAATGTGCTAATGATGGACAATCGATTACGTAGGCAAACTCTCGCCGAATCTTGTTTGCAAACTGAGTTAATGATTTGCTTTGATCATGCTAAATATGATAACAGATAGAGCTTTTGTCTATATAAATTCAGGGAGAAGATCATAATAACTACTTAGAAGGAAGACTAGAGGGTCATTAGTCTAAATTGTTACCTCAAATATTATGCCACATATATACTAGCCAGCCATGTGTAAACTTCACCTGAATTCAGGTGTCCATGCGTAGCCTAGTATACTGACTAGCCATTTTATGATTCTCGCTCATGTGAATGGGGCTATTCTCCTATATTGAGTTGAAACGAGATAGAATTTTTGGTGTGAGCTTCTGTCGATAGTGTCAAGACAAATAACCAAATCAACTCTGTCATATTGTGGAAAACAACTTATCCAACTGCGAAACAAGCAAAACTTCATCTTTGCCCTTTGACTCATCGTTAGCATTGGAATTTCTTTTTTTCCTTTTTTGATGAAGTAACTTGTTTCATTACCGACCTCAAGAAGATGCAAAGAGTACAAAAGTAGATATGCTAGCTCCATTACATGATAAAAGTTAAAACCCGGAAGCCAGCCACAAAATTAGCATTGGGTTTCAAGCTCTCCATTGCACATGCTAAATGAAGTCCTCTTTCCTTTTTTCCTCACTGTCTGCACTTAGCTTTTCGCAGGCTATTATAAGCCAAATATGAAAATGTGGTTTAGTGAATCCTACATTAATCTTTATAAAATAGTGCCATTAAACTCAAAAGTCTGTTTTCCTGAAGGAGTCACTTAGGCTTTATTTGTTTTTATTAAGATAAAGACGTCCGAATCTAAATACACATCTAAATATGAAAATGTGCATTCAAATTTGGATGTATGAATCTGAATACACATTTGGATGTTAAGATGTTCTATTAAGATTTGAATACTAAATAATTAAGGCTGTTTCTTTTCTCTCTATCTGAATGTATAAAGCTTGCCTTTATTTAAATATCAATATAAATAAACTTTAAATAAAAATACTAAATTAAATTAATAATATATATTATTAAAACATTCTAAAATTAAATTACGGTTGGGGGTGGTGATGTCTAGCGGTGGTGGTCTAAGTTGCTCGGACTCGGGTGCGCGGGTGTCCAATACCGATGCGAATCTAGAGGTTGGGTCCTTAATGATCTAAATTTCAAGATTTGGTGGTTACCCCTGCCGATTGAAGATGATGTTGCCCGATGTTGTTGGTTTTGGGTAGTAGCTATTGTTGATGGATAGTTGTGGCGATGATTGTAAATGGTGGTGGTGACTAATTGCAGTGATTAGTGGAGGTGGTGGTGGCGATGATTGTAAATGGTGGTGGCGACTAATTACAGTGATTAGTGGAGGTGGTGGTTGTGGCTGAGAATGGTGATTATGGGTGGTGGATGATAATGGTGGGCGGCAGTAGCCATAGTTCTTAATAGTGGGCGGGACGGTTAGAGGTGAAGTGTCATCTTTATAGAAATCCTTGAATAAACATCTTAATGATAGTAAGGTTTTGTTGTAGATCTGAATCATCCCGATCTACTCAGACCCATTAAGTGGCTGTAAAACTAAAAAAACAAACACACTTGATGATTAAGATTAAGAAACAAACAGACTTAATGATGTATGAGATATAAATAATTAAGATGGAGGATTTACATTAATCTATATATAATAGCACAATTTGACTCAAAAGCATGTTTCCTGAAGAGGTCACTTAGAGACCTAAATAGAAAACAAGGAGTCGAGTCATACCAGATATTCCTTGGACTACAGGAGAACATTGACTACTTACATCTCAGGATATAGCAAACTATGTTGCAAGAAGTAGACACAGTCGTTTCTATTATTTGTCTATCATTATAGCTTTCTGTTGTGAGTGAATTTCTTGGGTTTTCTCAAGTAATAAGTCCTGTTAGTGGAGCTACCAAACAATTGGAAACAAACGGGAAACAACCTGTAGTTAGTAGGAGTTCTACTGCCCTTTCTCAACCTTTCACTTCAATCCAAGGTCAAACTCGCCATCTGTTTGTCATAATTTGAAGTGTGTGTGTGCTTACCAATAAAAACGTTAAGTGTGTACACTTTGTAAAGAATCAAGCAGTTCTTTTACCAAAGATAACTTTTCCTAAATATTATGTGTGTTGGTCAACCAGGCCAAATCATGATTAAATAACAACAACATACCCAGTGTAATCCCACAAGTGGGGTTTGGGGAAAATCTTGATTAAATAGAAAATTAAATACATAAGGGTTGTTGCTGAGTGGATAAAGCCATGCAGTCAAAGTCTATTGCTCCATGTTCATTAGAGCATGTCAGTTGGGTTTTCTTCTTCTTCTTTTTTTTTTTAAATTTCATAAACATGATAGTTCTTCATAGACATCTAATTATATCTTAGAGCCAAAATGGAATATCTTCATTGCTATCTATCTTTTATGTTTATGGCATCATTATATTATTTGGTTTGTCTATCCTCTGGTGTTTCCTGATAAATTTATTTGATTTTATAATATACCTTTTTTGTTTATCTTATAAAAAGGATGGATAAAAATTTCTGTTACCTGTGTGAGATGTGTGTTAACCACTTAAAGTGCTGCAGCTCAATCTGTTGAAGAGAATAGCTACTGTCAAACATGATGGTACTGTGGAATTTGAAATTCCGGATGATGTTGAAACCCCCAGCGTGCTTGGAACTGGATCTGAAAGTGTACATTCTGCAGTTGAGGATGAACCTCTTGATGCAACAGAACTTCAATATTTTCCACCGATGCAGATTGTAATGCTTATTGTAGGAACACGTGGTGATGTGCAGCCCTTTACTGCAATTGGCAAGCGTCTGCAGGTACTTCAATATCATTTGGCAAACAGATTGTATGTGTACAAGCTAAGGGTGTGTCTAGGTTGTAGATACGTATATAGCTCTTTGCATCTCAGTTTGGTGAGGACGGAGTTGCAAATCGTTCTGATAGGTATGTGTGTTTCTCTATGTATTAAGTTCTGCAATGGAACATGGCCATCCCACATTTTCTTTTCTTGGTTTCCATCTTTTTCTTTTGGCAATGCTAATAATTTATAAAATCCAGCCTTCTGTATGCTAGATCTTGATACTCAACATCCTACTCCCTCTCAACCCTTTCCAAATCTGGTTCCATTGCTGCTGGTTGTCTGACCCGAATTTTGTTGTAGAAATTGGATTTGATAACTTCTCGTGAAAAAAGAACTTGTAGTGATTTGTCAGTCCTTGTCATAGTGGAAAGAGTATGATGTGGTCTATGTTAGCTTCTTGACAGAACTGTTGATGCAGGATTTTGGCCATCGAGTGAGGTTGGCGACCCATGCAAATTTCAAAGAGTTTGTCTTGACTGCTGGATTGGAATTCTATCCCCTTGGGGGTGATCCAAAAATTTTGGCTGAATGTATGTTAATAAGTTCCTGTTTGTTCTGTAACTGATCTGGCAATCTATTCCGGATCTCCTGTCTTGCTTGTCCTTTGTGCAATTTCTGCTCATTTTGTCAATAAATGTTTCCTATTTTTATAAAATTTGAACTACATTGTGAGATTGAGCAGCTTGTTCATCATGATCTTTTTCCACTGTGCTCATGAAATAAATGGTGGAAAACCAGCTTTTTCTTGGTTTACATGTTTATAGGAGAACCTTGACACTAAATAATCACCAAAGAGAATTTAATGATTAGCATGCACTTCAACTTATTAATTTTCTAATTCAGTAAGCATCTTATTGCATTGCTTAGATGCACTTCATTTTTTTCTTAAACTCATTACAGATGTGTTCTGTGGGACTTGTCACTTTATACACACTGCACTAAACCACTGCATCTTTTGCCCCCTAGCTTTGCTTTGCCTGCAGATTTTCTTTTTCTGATTTCACTTGGACATGAATTTGAGGATTAGTATACGATGCATTTTCTTCCTACATATTATTTGCAAGATAAATTTCATACTGGCATCTGTGCTGGTCTATCTGGCAGTGTATATCTGTTGTAGGCATCCCTCGTGCTTACAGTCATTAAGTGTATGGGTTCGACCAGATGATGTCAATTTTCTTTTTCTTGCATCCGCAGACATGGTAAAAAATAAAGGATTCTTACCTTCCGGACCTTCAGAAATCCCTACTCAGAGAAATCAGATGAAGGAGATTATATACTCTTTACTTCCAGCCTGCAAAGAAGCTGATATGGATACAGGAGTTCCCTTCAAAGCGGATGCAATTATTGCTAATCCCCCAGCATATGGTAAGATTAGTAGTTTATCTACATCTTCGATACTATTTAATTCATGTCCTTGTTTATACATGCTGGCTTGTCCCTTTCTTTCCTATTTTTGTCATTGTCAAACTCTCATATATGCTGATATTTTTATCAAGTTATTTGCGTCAAGTTGTTTTAAGAGGCTGAATCAGTAGTTATAAGTAATAAGAAAGAATGGAAAGATTTTACTCCAGCAGGTTGAATAACTATTTCAGGTACTGACTCAAAAGCACATATAAGCTCCTTATCATATTGGAAAGGGCAAACAAAGCGAGTAATGCTTGGAGAGTATAAATTATATTACCCCATATAGTCGGGAAAGTTCTCCATCTGTATGTCAAGTGTGTGATGTGACCTTTTATTTGCACATTCAGCAAAAAAGTTTATTAAAAATATCTCAATTTTTGCTCCGTCAATTTGAAATAGAACAGATTCACTTGTACGACATTTGGCAATCAGAGAGACTTAATTACTGAAGAGAAACCGTCTCGGAGAATTTTATTAATTCGGGCAGTTATTCGCATATAATAAAAAAAAAATGAGTATTATATTGGAAATTTTGTTTAAATGCTTATGTTGGATTGGTGCTCATGAACTCGGCACTTAAATGTATAAAAGTAGTAGTCACATATTAGTACAGCAAATGTGTTCAATTAATAATGTCGATGAATCACAAGTGTGTAGTCAAGATGTGTATTTCTCTTTAAACTTGGAGATGCATCTTTTGTGCATATTTACCATTATTTCAGATCTTTGAAATATCATCTTGATTTGGAGTACTTTTTATGATGATGGATAGTATTTAAATTTTGTTCATTAGGTTAGAAGCACTATTGTGGAGTGGTAAATACACATGATTGAACTGCAAGTTTTTTAGTTCTTGCGGTTGAAGGCATGGAGTTGGATCTGAAGGGTGGTTGTGTGCGGGTTACAGCTAATACAATTGAATCCTTAGTTGATATTCACGTTTGTGGCCATTGGATTTAGCATTTGAGGCAACAATATAACTTGTTCCAATATGCATGCCTGTCTTAGTTTTATTGGTCCATAAAAGATCATCTCAACCTGTTAGGGGCTCCATGTCAAAGCTGTTTTGCTGATCAAACATTTCGGATGTATATAGATGTTCATGTGATGAAAGATTATTAAGTCCTACTAACATTGAATTTCTTCTCAGGGCATGTACATGTTGCAGAAGCATTGAAGATCCCAATTCATATATTTTTCACAATGCCATGGACGTAAGTCTGCTTGGGTAATAGAGGCTTCAGAAGCTATTTAGTTTTTCATTTTATTCACTTCACTTGAGATATCTTGCTGATAAGTTAGATCTTGGCCTTTACTTATCACTAAATATCATTTTATTTTTTTTACAGGCCAACTACTGAATTTCCTCATCCTTTGTCCCGTGTTAAGCAACCAGCTGGATATAGGGTAAGTTGGGTTTTGGCATCTGCCTTATGTATTTTGTGTTTACTGTTTCTTTGATGTTGCAATGCTGCGCTCTTTTTGTAACTCCCATTCCCATCTTCCCCACTTGAAAGAAAATGGTTGGTGTCTGTTCACATTTGCTCTTTTATGAATTCTGCAGCTATCATATCAGATTGTTGACTCCTTGATTTGGCTAGGAATACGCGACTTGATAAATGATGTTAGAAAGAAAAAACTGAAACTACGACCAGTCACATACTTAAGTGGTTCACAAGGCTCTGAGTTGGATATCCCACATGCATATATTTGGAGTCCTCACCTTGTTCCTAAACCAAAAGGTAGTCATTCTTCAGATTTTCTGTTAATCTGATAAACAAGTCCTTTCTCTTCTCATCTTTAACTTTGTTCTGAGGGTCTAATAGTTCATATTTCAAATACTGTATGATAAATCCCTTTTCATATTCAGTTACACCTATGAGATGCCTTGAATTTTTAATAAAGTTGTAACTCTAGCTTTATACTGTCTGACTTTTGCAGATTGGGGACCTAAGATTGATGTGGTGGGATTTTGCTTCCTTGATCTTGCGACGGGTTATGAACCTCCAGAATCACTTGTCAACTGGCTTGAAGCTGGTCCAAAGCCCATATATATTGGGTTTGGTAGTCTTGTGAGTTTCCCAGAGCCTTGCTTTCTTTATAATGTTTTCTATATATCCTCTTCTCCATTTCCCTCAATCCAACAAAAATAAAAAGGAAAAGCAAACCAAGCAAATTCTCTCCTTATGTATCCATCTGTCGCTTCTTTGGTTCTGCTGAGGAAGCTTTTGAAAAATGGGCATTCTTGTTGTTGTACCTTTGCAGTTGGACTCTGGGGGTAAGTGGTGTTATATGTGTGTAATTCGAACTGTGTTCAACAATCTGTCGTTTCATTTCAGACACTTTTCTCCACATTAAGCGCATATCAAAACACAAAAAGGGTATGCATGCTCACCAGGAAAGGGTCTGCTATACGAACTACCTTCTTAGCGTTTTTAAGATACAATTCAAACAATTCTAAATATCGTTCATGCTAAACTCGTCCTACAAATCAAATTACTGTTTGATATTCGACTTCAGATCCATCTTCTACTTTTAACTTATTTCTTCAAATCTCAGCCTGTTCAAGATCCACAGAAAATGACTCAGACAATTGTTAAAGCACTCGAAATCACTAAGCAAAGGGGAATCATTAATAAAGGATGGGGTGGCCTTGGAAACTGTAAGTTCTCTCCTGCATTTACTTTATTCTGCTTATGAGAATAACCTGTTTGTTTTTCTATAGCACTTGTGTACTTGACTATTCGTAGATCATCTCTTTGAGAGGATATTCTCAGCTTATTTTACCTGCTTTTCTTTGTGTCTTCAGTGGCGGAACCAAAAGATTTTGTGTATTTGCTCGATAATGTTCCACATGATTGGCTTTTCTTACAGTGTGCCGCAGTGGTGAGTCTTTACTACCTTGTTTTTGTTTCTTTCTTCTTTAAGATATCCATTACTTTTTTTCTTTCTTCTTTAAACTATTCATAATAAGATAAAGGTGGCTTAAGGAAACATAGGAAGAGAGTACAATTGCCTGGGCAAGAGTCATAGGAGTCTGGATCATAATTTTGGGCTTGTCTATATGCTGGACTGTTTGGAAATGAATTGGGTGAAATATATTATTAGGAGCTCTTTCTTTTTATCAATTTAAGATCAATGAAATATTTCCCATAGTGTTTCTTACTAGGGCTCAAGCCTTGGAAACTGTCTCTGGCAGAAATGCAAGGTAAGGCTGCGTACAATACACTCTTGTGATGGGGCCCTTCCCCGGACACCGCGCATAGCGGTAGCTTTAGTGCACCGGGCTGCCCTTTTTAGTGTTTCTTACTAGGATTGTACGTCTCTTTCTTTGTCAGTGCATCCGTCCTTTCTTTAAAATTGATTTCTGATACCAACTAGTTAAGGTTAAGGCTTAGTTATTGTTAAAACTTACATTAGCTCTGGTGCTAGTCAGCAGTTTTTGTCCAGTTAGAGAATTGTACATCAATATCGTAGAAATAAGTTTGAGATTCAGGAACTCTCGTTTTAGAAAACCTTTAATTACCCTGATAATTTTTCTTTCAGGTGCACCACGGGGGTGCTGGAACAACTGCTGCTGGTCTTAAAGCTGCGGTAGTGTTTCAAACTTCTGTTGTACGTTCATTTCGCTGCTAATATCTATTGGTTCTCCTTGTAACTTATCACCTTTATTCTGTTGCAGTGTCCAACAACTATTGTCCCTTTCTTTGGTGACCAACCATTTTGGGGGGAAAGGGTATTTGTCAGAGGTGTAGGCCCTCTACCCATACCAGCTGATCAATTTTCACTTGATAAGCTGGTTGATGCAATCAAATTCATGCTTGATCCACAGGTATATTACTGAAATCTTTAGCGCATATCCTAGAGTGTAATCTGATAAAGTTATATGGTAAGTGCTTGCTCAAGTCCTTATAATAGTCTGCGGTTGTTGGAGACGTAATTAAGTAAATAAAAGTGTCACACTTTAACGTGGTAACATAAGAAATCTTGGGTTCTAGTCTCACTGCCACCTGTTATTAAAAAGGTTTTCCATGTGCTTGGCTCATGAAAAAGAATCTTAGTCATACGCGAGGGGCATGTTGAAGACGTAATTAAGAAATTAAAAGTGTATTCTCCTTGACGACTTAAGTTGTTAGATGAGATGGTCACACATTTCAACACAAGCAACTTTGACTTTTGGTGAGATAATCATGTGTCATCTCGGCTGAAATCTTATCCTCATAATATTTCAAATGTTTAAACAAATGAGCAAAGCTCGAAATCTTTCTGATACTAAATAGTGAGATGGTCACACACTTAAAACACAAATAACAAAAAGAAAATTACTTTTGGTGGGTTTATCATGCGTTATCTCGACTGAAAACTTATCCTCTTATTTCATTCATGAACTATTTCGGATATAAATCATGAGCAAGCTCGAAATGCTTTTGTTATTAACTAGTGAGATGGTGCACAGGTGAAGGAGCGGGCGATTGAGCTAGCCAAAGCTATGGAGAATGAAGATGGGGTCACTGGAGCAGTAAAAGCCTTCTTTAAGCAACTACCACGCAAAAAACACGAGCCCGAGAAATTGCCTAAACCACCAAGTGCCTTTTCGATAAGAAGCTGCTTTGGCTGTTCCTAGATCTGAGTGGTAAAAGATGTGCTCTGTGCCCTTGTATTTGTGCATTCTTTTCTAGTGATTGTTGTATCCTATTCTTGTAATTATGTATTATTTATACGCATTGGCACCGGTGCTCTTATGCCAGAAAGGAATAATGACCAGTTCCATGACGACCCCAACTTGCTTGGGATTGAGGCGTAATTGTTGTAATCATCACTACAAAAAAAAAATGATACCAATTGTATTTCATCAAAGAAGAATCTGGGTTGTAATGACCATTCCAAATTTTATTGTCTTGTACTGACATGATCTATTCATTTGATTCTTTACCATTTTGCAGAAACTTAGGGTCATGTTTGCTACTCAGCCTACTCTCTATGTTTTCAGCATTGTGGCACTCTTATGCCTTGCAATTCTGTGAATTAGTTCTTCCAATACATGAAGCACGGATGTTTTTATTTAAGGGAACGATACGGATGTATACCCTTCAACCAATTAGTTTATCAACATGGTCGAAATATACACAACATATGCATTGAGTATACATATGTATACGCTATCTATACATTATCTGAGATTGTACTGTCATGCCCGGCTGTGGGAGTGTCGTAATGTGACAATTGTTTGGTGCTTGCGTTGATTTTCTTACCTTATTTAGATCTTTGTTTCTCTTGTAGGAAAGACAAAAGTATTTACTATTTCGTAAAAAGAAAAAAGTATAAATCTTTTTCATATTCGACTAATTCTTTTACTGGAGGAAAACATTTTGCAATTCTATAAATAGAGGATTCTAACTTCTCATTTTACATCATCCACAATTTAATTAAGATAGTCTTGATTAGGGGGAGGACTAAACAACTTAAGAGTTAATTTTTGAAGCTATTCTCCAAGAAACTACATTCGGTGACCTTGAAAATGAGTGATCTTGAACTTTTGGATCTCGCTTGTCCTATGAGGAAACCTTTAAGGTCAAAAGCTTGGCAAGCAAAGTCAAAAGTTCAAGACGACCCATTTTCAAGGTCATTCTTGCAAATCGCCCATGTGAATGCGCTTTTTCAAACGAGGAAATTATCTTATATCTTTAGATTATTTATTGCAACTTGTAACAGTATTTTTTTGTAATTATTGAATTAAATTTTTAATTGCAAGTTGTAGCAGTTTTTATAATTTTTTATTAAAAACGTTTTTTTGTTAAATTTTTTTAATAGTTTTATATTAATTAAATCACTCCTAAATATTTGTGTTTATTCTTTTCCACTCACCTCAATTACCGTGTTGATAATTATTAAAAGAGTAAAATCTGGTTAATATGTTATCTTCATTTATACACATTTCTTGTCTTTTTCGTAAAAGTCACGGTAATTACTTTCCAAGTAAACATGCCTTCTCTATTTTCTTTATTGATTGAAAATTCCTTTACATTAATACTCTCCTCCTTAATTAATTTACTTTCACTTTCATCTCGTCACTGAGTTAAACTAGGTTTATACCCATTAAATACACAAACTCTTTACCGTGAGTTTTTCCAACCAAGTTTAAACCATGTTATACATCAATATCATATATAAAATATCACATTTGTTTGGAATTTTATGAAATAAATATATAAACTGGTATCTATGAATTGTGATACTCAATTTAGGTGATACCAGATTATATACTCATTCCTTATCTCTTTGAATCAAGATTCTATATCTATGAAAAATTTCTTAACCAAGGTTTTTAAAAATAATGAGAAAATACGGTTACTATAATTTGTATGATGAAGAAATTGATCAAGAACTGAAAGAAATTTATGAAGAGAAATTCATGGAGAGAAGATTACCACATATTAATGACAGTGTTTTTTTTCTATGGAGGATTTCAATTAATTTTGAGGAAAATATATGTGAAAAAAGTATAGAATAAATGGAGTGGAAAAAGAGAGAAAATCGCTTATAGAAGAAGAGGAAGAGAGAATTGTGGAATTGTATAACAATTTAGGGAGAAAATAAAGAAAAGAAGAATTTGGAGAGGAGAGAAAACTTCTTTTTTTTTAAGGATGGTTTTTTTATTTTAAAAAAAATCGTTTTTCTCCTTTATTTTTTTTGTTTTAAAAATTGCTATTAATTACAATCTAAGAAGTATTGCTATGACTTGAAATATATAATTTAGAATGTATATTTCGATTTTTTTTCCCTTTTCAAACCCAAAAGGAGTGAAGTTTGAAACTTCAACCCACAATTGAAAATTCAGTCCTGAGCTTTTAACTTTGAAGTTAGATTCTGAAGCACTTAAACTTTATACCAATATTTTGTAACTTGTTGTTTTTAATCAAAAATGCTTAAAAGCTATTTTCACTTAAAAGCACCTAAAATAAGTCAACCCGAATAGGCGCTAATCATACGTTAAATTGATCAAGTGTAAACACGTGGTGCAAGTAGTAACTGTGCAGGCAATATGATATACCTTCCTTTGTGGGATCTAGACCTTTTAAAACTTGTATATTAAGTATATTCATTGTCCCAAGGTTGTCATTGATTATGTAAAGATCAATTGGTTTCTTCATCATCATAAGAGCCATTAAACTGAAATAATGCAACTTTTCAGATCAAATGTGTGATATACAAGACAATCAGACAATTTACACTCAACTATAAAACATTACCTTACAAACCAATACGTTCAAAGAATATAGAGGATTCCTTTATGACATGATTTGAAAGCATACTACCTATTTCAAAAGAAGCCAGAGACACTGACAATTACCGCGAAAAAGTTCCGTTTCTGCATTTCTTACTTGTACTTCTCCATTATTCTCCTTGCTTCTTCTAAACTGTCATCAGCAGAATCGGTGCCTCCACCGCCTTTTGGATCATCGTCCTTGTTCAAGGCTATGAATCCAAAGTAAATGACTCCCATCACCGCCTATATATAAATGAGGAAAGTTTTTAGTTGTCAATGAAGAAAAGTTAGTTTGAGGATTTCTTTTGAGAAGCTAACAAGGGAAACAATAAACAATGTCGAAAAGCAGACATGGACATTGACTAACTTCTGAATGTTCCAACTATATTAGAGAGGGATCAGATTGAGGTTTTTGGGTTCTATCGTTTTATCAGGGAACTGCTTTAAGCAATATCAGAAGTTATATTTTGTATTTTATCTTTGTTGATCCCCGAGGGCCAGTAACGGAGGCTTGAAACTCAGTGGATAATGCCCCCTCCCCACCTCTTCTAATATAAGAAGTTTTTGTTGCTGCAACTAGTAGCGGGGCCAAGATTTTCACTAAGGGGATTCAAAATATAAAGAAGTAGACATATGAAGAAGTCAAGGAGGTAAAACATCTACTGTATATAGTGTAATTTTTCTACGAAGGTGATTCGGATGAACCCCCTTTTGGTAGCTCCGCCATGGCTGCAACAATGATAATTTTCACAAAAAAGTTGACTTGTGATTCCAAATTAGTAGCTAAGTTATGCAATCTATGTAGCAATGAGGGGCTGGAAACGTACCAACGCGAAGAAAGCTGTAGATAGGAATGATTTGAGTGCAAAGAGAGCAAAGGCCGCTCCGACTACAGTCACAGCAATCCTGGCTATCGGTCTTGGGATGGCATCCTAACATCATCAACCACAACAACGCTTCAATACCAAACAAGTTGGGGATGACATCTAACATCAGAAAAAAAAAGATGCGCAATTCCATAAATGGATTAACATGTTCTTATATCATCATTATGACTTACAGGTACCATGTTGGTTCCAGCTTCAACTCCATCTTTTCCAACTCTCCATGCAGTTTGAAGAACTATTAAAATTTCAACACATTGGGAGAATCATTAGTGTCTAACTATATGTCAAGAAAATATCGCAAAGAAAAACATATTGTTCTACCGAGCTAACTGAAATATATTCTTTTTCCCAACTAAAACTTTATATTTCACTCTCTCAAAACAGGACATAAAGGATGCAAATGGTATATTATTCTTTGAGTTCGAATATGCGGAAAAAAATGCTTTTTTTACGGAGTACTAACTTCCAGTACAATTGCCCACAAAGACCCTGTGAATAGATACTCCAAAGGATAAGTTTTGAAGTTTGAAGAAATATGTAAAAATTCTTTCGCCATTGAAGTTTCTCCCTCCTGAAGAACAAGTACTAGTCTCAATGCAGGAAGCAGCAACAACCATTATCGCTCAAACTGCTTCTGTACACAATGATGAGTATTAACGCCCAAGTACTAACAACTTCTATACAACTAACTGTGATAGCATCCATAAACAAAAGAAAAAACTCTCTCCCAGTACCACCACGAAATACTAGACAAAAAGGTTGACATGCCCAGTGGCTTCAAAACTGATTCAACTCCTTCCTAGTTCTTGCTAGTACTATCACATGATCCTCAAGTTAATGACTTAATCCTGCATTGTCTTTTAATACAAACAAGCTGTTCTCTGTAAGGCCTAAAAGGGCAGTCCGGTGCACTAAAGTTCTCGCTATGCGCAGGGTCCGGGGAAGGGCCCCACCACAAGGGTGTATTGTACGCAGCCTTACCTTGCATTTTTGCAAAAAGCTGTTTCCAAGGCTTGAACCCGTGACCTCCTGGTCACATGGCAGCAACTTTACCAGTTACTCCAAGGCTCCCCTTCAAAACCCTATAGTAGAAGCAAGTTGGAAAAACCGTGTTCTCTGTAAGGCCTGCAGTTGGAAAAAAACACTATACTAGAAGCAAGTTGTGGCACTAGCATCAAATTTGTACTCCACGAGTCCCAAAAGGAAAGGCGCTATCACTATTTGAGGAGTCAATATAGTTTCCCTAAGTACTTCTCAAGCAATTTTAACGAAGATTCAGATGATTTTTCCAAGTTTTAAAGCTAAGGCACCCGTTACTGGGAGGTACTTCTTCCAAGTTTTAAAGCTAAGGCACCCGTTACTGGGAGGTACTTCTCAAGCCTTTTCAAACGTTTAATTATGTGATTATAGTACTTTTTGTTCAAGTATGTACGTTTTACTTCAAAAATTACTAAGAAATAATGTTATAATGCACACTAAAATTAGATGTGTGACCCTCTTGCCTCTAATCCAAAACCCCACCATTTCTATTTATTTTTAAATAACCGTGGTGTCTGAGCCAGCTTGCGCGCATCTCAACTAATTCTACGAGATATCTTCCAACTTCCACCACTAACCAGATGGGAAGAAATCACCTAGTGTTTTTGTCTTTTCTGAGACTTTCCCACCATTTTTGTTTCATTTCCAGGCGTAAGTACATGATCAATGCATATAAAACCCTGAAGTAGAATTTAGTTGAGGTACGTACAAGCTGGCGGTAGTGGTATGGACTGCGTATACTTTACCCTCCGCAGACCCCACTTTGTGGGTATACACTGGGTATGCTTTTGTTGTTGTTGTACGTACAAGCTGGTCAGGACAAGATTGTTAGTCGTCCATGATTGGTAGCTAAAACAAGATTACCAAACAGGTCTCCGCTTAAATGATCACAATTCCCTCTGATACAGAACTAAACTTATGTTCAACTACCAAAACCTAATATGAATTCTGCCTATGTATAAATCATATCTGGCCCCTAAGAACACTCTAAGGGTTGTTTGATAGGATGTAATAGATATGGTATTATTTATTCTTTGTTTGGTAGGATTTTCAATTCTGCCTATGTACACAGAGGCAGACTCACATTAAACCGTGGGGGTGCACGTGCACCGTTAACCTCAGAAAAAATTATATACCTTGAGAAACTACTATATGTTTAATTTCCACCCTAACAAACACAAGTGTGTTGGGGGCACGTTGGTTGCATGCTTGGAAGTTGCAACTGTCGCTTCTCATACTTTTGACTCGGAATTGAATCCCAAATGTCACTTTTAATTAGTTTTTTAATTGTTTTAATTTAAGTGGCTGTAAAAAAGTAAGCAAAAATGAGTGAGCTAAGAATCAAACCTGCAACATTGCACTACAATGTGCGGGGTCTGAGAAAAGGTTGGACTACAAGCATTTCTGCAAGAGGCATTTCCACGGCTTGAACCAATGACATGGCAGTAACTTTACCAGTTACGCCAAGGCTCCCCTTCTGGCACAACCTTAACCACTAAGCTATATCTCTTAATTGCTTCAATTATGTTAAAATTTAGTTTTTATTAGCACAGAAACCATATTTGACCTATATACTTGTGTTTTCGTCTATCAGTGACCAGTCCAACACAGTATTATCCCTCAGTCGACATTAAAAATTTGTTGGCATTTATGTTAAGATAATGATGCTCTTCAAATCTTGTGTCCGCCTTTGTTAATGTACAAAGCACAAACTGGCCCCTAAGAATACTCTAAGGGGTCGTTTGGTACACAAGATGGGATAAGCAGCGATATCCTATGAATTGCGATTTACCATAGAACTATTTTATTCCACCTTCCATATGGTCTAATAATTCCACCATTTTAGTACAAATGACATGGGATAAAATAATCCCGAAATTAGCTAATACCTCACACCAGACATGAAACAAAGTTAATCCCAAATATCCCGCGATTATTATCCTTATCCCACGTACTAGATGAACTCTGAATATACGGGACCAGAATAAAGCAAATAAATGATTCATATAGCCGACCCCAACTGAGATTTAATTGACAACAACAAGAAATGAAGTAAAAAAACTCTTCACAATGTTTATCTAAAACAGAAACTTTAAAGATTGAACCTTTCAAGAAATTAGATTAAGCTGCAAAAATTAAGGGTGTTGCTTGAAACTTGTGGTACCTGAAATTCTTGAACTAAAAGGGAATTTGAAGAAAGAAAATGTGATGTTTTGAGAGCAAAAAGTGGTTGCTCTCAACTTTATAATATTAAACTTAGTATAATATTATCTACTGGCACCCGTGCTACAAAAAGGTTAAGTGTTGCACTTGGTTGGATATTGAGTTATTTACCTAGACGACTAAGCAGTCCAGATAAAGAAGTAATGGAAGTGAAAGTATAACAATGTAAAATATTATGATAATCGAAGTACAATAAACAACAAATAATAACAGATATCGAAGAACAAGAAACTAAGACCATATAAAGAATGTACCTTTCAAGAAATTGAATTGAGCTGCAAACACTAAAGGTGTTGCTTGAAACTTGTGGCTACTGAAATTCTTGAATTGTCTAGTGGATAAAGCTGTTTGCTTTTTCAACTTTAACAGTGAATTTGAAGAAAGAAAATGTGATGTGTTGGGAGCAAAAAATGTTTGATTTTTTGTATAACCTTTTGGGAATTGTACTGAAAGAAAGGCAATTGTTGAAGCCATAAATATATATTTTGTTTGCTCAAAAATTTTTATAATATGAATTTTTATTTTAATAATTATGAGCAGAAGTTAGATATATTCCTAACATTCTTTGTGAGGCTACAAAAAAATGATTATGAACTTGAATTGGAATTAGATTGGAAGAGATGGTGAACTGGGGTTGGGTAGGAGACATTGGGCTTTTTGGGTGTTGGGCCTGAGGAGTACATTTTGGATAAAGCCCATCATGAATGGGCTATAGGCCCACTTTTATGGAAGGGCCATTTCAGGAGATTTTTTATTTTTAGTTTCCCACTCGGTATCCGCATTGGAGTCACGACTAACCGGATCGTGCAATACAGGGTCCATTCTGGAGCGACAGTTCCAACTGGATTCTCTCCATACTCAAGGCTCGAACCCCGGTGGAGCAGTCACACCACTGCACCACAACCCATGTTGGTATTTCAAGAGATTGTATTTTCAAGTTTCTGCACAAACTGTCCCTATTAGCGGGTGGTCTTTAATTTTATCCTTAAATTGATGATCTTTAATTTTTGTTTATACTAATTTAATGAAAATTTATGGGTAATCGACATAAATTGTGTAATATTTAATTCACAAGACTTAAATTTAGAGAATTTTTACTTTGTCCAACGTAAGTTTTGAGAACTTTTGTGGTATATGCTGATAGAGACATAAACGCAGTTTCAAAATCACAAAGTTGTGCTTTTTTAAGGCACAACTTATTACTACAGAAGCCATATATATGTATAGTTTTTGCTCAATATGACTTCCAAAAGGAATCAAGAATTTTTATTTTAATAATTATGAGCAGAAATCAGATAAATATGTAGTAACATTCTATGTGAGGCTACAAAAAAAAATGATTATGAACTTTGAGTTTGGATTTATAGCCCGTTTGACCAAGCTTATTTTTTCACAAAAGTGCTTATTTTTCCTCAAAAGTGCTTATTTTAAAATTTTGAGGTGTTTGGCCAAGCTTATGGAAGAAAATAAGTGCTTCTGGGGAGTAAAAAAAGCAGTTTTTCATAATCTAAAAAAAGTAGCTTCTCTCCAAAAGCACTTTTGAAAAAAGCACTTATGAGAAAAATATACTTAAAAACATTTTTAAAAGCTTGACCAAACACTAATTGCTGCTCAAAAGTGATTTTTTAATTTTATTGGCCAAACATAAACTGCTACTCACCAAAAGTACTTTTTTGAAAAACACTTTTGAAAAAAGCACTTCTGAAAATAAGCTGATTTTAGAAGCTTGGCCAAACAGGCTATTAGATTGAAAGAGATGGTGAAGACAGGGAAGGGGATATTGGGCTTTTGGGGGTTGGGCCTGAGGAGTCCATTTGGGATAGAAGTCCATTATAGATGGGCTTATAGCCCAGTTTTATGGAAGGGCCATTTTCAAAATCTTGACAGAGATTCTGTTTTTTGGGCTTTGTTGGAGGCCTCTTCTTCTTTGTGAAGAAGGGGGAATTTTCACGAGGTATAATACATAAACAAACACTCAAATTTGGTCTTAGCTGGTAAGTAAATACTTCAACTTTGAGAGTACATATCTAGACACTTCAACTTGGTCTGAACTGACAAGTGAATACTCCAACTTATCTTCATTGTATTTCATGGAAACACGACGCGACAAATTTTGAAGTTGTCTAGATGACCATTTTGTAAGTTGGAGTGTTCAACTGACACAGTAGAGACGATTTGAGGTGTCTAGAGGTACATACTCAAAGTTGGATTGTTTAAATGTTTGTTTATGTATTATGCCTTTTCATAAATAGCAATATCTATGCCCCTAATAACAAATTATGACGATATTATTGAGCTTTCAAACCATAGCAATAGTTAGGAAGATTGTGAGAGAGTTAAATGTGGATTACCTTCCCATTGAAGCTCACTTAAGGTTGAATTTGAAATTTGAATTTTTAAAAATTGGAATTTATTTGTTGTGGGTGTTGTTAGAATAGATTGAGTACATCAGGAGTTTGAATCTTAATTTTATGACGATTTGGTAAAGTTTAGAGGTGGTTTGAATTGAAATTTGAGTCAAATTCATGTTAGAGTTTTTGTCCTGATTTTCTTATCAAATTTGAGTTTTATTTTTCTTGAAAGGAAAATAAAAGTAATACCATAATTACTTTACTTTTTCTAAAAGGAAAATATAAAACTCTTTCATATTTGGCTAACTTCTTTATTGTAGGAAAATTTTTTAAATTCTATAAATAGAAGACCTCTCTTCTCATACCATGACACAATAGCATCCACAATATTGTCTTTAAAGAGTCTTGTTTAGAGGGATATTTTCTCTCAAATAGTTTTTATGCTTTTTTGAATTTGTTTTAATATGTAGGCCAATTGGCCAAATCATATTCAATAATATGTTTTAGTTTAATTTTCTTTGTCACCTGATTTACCGTCTTATGATTTGCAACTAATATGCTTCCGCATGACACTATCTCGATTTCGAACCCAACAATTCGATGTAGCATGATCATATGAATATGGCAGAAGATGAATGTGTATCTCCCTATATTCCCTGCGTATGTGAAATATATGTGTAATAGAGAAATATTCCAACTCGATTTTAACTCCAAACAAGTCCAAATTATCTCCAATATTCCTCAAATTTTACTTTTTAACATAAATTTAATATAATAACAAAGACAAAAGATAGTCTTCACATCAATTTGATATAATAACTTAAAAAATAAAATAATTATTGCATATTATATTAAGTTAAATTATACATATTGTATAAAATTTTCTTTTCATATTATCAATATATATTATTTAAATCTATTTAAATTCATCAATGTTCAGAAGTAAGAAATGAATGCTAACTTCACAACCACCAGCAAACTGATATATCACCAAATGGGTTTCACATGGCTCCCTCAGTCCTTTAGATCCATTGCTGACCAAAAATCAGAGAAATCAAAACTTAAAAAAAAAAAAAAAAAAAAAAGCAAAAAAAGCAACCCGGTGCACTAAAGCTCTCGCTATGTGGGGTTCGATGAAGGGCCGAACTACAAGGGTTTATTATACGTAAGCTTACTCTGCATTTCTGCAAGAATCCGTTTCCACGGCTTGAACATGTGACCCAGAAATATCAAAACTACCCAAAAAAAAAAAGTTGTAAAATTTAGTGAATTTTTCACATTAATAACTAGAGGCCATCATTACCAAAAAAATAATAACAAAAAAAAAAATAAAAAAAATAGAGGCCATCTTAATTGAACAAGATATTGATGTCTTTCTCTCAAATTTGAAAACTCTAATACTTTACTTAGATACAAAAACAACATATTTAGTGTATATACGCATGTGAAGTTTGGGCATTAATTACTTAGATAAGGATACATAATATATTGAGTAAAAATGAATTTAAGTTACATATATTGATAATGTAACATTATTAGTTGTTTAATTATCATAGTGACTTAGTTACAAGTTTTATATAATATTAATAAAAATTTAATATTATATGGGTCAAAACCCTATTTTGGTATCTCAAGGAATTAAAAGGCGATACGTGACAGTCAAAGTCCAATCAAATAAAGCACAGCAGCATTCAGCTGGTTGAATCACAAAGGATGCCCGCCTAGCTCCAAAATTACGATTTCCAGAAATAAAACATATCATTCTTCGGAACAGATAGATATCATCAACAACCAGGGGCGAATTTATGTGCATTTTTTTGGGCACGGGAACCCGTGCTTTTTCCGTAAAACTAGATATTTTATGTACATATTATTTAAAATTGATCTAATAATTTCCGTTGGCACCCATGCTACAAAACGACTTGATGGTTCACTTGGTTAAAACCTTAGTTAATTACCAAAAGGAACCACGATCTATTCCCACTTAACACATTTTTTCCTTTCATTTTTTTAGTAGCGCACCCATAGTCTATAAATCCTAGAATCGCCTCAGTCAACAACCGGTTTCTGAGGATTCAAGATCCTCTCTAACAAGCGAACGTAACTATTATCAATGTGCAAATAATGCTTATTATGAGGTGCGATATTCGAGCAATACGTTTCCTACGATTAGACTATAAATATATCATTTTTCCTCACTTGTAATCCATCTGATTTTCATCACTACTATTCTATTATTTTCAGCATTTTAACAAAGCTCTTACTTTCCCAGCCACATTGTTCAACAATCTCGTCGAAAATAACTCAATAAGATTCACGCTTTCTCTTTTGACTATTATTAAGGGGTCGTTTGGTAACTGGTTAAAATTATGGAGGTATTAATAATACAAGTATTAGTTATGCGAGTATTAGTTATGAGTGTATTAGCTATTTCATCTTCTACCCCACATAAGATATACATTAATTTCCTCATAACTTATATATGTATTAGTTATGCGGGTTTCTAAATAGCAAACCAAGTGTTGTATTAATTTTATACATGAATAACTTACTTTCTAATAGCTACCAAACGTTGTATAACTTAAACATAAATTAATACATTGAAGAAGCTATTCTTTACTAGCTACCAAACGACCCCTAATTGTTTTACTGTCAATTACTATTATTATTTCTACTTTGATAATTATACTCTTTAATTTATTTAGTTATTTAGCATCAAGAACATATTATTTAGTCATTATAAATATAATCTGTGAGTTCTTAAATAAAACCTAAACTAAATCAGTATTACTCCATAATCACGAATTTAGAGGTACATAATTTTTAAATTTATTTGCAGCGACAATAATTGTATCATGATAAATTTACATGATCATATGATAAAGTGCACATTAATTACATGCAATACATATATGCTACAAGGCATAAGTGCAGCCTCCAGATGATTAATTCTAGGCTATCATAAGGAGACATATTTGTATCCATAAGATATCCATTAACAAAGAGCTAGGTGACATTTAAATGGGTGTATGGATATAAAATTTATGAAATTTGAAAAAAAATAGTTTTGTTTTCAAGTTGAAAATAGTACTTGAAAATTGGATTTGTGTTTGGATATAAATACAAATTGGAATTTTTTTTGAATTTTTGTGAGTGATTTGGACTTTGGAGTGAAAATTGTGGAAACAATTTTTGGAGTTTTTCGAATTTCGAAAAATTACAACAATTCTACTATGTCCAAACAATTTTTCGAAATAAAATTTTGAAAAAAGTGATAATTTAGAAATTAATTAGTGATTGACAAATTTTATAGCTAAACAGTAATATCTGTCGCTAATCCTATTTATCGACAAAATTAGCAAAAATAATCAAAAAATTATGTTAGCTACGAGCCATTTAATATAGTAACAGATTAGCGATGAATTTTCGTAGCTAAAATTTTGAACATACTACTTGGCACTATCAATGCACATACATGCAACAGGATGGGGGTCACAGTACCTAGCTAGTAATGACTTATTGTTTACCTAGCTACGTAAATTAATGCAATATTTTGGACCATACTTCCCAGCTAGCTTGCTAGTAAATGAATGATCAAAGCTAGCAGAGAATCCAAGTGTTTCATGCTAGCATAAAAATAGTAATGTACATTCCGGCCGTGTTTGATACGATGAAAGTCATTTTTCCAGATATGTTTTTAGAAATGAAAAAAAATATTTTTTTGGAAAATTATTTCGGTGTTGGGTTGTATATGATACTATTAAGAATTAGAGGAATTCTGGAGTAATGACAAAGTTGTCGTTTCATGAATGTTATGAGTTCGAGCTGTGAAAATCAATTACTAATATTTGTTTCAAGGTAGGCTACTTACATTATTTACCCCTTTCGCAAGCAGCCCTTACTCGGACCCTGCATGAACGTAACATAGGATACTTCGTGCACAAGATGCACCTTTTTATATATTGGTAAAAATATTAGCAAATGGAGTAGTGTTTTGATAAAATGTTTGAGCATACTAGTACAAATTTATAATAATATGTCTAAGTGCTGGTTAATGCGATATTATGATGTTAAGAAATTGAAAATGAAAAGATCACTATTTTCTCACTAAAAAATGTTCAGTGTTATTTCCACAGATGTTTTGATTGGATCAGTGAGAAAAGAAAAAAATAGTACTGTAGTGTTTTTATAGGGAAAACTTAAGAAGCTTCCCACTGTTCAATAAGAATCTGTTTTCCACCAGGACCTTTTCGAGTGAGCTGATTCAATGAAAAATGAGTGAAAAATTAATATTTTATAACACAAATTTTCCATTAATTCACTGCAGGAAAACCTCTATTCCTAGTAGTTTGACTTCCATCCAAGAGCTAGGAAAGTCGTTTTAGGGCAGAATTATTTTTTCCTTCTTTCTCTGAATTTTTTTTTATCAAACACTAAAAAATGACATAGTTTTTGAAAAAATATTTTCCAACCATAAATTTTATTGTTCAAAGAATCATTTGAAAAAGACCCATGCATGATATATATCATATTGCATTGAATCCCAATTAATGTTTGGCATCCTTTCTCCACCAAGATACCAATACACATTTCTACCTATAAAAGGATACTCAAGATAGCACACTTAGGTACCAAAATAGGAAAAGGGAAAAAGAAATTAAGGGTGACAAAGAGAGTGTATTTTCTTTGTTAGAAAAAGGATATATATATAAAGAGATGGCTAAAAATATGTCTATGGTTTTTATTTTTCTTGGTTTATTAGCATTTGTTTGTACCACAAGTGCTAGAGAAGTGCCTAGTGAGAAAGGTCTTGTTGATCAAAAGAATTTTGTGGGGGTTGGTGGTGTTGGAGGATTTAGTGGTATTGGAAGCAATGGGTTGCCTATTGGTGGTGTTGGGGGTGGGGTAGGTGGTGCAGGGGGGTTAGGGGGTGTTGGGGGATTTGGTGGGGTAGGGGGAGTTGGTGGGGTGGGGGGACTTGGTGATGTAGGGGGTGGTGCTGGTGGACTTGGTGGATTAGGGGGTGGTGCTGGTGGACTTGGAGGGTTAGGGGGTGGTGTTGGTGGACTAGGTGGTTTGGGTGGTGGTGTTGGTGGACTTGGTGGTGCAGGTGGGTTGGGTGGTGGAGGGGGGTTGGGTGGTGGTTGTGGACCTTGTAGTGGTGCAAGTGTTCCACTTCCATGAGATCATGAGAAGAATATTTTATGAGTGCATTTTTTTAGTTAAGTGATATTATTTTTCATGCAAGTTTGAGTATTGAAGTTTATCAAGAATGTATTTTTTTTTTCTTTTGTTGTTGTAATTTGATTTGAGTTTGTGTGAACGTTTTGCATTATATTAATTGACATATTTTCCCAATTTTCCTAATGTTGATTAATGTTATGTTACACTATCCTATGGATGCATTTCCACCTTAGCATGTCATTGATGCTTTGCTCTTCTCTTGTATTTTAATATTGATCGATTCAATTGAAATTCACCTTCTTTTCTCGACTAAAGTTGTATAACAAAATAAAAATGGTGGTGAACAAGTAGATCCAAGTGACATATCTTTCTTTATTAATGAGTCCACAATATCTATTCACACATAATTAATGTGATTATGACACATGAATTGTTCGTGTACATTAGCCAAAACTCTTGATATCAACCTCCTTCGGGAGACACGAGGTATACACATTCACATATATAGTACTAGTTTAGAGGACGTGTCTCGTGCGCATATATACCCTAGTGATTATTGTAAAATTCATATTTAAAAGTAGTACTATATCTATTAGTACTAGTGCCATGGCGTCCGTGCTAAGCACAGACTCAATATTAATACTTTATTTTTCTTAATTTATGTGTCACACTTTCATTTTAAACTCGTCCAAAAAAGAATATCAGTTTTTTTTTAAAAAAAAAATATTTTACTTTTAAAAGATTTTACACAATCCTTTTTTTAACAATAATTTCCATCACGTTTGAAATATTCACAGATGCTACTATTGAAAATTACTTCATCCGTTCATTTTTAATTTATCATTTTGTATATATTTTATCCTTGTTATTAAATAAAATATTATTTATTTTCTAATACTTAAATGACTTATAATAACTAATTAGAAGTGATATAGTTAAATTACTATAAAAAAAATAGTTGTGAAATTTTTTTAAGTTGGCCCCATATAAGACGTCAAGTTAATTTAAAACACCAAGAGTTAATTTATCATTTTGTGTCTATTTTACCTTTTTTTATTAAATATTATTAATTTTCTAATACTTAAATGGCTTATAGTAATTAATTAGGGGTGATATAATAAAATCACGGTTGAAGCAGCTGAAGCAGACTTGTCATCAACTCATTAAAAGTCTTATTTTTTTGGAAATTTTCTATTATATTTTTAAAAGAATACTCTCTTTTTGACACAGATATTACTATTAAAAAGTACTTTATTTGTTCATTTTTAATTTATCATTTTGTATCTATTTTATCTTTGTTATTAAATATTATTTATTTTCTAATACTTAAATGACTTATAATAACTAATTAGAAGTGATATAATAAAATTACATAAAAGTTACTTCTGGAAAAAAATTTAAATGGGCCCCATATAAGACGTCAAGTTAATTGAAAACATCAAGAGTTAATTTATTATTTTGTGTCTATTTTACCTTTTTTTATTAAATATTATTAATTTTATAATACTTAAATGACTTATAATAATTAATTAGAGGTGATATAGTAAAATCACGATTGAAGCAGCTAAAGCTGACATGTCGACCGAGAGCTGCCTGCTTCAGCTGCTCAACTCTCTCTTATATAATAAGAGAATAGCGTATAATTAACTTAACTTGTATATAAAAAAAATTAAAGCTCAAAGAAAGTGCAAAATCTAGATCCCAATAATTGTATTAATTAAATGTTGCAAAAAACCTTTTATCTCTCATTTATAAAACTTTCTTGAGGGATGAATAAAACTCTTACAACATAACTTTTAAAATGATTTAAAAAATATTGTACACGATCTGAGTTACAAAATGAAGCAGACTATCACCCCCAACTCTTTTGTCGCCTCAGCAAGAGCAAAAAGATTATTGATGTCAAGTTTGACGAATTGGATGGTTGCAATATTCGTCGAGAACTGGAAGTTTGATAATTTTGCAAACTTCATCATTAATCATTCTTTTTATCATCTTTCATTCAATGACGACGGATTCATCAACGTCAAATTTTACCTCATCGGAGCTTCTCAAACTGATCACAACATAGTGATGATCCTGAATCAACTTCATCCTAGCTAGTCGTTCAATTTAGATGTAAATTTACAAAAGATTCGTCTTTAATTAATTAGAAATCAACTGGTATAGTACCCTATTTAGTTACAAAATATCTAACTATCATTGTATTTTTCAAAGCAATATACCCAATAACAAAAATATTATAAAATTTTAAAAATGATTATATAAATACAATCATAAAATAACATTTCAATTATCTTCAAATACCATAATTGAATATAGTGTTACCCTTTCCTCATGTTGTTTATAGTCAGGGGCGGACCCACAGGTATAGGTGGGGGTGCACGTGCACCCGTTAACTTCGAAAAAAATCATGTGTATATATGTGTATATACCTTGAGAAATTGGGATATAGGTAATAGTGCACCCATGGAAAAATGGAAGTGCACCTTGGCTTGCTGGTTGAAGTTGGTGCTTCCACCCACGCAACTAGGGATCGACTCCAGGGGGTGTCACACAATTTCACTTTTTTTTATATACTTTAGATTTAAAGGCTTATTACTAAGTTTATAACATCAAAATTGTTGGATTGGAGATTCGAACCCACAACCATCCTACACGGTAAAATCCACCTTGACCATTAAGCTATCACAGTCGATATAGTAGAAACAAGTTAAAACAAATATATTAGCTTGAAATTCATATTATAAGAAAGTAAAGTTTATTAGCTTAGAATTCATATTTGTTCTATATATTTGTATTTTCAGTATTGCTCATTTCATTAGTGACCAATCGAATATGACATTATCCCTTAATCGACATTGAAAGTTTCGCTAACGTCTACGTTAAGATAATATTGGTGCACCCCAGTATTATCAAAAGCAAAAAGCGCAAAAATGCTCTAAGATATGTTGGGGCTTTAAGCGCAAAGTGTAAATAAAGCGTGGACTTTAATGAAAAAAGGCATAAATGGAGAAAAAATATAAATATAAGTCTAGTCCAAAGCTCATAATTATAAGCATGAATGACAAATATATGAACGAAGAAATTGAAAAGAAATTACGATAAAGTGAAATATCAATTGTTTAGTGTTCGTCTCTTCAGAAGAGCCTTGGCAAGGAAAAATGTCTTAAAACCTTGATGACAACACTAAACTGCACATTAAGTGAGGCGAAGCGCTCAACACATTTTGAGTCTCGCTTCAAGGCTTAAACACGCCTTTGACAACAATGGTGCACCCACAGACTTCAAATCCTGGGTTCGCCTCTGTTTATAGTGTAATATTCTAAAAGGCACAAAAATTTTAACTTCACATAGTAATATATTTCTATTGGTAAGTATTAGTTCAAGGTAATAAGATTTTGGTCATGTATTCACAATACAATACCTTGGATTAATTACTAATAAGAAGATTTGAGTAATTTAATTTTAAAGTTCTAAAATATTTTTATTGTTAAAAAGTAAACCATCTTCTTCTTAATGAAGAATTAGTTTTTCAGTCCCTTATTTCTACAAATTTTAACATTAGTTAACAAAAAAAGAAAAATCTTACTCTATGACCTCAAAATATTCGACCCCAAAAGCAATAGCTTTATTAGCTTCCCACTAGAGTAACACCTGCCTTTGGTAGGGGCGAACTCACACGAAAGAATGTGGTGCACATGAGCCCGTTAACTTTAAAAAAAAATTTATATTTTATGGAGGACTCACCTATCCTTTTTAATTAATTAAAGACTTAAAAAGTCTTTCGATCTCATTTTCTCCTTTAACTAATGTGAATATGCTTTTGGACCTTGGTGGTGTCTCGTCGTCTTCAAATCTTGAATCCGCCTCTACCTCTGTCCTATTTATTACTATCATTATTATCATTTTGCGTCAAACTATTTCTTCTTCCTACTCCTAAATAATTATTAGGACCTAATTAAATCTAAACTGAAAGTCAAGGGACCAATCTTGCAATTTAACCTCCCTTCATTCCAAAACCCAAAAACCTTTTCTCCTTCTTTTACAAACATCACTAAATCAGCTTCTTGATTATTATTTTTCGATTTCGAAGGGAAAAAAAAAATGGGATCGAAAAAATGCGAAGTATGTGATGAAGCAAAGTCAAAATACAAGTGTCCCAATTGCTTCATACCCTAGTAAATATTTACTGCTTATTTCTTTAAATTATTGCTTTTTTTTTTTTTATTTTATAATATGGTGTTCGGATCAACTTTCATCTCACTAAATTTACGGAGATACCTGCCACCTCTCATCAGTAAAAAAAAATAAGCCTAGAACAAATGGGAAGACTCTAGAAGTCATTTGGTGTGAGATGTATACTTTTATAATTCCGGGATAAAATACAACATTATTTTATCTTGTATTAGGTAGTTTCGAGATTTTTTATCCCATCATTTATACTATTGTGATTGTGACGGGATAACTTCTTCCCAACCAAATGACCCCTAGTATTTTCTTGTCTCTGCTAGGATTTGATAAGTTCTCAACCTACCTCATTGACCACTAAGCCACACCCTCGGTGAGGCGCTTTCATTGAATTATGCACACATATATACAACTTAGTTTGCACTTTTATAATTGAATTTTGGGTTTTGAGTCTTTTGTTAATTTAAACGGGTTCATATAGAACGTAATGCATATAGATTATTTAGTACTTTTCGAGGCAGAGCATAAATTTATGTGAATAAAATAGATTATTCATAGTAGTAGACTAGTAGTAGCATTTTTGTAGTAGTTGCCTATCCTATGGGTTTTGTTACTCATCGTTATTTAATGTGGTTCAGTTATCACATTATTTGGTTATGTCTGTTTTCTGAATGCTATATTATGCTTTCCATATTATTTGCTATGTTCTCTTTCCTTCTGTATTTTCCTTTTAACTGTTTTGATGTATGTTACTCGAGTCGGGGTGGTGGTGGTGGGGGTCTTTTGAAAACAACATTCTAACTCTCATGAGGTAGGGGTAAGGTCTGCGTACACTCTACACTTCCCAGACCCTGTTTATGAGACTACACTGTGTTTGTTGAACCCATACTTAAATCCTGAATTCGCTTCTGCATACACTGGATCTGACTAGATTGGGATTGAGGTGTAATAGTAGTAGTTTTTGTGGGTTGTAACTTATGTGTTTTGTTACCAGAGTGATTATTGACAAACTCAATACTTTATTTTTTCTTTTTTGGTTGTTTTGATCTTGCAGTTGTTCTTTGGTCTGTTTCAAGAAGCATAAAGGTATGTCCTTTGGAACATATTCTATGGAATCCAACTATTCTTATGGGTAATACTTGTAGTTTTTGTATTTTAAAGTGATAAAATTGGTTTTTTCATGAGCTTATTTGTGGGTTATGCAGAAATTCCATGTGGGAAACCGGAACCGGAATCGGAACCAGAACCTTCTTCTGAGGGAAAGCTTGGTAAGGATGGCTTCTCAAATAAAAAGTTGAACACTTTTTCATCCCTATATCTTCGCATAATTATAATAAGAATGTGAATCCTATGCATATTTTTTTTCCTTTAACTGTAGTTGAAGTTTATTGCCACAGTGTTTTACTATCAAGAATTGCTGCCATATTTGATTGTCACTTGCCTATTCTTTTTGCTGGTGATGGTGCGTTGTGCTCAATTGCCATTTGCATTTGTGGTGATAAGTTTGATACCCAACAAGCCTTCTCTTTGACGAATGAGTTTATGGAGAAACTAAAAAAAGGCAGTTCGGTGCATGAAGCTTCCGCATTCATGCATAGTCTGGGGGAAGGACCGCAGCATGTGTTATGTAGGTAGCCTACCCTAATAAAAGCATCAGTGGTTAATTCCACGGCTTGAACCGTGGAGACAAGTTTATCATTGCTCCAAGGCTCCTCTTCTTTTTTGTAGAAACCAGATCTGCTATATGTGTGTGGTTGTAATTGGTATTATTGGACTAGCGACTCTTACAACTTCTTCGATGTACAACTTCTTCGATGTAGCATCCTCAACTGGGTTAGATCTGCTACCAAAGTCTCGCTTTAGACATCTTGCCATTGAATAGTTGTATTAACATGGAAGGCAAGCTATCACCACCAGCCCTCTTGCCAATTTCTATACATTTAAAACTGACTTATGCAAACAATTTACACTTCAATTCCAACTTGTGTACGTGAACAGTGATAAATTCAGGCACTGTTTGTTGTTTTCATTTAAGCTAGATGTTTAATATGCTAGTATTTTTTTTCTTCAATTTTATTATTACCTATTGTTTCCTTTGCTTCGGTTACCGTATACCTGTTGTTGCTAGTATTAGAACCATTTCTCTTTTAACTGTTTCACTACTATATTTTCCTGTCCATACTTGACTTTATTATGCTTTACTTGAGGCGAGGGTCTATTGGAAACAACCTCTCTACTTTCACAAGGTAGGGGTAAGGTTGCGTACTCACCAACTCGCCAGACCCTACTTGTGGGATTTCATTGGATATGTTGTGTAATATGCTAGTATTAAGAATGTAGCATGCCTCACCTTATCTCTATCAGCTTCTGCTCCAGCACTGCATGTGGAGAAGCCAATCTTTGTTGATGAGCCAAGCGAGGCGCTTAATCAGTCACAACTAGAGTCTATAGGTATGTATCACAAAATTGTGTAATGAAATACTTATGATACTCAGAGAAGTACCTGATCATCTCATTCACTGCATGATTTCTGTTTATATTTGTGCTGAACACTCATATTTCAGCTTTGAGAGCATAACAATCTTGTTCCTTTCCTTAAAGAGTTAATACATTGGAAAAAAAGAAGTTTTCTACAATGTTGTAGTTCGAGGGCAGGAATAGTTCAGGCTTCATTTTGCTTCCAGTGTGATTATGATATGATTTCATGTAAAAGTTTAAATCTTCAAGACGTAGGCTTTCTTCATTGCAGGAAATCTTTTTGAAATGATATGGATTTCTTACAATGAAGCTAGGTTAAATAAGAAATGATTTGATTTCCTGCAATTAAGCAAGTCTACGTCTTGAAGATTTAGACCAGAGGCGAAATCAGGATGTATGGAACGCCGGGGCTGAAGCAGCATCTATGTTTGGCACGTTTTCTCTTAAGATAGAAGGAATGATCTTGCTAAGAACTTCACCTTAATGAGAGCCTAAACTACGAACACTGATTTTGCTTTCTAATTGTACATGCTATGTATTTTAGTTATGAGAAATGCACACATACTTCAGTTTCAATGGTGAGTTTTTGCTCATGACACATCCATCTTATGTCTCCCTCTTAGAGGGGATTAGCTTGCTCCCAATCTATATCTCTTTTTCAAACTGTTTCACATGCTTTATTTAAGCTGAGGGTCTATCAGAAACAACCTCTCTATCTCTATGAGGTAGGGTTAAAGTATGAGTACACTCTACCCTCCCTAGACCCCCTTTGTGGGATTACATTGGGTATGTTCTTGTGGTTAGAGAGGGAATTAGTGCAATTAGCTGAGGAGTCTCAACTTTTGATGATCGTTTTGGAATCTTGATGAGACTAGCTGTGATTTTATCATAGAAGGATGAGACGCAGTGAGTAAAAATTATTGTCGGAACTGGTGCAGCTTATCATTCTGTAACTCCAGGGTGTTGCCTAGAAGTCAATGAAATGGGTTGAGAACCATGACATCCCGGGTTCATTCCAGCAGAGGCAAAAAACACTAGGTGATTTCTTTCATCTGTCCAAGCCTTGATTGATTGAGTTACCCGGTACCTGCGATGGTGGGAGGTAGCAAGTACCCCGTAGAATTAGTCGATGTGCGCCCAAGTTAGCCCAGACACTACAGTTATAAAAAAGAACACTTTCTCAGATTTACAGCCCATTGATTGGCACTTTAATGCCCATCCTCCCAAAAGATGTCCCAATTTTTTATACTATAAATTGCAGTTTTTGTAGCATAGAATGAACTTATTCATGTGCCAAAGCCATATTCCGTTTCTTGGATCATTCTTTTCCCCTGTGACATTTTCTAGTTTTGCTGCAGCGTCTTCCACTGAAATTCTTGAGGCTATAAGGAACAAAGAGCTTCAAAAACTCATATACAACCTGGATTCTTCTTTGGATGCTGAGAATGTAAGTACCATAGCTTTATTTAATATCCAATTATGTGCAACTCTAATAAATTTACAATAGGAACTCAAGTCAAAGGATAATATATCTAAGCTAAACCAAAATGATAACAGAAAAGAACTGGAAACAAATAATTGTTCTGATAGAACGTTCTCTTCCACCGTAGATTGGACATAGATACACGACCAGAACCTTTAGTCTTTCTTATTCATTGTTCTTTTTATCTCCAAATGATGACCATACCAAATGCTAATAAAGGAAAAGATGAATCCGTTGTTAGGAATCATTAAATCGTACAATTGTTTCTTTAGGTATACTGTTGAAACTTTTTAAAAACTTTTTAAAGTTGCCGCCATGTGACCAGGAGGTCACGGGTTCAAGCCTTGGAAACAGCCCCTTGCAGAAATGTAAGGAGATGCTGCGTACAATAGATCCTTGTTGTCGGGCCCTTCCCCGAACTCTGCGCATAGCGGGGGCTTAGTGCACCGGGCTGCCTTTTACTAATAATTCTTTTGTGGTGGAACAAAATATCTCTATCATATCTCCGTCAAATTGATAAAAAGAATTTGTTAAAACCAAAATTATGTTAATGCTGCTTCGATTTTCTATTATCGTCTATTAGGAACTTGACAAGGCAATGGAAAAGGAAGAATTTCGCATTTTCAGTGAAAAGGTATATGTTACATTCCCTTGCTCTGCTCAGTATATGCATCTATATCCTATTTTAAACCATAATAAATCTTAGAGATAATGGTTAAAACACACTTGAATTATCACTTTTTTTGCGAGTTTCACCTCCCAACTATCAGTTGGTTCCTTTTGCCACATGAAATGTCACCAATTGTTCTATTTTCCTACCTGCATTGTCACCAACTATTCCATTTTCCTATGTGAACTATCACCATGTGTATTAAAACACCTAGTTGAGTAGATGGTGATAGTTCAGTTAGGAAAACGGAACAACTGATAATTGACATATTCAGCTTTGAATTGTGTTTTAATACATAAATGGTGATAGTTTAGGTAGGAATAGTTGGGGTATGAAACTCGCGGAAAAGTGATAGTTCAGGTGTAATTTTTGAAATTAATTCTAAATCTTTTAAGCCAACGTTTTCTTTGGTACTGTCTAACGTCAATGTGACTACCAGATTTTGTCCATAATTAGTCAATGAAGACTTCAGCAGGATGCATGATTTCTCTACAATGAGTAGTGCTGTAACAAAGGAACATCTTTCCCATCATTCAGAAGCTATTGTTACATTGTTGGGGGTATCTAACAAGAAGATTTTGCTTGAATCTTACATTTCACTTGAAGATAAAAGTTATAGAACTGCAGGCAACACATATCCTTCGAGCTGTGCGAGCTTTGCTCTTCTTCCCTATGCTTCTGCTTCCATTATCTATACCTTTAATTAATATAGCATATCGATGTAACCATCTTTTTTTTTTTAGAAGTAAAGGCAGTGTGTGCGTACCCCAAAGGGTGAAGAAGGATAGGAAGCTTGTAGATCTAGCAGACTAGTACCACCTCTTATTTTTATGGTAAAACTTCTTGTTATCATTTGGTCTGTATAGCTAGCTCCCATAGTGTGATAGCCGGTGTGTAAGGAACAACTCCATGTCGTATAAGCAATTTGGCTTCACGTAGGCGAGTTGTAGCTTGCAATCTGAACTGAGAACATGTTTTGGTGTTAGCTCACCCTCAGAGGATAGAGTGACCCTTCGTCCTGGCCATTGTAACATGCGTATCGCCCGAGGGAGGAAGCACCATGATTTAGCAAGTAAAGAACGATTTCAATAAGTTATGAATGAAATAGTACGAGTTGAAAAACGCAAGTGGTTTGCAGGAGTCCGGAGCCGAAAGGGACACTCGACGGTGATAGATATTATGTATATTATTAAACATGAACCATAAAATGGCTTCTTTTAGTGCTGTGTTTTACTTCGGATTTAACATCCAAGTTGCGTGCATCTACATAAGCTGAGGGATATATATATACATATACTATTCACTCCATCATTGTATGTACATTTCACTACCATTAATGAGATAAGAAACCAGACGCAACTCGAAAAACCATCGTATAGCACAAATCATCCTCTTCTTTTTTTTCAAACTGTGGGACACAGATAAGGAGTTTAAAAGAATGTGTCAATTTTAAGGGTCGTTTATGTATTTGGTCAACAGTAAAGAGAACAAGAAACAAAAGCGTTACGAAAAGAAATATCCCCTAGAGTACGCGTTACGGATTAACTGGAGTCTGGAGACATCACACTGCACTATTTCCTCAAGGTCGATGAACCATCTTGAGGGAAATTCATGCCTCGCAAGTGTAGGACATTATCTTTATTTGTTGCATCTCAAACATTTTGTTTTGGAGTAAGATGTCAAACAGTGCAAGAACAGAACTCACTTTAGGCAAATATTTTAACAAGTTAACATTAAGCAAATGACTAAACTGCAGAACTTACAGCTACAATTCCTTTCCAGTAGGATACTCTTGACTTCCGAAAGGCAGCAAGAAAAGCACCTATATTGTAATACGCAAGAGGAGGAACGATTAAGACCAGCAGACACACGGGCAGAAAGGGATCATAAGTCAGGAAATGCTTCGAAACCTGCTTCACACTGAATATCGTTGATAATATAATCAAGTAAATAATCAAAGTGTGTTGTGTCCAACTACTTACTTTTAAATGAGATGGTGACACTCTTCAACGAATATAACTTCTTTTAGGAAAGGATTTTAAAGAGTTACAATATAGAAAGCAATACTAGTTCTATTGTAATAATTAAAATTAGTGATGTTATATGATACTGTATTAGAAATACAGCCAGTGTAGACTGCACTCTTGTTTCTCTTAACACTACAAAATTTGGTCATGAGAAGCTCTCGTGGTCGATCCACCCACCTTGTAATCAACCTGCAAACACACAGAAATTGAATAAAGTCACAAGTTTATGCCGCTCAATCTGAAATCTGGCACTAATAATCAATTCATAGTCTAACTAGAAGAGAAAATATTTCTTAGCAACTTCCTGTGGAACTAGGGCAAGAAATCTGGGAAAAATAAGCTAAAAGTTTCATGCTTGCTAACTTGTTGCTCTGACATATATTAAAGAGTGAATAAGTTAAAACCTTCTAAACTATCACCATTTGCGAGTTCCATATCTAACCTATTGAGTGTTCACAGAACCCCTCTAAACTACCATGAACTCATATTAAAGTATCCCCAGAGAACTATGACATGCTATGTGAATATCACGCTCCAAAAGCTCCTCCAAAGAGTTTCAAGTGTCAATACACGTGGAAAAAAAGTTTGACTGAACAAGTTTTAGAAAAAAAAAAACTTAAACAAGGACATTTTTGTGAGTTTCATTCCTAAACTATTGAGTGTTCATAGAATCCCTATAAACTACCATGAACTCATTGTGTCAGGGGAACACATTTTAAAGATTTTTTTCATCTCTTACACGCCTCTCAACATGTTGTCCCAACATTTTGCCAAGAATTCCACCAGGGTTTTTTAAATCTAAAGGGAGTTATAGTCCAGGGGAGAACAGGAACACCCCAATAGTTTAGGTATGAAACTCGCAGAATGACTGATACTTTAGGGGTTTTTTAACCTATTCACTTATATTAAAGCCCAACAAGTGTTTGAGCAAGATGCATTGATTTTGCCACCCTCCAACAGTGTTGAGAACTCATTTCCTTCATCTTCAGCTTTGGTACAAGAACCATAATAATGTAATTTGTAGAATATGACCATCTGAATCGTATGCTTACCAGATTGATGATTCCCTTCACTTCCTTCTATGCAGCTGTTCAGTTTACTGCTTTTCAGCTGTTCCACTCCCTGATTCTGCATTTCAATACTATGTATTTTCAGAAGATTTCTTGGAAGAGCATGCAATAGACTAAGGTGATGAAACTAGCTGTTGTAGGCGGTTGACCACAGTTGTTTAGTCTATGTTGCAAGATGGAACTCTAGGTAAAAATTAGGTGGGTGTGAACAGTACTGAGGTTAACATACAACACTGAGCTCGAGATGTCATAAGGTGCAATATCAATGGGTACATGAGCTGCTACTGAATTCCAAAATCATACTCATGAAATTACACAAGTTTCAGACGGTGAAGATATGCCACCTCTCCTGTTGAACAAAGGGGATCCGTAGGACGGACTCACTCACATACGGGATATGTCGATATGACAAGAAAAAAAGTCTAGCAGTAATGAACCTTTTTTAACTAAGCAATTGACTATGTAAAAGTAAGCCGAGGATCGGAACTGAAGAAGAGTTGGTTTCCTTTGGATACCGGATACCTAAAGCGAAAAAAAAGGACGATAAATAAATATTAAAGGGTGAGAAGAAATGTTGGTTTTTTTAAAAGATGGAGCAACAAAAGGGGTTGAAAATGTCTTTCAATAATTTTCTTAAGCATAGGCGGGCTTTAAATAGCCAACTTACAATAAAAAACTGTATGATTCAAAATTCAAGCAAACTAATCTATCTAATAGGAATTTAAAATTCAAATTCTCCTAAAACTCGCAACTTATAATGCTAAAAGTTACTGCAGTAACTAAATCAAATTTCAACAAGAACAAGGACTTGCCTGGGGTAACATTAGTTGTGCCTGCTGGAGACCAAAATATTGTTGATATGGATCACTAAAATTCGGAAGTCTTGGCTGATTAGTATTATGTCCAACAAGTGAGTTTAGCCTCGGAGGATCTGGCTGGTTCGCAACTGGCATTCTGGATGGATCAGGCGCAGGAAATGGCGGCAAATGATATGGCGTAAGAGGATATCTGGGAGCCATTTGTACTGCTGCAGTTGCATTCTGCATTGCTGGACCTGGAATTAACGGCGGATATGGAACCATTGGCCTGTTCATGCCCATTTCCATACTCATATTCATTCCCATTGTTGGCATGTATTGCGGGATTCCAGGATACATCATTGGGACCATTCTGCATCCTGTGGACATCATCTGCAGCACAGCAGCTAATGATCAAACTGTAGCCTAAACTGACCATTTAACTTTTTCCAAGGAGCTTAATTGAAGATGCAATGTCAACTTATAATAAGGATTTCAGTAACATTATTATTACTTCATCACAACGCAGGATCAAGAATAGTTTAACAAATTTAAAATAAAGATACACCACATGTTTCATTTTATATAGCAGTTCGACTGAGCACGTTGTTTAAGAAAGAAAGATTTTTGGCACATATAAAAAGTACCCTTAAAACTTGTTGTCTTACACATACCATTATATTTCTATGGCTATAAGAGTATGTCATTAAGGGTAAACTGAAAAGTTTAAAGTTAAAGATTTTCCACAAATAGAAAGGTGTTATTCCTTTTCAAATAAACATCAAAGGAATGCGTATCATAACAGAGGAAGTAATTGAATTTCTCGAGGTAGGGTTAAGGTCTGCGTACACACCAAACTCCCCAAATCCCACTTGTAAGACTAGACTGGGTATGTTGTTGTTGGACATATCATGAACCAGCTTGGACCAACAACTAGCAGAAAGAGAGTTAATGAGGAAAAACATGCAGCTTCAAATTTGGAAGAGTTTGAAGGAGGTGAACCATCAAAACGAGAAGAAGAAAAGAATGGAAGCAGAGCAATAAGTTCAATAAAATTAAACTTGTATATCTAACACCTTAATGAAACTCAATAAGTCAATATACCATTTCATATATGTTCGAACGGGAATAGCATTAAATGCCAATGTATTGGGTAGTAGTGGATTGAAGACGACTCAAATCTCAGATTGATTGAAACTTTTGAGTTTGATCTCGAAGCCCCATGTGGTAAATGCTACTTAATCACAATAAATTTCTATAGAAAAACTAACAACATGCCTTCTTAGGATATTCTGGAAGCATATATGAATATATGTCTTTGATGTACAGGAAAGGGCGTGTCTCATATCTTCGTTCTACAAAACCTGGTATTGACAAAATGACAACAAAATGTATATCTTTTCTTTGGGAAAGTACAAGTGAAATAGAGACAAAAGCTGCAGTATTTTCGAGTATTTTACACTCCTTACAATTTGGAGAATATCCAATAGCGGGATACTGAACTAGAACTAATAATATCCGTAAAATGGGCTCAACAGAGCAAAATGGATATGCAGGATTCACCTAGCCGACCCCAACTAGCTTAGGATCGATACAACATTGTCGTCATATCCGTATATGTAGGATAGTTTCCTTTTTGACTTCGTTGTACTGTGCTTTGGGAACTCTATTATTATAGAACTTTCTTATTATGTACAATAAATGAGACAAAATAGCAAAATGAGAAAAAGAACATATCTATAATATGAAGCTTATTAGTCAGAATACTAGTTATTCGTACTCTAAGTAGATTAATAACTTAGAGATGCAGATAATAGTGCAGTATTTGAAAAAAATAGTCTAAAACAGTCTTGAATAACGAATCAAATGTTTTGAATTTTCACTAGTATCCATATCTAAGACACATAAAACAATGAAGTGAGCTCCAGGATGTGTATTAACTGTATAAGCTATCCATCATTCTGGTATTTTAGCGGACAACAAAAAGTTCCGTTTTAAGCAAAAAAACGATTTATGTTTTTTAGTAACAAAGAGACTGAATAAATAGACAGAGAGTGTTAGGAGGAGGCAACTAAGGGAATTTCTTTTACAAGGAAAGAGTACTTGATTTGCATGGTGCCAGTAGGACAAAAAAGAATGTTAACAAATATACCTGCACTTGCACTTGCAATGATTTAAGGTACTCAATTGCTTCGTCCAGCATCGAAGCTTTGTCTGACTGAAAGTTGATAAAAGAGAAACTTACATGTGAAATCAAGAACAGACTTCCTATTATGACCAGAAAAAAATTGGAGAATCCAAAGATGATGTTAAAACCTTGTTGCAGTGTGGTATGAGTTCTTGTAGAGCCCTCATCTTCTCATTTATTCTATCTCGGCGTTTCTGCATTATTGAAGAACTCAAATATTGAGTAAACAGACATAAAATAAAAACACTAAACCAAAAAATCTTCAAACTGACACCTGGTAGTATATAGTATATACCCTTTCAGAAAGATTATGGACCTCTGCTGCACGAGATTTCTTTGAGGATGTAGAACTTCTAACTTGCTTCTTCGCATCAGCATCCTAGGATATTAGGGAGGCAAACTCAACAACATAATAAAAGAAATATCTGAATCAACGCTAACAACAATAATAACAACTACTACCACTAGTTTGCTTCATGATCCCATGCAAATCAAGGTCGCCTATATGAACCCTCAATCCATGTCACGCCATTTAAGCTCATCTCAGTTATAAAAGAAATAGTTTTAGTAACACTATATGTCTCTCTATTTTCTAATGGCATCTAAATCTCTAACAAGACAAAGAGACTCCTACCAAGCATTAGGCCTAAAGTAAACTTACTAGCAGAACTAGAACTTAACTAAAGGAGAAGCCCGGTGCACTAAAGCTCCTGCTATGAGCGAGGTCTGGGGAAGATGTAAAAACATATATTACATCTTCACTCTTTGGAATTGCAGGACACAACCTCCCAACAGCCCCATGTTTATATCGGTAGGACCTATTTGTGATATATTTACATTTGCTTGGTTCTGCATAAATTATGATTTCCATCCTAAATTCCTCAAAGAAAAACACCATTGCCTTGGTCTTTACATTACCTGAAATGTAATTCTTTTTATCTTTACTATTGACTTTCGTACATTTATTGATCGAGGGATAGGTTGTTTGTCTCCTTACATGTTATTGCACGATTCTCATTTCATGAGCTAGCTTTTGGAATAGAATTAGAGTTCATTTTCTTAACATTTACAAACAAATACTTCATAAAAAAAATATGGCAACAGTATTAAAATATCTAGTTCAAATAATTGGTCAATCATATTGACCTCCTTCCACGTATTTCAATTTCAAAACGAGATTCTTTTCAAGGGGTGGCACTTGAACCGAAATCCAAAAGATAGTTCTATGCTACTCCCTTCATTTCATATACTTGACTCATGTTGAAGTAACACATACTGAAAATGTGTATTGTACTAAATTAATTTTATTAGTAACATTTTGTAACTCTAAATATAATTATTATTATTATTTTTATAGTTATTTAATACTAAGGATGGTATGGAAAAGAAATACTCATAAAACTCTCAAATTTGTTAAAATGGACAAGTAAAATGAAACAACTATTTTTGATTTAAAAGTCAAGTAAAATAAAACTTAGGGTGTACAAGCTAACAATGTCAATCCCGTTAATATTACCCAGGTCTTGGAAACCAACAAGTACGGCATGACTAGCAATGATGAGTTTCTGCAAGCAAGAATGTTAGGATCCGTTTGGTCATAGATTTTTCAAGTGGTTTTTGGGAAAAAAAACTTGACAAATAGTGTTTGACCATATAATTTATTATTATTTGACAAATATTTTTGACAAATAATTTAAATTTCCAAATACTAGAAAAAACTAGTAGGATTTGGGCCAAATTTCATTTTCTTGAAACTTTTATAAGTGAAATATGTTTCTCAAATATATGATAAAACTTCATCCAAAAATAACTTGTCAAAAATATTTAAAAATCTATAGCGAAACGCTAGCTTAAAATATTGAAACCACCAAGTACTGAGTAAAGGACAACAAAGTAATAAAAGATGTAACATGTGAAAGGTGATTGTGGAATTATCTGATATTTATTCTGGACAGATTAAAAAAAAACACATAAACTAACATTCAAATTTCACCTTAGCTAACAACTACGTATGCACATTTAAAGTCAGTTTACCCATGAGAATTTTTCACTTTTCTCTGAAAAATTATTTTACTTTAAAAAAAATTATAATGTTTGATCATAAAATTCCAAATACAATTTCAAATTATATTTAAAAAAGTAAAACTTATTTTCATTTTTTTTACTTCAACTTCTCTCACAAAAAATTAAAAAAAACTCCAATTTATTTTTACGGCCAAACACAACTTTAACTCCAAACTCCAAAATTTTTTACTCCCTCCGTCTCATTTGATGTGTCGCCTTTTGATCAGACATGGAGTTTAAGAAATAAATGATGACTTTGTAAAGTTTACAAAATTACCCCTATTAAAGTCACTTTAATGTTTACCTTTTAGTTGTCTTTTCTTATTAAGTGGAACCCAGTAAGGATAGAATGGGGATGATGCTATTAAATAGTTGCCAAATAAGAAAATATGACATTCTTTTTGAAACTAACCAAAAAGAAAATGACGACACATAAAATGAGACGGAGGAAGTAGTTTTTATGGTCAAACGCATACATAGACTCCTCAACTCGTCTCATAGTGAAACGCCTACTTAAACTCCTCAACTCGTCTCATAGTGAACACTTTAACTTATAAAATGATTATCTACACACCTCCAAACTTTATGCGCTACATCCAGAGGTGGAGCTTAGCTCATTGATTGTGAGTTCAATCAAACTCAGTAGCTTTGATTCAAACTTTGTATTGTATTAAGAGATTTATTAAATATGTATAAATTATAAATTTAGGACCCGCTAGTTTTAAAGAACTTGAATTTTGAACTCATAAATTCTAAATTTCAGCTTCGCCTCTAACTGTGTCATCATTGAATGTCCACAAGACACGACAGAGATAAATTAGAGTATTCAATCATCAGTTCAAAGAAATTAAAATATCTAAATATCCACTTTCAAAGTGATAATACTTATTTATCGACTAACGACAAAATTTGAATGTATGTTTATGTATGCAACAATAATCGGAACGGGAGTAGAAAGAATTTTGAAAGGCAAAAGAAAAAAGAATACCCAATAAATTGGGATGACCAGTAGAATTTGTAACTTTGTGATTGTGACAACAAGCAGCTTACTCGACCTATTAACATGAGAATCCGTGTAAGTAATTTTGTGGTGGAAAATGTCATACATGTCACTACTAAAATACTCGCCACTTGGCATCACTCTGAATAGCAGGATGAGGTGACTTTCTACTGGCAAAATGCTAAATGGGCGAAGAATGACCTATTTTAATTTGATATGAAATTTTAAAAAATAAAAAAGATTTTTAAATTTTATAATTTTAAATTAAAATTATATTAAATATATTAAAATATTTTTTAATTTTATTCTCTTAAATATGTCATTAAAGTGTTGCAAAAAAAAAATTATTCTTTTAAACAAATTAAAAAAAAAATCATTCTTTTTTAAATAAAAAAAATGTTTTGTTTTAATTTATATGACACCATAATAACTCGTGTAAGTAACTTGTGGCGGAAAATCACACGTGTTACTGCTAAAATACTCTTAGGACTCGTTTAGTCATAGATTTTTCAAGTAGATTTTTAGAATAAACTTGACAAATAATATTTAGCCATATAATTTGTCATTATTTGATAAATATATTTGACAAATAGTCTAAATTTTACTAATATTTGTGCCAAAAATTCAATTTTTGTGAACTTTTAAAGTGAAATATATTTTTCAAATATTATAGCCAAACACATGATGAAATTTCACCCAAATTTTCATCCAAAAATAATTCACCAAAAATATTTAGAAATTTATGACTAAACACTAGCTTATTTTTAGCTAAAAATCATAAGTCAAAAATTTTAACTCATGAGTTTTGACTTATTTTTATTTTTTTAAGCTTAAAATTAAGTTTTTGTAAGCACTAACACTTAAAATAAACATACTTCAAACATACTCTTAGTAGCCATTTGTCTAGAGTGAACAAGTAAAAAGGTAAAAGTGAAAGGGAGCAAATAATTGGGTAAACAACATAAATTCCGACAGCTTGGTGTCTAATGACAAAAAATCTCAATATTTTACATATTTACAGAAAATCTCATTTTGTTGGACTGTTGAGATACATAATTCGTTTTCGATATATTCCGTTGAGATACATAATTATCACACTATAATCATTCAAAGATACATATTGTATGTATCTTTGAAACAAAACTCATACTAATATACACAGCGATACATAATTCGTTTCCGATATATTTCATTGAGATACATAACTGACTGTTGAGATTTTTAAAATTATTTTATAAAGATGAAGATTTCTGTAAATATGATAAATTAAAGTGTACATTTATATTAATTTTTCTAGGAAAGGGTATTTGAACTCTTATTTTTTAAGCAACTAATTCAATTAACATGTAATTAACTACTTTAAATTATAGTTTAACAGAGTTAATTAATAGAAAGAACAAAAACATGCAGAAGCTAACAGCTTACTCACCTCACTGCGACTTCCATCATCGTCCGATTCTCTACTTCTCCGTTTCCGATCTTCCGCTGCATGCGCCTCCTTCCACGGCGGCGGTTCTGCAACGGCGGCGCTTATACTACCTCCTGAGCCACTTGTAGATGACGTCAGTGTCAACTCACATGACGTCATCACTTCCCTAACACCGCCTATCGCCGCCGTGGAAACTGACGTCACATTATCTGATACGCGAGAAAACATATGTTCCGGTACTGATGCTATTAGAGTTGCGTTTGATTCCACAGCCGTCGATGCCTTAACTGAGTGACCAGAATTTGATGAACAATTTCGTGAAAAATGCCTGAAATTCTGTAATGATTCACCTTCAGTACGTCTCAATTGAGGTAGAATCGGCTGCGTAGATGAAGATGCAATCGTTTCTACTAGCGGTGAGGCAGCTGAGCTCACGGCGGAGCAATTTGGCATAGTATATTGAAAATTCTGCGACCGGTGCGTTGATTCACCCTTATTACATGTCAATTGAGGTATAATCGGCTGCGTCGAAGCATGAATTTCTCCCGGCGGCGCTGCGGCGGAGGCCACGGCGGTGCAATTTGGCGTAGTATATCGAAAATTCTGTAACCGATGTGGTAATTCACCCTCAGTACATCTCAATTGAGGTAAAATCAACCGCGGAGACGACGATGCAATCGCTGCTACCGCCAGCTGTGGTGCAGGCGGACGTATCTCCGCCGTCAAAGTACCAATTTTATCAATATCTCCCTGCAGTGCGGCGGCGGAGGTCACGGCAGCGCAGCTCGGCGTAGTATCAGTTTTATCAATTTCTCCCGGCAGTGCAGCTGAGATCACGGCTGAGCAGCTCAGCGTAGTATCAATTTTATCAATATCTCCCTGCAGTGCGGCGGCGGAGGTCACGGCAGCGCAGCTCGGCGTAGTATCAATTTTATCAACTTCTTCCGGCCGTGCGGCTGCGGCGGAGCACGGCGGAGTACATAGAAAATCGGCGGCGAAGGAGTAATCGTCATCATCATCGTCAAGTGGAGATCGAAGCCAAGAGGACATTTCATCCTCTTGCATAAACAGTGGAGCTGATGCTACAACAGTTTCTTCAACGGCGGATTCATCAGAAAAAAGGTGAGATTTCTTCATACATCTTTGATTTTGGCTTTGGCTTTGCACAATTACTTGGCCATTTTGCCATATTAGCTCCATGATTCCTTCATCTGCTCTGTAAAAATCAAAAATAAGAAAACATAAATCAAAAATTTCACTTCGAATTTCGAACCTCAACATCGTGCTGATTGTGAATTTTCACGATCAGTATTGAAAATGAACGAAGAAAAATCAACTCACATATACAACAATGAAGAACACGTAAATTAAAAATTTTATTTCAAATATCGAACCTTAATATCCTGTTGCTCATGGTGTTTCGTGATCAGTATTGAAAATGAACGGAGAAAAATCAATTCATATATACAAATACTAAGAACATGTAAATCAAAATTACACTTCAAATTTCGAACCTCAACATCCTATTGCTCGTGGTATCTCATGATCAGTATTGAAAATGAAAATGAACCAAGAAAAAATCAACTCATATATACAAATACTATGAACATGTAAGTCAAAAATTTCACTTCAAATTTCGAACTTCAACATCCTATTGGTCATGGTAACGAAGAAAAAATCAACTCACATGGACAAATACTAAGAACATGTAAGTCAAAATTTCACTTCCAACTTTCGAACCTCAACATCCTATTGCTCAATGATAACAAAGAAAAATCAACTCACATATACAAATTAAACATCTTGTTGCTCATTTCATGATCAGTATTGAAAATAAACGAAGAAATATCAACTCACATATACAAAATACTAAAAACATGTAAATATAAAATTTCACTTCGAATTTCGAACCTCTAACATCCTATTGCTCATGATAACGAAGAAAAATCAACTCATATATACAAATCAAACATCCTATTGTTCATTTCACCATCAGTATCGAAAATAAACAAAAAAAGAAAAATCAACTCACGTATACAGATTTAAGCAACAGAGATTAGGAGTAAAACTTACATTTTGGACTTTTTTGATGTGGTGAAAATAGCAGAAGGAATATTAGTATAATCATCATTCATTTGGAAATCAGGAACAACGCAGTGATTCATCTTGTGTGATAATTCAATTTCATTATCAGAACACATAAAATTCTCAGAAATTTAAATTGAGATTATAATATATAGTTCTTTATGTCCACGTTCAAAGTTACTCTATGAGAACTGTTTTAGTAGTTATTTTGGCTTGCTCTAATAATTTCTAAAATTGAGTTGCTACCGACTTAGCAAGCTTGAAATATTATTAATCTATTTATATTATTATAAATTGAGGTAAAAGTGAAAACATGTCTAAAGTATATTTCTATTTGTGAGTTTCATGTAACTTTTTTTCAAGAGTTAAATAGTTTAAATTTGACCATAAATTTGGGTATAAAATTTTCAAGTTTTTTGAAATGAAATTTATATATTTGAAAACTATGTAAAAAGTACTATAAGTCACAATTATTGACAATTTAAAATATTTAAAAGATATATAAAAAAATTACGATGAAAAATAAATTTGTTTGAGTCTTAAAATCCAAAAAACAATACATAAATTGAGATGGAGGGAGTGATTTATTAGGTGTGTGAGTTTTCTAAATGAACTATCTCTTACTATTTATTAAAACATATATTGATTATTAATTGGTTGAGTTTCATACCCAAACTTTTGGTTAAGAAAAATAAATAATTAATATTTGAAGTATGTTTTGATAATTAGTTTGTAATAATTCAGCTAGAAAATTCGTACACCTAAAAGTTTAAGTGTCAAAATAAAAAAATTATATTAATTATTAATTGTTTAAGCTTCAAACCTAAACTTTAGGTTAAGAAAAATAAATAATTAATATTTGAGGTATGTTTTGATAATTAGTTCGTAATAATTCAACTAGAAAACTTGTACACCTAAAAGTTCAAGTGTCAAAATTAAAAAATGGGATATTTTAGATGTATTTTTATTTTGGCCATTAATTTCTTATAAATCATAAAGATGTGAAATTCGTCATAGTTATATTTTATGAATTTCATCCGTTGGTTAGCTCAAACATGAGTTCGAGAAGCTTCATAATAATTTTCTAACATAATTATTGGATTAGTATGTATCCGTACCTTATACTGTAGTTCTACTTTATGGAGTATGTATTATTTCCTCTGGTAATTTATTTATCTAATTTTAATTTGATATAAGAAAAAAATTAAATTTTATTATCTTAAATTTAAAATACATAGAATGTTGTAAAATTCTTCTTAATTTTATGATTTTAAATATATTATATAAAAAGTTAGAATTAAAGAGTTGCTCGTAAGAAATGAGATATTTTTTTAAAAAAAAAAAAAAAATTAAAAAATAAGATAAGCAAATTAAAATGAAAGAAATATTCTTTATTTTAATTTATGTGATATTTTTCACTTGTCATGATTCAAATATACTAATCTTTAAAATTAAATTAATTTAATATTTTAAAATAATATTATTAATGATAATAATAATAATATATTCAACGTAATAAATATTATAAAATTAAAATTTTAAACTTTTAAATTATATTACAAATATTATAAATTATAATTCTTTTAATATTATATGATTAAGTAATATGTTTTTAAAGTATTTATAAAAATGGATAGTGAGGGGAGCAATGATGCATGATTGAAAAACAGGAGCAGCAAAGTGACTGTCAATCAATGAGTAGCTAGCGGTTGATAGACTAACCTTGTTGTGGTGAAGTGGTAAGTATTTTTTTATTTTAAATTTAAGGTCTCGGATTTGAGTTTCTTTAAATACGAAATTGTTTTTATTAGGAAATACTTTATTTTCAATATAAGACTTCTTGATACAAATTCAAATTTAATTAAATTCTAATAAAAATATCGAACATTAGATAGAAAAAATAAAATAAAAAATGATAGCGGTTGATAGAGCACACAGGCGTCTTGTGTTTTAATGTCTTTTTGCAGGCAAGAGAGATAAGGTCTCTTTTTCCTCTCTCTTAATAACTATGTGATCATTTAAATTATAATATATGCTGCAAAAAGACGAAATTGATTTTTGATGCTATGCATATTGCATTTGGACACTTTTAACACATTTCCCCACCCGCCCTTTCACTCCAATTAAAAGTTAACATATCTATCCTAATATAAAATTTAATAATTTTGGATGGAAGATTATAAAGGACACGAATTCGGATAGAGGAATAGTTTGGTAATTGAGGGTGGAGTGATGTCTTGTTGTTTGTAGATATAGGTTTGTTGGTGTGTGTTATAGTATTAGTCATATTTTTGTAGTTCTTGCTTTTAATATCTATCTTCATGTGTTGTTTATTGTGTTTCGATTATCACATTATTTTGTTGTTATTGTTGTGCCAATTGCTATGTTTTCTTCAATGTTCTCTTCTTCTTTTGCTTGAATTGGTTGCACTTGAGCAAGAGTCTTTTGGAAACAGTCTCTCTACCTCTACGAGATAGTGATATGATTTGCGTACACTCATACTTTTTTCATACCCTACTTGTAAGATTTCACCGGATATGTTGTTGTTAACATTTAATTTGTTGTATTTTAAAAGTTGTGAATTGAATGTCGGAATACATAGTTTAGTAACTTTTAGTTTATGGGGTAGTTATGGTATCTGTAATGGAGGAAAAAATATCCGTTTAATTAAATATATTTTCAATTGAATTGTATCTCTTATTATGGTGTGTGAATTAGATGCACATATATTTAAGAAATTTGAGCTAGCAAATCTCTAAGATATCATATGTCTTATATGTATAGGAGATGATGAATTGATACATACATGAAGAACATTGATTTAGTGTGTTTTTATATTTTTTTAACTTAAAGGTTCATATATATGAAGTTGTTAAAAATCATCGAAGTTATTAAAAATTATAAGGTCTCAAGTTCAAATTTCAGCAGAGACAATATCACTAGGTGATTTTTTTCCCATCTGTCCTAATTTTAATGAATGGAGTTATATATCTGGTCTGTTACTAGTGGGGGAGAATAAATATTCTATAGAATTAGTCGAGTTGTGCATAAGTTGGATTGAACACCACACTATCTACCTTTAATTAGAAGTTTCGAATCTAAATCTTAAAAATGATTTATTTTTTTTTAGTGAGTGTTTCCTTTTTAGTAAGATTATGTGCTACAATTACAACAACATACCAGTGTAGTTCCACAAAGTGGGTTCTGGAGAGGGTAGAGTATGCTCAAACCTTACTATTAGCTCAAAATGTGAGATAAACATGTTGTTTCTGATAAATTCCGGCTCAACATAAGAACAATCTAAAAAAAGACGTAATGGAAGTACAAGAGACAATAGATAGTAACAAAAACAATAGATAGTAGCAGAGTAGAAATACAATAAAATAAAACTACAATCGAACTATACGATACAATAGATAGTAGCAGACATCGAACAAGAAACTACGAGTAATCCTACGACTACTAGTTATAGCAACAAAACCATGCACTCTTATCTACTAGTATGACACAATCCTATTAATCTTCTATCCTAATTCGTGCATGTTCTCCACATCTTCCTATCTAAGGTCATGTTCTCGGTAGCTGCAACTACGTCATGTCTTGTCTAATCACCTCTCTCCAATACTTCTTTGATCTACTTTTACCTTTTCCGAATTCATCAATAGCCTACTACCTCTTACACCTATCCACCGGGACATCTATGCTTCTCCTCTACTAGTGAGATTATATGATGTAAATCTTAAAATCATTCGTATCAATAAATTCTGAATATTAGGTAGATAATTAAACAAAAAGAAATGCTAAAATGTCTCAATTTCAAACACTCAAAAGGAAACTAATATCACCAGTACATTAAAGTGTTAAGTCTTTTGATTAAGGCATGATATTTTTTTTTAATGGCAATAATAATTAGGTCAGAACTTTTTTATGTATACATGATAAGGTGCATATCCAAATCTCAGTGCCAAAATCATTTGCTTTATTATTCTTTTTGCGGGGCCTCAAGGAGACAAGAATATTGGTATCTATCTATACCTGATGAATAATTCGATAATATATTCGTTTTGAGTATTAATATAATAATATAACCCCATTATGGAATTTCCAACTTAAGTTCTTTATATTTTTCTTATGTTAAGAGTGAAGGGTAAAAAATATATTTAAAATATTTTAATTTTGAGTTTTATATTTAAACTATTAAGTGTGTAAGTTTCTTGCTTGAACTATCACCAATTATTATCAAAACACACTTTAACTATCAGTTGTTTTCTTTTTTTAATCTAAACGATAGTCATATTTCAAATAAAAAAAGGGTATAACTGATAATTAAGGTGTGTTTTGATATATAATTGAGGAAAATACAATAGGAAACTCACACACCTAATAATTTATATATGAAACTCGAAAAAATGAGATACTTTAGGTGTATTATTAATGATTGAGACAATACTATATATTCTTTTAGAGCTCCACCCCATTAAAAGTATCAATAATATTTTCATTTATCCTTTAACGTGACTCAAATTCTTAACTTAGTAGTGTAACTATCAATCAACTAATTAGTAAAAAAAATAATCTACTAAAGTGCAAATTAGGACATCGTTAGGGTACGTTAGTACTTTTTAAGTTATTATTTTAATTAAAATCTTAGTTAATTAATTCGAGTTCAATCTGAAAATTTAAAAGCTAGTGATAATACACGTGCTTAATATCATTATCTGCCGTGGGTTGTTCTAAATATATGAATATAATGACAAAATTGTTTTATTCATTGTTAATAGGGATTAAATTAAGCATCACGTGGCAAATGATTGAGTAATTAAGGAGGTTATTTTCTCTTGCAAAAGTAAAGAGCTATTTGACTATTGGTTAATCATAATTTTGAGTGAAAAATAGTTTCTACAACAAATATACGTACGTATTAAAAATTAGGATAGTATTAGAAACTCTGATATAGGATGTGTTATTGGTAGGAGGGAAAACGTTTTTTTCCTTTTGAAAAACAAGTGGCTTTTTAATTATTTTAGTGCTTGGTAAGTAAGTAAAAAAATATATATATTTTTGATAGTAAGTGTTTTATTCTTATATTTGACTTACATATGCACCAATTCAAATTAATTTAAAAAAAAGGGCAATCCGGTGTACTAAAGCTATCGCTATGCGCGATGTTCGGGGAAGGACCCCACCACCAATTCAAATTAGTTAAATTTTTAAATGAATACTCAACAACAATAATGATATATTGGATATATTATATCCCGTAAGATCCTACAAAATGAGATCTGGAAAGGATAAAATGTACGCAAAATCTAAAAGGAAAAAAAAGAACTCGAAAATTGGTATGCATCCTAAGCTATAACCGAATATATGCACTTGTACATGCACCTGACCTGGCATGGAAATAGAAAATCTATTATTTTATTTTATTTTTATAATTATGGTGTTCAGGTCAGTTTTTACGCACCTCGATTAAATTTACGGAATATCTGTCACCTCCTATCAGCAACAGATACCAGATAACTCTGTCTATTAAGGTTAGGACCGATGAAAAGAATCATTTAGTATTTTTTTTTATCTCCACTAAAATTTAAACTTGAAACCTTAGGTTCTCAATCAATCAACTTCATTGACCATAGAAAATCTATTATGTTCATGTATATGTTTTTTTTTTTGGATAGATATGATATTCTAGTTAGCTTGTCCCCCACATCAATTAAATTTACGAGTATTTGTTATTCCCCATCTACCATATCGACTAATTAAATAGATATTTAGTATTTGTCGTCATAACATAAATATAAGATAACTTTGTGTTGAAAATAATAATTTAAAGTTGAAGTAGGAATTCTTAATTATTTAGAATTTAATATTTGATAATATTTTAATTCATGTCTAGTTAGAATTAGGATTTATTTATCCTAATTCATATAGGACTAAGTTTTTTAATCCTAGTTTAATTTAATTTTTAATATTATAAATAAGGATGTTCTGTCACATATTTCCTTATTAAGGAGAAATATTTGGGTTTATGATTCACTTTGTCCATTAAAGGTTAGATAAAGGGAGAGAGGTTGTCTCCAATGAATCCTTGACTCAAAAAAAAATCATTCAAAGCAATCCAAAAAAAGAAATAACAAAAGTACAAAAAATAATAGATAGTAACTAAATAATAATTACAACAAAATAATATGATAATTACATACAAGCAACAAGAAACAATAACAGAAGTTGAAGAAGAAACTATCGGAGCAATACTAGTACCACTACTAATCAAGACGAATAACAAGACAACCCACTGTACCTACTAATCTTTTATCTTAATCCATGTCCTCTACAATCTTCTAATATTTCTCTATTCATTGAAAATAATACTTTAAATCTCATAATTCTCAAATCACTTCATTGATTATTAACCATATCTTTAACTAAAATAAGCTATAAATTTAATATAAATATAAAACTCATATCTTTTATGTTCTAAATTTGACTATCAATTGATTATTAACCATATCTTTAACTAAAATAAGCTATAAATTTAATATAAATATAAAACTCATATCTTTTATGTTCTAAATTTGACTATCAATGACAGTGATGATTTGACCACACAACTATAATTTTGTCCATTTAAGTCTAATACTCTCTCCGTTTTAAAAAGAATAACTTATTTTAATTTAACACAAAGTTAAAAAAAATAAAGAAGATTTTTGAATCTTATGGTCTTAAATTAAAGATATGTCAAATGTATCAAGTATTTTTTAATTTTGTGGTCTTAAACATAATATATGAAAAGTTAAAATTAAAAAGTTGTTAAAATAAGAAAGAATCATTTTTTTTTAAAATATATCAAAATAAAAAATAAATCATTTTTTTTAAAATGGAGGAAGTATATTGATTAGGTCCCATTTTCCATTTTGCATGTAATACAAAGGGGGAAGTATTTGCCCCCATGGCAGTGTGTGTGCAGCACATGGGTGGTTCATATTTTTGTAGACCCAAGTGGCAATTCCCCCTGTTTGTTTACTCCGTTCGTTTTAATTTATGTGAAGTAGTTTGATTTGACATGAAATTTAAAAAATTAAAAAAAAAACTTTTAAAACTCATAATTTAAAAGAAGTTTTTAATGTTTGTGTGACTATAAATAATTTTATCAAGCATAAACTAAATATTTTCAAAATATAAAAAATGTGTCAATTTTTCAAAAAAAAAAAGAAGAAGTTAATCATATAATGGGACAGAGAGAGTATTTATTTATTCATTTCATCAAATTTGCGTCGGGAATATGGATATATATTAATACTATCACCATCAAACAACATAAACGACATCATGAGTTTCATAAATCGTGCTATACAAGTTATATCCTAAACTAGATATTTATATTTGTTTCTTTCTCTTGTTTGGACTTTTGCAGAGCCTATTTGGAAAGCTACAACGATAATAATAACATATTCAGTATATTATAAAGTGAGGCTTGAACAGAGTAGAATATACATAATCAAAGGTTTTGTCTCTATCTTTGTAAGGTATAGAGATTGTTTACGATAAACTCTCACCTAAAAAAAAGAATTATTAAAGTACAAACGCAAGAAAATACAACAAAAAAATAGCAAAATATAACGCGAATAAAGAAACATATAATAGCATGCAAAGAGTAAGAAACTATATAACTACTAAATAATACTACTAATAAGAAGAGGGAAGGAGATTAGTCCTCTTCCTCTTTCACCTGAAATGCGATATCTCTCGACTATCTATTAATTTTTTATTCTAATTCTCAATCTTCACATCTTTCTATTCAGGATCGTTGTCCTTAATAATTTAGTACACGAGGAGGAGTTATTGTGACCACATGCCACACCCTTAAGAGATGAATATTGAGTTGGAACAAAACAATTGGCTCTTTTTTTGGAAGGGGAAGATTGCATGTTATACTCCCTCGGCCCTCCGTCTCTTTTTACGCGGCATCTATATTAAAAATAATTATTTTAATTTATTTATTCAATTTATGAAATCAAGAAAATTATTATATTTTTCCTTTTCTATGCTTAATATTTTCTTCATTTACTTTTACTTGTCATTAATTTCCTAATTAGATTTCTACTTTTATTTGTCATTTTTGACATATCAAGAGAAGATAATTTTTTTTGTCTATTTTACTCTTAGCATTAATTATTTTTTCTCCAAATTAATTTCAAGACACAATGTAAACATCATTTAATAGGGATGCTATGATAAAATAATCATGTTATTAATTATATTTTTCTTAATGGATGTGTCATCTCAATTTGTGACGAGTAAAATCGAACAGATGGAGTATTAAATAACTACATTAAATAATAGTAGTCAAATTTAGAGTTCCAAACCATCATTAATAATTAGAAGGGGAGTCTTGGAGTAACTAAGAAAGTTGTTGCCATTTGACCAGAAGGTTATAGATTCAAGCCTTGAAAATAGCCTCTGGAGAAATACAAGGTAAAGCTGTGTGTAATAGATCCTTGTGATCATAGCTCTTATCCGAACCCTACACATATCATAAGCTTTAATGCATCGGACTGCCTTTTTTTAAAAAAAAATCATCATTAATAAAATTAATTTAGTAAGATATACCCCTAATTAAAAAAAAAATTAACGAGTGCGTCAAGTTAACAAGAACAAAGTAAAATAAATGAGTATTTCTCGCTGTGTAACATGTTTCCAGGTACATCTCTTTGTTTCCAGAAGAGCCAGCATTTTATCATTATTAAATTATCTAAGAAGTAGAACAATCATTCAATTTTGGCAGCATACATCGATATCTCCTTAAATTTAATAATAAATTTCATTTTTGAAATCATAATAAAGTGTTCATATTAAACACTTCCGACTTAAAAAATTGAAAATACTTCTGCTATGTTCTAAAGCATCATTAGATAAATAAATTAACCACTTAAACTCTGACTTAACTCAATTATGCTTATTAGCCTCAACAAATCGTAAAACCAGAGAGTTGTTCCAATTGATGTGAATACGTATAATTAAAAGATGAAACATATATTATGTGTTCATGCGTGCCTATTTGTGGCATCATATATAAAACTACATGAATGATCTCAAGTAATAACAAACTAAATAAAAGCAAAGAAATTGTATTGTTTCAAGTTATACAATGATATACTTAATGTATTCTATAAACAAATCATCCAAAAACTGTAGATTTCACTATGAACACAAAGTTCACTTGTGTACAATATCACATTTGTCCCCACACCACTCTCTTTCAACTATCAACCAATTAAGTGAAAAGGAAAAACCAGGATAATAAAAAGAATACAACCTCACCCACCAAAAAATTACAACATTCACACAGATATACAAAAGACATTAAGTCACAGGATTCACAACTACACACATCTAGTTACAATGAATCCCAAAAAAAAACTACACCAGCTAACTATGGCTTGCATCTACTGAGGCACCAGTTCTGGCCTGCGATATTCGGTTGGCATAAATAGTCACCAATCGTAGCTGCGTGCTGTTCAGTCCTTCCAAGTATGGCATAAATGCTTTGCCCAGCATGATGTATATGTCAACCAAACAGAATACCACAGTCTGCCAGGGAAGAAAAGTTATACATATCATGATGTAGCTAAAGATGAGTATGTAAAACTATAAACATGAAAATACTCGTAATTTGTTTAGACATGGTCTTAATCATGTATTGCATTTATCTAATCACGAGTATATGAGCCAGCATACAACTGAATAATGCAATGTAGTTAACTACAGCCTAGAGAGTCAGGAAACAGAAAAGAGAATCAAGTAAGGACTGGTTCAACAGTATTTAACAACCAATCGAGATGAAAAGCTGCAAATATCTAGGACAGGACTCAACAAATTGTTAAGCTAACGTTTTTGTTAATTACAAATAGAACAAAAAATGAATTTCAGAAGAGAAGCATTGTTAAAGAGCTTCGTGAGGAACACTTCTTCCAATTATTTATTAGGTTTAGAATCCCTGATTCTGGTTGAGGTATGCAGGACAATCATCGAACAAAATTACTTGTCTTTCTTTACTATACACCAACCAACAACCTATCATACATTAAGGGGTCATTTGGTTGGTGGAATAAGGACAATAATCCTAGAATATTCTATGGGATTATTTAATCCTGCATTTGGTAATGGGTATTATTTAGTCCCAGGATTATTTTATCCCATCATTTTAGTATAAATGGTGGGATAAGTTATCCCATATAGAAATGGGATAAAATAACCCCATGGGATATCCTTGTCTATTCCATCCACCAACCAACGATCCTTCAGGCTATCTAGTTATCTCCTCAATGTAAAGAAAGCAGCAAGATTTGCACATCGCGACATACTAAAGAAGCTACATAACAGTTCCTACTTTCTTTTCAAGCTAAGATGTAAGCAGATGAACAATTACTGAATATCTTTAGTTTTACTACTCCTTTCGGGTTTTCTAACTAAACCAAACAGCTGAAGGAGGAAAACAGCGATTTTCACCTTGCGGACATCAGCACTCTGGTTTCCAAAAGCATCAAACAGAGAAGGCAAGAATGACGGCAGCTGAGACATCAATTCCTCCTGAGAAAGCATCCCAACAAGCTAAACAAAGAGAGAACAAGTCCACATCAGAAACCAACTCAATGATAGCATTCCACAAGCTTGGACATATTAGCAACCGACATAACTTCTTCTATGATAAAATAAGAACGCAAGGTGTAATTATACCTTGATACTGAGTACTGACAACTCTTTTTTTTTTTTTTTGAGCAGGTAACAAGTTAGTATTATAAACCAGTACTTAGGTAGTACTGAAAACCCCTTTGCAAAAGGTATTACAACTAGAGGAACAAAATAGTAAATCTAGCATGAATCTAAAATTTCTAGGATTGCTTCTGCATCTGTAGGGGAACTTTTTGTACACCAAAAACAAAGTAACAGAATACAATCTGTTTTAATCTTTGGTAAGGAACTAGTTCTATCCTCAAAACTCCTAGAGTTTCTTTCCCTCCATATGGTCCGCCAAATGCATGCCGGAATAGTCCTCCAGTAGTTCCTATTTTTTGCACCTCTGCCAGCTTCTTCCCAACTGGAAAGAGTGTCAACAAGAGTACTGACAACTCTTTACACCAGTAATTTCACTACATGCTAGTAAAGAAATGTTGTAAAGTTGCAATGGTAGCGCATGAGTTGTCATGTGTGCTTAGAACTAATAGTAGTTGCATATCAACATGACAACTTTAATATAATCTACCTTGCTTCGAGAACAAGGACAAATGCATAACTGCTGGGGACAAGATAAATGTTGAATGGCTTATGTATTGCAAAGAAGGAAAAAAGCTGAAAGTTTCCCTCCTTTAATGGATATCAACAAGATAGGAACACAACATAGAAAAATGGAAGAAAAGGAATAGAGTCCAAACTTAATGTATCCAAGAAAGCAATAAATTAAGCAAGTTGGACGAGTTGAAAAAAACTTAATCAGCAAATCACCTTCGTCAAACAGTTTATACAAGTTACAAGAGTCTTCTCGTCTTCGGTGACAAGCAGAGGAACAATAACCTGCAATACCAGAAAATATCAGACAATGCAAGAACGACTAGCCCATGATCAAAGGAAAAGAGTATTTCACTCAGCACAATCTAGCGCTTACACTTAAGCATCTGAATGGGTCATACTGGGATAAAATTGTTGATAAACAATTCTCAGCTTCATTTGCAACCTGAACAATGTTGCAACACATTAAGCAAAGAGGGAAACAAAAAGTTCAACATACTTAATATATTCAGCCAAGCAGAAGTTTACCTTTGAAACATCATCCTTCGTCACATGGAGCAGCTTTTCAATTATGATCTCAACTGAGTCCTCCATAGCATTTTTCTGGAACAACACAAGATTAAGCAAATTGATAATGGAAAAAAAAGAAAAGGTAACACATGTGTTGCTTGATCAAAAAAAGAAGGTAAGATAAGTGTTGAAAACAACCATTCCTCTTTTTTTAGAAAGGGGAGGATCATAGTTTACATCTACAATTGACCACTGAAAATACAGCCTACAAACCTGATTCTTCAGCATTTCAAGAATCAGAGATAGGGCAAGTTCCCTTGTCCACGACTCAGAATCATCTAATACCTCAAGCAAAGCAGTTAGTATCTGATTGAAGTACTGCACAAAACCAAAAATGACACCTCAGGAGATCCATATCCTTTTAAACTTCTATTAGAAGAACTAATTCTAAAGGAGACAAATTAACCTCCAACTATTTGGAATGTGATACAGCCACTTGACAGAAAACCAGTGAAATCGGACTGATTCCGAGCCTTATATCAAGAATTCAAAAATCTACATTAATTGAATAAATATCAGACAGATTTCGATGGCAATATACCTTGCTCCAGATGGATTGATCATTAGCAACAGATGCTTTGACCAATAGTTGAAGTGCATCACGCTTGTTAGCAGCAGGACTACCATCATCCCCATTGCAAATCTACCCAAAAATGGAACAAAAAACAGTATAAGAATACTGAAGGTTTTGTTCCTCAAATTCTTACAAAATTATACTTGAATAATGATCTAAAAGATTCTTTATAATGGAAGTGAAATATGACAATATAGCACAACCTGAATGGCACAGATGGACCACAAAAAAACTCACCAAATGAAGAATCTGAGGGATGCTTGATCCAGTTTCTAGAGTTGGATTTATCTGGAGAGCAGAAAGTTCTAGATGATTAAGCCCCAGGTCAGATGAAGACCCATTATAAGCTCCAGCCTCAAGAGCAATCTGTAGATGGTCTGAATCAACTAGCCCATTGACGTCTTGATGAGAAGTGGACGTGTGTTCTATGTTTGAGCTGTTGTCCTTGCTTTCCAATGTATTCCCATCATTCTCGCTTGTGGTAAGGGCCCCAAATTTCAAATCCTTGGCTTTTGAAACAGAAATATCAGTCTTGGGACCAGTTTCCACACCATGATAGAAGTCCTGAGTACCATCAGACAGCTGGCCAAGAGACCTAGTCATATAGGTTGGGTCTTGAAGAGAGTTCCACTTTCTGATGCTATCAGTATCTGCACCACCAGAATACCTTCCAAATAGATTACTCTTCTTTGATGTGCCAATATATCCCTCTTCAGATGATGTTCCAATAACATCAGATGGATCATACAAAGACTTGGATCGTTGTTTTTCTTTCTTGCTCTGCACGAAATTCATCAAATCCACTTCTATACGAGGCGTGCGCTGCTTAAGAGCCCTTCTCAAGAAATTTTGTTCTTCAACTGATAAGCTAAGAATAAAATTCAGAACTGCCATCGAGTCAAAGTGTGTGTACATTGATATAATGCACGAAATAGCTGCGTCTTTCAGTTTGGTATTCTTATCATGGACCAGCGGAGTCAACTTAGCAAGCCATAACTTGAGGATGCCAATGTTAGCAGCACCTTCAGAATTTGAAGGATGCTTGTTAAATGAGCCAATTGCAAACTCAATTACAGCGAGTTTAGCCTTTGGGGAACGCTGCTCATCCAATGAACGGAGCAAAGCTGGCAAAAGGGAATCTATACCATATGACTTGCTAACTATTTCTAGGGTAGATGAGCAGGGCTGTCTCACTAATTCTTTGGGATCAATTAACCGTGAGAAAACATGTGGCAAGATCCTCTCTACGTAACTTTCAAATGGCTTTCTGCAAGCAGGAATAAGATCTGCAAGAGTTGAAAGTGCTGCCTGTGCAACTTTATGATGGGGATCATCAAGATGCTGGAAAAACAATTTCATAACCTTCTCAAAACTGTGAGTGATTTCTTGAATACCTCTAGGGCCCTGCTGTAGCAAAGACCGGAGATAGCTGAATGCAGCAACCCTGGCTTTCCAATCTGAAGTAGAATTGAGACCCTGACTTAATGCGTCATTTAGTGAAGCAGGACCATCCACATAACTAGATAGATCTCCTAGAGGAAGTTGACTGTCATCAAAGCTCCTCCTCCTACTTGCTGACATTCTACCTGCTGTATTTTTTCTTAAGAGAGGACGTTGAAAATTGGGAACGTGATTATTGTGGGAATCCCGAACAGCATCTTTATACGGTGTCTCTAAGTATTGTCTGTCAACATGCGAGTTCATAAACCGCCTAATGTCCCTCAGCTCGCCGTTCTCTTCAACAAGTCCTCTATCCTGTAGCTTTTCAGAAGCTCTTCTTGCAGTGTAGGAGTTGAGTGACGAAAAAGACTTGTGATCCGCACTACTTCGGTATGATGCTTTAGCTGAATCCTTTGAGGCCTGGATCTGAGTTATGATATCAGACAAAACCAACCCACCATTGCGATTATTTCCTTTAGTCATAGCAGATGGTGCATCCACCAGTAAAGCATTAGTAAGACTTGTTGATGCGGGAACAGCAAGAGGGAATGGTGGATCACGGGATGAGGGCGGGTCAACTCCTGCACTAGGGTACAATATAAAAACATTTTAAGCTGTTCAATAATACTCAAAAGTTATGGCAGTAATTGAGATGTACTTTTATCAGAATCATAGAACAACTTGAGGACAGACCTTTCACGATGTCAATAATATTAAACACATCAAGCGTTTCTTCATTAAATCATTAACTACTTAAAACACATCAAGTTTCAAGATGCAGAAGAATAATGGAAGAGGAAACAATCACCTAGATCCAAACTAGAGGAGCGACTTCTCTCAGATACATCTAGACCTTTGAGCAGGTTTTCTATAGCAGAAACTTTCTGTTTGCTGGCATGAAGTACACTCTCCAGGCTACGTTCCACTCCCACAGGTTTTGCTTGAGGCAAAAGCAGCCCAGAGGACACGGACGTTCCTGAAGGCAAATTGGTACTTCTATCCATGGCAACTATTGCAGATGTTCCATAACCAGGTAGATGTGAAGTAGATGTTTGAGAAGCAAGTGAGAAGTGTGAACTCCTCTCTCGAACAGAGGGAGAAGTGTGTCGTTTATGAATACCACCATCTTCCTCATTTATGATCTGCACAAATCACAATAGTTCCACTTTAGTCCACAACATCGGCCTTAAAGACTATTTTGGAAAAGATGCCCATTATCTGTCTTGGAAGGATGCTGGGAGCAATTTATAAAAGAAAAGAGAGTACCCTTTGGATAGCAGGATCCAAGGACGAAAGCAAACGCCTAGAACGTTCTGGCCAAGTTCTTGCAAACATTCTGTACAAAGTTCTTGCAGTTGATCGTACCTGTTGTTATATCCAAGCGATATGAATTGCCAACAGATCTTGAATCGAATCAAACGGGGGTGGTGGTGGGGTGGGTGTGTGGGGTGGGTGGGTGTGCGCGCAGATAACTATGCCAAAATATGATACACAGAGTACAACAAGCATACCTCACCCATTGCATCGGTGACACAACATTTTATAAGGTCTTCATAGAGCTCTGCTGAACGTTGTACTTCCGATGCATCAGGCCAACGTTCAAGGATCAGAAGTGCGTATTCACAGCATCTGTCATCGAGAATAATCAGAAGAATAAACAGGCACTGTAGAGAACTAAATCCAAATTAAGATCTGTTAATATGTTACCTTATCCCCAAAAAAATAAAAAAATTAAGATCGGTTAATTAGAAGAAGCAGATCAAACCTTGCACGAAGTACTGCATTTTTGTCATTCTTTGCACAATCAGCTATACGAGGAAGTGCCCGACCAACTTTGCAGTTATGCAACATCTGAAATAAAAAAACAGCAGCAAATGATTGACAGATACTGCAAGTACAGGTAAAGAAAGACAAGCAGCACATAAATCATTACCGTCTTTATGCAGTTATCAGCAGATTCTGCAATCACAAGAACAGTTATCACAACAAGCTTGAAAAGAACCTGAAGTTTAATGAGGATGTCATAAACTCGCGCATGTTAGAGCAAATGTAATCCGTTCTCCCTAACAAAATGATAGAAGTATCAAGCACATGGATAACTAGATCACTTGTTCTCACCGGAATGAACATCTCAGCACATGCCTCAAAATCTCCCAACAGCTCTTTTGATAAGAAGTTTAGTAAATGACATGCCTACCATTCACATAAGACGGTGGATTAGCCTTCATGAATGTCAGAACTCGGAACATAATCCGTTTAGTAAATGGTGGTGCACAGCAATCCAGAATAAACAAAGTCTAAACTAACCCATCAACAATACGCAAAAGCATGCAGCTAAACAAGCACCCTGCTTGCATGGTAAAAACATGCAGGTGTGTATGATGTATCTATATTGATGATATCCGTTTGAAAAACTTACACAATGCTCACACTTACTCTTCCTTTTTCCACTTTTCTACTAAAATAACGACCAACGTAGAACATCTAGTTCTCTACACCACTTTACTTAGCAGATCATTTTTCATTTTTGACTAAATTTGTTTCCCAAAGCTCACTGAGGATTTCCTGCTCTTTCTATCTGACAAAAGAAATATAGAGAATATGCAATAGGAATGTAATTCTTCCATGCCTAGGTGTAGCCCTAGCACCTGAATAATGCAACAGAAAAGAACGTGGAGATTCTCTTCGACTCCTGCAAAGCCTCTGTAGATGTGCAGCTACTTCCTAGAACAGAAAACCTAGATGGAACTGGACAGTAATCAGTGTTGGGAACATAGAGCAACACATGCTAAAAGAAACTTCAATACTATGTCCACATTGACTTAAGTGCCATATTAGTGACTAGGATATAGGGAGAGGAATATAAAATCAACTTCTACCAGGTTTTCATTGTATCTGACAGGGTCCAAAAGGAGGTAACCCCAAGACATTTCAGATAGGTGCATCATGGTAAATGAAAGTCAGGCCAATAAAGGTAGCATGGCACAGTTCAACAAACTAGAAATAAAAAGGACATGTATCTCATAGAAAACATACTTCTCACAAAAAGGTATCTTATAGGCCCACCGGCAAAATATATGACACAGTAGCCAGCGTCATGGAACCAAACCTGTTTGATTATGCTGGATCGCCGATCAGATAACTGTGCGCTCAAAGGGCCAACAAGTTGCTTTAGAAGCCCACGAAAACAAGGATAATCAGCTGCACCTAATGGAACAGAATAACAGATAACATGCATTATCAACTGCACTAGCATAATTAGTAAGGACACCACATATGAAGATGCCACTAAAAGACCATAAGGAAGCGTTGCACGTCAACTCAACAAAGGAAGAGAAAGGTTATCTGGAGGTGCAAAGTTGGTAAAATACCTCCCATAACAAGTGCTTCAACTCTCTGCATAGCAGCGATACGGATAGACCAATCTTTTTCTGGTACAAGGGTGGAGCCAATATTCTCGAATTCCCTTATCAGTTCCTTTTCTGAATACACTTTAATTGGGTCGACAGGCTTTTCTGTAATATCACCATCCGCTGCACAAGAACGGAGATCAAACTAAAATCATATTAACAAGTAACTATAAACTATCTGCTTGCATTATCTGACTGCATATCAGCTCTCTCTCTCTCTCTGTTCCATTTCTTTGCTCAAATTACCATTAGCGAAAATTGCTCATAGACAAATACATCTTTTTTCAATGAAGAAAGAGAATTCATTAAAAAGCATCCAGAAGATACATGCAAAAGATTACAGGGTCTACAACTAAGAAGCAAATACTATCCAAAAGTTGATCACAACTAGTTACAGGGGCCTGGTCGAGCTAAATAAATAAATTGAGTAAGGATTTTGCTTTGAGTACATGAGTAGTAGTTGAGATCCCATCAGAACATCTACGATTCCTTTTATTCCAGATGCACCGATAAATTCGCAGCACACCAAACACCAATTTTCATATGTGCATGACATCCAAATATAGAGAACATGCTCCAAGTATCTATGCTACAGTACAATGCAAAAATAGGTCTCTGACACTTTCAGATTTCAACTGGCACATGTAGAACCTATTCACTATTTATATAGTAAAGGACCCATCTTTAAAATTCTCCTTCCAACCCATCTTTCAGCTGAGGTTGCCAGCAATCCTTGCAAGCAATTACATTAGATCATTCATCTCCTAGTCCTGAAATGTAGGGCCCATTAGCTGTTCTGCCACCACTACACTATAAAGGGAAAAATTTTATGATGTTTGAGGCACACATATGACGTGGCAGACAAAAGTTGTATGAGTCACCACTCATACTTTGCCAACTAAACTATTGGGTCCCACTTTTTGAAAAGTTGGCCCAAATTTCAGCACTCCCTCTTTTCTCTCCATCTCTCCTCCTTTTCCAATTTCTTTTTATATTTCGTTATGCATGCTTTTACATCTTTTCTTTTCTCTTTTTTTTTTTTCCACGCAAACCCTTTGAAATCTTGCTACTTTCCTTACTTTAATTTCTCTCAAATCCATTTTACTTGTTATTGTAAAAAATAGATGATCCAACATATTTTTTGCCACTAACAAGAAAAATGATTTTACTACGTAATTTCGGATGGTTGAGTGACTATTTGAGTAATGGATTTTATATTTTGGTTATCAAAAGTCAATAAGTCGAGGTTAAATTTGATTAGAATAACTCAATCTTTTAAAATTAAATTCAAATATTAAAGAATTGTAAGAATAATATTATAAGTTGCAACTCTTCTCATGTTAATATAATGTAAATTACATTTTAAAATATTGATTAAATTTCACATACTTTGGATCTCAAAACATGAAAATTATCGCATAAATTTACCAAGTGAATATCTATTTATGTAGGTGTTTACGGCTGCTTTTCATTTTTGGGTTTCATGAAAATAATGTCAACACTTAAACAATTATTTGTAAAGATCATTGATGTTCTTTCTTTTATATTTTCTTGTTAAAGAGTATTAGATGAATTCAAGTGCTCTTGAAATTATGAAATTGCTTAGAGAAGAACAAGAGAACAAGTTACTTTTATAATTTAGATTGTCAGAAATAAGATGAGTAAGGTGAGAAATATTTTCGCATTTTTCGTGAATAAAAGTACTTTTTTCAATTTATTTTATTTGTCATATTTTTTTCATGCTTCTTAAGAAAATATTAACTAAAAGGAAAATTTGAAAAAATTACCTTTATTATTTTATTTTTATTTTTCATCCGGTGTTCGGTACCAGTATTGGAGCCCGGCTAAATCCGGATTCGCGCCGGGAAGTCCCACATTGGGGGGTAAAACGCTCCCTAACAAAGGCGACTCCGTACCCGGGGAAACTCGAACCTGAGATCTCTAGTTAAGGATGAAGGAGGACTTACCACTTGATCTCAATTAATACAACTTTTTTTTCATCACATTAATATATATTTTACGCTGTAAGTTATCAATTTTTTTTAATATTAGAATATCACTCAATCGTCCATTATAAATAGAATGATACCTAGACTGATAGTTTTATTATATCACTCTCTGAATATAATAAATTCAATGTAATTGAAAATGTATTGGAAAATGACTATATTTAATAACAAGGATAAATTAGGAATTAAGTGATAAATTATCTCTTAATTTTTTAAATTAAATAAGTAAAAATGGACATTTAATTTAGTATAGTAAATAAATAAAAATGAACAAAAAAATATTTTAGACCATTTATTTTAAACAAGGCCAACAAGTAAATTGATTTAGAGAGAAATTAAAGTAAGGAAGCATTTGCGCGAAAAAAAGAAAAGAAAAGAAAAGATGTAAAAGCATGCATAACGAAATATAAAAAGAAATTGGAAAAAGAGGAGAGATAGAGAGAAAAGAGGGAGTGCTAGAATTTGGCCCAACTTTTAGAAAGTGGGACCCAATAGTTTAGTTGGCAAAGTATGAGTGGTGACTCATACAACTTTTGTCTGCCACGTCATATGTGTGCCTCAAACATAATAAAAATTTTCCTATAAAGGAGTCCTGACTATTTGCCAGTTGAAACAAGATTGGATATTCATCTTTCAGTGCCACTGTTCCCCGCCCCTTCTCTTTCCAAAATTTAATGTATTTCACTCACAAACATGACTTTTGAGTTAAGTTCTTTATCCCACAATCTGGAAATATTCTTCCAAAGGCCTGTATCATGAGATGATCTGCTCTGCTTTCCGCACCAGTTGTTCTCACACCATACTTTGCCTTATTCACTGTTTCCCACTTTTCACAACCCAGGTTTCTCCACATTATAACCCAAGGGTGTGGCCTAGTGATCAATGAAGTGGGTTGAGAACCATGAGGTCTCGGGTTCAAATTCCAGCAGAGACAATAACACTAGGTAATTTATTCTCACTTGTCCTGGCCTTGTTCAGCCTTGGTGGACGGAGTTACCTGGTACCTATTGTTAGTGGGAGGTGGCAGGTATCCGTGGAATTAGTCGAGGTGTGCGCAAGCTGGCCGGGACACCACCGTTATTAAAACAAGGATTCTCCATAATATATTTCCAAAGGCATTTCATTATCATAATCTTACTATGTAATATGCCTGATCTATTACACTCGGTCCTCCATGCTCCTTTGATAAAATGACTCTTGGCCATTTGACCACCAAAGCGAAATTTGTGGCTCTGATTGCTGTCTTCCCATGAGCTAATTTGATCTAATCTCCTCCACTTTAACTGGCATTGCAAATAAGGTCAAGAAGTATATATAATCCAGCACGCTGTTAATGAGTTTTAATCTAACCCCTATAGTAAGGTACTGCATTTGAGAGGATACCAATCGTTTTTCGAACTTCTTTACAACCCACTCCATATTTCCTGTGATTTATATGTACCACCCGATGATACCTTTCCCGGCCATTTGGCTTAGATCAAGCGTAGTATATTTCTTATTGGTTATATGTAGCACTAACCCAGTGGAAGACTCAGGTATGCTGTGGGAAAAGAACCCACATTACAGCACATTTTTCATATAGCTCTTCCAAATCAGGAACACGATTGGTCAGGTAGATAGTGCTTTTTAACATGTTTATATGCAACCTGATATGGCTTCAAAGATCATAAGTGTGAGATTCAAATATATTAATTGTGAACTTTCAGCCCCCGCCAAATCTGAGTGTCATCTGCATAAAGCAAATGAGAGACTGACTGAATTCTCTAAATTGTCCAGCCTAAAAAACTCCATCCTGATTAGCTTTGTCAATCATTTTGTTGACCTCCTCCATAGCCAAAATAAAGAAGAAAAAGGAACAGGGGTCTCCTTGAATGAGACCTTCAGGAGGAGAAAAGAAGCCAACATGCCCCCATTGATAAGAATCGAGTACTTAACTGTGGTGATACTAAATTTGATCCACCTAATCAGTGACGGAGCCACATGTGACGAAGGGGTGTCGATCGACACCCCTTCGTCGGAGAATTACTGTAGCTAGATACAACAACAACAACATACCCAGTGTATTCCCACCAGGTGGGGTCTGGGGAATTACTGTAGCTAGATAAAAATATAATTTTTATGTATATATAATACATATTGACACCCCTTGGCTTATTCATGAATTTACTTCTTTATATTCTAACACTCCTTAGTGAATATTCTGGCTCCGCCACTGCACCTAATCAAACCTATTATAAATCCAAATTCTCTCAGAACATTAAGGATCTGCCCATGAGAATTATTCACTTTTTCCGGAAACTTTTTCACCTTATTTGAAAATCAACATTTGGCCATAAAAATTCCAAATACAACTTGAAATTTGGAGAACACCCAATATCCTATTTTCATTTTTTCACTGTCACTTTATTTCCTTTTTCAAATTTTACCCTAAATTTTTATTTTTATAAAAATGACTCCATTTTTTATTCTACCAAATATTATTTGCAAAAACCATAACCAAACGCAACTCCATTTCAACTCCAACTTCAAAATTTCAAATAAAGTGAAAAAAAATTTGTAGTAGTATATAGTAGTAGCTCGTATATGAGATCTAATCTATGATATTAAGTGACTATCTATTATGAGATATTACTCTTTTAGAGCAGATTTGATTGTATGCTTCACATAAATTAGTCAAGTTTCAAAGTAAATTGGAGGAAAAGTAACATTTTTCCAATAAAGGAGGTCTTGCAGATTGAAACTCTTGCAAACATCTTGAAGTGCAAGATAGAAAACTTGCCAACTGTTTACCTTGGAATGCCATTGGGATCAAAGCACAAAGCAGTAGAGATTTGGGATGGCATTATAGAAAGATCTGAGAAAAAATTAGCAATATGGAAATCCCAGTATTTGTCCCTGGGAGGAAGAGTAACTTTGATTAATTCAGTGCTAGACTCTATGCCAACATATGTGATGTCTTTATTCCCAATTCCAGGGAAGGTGGTCAAGGCACTGGATGCTTTGAGAAGAAACTTCTTGTGGCAAGGAAACAAAATTGAAAAGGGTTTTAATCGGGTAAAATGGGTGGTAGTTCAACAAAGCAAGGAAAATGGGGGTCTGGGAGTTAGAAACCTGAAGCTACAGAACAAGAGTTTGTTAACCAAATGGCTATGGAGGTATGTGCATGAGGACCAAGACCAAGCTTTCTGGAAAGAGATAATACAACACAAATATGGGCAAGATGATAATTGGTGCACTAAAGAGGTGACAAAACACTTATGGAGTTGGAGTATGGAAGACCATTAGAAATCTCTGGACGGACCTAAAAGACAACACTAAGATCTCTGTGGGGAGAGGGGATAAGGCAAAGCTCTGGACAGATACGTGGTGTAATCAAGGAACTTTAAAGAACCTGTTCCCTAGACTTTATTCTATAAGTTCAAACCCAAATTTCGGAATAGAGGAAATGTGGTCTCCTCAAGGGTGGAATCTAGTTTTTAGAAGACTTCTCAATGATTGGGAAATTGTAGATGTGGTGGAACTTTTAAAGGTGATAGGTGGAGGTCCTGGTGCAAACCTGGAATCAGACCGACTGAAATGGGGGCATCATGAGGATGGGAAGTTCTCTGTAAGTAGATATTATAAATGGGGGCTGTTTGGAAGGGCAGGCAGATCCGTTAGCCCATGGAAGGCTATTTGGAAGAGTGTGGCTCCCACCAAAGTGAAATGCTTCACTTGGCTGGGTGCCACAAGAGCTTGTTTGACACATGAGGCAATGCAGAAAAGGGGCATCAACATAGCCTCAAGATGTTTTTTGTGCAGAGAGGCCCTAGAGACCAACAAACACCTTTTCCTTCACTGTAAAGTGACAGCCCAGGTCTGGTCTCCTTTTACTGGCATTGCCAACATTAACTGGATCATGCCAGAACACACAGCAGATCTACTAAGCTGCTGGATTAGGAGGGGAGGCAGTAAGAGTCAGAAGAAATGGTGGAGATCAGTCCCAGCTTGCATTTGGTGGACCATTTGGAAAGAAAGAAACCAGAGAATCTTTGAAGGGAAAGAATGTACTATAGAAAAAATTAAATGGAAAGTTATCACTTCCTTAGGTTTTTGGTGTAAAGAACAAGATATAGATGATGAGATCCAATTAGTGGACTTTATAGGAGCTCTGTAAGTATTTCTAACTCTTATTTTCTTTGTAATACTTTTTGTGGTAGCCAGCATATCCCTTAATGCTGAGGAATACAATGTTACCAGTGTCAAAAAAAATAAATTAGTCAAGTTGGGTGATTTTACTAGTTTGAGAAACTGGGAGTTTAAACCATATTCAGAAAGAAGTACATTCAATTTCTAAATATTCTTTGCAAAAAGTATGAAAAAACACAACTCCAACTCTAATTCCAAATAAAGTGAATAATATTTAGTTTTCGTGGCCAAACACCTACCAATAAGATATGACTAGTTTAACTGATCAAAGGTTTTCTCAATATCCAGGTTAAAAGTAGCAGCCCAGCCTAGGCTGCTAAAATTTTAACTTTCCGTCCAACACCTCATTAGTTAACAGGGCACGTCTGTAATCCACCTTGATTTGATGAATGCATTATAATACCCTGAGACCAATTTTCCTATCACAATTCCGCCAGGATCTTGGAGGCAATTTTATAGACATTGCCAATTGAACTGATTGGGCTATAATTTCTTGGTTTCAACACTTTTTCTTTTAGGAATTAGAGCTATGAATGTGTGTCCTGAGCCGGGGGGTCTATCGAAAATAGCCTCTCTACCTCATCCGAGGTGGTGGTATGGACTGCGTACATTTACCCTCCCCAGATCCCACTTTGTGGGAATACACTGGGTATGTTGTTGTTGAATTAGAGCTATGAATGATATATTACATGATCTAACCATATGGTCAAATTGGTGGAAATGTTGGAGAGCACTTATATAAAGTGTGTATGGTGTGAACACCTAATTATTGATCGAACCTGAATTTTACATTTTTTTGCCTATTAAATATTTTATAAGGTTAATCTTGACTTCTTATATGTTATTTCAGTTTTGGTAAGTTTTTATTTGAGAAAATTGTAAACCACAAAAAGAGTCATTTTTAGATACAACTTTTGTTTTCATTAGCAAAAGAAGGAAAATTTACACACACACACACACACACCCAAAAAAAAAAAAAACAGTTTTTTCTAGGAATTTTCTTGAGGCTTAGCTTTTTTTTTTAAAATGTTTTCTAGTTCAGAATTATTTTATTTTTTTGATAGCCGTGGTGTCCGGGCCAGCTTTCGCGCACCTCAATTAAATCCACGGGATACCTGCCACCTCCCACCCGCAACAGTAGGTAACTCTGTCCATCAAGGCTAAGACAGATAGGAAGAACCACCTAGTGTTTTTTTGTCTCGGCTGGGGTTCGAACTTGAGACCTCAGGTTTGAAACCCACTTCACTGACCACTAGGCCACATTCTTGGGTGCTTTCTAGTTCAGAAATATTTAGCTAACATTTTGATTTTTAGTTATTACAACTACAAGTTAGTCCCAAATAAGTTGGGGTCGGCAATACGAATCCTCATGGTCATTTAAGCTCATATCATATCATCATAATAAAAGTGAAAAATACATTAAAATATACATATAAATAATAAGAATAAGAATAATAAAGGTTCCATACGAGTCTAAAACCTATCCTCAACTAGTAGCTATCAAATAATTTTAGTTATTATCAGAAAAAGATTAAAAAAAATAAAAAATAAAAAGATCGAGACCAATACGAGTTCACCACTTGGATTACTCTTTCCTATCCAATTCAAAGCATATTCCTTGGATGAGATAAGAATATCCAAACCTTTTCCCCAAGTCATTTATTCTTATCCAATACATATGAGTCTTTTGGGAATTGCCCACGAAAAAAGGCATACACAATTTAGACCTAAACCTAGACAATCTAAAAACTAAGAGGGTGTTTAGCTAAGCAACCAACTAACTAACCCGCTTATAAGCACTTTTTAACTTAACTACGCGTCTACGCACTTGGTAAATATCGAAAGTAAGTTGCTTATAAGCCAAAAAAAGCTATAAACCATAAGTTGTTTATGCTTTTACAACCTATAAGCACTTCTGATTTGAGCAAATCTACCCTCCTCGTGATTTCACTCCTTGCCTATTCCTTGAAAGTTGAAACCTAAAATTTTCTTCACTTCTTTAACGTCAACAACAATATTTTGCAATATCCTTTGTAGGGATGTAACTACTCCTTTAACCACTTATAAGCACTTCTTTTGGAGAAGATAACATATATATTATAAACAAGGAACTACACCAAAGGTGTATTCCAGTAATTATTACTAGTAGTCAGAGAAGCAAAACCTACCATCTATCTACTCAATAAGTAATCTAAAACACAAGTATGTGCTTATAAGCACTTTTTAACTTAGTAGTCTCTATGCCACGTGCCACGCATGTGTAACCCCTGCAGCTATTATAAAGATTATGGGTGGGTTTGGAATGAAGGAAAATGTTTTTCTAGAATTAAGCTATTTTCTTGGAAAAAGAGTGGTTTTCTTATTTATTTTCTAGCATTTGGTTAGTAAGAAGAAAATATTGTTCCAAGAGCATTTAGGTATAATCTGGCAAATGCTATGATATTGGACCCGACTACCGACTCAAAAACCTGACCTGAGACAAAACTCTCAACCTCAACCCCAACTCCCGATCCTGACTTTGACTCCCGACCCAAGTCCCAACCCCCGACTTGGGATTCCTAACTCGAGACTCGACCCCAAACTCCATCCCAGCCTCACTTTGAGCTGAACTCTGTTGTCGACCCCGACTCCGACTCCCAATCTTGACCCCAACTTCCAACCTTTACTCGGGTCTCAACCCCGATATGGGACCTGACTCGCCGACTCTCGACCCGACTTAGGACCTCACTCTCGACTCAAGACCCGATGCCCAAACTCAATTTGTGACCCGACTTCAAACCGAGGCATAAACCCTGACCCGAGACCTGATTCATGATCCCAACCTCATCCCGAGTTTCGACCCCTATTCAGGACTCGACTCTCGATTCTGACCACGACTCAAGATCCTACTCCTGACCGCGACTCGGGACCAATACAAGACACATATAGATATATCACCTGAATTATATATCAAGATTATATTTATATTTTGTACTGAAAATATGATATGACACTCCAAAATAGAAGAATGACTTTTATATAAAAAACTCAAAAGTTAAATAAGTACCAATGAAATCTACTCGTCTATTGTTTTTGGTTAAGTGCTCGTTGTCTTAAATAAATATTTTACTTCAGTTTAATCAAAGTCACTGATAGGATGGGAGAAGAACTCCAAGTCTGAATAACTTATCGGAGATTGGTATGTCTCAGCAATTGGTCTTGGTGTGCATGAGTGACAGACTCTGTTCAGAGCCAGGTTCATCCCTGTTTGGGCTCCCGGTCCACGTTTCAGTTGGGCTTGGGTGTGAAGGGGGTGTTAAGAGTGGAGTGGACAAATAATCTTACAATCTCATAACAGCGCGAACATTTTTCTATGCTCATAAACCTGTTGCGCCTTTCCTTGCCTCCCCCCTCCCCCCTATTTTGTTCAGTGATAACCCTTAAACAAAAAGAACACGCACACAGGACATGTAAGCAACAAAATAAAAATAAAGGTTGAGTAAAGCAATTTTGGAAACGTTTAGCTCAATGCCATGTTAGCTGGATGTTAAAATAAGCTCAACATGAAATAAAAATCGAATTGATATAATGGTGCATGTACATACCTCCAAAGAGAGACACCTCTCTTGTTGAACGTTTTGCCTTAGGACTGCTTTTCTTGGAACTAAGACTAGCAGATTTCACCTCACCAGCTGAATAATTATTTGAGATTCCATCTGTAGAGCAACTTTTAGGCTCAATCTTCTCAAGTCTCGCATTAATATCTTTTAGCTGCAGTTAGTTAACAAGTCAAAACAAACACTGAGCAGTACTTTTGTTTACTACATCACATTCTATTAACCAAGTAAAAATTGGAAGAAAACTCTGTTTATCACACAGGATGTTCAAAAAAAGAATCTAGGACGAAATCATCTAAAGCTAAAGGCATACCAACATGGAAGGAAGATGATGGCGCTGAAGCTCATCGCGGAACTGGGGTCCAACCTCTGAATACATCACCTGCAAAGAGGAAGTTTAGAGCTTTACTACTTTTGGTGTAAACAATAATGTCTAGAAAATGTAGAATCTATTTTTGGTGTCCTGTATTACAATTAGAAAGTTTTTTGGTTTTTCTTACTGTAATCCCTTTTGTGATCTGCGTGCAAACACAGCTTGTGTGCGCGTTGTCAAAAAAAGGAAATAAAAGTAATTGGTTTGTCAAGGCACTGGGACTAATTAGGAAAAGCAGTTTGACCAAACAGAAGAAATTGAGAAAAAGATAGCAGTATAGCTACCTCAATACATGATAAGGCTGCTTCCCTCACTCCATGATTAGGATCATTCAACATTTGCAAAATCTGATGATAGCAACAAGGAAAAAGTATGTTTACAACTTTTTTATTCTCAAACAAAAAAATAACTACAGGTATTCTATGTAGCAGAAAAAGGTTTAGCTACATATGTCCTGATAAATGAAATTCAAAACTAAATATCTATGAACAAACTGGAGGAAGAATAGCCCGTTGAAGGGGCGACTCTGTCGATGCAAAAAGACCAATTGCCGATGCAACAGTACGAGCAAATTCTTCTCGAACTCTAAAGCTTTTGTGCATCCAAGCATAAGACCCCGCCCTCTCAACTATAATTGTTGGTGAAGAAACCTGGACAGATTATAACAATCAATGAAATCATCTTCTAGTTTTTTACCCTCATCATACCCAAAAAGAATAGAAAAAAGAGATCAAATGATTTGTGATGCTTATGTAATCAACATACGAGTGACAAATATCTGATAATTGTTTGACTTTCTCATTACTAAATACTAAGTATATTCCACAGCAAAATTTGAAGAAAAAAATAAATAACTGAATGAACTAGAGGTCTAAGATTCCCCTCAAGTTAGAAGTATTATAGCTGGAAGAAAAAAACTGTATCTACACAAACAACAACAACAACATACCCAGTGTATTCCCACAAAGTGGGGTCTGGGGAGTGTAAGACGTACGCAGTCCATACCACTACCTCGAGCGAAATAGAGAGGCTGTTTCCGATAGACCCCCAGCTCAGGACAAGTAACAGTATAAGAGAAACATAAAAACAACACATCAATAGAAAATATAAGAAACGGAACACCCACAGAGTAATGCGATATACAATCTATCCAGAAATCCCAAACATCCCCAAAACACCACGAACAAGGAACTAACACACGCATAACACTACGACTACATGCACAGAAGCAAACAAAGCACACCTTTCTACTATCCAGGATGCACTCCTACCCACTAACCCTCTACCCTAATCCGCTCCCTCCACACCTTCCTATCTAGAGCCATGTCCTCAGTAAACTGTAGCTGCTCCATGTCATGTCTAATCACCTCCCTCCAATATTTCTTCGGCCTATCTCTACCCCGTCTGAAGCCATTCATAGCCAATCTCTCACACCTCCATATTGGGGCATCCGTACACCGCTTCATCACATGCCCGAACCACCTTAACTGCACTTCCCGCATCCTGTCATCTATCGAGGCCACTCTCACCTTCTCCCGAATACTCTCATTCCGAATCTTATCTCTCCTAGTAAGTCCACACATCCATCGCAGCATTCTCATCTCCGACACCTTCAACTTTTGGATATGGGATGCCTTGACTGGCCAACACTCCGCTCCATACAACATAGTTGGTCGAACTGCCACTCTGTAGAACTTGCTTGAGTGGCATTATCATTATGAGACATATATGATAACTTTGAAAGGGTCGCTTAGCATTACAGATCATTTTGAATTGGTTATACGATCAACAAAGGCGACATGTACCTTGTAATTACTATGAAAAAAACATGCCAAACTATAGAAGAGTCAACTGTAGTTTGAGGCACAGTTTTCTCTCTCCCATCTCTACATCCCGCGCATGTGAGGAATATGAATCACAATGTACATCTTGCATTTTGTACCCCGATCATCTAAAATTAACTTTTCACTACTAAAAATTGAGTTACACAAATTTTCCTTTTTTTCCACACAGTTCCTGAGGACTAGATAACTGTATCTATAATATTGCTTGAAGTATCTTAGTTGGAAGAAAAAAAACTGTATTTACACATACACCATTAGTTTTTCCATTAGGAGAACATATACGATAATTTTGAAAGGGTTGGGTTGCACCACAAATCACTTTGAGTTGGTTCTCAAGAAAACAAAGGTGGCACGTCTCGAACCTGGTAATTACTATGATATTAACATTCCAAAGTATAGAAGAGTCAACCGTAGTTTGGCACTGTTCTCTCTCCCACTCCCTAATCGTCTCATCACTGGCAGTTTGAGTGCACACACGGGAGGACTATGAATACACAACATGTATCTAGCATTTCTACCCAGATCACCTCAAATAAAATATTCATCACTAAAGAAATCAAGTCGGACAATTTTTTCTTTTTTTTTTTTTCACGCATTCCTTGACGGACCAACTGGGCCTTGAGGCATCTGTGGTTGAACTGTCTTAATGCAGCTCAAATTCTGATTCTTGACCACTGCACTGTTCTTTTTGAACATTCAATTAGTTTTATTTTTTATTTTTTTTGGACAACGATAAGCTATCTTATCCTTTTCTCTTCAGGTATTTCAGCTCAACAACCACACCCAAATGTCAATTCCTCTAACACCAGGATAAAAAGAGAGAGAGAAACTTCAAGCCAGCACTTGTACCAACCCCTATTAATTAAAGACTAAATTACTCTAAGCAACTCTGTGATAGGACTCAATTGCAAATAGACCCCTGTATTTCAACAACATACACTTAATCCCCTTACACAATACTTACAAATCTGCTCAAATTACAGTAAATCACAAAAGAAACAGCCTAAAAAACCAATCAGCATTTAATCCCACCCTTATTAATTACTTCCTCCATTCACTTTTACTTAGAAAGTTTCGCCTCTCGAGAGTCAACCTTCATGGATGTTGACCAACATTTTAAGATGTTTTTTCCGTCATATTAACATGTGAAAGATGGCATAGTACTTTTATATAGTTTTCAAACATCTAAATATTAAATTAATATAATTCAATTTAGCTTCAAAGATTAGGTAAATTTACTCTGTGAAACCCTGAAGCGAAACCTGACAAGTAAAAGTTAAAGTGAATGGAGGGAGTACTAGTAAATTACTTTGAGCAGCCCTGCACTACAACACAATTGCATATATTTATCTCAAGTTCTCAACACCATACACAATTTAACATCAATTCAGCCACCCCCACCCCCCACCCCAAACACACACACACACACAAACACACACAAAAAAAAAAAAGCACTTTCACCTCAATAAGACCCCAAAAATTAAAAGGATCAAATTAATGGTACCAGTTTCAAAAGAAAATTAAAATGATCAAATTCCACCTAATTTACGGACTTAGGTGGAATTTGAAGTAATATGAAACAGAAATGGATGGAGCAGTTTCAAACATCTAAATTTAAAATTCAAAATATTAAATTAGTCTAATTCTATTTTGCTTCAAAATTAGTCAAATTGACTCTCCTGAAGCCAGCCGTGAAGCGAGAATTACTTTAAACAGCCCTGTAATATAACACAATTGCATATATACACTCCTTTATCTCAACACCATACACAAACTACATCAATTCAGCAACAAAAAAAAAAAAAAAGAGAACACTTTCACCTCAAATAAAAAACACAATACACAAAGTAACATCAATTCAGCAAAAAACAGAACTTTCACCTCAATAAAAAAACACAAAAAGGATCAAATTCCAGTTGATTTACAGACTTATCTTCTGATCATGAAATGCAATCATGCAAAATCAGTGGCGAATTGTAGGGGGGGAAATTAGGCATTTTATATATATATTTCTAAAATTAGTATAATATTATATTCTAGCTCCCATGCTATAGGAAAGTTAAATGTTGCACTTGATTTAATTTTAAGCTATTTACTTAAGGAATACTCACTTCGTTCCTTTTTTACTTGCCATATTATTTTTTTTTTAGAGTCAAACAATATAAACTTTGACCAATATTTTAAGATGTATTTTTAATCTTATTGAAAAAAAGAAAAATTGCAACTTATAGTACTTTTCATATAGTTTTTGAATCCGAATTGTAATTTCAAAATATTGAATTAATCTAATCTAGTTTAGCATTAAAAATTAGTCAAGTTAGACTCTCATAAAACGAAACATGACAACTAAAAAGGAACGGAGGGAATACATTTGTCCATTCTTATTTTTTTATTGGTGCACCGATGTTCTAGAAACCCTAAATTCACTATTGTAGCAAAATGCATACCTCCATTAAAGTAAGCAACAATCTCCTTAGCATCTCTGAGGTAGTGGTATGGACTGCGTACACTATACCCTCCCCAAACTTCACTTTGTGGGATTACACTGGGTATGTTGTTGTTGTAGTATAATACTCCCTCCATTCGCTTTTACTTGTCACTATTTTCCTAATTGGATTTCCATTTTTACTTGTTACTTTTGACATATCAAGAAAAGACAAAAGAATTTTTTCTATTTTATCTTTAGCATTAATTGCTTATTCTCCAAACCATTTTCAAGACATATTACTCTAAATATCAATTAATAGGAGTAGTATGGTAAAATAATCATATCAATAATTATTTTCTTAGTGGGTGTGCCATGTCAAAAAGTGACCAGTAAAAGCGAACGGAGGGAGTATTATATTCTGGTAACCATGCTGCTAGAAGGTTAAATGGTGCACGTGGTTGAATATTAAGGGATCAATTCTCACTTGATACATGTTCTAGAAATCTTAAATTCTCCGTTGTGCAAAAATGCATACCTCCATTGAATATTAAGGGTCATTTGGGCATGAAAAATTCACTTTTTTCCAGAGTTACACTCCGGAAAACACGTTTGGCCATAAAATTCTCGCCTAATACATGGCCAAACGCCTAGTAAGTTATCAACTCTCACTTAATATATGTTCTAAAAATCCTAAATTCGCGATTATGCAAAAATGCATACCTCCATTAAAGTAAGCAGCATTCTCCTCGCAGCATCTCTAACAGGCTGCTTGGCATTGCCCAATCGTTCAACAACAGCAGGCACAATCACATTGAAACTCTACTTCAAATGCATCTCTCCATAAAATTATGTATTTTATGTATATATTTTTTAAAAATTGACATAATATTATATTCTGGCACTCATGCTACAAGAAGGTTAAATGGTGCACGCATTTGAATATCAAGTTATTTTCTCAATTCTCATTCTTATTTTTTTTTTACCAGTGCACCGATGTTCTAGAAATCCTAAATCCGCTACCGTAACCAAAAATGCATACCTCCATTAAAGTAAGCAGCAACCTCCTCGCAGCATCTCTTACCGGCTGTTTCGCATCGCCCAATCGTTCAACGACAGCTGGCAAAAGCGCATTGAAATGCAACTTCAAATGCTCACCGGACAACACAGCAGCCGAAGCAAGTGACTGTAGAGCACCTTGACAAACCCTAAAATTGTTGTCCTTCAGGAGATCTAAGCAAACATCGACGAGCGAAGTAACTTCGGTAGTCGATAGGGTTTTTCTAGAAGCTTCTAGAACTTGATGAAGATGTTCTACACCTGCCAAACGCTCCTTTGTGTCTTTTGCACGCGCTAACTCAAGCGCCGCCTCCATTTGGAGACGGTGATTAGGGTTAACGGGTCGGGTTATCGGGTGAAACGGGTCAGATCTGTGAAGGGGAAAAAGGATGTTTGATGGAAATGGTGGATAGAGAGAGAGAGGAAGTGAAAGTCTGAAGTGTGGAGAAGAAGAAAGTGAGAGAGAGAAAAGGGTGTAGAGTTAAAATTTAAAAAGAGTAAATATAAATATATAATACCAGTTAATGATGTTCAAAAACAGTTATTTCCTCCGTTTCATTTTAGTTGATCATCTTACTAAAAATAAATATCTCAAGTAATCAAGATAGAATTAATTAATTTTTTTTCATTTTACCCATACAATTAATTACAATTCTAATGTTCATTTATATGCCCAATGAATATCATTAATATGGGTAAAGAGTAAAATAATAAAAATCATCACTCCATTTATGATTTCTTCATCACCGTGTAAAATAAAATATGTCCAACTAAAATGGGACGGAGGGAGTGAGTTATTACTGCCCTCCGTTTCAAAAAGAATGACATGTTTTGACTTGACACGGAGTTTAAAAAAGTAAAGAAGACTTTTGAATCTTGTGGTCTTAAATTAAAGTTATGTCAAATGTATCAAAATGTTCTTTAATCGCGTGGTCTCAAACATAAGTGAAAAGTTGCAATTAAAGTGTTACCAAAAAAGAAAAGGGGTAATTCTTTTTGAAACAGATTAAAGAAGAGAGTAAATCGTTCTTTCTGAAACAGAGGGATTACTTTATATTTTGTGAGTTGCATATATCTAACTCTTCATTTCATTCTTATTGTATTAAACACATTTTAGTGTTAGGACCCGAAATCCAACTCTCGACTCAAGAATCGATTTTTTGTTCCAACCCCATCACCAACTCGAGATCCGACTACCAATCCCAACCCTAGTTCCACAACTCATGTTCTGGGACCCGACTTCGACTCCCAAACGGAGACATGACCTTGACTCGGGACCTAACACTAAACCCGAGATTCAATTATGACTTGGGACCCGACTTTGGATCTGACCCGCCCCCGACATGACCTAACACTTCATTTATGATTTCTTAATCACCGTGTAAAATAAAATTTACCCAACTAAAATGGGACGGAGGGAGTAAGTTATTACTACCCTCCGTTTCAAAAAGAATGACATGTTTTGACTTGACACGGAGTTTAAAAAAATAAAGAAGACTTTTGAATCTTGTGGTCTTAAATTAAAGTTATGTCAAATGTATCAAAATGTTCTTTAATCGCGTGGTCTCAAACATGTTAAGTGAAAAGTTGCAATTAAAGTGTTGCCAAAAAAGAAAAGGGGTAATTCTTTTTGAAACAGATTAAAGAGGAGAGTAAATCGTTCTTTCTGAAACAGAGGAATTACTTTATATTTTGTGAGTTGCATATATCTAACTCTTCATTTCATTCTTATTGTATTAAACACATTTTAGTGTTAGGACCCGAAATCCAACTCTCGACTCGAGAATCGATTTTTTGTTCCAACCCCATCACCAACTCGAGATCCGACTACCAATCCCAACCCTAGTTCCACAACTCATGTTCTGGGACCCGACTTCGACTCCCGAACGGAGACATGACCTTGACTCGGGACCTAACACTAAAACCGAGATTCAATCATGACTTGGGACCCGACTTTGGATTTGACCCGCCCCCAACCCGGGACTCGGCCCCTACTTTCGACCTGGAACCCGACCTCAACGCCCTTCTCAATACCTGACCCTGACCCTAATTCCCTATTCGAGACCCTATCCCGACTCCCGACTCTTGATCCAACCTCGAGACCCAACTCGAATTTGACTCAAGATCCAACTTCCAACATGGGACCAAACCCTCAATTCTTAATTTGGAACGCGACCCTGACTCCCAACCTGAGACCCGGCCCTAACCTCGAGAGACGACTCTCGACCCCAGACCTGACTCCGATTTCAGATCGAGGTTAAACCCCTGAGTCTGGGTTGAGAATCGAGAGTTTAGGATGGGGTTGGGGTCTCGGAGTCGAAGGCCGAGAGTCAGGTCAAGATCAGACCCAGATTCCCATGTCGAGGTTAGATCCCTAGTTGATATCGAGAGTTGTTCTCGAATTGAGGTTGGGTTGGGTCAAGTTCCGAGTCTCAAGTCTAATTGAAAAATATTCAAGCCAACTAGACATGAGAAAATTGAAAAATGTTTTCCTTCATACCAAACACACTCTAGGTTGTTCAAATATTTGTTCTCAATTAATAAGAGGCATGTGTATATCAATTCACAATCGAGTTATGTTTTAATTTAAATGAAGTAATAATTAAGTGCTCCCCCGTTTCATTTTATTGGCCACTTTTGACTAGGTACATTCCTTAAGAAAACCTAATTAGAAGTGTATTTTACTAAACTAACCTTATTAATGATGTTTTGAAACTCTAAATTTAACTATTACTAATTTATATAGCTATTTAATATTAAAGTAGTATGGGAAAGAAGTAGTGATAAAATTCTCAAAAAAAGACAAGTAAACTAAAACATCTATCATTAATTTACTTTATTATATGTAGATTACAATACTTAAACTCAAATTTATTATCTAGCCCACTCTAAATTTCTACCTATTTGACAGATTTTATGTATTATGTGAGCATTATAAGCCTCTTTATACATCCAATCAAACACCAAAAGATAAAGTGACAGTCACACAAAAATTCACAAATTGAAATAGATAAGCTTGTGCACAAACATTTGGAACGAATTCGGCGAGATTAATTTAATCTTATTCAACCTTACATGGAAATCAACGTGAAACTGAGGTGGTTTCTGCTTTCTTAACACTCAAACATCAACTGAAAGTTTGATTTAAGAATCTATATCTACTAATTGTATCATTTTCCATAGCTTATCACACATGAATCACATCGAAGATTAATTTAGAATTTAAATTTTATAATTTAGAGTTAAATTTTATAATTACACATTTTCATATATTAGGTTCAAAACCTATTTTTCGTGCTTATTACATTTTTTCACATATATATAAAATTTGAACAAAAATTATTAAATTTCAATGAACTCGTAACTCATATTTTACGTCCACTTTTGAACCCTATCATCAATGATATATTTGGCAAAGCATGACACATACACAAGAAAAGTTTTTTCTTTTACAAATTAATGCTATTAAATTAAATTATCTTTAACATGATCAAATCATATAAATACTTTTTATATAGTGAATACACAAAACTTTAAACTCTTTAAAAATATCATAAGTGCACCCAGTGATGTGACTTATTGATCTATGAACTGGGTTGAAAATCATGAAATCTCATATTCAAATTTTAGTAGAAACAAAAAGAATAGATAATTTCTTAAAATTACCTGGTATTTATTATTGATGGAAAGTAACAGATATTTTGTAAAACTAATCAAGATGCGCACAAGTTAATCTGAATACCACGGAAAATAATTCCAATATAATTATAATATCCATAGGACCATAGTCTTTTGTTTGGGAGCTTGAAATGAGTACATATAGCAAAGATGAAAGCAACTGTCCAACTGCAACATTGATCTGATTAATAGTTTTACCAACAACTATATACTCCCTCCGTTTCAAAATAGTTGGCCCTTGTTGACTTGGCGCTATCCTTAATAAAATATTTATTAGGGGCTCATTTTACCAAATTAACCTTATTAGTTATACTTTGAAAATATAAATTTGAGTATATATACTTTATGTAGTCATTAGTGATAGGGGTAGTATTGAAAGAACATAATAAAATTATCTTGATTTCATAAATGGGACAACTAAATTGAAATAAATATTTTTAGAAAGAGGGCCAACTAAAACGAAACGGAGGGAGTAACAAATAGAGAATGAATTTGTCTATTAATTGGAAGAAAAATCTATTTTGCCGACAATGTCAATGAACCAACTTCTTTTGAACTATATATAGCAAAGAATGTCGAAAATATGTTTTACATAATTTTAACTATGCAATTATGCTTTATAATAACTTTTATCAACTTTTTCTATTTTTGTTTACTTAAGATGAGTAAAATCGTAAACTTTTATTTTATATTTTATTTTTAATGCAATGAAAGTACGTTCGTAGTTTTCCAATTTTGATGTAAATCAGTTGAAGATGATGGAAGATGATGAGTCCTACCTTAGGTGTGTTTACATGAGCTTCGAGTAACTAAATATAAATGAGTTAATTCTATAGGAAGCAATTCATTCATAGAAAGATTTGTAGCCGACCAATAAATCATGTGGTTAATGAGATTTATAAATGGATTGTTTCTATTTGGAGTTGCACCCGATTAGCCAAGTAGATGGTTCATCTCAAGCAAAATAAAAAGGTTATGGATGAACGTATCCTAAGCCTAGAGATGTCTCATGAGGATGACAACAGAAGTCAGGAAATAAATGCTGACTTAAAGGAGCAATTCGAGGATTTTATTGATGAAGCTGAAACCTTGAAAGAAAATAATTTATTTCTGGGATCTTTTCCAATTTTGATGTAAATCAATTGAAGATGATGGAAGATGATGAATCCTACCTTAGGTGTCTTTACATGAGCTTCGAGTAACTAAATATAAATGAGTTTATTCTATAGGAAGCAATTCATACATAAAAAGATTTGTCGCCGACCAATAAATCATGTGGTTAATGAGATTTATAAACAGATTGTTCCTATTTGAAGAAAAACCAACAAAATAGCTAATAACATAAAAACATATTCAAGTAAAGTATATTAAGGAACACTTGATATGTTGTCTTGATCTTTCTTTATTTCGAACTCCATATATATTCCTATAATAATGGTAGAATCAGGAATGACCATAAAGCAAAATTGATCAATTGTATTTAGTCAAAACTCAAGTAGATAATCATTCTGTTCTCAAAAAATCGTACGTGAGAGTTCCACCTTATACAACTCCATTCCGAACTTCGTATCCATCAACCTTTTACACTAAACTACTAATTAGACATCCATAAAAAGAATATTTAATGATTAGTATCCATGTATTACCATGTTCATTCTCTATTCACTATCATAACTTGAACATTATTCTTGGAAGGAAAAGAATACTTTTCTTTGCTTTTTTGTATACCATATTGAGTGTAACATGGGGGAATTAAAGAAACCAATAAAGTTGTCAATAGTCACTTTTGTTTCATCATATGTTGTGTCCCCACTCTATAAAATAAACTTTGGAGTAATAATTATTACAGGATTAATTCGGTTGAGCTTTACAGGTTGGCAAATTAGGTTGGTGTCTCTCCAAAAGAGTTAGGCTTAAGCATCAATGAATACACATGGCAATTTATCTTTAACCAGCGATATCGAATTCGAATTATGAAAATAAAATCATTTTATTTTAAGGTGGGACTTCTTGACATGACTCCGAATTAATCAATCTTAAAATAGTTACTGAATAGCAAATTATGAAAGACCAAAAAAATAAGCACAAATGACTGTCATCAAAGATTCTGATTAATTAAAGATCTTGAGTTCGATTTGTGGAGTAAAATTATTTGATAAAAACTTACCCGCATCCGATGTATACACCAAACTAATGTAATTTTTAGTAAAAGGAATTCTAATCTCCAAGTATGCTTTTCGACATGAATTCAAATTAGCTAGTAAGTTTTGAAACGTTACCACACTGAATAACATACCAAAAAATGTGCACGAATGACAATGCTTCACTTTTTATGATGACAATCATAAGCAAGAAAATCAAGATTCTAACACTAAAATAAAAATTTCAACTATAGAATATATTTATTATGTTATAGTGTGAAGTTTCAAATCATGTTAAATTTGTAAAACCAACTCCACTTAGTTGTGTATATTGAGCGTGTGATAACTTAAATGACAAATAAATAATTTGTTGCAATTGGTTAAACCATATATAAAAAAGAGTTTGCATATAGTATAAAATTATTTAAATAATGTTTCTATGAAATATTTATACAATCAATTTGTTGTTTTTGTTTTTACTTGTTATTTCTTGTATCATCGTTACTTTTTTTGGGGGTTGTTTTCCTTGAGCCAAATGTCTATATATCGAAAATAATTTTTCTACCTCTAAAATAAGAGTAAAGTTTGCATACAGTCTATCCTCCCTAAATCTCGCTTTGTGGGACTACATGTTATTGTTATTATTGTTACTAACACAAAACCAATTAAGTAAAAAGAATCAGTAGGGGTCAGTTTTTCAGTTAGCAAACCTTGCAATTGCAATGATGAATTTGATTTAACTAACGTATTATTAAACCACTCATATACATGAACTTGGATCATAAGCAAACAAGTGGATAAAATGGATCATCAATACAACAAAGGGAATCAAAATATGGGTGGGCTAGTCAACTTTTGGACCAGTATATACAAATGAGGGTTTTTCATTAAGCAATATAGTTTAGTTGCTAATTACCAATTGCAGCTGCAATTTCAGTAATTGGCATTAGTTGCGAATTTTTTATTGACAGGCAGCTGTACTTAGCAGTCGTTTGGTTGGAAACAAGTTATCTCAGGATTAACTATTCTTGGATTAGCTATTCCGGGATTAGTTATTCCACCCTCAAGGTGGGATGAAATAACACTGCAATCCTGAGATAACTAATCCCGAGATAAGTTATCCCATGCATATTTTATTCCAACCAAACATGGATAAGCTCATCCTAAAATTAATCCGAGATTAATTATCCCTTATCCCTTGTACCAAACGAGCCCTTAATGTATTTGTTTGCGTAACAAATACAATTTCTGTAAATGGTATTCAAGCAACAAATACAGTCTGTATCAACTGTACAACTAATGCAAAATACAGAAAATACAGGAATTTATATAAGGATACAAATAATAAAAATGTAGGGATATATCATGGGTGATTTATAACCACAATACATCAAACAAGAATACACCCATAAAAATAGGGTCAAACAAGGATAAAATAACAAAAACACATTTTATACCTAAAAAGTTGACATACATTGTCAATGTGCAAAATCAAGGAAAAATACAGAAATACATGAATGTATACAAGAATACAAATAATAAAAATACATGGTACAATCAAGACGAAATACAAAAATACAGTAATTTGCCAAAAAAATTCTCCTTTTAGAATAAAAAAATACATCCCAAACATGATTACAAGGTCGAAACGAATTTCCGACGGTGCTGTTAGCTCAGGAATATGATTTTTGAGCTGGTTGGAACTTTGGTTTGGGTCTCGAGGTATTCGGATGGATTATGAATAGTCGGTTGAAAATTTAAAGTTTTTAAGGTTAAGAGTTGACTTCGATCAATATTTAATCCAGATGACCTCTCGAGGTATTTTGATCAATATTTAATCCACTCCTGCAACTGTGTAGCTGGGGAGTTGTCCGCTTAGATGAACTCCACTTGCCTTAGTGATTTCGCCGTTGTGGAAGTTTTAGCCGCGCCTTTGGTCAAATCTCCAACATGTGGAGACCGTTGTTAGTAACAATAGGTCTTTCCTTTAGGCTCGTTTTATTTTTCAAACCTCGATTTTTTGGGAACTCATTTTTGGGAGAATCATAAGGTGATTTTCAAGATTTCTTTTATGGGTATGATTCTTGACCTATATTTACAAATTTTATCAATGTTTTACTTATGATTTCATCTTCAAAAGCTTGATTTAAAATTGAAAAATTGGGTATTTTTTTTAGTTAAAATTATAAAAACATATTTTGATGATTTGAAAGTCGATTTTACTTCCATTTTCAATGAAATTTCATATTTATGTTAACTTAAGTTATGAGTAACATGATTTTCAAATAAAATTTCTGTTTTGTCCTTTCGAACTCGGGTTGACTTTTTGAACTCATAATACAAGTATAACAATATGAGTGTCTATGATTTCGTTTTATTATGCAAAATATGTATATGATTAGATTGGGTTCGTTCAGAGGCCTACAAAAGGGTAAAGCTGCTATTTAACTTTTTGAGCTTCGTTAAAGCAAGTTGAGGTGTTTTTTTAACTCTTTTTCAAAGTATTTGTGTGCTAGTTGCTTGTATGAGGGAGTAATGGGGGAAAACAGGGGTTTTTTATAGGTGAAGTGACGAGCATCTATCCGGATACCGGTGTTATGTGAAAGGTTAAAATAATTAATTGATTGACTTGTTTGAATTGTTTCCCCTTATTTGCTAGCATGATTATTGTGAATTGTTTCTGAAAGTGACTTCTTGAACATGCTAACTGATAATTTTTACTCCTCTTTGAGAATTTGAATTGGATTAGGATGATATTTAATGAAAAACTGAGATTTTAGCTCCGTGAATCGAAAATAAAGTATATCCAGATTTTAAAGTTTGAAAGAGGTAAATTAGAATTGATAATTGTATTGACTCATGATATGAATGGAGTTATACTTGTTGTTTATGGGATCGGAGTTGCGTGCCTGCACATCATGGATTGCATTTCATATGGATTGGAGTGGCACGCCTGTCAATGTTATATGGATCAAAGTGATACGTCTATCCGATATTATTATTATTTTGGGAGCGGAGGGCATGCATGCCCAATATATAGACCTTGCGAGTCTCCCATGGGTACTTGCTAGCTACACAGAGCAACATGTATATACACAATAAATGCATTATATTCATCCATTCATCCCTTTTTACTTGGTTTTTCGTGATTCTATTTGAGGGATATATTCTAAATCCTATGAAATATGGTAATGATTATTTGACTTTGTTATTTAATAGTTGATTTTTGTGTATATTTGAACTGTTTTGGTGGATCGCTATTAGTTCATGTCTGTTTGGTTCATGTATCTGCCTGAGTTTGGATGCAGGTTTAGACAGTAAATGACAAATCCCCATCATCGATTCAAATTAGGGTTGATTGACAATATTGCTAGGTACATGTGGATTAGCACTCACGCTTGTCATTTTTCTGCTCCTTGTTTGCAGGTATCGAGCCGACTTTCCCTGGACATTGATCCAGTAGCTGCGTTTAAGGCTTTGGGGTCCAGATGTAGCAATTTGACTGATACGTGGACTGATGGATCCCTTTTATCTCTAATTTTACCATTTTGTTTTTCTTCTTTGAGATATTCGACATTATCAGTGATGTACCGAATTTCCTTAGAGGCTTGTACGAGTGACTTTCGAGTTTTGGGAAAATTATTTTTATTAATTTTGTTTCGGCACTTGAGATTTCTATGGAAGACTTCCTTACTTAAATTATTTAGTGTTATTTATTTAATTCTCTAGAAGAAAGTCTTGGAGTAACAGGTAAAGTTGTTGCCATGTGACCAGGAGGTCACGGGTTCAAGTCTTGAAAATAGCCTCTGGCAGAAATACAAGGTAAGACTGCGTACAATATAAGACTGCGTACAATGGACCCTTTGTGGTTGGGCCCTGCACATTGCGGGAGCTTTAGTGCACCACGCGACCCTTTTTTTAATTTCTTGCTTTACTGTAATATTCATGATTAATGGTTTATGGGTTGACTTATCTATCGGTGGATTAGATATGTATCATCACTATTTTGAATTTTTGGATCGTGACAAATAAGAAGAGAACAAAAAAATTATTTTCTGTTCAAAGTAATTGAAATGTTAAATAAAGAAAAATGCCAAATATACCCCCGAACTTTCAAAGATGGTATGCAAATATACTTCGTTATATTTTTAGGCTATTAATGCCCTAACCACCATGCTTTTGGGCCATATATACCCCCGGGCTTTCAAAAATGGTATGCGAATACCTTTCGTTATATGCGAATATCTTTCGTTATACTTTTATCTTGTCAATGCTCTTATCGTCATACTATTAGACCCAGATAAAAAGTTAACCCACGATTCTTTCTACCAAAAGACCCTCACCCTTCGTTCTTTCTACCAGATAAAAATGTTAATTATCGAATACTATTTTAATCTAGACAAATAACTTAAGCTTATAGAATAAATTGGGGAATTCTTTATGTCCCTTCATAGTTATTTAGAAGCTTTAAATCCGCATTTAAGAAATTTGGTTAATTATCAAACCCGAAAGCTTAAATTGAAAGTTAGAGCTTTATTTGCATTTTGACATTCAAATTATTTCACTTTGAGATGAGAGGATTGGACAAATGACAATAAAAACTCTACTCATGTAAACAAGATTTTTCATAAGTAATTTGATGATTTTCAGAAATAACCAAATATGTTTAATCCGTCAGTTAGCCGCATTTAGCTGATTCTTTATCTTGAACTGTTATCCAAACTCTTGACTTTTTCAGAAAATAAAATATTTAGCAAAAGTTATGAAAAGATTTTGGAACATAGTTTCAAAATCAATCATAACAGGCACCAGGTAAAATATTCGATATTTTCACATACTGCTCTGGACATCACCATTATTAAACAAAATGCATACACACTAGCACATGAGAGTAAAACTTTCATGACAAGAGAGGAAAGAAAGTCCTGCATGCCAAGAGTTTTTCAAACAACTAATACATTGTTTGGAGCAAAATTTATTTACATAAAACTTAAAAGGGATCATGTTTCATGTGTGGAGAAACTCCATAGGACTTGTCCAAGATATTGAGATCAAGGATTTCTAAAAGCAGCCAGCAAATATCTTCTTCAGTTCATCGGCCATCGTACTGCCCGCGCGGAGACACAACAACAAAATGTATGCGAGTTAGTTAATGAGATCACTACATCACAAAACATGAAAAATGCACTTCATACTAGTACGATATGATTATATACAGGAAGGTAAGACAAATGCTGCAGCAAACCAAAAAAAGTAACATACTTTATCTGTCAGCGAGCAGTGCACTCAAGATGTCTTATAGTTTGCTCGAGGATACTTGAGTCAAAATTAGTTCATCATTCACCATTATTGCCTAGTTGTAATAGCTCCTGTTACGTATTCCCTCTTTAGTCTCTACTCTCGCCTTTCAATTTTTTAAAGTAGCTAGAACAAACTACAATTTTTGTGGCTTGAATTGTTTCGCCAAATTGGTATTGGGGGAGGTTGATTAGACAGGACATGATGTATCTTGAGCTAACCGAGGACATGACGTATCTTGAGCTAACTGAGGACATGACCTTTCTTAGATAGGAGGGTTTGGAGGTCACAGATTAGGGTAGAAGGTTAGTTGGTAGTTGAGCGTTCTCACGCTTTCCAGGGAGATAAGCTTGGTGGTCGTACTTGGACCTTCTTACTTACCAGTGATATTAACACTATCCTCGTAGTTTCTTGTTCTTTGATTTCAATTATCACCACCTATCACTATTCTCGTAGGTATGTGTGCTCGCTTCACTTATCGCATTATTTTGTAGTCTCTACTGCTCTTTCTCTGTATATTATGTACTGTTTTTCATTTCACATTATTTTGTCATTGCTGCTGCTCTCATTTCTGCATTTCCTTTTACAAATCGCTTGGATATGCTTTATTTTAAGTCAGGGTTCTATCGAAAATAACCTTTCTATCTCTACGAGATAGGGGTAAGACACAAGTACACTTTACATCCTCCCTAGACTCCACTTGTGGGATTACACCAGGTTTGTTTTTGTAAATTGGTAAGTTTGAACCGCCAAGAGCTTGTAAAAGATTACACTCAATTTATCGAGCTCGGTTGAGATAATTTGATAGCTATCTCAGAGCTTGAGTGTATATTTGCTAGTCATGGTCAATCTTCGAACCAGATCAGCAACCCCAACACCAAGGTAGTCTGGTGAAGACTTGCACAACTTTATCTAGGTGTAACACCCCGTACCTTCCTAACCCAATGTGATGACGATGAACAATGTATACTTGAGTGTCGAGAGCCACACGAATGTATTTTGTAATGATATTGACAAGAAAATTGAAATTTGGCCTTGTACATATGCTTAACCTTGCGTAGAAGGTGGTTTGCGATCTTCATGGAGCATTTGTCGGGTTCAAAACGAGGCTAAGAGGACCTCTAAACAAAGTATGTTAAGGTTAAGAAGTAAGTGAAAGAATGGGATTTGAAGAATCTAACCAAACCCGCGAAGAAAAGTCGAAAAATAAAATTTTCGAAACATTTAAGGGAAGGACGCGTTTGGTAGCGTGCCACGCCGCTCTGGGCTGAAATTTTCAGTCCAGAGGCAGTAGAGGGGCGCGCCAGGCAGCGTGCCACGCCGCCCCTGCGCACCTTTTAAAAGTTGAAAATTTTGTTTAAGTCCCAAGGGTTCCCGGGGACGTATTGAGCCGATTTTCGCCATGATTCTTCTACAACCATGAGAATATACGTGAAATGAGTGAAATATTATATTGGTATGATAAAATTACTAGAGAACGAATTTGGCGTCAAAATGACGATTTTACCCTTTTGGTCAAAATGGGTCATACGTGGCTAGAATCACTTGGTTTTTGGATGGCGGCTACGGATATGAATAGCATGAGTGGGAATATTATTGTAATACGTATGAGACGACTTAAACACGTGAAATTATTGATTTTATCGGGTTAAGTGAATAGAACACCACATGGCATGCTATAGAGTGGCTAAGCATGGACTTGAGAGCCTATATAAAGGGCAAAAATGCTGATTTTATTCATTTGGAAAACACATGCCTTTGTAGATATTTTTTTTTTCAACCCTTTCTTTTTCTCTCAAACCCTAAGAGGTCAAAGCTAACCTTTGGAGCAAGATCAACATCTTCCAAGCCTAGATAAGTGATTATTGTCATGGATTAATATATTATATGCATGGGAGAGTATGTGAATCTTGTTGGTTATGCTTGAAAGAGTTGAACATAGTACTTTGGGTTTTTGTACAAGATGTGCCATCCATGAGATTTGAACTTGAATTAGAACTTGTGCCTTTGATGAAAGATCATGGTATGGCTAAAATATGAACGTCTATGGTGTTATTTTTTTGTTAACCTTGTTCTTGTCTATAAGTGTAAATTGTGGGATTTTGGCCGATATGTGCTATGAAGTGTATTAAGGTGAATTGATGGATTATTTGTGATGTGGTATGGATACGGAGGTGTAAAAGAGAATTGTTATGGTGAAATGCAATGATTATTATGTATTGGTCAATGTTGGGAATATTGGAGGATTTTTGGAATAATGATGCTATCAATGGTTTTGTCAAGGGGAAATGACATGTTTCAAAGCAAACATGTACCCCATTGATGTTATATGCATTTGTGAAGTAGTTGTGGTTAATGTGAATTACGTTATGTATTTGTGTTGTAGAGTGACACATAAAGAAGGAGCGGGACTATTGTATGCACATCTAGGACTGTATATCCATATTGAGAGTACAAGGTATGCAAGGTTACTTTGTCCGTATCTTTCTACGGCCAATAGTGTTCACATTGACATTTCTCTAGTTCTATTCCGAAATGTACTAAGGTATCCCATATGCACTTATCTATGGTCATTGTCATGTATTTCCTACTCATTGATCAATTGTGAATCTCATTTCTCATATTCATGGTTAATGTTCCGAAAGGTCAAATAAGGCTATGTTCCAATATTCCAATAGTGCCTATACTTGTGTCTCTTGTTCATGGATTATTGTCCAATGGTTCCAATGGTATCATGGTGCTAGTTATGTTATATTTCTCATTGATATTTGTTCACATGTTCTTCACTCATTGGTCAATGATTCAAAGTTTCCAACAATGTTATGTTCCAAAGTTCCAAAGTGATGTTATGACTATCAAAGTATCAATCTCAAAGTAAAGATCAAAGTAATGCAAATGTGGTCAATGATCAAGTACGGGTGGCAAGTCTAGGGGCGTAAGCCTAGCTCGACTCGATCCCGAGATATGGATTTATGGGTGGCAAGTCTAGGGGTGTAAGCCTAGCTCGACTCGATCCCAAGGGTGGCAAGTCTAGGGGCATAAGCCTAGCTCGACTCGATCCCTATATGATGATATGAAAGACCCACTGATCAGTCGGGGCCCGAGTACATTGTGATATGTAATGACATTGAAGTAAAGAAGTAGGAAAGCAATGAAATCAATGAAAGTAATACACATGGTTTCCAAAGTGCAAAATGGTTACTTATTCATCTGATTATGCATATGCATTTGAGTTCCATTGAGTTCATTGAACTATTCCTGTGTTGTATAGTTTCATTCGAGCCTTACATACTCAGTACATTCTTCGTACTGACCCCTTTCGGGGAACTTACCTTACATGTTGCAGGTGCAGGCACTAGTAGACCTACACCGTAGGATGACAATAACTGCAGATCATTGGTGAGCTCCAGTTAGTTCGGGGCTTCTCCGAGTCACAGTTGTTCATATGTTTTGGTATTATGCATAGTGTATAAATCGGGGACTTGTCCCGACTTTCAGTTGGTTTTGGTCAATGCATCTGTTAGAGGCTTTTGTAGACGTACGTGGGTATACAAATGTAAGATGGTATATGACATTTTGACTTGATGGCCTCAACGGCCGAGTTTCTCATATGTATATACGTCACATGTTCTATGATTTCTGATTTTAGCATTTCCTGTTCCTATGGGATAGTAGTGTTTCGTGAGACATGTATATGAAGAAATAAAAGCAAAGCTTGGTTCTCTCGGGCCTTATCGGCTTCGGGTGCCAATCACGCCTCGTTGGGATTCGGGGTGTGACAAAAGTGGTATCAGAGCAGTTCGTTCTAAGGGTGTCTACAAAGCCGTGTCTGAGTAGAGTCTTGCTTATGGATGTGTTGCGCGCCACATTGATAAGCAGGAGGCTACGAGACATTTAGGAGTTGTTTCTTTTCTTCACTTCTAGATCGTGCAATAGAGCCAAAGTTGTAGGTGGACACATATGTACGTATTGACATTGGTTTTCTTTTATATAGTCAAATGTTGAGTATCAGAAAAGATAAGGGCAAAGGTGAGCAGGATGATATGCCTGCCGAAGTATAAATGAGTAAATCACCACTTGACCAAGTTAGTCAAGGTGAAGCTGATATGGAAATTGTTATACGGGTCTCTCGTAGCCAAAAGATAGAGGAGTACCTGCAGAGCCATCTATAAATGTCACGGAACAGGATTTACGAAATGTAGTGCATATGTTGCCTCAGCTAGTTGTTGAGTAATGATGGTGCGGCTAGGGTAGCTAGTCGTCAAACACAGTATTTTTAGAAATCATACCCTCCCACGTTCACCGGGTCGGATTTGAATGAAGACCCATAGGACATTATGAACTAAGGTAAAAAGGGTTCTAGATGTTATGCATATGACTGATCTACTGATGTATTTTCAGATAGTTGGGAGGAATGTAAAATGGCATTCTGTGACTAGTACCTCCCATGTGAGGTCAGAAAAGCTTATGTGGACCAATTGTTAAGAAAAAAAAATAAAATTGCCAAAGGGCTATAAGTGTCAGGAAGTGCAGTTTTTAGTGTCCTAATTTGACTAGATACGCTCCAAACGTGATAACTGTGATGATCGATAGAGTGCATCAGTATAGAGACAGATGGATTGTACAATGGATATAGGCATTTTGTACACAATAATGAAAGACCAGAGGCAACAGAAAAGGACACAACTACTTGACAAAGGGTCGTTAAAGATGGCTAGATCTATAGGGACAGTTCATGGCGTCCCAAGGAGAATTGAGGTCTTGGATGATTAGCAGACCACCTAAATCATTATTTCTTTAATCTATTGTAAATGTTCTACCTCGATCCCAAGGGTTTAGAGACAGCCGGTTTGGCAAAAAAAAAAAAGGTGAGTTTCATGATTCATGGGCAATGGGGTATCAAGCATAAGAATGGAGAAGGTAGAGACCAAATGTCGGTTGGGGCCAAATATTGTTATTGGTGTGATATGTCTGGTCACACAATGAGGCTTCCCCTGGTGAAGCTACATGTACCGTACACGTATTGATTGACCCATAGAGCAGATGGTATTTTGTTAATTGCTGAAAAGTTAAAAGAACACCAAAATGACCAGTTATGTCACAGGAAGCCTACACATCAGTTGGTGAACCTATTGTACGTAAAAGAGTATATCATAAGTGCATAGTCATTAATTGTGGTCATGAGATACTGGTTGATCTTATTGAGTTATAAAGGGGTTATGCCATAGTAGATGGCCGAACTAAGAAGTTATATTGTCATTATCCCCAAAGGAATATTTTGAATGGCCAGGAAAATGTATTCCTCATCTCACGGCAAAGAAAAGGATACTCTAAGGGATACACATGTCACTTAGTAAGAGTGAACGATATTAATGCGAAGCCCCCACCTCTTTAATTAGGTTGGGTGGTAAATGAATTCCCAGATGTATGAGTTGGTATGAATGTGACGTCAGGTACTCGAACTATTTTTATTTTCATCATATAGCATGGCCTCTTCATATAGCATGGCCTGGTCGAGTTACGAGAATGACAGGAGAAAGTAAAAGACGTGTTGAATAAGGGATTCATAAGGCCTAGTACTACCCCTTGGGGTGCATCAGTGTCACTAGTAGAAAAAAAAAATGGACTATTGAGAATGTGTGTTTACTATTGGCAACTAGATAAGAATAGTTTCCCCCCCAGAGTTGACGCTTTGTTTGATCAGTTACGGGATAAATGATAATGAATGATGATGAAATAAAAAGAAAAATATAACTGAACGATGATGATATACCCAAGGCAGCATTACAAACATGGTATGCTTATAAGTCTTAGTATGTCAATGGGGCTAGAGAATGTGCCTGTAGTTTTATAGATTAATGAACAGGGCGTTCAGGACACTTGTAAATGTGTGTGTGACCATATTCGGTGATGGTATTCAAAAAAAAAAAATCACAAGAGGACTATGCTGGTATAGGATGAAGAGATGAAAGTTGTCACACAAAAGATAGAAATGGTGAACAATTGGCTAAGGCCTACGATGCTTACAGAGATCCATCGATTTCTTGGGTTGATTAAACAGTATATGAGAATTGTGGAAGGATCTTCTTCTATCCCTACACCCTTAACAAAGCTTATACACAAGGCAATCAAGTTCCAGTAAAATAATGCACATGAGAAAAGTTTTCAAGAGTTTAAAGATAAATTAACTTCCACATCCGTTGTAGGTGCCTTCTGAAGGCATAAGAATGTTATGCAATGTATGGTAATGCTTCCGGGGTTGGCCTCGAATGTATATTGATGTAGCATGATAAGGTAATAGCATATGCGTCACGACAGTTGCAGCCACATGAGAATATAAATTATTACGAAACACATGACCCTGAAGTAGCAGCAGTGATATTTGCTTTAACGTTATGGTGTAACTATTTGTAAGGGATTCATGTTGATATATATATTCTGGATGTGAGACAATGTAATAGATTATTAAGCCAAAAGACTTACTCTGAGGTAGCGAAGGTGGCTTGAAATCTTAAAAGGTGAGGACATTGGTATCCTATATCATTTGGGAAAAGCAAATGGGGTCGTTGATACATTAAGCTGCAAGGTAGTAGGAAGTATGAATGGACAGCTCACAGAAAATAAAGAGATAGTCAGGAAATCTATATTAATGAGGCAATATGGGGTTTTGTTTCTTGAAACTCCAGAGGAAAGAATTATAGTGTCAAATGTGGTAGGATTTTCATTGATATTGGAGATAAAGGGAAAAGCAATATGTAAATGCCATTTTTAGTTCAAGTGAAAAAAAAAAATATGTACAGCAAAGTCGACAAAGGTACTTGAGCTATCACAAGGGGGAAGTACTTTAGCACCAATGTAGATTGTTTATACCGGGTATAACTGACTTAAGACATGGAAATGCGACAGAAGAACATCGTTCACGGTAGTTTGTTTGTTCGAAAACAACCAAAATACACCATGGTGTAGCAGAGATGTGTTGGTAAAAATATATGAGAAGCACATTGTAGAACTTGTAGTTCAATGTCCAAGCGGTCACTGACGACCATTATGGCATCAGAAGTCTGTATGTTTTATGCAATATATTACCCTCCCAGTTGGGAAGTGGAACATGAATAACATGGAATTAATTAAAGGGTTGTCTCGTACATTGCGAAGGTTGATTCCATATAAATAATCATGAACTGGCTTACCGAGTCAACATATTTCCTATCAGTTAGGACCACCGATACAGATGAACGGTATGCAAAATTGTAGGTTACAGAGATCGTATGATTACATGAGACTCCACTCACTATTATATCACACAGGGGGCTCACTTTATTGCACAGTGTGGGTAAGTCTTTCCAGTAAAGCATGAGTGCACAGATAAATGTAAGTATGGCTGGTCATCCTTAAATGGATGGACGAACAGAATGTATTATACGAACATGTGAAGATATGTCACGAGTTTGTACGTTGGACTTTAAAGGTAGTGGGGATGAATATCGATCGTCTAATGAAATTGCTACAATAAAGATATCAAAAGGTACCTTACGAAGGTTTATATAAAAGGACATATAAGATCATCCATTGGATGGGTTATGGATGATGAAATTTTGCGTTGCCCAGGTCAAATTTTATTCATCAAGCTATAGAGAAAGTGAAGGTGATATAAAAGTAGCTACAAATGGCCCAAAGTCGGTATAAATCATATGCCGATATTAGAAGTTGATAGTGTCACCTATGGAAAAAGATAATGAGATTCGGAAAGAAAGAGGAGTTGTCCAAAGATTGAGGCAACTTGCGTACCTATTAGCACTAGTCCAGGAATTCTTCACAGTCCATTTAGTATTCTATATTTGATGCTCCGAAAGTGTATCGGAGGGTATAAAGTATTGTTGCCAGTGGAAATGTACATATTACCGAGGATCTCACACGTAAAAAGGTACATCGAGAAGTGAAAGAATTAAGAAAATGCAGAAGTAGCTTCCGTAGGGGCACTATGGGAGAACTTAGTACATCAAAGAAATCACAAGGGAAATCGAAGCATTAATGAAATCTAAAGTACTTGTAATTGTGGTACATGGAAGGAAAAGTTCAAGATACAGAGTTGAAGTTATAAGTCTTTACAAGTGTTAAGTGTGAATATTATGATATGGAGAATTCACTTTGACTTAAGTGTTGCAATGAGACAGTGTTACTAACATTCGAGGACGAACATTAGTCTCGAATAAGATAGGCAATATGATTTTAGAAATACCCATCTACAGTTATATGACACCTTTCGGATTTCGAGATTCAAACAAATTTATCTTTGACTATTATTTTTCATATATATTTTAAATATTTCGAATTGTGAGTTTTTGTGTCTTATATTAATTTTTATGTAGTTTCCAAATGTATCAATTTTATTTCAAAAAAACTTGAAAATTTTTGTCCAATTCACGGTCAAACTTAAACTGTTTACTCTCAGGAAGCGAAAAGTTTCACATATAAAATGTGACATAGAGAGTATTTGAAATGCAAAGAGTTATTTGGGATATATAATTTCGAAGTACAAAAAATTACTCCAAACAAAAATTTCAGGATAGTGAACATGAAATCTTAATAGTTTAGTTGGTTGGCTATCTGAACTTTCACCTTGTTGATGTGAGTTCGGTTTCTCACCTTGTAATCCCCTCTCCTATTTATCCGAGAAGAGTACTCTTTCAAACAATGTTGATAAATAGTGAGCACACCATTTTAGTGTTTCCCTGAACTGTCCTGACAAAATTTTGCACCCCTTAACCATAAAGACAATTTTGCACCCTTTTTGGCCATAATAATTTTTTATTTTTTTTTGAATTTTTTTTCACTTTATTCCAAAAATGGTGTTTGGCCATAAGAATTCCAAATACAACTTGGAGTTGCATTCGGAAAATGAAACTTGTTTTCACTCTCATTGCTCTCACAAAAATTCAAAAACAACTCCAATTTATATTATGGCCAAACACAACTCCAACTCCAACTCCAACTCCAACTTCAACCCCAATTCCAACTGATCAACTCCAATTTTTTTTGATTTTTATGGCCAAACGCCTACTTAATGTTTGTAAAAGTTATTGACTACTTAAAGAACATGAGAGTTTATCAACTCCAGCCTTTAGATTATCAACAATATCAACTAATCAGTACACTTAACAATGCTAAGACTAAAAATGTAATTTACAACTCCAATCGGCCAGTTCTTCGATTCAACGACTTTGGATAGATATGAAAAGGTCAAAAGTACCTACATTCAGAGACATCAATCACAAAAAGTTATCAATATATTAGAAACAATTTTTAAAGATATCAAGCAAAATTTGTCAAAAAAAAAATTGGTAAGAAGGAAAGATGGAAAAAGGGAAACAAAATAAAATTGTTTCCATTGATTAACGAGCGAATTAACCACTTCAGAAGTGTTGATTTGCCCTGAATCTATCAATGGATATCTCATATGGAAATGAGATCTTGGTTGTAATCATCCCCATAGAGAAGTAGCAACACTAGAATTATCTTGAACACGTGGAAGACGGCATAGACATGACTAGTAGCAACACCTCCCATGGAAATATAAGTCTAGTGAGAATTGGAGGTGGCAAGGAAAAGCATACTGAGAAGTTGTTTCCTTCGAGTGGAAAAGTTGACTTCATGCAGTTGCGCGGACTATGAAAGTGTAGGCTACCCAAGTGGTTGCTTGCCGGACACCATGGGTTTGACAGACTCCATCATAGTGGTGGCAACTTTGAACGATGAAGCCACCATCATAGCCAATGTCTCACGCCGGTCTTAGTTGCGGTGGAAGGTGTAACACTCCGTACGTTTCTAACCTTATTTGGTAACTTGGAGTCATGTTTACTTGATGATTAAGGTCACTAATTAAGTATTTTGTAGTATTTCGATGGGGCATTGGATGATATACTAGTATTAGACGGAGTAGGAAAAATTTCAGCAAAGCACAAAAATGTGGCCTTCCCGAACTCGTTTTGTGACGTAATGCGATGTTGATTCTTCCATGGTTTATTTCGGTTATTTGGTGTTTATTTACTCCTTATTAAGTCTCCAATTACCTTAATACACTCCTACATGATCAAACCATGAAACACACGAATTTACCAAAATGTTCAATTAAGCCATGGACGGCTAGAATGTCTAGTTTTGCAATTGAGGCTACGAACGGGAATTTCGTAAGTGACTACTGTCGTGACATTATGAAATTATTTAAACATGAGATATATGATGGATTATACATTTATTTTAGTGGGCTAAGCTAATATGTGTTATTGGGCCCAAATTGAGGCCCAAAACAAGGCCAACATGAAAAGCCCAAAGGAAAATGACCCATTCTTATATTAATTAAGGGACCATGACATTTAATGCCAAAGAAGTGGCTAAGGATTGACTTGAGGGTCTATATAAAGGGAACAAAAATCAGATTTATTCATTACAAAGTCTCATAACTTTTTGGATATTTTCACAAACATTTCTCTCTTTTCCAAAACCCTAAGGCAACCATTTCCTTTGGCCACTTTGGACAAGATCATCACTTTGGAATCTTGGTAAGTATTTATTCTTGTGATTTAACATATTATATGCATGAGAGATTGTGTAGATCATGATGGTTGTGTTGGAAAGGTTGAATAGGACACTTTTGCCCTTTGGTAAAAGATGTGCCATTTTGTGAATTAAACTTGAAAGGTGACTTGTGGTTTTGATGAAAGAGCATGGTATGGATGAAATACCAACGTGTATGGTGTGATTATGTTACTAAACTTGTTATTTTCCATAAGTGTAAATTATGGGATTTTGGCCGATATGTGCTATGAGGTGTATTAAGGTGACTTAATGGATTCTTTGTGATATGGTGTGAATGAGAAGGTGTAAAGAAGAAGCTTTGTTGCGAAATGCTATTGGTTATGATGTTTGTTCAATGTATGGCATGTTGTAGTATTTTTGGAATGGTCATGCCGAAATTTCATTGTAAAGGGGGAAATGACGTTATAGGCAATTATGTAACTTTTGTCGTCTTTGGCACTTGTAAGGTGTTAGATGTTGACATAAACTCCGTTATGTGCTTGTGTTGTAGAGTAAGGGGCTGGATCATTAGGATTGTGGATTCTTATTGAGGAGCTAAGGTATGTAAGGTTATTTTTGTCCGTATCTTCCTGCAGCACATATTGCTCCCTTTGCCATTGTACTTGTACCTATGTCGAAATGTTCCAAAGTATCTCATGTCAGTTGGTTACCTATATATATATATTTATTCATGTGTCTCTTGTACATTGAACATTGTCCCAAAATTCCAATAATGCGATAACCAACAATGTTTCAATTTCATAACTAAAGATTAAAGTAATGTTGTAAAGAGAAGTTATGTGTTCTTGGGTGGTATCCCAGGGGTGGAAGGAACACCTAGCATGGGTCGATCCCAATATTACGGGTGGTATCCCAGGGGTGAAAGGAAAGCCTAGCATGGGTCGATCCCGATATATATATTGATGAGGACCGTATCCCAGGGGTTAAAATGCCTAGCATGGGTCATCCTCTTTTACCATTGATCAGTTGGTCCCGGGCATGATATGATTATTGTTGATATTGAGATGATATAGGAAATAAAGAATGTAATGTACATGATTCCACACGTATGGAATGTTGGTTTATCTATATTGTCTATTCTCTTATCTTTGAGTTACTTTGATGTTCTCACTTATTGGTACAGTTTCTTATAGCCTTACATACTCAGTACATTCTTCGTATTGACCCCCTCGGGGGAATTTACCTTACTTGTTGCAGGCACAGGTAATAGTAGGCCTCCACTGTAGGTTGCGGATCGTTTGCGGACATTTGGTGAGCTCCAGTTGGTTTGGGGCTTTCCGAGTCTTATATGTACATTTGTTTTGGTCTTATGTATAGAGCGGGGTGTGTCCCGACTCTAGGTGGGTTTTGGTTGTGCATCTGTAGAGGCTTTGTAGATGTTGTGGGATAGATGAAGGGAAGGTGATGAACGTATGTTTTGTCTTGATGGCCCTGACGGCCAAGTTTCTTATTTCTTATATATTTTTCATAATTTCTGCTATTGGCTTCTTATTTCTAATTGTGGTGGTGATGACTATTGCGTGGTATATGTATGGGTGTTTATGGATGTAGATTGGTTCTCTCGGGCCTTATCGGCTTCGGGTGCCATGTCCGTCCCGTTGGAACTCGGGGCATGACAGAAGGGCTATCCCACTTTCCTTTGATCATAAGGTAATAAACTAACAAATATGTTGCACGGTGAAGCTACATGGACATATTATTAGTTTATTACCTTGTGATCAAATGAAAGAGGGGTGACCCTTCCACTGGGACTAAGATCGGAGCAAGTCACTGCAGTTGGCTATGATGATGGTTCATCCATCAAAGAGTGGAGGCTGTCCAACCCAAGGTGTTTGAGGGACAACCACTGTGGTAGCCTACATTTTCATAGTCCGCGCATCATTTGCATGAATCCATCTTGTCTACTCTTAGGAATTACCTTCTTAGCATTTTTTTCCATGCCGCCTCCAGTTCTTATTAGGCTTCTATTTCCATGGGAAGTGCTGCTACTGTTCATGTTTGTGCTGTCTCCTACGTACATCAACCCTTCTCTTAGTAGCACGTACATCCTCTTGCTACACAGTGAAACTACCTACAATAACAACATCATATAACATTACTTTACTCAAGAAAATATACCTGAATTCATGACGTTTTCTTGAATTAGCTTCAGTAGAAGTACGTGATTGATCTTTAAGAAAAATTGATTTCTTTCCTCTGTGCTGCACTCTTCTCACACTATTTTATCGGGATAGCCATGAATTGCAGTTGAGAGATGAATAATTTCTTATGTCTACTTTATACTTCAATTACACATAAAGTTGATGTATATGACTGAAACACTCTTTTCTTGATGTGTAACAATGAAGTGATAATGAGCTATTTATAGATAGAGGATAATTGTGCAAACGCATGTAAGTGTGATAAGTGTCACACATGCAGACCTCACTCAAGCATGTGGGACACGTGTTGACCATGCAAGTATCATTAATGCAAGAGGGACAAGTGTTGAACATGCATATATAATTCATGCATATACGATCTGAAAAAAACAGGAGAAGAAGAAGAAGTGGGCCATTTGATGTAACATTTAAAAGTTGGGCCAATCTTTGTAATAATTTTAACCTAATGGATATACAATGTAATTATCCTTTTTCTTAAAAATTTCTTTAACGACCTCTGCCCGTATTGTCTTAAATAAACAAAAGAAAACCCTAATTTCCCTCAAGGCTCACACACCATCATCATTCTGAAATCAAGGCATGGAGAAGAAAGAGGGTTTGGGTTTGGGTTTCCATTTTCACCCAACTGATACAGAAGGACTTACATTCTTACTAAAATTCGTGGCGAAACAAGAGATAAATGATTCTGGATTTATAACCACAAATATAGCTGTCTATGATATAAAAGAAAATCCATGGAAGATTTATAGTCATGGAGTACCCTGCGGTGCTGCTGATGGAGGCTGTCCAAACCAAGGTGTTTGACGGGCAGCCACTGTGGTAGCCTACATTTTCATAGTCCGCGCATCAGCTGCATGAATCCATCTTGTCTACTCTCAGGAATGACCTTCTCAACACTTTTTTTCCATACCGCCTCCAATTCTTATTAGGCTTCTATTTCCATGGGAATGCTGCTACTACTCATGTCTATGTCGTCTCCTACGTGCATCCTCTTGCTACACAGTGAAACTACCTACAGTAGCAACAAAAGTTGATTGTAAGCTAGCACAATAAAATCATATAATGCCATAAAGTGATCAAAACAAACTGAAATATCAATATTGAGTAAAGGAAAAATGAGTAAGAATTGTTAACAACTCTTCTTTTAATGTCAATTTGCAAAATATTTTGGCAATAATTGATTCCCTAAAATTAATTTTACCCAAAAAAAAGAACGATTGATTCACCATAATAAATTCATCAAAACAAAATTTACCTAAAAGAAATCAATAAAAGAAAAAAGATTATGAAGCAACGAAAGAGAATCTACAACAACAATCAAATTCTGAAATAACGAAGGATAGAGATAATGTAAGGAATTTTTCGATTATAGATTCTGAAACACAAACAATCTAATTGTAACTCCGACATGACTTTAGGATCGTAGAACTTAATGATTTTTCTCACAACATAATATAACATTATTTTAATTTACTCAAGAAAATATATCTGGATTCATGGCGTTTTCTTGAATAACTTCGATAGAAATGATTGAACTTTAAGAAAAATTGATTTCTCTCTTTGCGCTACACTCTTCTCACGCTATTTTTATCTGGATAGCCGTGAATTGGATTGAGAGATCAATAATTTCTTATGTCTACTTTATACTTCAATTACACATAAAGTAGATGTATATGACTGAAACACTCTTTTCTTGATGTGTAACAACGAAGCGATAATGAGCTATTTATATATAGAGAATAATTGTGCAAATGCATGTAAGTGCAATAAGTGTCACACATGCAGACCTCACTCATGCATGTGGGACACGGGTTGGCTATGCAAGTATCATTAATGCATGAGGGACAAGTGTTGGACATGCATATATAATTAAAGTAAAAACTGAAAAAAGAGGAAAAGAAGAAGAAGTGGATCATTTGATATAAAAATTTAAAGTTGGGCCAACATTTGTAATAATTTTAACCTAATGGGTATACAATATAATTATCCTTTTTATAAATTTCTTTAAAGACCCCTGGCCATTTTGTCTTAAAACAACAAAAGAAAACCCTAATTTCCCTCAAGGCTCACACACCATCATCATTCAAAAACCCTAATTCCCCTCAAGGCTCATGCACATCATCATTCAGAAATCGAGGCATGGAGCAAAAAGAGGGTTTGGGTTTGGGTTTCCATTTTCATCCAACTGATTCGAAAGGACTTACGTTCTTGCTAAAATTCATGGCGAAACAAGAGATGAATGATTCTGGATTTATAACCACAAAGATGACAGTCTTTATCGCTACTTCATCACAAAGAAAAGCAGCAAGCTAGGCAGTTGGAAACAACAAGATGAGGGAAAACCAGTTCTCTACAACTCATCATCGTCAACAGTTGTTATTGGATGCAAGAAGAAGATGCTTTACATGATTAATAAGGAGGAGCATAAAGAAGACGATGGACACTACTGGATCATGAAGGAGCATGAGCTCTCTAATGTTATTCTCCATAAGTTCGATGAGGACCGTAGAGATTATGTTTTGTGTGCTATCAAGAAGAAGCAGCCCATTGGGACTTGTTCTGAGGAAACTAATGAGGTAACTGGTTCCAATGATAATAATATGTGCAGGAATTTGAAACAATCCGAACCTGAATTTTGAAGAATCACAAGAAGCTGTTAATGTTGAACTTATTATGTTTAACGATTTAGTAATGCATTTCTGTTGCATTTCCTTGATAACATGGAACCATTGTTTGCATGAATACTTTATTTAGATGACAGTGGTGGGAATGAGGATATACTAAGGCATTTGACTGGATTCCATTAGTGAGGTTTGGAGAGGGTAGAGTGTACGTAGACCTTAATTACCACTACCTCGAAAGGTAGAGAGGTTGTTTCTGATAGACTCTCGGATCTAGTGCAGCAAATCCAGGTACAAGGAAGAAGAAAACAATAAAGAAAATATAGCAACTAACAAGGGAATAGTGCAAAGTCTACAAGAAAGAAAAAATAACAACAACAAAATAGTGCAATAGTCGAAACACAATAAACAACAAACTATGCTCAAAATAAAAAATTCAAAATATTCAAGCCGATTAATTTGAATCTGAACTGAAGAAATTCGATCCAATCAAAGATTGTTTGGATTGGATTTGAATTGTAATTTCTGTCATCCAAAAACCTAAAATCCTAACCGAAATTTTCATATCCACTTCGAACCATTGGAACATCCAACCCTAGTCATAATCTTAAAAATTCTGTCTTTAAAATTGGTTAATTATAGGGAAAAAGGTCAAATATGCCATCGAACTATTAGATAGTAGGAGGCGGGGGAAAGCTAATGGAAGATGCACAGAATGCCCTTCAAGCACTCTAAAAATATATAACCAGCAACCTCTCAATTAATAATCGTTTGAGCATATGATGTCAATTAAACTTCCAACGATAAAGAAGAAAAACATCATTAATGCACACAAGTTATAGCAAAAAGAAGAAATATTTTATTACAATGTCAAATTTTGTATCAGAGAAGAGAGATGTCCGCTTCAACGGGTCTTAAGATGATTAGGGTTAAGGGAAGGATTGCTGCTAGATAGTAGGGGGCGGGGGAAAGCTAAATGAAGATTCATAGAAAGCCCTGTTAGGGAGAAGCCGATCCGCTACTTTAAGAACGTATTTTTCGAACTAATGCCACATTTTCTACTTTGACAAGGCAGGTGCAAAAGGAAAAGTAGTAAGGGCTTAGGAAGGTGAGAATTAGTTATATTAGCGATTGATCTCTACACTTGAGCCACAAATGAGGTTTTCAACTCATTTCCTTTCATAAAAGACGGATTTTTCTTTCTTAGAAAAAAGATTGAAATGATTGCATTGGATTCTTCGCAACAATTGAAATAGGGAAATATGGGATGAATCTCCCTGATGGTTAGTACCATCAGGTTTTTTAGTATTGAAAATCGTATTTATTCCTTTCTATTTCTAACCATCGTATTTATGAAAAGAAGTGAGTTGCGGAGAATCCGATGCAATCACTTCCTCGGCTCCGAGTATTCTTTTAGGTGGAGTCTTGTACATCCATTTCAGCATGTTGTTGGCCTTCATCCCTTCCTTCCATGCACCTTCTAAGCCTCCAAGTCTGCAGCTTGAAGTAAAGTTTTTGAACTGCTTACCTTGGCTAGGAGTGCAGATTCTTGAGGCGTCTTGGGATGTATCACAGCTACACTCTCTTTTGTTCACTCGGGTAGAGAGTTTATCTCGGATATATTGGCTATTCTGCAGAATTCCAAATGGATTGGAACCTGTTGCTAATATGTTTAAACAACTATTTTTGACCTGTTGCTAATATGTTTAAACAACTATTTTTGTTTTCAATGATAACAAAAGGATTTTTAAGTATTTAGTTTTGTTACTTTGGTTTAAAAATGCCTGACTATACATATTGCAGCATGTTGCTGCTGAAGTCACGGACTTGGTGCAACAGGCTGAAAATACGGCAAGTAACAAGGTTAATTGTCCATGTCCCCGTTACATAATTTTAATGGTTTTACACTTAAGAACGATGTTTTATCTGAATTATGCAAGGATCTGGCAATTGTAAGCAAGGTAGAATGCAAGAAACACCATTAGAGAATAACTCTTTTGCGTGGAATTGAAACCATTTGTAAAATCAATTGAGCAATTATGTGAAGTTTCTTTGCAACCTTGATGTCCCTATGGCTTCAAGAAATTTTTGTTCCTGATAATAATTTTATAGTGTTGAAGTGTTGATATGTGTGTTCTTCCACAGGCTGAGAGTTCGGGCTCGTTCTGCCAGTGATACCATAGTGCAACCGTCATCCTCTGTATCATTATTTCACTATGACGGTCAATTGTTCTTTGGAATCTGTTTTTCATGTTATGTTATGTTGTGTGTTCACTATAACATTATTTTGCTATAGCAGCCAAATGATATTGTTTGACTGTAATGGGTTTAAAACTTTACTCCCTTTGTTCTTAAATTCTTCAACAGTAAATTTTACTTAGCCTGTCAAGTTTTACATTTCCTATTGATATATCTGCAGTTCATAAATATAGGATGATAAACAGGTGATTACATAGTGCATCCAATTAGGGATATCTATACAAACAGTTGGTTGAATCCACTGTCCTATAATCTTCAATTTACACGCTGTGTTGTGTTTTGTTTTAAATTAACCAGAACTCTTTTGGTTTCCAAAACAGCTGCTAATCTGTCAAACAACAGCATACGAGTTACAATCTCTGACTCAACTCTGTCAGGGGGTAAAATTGTTCCTCATGGAAATCTCTACATAAGTGCTGATGTTGTAAGTGTTGATATTGGTGCAGAAAAAACAATGAGTTCTCCAAATGATGGTCAGAGGACAGCCTGAACAGCTTTTAAGTACTCTGATGTACCGGATATCAATGATAAGGCTCTTGAAACCAGTAAAACGAAACTGAGTAGGTTACCTTCCATTGAGTTGAGAGACTACAATGGAACATCTTCAGGAATTGACACAATTTTGGACAAAAATAGACTGTGTGATTCACACAATGATATTCCAATCACAGATTTGTAAGTTCAACCAGGAGGAATAATCATTTGGAATATCATTGTGTGAATCAAACTGTCTAGTTTTAGCCAAAATTGTGTCACTTCTTGAAGATGTTCCATTGTAGCCTCTCAACTCAATGGCAGGTAACCTACTCAGTTTCGTTTTACTTGTTTCAAGAGCCTTATCATTGATATCCGGTACATCAGATTGCTTAAAAGCTATTGAGGCTGTCCTCTGACCGTCATTTGGAGAACTCATTGCTTTTTCTGCACCAATATCAACACTTACATCATCAGCACTTATGTAGAGATTTCCATGAGGAACAATTTTACCCCCTGACAGAGTTGAGTCAGAGATTGCAACTCATACGCTGTTGTTTGACAGATTAGCAGCTGTTTTGGAAACCAAAAGAGTTCTGGTTAATTTAAAACAAAACACAGCGTGTATATTGAAGATTATAGATTATAAGGATATCTTTGGGCAATGCCTTTCTTTTCTATGCTATTCCAACTCTATGTATTCCTTGCCTTCCATATCTTGTACACTAGTGCTGCTAAAGCCGCCATCGCAAGGTCTCTGCATCCTCTGCCTTTTGTGTTTCTATCCAGTTGTCGCCAAATTCCTTTAAAATCCAATCTCTGAGTTTCATTCCCCAGCCATTGCAGCATGTCAAGTAGACAGGTTCTTGAGTATTCACACTCAAAGAACAGGTGCTTTATTGTTTCTATTCCTGTGCTACATACGAGGTATTTACCATCCTGGCTTATGCCTATTCTCAGTAACCTATCCTGTCAATAATCTTCCATGTAAGGTGTAACACCCCGAAGATTCAAGCTAAGATTAAAACCATGCTTCAAGTACACGAAGAGTCAAATATCATTTTTTGGTAGTATGAGAAGTGATTTAGACATGTATTAAGGCCTCATTTGTTTGCACTTAATGGAGGTCTGAATCTGAATGCTTCAGACTTCAGACCATTAAGTGCGTTTGTTTTTATTAAGATTTTAGCTCTTAATAGGTCTTAATCATTCAGATCTGGAACCAAGTTTTAATGTCATTAAGAGGTATTCTTGTGTTGGATAATATTCACCACCACTCTATCCACAATCACCAGTCACCACCACTAACCAACTCTGCCACCACCACCATTGTCAACCACCACCCACTACCACCATTGACAACCAACATTGCTACCAACCACTACTGTCAGCCGCTACCACATCTACCACCTCTATTATTCTAATTATATCCACCACCAATGCCACTACCACTATCAACCACTGCCGGCCAATCCTTACTACCAATCAATTCATCTATCACAACTAGCACCACCACTAACTATCACTAACACATCATCAACCTCCACACATTGTTCGACCATCGCCACCACTATCAACCACTACTATATCCAGTCCGTTCACTCATGTCATTTATACATTGGGCTTCCATGTTTACACAAAATATGTTGGACTTCTCATCATTAGTACTTAGCTTGACACCTACTCTAGAACCATCCTTTTCTAAAGTACGACCAAGCTTCCTTGTAAACTAAGGCTAAGGCACACTCGATAGCAAGAAGCTAGTGGCTTCTTTCACGTTATTAACTATAGCTTGCACGAGGTATTACAGTGGGTCTATCTTCTGTCTAGTTCTTGGTCCAGTCGAGCCGAGAAGATTACTCTTTCAAGCAATGTTGATAAAGAGTGAGCACACCATTTTAGTGTTTCCCCAAACTTTCCTGATAGAATTTTGCAACCCTTAACCTCGAAGACAATATTAATGTTTGTAAAAGTTATTGACTACTTTAAGAGATACTAACATTAGCAAAACAATAGTAAAGAACAGGAGAGTTTATCAACTCTAGTCTTTCAAGTATCAACAATATCAACTAATTAGTACACTTAACAAGGCTAAGACTAAAAATGTAAGTTACAACTCCTCTAATATGTTTAAACAAGTATTTTTGTTTTCTATGATAACGAAAGGATTATTTAGTTTTGTTACTTTGGATTAACAATGCCTGACTATACATATTGCAGCATGTCACTGCTGAAGTCACGGACTTGGTGCAACAGGCCGAAAATACGGCAAGTAACAAGGTGAATTGTCCATGTACCCATTATATATTTTTAATGGTTTTACACATAAGAACTATGTTTTATCCGAATTATGCAAGGGTCTGGCAATTGTAAGCTAGTCCAAGTCCTAAATTCTTCAATAGAAAAAACAAATGGGAGGGAGGTAGAATGCAAGAAACACCATTTAGAGAACAAATCTTTTGCGTTGTAAAATTAATTGTGCAATTTTGTGAAGTTTCTTTGCAGCCGTGATGTCCCAGAATTTTTTGTTCCTGATAATAATTTTATAGTGTTGAAGTGTTGATATGTGTGTTCTTCCACAGGCTGAGAGTTTGGGCTCGTTCTGCCTGTAATACCATAGTGCAACCGTCATCCTCTGTATCATCATTTCACTATGACGGTCAATTGTTCTTTGTAATCCGTTTTTCATATTATCTTATGTTGTGTGTTCACTATAACATTATTTTGTTATAACAGCCAAATGATATTGTTTGACTGTAATGGGTTTAAAACTTTACTCCCTTTGTTCTTAAATTTTCATCAGTAAATTTTACTTAGCCTATCAAGTTTTACATTCCCTATTGAGATATCTGTAGTTCATAAATATAGGATGATAAACAGGTTGATTACATAATGCATCCAATTAATTCTTTTAGGGATATCTTGTACACTAGTGCTGCTAAAGCCACCATCGCGAGGTCTCTGCATCCTCTGCCTTTAGTGCTTCTATACAGTCGTCGCCAATTCCTTTAAAATCCAATAGCTGAGTTCCATTCCCCAGCCATTGCAGCATGTCAAGTAGACAGGTTCTTGAGTATTCACACTCAGAGAACAAGTGCTCTATTGTTTGTATTCCTGTTGTGCCACATACGAGGCATTTACCATCCTGGCTTATGCCTATTCTCAGTAACCTATCCTTTGTCAATAATCTTCAATGTAAGGCCAGCCAACATATAAAACTATGTTTACTCAGTGTCCCTGTACTCTAGTGATAGCCACCAGCAATTGTATATTTTCCAGTGGGTGTGAACCAACCATTCCCCACATAGCCTGATGCAAATTTATCCCTGAAACGACAAACTTTTTTCCAGTACCAGCAGGCGCAGCTGTCAAGTGATGCATTTTGTTAATCCCAAACCACCTTCTTTTTTTGATCTGCACACTAAATTCCAAGCTACCAATAGCGATCTGTCCAGTCCATAGATAATTCCGTCAAAAAGCTGTGATACCTTTTAGCACCTGTTTTGGCATAAGAAACATAGGGGACCAGTAGCTATGTACATCAAGAAGTACTGTCCAGCATATGAAAGGTTTCTTCAACTCCAGCTACGAATTCTGTTTGTCAGGTTATCTATCAGTACTTCACAATCAATTTTGGATAACCTTCTTGCTGGGATTGGGAAGGTACCTAAATGGCAAAGCCCCTCTTTTATATCCAGTCAGTTCACACACATCATTTATACATTGGGCTTCCATGTTTGGGCAAATATGTTGGACTTCTCAGCGTTAGTACTTAGCTCGACACCTACTCTAGAACCATCCTTTTCTAGGTACGACCAAACTTCCTTGTAAACTAAGGTTAAGGTACGCTCAATAGCAAGAAGCTAGTGACTTCTTTCACGTTATTAACTATAGCTTGCATGAGGTATCATAATGGTGTCTGTTTTCTGTCTAGTTCTTGGTCCAGTCGAGCCTCTTTGAAATTACATCCCTGCCTCTCGTCTAACTCGAGTTGCTCCGCTCCTTTGATAGTTAAAGTAGCTCGCTTGACTCGTTTCCAATCATACCAGCAAGTCATAAATACGAAAACTAAATTTAAATAGCCCCACTTTTGTGACTTGTATCATCATCACACTTGGTTCCTTTACTGTTTAAGTACCACGATACCTCCAAATCGCCAATATTCATTTTGTATTCGTATTATCCTCATCGCGCATAGCGGGAGCTTCAGTGCACTGGTTGCACTTTTACTATCCTTATCGCTCTCTTTAGTCCTTGCTCAATATATATTTTCAGCAAGTACGACTCTGTTAGGCTTTTTGTGAGTCTATGTTTAATATATTTTCAGCAAGTATGACTTCATTACGCATCTGAGTCCATGCTTGAATATGTCATCAACATATACGACTTCTTTTCGTCTCAGAGTCCATGCCATGCCTAAATATATCATTCGCAACAATAAATGCTTAAAGGGCTATTTGCATATTGACAAACTGTGATGCAATTTTTGAACACTAGAATTGTCTTGAACACGTGGCAGACGACATAGACATGACCAGTAGCAACACCTTCCCGTGGAAATATAAGCCTAGTAAGAATTGGTGGTGGCATGGAACAAAATACTGTGACAAGGTGTTTCCTTCGGGTGGACAAGATGGCTTCATGTAGTTGCGCGGACTATGGAAGTGTAGGCTACCAAAGTGGCTGCCCGCCGGACACCATGGGTTTGACAGCCTCCATCACAGTGGTGGCAACTTTGAAGGATGAAACCACCATCATAGCCAACTGTTGCGTCTCACGCAGATCTTAGTTGTGGTGGAAGGCTATCTCACTTTCCTTCGATCATAAGGTAATAAACTAACAATATGTCGGGCGTTAAAGCTAAATGGACATATTGTTAGTTTATTACATTGTGATCAAAGGAAAGTGGGATGACCCTTCCACTGGGACTAAGATTGGCACAAGTCACCGTAGTAGGCTATGATGATGATTCATTCGTCAAAATAGCCACCACCTTGGTGGAGGCTGTCAAATCCAAGGTGTTTGACGGACATCCACTGTGGTAGCCTACATTTTCATAGTCCGCGCATCATCTGCATGAATCCATCTTGTCTACTCTCAGGAATTACCTTCTTATCAGGCTTCTATTTCCATGGGAAGTGCTGCTACACAGTGAGGATACCTACAATAGCAACAAAAGTTGATTGTAAGCATAATAAAATCATATAATGCCATAAAGTGATCAAAATAAACTTAAATATCAATTGAATAAAGGAAAAATGAGTAAGAATGTTAACAACACTTCTTTTAATGTCAATTTGCAAAAATATTTTTGCAATAATTGATTCACCAAAATTTATTTTACCAAAAAGAGAATGATTGATTCACCAAAATAAATTCATCAAAACTAATTTTACCTAAAAGAGATCAATAAAGGAAAAAAGATTATGAAGCAGCGTAAGAGAATCTGTAATAACAATCGAATTTTTAGATAACGAAGGATGGAGATAATGTAAGGATTTTCCCGGGTATAGATTGTGAAACACAAACAATCTAATTGTAACTCCGACATGACTTTAGGATTGTGAAAGTTAATGATTTTTCTCACAACATCATATAACATTTCTTTACTCCAGAAAACATACCAGATTCATGACGTTTTCTTAATTTAGCTTCAATAGAAGTTATTGAACTTTAAGAAATATTGATTTCTCTCCTATGTGCTGCACTCTTGTCATGCTATTTTATCGGGGTAGCATGAATTGCAGTTGAGAGATCAATAATTTCTTATGTCCACTTTATACTTCAATTACACATAAAATAAATGTATATGGCCAAAACATTCTTTGGCCAAAACATTCTTTTCTTGATGTGTAACAATGAAGCGATAATGAGCTATTTATTGATAGAGGATAATTGTGCAGTACGATAAGTGTCACACATGCAGACCTCACTCATGCATATGGGACACGTATTGGCCATGCAAGTATCATTAATGCATGAGGGACAAATGTTGGACATGCATATATAATTCATGCATATGCGACACGGTCTTTGTTAACTCATTATGCATATTGACACGTATAATGTGTTCATACACGTATCACGCTGGCTCATTACATGTATTGACACGTGTCACACATGTTGTTACACCTTTTTTAAAGAAAAAAATTAAAATATGATCGTTTGGGCCTTTTGATAAACCAGTTTTTTAACACGTGCAGTATTGTAAATTAATATCAATATTAGTAGAATACATATTTGAATAAATATTTATTCATAAAAAAATAAAATAAAGTAGTACTTATTTTTGTGAATAATCAATGTGGGTCACATAAAACGACTTGGTTGTAAGAATGAGGTATTTATAGATAGAGAATGATTGTGCAAATGCGACGTAAATGCGATAGTGTCACACATGCAAACCTCATTCATACATATGGGACACGTATTGGCAATGGAAATCTTATTTAACATAAGGGACAAGCTATTGGTCATGCAAATCTACTTCATGCATATACGACATGTGTCTTTGCTCACTGATTATGCGCATCGACACGTATCATGCGTTCTGATACGCATCACGCTTTCTATTTATGTGTGCTGGCATGTGTCACACATGTTGTCACATCTTCATTTTAAATTAAAATATGACCTTTTGAGCCTTTTTATAAACAAAATTTTCAGCGCACATGTACACTAAGTCTTGCATGTATATATTATTGTAAATTAATATCAATATTAATAAAATAAATATTTGAATAAATATTTAATTATAAAAAAGTACATATTTTTGTGAATAATCAATGTGGGTCACCGATAGTGAGTTGGTTGTAAGAATGAACTGTTTATAGATAGATAATAATTATGCAAACACATGTAAGTACGATAAGAGTCACACATGCAAGTAGACACTTAAAGTATACGAGGATCCAATTTCCCCTTATTTTTATTCTTATTCAAAGTGATATAGACACCACCTTTTGAGAAAATCAGCGCATGGCATGCATCAATCAAATTATGCCATATCATATCTTTTTATATTTTTATTCACTTATTTTGTTTATCTCTTTTTTATTTTCATTTTCTTTCTTTATCCTCTTTTTATACACTATTTACATTTTTATATTTTACCTTTTACTTTTTTTTTTAAATTCTTTTCTCCATATTTTCTTCTCCGACATCCTTCTTCTCTGACAACGTTATCAACGCCAACTTCACTGGAGATAAAATCAAGCACCCACTAAATTAAAATCATTATAAATAATTTTTGAAGCCAACACCAAACCCACATAATTCAAATCAAATCAAAATATTGCATAATAAATTTGAACATCTAACTCGATCATCAGCCAATCAAAAATCAAAAATTTATAAAATCACCATTAAATCCACCAAATACGAATAGTGAAAAATAGAAAAAGAACAAAAAATCAAAAAGCGTCACCAAATCAAGCTATGTGAATACTGAAATCCTTAAAAATTTTAATTTTTTCAAAAAGAAAAATTTATGATGAAAAGCCACAGACATATTTAATTTCATAGATTGAGTCTTAATTTGTTACTCTTATAAAATATTAAAATAAAGAAAAGGTAGGGTGAAATTGAAGAAGAGAGGAGTTATGGTGAAAGTTGCAAATGTTGTTAAAAATGTGGAAGTGACGTATGAGAGAAGATGTCACGCCCCGAATCCCATTGAGACATGATTGGCACCCGTAGCCGATAAGGCCTCGAGAGAACCAACCTTTGCCTATGCTCAATCATATGCATGTTGTAACACCCCGTACTTTATAACCTCACTTGATACCTTGGGATCATAACTACATAGGTGTTGAGATGCCATGCATATGTGTTTTATAGTGTTATTTGTGAAACATTTGATATCGGACTTAACATGTGCGATGAGATCTTCGTAGGAGGTGTTTTGTGATTTCGTGGAGCATTTGGGTAAGAACTCGTACACATTCTAACCTCATTTGGTGACTTTAAGTCATGTTTAATTGATGGTTAAGATCACTAAGTAAGTATTTTGTAGTGTTTGGATAAAGGATTGGACGATACGTAAACATTGGATAAGTGGCCGGAAATTTCAGCAAAAGGCTGAAACTTGCGCCACTACCCTGTTTCAGGGGTGTGGCGCAAGCCACCTGCAGGCTGGAGATTCAGAGAGGGCAGCATTCTTGCGCCACTACCCTGTTTCAGGGGTGTGGCGCAAGGCACAATAAGTATGCCTTTCCGGCGTCGTTTCGTAACGCAATTCTACGACGATTTCTCGATGGTTTCTTTTGGTTCTTTGGAGTTAATTGAGCATTGTTAAAGCTACAAACACTTCAATATACTCCTACATACTCCTACATGATCAAATCATGAAATGTGAATAGTGATCCAAAATGTTCAGTGAAGCCAAGGGCGACTAGAATTCCAATTTGTGCGATCGAAAGGACGAATGAGAAATGTTTAAAAGAATATTGTCGTGACATTATGGAATTACGTAAACATGAGATATATGGTGATTAATACATGAACATTTGATGGGTCACATGGATATGTATAATTGGGCCCAAAATTAGGCCCAAAATGAAATAAAAGACTTGGCCCAAATGGGTCATTTGACCCATTCTTGCCATGACCACTCCATTATTGTTCCCAAATGGCTAAGGATGACTTGAGCACTATATAAGGGACCCAAAAATCAGATTTATTGAGGCAAAACACACATGCTTTTTCATTCTTTTTCTAGAAAAATCTCAAGAACACCTCTTGGACTCCCAAAACCCCTAAGGCATTTTTGGACAAGATCATCCTATTCCAAGCTTTGGTAAGTGTTTATTTTCATGGATTAACATATTATATGCATGGGAGAGTATGTATATTATGCTAGTTGTGTTGGCAAGGTGATGAATAGTGTATTTTGCCTTTGGTGAAAGATGTGTCATCTTGGTAATTTGAACTTGAATTAGGCCTTGTGCCTTTGATGAAAAAGCATGGTATGGACAAAATATGAACATGTATGGTGTTATTTTTGGCATTAAATTTGTTCTTGTCTAAAAGTGGAAATTATGGGATTTTGGCCGATATGTGCTATGAGTTGTATTAAGGTACTTTGATGGATTATTTGTGATGTGTTATGGATAAGAAAGTGTAAAGGAGAAGTATTGTGGTGGAATGTATTGATTTTCATGTATTGGTCAATGTTGGGAATATTATGGAATTTTCGGAATAATAGTATATCGATGATTTTGTCAAGGGGAAATGACATGTTTGAAGGCAAACATGTAACTCATTGACATAGTATGCATTTGTAAAGTAATTGGTGGTTAATGTGAATTTCGTTATGTATTTATGTTGTAGAGTGACACATAAAGAAGGAGAGGGATTATTGTCTACGCATCTAAGGTTGAATAGTCGTATTGCGAATCCAAGGTATGTAAGGTTACTTTGTCCGTATCTTTCTACGGCCAATAGTGTTCACATTGACATTTCACTAGTTCTATTCCGAAATGTACTAAGGTATCCCATATGCACTTATCCATGGTCATTGTCATATATTTCCTACTCATTGAACAATTGTGAATCCCATTTCTCATATTCATGGTCAATGTTCCAAAAGCTCAAATATGGTTATGTTCCAATATTTTACTAGTGCCTATACTTGTGTCTCTTGTTCATGGATTATTGTCCAATGGTATCATGGTGCTAGTAATGTATATTTCTCATTGATATTTATTCCTATGTCTCTTACTCATTGGTCAATGATTCAAAGGTTCCAACAATGTGATGTTCCAAAGTTCCAAAGTGATATTATGACTATCAAAGTATCAATCTCAAAGTAAAGATCAAAGTAATGCAAATGTGGTCAATGATCAAGTACGGGTGGCAAGTCTAGGGGCGTAAGCCTAGCTCGACTCGATCCCGAGATATGGATTTATGGGTGGCAAGTCTAGGGGCGTAAGCCTAGCTCGACTCGATCCCAAGGGTGGCAAGTCTAGGGGCATAAGCCTAGCTCGACTCGATCCCTATATGATGATATGAAAGACCCACTGATCAGTCGGGGCCCGGGTACATTGTGACATATGTGATAACAAGTGAGTATTGATTGTAAAGAAAGTGACAAAAGTAATGAAAGCAATCCACATGGTTCCCAAAATGCAACATAGTGACTTACTCACATTGTCTATTCATTTGTATTGAGTTCATTAGTATGTTCATGTGTTATAAAGTTTCATTTGCGCCTTACATACTCAGTACTTATTTCGTACTGACCCCTCTCGGGGAATTTACCTTCTTTGCTGCAGGCGCAGGTCCCAGTAGGCTTCCTCAGTAGGTTGCTAGCTGTTGCAGATCTTTGGTGAGCTCCAGTTAATTCGGGGCTTCTCCGAGTCAGAGTGTATATAAGTTTTGGTGCTGTACATGTGATATAAAGCGGGGACTTGTCCCGACTTTTAGTTCTTGTTGGTCAATGCACTTGTTAGAGGCTTTTGTAGACTGATGTGGGTGTATAAATGTAGAGGGGATATGTCGATTTTAACTTGGTGGCCTCAACGGCCAAGTTTCGCATATATATATATCTCATGTTCCATGAATTCCATTGCAGGTATTTATAGCTATTGCGTGTTTATGGGTTTCTTATGGCATGTATGGGAACAAATAGGGATAAAACTTGGTTCTCTCGGGCCTTGTCGGCTACGGGTGCCAATCATGCCTCGTTGGGATTCGGGGCGTGACAAAAGTGGTATCAGAGCAGTTCGTTCTAAGGTTGTCTACAAAGCCGTGTCTGAGTAGAGTCTTACTTATCGATGTGTTGTGCACCACATTTATAAGTAGGAGGCTACGGGACATTTAGGATGTTGTTTCTTTCATTCATTCTAGATCGTGCAATAGAGCCAATGTTGTCAGTTGCATTGTATCTGATCTTGGTAATTGTTTTTCTTTGGTATAGTCAAAATGCCAAACACTAGAAGAGGAAGAGGAAAAGGTAAAAGTAAGCTGATAGATAGAATTGTTGGTGAAGGAGCAAGTAGACCACCACCTGAACAAGTTGATCAGGGTGGGGCTGAAACTGAGTTTGCAACGCGAGCTTCTTCTACTTCTTCAGCTCCAGAAGAGCCGAGAAGAAGGGAAGTGCCCGTGGAACCACCGACGAATGCCACAGACCAGGATCTTCGGAATGCCGTTCAGATGTTGACACAGTTAGTGGCGGCACAAAGCCAGGGAAGAGCTGGTGCAATGGCACATGATGATGATGCGGCTCGAGTACCAAGTCGCAGAATGCAGGATTTCCTTAAATTGGACCCTCCTATCTTTACAGGGGCAGATCCAAAAGCAGATCCACAGGACTTCGTGGATCAAATTCAGAGGGCATTGGGAGTCATGCATGTGACAGGGATAGAAACAGTGGAACTTGCCGCATACAGGTTGAAAGGAGAGGCAATATTGTGGTACGAGGATTGGAAGAAATCCCGTGATGTTGATGCAACCCCACCTACTTGGGAAGAGTTTAAAATGGCTTTTCTTGATCATTACTTGCCCTATGAGATCCGTGAGGCACGTGCGGATCAATTCCTAAATCTCCGTCAAGGAAATTTGAGCGTCAGAGAATATAGCTTGCAATTTAATTCCTTGGCTCGATATGCGCCAAATGTTGTGGCTACGATGACAGACAGGGTCCATAGATACGTGGACAGACTAGAGCCATATTTGGTGAGAGATTGCACTATTGCGGCCTTGAATAGGGACATGGACATTGCTCGAATCCAGGCCTTTGCTCAGAAAATGGAAGACCAGCGACAGAGAAGAAGGGTGCATGAATTTGATAGGGGACAGTCCAAAAGGGCTAGACCTATGGGACCACCTATGATGTCCCAAGAAGGATCTAGGCCCCGCATGTTTCCTAGACCACCTAGACCGTCGTTCTCTTATTCCACAGGTGGTGCTTATTCGCAGTCTCGAGGGTTTAGAGGTGGTTCAACAGGGCAAAGTAGTGGGGTTCATGGCTCACAGGCAGCAGGTTTCCCTCGTCAGCAGTGTCCGCACTGCGGGCGTATGCACACAGGTCCATGTCGGACAGGGACGAATGCCTGCTTTTGGTGTGGTATGCCGGGACATATAGCAAGAGAATGTCCACAGCGGAGCATGGGTGGTATAGCACGACCAGCTGGGTCGGCTGTTGCGTCTTCAGCATCGGTTCCGTCACAGGGCCGAGGGGTGCAGCCTATTGGTCGAGGTAGAGGTGCCAGAGGAGCAGCCAGTACTAGCGGGGTCCAGAATCGCACTTATGCTTTGGTGGACCGCCAGAATTCAGAGGCTTCCCCTGATGTCATCACAGGTACATTATCCATATTCTCACATACTGTATATGCACTGATTGATCCAGGTTCTACATTTTCCTATGTTACCCCATTGGTTGCTGCAAGATTTGCAAAGGCCCCAGAGTTATTAATTAAATCAATTTAAGTGTCTACACCGGTTGGTGAATATATTGTTGCAAAAAGAGTGTATCGTAACTGTGTGGTAACTGTGTGTGGTCATGATACGTTGGCCGATCTCATTGAATTGGAAATGGTAGATTTTGATGTCATTATGGGAATGGATTGGTTGGCCTCTTGTTATGCTACGGTAGATTGCCGAGCCAAGAAGGTGCAATTTTGTTTTCCGCAGGAAAATGTTTTAGAATGGCAGGGTAATGTAGGGGCACCACGAGGAAGATTTATTTCTTATTTGAAAGCCAGAAAAATGATTGCCAAGGGGTACGTATGTCATCTGGTACGAGTGAAAGATAATGATGTGGAACCATTAACTCCACAGTCAGTACCGGTAGTTAATGAATTTCTAGATGTATTTCCAGAGGATCTTCCAGGTTTACCCCCAGAACGGGAAGTGGAATTTGGCATTGATGTGATTCCAGGCACTCAGCCTATTTCTATTCCTCCCTATAGAATGGCTCCAGCGGAACTGCGTGAATTGAAGGAGCAGTTGAAAGATTTGTTGGACAAAGGCTTCATTAGGCCTAGTATGTCCCCGTGGGGTGCACCAGTATTATTTGTGCGAAAGAAAGATGGCACCTTGAGAATGTGCATCGACTACCGACAGTTGAATAAAGTAACGATCAAGAACAAATATCCCCTTCCTCGAATTGATGATTTGTTTGATCAGTTACAGGGTGCCAAATGTTTTTCAAAGATTGACTTGAGGTCGGGTTACCATCAAGTCAGAGTTAGAGAGGAGGATGTACCCAAGGCAGCTTTTCGAACACGGTATGGCCATTATGAATTTTTAGTTATGTCATTTGGACTAACAAATGCACCGGCTGTGTTTATGGATTTGATGAACAGGGTGTTTAAGCCATTCCTAGACGTGTTCGTGACAGTATTTATAGATGACATCCTTGTTTATTCAAGATCACAAGAAGACCATGCTAATCATTTACGGCAAGTGTTGCAAATCCTCCGTGAGCGTAAGTTGTATGCAAAATTCTCCAAATGTGAGTTTTGGTTACAATCAGTTGCATTCTTGGGTCACATTGTGTCAGATGAAGGGATCCAAGTCGACACACAGAAGATAGAGGCAGTGAAAAACTGGCCAAGACCTACGACACCCACAGAGATTCGCAGTTTTCTGGGTTTGGCAGGTTATTACCGAAGATTTGTAGAAGGATTTGCTTCTATTGCAGCACCATTAACAAAGTTAACTCATAAGGCAATTAAGTTCCAATGGAATGATGCATGTGAAAGAGGGTTTCAAAAATTGAAAGATAAGTTGACGTCCACACCAGTGTTAGTACTTCCCGAAGGCACGGAAGGTTATGCAGTATATTGTGATGCTTCCGGGATTGGTCTTGGATGTGTGTTGATGCAGCATGGCCGGGTGATAGCATATGCCTCACGACAGTTGCGACCACATGAGAAAAATTATCCCACTCATGACCTTGAATTGGCAGCGGTAGTGTTTGCTTTAAAGATATGGCGTCATTATTTATATGGGGTTCATGTTGACATCTATACGGATCACAAAAGCTTGTAATATCTTTTTAAGCAAAAGGAACTTAATTTGAGGCAACGAAGGTGGTTAGAGCTTTTAAAGGATTATGACATTGATATTCTTTATCACCCAGGCAAAGCAAATGTAGTAGCTGATGCATTGAGCCGTAAGGCAGTAGAAAGCACTAGTGGTCAGTTGAGTGAAAAGCATGAGATAATCAAAGATTTGAATCAACTAGCCAGCTTGGGAGTTCGCCTTATTGAATCCTCAGATGATAGAGTTATTGTGCAGAATGCAGCAGAATCCTCCTTGATAGCTGAAGTGAAAGAGGAGCAATTTGCGGATTCTATTTTATTGCAGCTAAAGGAAAATGTGCAGCAGAATTTGACCAAGGCATTTGATATGACACCGGAAGGGGTGCTTCAATGTCAAGGGAGGTTATGTGTACCGGACGTAGATGAACTGAGGACACGAATAATGACGGAGGCGCATCATTCGCGCTATTCCATTCACCCGGGTGCTACTAAAATGTACCATGAATTGAAAGAAGTGTATTGGTGGGGCAATATGAAAAAGAACATTGCAGAATTTGTCGCGCAATGCCCAAATTGTCAACAAGTGAAAGTGGAACATCAGAAACCGGAAGGTTACATGCAATGTATCAATCTTCCAGTCTGGAAGTGGGATATGATTAATATGGATTTTATTACGGGCTTGCCCCGTACATTGCGGAAGTTTGATTCCATATGGGTCATAGTGGACCGACTTACTAAATCAGCGCATTTTCTACCGGTCAAGACGACCTATACAGCTGAGGATTATGCAAAGTTATATGTGAAAGAGATAGTACGATTGCATGGTACTCCACTTTCCATTATATCCGATAGAGGAGCACAGTTCACAGCACACTTTTGGAAATCTTTTCAGCGGAGTTTAGGTACTCAGGTGAATTTGAGTACGGCTTTCTATCCACAGACTGATGGACAAGCAGAACGTACTATTCAGACACTTGAAGATATGCTACGAGCTTGCGCATTAGATTTTCAAGGTAGTTGGGATGACCATTTACCTCTTATTGAATTTGCGTATAACAATAGCTATCATTCAAGTATTAAAATGGCACCTTATGAAGCTTTGTACGGAAGGAAATGTAGATCACCAATTGGATGGTTTGAAGCAGGTGAAACTGCTTTACTTGGGCCAGATATTGTTCACCAAGCCGTGGAGAAAGTTAAAGTTATCCAACAACGGTTACAAACGGCTCAAAGTCGTCACAAGTCATATGCCGATGTTAGAAGAAGAGGTCTTGAATTCGCCATAGGTGATTGGGTGTTTTTAAAGGTGTCACCGATGAAAGGGGTAATGCGGTTCGGAAAGAAAGGAAAATTGAGTCCACGGTACATAGGCCCATATGAAGTTATTAGAAGAATTGGGCAAGTCGCATATGAATTAGCCTTACCTCAAGAACTTTCCTCAGTCCATCCGGTCTTTCATGTGTCGATGCTTCGAAAATGCATAGGAGATCCGTCTCGTATTGTGCCCGTAGAGGATGTTCAAGTTACAGAGGATCTCACTTATGAAGAAGTGCCCATTGCGATCCTGGATCGACAAGTAAAGAGATTGAGAAATAAAGACATAGCATCCGTCAAAGTCCTTTGGAGAAACCAACACGTAGAGGAGATCACATGGGAAGCGGAAGAAAAGATGAAATCCAAGTATCCCCATCTATTTCAAATTGACCAAGAAGTTCACAGTGCGGAGGTGGAACAATAACAAGTAAGTATTTCAAAGCATTATGTGAATGTGTATAGGTATGTTAAAGTAAAGATGCATTTGTTGTATATAAGACAATGTTGCTAACATTCGAGGACGAATGTTCCTAAGGGGGGAAGAATGTAACACCCCGTACTTTATAACCTCACTTGATACCTTGGGATCATAACTACATAGGTGTTGAGATGCCATGCATATGTGTTTTATAGTGTTATTTGTGAAACATTTGATATCGGACTTAACATGTGCGATGAGATCTTCGTAGGAGGTGTTTTGTGATTTCGTGGAGCATTTGGGTAAGAACTCGTACACATTCTAACCTCATTTGGTGACTTTAAGTCATGTTTAATTGATGGTTAAGATCACTAAGTAAGTATTTTGTAGTGTTTGGATAAAGGATTGGACGATACGTAAACATTGGATAAGTGGCCGGAAATTTCAGCAAAAGGCTGAAACTTGCGCCACTACCCTGTTTCAGGGGTGTGGCGCAAGCCACCTGCAGGCTGGAGATTCAGAGAGGGCAGCATTCTTGCGCCACTACCCTGTTTCAGGGGTGTGGCGCAAGGCACAATAAGTATGCCTTTCCGGCGTCGTTTCGTAACGCAATTCTACGACGATTTCTCGATGGTTTCTTTTGGTTCTTTGGAGTTAATTGAGCATTGTTAAAGCTACAAACACTTCAATATACTCCTACATACTCCTACATGATCAAATCATGAAATGTGAATAGTGATCCAAAATGTTCAGTGAAGCCAAGGGCGACTAGAATTCCAATTTGTGCGATCGAAAGGACGAATGAGAAATGTTTAAAAGAATATTGTCGTGACATTATGGAATTACGTAAACATGAGATATATGGTGATTAATACATGAACATTTGATGGGTCACATGGATATGTATAATTGGGCCCAAAATTAGGCCCAAAATGAAATAAAAGACTTGGCCCAAATGGGTCATTTGACCCATTCTTGCCATGACCACTCCATTATTGTTCCCAAATGGCTAAGGATGACTTGAGCACTATATAAGGGACCCAAAAATCAGATTTATTGAGGCAAAACACACATGCTTTTTCATTCTTTTTCTAGAAAAATCTCAAGAACACCTCTTGGACTCCCAAAACCCCTAAGGCATTTTTGGACAAGATCATCCTATTCCAAGCTTTGGTAAGTGTTTATTTTCATGGATTAACATATTATATGCATGGGAGAGTATGTATATTATGCTAGTTGTGTTGGCAAGGTGATGAATAGTGTATTTTGCCTTTGGTGAAAGATGTGTCATCTTGGTAATTTGAACTTGAATTAGGCCTTGTGCCTTTGATGAAAAAGCATGGTATGGACAAAATATGAACATGTATGGTGTTATTTTTGGCATTAAATTTGTTCTTGTCTAAAAGTGGAAATTATGGGATTTTGGCCGATATGTGCTATGAGTTGTATTAAGGTACTTTGATGGATTATTTGTGATGTGTTATGGATAAGAAAGTGTAAAGGAGAAGTATTGTGGTGGAATGTATTGATTTTCATGTATTGGTCAATGTTGGGAATATTATGGAATTTTCGGAATAATAGTATATCGATGATTTTGTCAAGGGGAAATGACATGTTTGAAGGCAAACATGTAACTCATTGACATAGTATGCATTTGTAAAGTAATTGGTGGTTAATGTGAATTTCGTTATGTATTTATGTTGTAGAGTGACACATAAAGAAGGAGAGGGATTATTGTCTACGCATCTAAGGTTGAATAGTCGTATTGCGAATCCAAGGTATGTAAGGTTACTTTGTCCGTATCTTTCTACGGCCAATAGTGTTCACATTGACATTTCACTAGTTCTATTCCGAAATGTACTAAGGTATCCCATATGCACTTATCCATGGTCATTGTCATATATTTCCTACTCATTGAACAATTGTGAATCCCATTTCTCATATTCATGGTCAATGTTCCAAAAGCTCAAATATGGTTATGTTCCAATATTTTACTAGTGCCTATACTTGTGTCTCTTGTTCATGGATTATTGTCCAATGGTATCATGGTGCTAGTAATGTATATTTCTCATTGATATTTATTCCTATGTCTCTTACTCATTGGTCAATGATTCAAAGGTTCCAACAATGTGATGTTCCAAAGTTCCAAAGTGATATTATGACTATCAAAGTATCAATCTCAAAGTAAAGATCAAAGTAATGCAAATGTGGTCAATGATCAAGTACGGGTGGCAAGTCTAGGGGCGTAAGCCTAGCTCGACTCGATCCCGAGATATGGATTTATGGGTGGCAAGTCTAGGGGCGTAAGCCTAGCTCGACTCGATCCCAAGGGTGGCAAGTCTAGGGGCATAAGCCTAGCTCGACTCGATCCCTATATGATGATATGAAAGACCCACTGATCAGTCGGGGCCCGGGTACATTGTGACATATGTGATAACAAGTGAGTATTGATTGTAAAGAAAGTGACAAAAGTAATGAAAGCAATCCACATGGTTCCCAAAATGCAACATAGTGACTTACTCACATTGTCTATTCATTTGTATTGAGTTCATTAGTATGTTCATGTGTTATAAAGTTTCATTTGCGCCTTACATACTCAGTACTTATTTCGTACTGACCCCTCTCGGGGAATTTACCTTCTTTGCTGCAGGCGCAGGTCCCAGTAGGCTTCCTCAGTAGGTTGCTAGCTGTTGCAGATCTTTGGTGAGCTCCAGTTAATTCGGGGCTTCTCCGAGTCAGAGTGTATATAAGTTTTGGTGCTGTACATGTGATATAAAGCGGGGACTTGTCCCGACTTTTAGTTCTTGTTGGTCAATGCACTTGTTAGAGGCTTTTGTAGACTGATGTGGGTGTATAAATGTAGAGGGGATATGTCGATTTTAACTTGGTGGCCTCAACGGCCAAGTTTCGCATATATATATATCTCATGTTCCATGAATTCCATTGCAGGTATTTATAGCTATTGCGTGTTTATGGGTTTCTTATGGCATGTATGGGAACAAATAGGGATAAAACTTGGTTCTCTCGGGCCTTGTCGGCTACGGGTGCCAATCATGCCTCGTTGGGATTCGGGGCGTGACACATGTCATAATCATAACCACCATTGCGGAAGAACATGAAAGACGAATAAAGGAAAACATGGGACATATTTAAACATACATATGAAACTTGGCCGTTGAGGCCATCCAGTCAAAACAACATATGGCTTTTACATTGATACACCCACATCCGTCTACAAAAGCCTCTAACAATAGCATTGACCAAACTGAACCATAAGTCGGGACAAGTCCCCGCTTTACACAATATGTACATCACCAAAACATGTATACATTCTGACTCGGAGAAGCCCCGAATGAGTTGGAGCTCACCAAAGAACCGCTAACAGTGGCAATCTACTGGGGAGGCCTACTGGTACCTGCGCCTGCAGCAAGTAAGGTAAATTCCCCGAGAGGGGTCAGTACGAAATAAGTACTGAGTATGCAAGGCTCAGATGAAACTGTACAACACATGAATATTTCAATGAACTCGAATACAAATAACTAATCACTGTGAGTAAGTCACCATGTTGCATTTTGGGAACCATGTGGATTGCTTTCATTATTTTCATTACTGTAACACCCCGTACTTTATAACCTCACTTGATACCTTGGGATCATATCTACATAGGTGTTGAGATGCCATGCATATGTGTTTTATAGTGTCATTGGGGAAACATTTGATATCGGACATAACATGTGCGATTAGATCGTCGTAGGAGGTGTGTTGTGATTTCATGGAGCATAAGAGTCAAACACTTCAATACACTCCTACATACTCCTACATGATCAAATCACGAAAGGTGAATAGTGATCCAAAATGTCCAATGAAACCAAGGGCGACTAGAATGCCTATTTTTGCGATCGAAAGGACGAATGAGAATCTTTTAAGGGAATATTGTTGTGACCTTATGGAATTATATAAACATGGGAGATATGGTTAATAATGCATGAAACTTGTTGGGTTAAATGGATATGTCTTCTTGGGCCAAAATAAGGCCCAAAAGTGGAAGAAATCCATGGCCCAAATGGGTCAAAAGACCCATTCTTCCATTTGACCTTCTAGACATATTATTAAATGCCAAGAATTGGCTAAGGACAACATGATAGGCCTATATAAAGAGGCAAATCAGATTTTTATTATACAAGACCTCTCATGCCTTTAACACATTTTTCTCAACATTTCTCATTTCCAAACCCTAAAGCAAAATAATTCCTTGGGACTTCTTGGACAAGATCAACATATTCCAAGCCTTGGTAAGTATTTCTCCTCATGGATTAACATATTATATGCATGGGAGATTATGTATATTATGCTAGTGGTGTTGGCAAAGTGATGAATAGTGTATTTTGCTTTTGGTGTAAGATATACTATCTTGGTGAATTGAACTTGAATTAGGCCTTGTGCCTTTGATGAAAAAGCATGGTATGGAAAAAATATGAACATGTATGGTGTTATTTTTGGCATTAAATTTGTTCTTGTCAAAAAGTGGAAATTATGGGATTTTGGCCGATATGTGTTATGAGTTGAATTAAGGTGCTTTGATGGCTTATTTGGGATGTGTTAAGGATAAGAAAGTGTAAAGGAGAAGTATTGTGGTGAAATGTGTTGATTTTTATGTATTGGTCAATGTTGGGAATATTATGGAATTTTTGGAATAATAGTATGATCAATGATTTTGTCAAGGGGAAATGACATGTTTAAAGCCAAACATGTAATTCATTGACATGGTATGCATTTGTAAAGTAATTGGTGGTTAATGTGAATTTCGTTATATATTTGTAGAGTGACACATAAAGAAGGAGCGGGCTTATTGTATACGCATCTAAAGTTGTATATTCGTATTGCGAATCCAAGGTATGCAAGGTTACTTTGTCCGTATCTTTCTACGGCCAATAGTGTTCACATTGACATTTCTCTAGTTCTATTCCGAAATGTACTAAGGTATCCCATATGCACTTATCTATGGTCATTGTCATATATTTCCTACTCATTGATCAATTGTGAATCTCGTTTATCATATTCATGGTTAACTTTCCGAAAGTTCAAATAAGGCTACATTCCAATATTTCAATAGTGCCTATACTTGTGTCTCTTGTTCATGGATTATTGTCCAATGGTTCCAATGGTATCATGGTGCTAGTTATATTATATTTATCCTTGATATTTATTCTTATGTCCTTTATTGGTCAATGATTCAAAGCTTCCAACAATGTTGTGTTCCAAAGTTCCAAAGTGATGTTATGATTATCAAAGTATCAATCTCAAAGTAATGAACAAAGTAATGCAAATGTGGTCAATGATCAAGTACGGGTGGCAAGTCTAGGGGCGTAAGCCTAGCTCGACTCGATCCCGAGATTTGGATTTATGGGTGGCAAGTCTAGGGGCGTAAGCCTAGCTCGACTCGATCCCAAGGGTGGCAAGTCTAGGGGCATAAGCCTAGCTCGACTCGATCCCTATATGATGATATGAAAGACCCACTGATCAGTCGGGGCCCGGGCACATTGTGATATGTCATGACATGTGAGCATTGAGATAAAGAAAGTAATGAAAATAATGAAAGCAATCCACATGGTTTCCAAAGCGTAACATGGTGACTTATTCACATTGATTATTCATATGTTTTGAGTTCATTGAAATATTCATGTGTTGTACAGTTTCATCTGAGCCTTGCATACTCAGTACTTATTTCGTACTGACCCCTCTCGGGGAATTTACCTTACTTGCTGCAGGCGCAGGTCCCAGTAGGCCTCCTCAGTAGATTGCCAGTGTTAGCGGCTCTTTGGTGAGCTCCAGCTCATTCGGGGCTTCTCCGAGTCAGAGTGTATATATGTTTTGGTATTGTATATATTGTGTAATGCGGGGACTTGTCCCAACTTATGGTTCATTTTGGTCAATGCTCTTGTTAGAGGCTTTTGTAGACGGATGTGGGTGTATGAATGTAGAAGGGATATGTCGTCCTTGACTTGGTGGCCTCAACGGCCAAGTTTCGCATATATGTACATATATCATGTTCCATGACTTCCATTGTTGGTCTTGATAGTTGATATGTGTTTATGGGTTTCTTATGGCATGCATATGATTGAGTAAGTAAAGATTGGTTCTCTCGGGCCATGTCGGCTACGGGTGCCAATCACGCCTCGTTGGGATTCGGGGTGTGACAATTACTTTCTTTATCTCAATGCTTATTTGTCATTACATAAGTCACAATGTACCTCGGCCCCGACTGATCAGTGGGTCTTTTGTGCCTTGCGCCACCGCTGCAAAGCAAGGCAGTGGTGCAAGAAATCACTGCCCTCTGAATCAGATGGCTTGCGCCACACCCCCTGAAACAGGGAGTGACGCAAGTTTCAGCACCTTGCTGAATTTTTCGGCCATTTTTCCAATACTTGTATATCGTCCAATCCCTTATCAAAACACTACAAAATACTTACTTAGTGATCTTAATCATCAACTAAACATGACTCCAAGTCACCAAATGAGGTTGGAATATGTACGGGGTATTACACACATTCTCCATGAACTCACAAAACACCTCCTACGAAGGTCTAATCGCATGTACGTGGCCAAATTTCAATTTTTCTCTTCATTAGCATTACCAAATACATACTTATATCTCTCGACACCTAAGCAAACATTATTCAATGTCATCAAGTAGGTTTGGGAAGGTACGGGGTGTTACATTAAAATGCCTATTTCATTCTTATTCCTCAACTGCCTAAGTAATACAACTTAAATTCGTCTACATTCCTAGCCTTGGTTCCCACCCATTTGGTTACCTGGACATGCGCTATATTGATCTCCCTCTTCTTAAGAATATTCACTAGCTCTCTCGATTTTTTCATCAAGGTCCCATTGTAACATCCCGTACCTTTTCGACCTATGTGATGATGTTGAACAATGGTTACTTAAGTTTCGAGACGCTATGAGTATGTATTTTGTAAGGTTGGTGATGAAAAAAAAAATTAATTAATTCGAGCCTCGTACATGTGATTAGATTTTAGTCGGAGATGTCTTGTGTAATACCCCATACATTTCCAACCTCATTTGGTACCTTGGAGTCATGTTTACTTGATGATTAAGGTCACTACGTAAGTATTTTGTAGTGTTTTGATAGGGTATTGGATGATATGCAAGTGTTAGAAAAAAATGGCTGAAAAATCCAGCAGGCCACTGATTCAGAGAACCTTCAATTCCTGCGCCACTGCTGCAAAGCAAGGCAGTGGCGCAAGGCACAACATAATTGGCCTTTCCGAGCTCGTTTTGCGACGAAATGCAACGACGATTCTTCCATGGTTTCTTTTGATTCCTTGGAGTTCCTTTAGCATTGTTAAGGCTTCAAATACCTCGATACACTACTACATACTCCTACATGATCAAACCATGGAATACAAGAATTTACCAAAATGTTCAAAGAAGCCATAGGTGACTAGAATTCCTATTTTTGCGATTGAGGCTACGAATGAAAATCTCATAAGTGAAAATTGTCGTGGCATTATGAAATTATTTAAACATGAGATATATGATGGATTATACATGAGAAATGGTGGGCTAGGATAATATGTGTTAATGGGCCAATTTGAGGCCCAAAATGGGATAAAATGCAAGGCCCAAAGGGGAAACAAAAGACCCATTCTTCCATTGACCAAATGGACATGGAATTTAATGCCAAAGAAGACTTGAGGGCCTATATATATGTGGAAGAATCAGATTTTTATTCCAAAAGACACACATCACTTTTCTAGAATTTTCAAGATAAATCCCTTTTGGCTTTGCAAACCCTAAGTCATCTTTTGGACAAGATCAACATATTCCAAACCTTGGTAAGTATTTATTTTCATGGATTAATATCTTATATGCATAAAAGAATATGTATATCATGTTGGTTGTGCTTGGAAAAGTTGGTCATGGAACTTGGTGAGTTTGTATGAGATTTGTGGTATATGGAATTCAAGTGTGAATTAGGCCTTGTGCCTTTGATGAAAAAGCATGGTATGGACAAAATATGAACATGTATGGTGTTATTTTTGGTATAAAACTTGTTCTTTTCTAAAAGTGGGAATTTTGGGATTTTGGCCGATATGTGTTATGAGTTGAATTAAGGTGCTTTGATGGATTATTTGTGATGTGTTATGGATAAGAAAGTGTAAAGGAGAAGTATTGTGGTGAAATGTATTGATTTCATGTATTGGTCAATGTTGGGAATATTATGGAATTTTTGGAATAATAGTATGATCAATGGTTTTGTCAAAGGGAAATGACATGTTGAAAGCCAAACATGTAATTCATTGACATGGTATGCATTTGTAAAGTAATTGGTGGTTAATGTGAATTTCGTTATGTATTTGTAGACACATAAAGAAGGAGTGGGATTATTGTCTACGCATCTAAGGTTGTAGATTCGTATTGCGAATCCAAGGTATGCAAGGTTACTTTGTCCGTATCTTTCTACGGCCAATAGTGTTCACATTGACATTTCTCTAGTTCTATTCCGAAATGTACTAAGGTATCCCATATGCACTTATCTATGGTCATTGTCATATATTTCCTACTCATTGATCAATTGTGAATCTCATTTCTCATATTCATGGTTAATGTTCCGAAAGTTCAAATAAGGCTATGTTCCAATATTCCAATAGTGCCTATACTTGTGTCTCTTGTTCATGGATTATTGTCCAATGGTTCCAATGGTATCATGGTGCTAGTTATATTATATTTCTCATTGATATTTATTCACATGTTCTTCACTTATTGGTCAATGATTCAAAGTTTCCAACAATGTTGTGTTCCAAAGTTCCAAAGTGATGTTATGATTATCAAAGTATCAATCTCAAAGTAATGAACAAAGTAATGCAAATGTGGTCAATGATCAAGTACGGGTGGCAAGTCTAGGGGCGTAAGCCTAGCTCGACTCGATCCCGAGATATGGATTTATGGGTGGCAAGTCTAGGGGCGTAAGCCTAGCTCGACTCGATCCCGAGGGTGGCAAGTCTAGGGGCATAAGCCTAGCTCGACTCGATCCCTATATGATGATATGAAAGACCCACTGATCAGTCGGGGCCCGGGTACATTGTGATATATGTGATAACAAGTGAGCATTGAGATAAAGAAAGTAATGAAAGCAATGAAAGCAATCCACATGGTTTCCAAAATGCAACATGGTGACTTATTCACATTGAGTATCCATATGTTTTGAGTTCATTGACATATTCCTTGACATATTCATGTGTTGTATAGTTTCATCTGAGCCTTGCATACTCAGTACTTATTTCGTACTGACCCCTCTCGGGGAATTTACCTTACTTGCTGCAGGCGCAGGTCCCAGTAGGCCTCCTCAGTAGATTGCCAGTGTTAGCGGCTCTTTGGTGAGCTCCAGCTCATTCGGGGCTTCTCCGAGTCAAAGTATATATGTTTTGGTATTGTACATGTTGTATAAAGCGGGGACTTGTCCCGACTTATGGTTCATTTTGGTCAATGCTCTTGTTAGAGGCTTTTGTAGACCGACGTGGGTGTACTAGTGTAAATGACACATGTTGTTTTGACTGGATGGCCTCAACGGCCAAGTTTCATATGTATGCCTAAATATGTCCCTTGTTCTCCTTTATTCGTATTTCATAATATTATGCAATGGTGGTTATGAATATTATATGCATATGATTGAGCATAGGCAAAGGTTGGTTCTCTCGGGCCTTATCGGCTACGGGTGCCAATCATGTCTCGATGGGATTCGAGGCGTGACAAAAGTGGTATCAGAGCAGTCGGTCTAAGGATGTCTACAAAGCCGTGTCTGAGTAGAGTCTTACGTATCGATGTGTTGTGCACCACATTTATACGTAGGAGGCTACGAGACATTTAGGATGTTGTTTCCTTTCCTTCATTCTAGATCGTGCAATAGAGCCAATATTGTCAGTTGCATTATATCTGATCTTGGTAATTGTTTTTCTTTGGTATAGTCAAAATGCCGAACACTAAAAGAGGAAGAGGAAAAGGTAAAAGTAAGCTGCTAGATAGAATTGCTGGTGAAGGAGCAAGTAGACCACCACCTGAGCAAGTTGATCAAGGTGGGGCTGAAACTGAGTTTGCAACGCGAGCTTCTTCTACTTCTTCAGCTCCAGAAGAGACGAGAAGAAGGGAAGTGCCCGTGGAACCACCGACAAATGCCACAGATCAGGATCTTAGGAATGCTGTACAGATGTTGACACAGTTAGTGGCGGCACAAAGCCAGGGAAGAGCTGGTGCTATGGCACATGATGATGATGAGGCTAGAATGGCAAGTCGCAGAACACAGGATTTCTTGAAACTGGACCCTCCTATATTCACAGGGGCAGATCCAAAAGCAGATCCACAGGACTTCGTGGATCAAATTCAGAGGGCATTGGAAGTTATGCATGTGACAGGGGTAGAGACAGTTGAACTTGCTGCGTACAGGTTGAAGGGAGAGGCAATATTGTGGTATGAGGATTGGAAGAAATCCCGTGACATTGGTGCAGATCCACCTACTTGGGAAGAGTTTAAAGTGGCTTTCCTTGATCATTACTTGCCCTATGAGATCCGTGAGGCACGTGCGGATCAATTCCTAAATCTCCGTCAAGGAAATTTGAGCGTCCGAGAATATAGCTTGCAATTTAATTCCTTGGCTCGATATGCGCCAAATGTTGTGGCTACGATGACAGACAGGGTCCATAGATATGTGGACAGACTAGATCCATACTTGGTAAGAGATTGCACTATTGCGGCCTTGAATAGGGACATGGACATTGCTCGCATACAAGCCTTCGCCCAGAAAATGGAGGATCAGAGACAAAGACGCAGGGTACATGAATTTGATAGGGGACAGTCCAAAAGGGCTAGACCTATGGGACCACCTATGATGTCCCAAGGAGGATCTAGGCCCCGCATGTTTCCTAGACCACCTAGACCGTCGTTCTCTTATTCCACAGGTGGTGCTTATTCGCAGTCTCGAGGGTTTAGAGGTGGTTCAGCAGGGCAAAGTAGTGGGGTTCATGGATCACAGTCAGCAGGTTTCCCTCGTCAGCAGTGTCAGCACTGCGGGCGTATGCACACAGGTACATGTCGGACAGGGACGAATGTCTGCTTTTGGTGTGGTATGCCGGGACATATAGCGAGAGAGTGTCCACAGCGGAGCATGGGTGGTATAGCACGACCAGCTGGGTCGGCTGTTGCGTCTTCAGCATCGGTTCCTTCACAGGGCCGAGGGGTGCAGCCTATTGGTCGAGGTAGAGGTGCCAGAGGAGGAGCCAGTACTAGCGGGGTCCAGAATCGCACTTATGCTTTGGTGGACCGCCAGAATTCAGAGGCTTCCCCAGATGTCGTCACAGGTACATTATCCATATTCTCACATAATGTATATGCATTAATTGACCCAGGCTCTACATTTTCCTATGTTACTCCATTGGTTGCTGCGAAATTTGCAACGACACCGGAAATATTAATTAAGTCAATTGAAGTGTCTACACCGGTTGGTGAATATATTGTTGCAAAGAGAGTGTATCGTAACTGTGTGGTAACTGTGTGTGGTCATGATACGTTGGCCGATCTTATTGAATTGAACATGGTGGATTTTGATGTAATTATGGGAATGGATTGGTTGGCCTCTTGTTATGCTACGGTAGATTGCCGGGCCAAGAAGGTGCAATTTTGTTTTCCACAGGAAAATGTTCTAGAATGGCAGGGTAAGGTAGGGGCACCACGAGGAAGATTTATTTCCTATTTGAAAGCCAGAAAAATGATTGCCAAGGGATACATATGTCATTTGGTACAAGTGAAAGATAATGATGCAGAACCATTAACTCCACAGTCTGTACCGGTCGTCAATGAATTTCTTGATGTATTTCCAGAGGATCTTCCAGGTTTACCCCCAGAACGGGAAGTGGAATTCGGCATTGATGTGATTCCAGGCACTCAGCCTATTTCTATCCCTCCATATAGAATGGCTCCAGTGGAACTGCGTGAATTGAAGGAGCAGTTGAAAGATTTGCTGGATAAAGGCTTCATTAGGCCTAGTATGTCCCCGTGGGGTGCACCGGTATTATTCGTACGCAAGAAAGATGGCACCTTGAGAATGTGCATCGACTATCGGCAACTGAATAAAGTAACGATCAAGAATAAATACCCCCTTCCTCGCATTGATGATTTGTTTGATCAGTTACAGGGTGCCAGGTGTTTTTCAAAAATTGACTTGAGGTCGGGTTACCATCAGGTCAGAGTTAGAGAGGAGGATGTACCCAAGACAGCTTTCCGAACACGGTATGGCCATTATGAATTTTTAGTTATGTCATTTGGGCTAACAAATGCACCGGCTGTGTTTATGGATTTGATGAACAGAGTGTTCAAGCCATTCCTAGACGTGTTCGTGACAGTATTTATAGATGACATCCTTGTTTATTCAAGATCACCAGAAGACCATGCTTATCACTTACGGCAAGTGTTGCAAATTCTCCGTGAGCGTAAGTTGTATGCAAAATTCTCCAAATGTGAGTTTTGGTTGAAATCAGTCGCGTTCTTGGGTCACATTGTATCAGATGAAGGCATACAGGTTGATACCCAAAAGATAGAAGCAGTGAAGAATTGGCCAAGACCTACGACACCCACAGAGATTCGCAGTTTTCTGGGTTTGGCAGGTTATTACCGAAGATTTGTAGAAGGTTTTGCTTCTATTGCGGCACCATTGACAAAGTTAACTCACAAGGCAATTAAATTTCAATGGAATGATGCATGTGAAAGAGGGTTTCAAAACCTGAAAGATAAGTTGACTTCTACACCAGTGTTAGTTCTTCCTGAGGGCACAGAGGGCTATGCAGTGTATTGTGATGCTTCCGGGATTGGTCTCGGATGTGTGTTGATGCAGCATGGGAGGGTGATAGCATATGCCTCACGACAGTTGCGGCCACATGAGAAAAACTATCCCACACATGATCTTGAATTGGCAGCGGTAGTTTTTGCTTTAAAGATATGGCGTCATTATTTATATGGTGTTCATGTTGACATCTATACGGATCACAAAAGCTTGCAATATCTTTTTAAGCAGAAGGAACTCAATTTGAGGCAACGAAGGTGGTTAGAGCTTTTAAAAGACTATGACATTGATATTCTTTATCACCCAGGCAAAGCAAATGTAGTAGCTGATGCATTGAGCCGTAAGGCAGTAGAAAGCACTAGTGGTCAGTTGAATAAAAAGCGTGAGATAATCAAAGACTTGAATCAATTAGCCAGCTTGGGAGTTCGCCTTATTGAAACCGCAGATGATAGAGTTATGGTGCAGAATGCAGCAGAATCCTCCTTGATAGCTGAAGTGAAAGAGAAACAGTATGCAGATTCTATTTTATTGCAGCTAAAGGAGAATGTGCAGCAGAATTTGACCAAGGCATTTGATATTACACCGGAAGGGGTGCTTCAATGTCAAGGGAGAATATGTGTACCGGATGTAGATCAGCTGAGGACACGAATACTGACAGAGGCGCACCATTCGCGCTATTCCATTCATCCAGGTGCTACTAAAATGTACCATGAATTGAAAGAGGTGTATTGGTGGGGCAACATGAAAAAGAACATTGCAGAATTTGTCGCGCAGTGCCCAAATTGTCAACAAGTGAAAGTGGAACATCAGAAACCAGGAGGTTACATGCAATGTATCAATCTTCCAGTCTGGAAGTGGGATATGATTAATATGGATTTCATTACGGGTTTGCCTCGTACATTGCGGAAGTTTGATTCTATATGGGTCATAGTGGACAGGCTTACCAAGTCAGCGCATTTTCTACCGGTCAAGACGACCTGTACAGCTGAGGATTATGCAAAGTTGTATGTGAAAGAGATAGTACGATTGCATGGTATTCCACTTTCTATCATATCAGACAGAGGAGCACAGTTCACAGCACACTTTTGGAAATCTTTTCAGCGGAGTTTAGGTACTCAGGTGAATTTGAGTACGGCTTTCCATCCTCAAACTGATGGACAAGCAGAACGTACTATTCAGACACTTGAAGATATGCTACGAGCATGTACGTTGGATTTTCAAGGCAGTTGGGATGACCATTTGCCTCTTATTGAATTTGCGTATAACAATAGCTATCATTCAAGTATTAAAATGGCACCTTATGAAGCCTTGTATGGAAGAAAATGTAGATCACCAATTGGGTGGTTTGAAGTAGGAGAAACTGCTTTACTTGGGCCAGATATTGTTCACCAAGCCATGGAGAAAGTTAAAGTTATCCAACAACGGTTACAAACGGCTCAAAGTCGTCACAAGTCATATGCCGATGTGAGAAGAAGAGGGCTTGAATTTGCCATAGGTGATTGGGTATTTTTAAAGGTGTCACCGATGAAAGGGGTAATGCGGTTCGGAAAGAAAGGAAAATTGAGTCCACGTTACATAGGCCCATATGAAATTATTAGAAGATTTGGGCAAGTTGCGTATGAGTTGGCACTACCCCAGGACCTTTCGTCAGTCCATCCGGTATTTCATGTGTCGATGCTCCGGAAATGCATAGGAGATCCTTCACGTATTGTGCCCGTAGAAGATGTTCAAGTGGCAGAGGATCTCACTTATGAAGAGGTGCCCATTGCTATCCTAGATCGACAAGTAAAGAGATTGAGAAATAAAGACATAGCATCCGTAAAAGTCCTGTGGAGAAATCAACAAGTAGAGGAGATCACATGGGAAGCGGAAGAAATGATGAAATCCAAGTATCCCCACTTATTTCAAATGGACCAAGAAGTTCACAGTACGGAGGTGGAATAATAACAAGTAAGTCTTTAATAGCATTATGTCTATTGGTATGTTAAAGTAAAGATACATTTGTTGTGTATAAAACATGTTGTTAACATTCGAGGACGAATGTTCCTAAGGGGGGAAGAATGTAACATCCCGTACCTTTTCGACCTATGTGATGATGTTGAACAATGGTTACTTAAGTTTCGAGACGCTATGAGTATGTATTTTGTAAGGTTGGTGATGAAAAAAAAAATTAATTAATTCGAGCCTCGTACATGTGATTAGATTTTAGTCGGAGATGTCTTGTGTAATACCCCATACATTTCCAACCTCATTTGGTACCTTGGAGTCATGTTTACTTGATGATTAAGGTCACTACGTAAGTATTTTGTAGTGTTTTGATAGGGTATTGGATGATATGCAAGTGTTAGAAAAAAATGGCTGAAAAATCCAGCAGGCCACTGATTCAGAGAACCTTCAATTCCTGCGCCACTGCTGCAAAGCAAGGCAGTGGCGCAAGGCACAACATAATTGGCCTTTCCGAGCTCGTTTTGCGACGAAATGCAACGACGATTCTTCCATGGTTTCTTTTGATTCCTTGGAGTTCCTTTAGCATTGTTAAGGCTTCAAATACCTCGATACACTACTACATACTCCTACATGATCAAACCATGGAATACAAGAATTTACCAAAATGTTCAAAGAAGCCATAGGTGACTAGAATTCCTATTTTTGCGATTGAGGCTACGAATGAAAATCTCATAAGTGAAAATTGTCGTGGCATTATGAAATTATTTAAACATGAGATATATGATGGATTATACATGAGAAATGGTGGGCTAGGATAATATGTGTTAATGGGCCAATTTGAGGCCCAAAATGGGATAAAATGCAAGGCCCAAAGGGGAAACAAAAGACCCATTCTTCCATTGACCAAATGGACATGGAATTTAATGCCAAAGAAGACTTGAGGGCCTATATATATGTGGAAGAATCAGATTTTTATTCCAAAAGACACACATCACTTTTCTAGAATTTTCAAGATAAATCCCTTTTGGCTTTGCAAACCCTAAGTCATCTTTTGGACAAGATCAACATATTCCAAACCTTGGTAAGTATTTATTTTCATGGATTAATATCTTATATGCATAAAAGAATATGTATATCATGTTGGTTGTGCTTGGAAAAGTTGGTCATGGAACTTGGTGAGTTTGTATGAGATTTGTGGTATATGGAATTCAAGTGTGAATTAGGCCTTGTGCCTTTGATGAAAAAGCATGGTATGGACAAAATATGAACATGTATGGTGTTATTTTTGGTATAAAACTTGTTCTTTTCTAAAAGTGGGAATTTTGGGATTTTGGCCGATATGTGTTATGAGTTGAATTAAGGTGCTTTGATGGATTATTTGTGATGTGTTATGGATAAGAAAGTGTAAAGGAGAAGTATTGTGGTGAAATGTATTGATTTCATGTATTGGTCAATGTTGGGAATATTATGGAATTTTTGGAATAATAGTATGATCAATGGTTTTGTCAAAGGGAAATGACATGTTGAAAGCCAAACATGTAATTCATTGACATGGTATGCATTTGTAAAGTAATTGGTGGTTAATGTGAATTTCGTTATGTATTTGTAGACACATAAAGAAGGAGTGGGATTATTGTCTACGCATCTAAGGTTGTAGATTCGTATTGCGAATCCAAGGTATGCAAGGTTACTTTGTCCGTATCTTTCTACGGCCAATAGTGTTCACATTGACATTTCTCTAGTTCTATTCCGAAATGTACTAAGGTATCCCATATGCACTTATCTATGGTCATTGTCATATATTTCCTACTCATTGATCAATTGTGAATCTCATTTCTCATATTCATGGTTAATGTTCCGAAAGTTCAAATAAGGCTATGTTCCAATATTCCAATAGTGCCTATACTTGTGTCTCTTGTTCATGGATTATTGTCCAATGGTTCCAATGGTATCATGGTGCTAGTTATATTATATTTCTCATTGATATTTATTCACATGTTCTTCACTTATTGGTCAATGATTCAAAGTTTCCAACAATGTTGTGTTCCAAAGTTCCAAAGTGATGTTATGATTATCAAAGTATCAATCTCAAAGTAATGAACAAAGTAATGCAAATGTGGTCAATGATCAAGTACGGGTGGCAAGTCTAGGGGCGTAAGCCTAGCTCGACTCGATCCCGAGATATGGATTTATGGGTGGCAAGTCTAGGGGCGTAAGCCTAGCTCGACTCGATCCCGAGGGTGGCAAGTCTAGGGGCATAAGCCTAGCTCGACTCGATCCCTATATGATGATATGAAAGACCCACTGATCAGTCGGGGCCCGGGTACATTGTGATATATGTGATAACAAGTGAGCATTGAGATAAAGAAAGTAATGAAAGCAATGAAAGCAATCCACATGGTTTCCAAAATGCAACATGGTGACTTATTCACATTGAGTATCCATATGTTTTGAGTTCATTGACATATTCCTTGACATATTCATGTGTTGTATAGTTTCATCTGAGCCTTGCATACTCAGTACTTATTTCGTACTGACCCCTCTCGGGGAATTTACCTTACTTGCTGCAGGCGCAGGTCCCAGTAGGCCTCCTCAGTAGATTGCCAGTGTTAGCGGCTCTTTGGTGAGCTCCAGCTCATTCGGGGCTTCTCCGAGTCAAAGTATATATGTTTTGGTATTGTACATGTTGTATAAAGCGGGGACTTGTCCCGACTTATGGTTCATTTTGGTCAATGCTCTTGTTAGAGGCTTTTGTAGACCGACGTGGGTGTACTAGTGTAAATGACACATGTTGTTTTGACTGGATGGCCTCAACGGCCAAGTTTCATATGTATGCCTAAATATGTCCCTTGTTCTCCTTTATTCGTATTTCATAATATTATGCAATGGTGGTTATGAATATTATATGCATATGATTGAGCATAGGCAAAGGTTGGTTCTCTCGGGCCTTATCGGCTACGGGTGCCAATCATGTCTCGATGGGATTCGAGGCGTGACACCCATGTTCCAAGACCCAACTCTCAATCTAACATCTAAATATTTCAGATTATATTGACATTATATTTATAAATAACTCATTTAAATTATATTTCAGATCTAAATCATATTTCATGTTTTTTGTAAAAAATATATTCAAACTCTAAATATTTATTGTAAAAGTATGATTAAACATGATTCCAACATCAACTTTAAATTTATTTTCATGGCCAAACGCCCATTTAAAATAGAGTGGTCTAATTAACTGTATTTTTATTTTTTATTTTTAAAGAAAGGCCAAGACAACCAGATTCTTTAAAGGAAATTTTGCAAAATATACCTTTTAAAAAAAATATTTACATTTACACAATACACAACACAACTTTATACTACTTTATACAACTTTATATCACTTGATACCATATTATACACTATATAAATGTATAAATTTGTATAAATATGCATTAAAGTGTATAAAAGGTATTTATACACACTTTACATTATTATACACATTAAGGCACTAGCAATAGAACATAAACCTCTTCAAGTTATCCCTGAGAGCAGGAAGAGGTCTAACAGCGCATCCTTCAATTTTTCTTTGTTGGACGAAATACTTCTGCGCGGTAAGCATTTTCTTTTGTCCCACATTGCAATGCTCAACTAGAAGAACGAACTGGGAAAAGTACGGTGTTAGATATATGATCAAATGAGTAAATTTCTTGGTTTATTATGGATCAAAATAGAAAAGGCAGACATTATTGCATCGAATTGGAGCAAACTACATGTATCAGAATTTCTTATGAAGTACTTGATAACATATTTACATGGCATAAAAAAGTAATTTATTTGGTCATGTTAAATTTTTGTTAATGATAAATTTAGTAGAGTGATTTTATTGATACAAAGCTTTAAGTTGAGTGATTTTATTGATACAAAACAAAGTTCAATGACTTTGCTAGATAACTTTATTCCCAAAGTTGAGTCAATATTTGTAATAACTTTAACCTAATGGATATGCAGCGTAATTATCCCTTTTTTAAAATTTCTTTAAAGATCCTGCCTGTTTTGTCTGATGACAACAAAAGAAAACCCTAATTTCCCTTAAAGCTCACACACCATCATCATTCAGAAATTGAGGCATGGTTTGGGTTTCCGTTTCCATCCAACTGATACGGAAGGACTTACATTCTTGCTAAAATTCGTGGCGAAACAAGAGATGAATGATTCTGGATTTATAACCACAAACATAGATGTCTATGGTGCAGAAGAAGAGCCATGGAAGATTTATAGTCATGGAGTACCTGCGATGATGATGATGACGGTCTTTATCGCTACTTCATCACAAAGAAAAGCAGAAAGATAGGCAGTTGGAAACAACAAGACGAGGGAAAACCAGTTCACTACAACTCATCATCGTCAATAGTTGTTATTGGATGCAAGAAGAAGCTAGATGCGTTACATGATTAATAATAAGGAGGAGCATAAAGAAGATGATGTACACTACTGGCTAATGAAGGAGTACGAGCTCTCTAATGTTATTCTACATAAGTTTGGTGAGGACCGTAGAGATTATGTTTTGAGTGCTATCAAGAAGAAGTCCATTGAGAAGAATAATGTTTCTGAGGAAACTAATGAGGTAACTGGTTCCAATGATAATAATATGTGCAGGAATTTGGAACAATCTGAGTCTGAATTTTGAAGAATCAGTGATGTTGTGTTGTCTGTGCAATTAAGGCATGTACGAATATTCAGCTTCTGCTTTAAACTTTATTTATTGCTGAAAGTTAAATTGACATTGAATGTTCAAATGATTATTAATTGAGAAGTTGCTGCTTATTTTATTCTTTTTTATAAACATGGCATCTAGGCCAACTTAGATGGGTCAGATATGTGAAGAGGAGGTGCGGGGATGCATCAGTTAAGAATATGAGAGGTTGACTATAACAAGTTTTAGGAGAGGTAGAGGTAGGCCGAAGAAGAACTGTGAGGAGGTGATTAGACAAGATATGACACATCTTCTGTTTATATTAAGTACATGACCCTAGATAGGAAGGTATGGAGGCCGAGGATTAGGTTAGAAGGATAGTAGGCAGTTGATTGTTGTCACACTTTTATGTGGGAGAGGCAAGGGGTCAGTCTACTCTACTCCATATTTAGTAATATTAGTTAATAGTCGTCTTGTATTTTATCTTCAATTTTCACTACTACCTGTTGCTTTATTTGCTCTATCTATATAGTCGTCGTGATGCCGTTATTTTTCCTTTCAAGCATGCATTGATTACACCTTTTTGAGCCGAGTTTCTATTAGAAACAACCTCTCTACCCCACAAAGGTAGTGCTATGGAATTACACCGGGTATATTGTTGTTGTGTTTGGGCCTACTCATCTGCACCTCGCTTAATTTCACATGGTACATCTATCCATCAAGGCTTCAACCAATACTGAGTATTATGGGTAACTCTGTCCACCAAGGCTTGGACAGAGAAGGAGAAATCACCTAGTGTTTTTCCTTCTCTGAGATTTGAACGACTTCATGGTTCTCAATCCGCTTTATTAACACTCTTGTCTGCTGGGAAGTTGTTGCTTTCACCTGTGTGCATAGATGCTATTTTTCTTAAAAGTTGAATTGGTATTGTTTGTTAGTAGTTGGCATGAGATTGGCTTTTCCCCCTTATGATGCTTGTAATATGGTGCAGTGTTGTGTGATATTATATGTGTGGCTTTCCATTTGTCATATTCAGGTTGGATAAAACACGTGCTTCTAAGATTGAAATGAGCCAGAAGAAGATAGTTGAGTTGGAGGAAGGATGGGATGTTACACAGGAGTGAATCAAAAGATTGAAAAGAATTCTGGAAGGACAACAAGAATCATTCAGCATTGAAGAATATATGATGTTATACACGTATCCTTAACATTCTCTATTCTTAAAGTTTGTCTTAATATATGAAAGATTATTTATTTGGTATCTATACACTGTATTATATTTGTGGTCTTTAAAATGTGGTGCACCAGCATTCTTGTCGTGGGAGGAAGCAGAAGCGTATCCAAGACTTTAACATAATGGGTTCAACTTTTAAGATTTTCATCATTGAATTCATTATAATGTTAAAACTATGAGTTGCTTCTGCCTCCTCCCATGACAAGAGTGCAGGTTTACCACATTTTAAAGAGTTACAAATATAATACACAGTATACATACCAAACAAATAATATTTCATTTATTAAGACAAACTTCAAGAACAAAGAATGTTAAGGATACGTGTATAACATCATGTACTCTTCAGCGTCGAATGATTCTTGTTGTCCTACCAGAATTCTCTTTAATTTTTTGATTCCCTGCTGTGTGAAACCCCATCCTTCCTCAAACTCAATTATCTTCGACTGCTCATTTCCATCTTAGAAGCGCGCATTTTATTACAACCTGAATATGACAAAATCGAAAACCACACATATAATAATCACACAACACTACACCATATTAAAAACATCATAAGAGAAAAATGTCAATCCCATGCCAAGTGACAACAACAAGCAATAATTTACCAGCATCTAAGAGTGTCAATAAAGTGATTGAGAACCATGAAGTCATTCAAATCTTAGATTAGGCAAAACACTTAAAGAGAATAGCATGACCCTCATAATTGAAGAGATGGGAGATCATAAACTTATGGTGGTGTGGCTCATACGGATCTTCAATTATCTCGAAACATATTTTCCCCCATAAGGTCGCTATCTACACTGAACGAAGTTGGTCTGACGTGCTTTAATGATTTGGTATGTTTCTTTCCATTCCTATTTAATTATAGGCAGAATAAGCATTCGTCATGTGTTTTTTGTGTGGGCAACTTATTTCAGTTTTTGTTAACAATAGGTTTATTGGGAGTTGTGCGGTAAAGCTATAAATGCAGTTATTGTGTTGGCAAGTATCATATCTCTTATTTTTGTTTCTCGCTTTCCCCTCGTTTCACTTACCCTATACTATTTACTAGTTATGAGGGTCTGATTAAGAGTTAGCTTTAGCGTGTATCAGATTGAAAATGAACTTCAGGGCAAGCAGATTGATAGAGCTTTGTTGAAGAACGGTCTTGATATATTTGTTGGAATTGGAAGTGAGGGATGGAGTATTATGTGAATGATTTCAAAGATGCAATGCTTGGAGATACTACAACTTATTATTCTCGAAAAGATTCAAGTTGGATTGTGGAAGATTCTTATCCGGATTACTGGTGAAGGTACATCTCATTTTTATAATTCTCTCCATAAATAGTTGGTTATTTCTTTAAGTTGACTGAGTAAATTATGATAATCATGCTTTTCTAACATAGAGGGGAGCCTTGGAGTAAGTGGTAAAGTTGCTGCCATGTGACCAGGAGGTCACAGGTTCAAACCTTGGAAACAGCTTCTGGCAAAAATGCAAGGTAAGGCTGCGTACAATACACCCTTGTGGTGGGGCCCTTCCCCGGACACCGCGCATAGCGGTAGCTTTAGTACACTGGGCTGCACCTTTTTTATGCTTTTCTAACATAGGCAGAAGTTCTTGAAGAAAGAGAAGGATAGAGTGTCTCGTATCTCCATGTTAGTAGCGAGACAAAACTTCTGGAGGTCAGCATTGAAATTACGCTGCAGTTACTTTGCGTTAAGAGTATTCACCTTATAGATACTTGACTTAGAATGCTCAAAATTCAGATCTTCTTCATGTTGAAAATATTCCTTTAGTTGGATTCGTTTTCTAGTTGAGACCACTGCAGAAAAACGAATTACTGGTTTTATATTCCAATTAGTTACTTGAGAAGGAGCATTCTGGATTCCAAGCATTGGTAAGAGATAAAATACCACGACACTTCCAAACCGCAACTCGTGTTGCTAAGTGTCATCTTTATCTGCTCTAACTGCAATAATCATATAATATGATTTACACATTACTCTTTCAGTATCTGTAACATCCTTGTGACTTTTTAGCGCTATGCTCTTTAGTTAAACAACAACAACAACATACCCGGTGTAATCCTACAAAGTCGGGTCTGAGGAGGGTAGAGTGCATTTAGGCCTTACCCCTACCTTGGTGGTAGAGAGGCTGTTCCCGATATACCCTTAGCTAAAAGAAAACAGTCCAAAGCAATATAGGAAAATAAATAACGAAGTGAAAAGCCATGTTGAAAATACTATAGACAACATGACAAATCATCCTGAACAGTAATCACAACAAGGTGAATGAAAATCGAAGTACAAGACACGAGAAATAGTAACCAAACTCAAAGAACAAGAAACTACAAGATTAATACTACAACTTAATAGTACAGAAGGACAAGCGAGGCAACACTTAGCTATCTAACTAACTTTCAGCCCTAATCCGTGTCCTCCATAACCTCCTATCTAAGGTCATTTCCTCGGTAAGTTGTGTCATGTCCTTTTTAATCACCTCTTCCTCAACTGAAACCATCTATAGTCGACCTCTCGCACCTCCGTACTGGGCATCTGTGCATCTCCTCTTAACATATCCGAACCATTTCAGCCTCATTTTCCGCATCTTGTTCTCTATCAAGGCTACTCCTACCTTGTCCCAAATATATTCATTTCTAATCTTATCTCTCCTTGCATGTACACACATCTATGTTAGCATCCTTATTTCTGCAACTTTAATCTTCTGGACGTGTAATTATTGATTGACCAACATTCCACTCCATACAACAATACCGCTCTATAGACTTGCCTTAAAGTTTCCTTCTTATACGCAGGACTTAAAGTTGACCAATTTCATCCATTTAATCCACCATGCACTAATACGTTGTGTGACATCATCGTCAATCTACCATTTTCTTGAATAATAGACTCAAGATACGTAAGCACTCTTTAGTCCATGCTTAATATATATTTTTGGCTAGTACGACTCTGTTACGTTTTTTCTGAGGCCATGCTATTATGTATATATCTTCAGCAAGGGCTTTAAACCAATCTTCCCTCAACTGTTCAAGGGCTTTATTTTTTGGGGCGAATGCGAAATCTCTTTCGTTTTTGGTTTGAATTTTCAGATTACGGATTTGGGAATTCGGACTTTCAGATTTCTGAAAATCTGAAACTGTTATACCTTATTCTTATCCCTACCTATTAAACAATTAGCCTATAATCCATATGTCGATTACTAATAAGTCCAACACCCTACTTTCAAGATATTAGTTCATATACAATGCTAATTACTAAGTTACTGTCAGAGTACTTTTTATATGACATAATTTACAGTGTTGTACTTATGATGCTTAAAGATTTATTAATGCATTTCTGTTGCATTTCCTTGATAACATGGAACCATTGTTTGCATGAATACTTTATTTGGATGACAGAGGTGGGAATGAGGATTTACCAAGGCATTTGACTGGAATTAAGATCTCAACTTATAGGCTCAACAACAACAGCAACATACCCACTGGAATTCCATTAGTGAGGTTTGGGGAGGGTAGAGTGTACGTAAACCTTACCACTGCTTCGGGAAGGTAGAGAGGTTGTTTCCGAAAGACCCTCGGATCTAGTGCAACAAATCCAGGTACAAAGAAGAAGGAAGCAATAAAGAAAATATAGCAACTATCAAGGGAACAGTTGCAAAATCAACAAGAAAGGAAAAAAAAATAAAATAATGCGATAATAGAAACACAATAAATAACAAACTATGCTCCAAACCGAAAATTCAAAATATCCAAGCTGATTAATCTGAAACCGAACTGAAGAAATCCGATCCAATCCAAGATTGTTTGGATTGGATTTGAATTGTAATTTCTTTCATCCAATAAAATCCTAACCGAAATTTTCATATCCACTTCGGACTATCTGAACATCCAACCCTAGTCACAAGAAAACTTGGTATATCAAACTATTAGATAGTAGGAGGCGGGAGAAAGCTAACTGAAGTTGCATAGAATGCTCTTCAAACACTCTTCCACGTGTGATGTACCTTCAATAAAAATATATAAGCAGCAACCTCTCAATTAATAATTGTTTGAGCATACGATGTCAATTAAACTTCCAACGATAAAGAAGAAAAACATCATCAATGCACACGAGTTACAGCAAAAAGAAGAAATATTTTATTACAATGTCGAATTCTGTATCAGAGAAGAGAGATGTCCTCTTCAACTGGTCCTAGGATGGTTAGGGTTGAGGGAAGGGTTGCTAGTAGATAGTAGGAGGCGGGGGAAAGCTAACTGAAGATTCATGGAATGCCCCGTTAGGGAGAAGCCGATTCACCACCTTAAGAAAGTATTTTTCGAACTAATGCCACATCTTATACTTTGACAAGGCATGTTCAAAAGGAAAAGTAGTAAGGGCTTAGGAAGGTGAGAATTAGTGATATTAGCAAACTGATCTCTACACTTGAGCCACAAATGAGGCTTTCAACTCACTTCCTTTCATAAAAGACAGATTTTTCTTTCTTAGAAAAAGATTGAAATGATTGCATCAGATTCTCTGCAATAATTGAAATAGCGAACTTATATCTACACTTGAACCACAAGAGAGACTTTCAACTCACTTCTTTTCGTAAAAGACAAATTTTTCTTTCTTAGAGGAAATATTGAAATGATTGCATCGGATTCTCCGCAGCAATTAAAATAGGGAAATCTGGGATGAATCTCCCCGATGGTTATAAATAGAAAGAGTAAATACGATTTTCAATACTTTGCATATGTATAACCACAAAGAACCAAGCATTCTAATTGGATTAGACATTCATACCTAATTTATTGAGTGTTCACAGAACCTCTGAACTACTAGACTTTTTTCATCTCTTGTGTGCTTATCAGCAAGTTACCTCAAACATTTTGAGACATATTCAATCGAGGGTTTTTTAATCTAAAGGGAGTTATAGACAAGTCATAACAAGACGTACAATAAACTAGTTTACGTATGAAACTCGCAAATGGAGATAGATTAGGGGGGTATTTAATTTATTCATTCTATACAAAAAGACCTAGAATCACATGAACTTTTCATTTCCCAAAATTCCAATTCATTTTAATACCACGATATTAAACCCTATCAACAATAAAAAGCACAAGAATGCATGAATCAAAGCTTATTTCAGAATTTCCAAAATTCTTACCTGAGAAAAAGATCAATCACCGAGATCTTTGGAAAATTTAGGCTCTGCTAGAAAGAATTCGAAAATGGAGTATTTTGTGTTCAATTGAATTCAACTACAGTTAGTCATAAGGCTTTTTGTAAACTTACCCCTTATAACTTTTTTTTTGTGTTGGTAATATAATAAATTTAGGCTTTTTGTTTTGTAAACTTACCCCTTATAAGGGGTAAGTTTACAAAAAGCCTTATGACTAACTGTAGTTGAATTCAATTGAACACAAAATACTCCATTTTTGAATTCTTTCTGCGAAAGCCTAAATTTTCCAAAGATCTCAAAGATCGATCCTTTTCTCAGGTAAGCATTTTGGAAATTCCGAATTAAGCTTTGATTCGTGCAAGTCTTGTGCTTTTTATTGTTGCTAAGGTTTAATACCGTGCTAAAATTCTTTAGCATTAAATTGAATTGGAATTTTGGGAAATGAAAAATGCATGTGATTCTAGGTGTTTTTGTATAGAATGAATAAATTAAATACCCCCCTAATCTAACTCCATTTGCGAGATTCCTACCTAAACTAGTTTATTGTGTGTCCTGTTACGATTGACTATAACTCCCTTTAGATTAAAAAACCTCGATTGAATATATCTCAAAATGTTTGAGATAACTTGCTGAGAAGGACATATGAGATGAAAAAAATCTGATATTTCAGAGGCTCTGTGAACACTCAATAAATTAGGTATGAATATATAATCCAATTAGAATGCTTGGTACTTTGTGGTTATACATACAAAAAGTATTGAAAATCGTATTTACTCTTTCTATTTCTAACCATGGGGGAGATTCATCCCAGATTTCCCTATTTTAATTGTTGCAGAGAATCTGATGCAATCATTTCAATATTTCCTCTAAGAAAGAAAAATTTGTCTTTTACGAAAAGAAGTGAGTTGAAAGTCTCTCTTGTGGTTCAAGTGTAGATATAAGTTCGCTATTTCAATTATTGCAGAGAATCTGATGCAATCATTTCAATCTTTTTCTAAGAAAGAAAAATCTGTCTTTTATGAAAGGAAGTGAGTTGAAAGCCTCATTTGTGGCTCAAGTGTAGAGATCAGTTTGCTAATATCACTAATTCTCACCTTCCTAAGCCCTTACTACTTTTCCTTTTGAACATGCCTTGTCAAAGTATAAGATGTGGCATTAGTTCGAAAAATACTTTCTTAAGGTGGTGAATCGGCTTCTCCCTAACGGGGCATTCCATGAATCTTCAGTTAGCTTTCCCCCGCCTCCTACTATCTAGTAGCAACCCTTCCCTCAACCCTAACCATCCTAGGACCAGTTGAAGAGGACATCTCTCTTCTCTGATACAGAATTCGACATTGTAATAAAATATTTCTTCTTTTTGCTCTAACTTGTGTGCATTGATGATGTTTTTCTTCTTTATCGTTGGAAGTTTAATTGACATCGTATGCTCAAACGATTATTAATTGAGAGGTTGCTGCTTATATATTTTTAATAGTAAATGTGGTGTTTGGGCCAACTAAGATTGTTTGGACACGTGAAGAGAAGGTGCGCGGATGCACCATTTAGGTAGTGTGAGAGGTTGGCCATAGCAAGTTTTAGGAGAGGTAGGTAGAAGAAGAATTGTGGGAGGTAATTAGACAAGACATGATATATCTTCAGCTTATTAAGGACATGACTCTAGATAGGATGGTGTGGAGGCCGAGGATTTAGGTAAAATGGTAGAAGGTAGTCGAGTGTTGTCACACTTTTATGTGGGATAGGCAAGGGGACAGTCTACTCTACTCCGTATTTAGTAATATTAGTTAATAGTCGTCCAGTACCTTTTTCTTCAATTTTCACTACTACTTGTTACTTCATTTGCTTTGTCTGCCTAGTCATTGTGATGCCGCTATTTTCAAGCCTGCTTTGATTACACTTTTTTGCACCGAGGTCTATCAGAAACAACCTCTCTACCCCACTGCGTGCACCCTACCCTCCAAGACCCCACTTATGGGCTTACACTGGGTATATTGTTGTTGTTGCTGGTGTTTGGATCAAGTCGTATGCACCTCGATTAATTTTACGTGGTACCTTTGTCCACCATGGATTGGACAGAGGGGAAGAAATCACCTAGTATTTTTTCCTTCCCTGGTATTTAAACGAATTCATGGTTCTCAATCAACTTTATTGTAACACCCCGTACCTTCCCAACCCTACTTGATGATGCTGAATAATGTTTGCTTAGGTGTCGAGAGATATAAGTATGTATTTGGCAATGCTAATGACGAGAAAATTTAAATTTGGCCACGCACATGCGAGTAGACCTTCGTAGGAGGTGTTTTGTGCTTTCGTGGAGCATTTGGGTAATACCCCGTACACATACTAACCTCATTTGGTGACTTGAAGTCATGTTTACTTGATGATAAAGCTCACTAAGTAAGTATTTTGTAGTGTTTTGATAGGGTATTGGACGATATGCAAGTGTTGGAAAAAGTGGCCGAAAAATTCAGCAAAGTACCAAGACTTGCGCCACTCCCTGTTTCAGGGTGTGTGGCGCAAGCCACCTGATTCAGAGGGCAGCAGGATCTCGCGCCACTGCTTGCTTTGCAGCAAGTGGCGCAAGGCACAACATATTGTGCCCTTCCGCGCTCATTTTGTAACGCGATTCTACGTCGATTCTTAGATGGTTTCTTTTGGTTCTTTGGAGTTCTTTGAGCATTGTTAAAGCTTCAAAGACTTCAATACACTCCTACATACTCCTACATGATCAAAGCATGAAAGATAAATAGTTATTCAAGATGTTCAATAAAGCCATGGGCGACTAGAATTCCTATTTTTGCGAATGAGACTACGAATGAGAAACTCGTAAGAGAATATTGTCGTGAGATTATGGAATTATTGAAACATGATATATATGGTTGATTATACATGGAATTTGGTGGGCTAAGTTGAGATAAGTATTGGGCCCAATTTGAGGCCCAAAGTGAGCCAAAATGAGAAGAAAAGCATGGGCCAAAATGGGTCAAAAGACCCATTCTTCCATTGACCTTCTAGACAAAGTATTAAATGCATTATTAGTGGCTAAGGATGGCCAAGAGGGTCTATATAAAGGCCCCCAAAATCAGATTTTTAATACACACAACACACATGCTTTTCTATCTTTTTTTCTAGAATTCTCAAGAAAGCTTCTTTTGGACTCTCAAACCCTAAGTCCACTTCTTGGGCAAGAGCATCATCCTACAAGTATTGGTAAGTGTTTATTCTTGTAATTTAATATATTATGTACATGAGAGGTTATGTATATCATGGTAGTTATGGTGGCAAGGTGTTGAATAGTGCACTTTTGGTTTTTGATAAAAGATGTGCATTCTTGTGAATTAAACTTGAAATATGACTTGTGGGTTTGATGAAAAGGCATGGTATGGATGAAATACCAACATGTATGGTGTGATTACATTAAGAAACTTGTTATTTCCATAAAAGTGTAAATTATGGGATTTTGGCCGATTTGTTGTTGTGAGGTGTATTGAAGTAATTTGATGGCATAATTGTGATGTTGTGGTGATGGAGAAGTGTAAAATATGAACTTGGTGTGACATGATCTTGGCTATCATGTATTGGTCAATGTATGGAATATTGTGGGATTATTGGAATAATAAATTCATAAATGATATTTTGGTCAATGTTGGGCATGTTGCGGTATTATTGATATGACGATGCCGAAAAGGATATTATCAAGGGGAAATGACATGTTAAAGCCAAACATGTGACTTGTTGTTATTGTATGCATTTGTAAGGTAGTTGGTGGTTAATGTTGGTTCCATTATGTATTTGTGATGTAGAGTGAAACGTAAAGAAGGAGCGGAATTGTTGCTCTCACATATTTGATTGTGTACTTACATTGGGAAGACAAGGTATGTAAGGTTATTCTTGTCCGTATCTTTCTGCGACAAATAGTATCAATATTGATATGTCACTAGTTCTATTCCAAAATGTACTAAGGTATCCCATATGTACTTATCCATGGTCATTGTCATATATTTCCTACTCATTGAACAATTGTGAATCCCATTTCTCATATCCATGATTAATGTTCCAAAAGCTCAAATAAAGTTACGTTCCAATATTCCAATAGTGACTATACTTGTGTCTCTTGTTCATGGATTATTGTCCAATGGTTCCAATGGTATCATGGTGCTAGTAATGTTATATTTCTCATTGATATTTAGTCACATGTCCTTCACTTATTGGTCAATGATTCAAAGTTTCCAACAATGTTATGTTCCAAAGTTCCAAAGTGATGGTATGACTATCAAAGTATCAATCTCAAAGTAATGAACAAAGTAATGCAAATGTGGTCAATGATCAAGTACGGGTGGCAAGTCTAGGGGCGTAAGCCTAGCTCGACTCGATCCCGAGGTTTGGATTTATGGGTGGCAAGTCTAGGGGCGTAAGCCTAGCTCGACTCGATCCCGATGCATTGATGTATGGGTGGCAAGTCTAGGGGCATAAGCCTAGCTCGACTCGATCCCTACACAATGATATGATATGAAAGACCCACTGATCAGTAGGGGCCCGGGTACGTTGTTATCAGTGAGCATTGAGATAAAGAAAGTAATGAAAGTAATGAAAGCAATCCACATGGTTTCCAAAATGCAACATGGTGACTTACCCACATTGATTATTCATATGTTTTGAGTTCATTGACATATTCTTGTATTGTACAGTTTCATCTGAGCCTTGCATACTCAGTACTTATTTCGTACTGACCCCTCTCGGGGAATTTACCTTACTTGCTGCAGGCGCAGGTACTAGTAGGCCGCCACAGTAGGTTGCCAGCTGTTTGCGGTTTATTGGTGAGCTCCAGTTAGTTCGGGGCTTCTCCGAGTCACAGTGGTTCATATGCTTTGATATTGTACATTGTGTTAAAGCGGGGACTTGTCCCGACTTTCAGTTGGTTTTGGTCAATGCATCTGTTAGAGGCTTTTGTAGACGTATGTGGGTGTATGTGTATAAGATGATAGATGAAATCTTGACTTGATGGCCTCAATGGCCAAGTTTCTCATATGTATATACGTCATATGTTCTATGCTTTCCGATTTTAGCCCCTCATGTTTCTATGTGATAGTAGTGTTTCCTATGACATGTATATGAGTGAATAGAAGCAAAGATTGGTTCTCTCGGGCCTTGTCGGCTTCGAGTGCCAATCACGCCTCGTGGGAGTTCGGGGCGTGACAAAAGTGGTATCAGAGCGGGTCGTTCTAAGGGTGTCTACAAAGCCGTGTCTGAGTAGAGTCTTGCTTATGGATGTGTTGCGCGCCACATTGATAAGCAGGAGGCTACGGGACATTTAGGAGTTGTTTCTTTCCTTCACCTCTAGATCGTGCAATAGAGCCAAAGTTGTAGGTGGGCACATATGTACGTATTGACATTGGTTTTATTTTGTATAGTCAAATGCGGTGTATCAGACAAGATAAAGACAAAGGTGAGCAGGTTGATATGCCTGCCAAAGTAGAAATGAGTAAATCACCACGTGACCAAGTTAGTCAAGGTGGAGCTGACATGAAATTTGTTATACGGGTCTCTTTATCCAAAAGATAGAGAAGTATCCGCAGAACCATCTATAAATGCCACTGAACGGGATGTAAGAAATGTAGGGGATATGTTGACTCAGATAGTTGTTGTATAATGTCATGGGCAAGCTGGCCCAATAACGAGTGATGATGGCGCGGCTCGGGAAGCTAGTCGCCGCACATAAGATTTTCTGAAAAATTAAACTCCCCTCCCATGTCCACCGAGTTGGATATGAATGAAGACCCACAGGACCTTATAAGATCACACTAAAAGAGATGTTATGCATGTGACACGTGCAGTGATGTACTTTCAGCTAGTTGGGAGGAACTTTAAATGAGAATCTTTGACTAGTGTCTTCCATATGGGGTCCGAAAAGCTTATGCGGACCAATCGCTAAATCTTTGCTAACGGATTATGAGTATCAGAAAGTACAGTCTTCGATTTAAGTCTTTGGCTAGGTATGCCCCAAAAGTGATAGCCATTATGATCGATAGAATGCATCGGTATATACACAAATGGATTGCACCATTGCGACCTTGAAAAGAGATATGGATATAGTCCGAATATAGGCATTTTGTACAGATAATAAAAGAACAGAGGCAACAGAAAAGGACACAACTATTTGAAGAAGGGTCGCCAAAGAGAGAGGGCTAGACCTATGGGACAGTTTACGTCGTCCCAGGGAGAAGTTAGGTCTCGAGTGTTTAACAGACCGCCTAGATCACCATTCCCTTAGTCGATAGTAAATGTTTTACCTCGATTCTAAGGGTTTAGAGACAATCGAATTGGTACAGAAGTGAGATTCAGGATTCATTAAGGACAAGCACGTAGAAAGTATGAACCAACGGAAGTCTCTTTGTCAGCCGTGTTAGTGCTGCGGACGTTATCATCTAGGTGAAATGGTGGTTGAGGCCAAATGTTGGTATTGGTGTGATATATCGGGCCATAAAAATTAGGCTTATCCTGATGAAGCTGCAGGTACCGTATATGTATTGATTAACCCATATTTGACAATTGCATATGTTATTTCATTAAGGGTTGAAAATTCAAACGAGCACCAGAATTACTAGATATGTCATATGGGGTCTATACATTAGTCGGAGAATCTATTGAAGTTAAAAGAGTATATCATAAGTGCATAGTAATTGTTTGTGGTCATAAGACACCGGTTGATCTTATTGAGCTGGAAATAGTGGATTGTAATGTTATAAAGAGGTTGTGCCATAGTAGATTGCCGAACTAAGAAGTTATATTGTCGTTTTCCCCAAAAGAAGAAATGTGGGGGCACTAAGAGGAAAAAAATTGTTCCCCATAGTAACGCACGTAAAAGGATACTCTAAGGCATACACATGTCACTTGGTAAAAGTGAAAGCTACTGATGTGAAGCCACCAACTCTTCAATCAGTTCTGGTGGTAAATGAATTCCTCGATGTATGAGCTGGTATTACTGCGATGTCAGGTACTTAGCCTATGTTTTAATTCTTCATATAGTATGGCCCCGATAAAGTTAGAAAACGTTGAAAGACGTGGTGAACGAGGGATTCATAAAACCTAGTATGTTCCTTTGGGGTGCACCAGTGATAATTGTACAAAAGAAAGATAGTACACTGAGAATGTGTGTCGATTATCGACAACTAAATAAGATGACAAGTACGAATAAATATTCCCTCCCCAGAGGGGATGATTTGTTTGGATAGTTATGGGGTTAGAAAAAAATGGTGAAATGAATGATGAAATGATGAAACGAATGACGATAAAATAAAACTGATGATGATACACCCCAGACAACATTAAAAACATGGTATGGTTATTATGAATTCCTAGTATGTCAATTGGGTTAGCGAATGCACCTGTAGTTGTTATGGGTTTAATGAATAGGGTGTTCAAGACACTTTTCAATATGTGTGTGACCATATTCGGTGATGGTATTCAAAAAAAAAAAAAAAAAAAAACACAAGAGGACTATGCATTGTATAGGATGAAGAGATGAAAGTTGTCACACAAAAGATAGAAATGGTGAACAATTGGCTAAGGCCTACGATGCTTACAGAGATCCATCAATTTCTTGGGTTGGTTGATCATTATATGAGAATTGTAGAAGGATATTCTTCTATCCCTACACCCTTAACAAAGCTTATACACAAGGCAATCAAGTTCCAGTAAAATGATGCATGTGAGAAAAGTGTCCAAGAGTAGAAATATAAAGTAACTTTCACACCAATTGTCAGTGCCTTCCGAAGGCATAAGAATGTTATGCAATGTATGGTATGCTTCCGGGGTTGGCCTCTGATGTATATTGATGTAGCATGGTAAAGTAATAGCATATGTGTCAGGACAATGGCGGCCACATGAGAACACAAATTATTACCAAACACATGACCCTAAACTAGCGGCTGCGATATTTGCTTAAAGTTATGGTGTCACTATTTGTAAGGGATTCGTGTTGACATATACTGGTCATAAGAAAATGGAAAATATTTCTGAACCAACGGACTTAAGTCCGAGGTAGCGAAGGTGGTCTGAACTATTAAAAGATTAGGATATTGCTATCTTGTATCATTCGGGAAAAGTAGATGGGGTAGTTGATACATTAATCTGCAAGGCAGTAGAGAGTATGAATGGCCAGCTCACAGAAAAGAAAGATATAGTCAGGAAATCTATATTAATGAGAAAATATGGGGTTTTGTTTCTTGAAACTCCAGATGAAAGAATTATAGTGTCAAATGTGGTAGGATTTTCATTGATATTGGAGATAAAGGAAAAAGCAATAGGTAAATGCCATTTTTAGTTCACTTGGAAAAAAAAATAAATATATATGTGTACAGCAAAGTCGACGAGAGTATTTGAACAAATACAAGGGGGGAGTACTTTAACACCAATGCAGATTGTGTGTACTGGGTATAAACGAGTTAAGAAAATGAATTACGACAGAGGAACATCACAGTATTTCATTTACTCAGAAGCAACCACAATGTACCATGGTGTAGCAGAGAGGTTTTGGGAAGGATACTTGAGAAGCACATTGTAGCACTTGTAGCTCAAGGTCCACGCGGTCACTAATTGACAATATAGCATCAGAAGTCTGTATGGTTTATGCTATATTATCCTTCCAGTTTGGAAGTGGAACATGAATAATCTGGATTTCATCACAGGGTTGTCTCATACACTGCGAAGGTTGATTCCATATCAGTGATAGTTAACAGACTTACCGAGTCAGTGTATTTCCTACCAGTTAAGACCACCGATACAGCTGAACATTATGTAACGTTGTATGTTACGGAGATAGTACGATTACATGGGATTCTACTCACTACTATATCAAAGGGGAGAGCTTACTTTATTGCATAGTGTTGAAAGTCCTTTCAGTAAAGCATGGGTACACAGGTAGATGTAAGTGCGGCTTGTCATCCTCAGATGGATGGACAAACAGAACACATTATACTAACATTTGCAGATATGTCACGAGTTTGTACATTGGACTTTACAGGTAGTTGGGATGAACATCTATGGTTTATTGAAATTGCTTACAATAAAAGTATCAAAAGGCATCTACGAAGCTTTATGTGAAAGAGAATATAGATCATCAATTGGATGGGTTACAGTTGACGAAATTTGCTTCGCTTGGGTATCGAGAAAGTGAAGGTGATATAACAACAGTTACAATGGCCCAAAGTCAATACAAATTAGATGCCGATATTAAAGATGAAAAGGAAAGAAATAATGAGAATCGGAAAGAAAGGGAAATTGTCCAAAGATTTGGGCAAATTGAGTGTCTATTAGCACTAGTCCAGGAACTTTTCACAGTTCATTCAGTATCTAATATGCGATGCTTTGAAAGTGTATAGGCGATTATCTTATATCGTTGCCAGTGGAAATGTACAAATTACAGGGGATTTCACATGTGAAAAAGGTACTTATTGTTACTTATTGTTATGATAAATCGATAAGTGAAAGAATTAAGAGATGCCGGAGTAACAAGGGAGACCTATGAAATAATGACCTTTAAAAGTATTTATCATTGTTATGCACGGATGAAAAAGATCAAAATACGGAAGTGGAGTCATAATAAGTAAGTCTTTACAAGTGATACATGTATACATGATGATATGAAGAATTCACTTTGACTTATGTTGTTACAGTGAGACAATGTTACTAACATTCGAGGACGAATGTTTCGAAGGGGGGAAGAATGTAACACCCCGTACCTTCCCAACCCTACTTGATGATGCTGAATAATGTTTGCTTAGGTGTCGAGAGATATAAGTATGTATTTGGCAATGCTAATGACGAGAAAATTTAAATTTGGCCACGCACATGCGAGTAGACCTTCGTAGGAGGTGTTTTGTGCTTTCGTGGAGCATTTGGGTAATACCCCGTACACATACTAACCTCATTTGGTGACTTGAAGTCATGTTTACTTGATGATAAAGCTCACTAAGTAAGTATTTTGTAGTGTTTTGATAGGGTATTGGACGATATGCAAGTGTTGGAAAAAGTGGCCGAAAAATTCAGCAAAGTACCAAGACTTGCGCCACTCCCTGTTTCAGGGTGTGTGGCGCAAGCCACCTGATTCAGAGGGCAGCAGGATCTCGCGCCACTGCTTGCTTTGCAGCAAGTGGCGCAAGGCACAACATATTGTGCCCTTCCGCGCTCATTTTGTAACGCGATTCTACGTCGATTCTTAGATGGTTTCTTTTGGTTCTTTGGAGTTCTTTGAGCATTGTTAAAGCTTCAAAGACTTCAATACACTCCTACATACTCCTACATGATCAAAGCATGAAAGATAAATAGTTATTCAAGATGTTCAATAAAGCCATGGGCGACTAGAATTCCTATTTTTGCGAATGAGACTACGAATGAGAAACTCGTAAGAGAATATTGTCGTGAGATTATGGAATTATTGAAACATGATATATATGGTTGATTATACATGGAATTTGGTGGGCTAAGTTGAGATAAGTATTGGGCCCAATTTGAGGCCCAAAGTGAGCCAAAATGAGAAGAAAAGCATGGGCCAAAATGGGTCAAAAGACCCATTCTTCCATTGACCTTCTAGACAAAGTATTAAATGCATTATTAGTGGCTAAGGATGGCCAAGAGGGTCTATATAAAGGCCCCCAAAATCAGATTTTTAATACACACAACACACATGCTTTTCTATCTTTTTTTCTAGAATTCTCAAGAAAGCTTCTTTTGGACTCTCAAACCCTAAGTCCACTTCTTGGGCAAGAGCATCATCCTACAAGTATTGGTAAGTGTTTATTCTTGTAATTTAATATATTATGTACATGAGAGGTTATGTATATCATGGTAGTTATGGTGGCAAGGTGTTGAATAGTGCACTTTTGGTTTTTGATAAAAGATGTGCATTCTTGTGAATTAAACTTGAAATATGACTTGTGGGTTTGATGAAAAGGCATGGTATGGATGAAATACCAACATGTATGGTGTGATTACATTAAGAAACTTGTTATTTCCATAAAAGTGTAAATTATGGGATTTTGGCCGATTTGTTGTTGTGAGGTGTATTGAAGTAATTTGATGGCATAATTGTGATGTTGTGGTGATGGAGAAGTGTAAAATATGAACTTGGTGTGACATGATCTTGGCTATCATGTATTGGTCAATGTATGGAATATTGTGGGATTATTGGAATAATAAATTCATAAATGATATTTTGGTCAATGTTGGGCATGTTGCGGTATTATTGATATGACGATGCCGAAAAGGATATTATCAAGGGGAAATGACATGTTAAAGCCAAACATGTGACTTGTTGTTATTGTATGCATTTGTAAGGTAGTTGGTGGTTAATGTTGGTTCCATTATGTATTTGTGATGTAGAGTGAAACGTAAAGAAGGAGCGGAATTGTTGCTCTCACATATTTGATTGTGTACTTACATTGGGAAGACAAGGTATGTAAGGTTATTCTTGTCCGTATCTTTCTGCGACAAATAGTATCAATATTGATATGTCACTAGTTCTATTCCAAAATGTACTAAGGTATCCCATATGTACTTATCCATGGTCATTGTCATATATTTCCTACTCATTGAACAATTGTGAATCCCATTTCTCATATCCATGATTAATGTTCCAAAAGCTCAAATAAAGTTACGTTCCAATATTCCAATAGTGACTATACTTGTGTCTCTTGTTCATGGATTATTGTCCAATGGTTCCAATGGTATCATGGTGCTAGTAATGTTATATTTCTCATTGATATTTAGTCACATGTCCTTCACTTATTGGTCAATGATTCAAAGTTTCCAACAATGTTATGTTCCAAAGTTCCAAAGTGATGGTATGACTATCAAAGTATCAATCTCAAAGTAATGAACAAAGTAATGCAAATGTGGTCAATGATCAAGTACGGGTGGCAAGTCTAGGGGCGTAAGCCTAGCTCGACTCGATCCCGAGGTTTGGATTTATGGGTGGCAAGTCTAGGGGCGTAAGCCTAGCTCGACTCGATCCCGATGCATTGATGTATGGGTGGCAAGTCTAGGGGCATAAGCCTAGCTCGACTCGATCCCTACACAATGATATGATATGAAAGACCCACTGATCAGTAGGGGCCCGGGTACGTTGTTATCAGTGAGCATTGAGATAAAGAAAGTAATGAAAGTAATGAAAGCAATCCACATGGTTTCCAAAATACAACATGGTGACTTACCCACATTGATTATTCATATGTTTTGAGTTCATTGACATATTCTTGTATTGTACAGTTTCATCTGAGCCTTGCATACTCAGTACTTATTTCGTACTGACCCCTCTCGGGGAATTTACCTTACTTGCTGCAGGCGCAGGTACTAGTAGGCCGCCACAGTAGGTTGCCAGCTGTTTGCGGTTTATTGGTGAGCTCCAGTTAGTTCGGGGCTTCTCCGAGTCACAGTGGTTCATATGCTTTGATATTGTACATTGTGTATAAAGCGGGGACTTGTCCCGACTTTCAGTTGGTTTTGGTCAATGCATCTGTTAGAGGCTTTTGTAGACGTATGTGGGTGTATGTGTATAAGATGATAGATGAAATCTTGACTTGATGGCCTCAACGGCCAAGTTTCTCATATGTATATACGTCATATGTTCTATGCTTTCCGATTTTAGCCCCTCATGTTTCTATGTGATAGTAGTGTTTCCTATGACATGTATATGAGTGAATAGAAGCAAAGATTGGTTCTCTCGGGCCTTGTCGGCTTCGAGTGCCAATCACGCCTCGTGGGAGTTCGGGGCGTGACATTTATTGACACTCTTCGCTTATGGGAAGTTGCTGCTTGTTGCTTTCACCTGTGTGAGTTTGGTCTGGACAATTTTGGTGCTCTTGTATTGGTATAGCTTACACATGCTAGTCAACATTACTTGTAATATCTGTCGCGCCCCATTTCGAACCGGTCGAAACGGCACCGCAACATAATGTGGTCGTCGACTCTCTGTGTTTCAAGAAAATTGTTTGTTTTGAGTCGCCACCTAAATTTTAAGGAAAAATTAGGAAAACCATTTTTTATGTAAAAAAACTCTGTTTTGGTCTTTGAAAAACATTCGAGATTCTGAGTAAGGGTTTTGGTTACTCGAGGGGAAGGTGTTAGGCACCCCTCAGAGCCTATCCGAAGATAGTCCTTAAACTTAGTTTAGGAAAACATTTGGAAAGAGATTTGCTTTATTACTTGCTAAAATAGGGATAACTATACAAATTTATCAAATTTTAAAATCAGAGAAAAACCTACAAGGTATATAAATACACTTACGATATACGAAAAAATGTAACGTAATTTATTGTAACATATACATGCACGTTTCAAATATAAAAAGGAACGAAGGGTAAAGTTAACGTTCTTTTTTACTATGTATATTAAAACAAGTATAAAGTCTCATAATTTTACAAAATATAAAGTTTGATGGCACGTAAAGTAAAGTATATAAACAAAGTTTATCCAAAAATAAAGAAAATATAGTTTTGAAAACATGTAAGGATTTATTATAAAATAAACATGTATATTAAGAAGAATAAAATTTATTTAATTTGAAAATGAGTTCATGACAAAATAAAGATATTTATAGAAAATGTCAAAATGCGGTAATATGTTAGTTCTTGAGTAAAATGGACTTGCGTATATTTAAGATATAAATATCATACTAATATTTACTTATTTGTAAAGATTATGAAGGTAATGGTTTAAAGTAAATATAATAAATGTAATAGTAAAAATACACACAAAAATATATATTGGAAATAAAGTGTAAGTAATAATAACAATCATTTTGTCAAAAAAAATAAATAAATAGATAGATGAGAATAGTGATGAAAACATTTGTATAGGGTAGTGTATACATATATACCTTGCATTTTGAACTTTTTAAAGTTTATAAATCTTGAGATAAATGTTGAAGAAAATGAGTGAAAGTAACATTGGTATATTTTGATTTATTAAAAAAAAGTCGGGATTGATGGTTTAATTTCTTTTAAAGAAAACTTGAGTTTTAGCTATTTGCAAAGTAATATTGAAAACTCCATTTGTTTTAAGAAAGTGTTGAGGTTGCGACATTAGTTCATTCTCATTAAAAAGAAATGTTTTTGAGGTGAGAAATTAGTTTTAAAAAGAGCTAGCCAAGTATCAAAGTCGCAAAAGCCCATTTTTAATTTCAGAAAATCCATTTGAATAGCCATGAGTTAATTGCGAAAAGGCGAAGGCATTAATATACTACAAAGGGAATCCGCAACTATTAAAGGAATGTAAGCACAATAAGCAATTAATAAAATTCCAATAACCAATAATAATTAAATACCATTTCAAGTAAAAAAATAACTAACAACATGATGAAGATATTAAATAAAGAGGAGGGACTAAGAGATACTAGACTCCTAACGAAGCTTGAGCTTCTAATTTACACGACTCCGGGGCTCTGCGACCATCCTATAGCGATTGACCTGATATTTGGGTCAAAAATGGAGTTTCGATTGAAACTCCAACTCCCGAGTTTACATGAAACGAAGAAAATAATAAAGATTAGTAACTAATTGAGGAGCTAAAAATAGCATTATAAAATCAGATTAACAAAACACATTAATAAAGACAAGTTCCCAGAAACTAAAATTTTATGACTAACAACAATAAGTCAGTAGAGGATGCTAGGACATAAGAGGACCTCTGAATACCGTAACACACAAAGAAAAGCCTCAAACCACCTTAAGTATCCATCTAGTTGTTTTGGATAAATAGGCTAACTTTACTTAGTGATCCTACAACTAAGGCAATCACTGGAAATAGACACAAAGTGCCTTATTTCGTTGAATCTTTTTCTGGAAAAAGGGTAACACCAGGCTAATACTAGACCACTGATCCAAATATACAAAGACCAAAACTCTTTCGTCACTTTCAAGTGTAAAGTAGCTTGATCCTGACACATTCATCTTGTTCACCTTGTTCAAGACTTATCTCAGCAATTAAATCTAATATTCCAAGTATCAAAACGTGAAGAATGAATTATAAATCTTAAACACAAAAATAAGCAAGGACCTTGAGAAAACAGAAAGTGCGAACAAATAGGGAGACGAAATCGAATTGCCGATTTAATAGCAAAAACCGTACAAGATCAAACCGACGTTCCGATATTCAACTTAGATAGAATACACAACCAAAATTATGATTTCCTTACATTTGACAACATTTTTAGTGGTTCAAACCAATATCCATCCTATAGCGCAACGAATAAAGCAGAAATAGAAGAGTAGGATCTTGTAAATACAATATGTCAGAAACAGCCATACAGAAAGGATACCCCCCAAAAAATGAAGTCATATGTATGGCCAAATTTCCATGGAAAAGGGAACAACAATAATCATCGATACAGGATAGGAAATCACTTTTCAGTTATTCTTGAGACCATACCAGGCTTACATCGGAACTAAGAACAAAAATCAAGAACATGACCAACAATCCCAAAACTTACAAGTTAACTATTTGTAAACTCAATTTGTAAAAATAAAATAAACGACCAGCAGTCCTAAAACAAAATAAACACACATATGCACATATTCACAGACTTGTGTATCTACACATGAAAACAATTTTCAGAATCGAGACTTATACTTATCCATGGAATCCAAGAAACGCAACAACAACATAGGGTTGATAGAAGTTCTCATACTAATCCCTTTATCCAAAATCAATGTAAATTCAACCAAAACTTAAGCGAAGTCACATCTTTGCACAATTGAGGCTAACAAAAGAAATATATGAAGGTAGAAAGGAGAAAGCGGGTTCGTGCATCTCGAATAATCAAACATGGGACTGCCGTCTTTAAAAGAAAAATGAGACTTGAAACGAGATCGAGTTCACGAAATCAGCCCGCGAACAATTGGACAGCAGCACCATGACCAAACTTGACAAACCAAACACACTAAACATTCATTTATGCACTGATTTCCCAGGATCAATAATACCAAACAGACTTGACCGAGATTTACACGCGGGCAACCATTTTCCAGAATCAACCAACATGAATTTGATCACAATTAAATCAAAAGTAACATATTCGTCAAACCCAAATGAAGTAAAAGAAAGGAAGGTGAAGGTGAGCCGAAAGGGGAAATTCGTACCTTGTTTGGAGCAGCGCTTGAGGCCGTTGAGTGTCGAATTCCAAACTAGCTTATTTCGATTCAGATTCGAAGTATCCCGAGAAGAAAAGAAATTAAGAGAGATAAGTGAAATGGGAAGAAACTGGAGTGAGGTTTTTTGTGCCCAAGTGTATGTTTTTCTCTCTGTTTTCTCCTCTATTTTCTGATCTCTCCCCCCTCTGTTAAATGGAAACCGAACCCCCTTTTATAGCCGGGCATTGGGGGTTCCCAACGGTTCTCAAGTGAGGCTCCAAGAATTCAAATTTAAATTTTTGGAAAGCTCAATTGTACAGAGAAGCAGAGGGATTAGATTTGAAAAGGACTGAATCTTTACCTTTTCTATGTTGATTTGAAAGGAGAAAATGGATGGTTCATGAGTTTCAATCTCGGACCATCGGATCGGGAACATAATGGCCCTCTTATACGACAGTTTCTTGATTTCTTTCTTTCCCCAGAGGCAAAAGTGGAGGCGGAAGCCCCTTTTCGAGGTCTGATTTTTCAAGAAAAGGGTAAAAAAAAGTGATGAAAAAGGTATAAAGCTGATTGGGGGGTCTACGAGGTGATGGAAAAGGTGACAAAGTGATGAGGAAGGGGGAAAGACCACCGGAAATTGTCATTTTCCGGTGGTCCGTGAACTTTTCGTCGAGAGAGAGGGGATGTCGGGGTCTGTTGGGGTCGTCTGGTTGAGTTTTGACGTGAAGAGTGAGGGAGAAGGGTTAGGAGAGGGGCTGATTAGGTTAGGATTAAGTTGTGGGGGTCTTTTGGGCCGGGTTAGGTTATTTAGGTTGGGCCGGTGGGGGTAGTTTTAGGTACAAATAAATAGAAAATTGGCCCAAATCTGCTGAGTTAATTAAATTATAACCTGATTTTTCCCCAAATCAATTTCACTTGACTAATTTAACGATGCTTATTTCGTCCTAATTGATTTTTCAAAAGTGCACGCACATACATATATATTCTTGTACATATCGATTTTAACTACGTATATATATATGTTATATTTTGAATACGTACAGCTATAGCTCAAAATTAAATACAATAAAGTAAATTTACAAAAAATATAATGGTATATCGAGGATTATTTAGAGTTTTTTTGAAATAAAAGTTGATAAGCTAGTGTATATTTATATATAAATATACATGTATACATACATGCATATATATATATATATATAATATCTATTTTCAGAGAAAAAAATAGTGAAAACAATGAATTAAGATCTATTATCATTAATTTATTTTTTTTGAGGGTAATTTCATAACATACGATATAAGTAATTTGGTAGAAGAATAACAATTATATAAAAATACATGTATTATTTTGGAAAAATTGCTATCGGCGTTAAATTTATTGAAATTAATGTTAGCAAATAAGGAAAACAAATATTTAGGACTCATAATCATCGAGAAATTAATTTTAGGAAAAAGGAGAGCCAAAATTGGGTGTCAACAATATCCCGTACATTTCCGACCTTACTTGATGACTTTAAGACATGTTTACCTTAGTATTGAGGACAAAAAGTACATATCTTGGATGGTATCGGATGGTAGGCTAGCATGTGCAAAAGCTGAAAAAATTCAGAGAACCATTAAAACTTGCGCCACTCCCTGTTTCAGGGTGTGTGGCACAAGCCTCAGGTTCAGAGGGCACCACATTTTCGCGCCACTGCCCGTATTGCAGCAGTGGCGCAAGGCACAAATGTTTTGGCCTTTCCGAGCTCGTTTTGCGACGTAATGAAATGACGATTCTTCCATGGTTTCTTTTGGTTATTTGGTGTTTATTTACTCCTTATTAAGTCTCCAAGTACTTTAATACACTCCTACATGATCAAACCATGAAACACAAGTATTTATCAAATTATGTTCAATTAAGCCATGGACGGCTAGAATGTTTAGTTTTGCGATTGAGGCTACGAAAGGGAATCTCGTAAGTGAATATTGTCGTGACGTCATGAAATTATTTAAATGTGAGATGTATGATGGAGTATACATAGATTTTGATGGGCTAAGCTAATAAGTGTTATTGGGCCCAATTGGAGGCCCACAACAAGGCCAAAATGGAGGGCCCAAAAAGGAAAAAGACCCATTCTTGTGATTGACTAAGGGACCATGGCATTTAATGCCAAAGAAGTGGCTAAGGATGACTTAAATGACTCTATAAAGCAAGGAAAAAATCAGATTTATTTCATTACAACTCTCATAACTTTTGGATATTTCTCAAACATTTCTTTCTTTTCCAAACCCTAAGGCAACCATTCCCTTTGGACACTTTGGACAAGATCATCCCTTTACAAGCTTGGGTAAGTATTTATTCTTGTGATTTAGCATATTATATGCATGAAGTATTGTGTAGATCATGATGGTTGTGTTGGAAAGGTTGAATAGGACACTTTTGCCCTTTGGTAAAAGATGTGCCATTTTGTGAATTAAACTTGAAAGGTGACTTGTGGTTTTGATGAAAGAGCATGGTATGGATGAAATATCAACATGTATGGTGTGATTATGTTACTAAACTTGTTATTTTCTATAAGTGTGAATTATGAGATTTTTGGCCGATATGTGCTATGAGGTGTTTTAAGGTGACTTGATGGATTATTTGTGATATGGTGTGAATGAGAAAGTGTAAAGAAGAAGCTTTGTTGTAAAATGCTATTGGTTATGATGTTGGTCAATGTATGGCATGTTGTGGTATTTTTGGTATGGTCATGCCGAAATTTCATTATAAAGGGGGAAATGACGTTAGAGGCAATTATGTAACTTTTGTCGTCTTTGCACTTGTAAGGTGGTTAGATGTTGACGTAAACTCCGTTTTGTGCTTGTGTTGTAGAGTAAGGGGCTGGATCATTATATTCGTTAGGATTGTGGATTCTTATTGAGAGGCTAAGGTATGTAAGGTTATTCTTGTCCGTATCTTTCTGCCGCACATATTGCTCCCTTTGCCATTGTACTTATACCTATGTCGAAATGTTCCAAAGTATCTCATGTCAGGTTGGTTACCTATATATATTTATTCATGTGTCTCTTGTACATTGAACATTTTTCCAAAGTTCTAATAACGCGATAACCAACAATGTTTCAAGTTCATAACTAAAGAATGAAGTAATGCATACTTGTTTAAGTACGGGTGGTAGCTCAAAGGGGCGAAAGCCTAGCTAGAGACTATCCCGATGTATCACGGGTGGTAGCTCAAAGGGGCGAAAGCCTAGCTAGAGACGATCCCGATTGATTATTGGACACAGGGGGTAGCCCAAAGGGGTGAAAACCTAGCTAGGGCCGAACCTGCTTTATTGATTTATGGGTGGTAGCTCAAAGGGGCATAAGCCTAGCTAGAGACGATACCAATATTGTTATTTACCACTGATCAGTTGGTCCCGGGCATGATGTGATTATTGTTGATATTGAGATGAATAATAAAGAATGCAAAGTACATGGTTCCACACATATGGAAATGTTGGTTTATCTATATTGCCTATTCTCTTATCTTTGATATACATTGGTGTTCTCACTTATTGATACAGTTTTCTTATGGCCTTGCATACTCAGTACATTCTTCGTACTGACCCCCCCTCGAGGGAATTTACCTTACTTGTTGCAGGCACAGGTACTAGTAGACCTCCATTGTAGGTTGCGGATCTTTTGCGAACATTTGGTGAGCTCCAGTTGGTTCGGGGCTTTCCGAGTCTTCTATGTACATTTGTTTTGGTCTTGTGTATATGTATAGAGCGGGGTGTGTCCCGACTCTAGGTTGGTTTTGGTTATGTATCTGTAGAGGCTTTGTAGATGTGGTGGGTTAGACGAAAGGAATGTAATGAACTTATGTTTTGTCTTGATGGCCCTAACGGCCAAGTTTCATAATTCTCATATATGTGTCATAACTTCCGCTTTTGGCATTTTTATATTTATTTGTGGTGGTGATGACTATTTATGGATGAAGATTGGTTCTCTCGGGCCTTGTCGGCTTCGGGTGCCATGTCCGTCCCGTTGGAATTCGGGGCGTGACATTACTTCAGCTGATTTGAAAAGGATACATGCTCCATTATGGAACTTATTCTGGTTGCTTTGCTAATCACTGTTCAATTTTGCAATTTGTGTTTGTATTCTTTATTAGATTCTGCCTGCTTTTAAGAGAGAAGCATGATGCTGAGTTAATGTTGAGGGAACTTGTGAAGAGATGGGAGAATCATAACCATAGGCTCTCACGGTTCTTCCAGTATCTCAACGTGCATTTTATTCCCCTCAGGTCGCTACCTGCACTGAACGAAGTTGGTCTGACATGCTTCCAAGAGTTGGTAAGTTTCTTGCCAATCCTATCTAATTATGGGCAGCATAAGCATTCGTCATATGTTTATTATGTGGGCAACTTATTTCAGTTTTTGTTGACAATAGGTTTATCAGGAGTTGCGTGGTAAAGCTATAAATGCAGTTATTGTGTTGGCAAGTATCAAATGTCTTAGTTTTCCCCCTTTTTTATTGACCGCAAGTCTTGTGATACTATTTGCTGGTTATGATGGTCTGATTAGGAGTTAGCTTGTATCAGATTGAAAAAGAACGTGAGGGTGAGCAGATTGATAGAGCTTTATTGAAGAATGTTCTTGATATATTTGTTGAAATTGGAAAGGGGGAAATGGAGTATTATGTGAATGACTTCGAAGATGCAATAATTAGAGATATTGCAGCTTATTATTCCCGAAAAGCATCAAGTGGGATCGTGGAAGATTCTTATCCCGATTATATGTTGAAGGTACAACTCATTCCTATAATTTTCTCCTTAAATAGTTTGTTATTGCTTTAAGTTACCCGAGTAAATTGTGATACCCATGCTTTGCTAACACAGGTGGAAGAGTGCTTGAAGAAAGAGAAGGATAGAGTGTCTCATTATCTTCACGTTAGTAGTGAGACAAAACTTCTGGAGGTCAGCATTGAAATTTACCCTTCTTTTCTTTTTGGAGAAGAGGAGGCTTCGCTTCTTGTTTTTGTGATATTAGTCAGCCGCAGCCAAATCTTAAAAAGTGTTCTATTACTTAGAGCACATCTTCTTCGTTGGTCAATGATATTTTTAATTTTGTTCGAGGAAATAAAACATGAAAAGCTAAGTTAACAATCTCGTATTTCTACAGTGCACTTCTTTTAGTTTGATTTGTTTTCAATGCTGAGACCAAATTTGTGCTGCAGAAAGTGAAAAACGAATTATTGGTTGTGTATACCAATCAGTTACTTGAGAAGGAGCATTCTGGATTCCGAGTTTCTCTTAGAGATGATAAGGTATTGATTCCTTGTTCTGCTTTTCACTATTAGTTTTCTGGTAGGTCCGATTTTAATGCTATTTGATGCGCTCTCTCTCTCTCTCTCTTCTGCCCTTCCGACTTGATACGAACCAGATTCTGCCTAAATTAAATAAACCCTAAGTTCTAATACAAGAAATAAAAGATAGACGATAGACACACGTAAGGGACTAATAGACAATAATGACTATAGGAAAACCAAAACCTTTTATTGTTAACAATCCAAAAACAAGAACTAAATCTATTAGACAAACCTCAAGAGGAAAGCTTCCTCAAGCAAGCGGTCTATCTAAGATAACCCCAATCAACATTGTTTAGCAACAAAGGCTATAGCCCAACTTTCCCAAGAGTGTACTCAATACATCAATCAACATAATTTCGCCGTATGAAAATAATGCAAATGGAGCAAAAACTCTGCCTGTGATTGGCATACGGACAGCATGTGACATTCTCCCTCTGTATGTGATGCAGAGGATGAGAATCCGGATAGACTTTCCGGTATAACATAGGGACTGTATGTGGATTCCCATTTCAGTATGCGGCTCCGTGGATGCATGAAGGGGCCTGGCAGTGTTTCAGCTTCCCTTTGCTCCCGAGTACGGTTCCCCGATATGGGTCGTATGTGACCTTCACAAACCGGGCTTGGCTCTGTTCCCGTCATGAATTCCTCTTCCACTGACCACTCCTCGGCTCCGAGTATTCTTTTTAGGTGGAGCCTTGTTCTTCCATTTCAGCATGTTGTTGGCCTTCATCCCTTCCTTCAAGCACCTTCTAAGCCTCCAAGGTGGCGACTTTAAGTAAAGTCCTTGAACTCCTTAGCTCGGTTTGTGTGCGAGTTCTCCAGGCATCTTGGGATGTATCACGGCTCCACTCTCTTTGTTCGCTAAGGCAGAGGATTTATCTCAGATGTATAGGCTATGCAGAATTCGAATGGATTGGAACCTGTTGCTTATATGTTTAAGGTTTAAACAAGTATTTTTGTTTTCTATGATAACAGAAGTATTAGTAAGTATTTACTTTTGTTGCTTTGGCTTAAAATATGCCGACTATACATATTCTGTAGCATGTCACTGCTGAAGTCATGGACTTGGTGCAACAGGCCGAAGATTCGGCTAGTAACAAGGTGAATTGTCCATGTCTATGTTACATATTTTTAATGCTTTTAGACTTAAGAGAGATGTTTTATCTGTATTATGCAAGCGTCTGTTAATTGTAAGCGAGTTCAAGTCCCTCTAAATTATTAATAAGCAAAAACAGCAGGAGGGAGGTAGAATGCACTAAACGCCATTTTTTGCTTTGAGTTGAAAACATTTGTAAAATTTAGTGCACAGTTATATGAGTCCCTATGGTTTCAAGAAATTTTTGTCCCTGATAATAACTTTATAGTGTTGAAGTGTTGATATGTGTATTCTTGCAGAGGCTGAAAGTTTGAGCTCGTTCTGCCAGATGATACCATAATGCAACCTCATCTCTATGTCAACATTTCATGATGACGGCCAAATGTTCTTTGGAGTCGGTTTTTCATGTTATGTTGTTGTTATATGTTCTCTGTAATTGTGTAATGATATTTCTCTACAGCAGCCAAATGATATTGTTTGACTGTAATAGGTTTAAAACTTTTTATTCCCTTTGTTGTTAAATTCTTCAGCATTAAATTTTACTTAGCCTGTCAAGTTTTACATTTCCTATTGAGATATCTGTAGTTCATAAATATAGGATGATAAACGGGTTGATTACATAATGCATCCAATTAATTCTTTTAGGGATATCTATAAAAATAGTCGGTAGAATCCACTGTTTTAGTTTTTCTAGTCGGTATACATTTATCATATACTCTGATTACACATAGTTATACATACACGTTACACATGGATTGTGCATATATTATACATCAGTCGGCTATTTTTAGTTTTAGTGAATTGAGTTAGTTCTTCATTCTTTTATTTAAGGTCTCTTTTTGTTATCCATTTTGGAGAATCAGTGTTTAGGGATCAAGGTTTTTTTAAGTCATATTTCTTTTGTTATTATTGTTGAAGCCCTTGGAATTCCTATTGTATAGAATGCCTTTCTTTTCTTGAATTCAAAAATTCTCCCTCTTTTCTCAGCTTGACACGTATTCTAGAACCATCCTTTTCTAAGTACGAATAAGCTTCCTTGTAAGCTATATGGCTAAGGCATGCTTGATAGCAAGAAGCTAGTGACTTCTTTCATGTTATTAACTATAACTTGCACGAGGTATCACTGTGGGGCATGTCTTCTGTCCAGTCGAGCCTCTTTGAAATCTATCCCTGCCTTTCACATTCATCCGCTCTACTTTATCGATTTCGTTGGATACATTATATCTGCTTAGCCTAGTTTTATTATCATATACAGTTTTGTTGGATATACGATGTATCTGTTCGCTTAACCTAGTTGTATCAACACATACAATTTTGTTGGGTATGTTGTATCCATGTGCAAGCAAAAGACATTGTATTCATGCTCTGTATAAGTTGTATTAGCACATATAGAGCGCTTCAATACACCCCAAAACCATCACACATATAACTAGGTTGAGCAAATAGATACATTGTTACGTTGATATAGGGATATGGTTGAACTCATGAATACAGGTATGTTCTTGAGAGTATAGCATCTCGTGTGCGAGTTCTCGTGGCATCTTGAGATGTATCATGGCTCCACTCTCTTTTGTTCGCTAAGGCAGAGGATTTATCTCAAATGTATAGGCTATTCTGCAGAATTCGAATGGATTGGAACCTGTTGCTTATATGTTTAAGGTTTAAACAAGTATTTTTGTTTTCTATGATAAAGGAAGGATTAGTAAGTATTTAGTTTTGTTTCTTTGGCTTAACATATGCCGACTATACATATTCCGCAGCATGTCACTACTGAAGACATGGACTTGGTGCAACAGACTGAAGATTCGGCTAGTAACAAGGTGAACTGTCCATGTCTATGTTACATATTTTTAATGATTTTAGACTTAAGAACGATGTTTTATCTGTATTATGCAAGCGTCTGTTAATTGTAAGCGAGTTCAAATCTCTCTTAAATTATTAATAAGAAAAAACAGTAGGAGGTAGAGGCTGAAAGTTTGAGCTCGTTCTGCCATACGATACCGTAATGCAACCTCGTCCTCTATGTTGACATTTCATGATGACGGCCAAATGTTTTTTTGGAGTCATTTGCAACCCCTTTGGAAATCTTATCTGAACGGTATTTCTTTCCTGTATTTCAAATACTTCGTACAGTGCCCAGTATCCCCTGACCCAAGGGTGAGCTATAATTTTGCATGGTGAAGAGGAAAGGAAAAAGTCATTGTAAAGGAAGACGACATTTACCATTTTCGCTGCCTTCCTAAAGGCTAGCTCTTAGGTTCTTTGTCACTTAGACTGATTGCCTTCTCAATCAACTATCTGACTTATTCAAAATGACGGTGAACCAAGACATGAAGAAGTGCAATGCAAAACAACACCTTCTTTCTGGAGGCCTCCTGAATTTTAATTGTAAATCATAACATTTTATCAACTTACCTCTTCTGTGTTATTTTTAAAAATATTTGCAGGTATGACAAGTCTCTATTGCAGCTCAATGTGACTTTCATCATACCCGGTTGATGACTATTGTGCTCGTGGAATAACGGTAATCCAAATTCTTGACTATTCTCAAAATGGGATTAGTACGGAAAGATATCAGAATAAATAATTTTTTTTCCATTTGATAATACAATCCCGGCAGCTTCACTATATTGGTATTTGCTTTGATCTTCTGTCACTCTTTTGCATGTGCAAAATGAATAACAGTATAGATGTAACTCCGACTACTTTATTTCTCTAAGGATTAAGTTTCGCGCCTTGGATTGTTTGATAAAATGCTTCCATCACTGAAGACTTCCGACAAAAATATTTTAGCGCCATACATGAGCATGTTTTTTGAACACTAACTATGCAAAATCTTCACATTCTTTGACTATCCTCTGTTTACTGTTCTATGGAGACATAGATTTATTTTGTTTTCCATGGTTAGAAGAAACACAAAACCCCATAGACATTTTTGAGATTGTTATGATCGAGCTTCCTTTAGTTAGGTCTAAGTATATAAAGGAAGGATCAAAGACTAAATCCGTTTCAGAACTGGATAATGCGTGTGCTAAGATCTTTCAATAGCATGTTTTTAGTTCTTCTGTTATTTTGGTTAACCAAGGTAGTTGTATGTAAAATGTAGAAATTCCTTTTCAAATGTAACCAAATATGTCCCATCTGTTCTAGCCTTGGTGCACAGAGTTACCTGGTACCTGTTGTTGATGGGAGGTGGCATGTATCCCGTGGAATTAGTCGAGGGGCGCGCAAGCTGGTCCCGGACACCACAGTAAATAAAAAAAAAGTTGTAACCAAATATGTTCTCAAATGCATACAACTGTCATTCTTAATCCAATATTCTGCTTCTAATTAGTGCATTGGTTCTTTCTTATTGCAAGGGAGAGAAATACTACTAACATCTACTAATACACAATTGGTTTGAAAATAATATATATATATATATATATATATATATATACGAGGAGAAATGCAGAAGTCATTCTATTACCTAAGAGTCTCTTAAGCAATTAATCCGAGGTACTGAATGGGAAATTCAATATAAAAGGGCAGCCCGGTGCACTAAAGCTCCCACTCTGCACTGGGTCCAGGGAAGGGAGGAACCATAATGGGAGTCTCAATATGCTTCCATTTATTGCTGAATAAATGTTTTGATTGCGGAGGGCATTTCTCTGATCCTTGCGTACTGGTTGTTAGTTTTTCACCATTGGTACCTCTTTCTATGAGGTTCTAACATAAACATTTATGTATTGGTATCATTTGATAGATCTGTACAACATAGATAATTATATTGTTTTTAGAAGTAATTGAATTCATTCCCTGAAAGAAGTATTCTCTTGGCAGAAAAATCTATACTTAGAGCTAGAAGTACTGTTTAATTAAAATTGAGTTTATGTGGGTTAATTTATGGTAAGAATTTGTTTTCCCTACTTCCTACTGGAGTCTTTCCAGGTGCCTTTAGAAATGGAACCTTGCAGTCAAGATGACTAATTAGGAGATTCTCTAGAAGAAATATGGGGTTCTGCTTCTAGCGGCAACATGCTTGGTCCCACTTATGGGGTCAAATCAATACGTTCTAAGAAGAAAGATTGGAATATCAATCTCATCGAGATCATCTATCTTATACCCAATCTCATCAATCTAATCACTTTTTAGAGAAATATGAGACATCTAAGTCATACCAGTAAAGAGATCTACCTATTGATAATTAAGAAAAAGAAAAACGTAAACAAGGATTGGATGGATAAGAATCCTGGGTCGAGAACAATGATTCGATATGTAAATAGTATATATGCATCGCTTTTATTTATCATATACAACTTCAGCTTGAGGGATGCATCACTTTTTATTTATCAACATGTAAATAGTATATATGTTGATATTTCATTAGCTTAATAAGTATTATAGCATTATTTTCCTTCTTATTAATTTTGCTAGAGATTTGAACAAGTATGAAATTTTTTTTGTTGAACCTTTGGGTAATCTTGTGAGAAATAGTACAAAGAGATACATACACAATTAAAAGGTGGTACATGGAGTAAATTCAGGGTACATATATTGGCTTAGACAAGATCAACAATATTCGTAAAAAAAATCTTTGTAAGAAAGAAAGATGGAAAAAAGAACAACAAAATAAAATTGTCTCCATTGAACAATGAGGGAACTAACTATTTCAAAAGTGGTAATTTTTTCTGAATCTATCAATGGAGATCTCATATGGAAATAAGAGCTTGGTTGTAATCAACATTGAAAAGAGTGTTAAGAAGCTGTTTCCAGAGAATTGACCGAATGGCTTCATGTCCATGCAGGTGCATGAAGCCATCTGTCAATTCTCCGGAAACAACTTCTAAACCTACGACTCCACATTTCTATCTTTGGATCATCTTATTGTTTGTAGCTTATTCTAACACCCTAATTTACACTATCTCTTGGGTGGCAACATTACCCCAACATTCAACTACATACCTTCCCTATTAAGTGTATCATCTGTAACAAGACTTTTGAAAGGGTCTGAATACATGTCTCACCTTGACTCAACCGCACGATTCATGAAGATAGGGGTATATGCTTAAAATCAATAGACTTTGATGCACTAATGGACTCCTCTCAAGTTCTTGTGTAGTTTCGTAACTTTTTGATGACTCACTCTAAAAGGATCACATTGTTAGGAATCTGAGCTTTTGTACATCCATCACCTAAAAAATGAGGCATAGCTAGCGAAACTAGAGCAAAGCAGGAATCTGGATAAGTTTCTTATGGACAACACTATTGCATGATCTAGAGTATGAAAAAATGGGAAACATTTCATAAATGTCATGTAGCCTCCTGATTATAAGTGTGGTGCACAACACACCCAAAAGCAAGACTCTACTAGACACGACTTCATAGACACCCTAGAACATTTGAACTCTGTGCTTTGATACCAAGTTTGTCACGACCCAAGACTAGACCCTAGATGTGACAGGCATCAGATACCACTTATGGCCAAAGAGGACCTCTTAGCATTCATTATGACCATTCTATCAAATTTACAGAAGAAAATACTTGTAAAAGATAATCTATTAAACTATCTGAAAAACCATTAAGCCATTTTAATATCTCCAAAATAATATGGAATTATTGGAACTCCTAATCAACTTCAACATTAGTCTATGAAGCCTCTAAACAATCAAGGAACTGTCAAAGCCGGGACAAGGCCCCGACAATACCATAAGATGAAATACTAGAAAATCTGAACAAAGTATGCCTTCCGAAGAATAGAGGGCTCACCAAAACTGAAGTTGTCCAGAACGATCCTAATGCTGCACAGAACCACGAGAATGTGTCTCCGAACCTACATCATGAAATAATGTAGTGCTCGGGGATGGTCAATACATGGAATGTATTGGTATACAGAATAAGTAAAGTGATAAGATATGCTCCATATAAAATAACCATGAAAGTAAGACTGAAACATGAAAAAGAAAATATAAATAGTGACTCCAAAGTTAAAACATAAACCTTCTTTCTTTAGTTCTGAACTAGATGGTACAATCGACTCTCGTTATTTCACCACAGGCTATGCGGGTCCAATCAACGCTCGCCGGCTAAGCTCCAATCCATGTTTTCAACCTGGATCGAGATTCAATTATTTAGGTCAGCACAATCACCCTCATAGAGGGGAAAAAATAAGGTCGTCCAATGAAGGATCGAACCATCCCTACGTCGGCATAACATAGGTTTTGGGTGTTGAGCCTTTTGGATTCATACCTTCTCGGTTAACCACCTAATTCTCTTTAAGCCCATATTTTAGAATTTCAAATCATTACACAATATTAGAAAATATTTTATTTCCGTTAAGGGCATAGATCATATTTGGTATCATCATACCAAGACTTGCACGTCATCCATTTCGCCATTCACATTACCATAAGGCCTGTCATCAATTTCTTATGCCCATCATGTCAAAAATCATGTATAAGATGATTCTTGAAAATCATTGAAATCATTTATGAAACCCATTAACCATTTGGGAGCCACAATTACTCAAAATCTTGTATAAAATAATTAACATGGGTCAACACATCCTTGTTTCATCATAAGGTTAGTATACTGTAACACTTATCAATTAGTAAGGATTTTTGATCCAAAACATAAAATCAAACACGTTAGGAGGAGGTAAGTAAAATAGTTAAAGTGAACTCCTCTAATTCAATTCACCAAGTAGTCAAAGGAAATCTTTAGAAAAAGGTTTTGTCTCAAGTTCACGTTTATCTCATAAATTCATAAAACAATTGGCAACCCTATCTCAAAACTCAAAATATGTATAGATATATGAGGATCAAGAAATTTGAAAAGAGATTTCAAAAAGGGTTGTTCTATATATACCTTATGTCACACCCCGAATCCTATTCGGGACGGACTGACACCCGAAGCCGATAAGACCCGAGAGACCCAATCTTTGCGCATGTCCACTCATTTGTATGTTACTCAATAAGCATAACCACCACGTAGAGATATGATATGTCATTAGCAAAAGTTATGGAAAAGTGCGATTTATAAATATAAGGAACTTGGCCGTTAGGGCCATCAGAGTCAAAGTGAACATACATATTTTACATCTTCCCACTTATGTCTACAAAGCATCTAATAGTTACATGACCATGCTTATGCAATATTTACATAATACCACAAAAACCAATGTACACATGTGACTTGGAAAAGCCCTGAAGCAACTGGAGCTCACCAATACTCTGCAAAAGATCAGCAACCTACTGTGGGGGTCTACTAGCACCTGCGCCTGCAGCAAGTAAGGTAAGTCCCCCAAGGGACTTCAGTATGAAGAATGTACTGAGTATGTAAGGCAATAAGTAACTGTATGAGATATAAGAACTTTCGTGAGTTCAAGTACAAGTGAATAATCAATGTAAAATAAACCATGATTCTATGTGCATTTGGAAACATGTATCTTGCTTTCTTTGCCTTTGCATTCATTTGTCATTAACCATTGCCAAGTAATACTCGGGCCCCAACTGATCAGTGGGTTATAACATATCATTGGGATCATTCCAGCCAGGCTTATGCCCCTTAGAGTGCCACCCATAAATGATGTATCAGTGGGATCATTCTATCCAGGCTTATGCCCCTTAGAGTGCCACCCATAAATGATGTATCAGTGGGATCGTTCCAGCCAGGCTTATGTCCCTTAGAGTACGATCCATAAATAATAATATTAGGAGCGTTCCAGCCGGACTTATGTCCCTTAGATTGCACTCCCCAAACATAACAATTATGCATTACTTCATTCCATTACTTTTGAGAGATTAACACATTAGTTGCTATTGGAGCTTTGAAACAACATTATTGGGACATTTGGAACAATGTATACAATTATGTAACACATGTATAACAATTGATCAATAAATGAGGAACATGTGAGTAACAAGATGACTACTTGAATTAGAATACTTTTGGACATTTTGGAATAGAACAAGTACAAAGCTAATGTGATCAATATGAGTTGCAGAAGGATACGGACAGAGTAACCTTACATACCTTCACTTCCAAGTATGAATACACAAGCCTATATATGAACACAATAGTGCAGCTCCTTCCTTGAGTTTCACTCTACAATACAAGTACATAACGGAGCTTACATTAACAATCAACCACCGTACTAGTGTGTAAGACGACAATAAATCACATGTTTGCCTTAACATGTCATTTCCCCTTTTACAATACCATGTACGGTATTGTTATACCAAAAATGCCACAACATTCCACACATTGACCAAAACATCATTAACCAATAGTATTTCACAATAAATTTCTCCTTTACACTTTCGCATTAACGCCGTATCACAATTAATCCATTATGTCACCTTAATACACCTCATAACAACATCTCGGCCAAAATACCATAATTTACACTTATAGAAAAATAATAAGTTTAGAAACATAATCACACCATACATGTTGATATTTCATCCATACCACGCACTTTCATCAAAGCCTCAAGTCATCTTTCAAGTTGAAATCACAAAGATGACACATCTTTTGAAAAAGGGCAAAAGTGCCCTATTCAACCTTGCCAATATAACCATCATGATCTACACAATCTCTCATGCATATAATATATTGAATCACAAGAATAAACACTTACCCAACTAGCAAAGTGATGATCTTGTCCAAAGTGTCCAAAGAAAATAGTTGTCTTAGGGTTTGGAAAATAGAGAAATATCTTGTGAGAATTGTCTAGAAAGGCATGAGATTTTTGTGTGAATAAAATCTGATTTTTCCTTATATTATATAGACCTCAAGTCATCCTTATCCAAACATTAATTGCTATGCTTACTTGGTCAAGGCAAGAATGGATCTTTTCCATTTAGGCCTTGCATTTTTGGCTTCATTTTGGGCCTCAACTTGAGCCCATTTACATATATTAACTTAGCCCACTACAACCCATGTGTAACCCATAATATATTATCATGTTAATAATTCCATAATATATCTCATGTTTCCATAATTCCCTAAGGTCACGACAATATTCACTTACGCGATTCACGTTCGTAACCTCAATCGCAAAAATTGAACTTCTAGTCGCTCATGGCTTCATTGAACATTTTTGATAATTACTTGTGTTTCATGGTTTGATTATGTAGGAGTGTATTGAGGTATTTGAAGCTTTAACAAGGATAAATTAACACCAAGGAACCAAAAGAAACCAAGGAAGAATCGACGTTGTAATACATCGTAAAACGAGCACAGTCCCTTGCGCCACTAGCTGCAAAGCAAGAAGTGGCGCAAGAACCACAAGTCCTCTGAATCAGGAGGCTTGCGCCACACCCCCTGAAACAGGGAGTGGCGCAAGTTTTGCAACTTTGCTGAAATTTTTCCTACTCCTTCTAATACTAGCATATCATCCAATACCCCATCAAAACACTACAAAATACTTACTTATAGCTCTCTATACTAAGTAAATTAACATGACTCCAAGTTATCAAATGAGGTCGGAATGGTATGGGGTATTACATTCTTCCCTCCTTAGAAACATTCGTCCTCGAATGTTAACAACATCGTCTCATGTACAACAAATGCCTCTCTATAGTAACATACATATACATATACGCATAATGCTTTTAGATACTTACTTGTTATTGCTCCACCTCCGCACTGTGAACTTTTTTTTTCATTTGAAATAGGTGAGGGTATTTAGACTTCATCATTTCCTTAGCTTCCCATGTGATCTCCTCCACTTGTTGATTCCTCCAAAGTACCTTTACGGAAGCTATATCTTTATTCCTCAACCTTTTCACTTGTCTATCCAGAATAGCGATAGGTATCTCTTCATAAGTGAGATCCTCTGTAATTTGAACATCGTCAATGGGAGCAATATAAGATGGATCTCCTATGCATTTTCGAAGCATCGATACATGGAATACTGGATGGACTGAGGAGAGTTCTTGGGTAATTTCAATTCATATGCAACTTGTCCAAATCTTCCGATAATTTCATATGGACCTATATAACGTGGACTTAACTTTCCTTTCTTTCCAAATCTCATTACTCCTTTCATTGGCGACACCTTCAAAAATACCCAATCACCTATGGAAAATTCGAGTCCTCTTCTCCTAACATCAGCATATGACTTGTGTCAACTTTGGGCTGTTTGTAGCCACTAATGGATTACTTTAACTTTCTCCATGGCTTGGTGAACAAGATTCGGCCCAAGTAAAGCAGTTTCACCCGCTTCAAACCATCCAATTGGTGATCGACATTTTCTTTCATATAAAGCTTCATAAGGTGCCATTTTAATACTTGAATGATAGCTATTGTTGTAGGAAAATTCAATGAGAGGTAGATGTTCATCCCATCTACCTTTAAAGTCCATTGTACATGCTCGCAGTATATCTTTAAGTTTTGAATAGTACGCTCCGCTTGTCCATTTGTCTGAGGATGAAAAGTCGTACTTAAATTCACCTGTGTACCCAAGCTCCTCTGAAAAGACTTCCAGAAATATGCCGTAAATTGGTCCCCCCTGTGTAACACCCCGTACCTTTCTGACCCAATGTGATGACGATGAACAATGTTTACTTAGGTGTCGAGAGCTATAAGTATGTATTTGGTAATATTAGTGATGGAAAAAAATTAAAATGTGGCCTTGTACATATGCTTAACCTTGCGTAGAAGGTGTTTTGCGATCTTCATGGCGCATTTGTAGTGTTCAAAACGAGGCTAAGAGGACCTCTAAACAAAGTATGTTAAGGTTAAGAAGTGAGTTAAAGAATAGGACTTGAAGTATCTAACCGAACCCGCGAAGAAAAGTCGAAAACAAAAATTTTGGAAAAAAATAAGGAGGGGCGTGCCACGCCGCTCTGGGCTGAAATTTTCAGTCCAGAGGCAGTAAAGGGGCGCGCCAGGCAGCGTGCCACGCCGCCCCTGCGCACCTTTCAAAAGTTGAAAATTTTGTTTAAGTCCCAAGGGTTCCCGGGGACGTATTGAGCCAATTTTTGCCACGATTTTTCTACAACCATGAGAATATACATGAAATAAGTTAAATATTATATTGGTATGATAAAATTACTCGAGAACGAAATTGGGGTCAAAATGACGATTTTACCCTTTTGGGCAAAATAGGCCATACGTGGCTAGAATCATTTGTTTTTGGGGATTGAGGCTACGGATATGAATGACATGAGTAGGAATATTGTCGTAACACGTATGAGATGATGAAACCACGAGAAATTATTGATTTTATTGGGTTACGTAAATTGGGCCCAAAAAGGACCCAAAAATGAAAAGAAAACATGGCCCAATGGGTCACAAGACCCATTCTTCCATTTGACTAAGTCATACACTTCAATCATTGAATCAAAGTGGCTAAGCATGGACTTGAGAGACTATATAAAGGGCAAAAATGCTGATTTTATTCATTTGGAAAACACATGCCTTTGTAGATATTTTGCAACCCTTTTCTCTTTTTTTCTTTTTCTTTCTCTCAAACCCTAAGAGGTCAAAGCTAACCTTTGGAGCAAGATCAACATCTTCCAAGCCTAGGTAAGTGATTATTGTCATGGATTAATATATTATATGCATGGGAGAGTATGTGAATCTTGTTGGTATGCTTGAAAGAGTTGAACATAGTACTTTGGGTTTTTGTACAAGATGTGCCATCCATGAGATTTGAACTTGAATTATGTCTTGTGCCTTTGATGAAAGATCATGGTATGGATAAAATATGAACATGTATGGTGTTATTTTTGGTATTAAACTTGTTATTTCCTATAAGTGAAAATTGTGGGATTTTGGCCGATATGTGTTATGAGTCATATTAAGGGAAGTTGATGGATTATTTGTGATGTGGTATGAATAAGAAAGTGGAAAGGAGAAGTGTTGTGGTGCAATGTGTCAATTATCATATATTGGTCAATGTTGGGAATATTATGGAATTTTTGGAATAATAATTTTATCAATGGTTTTGTCAAGGGGAAATGACATGTTCAAGGCAAACGTGTACCCCATTGATGTTATATGCAATTGTAAAGTAGTTGTTGGTTAATGTGAATCCCGTTATGTATTTGTGTTGTAGAATGACACATAAAGAAGGAGCGGGACTATTGTATACACATCTAAGATTGGATATCCGTATTGAGCGTAGAAGGTATGTAAGGTTACTTTGTCCGTATCTTTCTGCGGCAAATAGTGTCCATATTGACATGTCACTAGTCCTATCCCGAAATGTGCTAAGGTATCCGTTATCCGTATATCACTAGTCATTGTCATATATTTTCTACTCATGGATCATTTGTGAATCTCATGTCTCATATTCATGGTTAATGTCCCGAAAGCTCAAATAAAGTTACGTTCCAATATTCCAATAGTGTCTATACTTGTGTCTCTTGTTCATGGATTATTGTCCTATGGTTCCAATGGTATCATGGTGCTAGTAATGTTATATTTCTCATGATGATTATTCATATGTCTCTCACTCATTGGTTAATGATTCAAAGCTTCCAACAATGTTATGTTCCAAAGTTCCAAAGTGATGTTATGACTATCATTGTAACAATCTCAAAGTAATGAACAAAGTAATGCATATGTGGTCAATGATCAAGTACGGGTGGCAGGTCTAGGGGCGTAAGCCTAGCTCGACTCGATCCCGAGATATTGGATTATGGATGGCAGGTCTAGGGGCATAAGCCTAGCTCGACCCGATCCCGATGCATTGATGTATGGGTGGCAAGTCTAGGGGCATAAGCCTAGCTCGACTCGATCCCAACACAATGATATGATATGTAAAGACCCACTGATCAGTCGGGGCTCGGGTACATTGTGACATGTGTAATGACAAGTGAGCATTGAATGCAAAGAAAGTAATGAAAGTAATGAAAGCAATCCACATGGTTTCCAAAATGCAAAATGGTGACTTATTCACATTGATTATTCATATGTTTTGAGTTCATTGAAATATTCATGAATTGTACAGTTTCATCTGAGCCTTGCATACTCAGTACTTATTTCGTACTGACCCCTCTCGGGGAATTTACCTTACTTGCTGCAGGCGCAGGTACTAGTAGGCCGCCACAGTAGGTTGCCAGCTGTTTGCGGTTCATTGGTGAGCTCCAGTTAGTTCGGGGCTTCTCCGAGTCATAGTGGTTCATATGCTTTGATATTGTACATTGTGTATAAAGCGGGGACTTGTCCCGACTTTCAGTTGGTTTTGGTCAATGCATCTGTTAGAGGCTTTTGTAGACGGGTGTGGGTGTATGTGTATAAGATGATAGATGAAATCTTGACTTGATGGCCTCAACGGCCAAGTTTCTCATATGTATATACGTCATATGTTCTATGCTTTCCAATTTTAGCCCCTCATGTTTCTATGTGATAGTAGTGTTTCCTATGACATGTATATGAATGAATAGAAGCAAAGATTGGTTCTCTCGGGCCTTGTCGGCTTCGGGTGCCAATCACGCCTCGTGGGAGTTTGGGGCGTGACACCCTGTCTGAAATAATGGAAATTGGAATCCCATGTAATCTCCCTATCTCTTTAACATACAGTCGTGCATAATCTTCAGTTGTATAGGTGGTCCTGACTGGTAGAAAATGCGCTGATTTGGTAAGCCTGTCCACTATTACCTACATAGAATCAAATAACCGCAATGTACGAGGCAAACTTGTGATGAAGTCCATATTAACCATGTCCCATTTCCAGACTGGAAGATTGATACATTGTATGTAACCTCCTGGTTTCTGATGCTCCACTTTGACCTGTTGGCAGTTTGGACATTGAGATACAAATTTCGCAATGTTCTTTTTCGTATTTCCCCACCAATACATGTCTTTCAAATCATGGTACATTTTGGTGGATCCCGAATGAATAGAATATCGTGAATGATGTGCCTCTATCATAATCCGCTTCCGCGGCTTATCTACATTCGGTACACATAATCTCCCTTGGCATTGAAGTACTCCTTCTTGTGTAAGCTCAAATGCTTTGGTCAACCCTTGCTGCACATTCTCTTTCAACTGCAATAGAATAGGATCTGCATACTGTTTCTCTTTTACTTCAGCTATTAAGGAAGATTCTGTTGCATGTTGCACAATAACCCCTTCATCTGGAGATTCAAGAAGATGAACCCCCAAACTGGCTAATTGGCGTAGATCCGTGAGTATACTTTGCTTTTCTGTCAATTGACCATTTGTGCTTCCCATTGCTTTGCGACTGAGGGCATCAGCTACCACATTTGCTTTCCCTGGGTGGTATAAGATATCGACATCATAGTCTTTTAAGAGTTCCAACCACCTTCGTTGCCTCAAATTTAGCTCTTTCTACTTAAAGATATATTGCAAACTTTTGTGATCAGTATAGATATCAATATGAACCCCATACAAATAATGGCGCCATATCTTTAAAGCAAAAACCACAGCTGCTAACTCAAGATCATGTGTGGGATAATTTCTCTCATATGGCCGCAACTTTCGTGAGGCATATGCTATTACCTTACCATGCTGCATCAATACACATTCGAGGCTAATTCCAAAAGCATCACAATAGACTGCATAGCCTTCTGTACCTTCGGGAAGTACGAGTACACGTGTGGAAGTCAATTTAGCTTTTAGCTCTTGGAAACTTTTCTCACATGCATCATTCCACTGAAATTTGACTGTCTTATGAGTTAGCTTCGCTAAAGGTGCAGCAATGGAAGAAAATCCTTCAACAAACCTCTGATAATAACCTGCCAGACCAAGAAAACTATGAATTTTTGTAGGTGTCGTAGGTCTTGGACAGTTTTTCACAGCTTCAATTTTCTGTGTATCAACCCGTATCCCTTCATCTGACACAATGTGACCCAAGAATGTGACGGATTTTTAACCAAAATTCACACTTGGAGAACTTTGCATACAACCTACGATCCCGGAGAATCTGTAATACTTCCCGTAAGTGATTGTCATGGTCCTCTTGTGACTTTGAATAAACCAGGATGTCATCTATGAATACCGTCACGAACACGTCTAGAAATGGCTTAAACACCCTATTCATCAAATCCATGAAAACAGCTGGTGCATTTGTTGGTCCAAATGACATAACTAAAAATTCATAGTGGTCATACCGTGTTCGAAAAGCTGTCTTGGGTATATCTTCCTCTCTAACTCTGACTTGATGGTAACCCAACCTCAAGTCAATTTTGGAAAAACACCTGGCACCCTGTAACTGATCAAACAAATCATCAATTCTGGGGAGGGGATATTTATTTTTGATCGTTACCTTATTCAACTACTGATAGTCAATGCACATTCTTAATGTGCCATCTTTCTTTCGTACGAATAGTACCGGTGTACCCCACGGGGACATACTAGGTCTGATGAAGCCCTTGTCCAGCAAGTCTTTCAATTGCTCCTTCAATTCACGCAATTTTGCTGGAGCCATTCTATATGGGGGAATAGAAATAGGCTGAGTGCCTGGAATCACATCAATACTAAACTCTACCTCCCGTTCTGGGGGTAGGCCGGGAAGATCATCGAGGAATACATCAAGATATTCATTGACCACCAGAACCGCTTTAGGAGTTAGTGGTTCTACATCTATTTCGTGTACCCTTACTAAATGGCATATGTACCCCTTAGATATCATTTTCCTAGCCTTGAGATAGGAAATAAATTGTCCTCTTGGTGCCCCCACATTACCCTTCCATTAAAAACATTCGTTTGTGGAAATTGAAAATGCACCTCCTTAGTTTGGCAATCCACCATGGCATAACAGGAGGCCAACCAATCCATACCCATGATAACATCAAAATCCACCATATTCAATTCGATAAGATCGGATAAAGTATCATGTCCACACACAGTTACAACACAATCACGATATACTCTTTTTGCAACAACGGACTCACCGACTAGTGTGGATACTTCAAATGTCTTAATTAATAATTCCGGCGTTCTTTTAAATTTCGCAGCAATCAATGAAGTAACATATGATAATGTAGAACCCAGTTCAATCAATGTATATACACTATGCAAAAATATGGATAGAGTACCTGTGACCACGTCAGGAGAAGCCTCTGAATTCTGCCGGTCCACCAGAGCATAAGTACGGTTCTGGGCTCCACTGGAACTAGCTGCTCCTCTAGCACCTCTGCCATGACCAGCAGGTTGTACACCCCTGCCTAGAGAGGGGACTGATGATGATAATGCAACAGTTGATCCCATAGGTCGTGCTACACCACCTCTGCCCCTTTGTGGGCAGTCTCTTACTATGTGCCCCGACAACCCACACCAGAAGCAAACACGCGTCCCAATACGGCATGTGCCTAAATGATACTTCCCGCAATGCTGACATGGCTGACGAGAAGATCCCGCTATCTGTGATCCTTGCATACCACTGCTCTGCCCACTGTAATTGCCCCTAAACCCTCGGAATTGAGGTTGAGTTCCCGCCGGGGAATAAGAGAATGATGGTCTAGGCGGTCTAGAATACATCCGAGGTCTAGATTATCCTTGGGAAATCATAGGTTGTCCCATAGGTCTAGCTTTTTTGGACTGTCCTCGTTCAGATTCATGTACTCTTCTTTGCCTTTGGTCCTCTATTTTTTGTGCGAAGGCCTGAATTCTAGCTATATCCATGTCTCGATTTAAAGCAGCAATAGTGCAGTCTCTTACCAAATATGGCTCCAACCTGTCCACATATCGATGTACTCTGTCTGTCATTGTGGCTACTATATTTGGAGCATATCGAGCCAAAGAATTAAACTGCAGACTGTATTCTCTGACACTCAGATTTCCTTGACGGAGATTTAAGAACTGATCCGCACGAGCCTCTCAGATCTCATAGGGAAGGAAGTGGTCAAGAAATGCCGCTTTAAATTCTTCCCATGTAGGTGGGTTTGCACCAATACCACGAGTTGTCTTCTAATCTTCATACCACAACATAGCCTCGCCCTTCAATCTATAGGCCGCAAGCTCCACCGTTTCTACACCCGACATATGCATAACTTTCAGAGCCCTTTGGATTTGATCTATAAAATCTTGCGGGTCTTCATTTGGATCTGATCTAGTGAATGTAGGAGGATCTAGTTTCAGGAAATCCTGCGTCCGTCGACTAGCTGCTCTAGCTGTACTATCATCACTTGTCGTTGGACCACCTTGTCCCTGAACTTGTGCAACCACTATTTGGGTCAACATTTGCACTGCATTTTTTAAGTCCTGGTCAGTAGCATTAACTGGTGGTTCTACAGGTACTTCTCTTCCTCTTGGCTCCTCCGGAACTGGAAGAGTAGATGAAGCCTGTGATGTAAACTCATGTTTGGCGCCGCCTTGATTAACTGGTTCAGGCGGGGCTCTACTAGTACCTTCTCCAGTAATTCTGTCTATCCTCTTGCTTTTACCTCGACCTCTTCTTTCCATCGGCATCTTACTATAATATAAGAAAAACAATTTCAACAGTCAGAAATGATTCCACCTATAACTTTGACTCTAATGCACGATCTAGAAATGAAGGAATGAAACAACTCCTAAATGTCCTGTAGCCTCCTACTTATAAATGTGGTGCACAACACATCGATAAGTAAGACTCTACTCAGACATAGCTTTGTAGACACCCATAGGACGACCAGCTCTGATACCACTTTGTCACAGCCCAAATCCCATTCGGGACGGACAGGTACCCGAAGCCGATAAGGCTCGAGAGAACCAATCTTTGCGCATGTTCACTCATTTGTATGTTACTCAATAAGCATAACCACCACGTAGATATATGATATGTCATTAGCGAAAGTTATGGAAAAGTGCGATTTATACATATAAGGAACTTGGCTGTTAGGGCCATTAAAGTCAAAGTGAACATACATATTTTACATCTTTCCACTTATGTCTACAAAGCCTCTAATAGATACATGACCATGTTTATGCAATATTTACATAATACCACAAAAACCAATGTACACATGTGACTTAGAAAAGCCCCGAAGCAACTGGAGCTCACCAATACTCTGCAAAAGATCAACAACCTACTGTGGGGGTCTACTAGCACCTGCGCCTGCAGCAAGTAAGGTAAGTCCCCCAAGGGACGTCAGTACGAAGAATGTACTGAGTATGTAAGGCAATAAGTAACTGTATGAGATATAAGAACTTTCGTGAGTTCAAGTATAAGTGAATAATCAATGTAAAATAAACCATGATTCTATGTGCATTTGGAAACATGTATCTTGCTTTCTTTGCTTTCTTTGCCTTTGCATTCATTTTTCATTAACCATTGCCAAGTAATACTCGTGCCCCAACTGATCAGTGGGTTATAACATATCATTGGGATCGTTCCAGCCAGGCTTATGCCCCTTTAGAGTGCCACCCAAAAATGATATATCAGTGGGATCATTCCAGCCAGGCTTATGCCCCTTAGAGTACGATCCATAAATAATAATATTAGGAGAGTTCCAGCCGGACTTATGTCCCTTAGATTGCACTCCCCAAACATAACAATTATGCATTACTTCATTTCGTTACTTTTGAGAGATTAACACATTAGTTGCTATTGGAGCTTTGAAACAACATTATTGGGACATTTGGAACAATGTATACAATTATGTAACACATGTATAACAATTGATCAATAAATGAGGAACATGTGAGTAACAAGATGACTACTTGAATTGGAATACTTTTGGACATTTCGGAATAGAACAAGTACAAAGCTAATGTGATCAATATGAGTTGCAGAAGGATACGGACAAAGTAACCTTACATACCTTCACTTCCAAGTATGAATACACAAGCCTATATATGAACACAATAGTCCAGCTCCTTCCTTAAATTTCACTCTACAATACAAGTACATAACAGAGCTTACATTAACAATCAACCACCGTACTAGTGTGTAAGACGACAATAAATCACATGTTTGCCTTAACATGTCATTTCACCTTTTACAATACCATTTACGGTATTGTTATACCAAAAATGCCACAACATTCCACACATTGACCAAAACATCATTAACCTATAGCATTTCACAACAAATTTCTCCTTTACACTTTCGCATTAACGCCGTATCACAATTAATCCATTATGTCACCTTAATACACCTCATAACAACATCTCGGCCAAAATACCACAATTTACACTTATAGAAAAATAATAAGTTTAGAAACATAATCACACCATACATGTTGATATTTCATCCATACCACGCACTTTCATCAAAGCCTCAAGTCATCTTTCAAGTTGAAATCACAAAGATGACACATCTTTTGAAAAAGGGCAAAAGTGCCCTATTCAACCTTGCCAATATAACCATCATGATCTACACAATCTCTCATGCATATAATATATTAAATCACAAGAATAAACACTTACCCAAGCTTGTAAAGTGATGATCTTGTCCAAAGTGTCCAAAGAAAATAGTTGCCTTAGGGTTTGGAAAATAGAGAAATATCTTGTGAGAATTGTCTAGAAAGGCATGAGAGTTTTGTGTGAATAAAATCTGACTTTTACTTGTATTATATAGACCTCAAGTCATCCTTATCCAAACATTAATTGCTATGCTTACTTGGTCAAGGCAAGAATGGATCTTTTCCATTTAGGCCTTGCATTTTTGGCTTCATTTTGGGCCTCAACTTGAGCCCATTTACATATATTAACTTAGCCCACTACAACCCATGTGTAACCCATAATATATTATCATGTTAATAATTCCATAATATATCTCATGTTTCCATAATTCCCTAAGGTCACGACAATATTCACTTACGCGATTCACGTTCGTAACCTCAATCGCAAAAATTGAACTTCTAGTCGCTCATGGCTTCATTGAACATTTTTGATAATTACTTGTGTTTCATGGTTTGATTATGTAGGAGTGTATTGAGGTATTTGAAGCTTTAACAAGGATAAATTAACACCAAGGAACCAAAAGAAACCAAGGAAGAATCGACGTTGTAATACATCGTAAAACGAGCACAGTCCCTTGCGCCACTAGCTGCAAAGCAAGAAGTGGCGCAAGAACCACAAGTCCTCTGAATCAGGAGGCTTGCGCCACACCCCCTGAAACAGGGAGTGGCGCAAGTTTTGCAACTTTGCTGAAATTTTTCCTACTCCTTCTAATACTAGCATATCATCCAATACCCCATCAAAACACTACAAAATACTTACTTATAGCTCTCTATACTAAGTAAATTAACATGACTCCAAGTTATCAAATGAGGTCGGAATGGTACAGGGTATTACACCTTAGAAACAAGAACGACAAAGAATCTTGAAGAATAACCTTAGACCTTCTATCTTGAAGCCTTGAGAGTTTTTGAACTTTTGAGAGGATGAGAGGGTGGCTCTTATCGTGATTTAGGGTAAAATAAATGAGTAAGGAAGGTTTTAGAATTATTGGAGATGGTTTCTGTTAAGGAAAAAAACAAAAATCCCTCAAATTCCCATCAAAATTTGGAGAGGGCTGCGATTGGCAAAACCCTCCATGGCACGCCTCCATCGCGGAGGCTAAGGTCCGTGCCATGGATACCTATCGCGTACCCTCTCTGAAAAGCCCATAACTTTTTTCTTTGGACTCTTATTTATGAATGATCGATGGCGTTGGAAAGAAGACTCGAAGACCTTTAATTTGATAGGTAATGGGACACATAACTGTTCATATTCTACGAGAAATGCTTGTTTGAAGTTGACCCATGTAAGAAAATATACTAAAACTCAATTTATTGAAATGCTCTCACCTCAACTTTACGCTAAATATTTTTTATGACCATGTTTCATATCAAAAGAACTCACCATACTAAAAAATTGATCTTAACACTTATATTCAATTAGAAATCAACGAGTTTGAGGCCTATACGCATAAAAAGAATGGTTCAAATCCTAGTCAAAAGTTCGGGGTGTTACAAAGGTACAATGGTGAATATGAAACCCATGGAAAGTGTTTCCTTAGGAGGTCTCTATAGTACTGCAACCTATGGTGAGGTGTCAGGTGTCCTATCTGTTGTATGTGCTAGCCACTACCTCTTTTCAGAGTCAGAAAAGTACATTGCACATCCGCGCATCTGATAGTCCTGACACATTTGTCCCATGTCATTTTCTTCAACGTCATCCTCATCCCTCGGATGTAGGGTTTCCCTTCGCATGTAATCTTTCTCGAGGTGTCATTGGGCGCAGAGGCCCTATCGATGGTGTCGAGCTTGTGGCTAGTCATGTAGCGCCTTATTCAATAGAGGTAACTTTGCTCCGTCCTGTTACTCTCGAGGGCCTTTACCCAATACAATACTTTTTCGGAATAAAATGATACAATATTGTACATAAACACAATTGGTTGTATCAATATGTATCATGTGTTTTTTCTTATACATAGATACAATTGGCTGTATAAATCCAAGATGAAGAGATACATATAAACGTCTGCCAAATACTATTGATCATACATATAAACGTCTGCCAAATACTATTGACTCAAACATACAAAATACACCTTCTTTTGCAATCTGGAACGTTGTATTGGGCAAGAGATAGAGAGAGGGGGGGGGGGGGGGGTAGGGGAAGAGAGAGGAGAGAGACGAGCGAGAGAGGGAGAGAGCAGAGAGAAATTTGCTATAAAATCCTAACATAGTTGCGAATTTCAATTCTTTTAAACTATATATAGCTAACTGTGTATAGTAAATACATATAGCACATATTTGTCATACCTTGGTAACTTTTCCAATCAAATATGTACCATATATATTCAAATTCTATGACAAAAAGAAGTGAAACTTCAAAGGACCTAGCAAATGAGGAAGCTGAACATGTGGTGATCTGTCCATGTTGGCAAGTGATGCCTTACCTTAAAAACAAAGAAGAAACAAACAGTTTTGGAATCAAACAAAATCCAAAGTACATTACAATTGATCTTGAATTGAGAGAATCATGTGGGTTGTTCTTAGGTGTTTTCTATGCACCGAAAGACGAATTTAGGACGAGTTCTGTAAGTTCAACTAAATCCATTATTTTCAGTTCGTACTATGTCTACATACGAAAAGAATTAAATAAATGTATGAATCCATTATTATTTTCACTCTTTGGTAATCTAATAAATTAATAATTACTTCTTGATCTATACTTCTTTTTTTATGATGCTTTTCCAATTTTTTCTACTTGTTACTTAAATAATATGTTTTTAAGGCAATGTGAATATACAAATGAAATTACACAAACCTTGGTGATAATTTATTATCAACGTGTCCTAACACAATTGCATCAATATATTGGCAGATCTAAGATTTTAAATTTATGGATACAAAGGCGTAGTAGGAAGATAATTAAGATTAATGATAATTTAGGGGAGATCTGAATGAAACAAGTCAAGTTTAGGGGGTCTGTAGGTATTCTGTCTAAATTAATTATTATATATATTAACTTATTTTTCAAACACAAATATAGGATTTGAGCGAAAGCTATTGATGAATGCATACGCGAAGCAATAACACTCGAGTTATCCATACTATTAACAATAATTAAAACTGCAACGGACGTAGAAACCTCCGGTTTTGATTAGAGGCGGATATATGTGACCTGGGTCACACCCCTTTAGTTTGTTTTTTTTTAAAAAAAAAAAAGGCGGATTTAGGATTTAAATTTCATGAATTTTTTATTTTTAAGGTTTTTATCATCAAACTTGTTATATATTTAAAGTTATGAGTTCATATCGACTAATTGTTGCAATTTTAGTTGATTTTTAAAGTCACCTTCCGTGTAATTAGTATTGGTCCTCTAATAAGTTCAACTCAATAGCTTTGGCTCAAACGTTATACTTATTTTTAAAAATTCAAAAACTTTTTCGACAGTGAAGTCACCTTTCCAAAAAATAAAAGAAAAAAAAGTCATATTCCTATAAAAAATAAAATAAAATAAAAAATAAAAAGTCAATTTGCACAACAATATATAAATATGAAAACATCAAAAACATTGGCAAGTTGGTGTCGTGGTGTAGTTGGTTATCACGTCAGTCTAACACACTGAAGGTCTCCGGTTCGAGTCCGGGCGACGCCAAGATAATTTTTCTCCTTTTTTTTTTTTTTTTTTTTTTTTTTTGGGTATAAGTGAAGAAGATTTCTTGATTCAAAATACTATACTAATAAAGGTAGATACAATTAAGTGTGTATTCAGAATTTTTCCTCCTTTAATCAAAGGTTACGGGTTCATGCTCTGAAGTGAATAATAACTTCTTGGTATTGTAGGTATCCCTCCTCCCTCAATTAGAGGTTACGTGCTCGAGCTCTGAGAATGAAAAACTTTTTGTTAGAGAACGTTTTATCCCTTTAATGAACTTTATTTTGCTAATTTTCCAACCAATTGATGTAGGAGAAACTTTAATTTAGACCTATTCATTCCGTCTTAGACTCGCCTAACAATCTTTTTCATCTCTTAAAAGTGGTGTACTTCTCTCTTTTATCATCTCTTCAAGGATGTAGAGTTGTGGTCCCCCCATCTTCTTAATGGACTACGAGGACACTAGGACGCCGAAATCTAGATTAGTCGAATTAATGAGTTTCGAATATGAATGGCTAAAAAAAGAATTTCCAAAGAAGGCATGAGCCAGTACATGTGCGACAAAAATAAGAGTTGAATCTATTTTATTAATATTATTATAGTATGATTTAGTCAAAACTTTAGTAAATGAGATTGTGAAGTTTATATCAAAAAATTAAAATAAATAAAAAGTGTAGTGTAGAAATGTGTTAGACCATCAGCTTCATGAAGAAACCCTATCCATCTATTCTCAAATGAATGTTTGATACTCTCTCCGTTTCATATTAGTTGTCCACTTTCCTGTTTGCACGTTTCTTAAGAAATCATAAATAAAAAGGACCATTTTGTTAATTTACTCCGTAAGAAACATTTTTTGAAACTTTACAAACTTGTTTACGCTTTCAAAATAAACTAATTGTAAGGGTAAAATGAGGAATTAATGTAATTAATTTTAATTTTGATTTGTAAATTGACAAGTAATGTGGGACAACTAGTTTTATTAATATGCATGGACAACTAATATGGAACGCAGGGAATAGAATTTTCATATATTTGGCAAGTTGGTTTACCAATCAATATTTTAGGACCACTTTCAATTATTCTTAGCTAAGAGTGAATTGATTTCTTCTTTCAAAGGTCTTTATCTTGATTGCTTCATTGGCATGCCACTCTCTATCATAACTATTTCGCCTATAGGTACAATTCGAGAAAATTTGAGAAACTCGATGAGTTTAGTTTTTTCTTTTCGAAGTAACTCTGATCAACTATCTCCATATAAGTCTTTTTCACGATTTTGTCGTATCATTTTGGATATGCCATGATCCATACAAAAGTAATTGTAGGAAAAAAAAAAGTATACTAAGTTTTATATATTGATGATATAAAAAACATATGCATTTTCCGTGGCATTGTCTAATAATACGACAATATGATAAAACGACACCATTGCTTTTGGTTGATAACTATTTCAATTATAGGTACAATTCGACAAAGTTAGAGAAATTTTGTGAGTTTTATTTTTTCTTTTCAAAGTAATATAATTCTGATCAACTACCCCCTTATAAGTTTTTGTCGCGATTTTGTCATATCATTTTTGATATGCCATGATCCATATACAAAGGCAATTTTCGAAAAAAAGTATACTAAGTTTTATCTCATGTTGATTATGTAGAAAAAAATGATCATGTCGTTTAATAACTTTTGATGTATGGTTTGTGTTATTTAATAACTGCTCAACAGCATAATACAACGATACCATTGCTCTTGGTTCAGAACTATTTTGACTATAGATACAATTCGAAAAAAATGGAGAAATTCGATTAGTTTTCTCTTTTCTTTTTGAAGTAACTCTGATTAACTATTCCCTTACAAGTTCTTGTCACATTTTCTTCATATCATTTTGGATATGCCTTGATCCATACGGAAGTAATTCTCAAAAAAAGTATACTAAGTTTTATTTATTGATGATATAGAAAACATGATCGCGATTGTATCACTTAATAACTATATATGTATTTCCGTGCCACTTTCTAATGATACAACAACAACTTGGTTCATAACTATTTCGATCATAGGTACAATTCAAGAAAATTGGAGAAATTCCATGAGTTTACTCTTTTCTTTTTGAAGCAACTATAACAAACCAGCTTCTTATAAATTCTTTTCACGATTTCGTCATGTCATTTTGAACATGCCATGATCCATAAAAAAGTAATTTTAGAAAGAAAAAAAAGAATATACTAAGTTTCATCTAATGATGATATAGAAAACATGATGTATTTTATGTGCCATTTTCTAATGATACGACAATATGATATAACGATACCATTGCTCTTGGTTGATAACTGTTTTGACTATAAATACAATTCGAGAAAATTGAAGAAATTCAATTAATTTACTCTTTTCTTTTCGAAGTAACTCTGATCAACTATCCCCTTATAAGTTCTTGTCACGTTTTCATCATATCATTTTGGATATGCCTTGATCCATACGGAAGTAATTCTCAAAAAAAGTATACTAAGTTTTATCTATTGATGATATAGAAAACATAATCACGATTGTGTCATTTAATAACTATATATGTATTTTCGTGCCACTGTCTAATGATACGACAATATGATACAACAACAACTTAGTTCATAACTATTCCGACTATAGGCACAATTCAAGAAAATTGGAGAAATTCAATGAGTTTACTCTTTTCTTTTTGAAGTAACTATAATAAACCAGCTTCTTATAAGTTCTTTTCACGATTTCGTCATATCATTTTGGACATGCCATGATCCATACAAAAGTAATTTTAGAAAGAAAAAAAACTAAGTTTCATCTAATGATGATGTAGAAAACATGATGTATTTTATGTGCCATTTTTTAATGATACGACAATATGATAGAACGATACCATTGCTCTTGGTTCATTACTATTTTGACTATAAATACAATTCGAGAAAATTGGAGAAATTCGATTAGTTTACTCTTTTCTTTTCGAAGTAATTCTGATCAACTATTCCCTTATAAGTTCTTGTCACATTTTTGTCATATCATTTTGGATATGCCTTGATCCATACGGAAGTAATTCTCGAAAAAAGTATACTAAGTTTTATCTATTGATTATATAGAAAACATGATCACGATTGTGTCATTTAACAACTATATATGTATTTCCGTGCCACTGTCTAATCATACGACAATATGATACAACAACAACTTGGTTCATAACTATTTCGACTATAGGTACAATTCAAGAAAATTGGAGAAATTCAATGAGTTTACTCTTTTCTTTTTGAAGTAACTATAATAAACTAGCTTCTTATAAGTTTTTTTCACGATTTCGTCATATCATTTTGGACATGCCATGATCCATACAAAAGTAATTTTAGAAAGAAAAAAAACTAAGTTTCATCTAATGATGATGTAGAAAACATGATGTATTTTATGTGCCATTTTTTAATGATACGACAATATGATAGAACGATACCATTGCTCTTGGTTCATAACTATTTTGACTATAAATACAATTCGAGAAAATTGGAGAAATTTGATTAGCTTACTCTTTTCTTTTTGAAGTAATTCTGATCAACTATTCCCTTATAAGTTCTTGTCACATTTTTGTCATATCATTTTGGATATGCCTTGATCCATACGGAAGTAATTCTCGAAAAAAGTATGCTTAGTTGTATCTATTGATTATATAGAAAACATGATCACGATTGTGTCATTTAATAACTATATATGTATTTCCGTGCCACTGTCTAATCACTAATGATACGACAATATGATACAACAACAACTTGGTTCATAACTATTTCGACTATAGATACAATTCAAGAAAATTGGAGAAATTCAATGAGTTTACTCTTTTCTTTTCACCTTTAAGGTGTCCAACAAAATCTTCTTTTGTAAATGCGTATATGTGTACTATGGGTGTTGAAATGATGACTAGTTGCCATCACAACTTCATAACTGTACTGATTATGACTAATTGAAAAGAACTTGAAATAAGACATTCCTTTTGTAATACAGTACAATTCATATTCTATTTATTGCATTGAAAATTATGCATAGAAATTGAGCAAATTGAAGTGTCATTTTCTTCATTCAAGTTTTTCTGAATTTCATTCAAAGCTTCACCTATATGACTTGTGAATATATTTTGTTTTTGTAAAGATTTGAGACTTATCTAGTGTATCTCCCCATCTTTGTGGTCTATATCATTGCTTGATTTCTTTTTTAATAATTGAGAAATTCTCGAGGGTCAGTGACATAAATTTTGAAACTCGGTGTGATGATATGCATGCCCTTCTATTCTTCTTCACTTAAATATCAAAGTTTTGTTTGAGGTAGGATTCAGGGGGATTCAGACATGCAACGTGTGCATAATCCGCACATCACGTGTACTCCTATCATTGAACCAAAGTTTTAGGGCTAGTGCTAAGTAAAGATAAATATGAAATTCAGAACAATCAAATCATACCAAGGCTACTTTGAATAGTAAAGAATATCTTTGTCACTTTGATTAATCACTAGTAATTGTACAAAAAGTCAATATAATCGGAAAATTCATGAGGCCAATGTCATATATTTTGAAACGTGATGGATAATAGGTCCGCTTTTCCACTCTTTTTCATTTAAACACAAAAAAATTATTCGCGACATAGTTTAGACTCGTGATGTGCTGTCTAATCCACATATCACGCGCTATACTCCTATCATTTGACCAATGCTTTGGGGCCAAACTTAGTTAAAGATAAACATGAAATTCAGAACAATCAAATCATACCAAGGCTATGAACAATAAACGAATATCTTTGTCACTTTGATTAATCATCAGTAGTAATTGTACAAATATGTACAAAAATATCAATATAAGTAAACACTAAAGTCAAAGTTGGAAAAAGAGTAAAAGGGGAAAATAAAAAACTACAACACCTCATCATCCTACGCGTCCCCAAAAAGAACCTTTTTCTTTTTTGAGAGGATCCGACAACTTATGCAGTTACTTTCCAACAAACCTTTTTTTCTTTCTTTTTGAGGATCTGGCGACTTATGCAGGAACTTTCCAACAGACCGGTTGCTCCTTCCAAAACAAAACTCCCAAACTATAGCAAAACTTGGGATTTTGGAGAGGGCTAATCTCTATACTACTTTGTACTTTCCTTTTTTGTACCTATTTATATTTTTTCACAAAATTAATTTACACATAAGGTTGAGATGCATCTTGTATGTGTAGAAAATTTTTGCTTCTTTTGCATAATATCATCATTGTAAACTTTGCTAATATCTTGTGCAATTTTAATAGCATCAGCAGAAGCACCAGCTAGCCCTCTCCTTGTGAAACCAACTGCATATAGCCCAGATTTTCCTTTCCAACAATTTGGAAATGGTGCTTTTGGGAATCCATTCTTGGCAAAGAATTCACTTTCCTATATAAAAATAACAAAATAACATTAGTTCACAATTCAAGAATCTTTTCATAAAAGTTCAATATTAGTCAATTTGACACTCGTACTTGGATAATTTTCTAGTGTTGACCCCCTTAACTCGACCGGTTTTCAGACAAACACCATAACTCGGTCTTATTGATGATGTGTCTTGACCAAGTTAACGTGTCTGTTTGAGAACGGTTGAATTAAAAGGTAAGCATTAGAAACTTGTGCAAGTACAAATAAAAAGAAACATCCAAAAATTTCAACATTTCCCAATTTGACACTCGTACTTGCACTACTTTCTAGTGGTGACCCCTTAAGTCCACAGATTCTCAAACAAACAACGTAAAACTTGGTCTTTTCACCTTTTTTTATGAAAAGACATGTTTTGGCCAAGCTAAGGTGTCTATTTGAGAACCTGTCGACTTAAGGGGCCAGTGTACCATGTTAGTGTAGGTACTAAGCCTAAAAACTAAAAAAGAAATCCAAAATTTAAGAATAGAACATTTTCTCACCTTTAGCCAAAAAGGGACATTGCTGCAATAGCCAGTAGCAAAAACAACAGAATCAATTTCAAGTTTTTCACCATTGACAAGTTCAACGGTGCCACATGAGAACTTCTTGATTCCGGGGACAACATTAATTTTTCTTGATCTAATCTTTTTCAGTGCACCAATGTCCAAAACAGGAGTTTTCCCTTGTGTGTTCTTGAGTTCCAAAGGTCCAATTTTTGGCCTTTTTAGCCCATACTTCTCAATGTTACCAAGAATGAACCATGTCAAAATGAGTAAAATTTTGTCAACTAGCCACAATGGTAGCCATTTCATCATAAACATAGCCAACTCAAATGTTGATTTCCCAAAGATTTCTCTTGGCAATACATGAACCTGAAGAAGAAAAACATGGAAAAAAATTCATTAGTTTCTTTTTTTGGGCAAGTTACACAATTAGCCCCTAGCTGATATACATATATTATACACTAATTATACTGTATACATATATTATACACCCTGTAGCTATTTTTTTGTGTCGGCGGCTATTTTGTGCAAAAGTCCTTCCCCCCCCCCCCCCCCCGCCTTCCCTTCTTTGTGTTTGCTATGAGCAAATTCAAGAAGGATTTAACTTATATACACTTTATAAGTATTTTAACATGTTGTAACTGGTTATCTGCCTTATTCAACTGACTAATCCCGCTTTTTATGAATAATCATTTGTAGCTATTATCTTTTATATGACCTCATAGTGTGCAAATTCTTATACAATAATGTCAGTTATAAGAGTTCAACTTATATACCGACATTGTAAAAGGATTTTACACTATCACGTCACCTAAAAGATAACTACAGATAAATTATCCATAATAAGGGGGATTACGGACCTGAAAAGTAATGCGGGTAACCTGCTACAACAGGTTAAAGTACATTGATTCTATAAAAGAATCTTCACACTGTCGGTGTATATAACTTACCGAGCTACGACAAACCAATGATGGTTGAGCATTATGGTTGCAAAGATCAAGAGAAACTTCCATGCCAGAATTCCCACAACCAACTACAAGAACTTTCTTCCCACTAAACTTCTCACCAGACTTATAATCACAAGCATGAATCACTTCACCTCCAAATTCTTTTAACCCTTCAATATCAGGCACAACTTTCTCAGCATTTTCACCAGTAGCCACAACAAGCCATTGACAAATATACTCAACTTCTGAGCCACTTGATGAAATAGTTTTCACCCTCCACAATTTGCAAGATTGGTCATATTTTGCAAATTGAACACACTCATTGAACATTGGGTTGATGTCAAATTTTCTAGCATATGATTCAAGGTAATCAATGAATTGTTTCTTTGTGGGGTACTCAGGGTAGTGTTGTGGAAATGGGAAGTTGGGTAATTGGCAGAATTGTTTAGGGAGGTGTAGTTTCAATCTATCATAAGTTTTTTTCTGCCATAGAGATGCAATGCAATCTGATTTTTCCAAGATTACAAATGGGATTCCTTGTTCTTTTAAACAAGCTCCCACAGCTAGTCCTGATGGACCTGCACCTACAATAACTGGTCCATTTACCCATACACATCTACTAGAAAAGAAATCTTGATCATTGAAGCTAACCATGTTTTTCTCCATTAGTGAAAAAAATCTACGACTAACTTTGAAAGCAGAACACGAGCCTATTTTTGCAATTGTGGTGTATGAAGTCTTGAAAGAAGAGGAAGTTGGTTTGAGTTTGTTATTGAAATGTTTTTTTCTAGAGAAAAAGATCGACTTCTGACTTTGAAAGCAGAACACGAACCTATTTCCGTTATTCTGGATTTTAATTGAGCAATGGTGGTGGTGTGAGGACTTGAAAGAAGAGGAAGTTGGTTTAAGTTTGTTTTTGAAATGGATTTTTCTTGTGAAAAGTCCACGACCGACTTTGGAAGTAGAACACGAACCTATTTCTACTATTCAGAATTTTTATTGAGCAATGATGGTGGATGACTACTTGAACACGATATAATAAATGATTAAATCTCAGTGAATCGTGTCAGCAAAATCACTAAGTGGATGTATTGAAGTAGTGAATGTTGTAAGGAGAGAGAAGAGAATTGTAGTTTAATTTGAAGGGAATTGGAGGAGGTGGAAGGTGTTTAAATAGAAGTTTTGGTAGTGAGATATATGAAAGGTGCATGTGTTAGAAGGTAGGAAGTTAATGCCTTTTCAAATGGGGTCCTTCTCAAATTATAAGCTCAACTTTGACAACTATTATTTTATTTCAAAGTTAATTAATTAATTCAATAAACTATTTGGATCATACTAAAATATTAAACTATACTCTACACACTTATATTCAAGAATACTGAAAATTCTTTAGAAGGTGAAGCTAAGCTGGCATAGAGGAAGCTGACTTGGACATAGCAAGTATATCCACGTGTATAGGTTGGGGGATTTCTAAGTCGGATTAGCTTATATTCACTAGTAAAAAGGATAGTGCGATGCACGAAGCATGATGTGTTCACGCAGAATTCGAAAAGAGCCACATTTTAAAGGGATGTAATGTAAACAGTCTACATACACTAAAGTGAGCATGCGTCGATGGCTTACTTCACCGCTCGAGTCAATAACCTATAAACCACACGAAACTTTATCGTTGTTCCAAGACTCCTCTTCATTAACTTAAATTCTGACTGCATGAATGATTTGTGTGCTATATATCTGTTTATTTTAACTTGTTATAACAAATTATTGACCATATATTTTATGTTGCATCCCTCATTTTCGAGGTAGCTAGTTCTATTTATTATTGAAAATTGCCTATAATTATCTTTTAAATGACTTGACAGTATAAACTTTTATACATTAGATATTATTATAAGCAATTATTACACTCTCTGTCTCCGTTATATAACACATTATTCTTTTTAGTCTGATTCAAAAAAAATGTTACCTTTCTGTAAATAGAAATAACTTAACTTTAAAATTCTCATTTTACCCTTCATAAAATAATTTTATAGCCATACAAAAATATTTGTTTCAAAGCATAAATTTTAAAAATCATCATTCCTTAAATTTTATGTCAAGTCATACGATACCACATAAGTTAAGAAGGAGGGAGTATATATTATTGTATATTATCATTATATAAAAATCAAAATCTTTTTTATTTGGTGGACCTCATCCTATAGGGCTATCCTAGGGGTAGTCATAACTTAAGTTTTATGTGCTAAAACTTTTTTTAGCCACAAATATGCCCATACGTGCCAGCTGAAAACCATGGCTTACACCACCTTGATTGCCATGTATATTGACCCCACTTTATTTCTTTATCCATTCTTAATACCTTCCTAGCATTTGCCTTAAACAAACATCAAAAATCTCCTTACCTATTGATAAGTAGAGTTTGCGTGTGATTTGTATATAAGAGATATTTTTGTCTTGGTGTATAAGGATCTATCGAAAATAGCATCTCTATTTCATTTATGAGGTAGCGGTACGAACTGCATATACTCTATCGATCTACCCTCCTGTTGTTGTTGTTTAAATTTTGCTCATGTTTTTGATATTTGTGCATTAAAGGACACCACATGGCTCATCAAAAAATAAATGACCCATGTTTAGGCTATTGGATATGGAGTGGCCAATCGGCCCAAACTAATTCCAAAAGAGGGTCGGTCGGCCCAAACTAATTCCAAAAATGGTCAGTCGAAACTGTATCAATATGGTATATGGGTTGTATCAATATGGTATAAGGAGTGTATTGATATGGTACTGGGACTGTATCAAAATGGTATAAAAATTGTATCAATATGGTATATGAACTATATATGCATATGTTTTTCTGTATAAACTATATGAATGTGGCATGGGGACTGTATCATTATGGTATATGGACTGGAAAAAAAAAAGGCACTAGCAGCGACAAAAAGGCCTAAAATGGCTACCTTTTGGAATTGCAAAATCAATGGCTATTTCGTGGAGATAGTTTTGAGCGAAGTGACATTTATGTCCTTTCCCCTAAGATATTATCTTAAGTTGGGTAAGTCGTGATGAATCGGTAGGATAGTTCTCAAACTCTTCGGATTGGTAGAATTTGCGATTGTTCACTAAATTCTGCCGAATTGGCATGACATTATGTTATGACTTATCTAGTTAAATTATTCAAAATTTCTATTGGATCGATTGACATGATATAATTTGTTTGTGTTGTTCAACAAGGTGTTTGTTGAATTTACAATTTCAATTTTGATTAAACTACACCAAAATCGCTCCAAATAATTTCAAATTTGAAATAATGGAGTTTCGAGATTTTTTTAATTAAAGAAAATTACTAAATCAATGTTCGAACTAAAAAAAAATACAAATAATCAACACTCAAACGATTTTAATAACTATTAACTTCGACTTTCCACCCCGAAAGTTGTTCTTAGTGAAAAAGAAACTTAAATGAAAAGGTAAAAACATCAACTACAGTGTATATAATTAAATAAGTGCAACATATGTAAAAACGGGAATAATTTTTTTTAACAACTATTCGTTTTCAAAATTCATTGGCCGGTTAATCCTAGTCCGTTCCGCGCACATATAGGATCCATTAAAGAGAAAACGCTTTTTGTTGGGGTTTCTATATTTTTGAATTTTAAAAGTTGAAACTTCTAATTAAGAGCTGAATGATCTAATGCATTACTACACCCCTTGATGGTAATTTCAAATTAGAAATTCAGGGAAACAATTCAACTTAATATACAGAGAACATAATTAGCCAGAATACCCAAGTGTGACATATTGAAATCTTTATATATTCACTTTGTATAATCGTAGAATTTTGTATAATCAAATTAAGTATCTATATTAGTAGCAGTGGAAGATGTAGCATATAATCAGTAAGTTCAACTAATTTCAATATTTTTCGACCTGAAATATAAATATACATGTAAATAATCACTAAAATTTCAACAAAATTAAAACAGTTTGAACCTATAATTTCAAGTTAAATTATAATGGATTTCAAAAGTAAAATTTGAAAATTGAACTCATCATATTTAACTCCTGAATTTACATATTCATGAGAATACACATCCATCTTTCTGAAATCCTGAATCCACGCGCCTATTGCACCTAGGGGTGGCAATGGGGCGGTGCGGGTACGGGTGCAGTGCGGGTTTTTTCTAAACCCGCAAATTTAAAAACCACCCCGTCCCGCCCCGCATGACCTTTAAACCCACATAAATCCGCCACACACTATACCCGCACCGCACTGCACGGCACCACGTTTTTATTTTTTAAAAAAAAAAATTATAACTCCACTAAAATTTATAATGCTAGTAAGGCCATAGTATATATTTCATCTTACACAAATCAAATAATTATTTAAGTCCTTGCTACAGATATTAAATCACTTTGTCGTACGTTTCTTATTTAATTGAAGGAAAAACCTTTAAACTTTTGTTTTGATATTTTTGAGTTATAAAATTATTAATTTTAGTGTTATATATGTCGTTTTAAGTATCATATAATTTTAAGTGAAGAAAACATATAATTTTAGGTAAATTTATGAGAATAATACTAACTTTTAATTATTTTTTTTTTATTTAAACCCGCATAGACCCGCAACCGCCCCGCCCCACATCATTTAGAAAAAACTTATTTCAACCCTCCCCGCACCCGCACCGCCCCATTGCCATCCCTAATTGCACCCCCACTACTTGGCCCTCTCAAGTGCAAATTCATTGGAAAGTAGAGGGGAGTGCATGTGCATGAGCTTAGTTTTATGAAACTTTCTCTACTTTTCATGACATGATTTGGGAATTGGGAGCTAGCTAGGGCTTTGGACTTTCTTATTAGGTTTTATTAAACATTACAAAATAATACTAATGGCTTTGGAATCATTAAGTACCACCATCAATACATCATTCTTCCAACTTTGCTTTATAGCCGCCATAAGTGGCCAAACCCTAAAACCCAAAAAGTGATGAATAGAAATAAAAAAGGACCCCCCCAAGGAATTATAGAAGATCAAAAAGAAGATCTCATGAGATAACATTATACTGATATTTATGCAAGATTTGATGGTGATGTACAACGAAATGATTCAGGATTTAAGCTTGATTGGTTTAATCATTAAGATTTTTAGTATTAAATTTGTTATATTTAAAACCTACAAACAATTTATTGTAATTCTTATGAATTTTTGCACATAAATATATACTTTATATTTAAATTATTAGATTCAGATAAATCCGATGTTGTAACGTTGTATCCACGTTGGGGGTTATGTGTATGTGTTTGGTACGATCTTGATCCCCACCAACCATCTTTAGCCAGCTTGGTAGTTGATCATTTGGAGGCCAGGGATACTACTTTTAGAATTATTAATATTTTCTTTTCTTTTCAAAAATAATAATAAATTATTATTTATTTATATACAATAATAATATAGAGAAATTTTACAATATGAATATATTTTGACTTGCAGATAAAGTTATATACTCTATAGTGTTATGATTTTTTACACCAATAGTGTAACTTAATCTGTTATACAAAGTTACTTATTGTCTATTCTATGTTACCAATTACAATTACCTTCAATTACTTTTTAGATGATCTGATTGTGTAAATATTTTTTAAAAATCTCATAACGACTCTATGAAGCTAATAATATAATGAAAAAGGGGTAAATATTTAAATGGGAAAAAGTTTTGGTTTTGATGAAATGTATAATGAATTTGTTCACGCGTAAAGTAAAGTTGGAGATTTTTTATGAATTTATATTTTATGCATTGATAGTTTAAAAATATTTATTTAACAAATAATTCTTCATATACCAAAAGGGCTGATATATTTAGAAAAAATGTATAACAAATTGTGGGGTTTCATATGTATATGCATAGTTTTTTTAAAAAAAAAAGTAATTTAGCAGACTATAAAAAGGAAGCCTTGGAGTAACCGTAAATTTGCTGATGTATGACGAGGAGGTCACGGTTCAAGTCGTGAAAACAACCTCTGACAGAACTGCAATATAAGACTGTGTACAAATATAATAAATCTTTGTGGTCCGGTCCTTCCCTGGAGCACCGCGCTGCCCCTTTTAATTTAGTGGACTATACTTCCTATAAGCTTAGGTGCAAACTCTGTCATTCTTTATTCAGCAGAAAGTTGAATTATTAATCAAATACTATTTCTAGGTATCTAATAATTATTAGCTAAAACCCAATAACTTTTTGAAGTTCCACTTGATCATAGTACATGTTCTATTTAAAGTACTACTTTTTAGTTTTTTTATTTGGAATTTTGTACAACATACATTCCCCTCACTAACTTCAAAAAAGAAAATTTCTATATATATGTACATTTCCTCTTGTAGTGTTGTTGGTGTGAAGTTTCCAAGCAAACATGACTCATGGTGAAGATAAGAAAACAAGTGGCAAATTTAACAATATATCATGAATGCCATGAAACACTTGGGGCTGTTTGGTTACTGAATAAGAGTAGAGTTATTCATGTATTAAACTATGTGTGACTTATACAACGTTTGGTATTACTAATTCATATATTACTAATACATGCATAACTCTAACAAGCTACCAAACGAACGCTTGATATTACTAATTCGTGTATTATTAATAGTTGCATAACTCTAACCAGCTACCAAACGACCCCTTCTAGTCTCAAATATTAGTTGTTTTGACAAAATTTCGAAATGTTTGATATTTCAGAAAAATAAGATTTGCTTATTGAGAATGACATACGCCTTCCTCCCCTAATTTTGGGTGTGTACAAGTGGCAGTTAAACGTATATAATGTTGAACAAGCAAACACACGCGCCCTACATGGCAATTCACGTGAGATACACTCGAACTAATTTGTATTATATCATATAAGACCTATGTTTCTACTTATTCAAGTTTATACAAGCTTAAGTGTCTACTTGTGCACATCTAAAGTTGAAGGACTTAAATGTCAGCTGAAGCCAAATTAAATGGCTCGTTTATATATTATGGAAATTCAAATTCCAGTAGCATTTGATGAAGTTATTTCGTGTTTTAATTGTGGGTATTTTTGTTTAAACCTTTTTTGTGCCAAAAGAGTGGCTAAATATTAAATAGCTTTTTAATATTTGATACCAAATGCTAAAAGTGACTATTACCTTTCTCTTCATCCACTCTACTATTCGAATAAATTAAGAAGTACTTGACATTAATTACCTAAACACTGGCCAATTGAACTATACTATAAAATTTAATTTAAATAGTCAATCAATCAGACTATTAAGTTTCCCAAATAAATATTACTCATAATGGATTAAGGAGTCATTTATAGAGATAAGATACAAGCACCCCCTCAAACTATACCCGAAGTTGATATAACACACCTAAACTTTACGGGGGTCCTATTATCCCTCTAAATTTATTTTTTCAGTATTTTTGTGTTCCTTTTTGCTGACGTGACTGCTAAATAGTAGAATTTTTTTGTGCTCCTTTTGTGCTGCCATGATAGCAATGTCAGCACAAAAGGAGCACAAAAATACAGAAAAAATGAGTGTTTTTTTTTTTTTGGGAGGGGGGGGGGAGGAAGGGGGGGGGGGGGAGGGAAGGAGGGTAATAGGATCCCGTAAAGTTTAGGTGTGTCATAGCAACTTCGGATATAGTTTAGGAGTGTACTTGAGCGTTATCTCCTATTTATAATATAAAACTGATAGAGGGCATTATTTACGTAAATTTTAATGTCTTGCCCTTCAAATAGGCTGGTTTTTAATTTTTATCCTTCAAATGGAATATTGATTTTTTACTTTTTATGCCTTTTAGCAATCGAATTTGTGCATAGTGGGGCATAAGTTTTTTAGAAACTGAAGTCATATCAGGACATATATAACTTGTGGAATATTATAATACGATAATATACACTTGTACCTACAAAAAAATTATTACAAAAAGCAAAAATTAAAGACCAACAAAAAATAGGGGCAAAAGTGCAAATGACCCTACATTATTTTATTATGGAATTAGGTTAAGTTATTAATAAAGGGCAACTCGGTGCACTAAGCTCCCGTTATGCGTAGGGTCCGGGGAAGGACCCGAACACAAGGATCTATTGTACGCAATCTTACCTTACATTTCTGTAAAGGATTGTTTCCAAGGTTTGAACCCGTGACCCCCTGGTCATATGGCAGCAACTTTACTAGTTACTCCAAGACTCCCCTTCAGGTTAAGTTATTAATGATTACATAATTCTCTCTTTCTCCAAAATACATATTATTTTTTGTCGATGATTTACTATTAAATTCCTAATCATCATTGCCATACACTAATTCCAGAATCATCCGACTTTTGCATATTGATTACTTGAGAAAAAGTTTACAAAATTACTCAAGCACCTTAATAATATATTCTAAGGCATAACACGTAAATATACCCTTTAACTTGGCCTCAGCTGATATCTATATCCTCTAACTTTGGATGTGCACAAGTAGACGCTTATATAAAATTAAATAAATAGACACATGCATCCTACATAACATCCTACGTGGAGTCTCACGTGAATTGCCCTGAACTAAAAAATAAATTAAACTCACACGTAAGATGACGTATAGAACTAAAAAAAATGAATAAATAAAAGTATCAATCTAGACAATTTTAGACTTTTAGATGAAGCAGAGATCGAGTTCTAGCGTTAGCTATTTCTATTCTAATTTCTTATTATGATTTCTAAGGAAAATTGAAATTAGCTAATTATATTGTCGTTGAATTGCCATAGCTAATAATTTTTTTTGATTATGTATCACTAACTAATACTCTCTCTGTCCCAATTTATATGACACACTTTACTTTTTAGTCGATCCCAAAAAGAATGACATATTTCTATATTTAGTAATAATTTAACTTTAAAATACTTACCCTTAATGAAATGATTTACAACCACACAAATATTTATGACTTATTTTACACCACAAGTTTCAAAAGTCTTCTTTTCTTTCTTAAACTCCGTACCAAGTCAAACTACATCACATAAATTAGAACGAAGGAAGTACTAAATAAGATAAGCTATGAATTTTATTATTTAGCTGCAAAATTTATCCGTCTTTTAATTTTTTGGAAATTTTTTTTGGGGGGGTTGGGTGGGAGTGGGGGGGGGGGGTTAGTAACTATTCATGAGGAAATAGTTGTAAGAGACCATGATAAGTAAATGGTGATGCCATGTTACTTAAAAGCATGGTACTTGCCATAATTTATGTAAGTTGCCTTAGCATGTACCACTAATGCTATTTTTAATCCACTACTTATTTATATGTTAAACAGTTCTAACATTATCTATTTCTATTCTTATTTCATTTCATAGTATGATTTCTAAAGAAAATTGGAATTGGTTACGAATTTCACCGCTAATTTATCACTAAATCGTTCGTAGCTAATAATTTTTTAATAATCTATCGCCAATTCGTTGCTAAATAGAATTTTAGCGATGAATTTTGCTATTTAGCTATAAAATTTATATTTCGTTAGTTCCTACTTTCTCCATTTCAATTTGTTTGACCAACTTTAATTTCTTTGTTAGTTTATTTTTAAAAAAAAATGACCTGTCCTTTTTTTTGCAACTCTTTACTTCAATTTTTCACATGACATATTTAAAACTACAAGATTAAAGGACGTTTTGGTATATTTGACATATTTTTAATTTAAGACCACAATATTCAAAAATCGTCTTTATTTTTTTAAACTCCGTCGCAAGTTAAAACAAGTCAATCAATTTGAAACGGAAAGATTTTTTTTTTTTTAAGCAGTAACTATTCATGAATGAAGAAATAGTTGTGAGAGATCATGATTAGTCAAATGGTGATCCCATGTTACCTAAAAGCATGGTACTTGCCATAATATAAGTTGACTTACAATTACATTAGCACTAATCCTATTCTATATCCATTAATTATGTATTGCGATTTAACTATAACTCTCTAAAACCTAGGTGGAACACTTAAACCGTTGCATTAATATTAGTTTTAGCTTCCCAAGTGGGGGTGAGAAACTTCCGTTGGTTATGTCCTTTAAGTATCGATTCTGTCATTGCATTCGAGTCTATAATATTTAAATCTGCGTTGAACCTAATCAAATTTTTTCCGAACCAACCCCCAATACATTTATTGTCGATGTACAAAACGTAAACTCTTACTTTAATTTTGTGGTCATAATCAATCTTAATCGAACAGATAGGGTGAATCTTTCTCCAAAAAATATTGAATATTTTGATGGTCCATTTCCTTAAAGAAAATGTCAAGTAATGGCCACAAACTTTGAACGTGATAAATTTGCATTATACAATACTATATATCATAGACTAAATTATTTCGAGATTATAACTCTTGAACTAAGTTCTCCTACCTTGGAGCTAGGTTGAATAAAATAATGAAAAAAATTCAGAAATAGCAAACTAGACTCCTTAATTAGAAGACACATAGTAACTTTTTGCTAATTATCCTAAATAGCAATATGTATATGTATTTGATGAGTAATACAACATCAATACATATACAAATACAGTTAAATACCTTATTTTTAGGTAACAACTTGAGTTTTAAAAGGCAAAAAAAATTCAACTTCCTTAAATCGCGTTCACCCAATTAATTAAAGATCAATTGTAGATTCTATTTCTAAAAATAGGAAGCGTTTTCTAATGAGTTTCAAAAACTCAAAATAGGTGTGAATGATAAAAAAAATCTTTTTCTATTTTTCTCTCTCTTTTTTTTTTTTTTCTTTTTCTATTTTTTCCTTCGTTTTTTTTTTCTTTTTTCATCTTTTTTACTGTTTCTTTTTTTCTTTGCATTTTTTTTTGTATTTTCTTTTTTTCCTTATTGTTTCGCTTTTTCTTTTTTTGTCATTTTTTTTCTTTTTTTGGTTTATTTTTTTTCCTTTGCATTTTTTTTTCTTTATTGTTTCGTTTTTTGTTTTTTTTTTTGGTCGTTTTTTCCTTTTTTTTTTCGTTTCTTTTTTTAAAAAAAATTGTTTTTCTCGTTCTTTTTTTTTGATGTATTTTATATTTATTTGTATCAAACTATATATTTTAAATAAATTTATTATTTGAATAGTTTAGCCGTGAATATGTACAATTTATCTTTGATATTTGCATACAAACAAGTATATGTATTAATTGTATTTGCTTGAGTCTAAAATATACAAATATACAATGTATCATTTAATACAAATATATCGTTAGTATTTGTATGTCAAATTTATCATTTGTATTTGCATATACACATGTATCATTTGTATACATATGGTTCAAGTTGTATAAACATGTATCATTTGATGCAAATGTAATATTTTTATTTGTATAATTTATCATTTATATTTGTATTGTTCAATTTGTATCAATAAAATACAATTAGTATTAATGAATATAAATACAAGTGTTCATAGAAAGAAAAATAATAATCGTTCTTCACTTGTTTAAAAATACAAAACGATGCAGTCAACTACAAATTCAAATACAAATAAATGAAATTACAAATACAAATACAATATGCGGTCAACTTAAAAATACAAATACAAAATAGTTCTTTAAAAATACAAGTGTATTGATGAAAATAGAATACAAATACAAATACAATATGCAGTCAATTATAAAATATAAATACAAAATAATTCTTTAAAATACAAGTGCGAATTGTATAAAATATATTTGATGGTGCGAACTATAAAATACAAATATAAGTGCGAACTATAAAATACATACAAATTCAAGTGCGAACTATAAATATAAATATAATTGTATCAACGAATACAAAAATATAAATGATCGTGTGAATACAAATACAATAAGAGATTGTGGTATTTTTATTATTATCCATGACTTGTGTTTGACGTAGCCATATTTTTTGAAAGTGCAAAAAAAATATTTAAAAAAACCAAAAAAATGAGAAAGAAAAAAAAAAGAAAGAGAAATAGAAGCTAGAGATGAAGAGTAAAAAATAGCAAAAAAAAAAAAAGAAACAAAAAAAAACAAAAATAGAAAGAGAAAAAAAAAAGTAGGAAAAGAAAAAAAATGAAAAAGAAAAAAACGAGAAAGAAAAACAAACAAACAAAAAGCGAAATAAAAAAAAAGGAAAAAGGAAAAAAGAAGAAGAAGAAAAAGAAATAAAATCTAGATATAGAAGAGTAAAAAAAATGAAAAGAAATAAACAAAAAAAAATAGAAAAAGAAAAAAAAGAAAAAGAAAAAGAAAAAAAAGGAAAAATCAAAAAAGAAAAAGAACACGAAAAAGGAAAAAAAAAAAAGTAGAAGCAAGAAATAGGATAGAGAGGAAAAAAGTGAAAAGAAAAAAAACAAAAAAGAAAAAAAAATGAATATAGAAAAAAAAAACAAGATGAAAAAACGAAATAAAAACAAGAAAGAAAAAGAAAGAGAAGAAAATGCTACAGATAGAAGAGAGAAAAATAATAGAGGATAACGAGCCACTAAAATATTGTTATTTTGCTATTTCATTTAATTTTTTTAAGATGTTACTATTTAGTTTAATTATGGAGTTAAGTTTGTTAGTCTCTATACTTTTTTTCTAAAATGATTCTATGTTTAACGGTATAAGGTGAAATATCTAGGATAAATTTATACTGTCAATCAAAAACAGTATAAATTTAATCTCAAACTTAATCGTGGAATATTCCATCTTATTCCGCGCATCAAAACCAACCAAAAGAGATAGGTTTTTGGGCATTTGTGCATCAGTCCAGTGCCATAATTACTCATGGAAAGTGACTAACTTGGGGTATCTTGAGATTGAGTCTTATCATCTTCACAATCCCTTAGCTAGCTACCAAATATAGACAAAAATCTTAAGACTAAATAATTTTTTAAAAAACAATTATATGCTATAATTGGGGTGGGTGGTCTTTTTTGGGAGTATATGCAATAAATCTATATTGATGAAACTTAGTTGACTATGATGGGGCCAACATTTTTGTTGTTTGCTAGTTGGATTCTTAAAAATCAAAAAGATTTTTTACACTATCAAGTTTACCATGTGGGAGATGGACAGACATATCCAGTGCTCACTCTTTATTTTAATTAATTAAGTAATTTTTTTTCTTTCTTTTTTTTGTTTATCCTTTTAAAATCTTAAATTATGAAATATTGGAATCTTAATTCTCCTCTTCATCACTGCAAAATTTTATATAACTGAATTAAATGTCTATATTAAAACTAGTAGTGGTGGAGGATATTAACATATTAGTCAATTAATTAAACTCCGCATTTTCAATATAATTTATAAATATATAGGTGAAAATAATAGATCAATCTAGTTTGATATGACACAACAGTACATAATTACAAGACTGAATATAATAAGATAGATGATATAGAGGACTTCCTACGCTTGAAAGCGAGGTTTCACTTATCCCATTGTTCAAATGGACCTCGTGGCATATAACTGAAATGACTCTTGCTAGATAGCCAGTCTTTTTACTCTTTTTACAACCTCATGGACGGACGAAAGAAGGAAAGTTACAGATCGACGCACTCAAAGTAGACATCAAGAAGAAAGTAAGAGCTTCTTAGCCTATAGTACTATATCCATTTTCTTAAAAATCTAGATCTACCCTACATGAAAAAAAAAAAAAACACTAAAATTTCCTATTTGACTCTAAATGGAATATTGACAAAAAATCAATTCACAACTCAATGATAATGGGCATGGAGCTTGGTTTCATAAATATGAACATATGAATCTTTCTATTGTCACCAAGTCAAAAACAAGAATGTAAAACCTTGTGAAAATATGTATTTGGGAGATTGGGAGGGGACCTTATTCTAACTAAGAGCAGGACCAATTACAGGGTGTTTATATGACTTAGGCAGGTGAAATGCACAAGGCTTAACCCATTTTGGGACCATAAATAAAGAGCCTCTTTTGATAGGTCGCGGCTTTGACCTTTTTGGTATCGACATGCTTCTATTATCATGCCTTTTCACTTAAGAGACGTATTCAAAATTTTAAATTAGTGAATAACAATACAAATATGTCGACAATCCCTCGTGTCAATAGTTACAATTGGGGAATGTACACACTTCCTTTGTTGTCACTGAGATCACTTCTTTCATTTGTTTAAGATGTCCTTTTCTAATTCTCTTTCAGTATTTCCCTCATTTAGATTAGTTAAGTGCTCTCCAAAGTCCAAAACAAGATTAGATAGTTTTCTGTCACTCTGCTTTGACTTTTTTGGTATCGACATGTTTCTATTATCGTGCCTTTTCATTTAGAGACGTATTCAAAATTTTAAATCAGTAATAACAGTATAAATATGTCGACAACCCCTCGTGTCAATAGATAGTTACAATTGAGGAATGTACACACTTCCTTTGTTGTCATTGAGATCACTTCTTAATTCATTTGTTTAAGATGTCCTATTCTGATTTTCTGTTACTATTTCCCTTATTTAGATTAATCAAGCTCTATCCAAAGTCCAAAACAAGATTAGATAGTTTCCTATCTATAATTTGATGTAATTTAGATCTAATATTTACCATTTCATTACTTGTTTAAAATTATTCAATGATATACATAGCTTGAGTCGAAGACGGTATATATACATTTCACTTGATGCTTATACACGACACGTGTCCTTAGGGTCTTCGTCGAAACTTCTCCTACTAGCTAGCTCTTTTATGACATGGTGATATGTGTCAAGGGCGGACCTAGTGCAAATGGTTACGGGTTCATGTGAATCTATTAATTTTTATTCCAGAAAATGTATTGAAAATTTTATTAAATGTATAAGAATATTTAGTTTGGAACTCAGTCCATTCGTCCGATTAATATTATAAATTAACTTGAGATTTTTGTAGAAACTCATAAATTTATAAGGCATAATACATAGATAAATACGTCAACTTCAATTGTGCACCCAACTTTTATTGCGATCATCTAGACTCTTCAACTAACACAGGTGAGTCTCAATCGCGAAAATCTCAACTTTGAAAATACACATCTAGACATCTTTAAGGGGGTAGATTTTCAAAGTTAGTGTTTAGTTGCCAGCTAAAGTCAATTTAAGATGTTTGTCTGTGTATTATTCCAATTTAAAATTCTGAATCCGCTTGTGCTGAGTTGATTCTAGTATGAACAAGGAAAGTTCCAAAACAAAAATAAACTTCAAATTGCTCTCCATTTCTAAGTTATAGCCTACACTGTAGCTTCATCGATATTACCTACCAAATAATTTGGCAAGTGGTGAGTCATACACTGACTATTTGAACTCTTCATTAATATTTGTTTTGTACACTGGGCCTGTAATCCAAAAGTCTTGGTGTGCAATTAGTGAGTCTTAGTGGTCCAGTAATGGACCAAAATCCATCAAGCCAATTGAGTCAGATCAAGGAAGGCATGTGAAATCTTCATGGGCTGGCTCAAAGTACAATTACAATTTTTTTTTCAACAAATTACAGCTTATCAATGTGGATAGGGGTGTCAAAAAAATATGAAAAACCGACCGAACCTAACCGTACCGAATCGAATTCTTATCATTTTTTCAATAAAACCGTGGACTTTTATTTAAACATATAACCGTCCCGAACAATTGGGATGGTTTTTTTAATTTATAAAAAAAAAACGAAAAATTCCCGAACCGAACCGAATAACTTTACATATATGCAAATATATTTTTTATATTAACAATATATTAAATTTAATATATAAATATATTTTATAAAAAAAATTTAAAATATAAAATATACTCTAGGTCCTAGGCCACTGGTGACACCCCTATTTGGGCCTTTGCCCTTTAATTAACTTTTAATTAATTAGGTTTAAAAATTAAAAGGATATACTATAATGGATACTCCATCAAACAATACGGAAAAACCCATGCAAACACTCTTATTGAAAGTTTGAGATCAAACAATACGGCAACAAGATTTTACATACTTGGCTTCTTGATGAAGAGTTGAAGTGCTTCTCCAAGAAAAAATTTCAAGTTTCACGTCACGATGATGCCTTCATTTTTGTGTTGCTAAATGCTTCTCGATAGTTAATCAACATATAGTAGAAGAACTGCAAAACTACAAAATGTGTTTTTCCTTCTATGGACTTTATTGAGTTGATTCCTTTTAGTAATAAAGAAAAGTTTTAATAATGGTGTATTTTGAGGTGAAATTATAAAAGTAAAAAAAAAAAACGAAAATTAACCGAACCGTACCGATACCGAAGAAAAACCGAGATGATGGAATGGTTTTGAAAAGTCTAATTTTGGTTATATAAAATAAAATAACCGAAAAATTGGTATGGTATAAATTTTATAAAATAACCGCCCGAACCGTACCATTGACACCCCTAAATGTGGAGTACCAAAATGGGCTAATTATCTAACCATCCAAACTTACACAATATATTTATTAAAGGCATAATAGATAAATGTGCCCATTAACTTGACTTCAGCTTACATCTATGTCTTTCAACTTTGGGTGTGCACGAGTAGACAGTTAAACTTGTATAGAGTCGAACAAATCGACACATGTGTCCTATGTCACGTCCTAAATGGTCATTTCGCATCCTACATGTATTATGCCACATAGGACGTGCGTGTCTACTTGTTCAACTTTATACAAGTTTAAGTGTCTACTTGTGCACTTTCAAAGTTGAAGGGTATAGATGTCAGTTGAGACCAAGTTAAATGACATGTTTATGTATTATGCCTTTATTAAATATAAAGATACTTTCAAAACAATTATCAAATATAGTTACACTTTGGGTTTTCTAGCAATACCCAATGGACATGCTCATCCAATTTCTCCCCTCGCCTTTGGCAGTTCGATGCACTAAAACTCCCCTTATGTTCGGTGTCTGAGAAAGGACCAAATCACAAGGATTTATTATATGCAATCTTACCTCACATTTCTGCAAGCGGTTTCTTCTACGGCTTGAACCCGTGACCTCCTGGTCACATGGCCTTGCCTTCTCCTCCCTAAAACCCTCTTAATTCCGTAATGAACCACTATTTTTCGTCGTTCATTTCACCTTCCTCGATCAAGTTCAAGTCATCAAATCACTACAACCATCACACACACAAAAAAGATTGCCAAACTTGGAGAAGAAATTTTAATCCACCAGAGTAATAGAAAGAACAAAAGTGAATGAAAATTACATTTTGTAGATGCTTCGTTGTTGCTATTGTTAGTCTGTATATGCTAAATCATCATTAGTGTCATATTTTTATGTTGTATTTTAATTAAATAATTACATTGTATATAAATGAATGTTGCATACAAAATTTTATAATGTATACGGATGAATGTTTTGTATATGCTATATCATTTTTTTTTTAATGAATGTTGCATATCCTTCACAATCAATTGTATGTTGTGTATCTAACGCGACTATATGCTCATCTCAATACATGACCTTGATACAACTAGGTTAAGTGACTATAATTATCGCGATTTTTGTGTATCCAGCGCGATGGTATACTCTCAAGAACACACTTGTATTCATGAGTTCAATCGTATCCCATATCAACAATGTATTTATTTGCTCAACCTAGTTGTAAGTGTGATGGTGTTGGGGTGTATTAAAAGTATGCTATATATGGTAATGCAACTCATACAGAGCACGAATACAATGTATTTCGTTTGCGCGTGGATATAGTGTATCCAGCGAAATTGTATGTCTTGATTGAGCAAACAGATACAATGTATCCAACAAAGTTGTATATGTTGATAAAACTAAGTTAAGCAAACTGATATAGTTTATCCAACGAAATTGATACAGCAAAGCGAATGAAAACAAGTGATAAAACAGTAAAACGAATGAAAACAAGTGATAAAAGTTGGTAACAATTGACACAATTGAGTGAATAAATACAAATGAAATTAAAGAGAATCAATACAAGTGTTACAAGCTGGTAAAACTTCATACAAGTGAATTTTGAAGTTGTAGCTAGATTGTAGATGTGTCGTATCTTGAATATTTCTATGTTGTATCTTTTGAAGTCTTGTAGCTAGGATGTATCTGGAGGGTTTCTAGTTTGTATATCGAGATCTAAATTTATGATTGTGATGATACAAGTGTATCTCATAAAATATAAGTGATACATTGATACACCGATACACGGATACAGAGTGAACTGATGTATCATTGATACAAATTGAATTGTTATATCACTGATACAACAGGAATTCTAGAAAATTATATATAGTGAGAATTTCAACACTTTTCCTACGTTTTGGCATTAGCCAAACTATCGCTATGTTTGATAATTAGGAGGCATCAAAGTACCACTATTTATGAAATTTCCTCTAGCAAAATATCCCAGATATTATTACAACTTGATTAGGCATCGATGCAGAGACGAAATGAAGTCGTATATGTTGATGACATATTCGAGCATGAACTCAGAGGCGTAATGAAGTCATACTTGTTGAAGATATATTTAAACATAGACTCACAAAAAGCCTAACAGAGTCGTACTTGCTGAAAATATATATTGAGCATGGACTAAAGAGCGCGATGAGGATAGTAAAAGGGCAACCCTGTGCGCTGAAGCTCCTGCTATGCGCGATGAGGATAGTACGAATACAAAATGAATAGTGGTGATTTGATGGTATCGTGGTACTTTAAGAGTAAGGAACCAAGTGTGATGATGATACAAGTCAAAGAAGTGGTGCTATTTAAATTTAGTTTTTGTATTTATGACTTGCTGGTATGATTGGAAACGAGTCAAGAGAGCTACTTTAACTGTCAAAGGAGCGGGACAACTCGAGTTTGACGAGAAGCAGGGATGTAATTTCAAAGAGGCTCGACTGGACCAAGAACTAGACAGAAGACAGACCCCACTGTGATACCCCGTGCAAGTTATAGTTAATAACGTGAAAGAAGTCTTTAGATCCTTGCTATTGAGCTTGCCTTAGCCTTAGTTTACAAGGAAGCTTGGTCGTACTTAGAAAAGAATGGTTCTAGAGTAGGCGTCAAGCTAAGTACTAATGCTGAGAAGTCCAACATATTTTGTGCAAACATGGATGTAAAAGAGGGGCTTTGCCATTTGGGTACCTTGGAGTCCCAATCTCAGCTAGATTACTCAAGATTGATTGTGAAGTACTGATAGATAAGCTGACCAACAGAATTCGTAGCCGGAGTTCAAGAAACCTTTCATATGCTGGACAGGTAATAATAGTCAATGCAGGGCCGCTTCATGTACATAGCTACTGGTCCCCTATGTTTCTTATGCCAAAACAGGTGCTAAAAGGTATCACAGCTTTTTGCCGGAATTTTCTATGGACTGGACAGATCGCTACTAATAGAGCCCCATCAAAAAAAGAAGGTGGTTTGCTATTAACAAAGTGCATCACTTGACAGCTGCTGAGTAAACATAGTTTTATATGTTGGCTGTCCTTACATGGAAGATTATTGACAAAGGATAGGTTACTGAGAATAGGCATTAGCCAGGATGATAAAAGCCTCGTATGTGGCACAGGAATAGAAACAATAGAGCACTTGTCCTTTGAGTGTGAATACTCAAGAACCTGTCTACTTGACATGCTGCAATGGCTGGGGAATGGAACTCAGAGATTGGATTTTAAAGGAATTTGGCGACGACTGGATAGAAGCACCAAAGGCAGAGGATGCAGAGACTTAGTGATGTTGGATTTAGCAGCACTAGTGTACAAAAAATAGATTTATTCTATACAATAGGAATTCTAAGGAAATAAGCCTTTACAAAAAACCTTGATCCACACCTAAACACCGATTCTCCAAAATGGATAACAAAAAGAGACCTTAAATAAAAGGGAGTAAAATTTTAAACCCATTACAGTCGAACAATATCATTTGGACGCTATAGCAAAATAATATTATAGAGAACACACAACATAACATAACATGAAAAACCGATTCCAAAGAACAATTGCCTGTCATAGTGAAAAGATGATACAGAGGATGACGGTTGCACTATGGTATCACTGGCAGAACGAGCCCGAACTCTCAGCCTGTGGAAGAACACACATATCAACACTTCAACACTATAAAATTATTATCAGGAACAAAAATTTCTTGAAGCCATAGGGACATCAAGGCTGCAAAGAAACTTCACATAATTGCGCAATTAATTTTACAAATGGTTTCAATTCCACGCAAAAGATTTGTTCTCTAGATGGTGTTTCTTGCATTCTACCTCCCTCCCACTTGTTTTTTCTATTGAAAAATTTAGGACTTGGACTCGCTTACAATTGCCAGACCCTTGCATAATTCAGATAAAACATCATTCCTAAATGTAAAACCATTAAAAATATGTAACGGGGACATGGACAATTCACCTTGTTAATTACTTGCCGTATTTTCAGCCTATTGCACCAAGTCCGTGCCTTCATCGGTGACATGGTGCGGAATACAGAATATGTATAGTCAGGCATTGTTAAGCCAAAGTAAAAAAATTAAATACTTACTATCCTTTTGTTATCATAGAAAACAAAAATACTTGTTTAAACATATTAGCAACAGGTTCCAATCTTTTTGGAATTCTGCGGAATAGCCTATATATTTGAGATAAATCCTCTACCCGAGTGAACAAAAGAGAGTGTAGCTGTGATACATCCCAAGATGCCTCAAGAATCTGCACTCCTAGCCAAGGTAAGCAGTTCAAGGATTTTACTTCAAACTGAAACCTTGGAGGCTTAGAAGGGTCATGGAAGGAAGGCTGAAGGCCAACAACATGCTGAAACGGAGCCGAGGAGAAGTTGGCGGAAGAGACAGCCACTGCCGGAATGGAGCCAAGCCCGGTCCGTGAAGGTCACGTACAACCCATACCGGGGAACCATACTCGGAGAAAAGGGAAGCTTAAACACCACCAAGCCCGGTCATGCATCAATAGTGCCTCATACGGACCCGGGAATTCACATACAGTCCATATACTATACCGGACAGTCTATCCGGATTCTCATCCTCGGCAATGCATACAGATGGAGAATGTCACATGCTGTCCGTATGCCAATCACAAGCAGAGTTCTTTGCTCCATGTGCATTATTTTCATATGCCACTTGGGGATTTTTTGTAATAGACCTCTTAGGTATCCTAAAACTATAAATAGCTGAAAGTAGCCCATTTGGACCGAGATCATGTTGATTGATGTATTGAGTACACTCTTGGGAAAGTTGGGGCTATAGCTTTTGTTGTTAGACAGTGTTGATAGGGTGGCTTGCTTGAGAAATCATTCCTCTTGAGGGTTATCTTAGATAGACCGCTTGCTTGAGGAAGCTTTCCTCTTGAGGATAGTCTTATAAATTTAGTTCTTGTTTTTGGATTGTTAATAAAAGGTTTTGGTTTTCATATAATCATTATTGTCTATTAGTTCCTTATGTGTGTCTATCATCTATCTTTTATATCTTATTTAGAACTTAGGGATTCTTTAATTTCCGCACTATCCGGTTCGTATCAAGCCGGAAGGGCAGGAGAGAGAGAGAGCATCAAATATCATTTAAATCGGAACTACCAGAAAACCAATAGTGAAAAGTAAAACAAGGAATCAATACCTTGTCATCTCTAAGCAAAGCTCGGGATCCAGAATGCTCCATCTCAAGTAACTGATTGGTATAGACAACCAATAATTCATCTTTCACTTTCTGCAGCATAAATTTGGTCTCAGCATTGAAAACAAATCCAACTAAAGGAACATTTTCAACATGAAGAATGTCTGAATTTTCAGCATTCTAAGTCAATTTATTAAGCGAATACATTAAAGAGAAAACAAACAATAATATTATAAAATATTATTGGCCGACCACCAACACGCACCAACGAAGATTTGGCTGCTACTAACATAACAAAAATAAGAAACAAAGTCCCCTCTTCTCCAAAAAGAAAAGAATGGTAAATTTCAATGCTGACCTCCAGAAGTTTTGTCTCGCTACTAACATGGAGATAATGAGACACTCTATCCTTCTCTTTCTTCAAACACTCTTCCACCTGTGTTAGCAAAGCATGGGTATCACATTTACTCCAGCTACTTTTAAAGCAATGACCAAATATTTATGGAGAAAATTATAAAAATGAGTTGTACCTTCAACATATAATCCGGATAAGAATCTTCCACAATCCACCTTGAAGCTTTTCGAGAATAATAAGATGCAGTATCTCTAAGCATTGCATCTTCGAAGCCATTCACATAATACTCCATTTCCCCATTCCCAATTTCAACAAATATATCACGAACATTTTTCAATAAAGCTCTATCAATCTGCTCGCCCTCACGTTCTTTTTCAATCTGATACAAGCTAACTCTTAATCAGACCCTCATAATGAGCAAATAGTATCAAAAAACTTGGGGTAAATGAAAAGGGGGGGAAACGAGAAACAAAAATAAGAGACGTGATACTTGCCAACACAATAACTGCATTTATAGCTTTATCGCGCACCTCCTGATAAACCTATTGTCAACAAAAACTCGAATAAGTTGCCCAAATAATAAACATATGACGAATGCTTATGCTGCCCATAATTATATTAGGATTGCCAAGATACAAACCAAATTGCGGAAACACGTCAGACCAACTTCTTTCAGTGTAGGTCGAGAGTTCCAGGGAATAAAATGCACGTTGAGATACTGGAAGAACCGTGAGAGCCACATGACCATAAGGTTATGATTCTCCCATCTCTTCACAAGTTCCCTCAACATTAACTCAGCAACATGTTTTTCTCTTAAAGCAGGCAGAACCTAATAAAGAATACAAACAAATTACAAAATTGAACAGCGATTAGCAAACCAACTAGAAAAAATTCAATAATGTAGCATGTATCCTATACAAATTAGATGAAGTAATGTCGACTAGCTTGTGTCAGTTATACCAATACAAGAGCACCAAAATCATCTAGACAAAACTCAAGTTCTATTCGTTAATGCCTAATTAAAAGTACAACTCGGCCAAAAGGTCCACTAATTTGCATGAATATGTTGGCCTAATTATCATAAGCTATGTTGCTCGGACTCTCCAGAAATACTGTAGCATTAGTGACGAATCCTTCAAAAATGCCCTACTTTTGGAGGATCCGACCCGCACCCGATGAATACTTTTGAAGAATCCGAACAACATATATCATAAGAGAGAAAGGTTATGCTTCTTACAGTAGAATTGATGTATTCATCAATTGCTTCCTTGTACTTATTATACAGCTTCTGAGCATAAACAGGCGTCTCGCAACACATATTATATATATTTCTTCACTTCAAATTAAGGAGAAGCTTCCTCCCGAGGGCGGATGTAACATTTAGCTGCAGGAATTCCAACACGGAAAATATATATAACACTACTAAGATTTCAATCAATATTAGATTAGAACTCTTGATTTTAACATTACAATGAATTCAACGATGAAAATCCTAAAAGTTGAACCCATTAAGTTAAAATCTTGAGAATGCTTCTGCTTCCTCCCATGACAAGAGTGCAGGTTTACCACATTTTAAAGATTACAAATATAATACAGAGTATACATACGAAAAAATACTATTTCATATATTAAGACAAACTTCAAGAACAAAGAATGTTAAGGATACGTGTATATCATCATGTATTCTTCAGCGCCGAATGATTCTTGTTGTCCTTCTAGAATTCTCTTCAATTTTTTGATTCCCTGCTGCATAAAAGCCCATCCTTCCTCAAAATCAATTATCTCCGACTGGCACATTTCCATCTTAGAAGCACACATTTTATTATAACCTGAATATGACAAATCGAAAACCACACATATAATAATCACACAACACTACACCATATTACAAGCATCATAAGGAAAACAAAGCCTATCCCATGCCAACTACCAATAAACAATTTCAATCCAACTTTCAAGAAAAATAGCATCTGTGTACACAGGTGAAAGCAACAAGCAGCGAAGCCAAGAGTGTCAATAAAGCGGATTGAGAACCATGAAGTCATTCAAATCTCAGGGAAGAAAAAAACACTTGGTGATTTCTTCCCCTATGTCCAAGCCTTGGTGGACAAAGGTACCACGTGAAATTAATCGAGGTGCATACGAGTAGGCCCAAACACCAACAACAACAACAACAACAACAACAACAATATACCTAGTGTAAGCCCATTAGCGTACCTAACCTTTACCTTTGGGAGATGTTTGTAACTTCGAATAAATAGTCTTTATTGCTACTTTGTGGGTGTCTTGCCTCTTTTCGTATATAGCGATGTGTTATCTCTTCTTGTTGTTTGTTTTTATGACTTTTGTTTGTTATTGTTATCTGTTCTAAGCCGGGGGTCTATCGGAAATAGCCTGTCTACTTCATCTGAGGTAGTGGTATGGACTGCGTACACTTTACCCTCCCCAGACCCCACTTGGTGGGAATACACTGGGTATGTTGTTGTTGTTGTTGTTGTACAGAGTAGAGTAGACTGACACCTTGCCTCTCCCACATAAAAGTGTGACAACACTCGGCTACCTACTACCTTTTACCCTAATTCTCGGCCTCTACACCTTCATATCTGGGGTCATGTCCTCAATTAGCTGAAGATGTGTCATGTCTTGTCTAATCACCTTCCCCAATTCTTCTTCGGCCTACCTCTACCGCTCCTAAAACATGCTACAGTCAACCTATCACACCTCCTAATTACTGCATCAGTGCACCTCCTCTTCTCATGTCCGAACAATCTCAGTTGGTCCAAACACCACATTTATTTTTAAAAAGAAATAAGCAGCAACTTCTCGATTAATAATTGTTTGAGCATACAATGTCAATTTAACTTCCAATAACAAAGAAGATAAACACCATCAACGCACACAAGTTACAGCAAAAAGAAGATATAGTTTATTACAATGTCGAATTCTGCATATACAAAACTAATGCCCCATCTTCTCCTTCGACAAGGCAGGTGAAAAGGAAAAGTAGTGAGGTTTTAGGAAGGTGGGAATTAGTGATATTAGCGAACTGATCTCTATGCTTGAGCCATAAATGATGCTAACTCACCTACTTGTGTAAAAGACGGATTTTTCGAGATTGGAATTGGAAGAAAAAGATTTAAGCGATTGCATCGGATTCTACGCAATAATTGAAATAGAGGAATCTGGGATGAATCTCCCCGATGATTAGAAATAGAAAGCGCAAAAATGATTTTCAATATTTTGCCTATGTACAACCACAACGTACCAAGTATTCTAATTGGATTAGCTATTCATACCTAATTTATTGAATGGTCACAGAACCTCTGAACTATCATGAACTCTTTGCGTCACGTTAACTCATTTTTAAGACTTTTTTAATCTCTTACATGCCTCTCAACAAGTTATCTCAAACATTTTTGAGACATATGCAATCGATGGTTTTTAATCTAAAGCGAGTTATAGTCAAGTCGTAATAGGACACACAATAAACTAGTCTAGGCATGAAATTTGTAAATGGAGATATATTAGAGGGATATTTAATTTGTTCATTCTATAAAAAAAGGCCTAGAATCACATGCACTTTTTTTTTTCCCAAAATTCCAATTCAATTTGATGTTAAAGAATTTTAGCATGATATTTAACCCTAGCGACAATAAAAAGCACAAGAATCCACGAATCGAATCCACGAATCAAAGCTTAATTCAGAATTTCCGAAATGCTTAACTGAGAAAAGGATCAATTACCGAGATCTTTGGAAAATTTAGGCTCTCCTGGAAGGAATTCAAAAATGGAGTATTGTGTGTTCAATTTAATTCAACTACAGTCAATCATAAGTCTTTTGTAAACTTAGCCCTTATAACCTTTTTTTTTTTAGCAATCTAATTTAGTTTTAATTAATATTGGTTGACTTCATTTTGGTGGCGTACCTCTAATAAGAGGCCACGTGGAAAAAATAATTTTACAAAATTGGATATGTTTTTTGTTAAAATATAAAGGCACGAATGAACCCTTTTTGTGGCGGTAGTGGCATGGTTGAGCCAAACTATTAACGAGTGGCATGGATGAACCAATTCTAACAGTTTGATGACATATTTGAGTCTTTTTCGATTCTTATATTACCAAAACAAAAAAATCTACAACGGGTAAGTTTACAAAAAGCCTTATGACTAACTGTAGTTGAATTCAATTGAACACAAAATACTCCATTTTTGAATTCTTTCTAGGAAAGCCTAAATTATCAAAAGATCTCGGTGATCGATCCTTTTCTCGGGTAAGCATTTTGGAAACTCCGAATTCAGCTTTGATTCATGCATTCTTGTGCTTTTTATTGTTGCTAGGGTTTAATACCTTGCTAAAAATCCTTAGCATTAAATTGAATTGGAATTATGGAAAAAGAAAAGTGCATGTGATTCTAGGTCTTTTTGTATAGAATGAACAAATTAAATATCCCCCTAATATATCTCCATTTGCGAGTTTCATGCCTAAACTAGTTTATTGTGTGTCCTGTTACGACTTGACTATAACTTCCTTTAGATTAAAAACCCTCAATTGAATACGTCTCAAAATGTTTGAGATAACTTGTTGAGAGGCACATAAGAGATGGAAAAAGTTTAATAGTTCAGAGGTTCCGTGAACACTCAATAAATTAGGTATGAATATCTAAATCCAATTAGAATGCTTGGTACTTTGTGGTAGTACATATGCAAAGTATTGAAAATCGTATTAACTCTTTCTATTTCTAACCATTAGGGAGATTCATCCCAGATTTCCTTATTTTAATTGTTGCGGAGAATCTGATGCAATTATTTCAGTCTTTTTCTAAGAAAGAAGAAGTCGTCTTGTATGAAAGGAAGTGAGTTGAAAGCCTCATTTGTGGCTCAAGTGTAGAGATCAGTTCCCTATTTCAATTGTTGCAGAGAATCAGATGCAATCATTTCAATCTTTTTCTAAGAAAGAAAAATTCGTCTTTTACGAAAGGAAGTGATCTTGAAAGACCTCATTTGTGGCTCAAGTGTAGAGATCAGCTCGCTAATATCACTAATTCTCATCTTCCTATGCCCTTACTACTTTTCCTTTTGCACCTGCCTTGTCAAAGTAGAAGATGTCGCATTAGTTCGAAAATACTATCTTAAAGTGGAGAATCGACATCTCCCTAACAGGGCATTCTATGCATCTTCAGTTAGTTTTCCCCCGCCTCCTACTATCTAATAGTTCGATGGCATAGTTGAGTCTTTTCCCTATAATTAACCATCTTTAAGGACATAAAATTTTTAAGATCACCTATATATAGAGATCTTGACCAAATAGTTTGATACTTCAATACACTTTTTGTTTCTATACCAAGTTGTCTTGTGACTAGGATTGGATGTTCCGACAGTTCGAAGTGGATATAAAAATTTCGGTTAGGATTTAGGTTTTTGGATGAAAGAAATTACAATTAAAATACATCCAAGCAATCTTGGATTGGATCGGATTTCTTCAGTCCGGTGTCTAATTAATCGGCTTGAAAATGTTGAATTTTAAGTTTTGAGCATAGTTTGTTGTTTATTGTGTTTCGACTACTGCACTATTTTGTTGTTTTTTTATTATAACCGTGGTGTCCAGGCCAGTTTGCGCGCACCTCGACTAATTCCACGGGATCCCTTTCACCTCCCACTAGCAACAGGTACCAGGTAACTCTGTCCACTAAGGCTAGAACATATGGGAAGAAATCACCTAGTATTTGTCCCTGTTGGGGATTGAACCTGAGACCTCATGGTGCTCAACCCAATTTCATTGAACCACTAGGCCACACCCTTGGGTGTTGTTGTTATTGTTTCATTCTTGTAGACTTCGCATTGTTTCTTTGTTAGTTGCTATATTTTCTTTACTGTTTCCTTCTACTTTGTACCTAAATTTGATGCGTACACTCTACCCTCCCCAGAGCTCATTACGTATGTTGTTGTTGTTGAGCCTGTAAGATAAGAGCTTTATTCCAGTCAAATGCCTTAGTAAATCCTCATTCCCACCAACATCCAAATAAAGAATTCATGCAAGCAATGGTACCATGTTATCAAGGAAATGCAATAGAAAAGCATTAATAAAGCTTTAACATAAGCCCTCTTTGTTACCACTGTAGTAGACCAGAGAATATAGATCATATCTTCCTCTATTGGAAAAGAGCCAAATTATTCTGGAGGAAAATTGGAATGGAGGACAGCTTGAATAGGGTGAAGAACTCCATACAACACTGGTTTGTTTCACTACATAGCATAAAGAAGCATAAGTTAGAGAACCTAATTGAATGGGAGACAATCCTCCCATTCTACTTATGGAACATTTGGTTAACTATGAATACTCCCGTCTCCGTTAATACAACAGAGCCATAAAATATATAACACTTTCAGGAAAAGGAAGGATAAAACCACTCCAATATATCAATATATTAAATGGGAACCCCCGATAACTGGATATAAAGTTAACATGAACGGCTCTTCTTTAGGAAAACCAGGGGGTGGCATCATAAGAGAGATGCAAGGACACTGGCTAATTGGTTTTATGGCAGTCTTCAGCATGTCACAAATACGATAGCAGAACTAACGGCTCTTGTGCATGGCCTCAAGCTAGCACTTAGAGAACAGCTAACTCCCCTAACTATCAATGTTGATTCGGAGGTAATTCTAAATCTAATGAAAAATAATCATCCCACGTATGCTAACTTAATCTTTGAATGCAGGGAGCTGCTTCACCCGTCCATACTACATAGTTATCGAGAGACAAACAAGATGGCAGATGCACTAGCTAAAGAAGGAGCACATGCCAACTATTATAGTAATATCGTAGAATGGACCATTGTTTGTTACCCATATGTTGGTAGTAGACAAAGTAAGAACTACTTTTGTAAGGCCCAAGAGGCCAGTATTCACATCTTTTTGTTATGATGCTACTACTACAGCTACAACTAGTACTGCTATATCATCTAGGATGATTCCTACTGTACTCCAACCAGGCCTCTTCTCTTGTACTGATGCATATTAACTTATTACTATGACTATCTATTTTACAAAAAAAAAACAAAAAAACTTTAAATATAATTAGTATGACATTGTAAATCATATCAATATAAAAAGTACTCTCAAGGTATAACAGTTTCAGATTTTCGGATATCCGAGATCCGAATTCCCCAAATTCGAAATCCAATCAGAAATCCTAATATTTTAGCAATTGAATCTGAATCCAGTCCGTAATCTGAAAATTTAAGCAAAAATGAAAAACAGATTTCTGATTTGCCCCAACTATGCCCCGCACCTACCTATGATATGCCTAATTTGTTTTCAAATAAAGCTCACTTGAACAGTTGAGGGCAGATTGATTTAAAGCCCTTGCTGAGGATAAATATATTTTAGCATGGCCTCACAAAAAGCATAAGTGCATAACAGAGTCATACTAGCCAAATATATATATATATATTGAGCATGGACTAATGAGTGCTTACGTAACTTGGGTCTATTATTCAAGAAAATGGGAGATTGACGATGATGTCACACAACGTATTGGTGCATGGTGGATGAAATAGAGGTCGCATCAGGAGTCCCGTGTGATAAGAATGTTCCAACAAAACTTAAAGGCAAGTTCTACAAAGCGGTAGTTAAAATGTCTATGTTGTATGGCGTGAAGTGTAGGCCAGTCCCACATCCAGAAGATGAAAGTTGCGCAAATGAGGATGTTGAGATGGATGTGTCGGCTTACAAGGAAAGATAAGATTAGAAATGAAGATATTTGGGACAACGAAGGAGTAGCCTCGATAGAGGAAAAGATACAGGAAACGAGACTGAGATGGTTCGAACATGTGAAGAGGAGATGCCTCAGGCGGAGGTGCGAGAGGTTGACTATAGATGGTTTTAGTTGAGGTAGAGGTAGGCAGGAGAAATATTGAGGAGAGGTGATTAGACATGATATGGCATAGCTTATCGAGGACATGACCTTAAATAGGAGGTTATGGAGGACACGGATTAGGGATGAAGTTTAGTTAGATAGTTAAGCATTGTCTCGCTTATCCTTCCATACTATTAAGTTGTAGTATTAATATTGTAGTTTCTTGTTTTTTGAGTTTGTTTACTAGCTGTTGTTTCTTGTACTTCGTATTTTCACCATGGCTTCTTCACTTCGCTATTTCTTTTCCTACACGGCTTTGGACTATTTTTTTCTCCTTGAGCTAAGGGTATATCGGAAACTACCTCTCTACCTCCAAGGTAGGGGTTAGGTCTGAATACACTCTACCCTCATCAGACCCGATTTTGTGAGATTAACTGGGTATGTTGTTGTTGTTGAACTAAAGAGCACAGCACTAAAGAGTCACAAGGATAGTACAGATAGTGAAAGAGTAATGTGTAAATCAAATTATATGCATATTAATATTGCAGTAAGAGCAGATAAAGATGACACTTAGCAACATGAGTTGCGGTTTGGAAGTGTCGTGGTATTTTATCTTTTACCAAAGCTCGGAATCCCGAATGCTACTTCTCAAGTAACTGATTGAAATACAAAACCAATAATCCATTTTTCACTTTCTGCAGCACAAATTTGGTCTCAGAATCGAAAACGAATCCAACTAAAGGAAGATTTTCAACATAAAGAAGTTTTGAATTTTGAGCATTCCAAGTCAAGTATCTATAAGATGAATACTTATAAAGCAAAGACATGAACAATAAGTGCAGCGTAGAAATATGAGATTGTTAACTTAGCTTCTCATGTTATATTTCCTTGAACAAAAATAAAACTACCATTCACCAACCACCACCTCGCACCAACGAAGAAGATGTGCTTTAAGTAATACAACACTTAAGATTTGTCTGTGCCTGACTAATATCACAAAAACAAGAAGCGAAGTCTCCTCTGCTCCAAAAGACAATAAGGGTAAATTTCAATGCTGACCTCCAGAAGTTTTGTCTCGCCAATAACGTGGAGATAAAGAGACATTCTATCCTTCTCTTTCTTCAAGAATTCTTCTGCCTGTGTTAGCAAAGCATGTCTATCACAATTTACTCAGGCAACTTAAAGCAATAACCAACTATTTATTGAGAAAATTATAATCCTGATAAGAATCTTCCACGATCCAACTTGAATCTTTTTTGAGAATAATCAGCTGCAGTATCTCTAAGCATTGCATCTTTGAAGTCATTCACATAATAATCCATCCCCCACTTCCAATTCCAACAAATATATCAAAACCGTTCTTCAATAAAGCTCTATCAATTTGCTCACTCTGAAGTTCATTTTCAATCTGATACAAGCTAAAGCTAACTCTTAATCAGACCCTCATAACTAGTAAATAGTATAACAAGACTTGGGGTAAGTGAAACGGGGGGAAAGCGAGAAACAAAAATAAGAGATATGATACTTGCCATCACAATAACTGCATTTATAGCTTTGTATCCATTCTTGTTGGGTACTAGTCTGTTTCTTATTCAGGAACATGTTTCTTCTGTATTTGCACTCTTGTTGAACCTGTTCAAGTAGTAGCATAGGTCTGGTCACCTTGGACTCCCAGAGGGCAGTATTCCTGACCTTCCATATGTGACACACCAAGCCAGTCAATGCAGCTATCACTAGTTCACGGCATCTAGCTAGCTGTCCCCAAATTCCCAGCACCTCTCAATTCTTGATCCTTATGCCTACCCACTCTAGTAATCTGCTAATGCATTGTTGTGAGAAGATGCATTCAAAAAATAAATGTTTTGTCGTCCCCACATAGTAAGCACTCTACGTCCAGGCTGACCCCTATTTTGTGGAGCCTGTCCTTCGTTTGTAGTCGTCCATGCATTGCAATCCAACAGATAAAGCTATGTTTTGGGATATTACCACCACTCCATATCCATCTGCTCAAGGGCCACTTGTCTGCCTCTTCCCGTCTCCAATTGTACCCACTCTCAATGGTGTATTTGCCATTCAGATGCAGCCAATTAATCTTGTTGCACATACCCTGGTGAGAAGACGTCTCAATGGCTTCTCTTCTTTACCATAGACATCATCTATGCTATGTTTGTGCTTATAAATCCAGAATCATTCATCTCTTGTTTCGCCACGAATTTTAGCAAGAACATAAGTCCTTCCATGTCAGTTGGATATAAACGGAAACCCAAACCCAAACCCTTTTCTGCTCCATGCCTCGATTGCTGAATGCCAATGCCAATAAAAAGTAACATATTCTTGAGTTTTAAAATTTAAATAATTTTGCTATTTGTTATACTATTAAAAGATGAGATTAAGGTCATCTCCTAGGTTGGGGTGGAAGTGGGGTAGGGCTTTCAAGGGTACCAAGATAGATGTTAGGTTAAGAGTTGAGTCTTGAAACACAGGACCTTGATGAGAAAGTCGATAAAGCTAGTGAAGATTCTTAAGAAGAGGGAGATCATTATAGCCTGTGTCCAGGGAACCATATGGGCGGGAACCAAGGCTAGGAATATAGACGAGTTTAAGTTGTGGTACTTAGGAAGCTCGAGGAATAAGAATGAAATAGATATTTTAGTTGATAGGGATCTCAGGGAGCAAGTGGTAGTGGTTAGTAGGGTAAATGATATGATGATGGTCATTAAGTTAGTGGTGAGAGGATTGACCTTTAACATAATCAGTGCTTACGCACCGCAAGCGGGGTTAAATGAGGAGGACAAAATGTGCTTTGGGGAGGAGTTGGACGAGGTATCTCACTCATTGAGAAGTTACTCCTAGAAGGAGATTCTAATGGTCACAGCAGGAGCACGTTAAGGGGCTATGATAATGTGCATGACGATTTTGATTATGGGGATAGAAACGGAGGAGGGGTGTCACTTCTAGATTTTGCTAAAGCTTTCGACCTGATGATAGCTAACTCGAGTTTTCAGAAGAGGGAGGAACTGCGATTGACCGGAAGATAACTATGATTCACCTGGTTGATAATTTTTTCTAGTTTATAACAACCCAACCTCTTGTTTTGAGCATCTGACTACCAAATTACATTTGAACATGTACATAAGAGGCTAGCCGGACAACCTCTAATTTTGAGCGTTTGTTTTCACTATTTATGACTTGTTGGTATGATTAGAATTGACCCTAAATAACGATCCACTCAATTCGCTAAAAATAAAATTACCCGACTGATGTATAAATGCATAATTCAGAGCAAGTGTTTAACTATATGCAATCAGTATATAATATATGTATACAGATTAGAAAAAGTTAACAGTGAATTCAACCGGCTATTTCTACAGATATCCTAAAAGAAATTTGGTCTCAGCATTGAAAACAAATCCAACTAAAGGAAGATTCTCAACATGAAGAAGGTCTGAATTTTCAGCATTCAAAGTCAAGTATCTATCAGGCGAATACTTTTAAAGCAAAGACGTGAACAACATATGAGATAGTTAACTTAGCTTTTCATGTTTTATTTCCTTGAATAAAATTAAAAATCATTGACCAGCCACCACCTCGCACCAACAAAGAAGATGTGCTGCGGCGGACTAATATCACAAAAACAAGAAGCAAGTCTCCTCTGCTCCAAAAAGAAAAGAAGGGTAAATTTCAATGCTAACCTCCAGAAGTTTTGTCTCGCTACTAACGTGGAGATAATGAGACACTCTATCCTTCTCTTTCTTCAAACACACTTCTGCCTGTGTTTGCACAGCATTGCTATCACAATTTACTCTGGCAACTTAAAGCAATAACCAGCTATTTCCGGAGAGAATTATAAAAATGAGTTGGACCTTCAACATATAATCTGGATAAGAATCTTCCACGATCCAACTTGAAGCTTTTAGAGAATAATAAGCTGCAGTATCTCTAAGCATTGCATCTTCAAAGTCACTCACATAATACTCCATTCCAATTCCAATAAATATATCAACCACGTTCTTCGATAAAGCTCTATCAATCTGCCCACCCTCGCGTTCTTTTTCAATCTGATACAAGCTAGCTCTTAATCAGATGCTCATGAGTCATAACCAGCAAATAGAATCACAAGACTTGGGGTAAATGAAAAGGGGGAAAATGAGAAGAAGAAAAAATAAGAGATATGATACTTGCCAAAACAATAACAGCATTTATAGCTTTACCGCGCAACTCCTGATAAACGTATTAACAAAACTGAATAAGTTCACACACAATAAACATATGATGAATGCTTATGCTGCTCATAATTACACAGGATTGGCAAGAAACATACCAAATCGTGGAAGCACGTCAGACCAACTTCATTCAGTGCAGGTAGAAACCTTTGGGGAATAAAACAGTTGTTGAGAGGATTGAAAAACCTGAGAACCACATGACCATAAATTTATGGTTCTCCCATCTCTTCACAAGCTCCCTCAACATAAACTCAGCATCACGCTTCTCTCTTAAAGCAGGCAGGACCTAATAAAAAATACAAACACAAATTGCAAAATTGATCAGTGATTAGCAAAGCAACTAGAAAAAATTCCATAATGTAGCATGTATCCTTTTCAAATCAGATGAAGTAATGTTGAAAAGCATGTGAGTATACCATTACAAAAGCACCAAAATTGTCCAGACCAAACTCAAGTTCTATTCGTTGATTGCCTAATTAAAAGTACAACTAGACCAAAAAGCTGGCTAATTTGAATGAATATGTTGGCCTAATTATTATAAGCTGTGTTCCTCGGACTCTCCAAGTATACTGTCACATTCGTGTTGGACCCTCCAAAAAATGCACTACTTATGGAGGATCCAACACATAACCCGGTGAAAATTTTGAAGAATCGAGCAACATAGATCATAAGAGAGGAAGTTAATACTTCTTACAGTAGAATTGATGTATTCATCAAGTACTTCCTTGTACTTATCATACAGCTGCTGAGAGTAACTGTGACGATGCCTCTGTGAATTCATTGATATATAATTCTAGGCTTCAAATTAAGGAGAAGCTTCCTCCCGGGGGAAATGTAACCTTTCGGCTGCAGGACTTTCAACACGAATTATACATATGTGTAAAAAAGCTACTAAAATCTCAATCAATATTAGATTTGACCCACAGTTTTAACATTACAATGAATTCAATCATGAAAATTTAGAAGTTGAACCCATTAAGTTAAAATCCCAGATATGTTTCTGTTCCTCACATGGCAAGAGTGCAGGTTTACCACATTTTAAAGATTATAAATATTATACAGTGTAGACATACCAAACAAATAATATTTCAAATATTAAGACAAACTTCAAGAACAAAGAATGTTAAGGATACGTGTATAATATCATGTTTTCTTCACTGCTGAATGATTCTTGCTGTCCTTCCAGAATTCTCTTCAATTTTATGATTCCCTCCTGTATAACACCCCATCCATCCTCAAACTCAATTATGTTCGCCAAGTCAATTATCTTCGTCTGGCTCATTTCAATTTTAGAAGCACCCTTTTTATCACCACCTGAATATGACAGATCGAAAACCACACATATAATTACACCACTACAGCATACTGCATGCACCATATGGAAAAAAAGCCAATCCCATGACAACTACAAATAAATGTCAATTCAGCTTTCAAAAAAAAACAAAGCATCAGTGTACACAGGTGACCGCAACAAGCAGCAACTTCCCAGCACCCAAGAGTGTCCGGAAAGTGGATTGAGAACTGTGGTTGAACTGGAAAGGCAAAACACTAGTTGATTTCTTCCCTTCTGTCCAAGCCTTGGTGCAGAGTTTCCAACAGTACTCTGTGTTGGTGGAAGCCTTGGTGGACAAAGGTACCACGCGAAATAGATACAGTAGGATCAACTGAGTTAGCAAATCTATGTGCATACAAGCATCTATTAATCGAAGAGCACATGAACTGACCCAAACACCACGTTTATAAGAAAAAAGAGTTAATAGTTAAAAACACGCTAAACTATCACATTTTCACGAGTTTCATACCTCAACTATCATTTATTGCATTTACCAACCTAAGCCATCACTCCTTTGTATTAAAACACACATCGACGCTCAATTGAACTTGGCCTACAAGCGCCAACTTGTCGATTGGGAACCAATATTTGGCTAACTCAATATCGAGATGCATTTTTTATCTTTGAGAAAATAAATAATTTTATTAACAATTGAGGGAAACCCCGTATACAAGTCATATACCAAAAGGAGAGAACCTACATCAAAATATGGTTCTCAACAAAAGAGGTCAGGTCTATAGAGGACCCCAAAAGTACACTAAAAAGAAACCCTAACCTATCATAAACTCATTTTTAGAACTTTTTTCATCTTGCGGGTGCCTCTCAGTTGAAGTTATCTCACACGTTTTGAGACATATTCAATCAAGGGTTTTTAATCTAAAGGGAGTTATAGTCCTGGGGTAATAGAAACACCCAATAAACTAGTTTAGGTACGAACTCATGAAATGGTTGAGTTTTTTCAACCTATTCACTCTATACCAAGAAACCTAGAACCACACCTAATTCAAAGAGTGTACACATGGACACTATTTTGTAAGTTTCGTACCTAATTTATTGAGTATTCACGGAACCCATTAACCATCGTGAACTCATTTTAAAGACCCTTTTCATCTCGCGGGTGCCTCTAAACAAGTTATCTCAAAACAGTTATTTTTGATAACTGTGGCATCAGGTCCAGCTTGCTCGCACCTCCATCGGCAATGGGACGAAATCACCTAGTGTTTTGTCTCTATTGGAATTTGAATTTGAGACAACCCACTTCACTGACTACTAGGCCACACACTTTGGTGCATTAGCTCATATTCAATCCAGGTTTTTTAATCTAAAGAGAGTTATAGTCCAAGACCTTGGAAACAGCCTCTGACAGAAATGCAAGGTAAGGCTGCATACAATACACCTTGTGTGAGGCTCTTCCCCGGACACCGCGCATAACGGTAGTTTTAGTGCACCGAACTGCCCTTTTTTTTTAGAGTTATAATCCAAGAACACCCAATAAACTAGTTGAGGTATGAAATTTGCAAAATGGTCATAATCTAGGTTCTTTTTAACCCATTCACTCTATACAAAAAGACCTAGACCTATACATGGACACTATTTGGCAAGTTTCATAACTAATTTATTGTGTTCACAAAAACCTTGAACTACCATAAACTCATTTTACGACTTTCTCCATCTCATGGGTGCCTCTAAGCAAGTTATCTCAAACATTTTTTTCGGATAACCATGGTATTCGGTCCAGCTTGCACGCACCTCCCAACACTATCAACAGGTATCAGGTAACTCTATCCACCAAGGTCAGAACAAATGATAAGAAATCACCCAGTGTTTGTGTTTCATCTAGCTGGGATTTGAATGAGGTCGACCTCCTCATTCTCAACCCACTTTATTGACCACTAGACCACACACTCGGCTGTGTTATCTCAAACATTTTGAGACATTCAATTTTAATACTCCCTCCGTTTCAAAAAGAATGACCTACTTTCCTTTTTAGTCCGTTTAAAAAAGAATGACCCTTTCCTTTTTTGGCAACACTTTAATTCCAACTTTCCACATGGCATGTTTAAGACCACAAGATTAAAGGGCATTTTGGTACATTTGTCATAACTTTAATTTAGAACCACAAGATTCAAAAGTCTTCTTTATTTTCTTAAACTCCGTGTCAAGTCAAACTAGGTCATTCTTTTTGAAACGGGGGAGTATAAACTAAGTAGTTTAAATATGAAACTCGTAAAATGGCAAAAAAAAAATTAGGATTGTTTTAATCATGTGCACTTTTTCTTTTTAATTTTTTGAAAAATTCCAATTAAAGCTCAATGTTTAAGAATTTTAGAAAATTCCATGAATGAAAGGTTAAATAGGAAATTGCCCAGCTGCTTACCCGAGAAAAAAGGATGGACCAGCAAGATCTATGAAATTTTTTTATTTTCCTTTGAAGAAATTCAATGGAACTCAACTACATGTCTCTTTGTAAAATTACCCCTTTATGCCCTTATTTCTTTTTTGAGAATATAATAATTAGACATAATATATAAACATGTCCTTTAACTTAATCTCAACTAACATATACATCCTCCAACTTTAAAAATGCACAAATAGACATTTAACTTGTATAAATTTGAATAAATAGGCATATGCGTCATATGTGTATTATGTCATATAGAACATGTGTGTCTACTTGTTTAATTTTATACAATTTTAAGTACATACTTGTGCATATTCAAAGTTAGACGGCATAGATATCAGTTTAGGTCAAATTAAAGGGCATGCTTATGTATTATGCTTAAGAATTAATTATTTTTATAGAATTAGGAGGAAGTGTAATTTCTGCCCCCTTACCATTTGAATAGAATAAAATATATATACTTTAGAGCTTAAATTTTTATACATTTAATAATGAATTTATTGAAATATTATTAACTTTCTTTACTTTTTAGTTAGTGAAATATCCGTATCATTGAGATTTAAAATTTAAATAATTTGTTAAATGGTAAATGGTACATATATACCCTCCGTTATACTTTGGGGACATATATACCCCTACCATTAATAAAAATGTATGTATATGCCCTTCTCACTAACGGCGGGACACGTGTCGCAATCGTGTCCGTTTTCCCTTTTTTTATTTAATTTATCCCAAAACCCAATCCCAAATTAATCCGAATTAACCTCTACCCGACCTAATTAATAACCCTACCCGAACCCGACCCGCTCCAATAGAAGAGTCCGTTCCGACCAGATCTAGAGTTTTCCACCGCGGTTTGTTGTTGTTGTAACGGTTGTTTGCTGTTGTGGATTTGGGTTTGTGTTGTTGTTCGTTTCGTGATCGGAGCTCGGGTTTGCTGGAAATGGAGGTACGAGGGTGGTGGGTTGTACATTATCCCTGGTTGGTTTGCTCCGGCGTCGAGCTCGAAGGGAGAAAGAGAGAGAAGATGATGGTAATTTTGAGTTGTGGAGTTTGTTGGTGGCTGTTCGCCGGAAAGTGTGGGGAAAAGGGGGAGGTCGGCAATGGAGTTTGGAGTTGGTGTATTAATGGTTGTGGTCTGGTGTTTGTTGGACGGAGAAGGAAGATGGTGTGGTGGTGTTCCGGTGGTGGTGGGTCACCGGAAAAATAAAAGGGGCGGTGATGTTTTTAGGGAGCGGGTCGGGTTCGGGTAGGGTTATTAATTAGGTCGGGTAGAGGTTAATTCGGATTAATTTGGGATTGGGTTTTGGGATAAATTAAATAAAAAAAGGGAAAACGGACACGATTGCGACACGTGTCCCGCCGTTAGTGAGAAGGGCATATACATACATTTTTATTAACGGTAGGGGTATATATGTCCCCAAAGTATGACGGAGGGTATATATGTACCATTTACCAAAGTTCGGGGGTAAATTCGTACCTTTTCCCTTTTTTATAATGTAACATATTGTTGTTATTTAGTTGTATAACAGTCAGTCGTTATAGTAATTAAAACATCTCGAAACCAGCAATGTTATTATAGAGAGATCTGACTCTGATACCAATTAATAGTTTGATTGCGACTTAAGTACCCAAAAGATCAAGTTCTTAGAACAACTATGCAAGAAGGTAATTGTTGAGTAGTAACGTTGGACCTTTTAAATTGTTCAGGTGTATATGTTTTTTTCAATTGCTCAGAGTATATTTAGACCTTTTTAATTTCTCAAATAAATAATTCAATTTATTGTATTTTGCAAACAAGTTGCCGATGGTGAATGTTTAGGAGTTATAGCTTGTGTATTGTTTGATGTTTACACCAAGTTAGTAAATACATGAAAATATATTCGCATATCTAGTACCCCATGTCTTCCGTCATGTATAGGACTAAGTTGACAGCCAAGGTATGGTTTTACCTCTTCTTTCTGAGCTCAATTAAGAACTCTAGGCACATTTCTAGTTGAAACTCATGGGAAGGTGATCGGAAGTCATGAGTTTAAGTTTTTCTTGTTGTGTAGAGAAGTTTAGGGGCGGTTTTATGTTTTAACGTTTTGGACAGTATAGTTGGCCTTAAAAAGGGGTTGTGTTAAGTGTTTTTGGTAGAAACGAAGAGTGTGGTATTAATAACCATTTCATATAGGGTTGTGTAGCATTAGTATTGCTCGAGAGTTCGAGCAGTAGTTATGTTGTGGGAGTTCGAGCAGTCCTTAGCCCACTTAGAGCAGTAGTTAATGAAGCATATGTATGGTAGAGCCAAGACTCGGGTAATAACAATGGGGGATAACTTAGAACACTTTCCGATCATGATAAGGTTACACTACAGATCAACCCTTAGCCCATTTTCTATTTTAGTGATAGATGAATTGATATGACATATTTAGGGGAGGTGTCGTGGTGTATGTTATTTAGAGATGACATTGTATTGATCGACGAGAGATGTGGTGGAGTTCATGGTAGACTGAGGGTTTGAAGACATACCCTGAAATCTAAAGGTTTCAAGTTAAGCAAGACTAAAGCAAAGGACTTGGAGTGCAAGTTCAATTACGTGACGCATGAAGCAGAGGTGGAAGTGCAGATTGATACACAAGTTATACTCAATAGAGAAAGTTTCAAGTATCTTGAGTATATAATCCAAGGAAATGAGGAGATTGACAATGATGTAGCACATCGTATATATGGGAGTGAGATGGATGTAATGGAGGCTCGTGTCCGTGTATTGTGATAAGAATATGTCACCAAGTCTTAAAAGTAAGTTCTACAAAGTGGTGGTTAAACCTACTTTGTTGTACAGAGCAAACTGTTGGCCAATCAAGAATGCATATGTTCAGAAAATGAAGGTTACTAGTAGGGGTGTGCAAAAACCGAACCGACCAATAAACCGAACCGATAAAAATGTTATTGGTTTATTGTTATTGGGTTATTGGGTTAACGGTTTTTTAATGGTTTTATGAAACTGTGTGTGTGTGTGTGTGTGTGTGTGTGTGTGTGTGTGTGTGTGTATTACTTATTACAATATATATTTCTCTTTAATTTCTACAAACCTATTCAATTTCCTGAAAACCTATAACCCGATAAAGTTAAATATTTTCAATTTCCTCTCTGGTAAACCGACGACGAGGGTTTGCGATGACGATGACTGCACAGTTTGTGGACAGGATGGTGGACTTATTATTTTGTGGAATTTAGCACTGCAAGGCATATGTCATGTTAGCTGCTACTGTTTAATTTCGTAAGCATTCTTATTGATGTCATGTTAGTTGCTACTGTTACGCAACATTAAAAATCATTACGCCAAATTGATATTTATTTTATGAACATTTTCTTATCGGTTAAATCAAAAACCGAACCGTTAAGGACCAAAAAACGATAAACCGAAAACCGATAAAAAATATCTTATTGGTTGGTTATTGGTTTAGCAAATTTAAAAACCGATAAACCGAACGGATAATACATAAAACCGAACCGAATCGACCGATGCACACCCCTAGTTACTAGGAGAGACAAGATCAGAAACCAGGTTATACGAGACAAGGGTGGAGTGGCCTCTGTGATAGATAAGATGAGGAAAGCGAGGCCAAGATGGTTCGGGCATGTGAAGAGGAAGAGCACATATGCACCAATGAGCTGAAGCGTGAGAGGTTGGCTAAAATAGGCTTTAGGAGAGGTAGAGGTAGATCGAAGAAGAACTGGGGAAGGTGATTAGACATGACATAGTACATCTTCAACTTACTGAGGACATAAACCCAGATAGGAAGATTTGAAAGTAGGGGATAAGAATAAAAGGGTAATAGGTAGTCAAGCGTTATAATATTAGTCCGTATACACGTAGTATCGTTTTCTCCCAATTTTCACAATTACATGTCCCTCATTTCATTGATTTTGTTTATCTTGCTATTTTGTTGTCGGTTTTTTCTTACTATCATGCACTAATTACATTTGTTTTGAGCCGAGGGTCTATCGGAAACTACCTCTCTGCGCACATCCTACCCTCTCCAAACCCCATTTGTGGGATTACACGTCAAGTAAACTGATTTTAAAATACTATTTATGAACTACAGATATCTACAAAGAAAGAGATTGAATTGGAAAGCCAGAGGTTTAGACAACAAGAAGACTATCAGAATCTCAATAGGAAACGTAAAAATGGGCAGGCTAAGTAAATTTTACCGTTGCATTGTACTGTCGAAGAATTTAACAACAAAGGAAAAGTTTTAAAGCCGTTACAATCGAAGAATATCTTTTGGCTGTTAGAGCGAAATGTTCTTATAGAGAACATATAACATAATATATAGTAACATGAAAAATTGGCTCCAAACAACATTTGGCCGTGATCGTGTTGATGTAGAGGACGATGGTTGAATTATGGTATCATTTGGCAGATCGAGTCCGAACATTCAGCCTGTGCAAGAACACACATATCAGCACTTCAACACTAAAATTATCATCAGAAACAAAAAAATTCTTGAAACCATCAATTTTACAAATGGTTTCAACTCCAAGCAAAAGATTTGTTCTCTAAATGGTGTTTCATGCATTCTACCTCCCTCCAGCTGTTTTTTCCTATTGAAAAATTTAGGACTTGGACTCGCTTACAATGAACAGCCGCTTGCATAATTCAGAAAAAACATCGTTCTCAAGTGTAAAACCATTAAAAATATGTAACGGGTGCATGGATAAGTCACCTAGTTACTTACTGTATCTTCAGCCTGTTGCACCAAGTCCATGTCTTCAGCAGTGGCATGCTGCGGAATATGTATAGTCGGTATATGTTGAGCCAAAGCAACAAAACTAAATAACCAATCCTCTGGTCATAGAAAACAAAAAATACCTGCTCAAACATATTAGCAACAGGTTCCAATTCATTAGGAATTCTGCAGAATAGCCTATACATTTGAGATAAATCCTCTACCTGAGCGAGCAAAAGAGAGTGGAGCCGTAATGACAGAAGAGAGAGAGAATAGCATTTAAATCGGAACTATCAGTAAACTAATAGTGATAAGCAAGACAAGGAATCAATACCTGATCATTTCTAAGCAAAGCTCGGGATCCAGAATACTCCTTCCCACGTAACTCATTGGCATACACAACCAATAATTCGTTTATCACTTTCTGCAGCAGAAATTTGGTCTCAGCATTAAAAACAAATCCAAATAAAGGAAGATTCTCAACATGAAGAAGGTCTGAATTTTCAGCATTCCAAGTCAAGTATCTATCAGGCGAATACTTATAAAGCAACGACATGAACAACATATGAGATAGTTAACTTAAGCTTTTAATGTTTTATTTCCTTGAACAAAATTAAAAATCATTGACCAACCACCACCTCGCACAACGAACAAGATGTGCTTAAAGTAATATAACACTAAAGATTTGGCTGCGGTTGACTAATATAACAAAAACAAGAAGCAAGTCTCCTCTGCTCCAAAAAGAAAGAAGTGTAAATTTCAATGCTGACCTCCAGAAGTTTTGTCTCGCTACTAACGTGGAGATAATGAGACACTCTATCCTTCTCTTTCTTCAAACACTCTTCAGCCTGTGTTTGCAAAGCATGGCTATCACAATTTACTCTGGCAACTTAAAGCAATTACCAACTATATCGGGAGAGAATTATAAAAATGAGTAGTACCTTCAACATATAATCTGGATAAGAATCTTCCACGATCCAACTTGAAGCTTTTCGAGAATAATAAGCTGCAGTATCTCTAAGCATTGCATCTTCAAAGTCATTCACATAATACTCTATTCCCCCACTTCCAATTCCAACAAATATATCAACCACGTTCTTCAATAAAGCTCTATCAATCTGCTCACCCTCACGTTCTTTTTCAATCTGATAAAAGCTAGCTCTTAATCAGACGCTCATAAGCAGCAAATAGAATCACAAGCCTTGGGGTCAATTAAAAGGGGGGAAAACGAGAAACAAAAATAAGAGATATGATACTTGCCAACACAATAACAGCATTTATAGCTTTACCACTCAACTCCTAATACACCTGTTGTCAACAAAAACTGAAATAAGTTGCCACACAATAAACATATGATGAATGCTTATGCTGCACATAATTAGATAGGATTGGCAAGAAACATACCAAATCACGGAAGCACGTCAGACCAACTTCGTTCAGTGCAGGTAGCGACCTTAGGGGAATAAAATACACGTTGAGATAATAAAAGAGCCGTAAGAGCCCCACGGCCATAAGTTTATGATTCTCCCATCTCTTCACAAGTTCCCTCAACATTAACTCAGCATCATGCTTCTCTCTTAAAGCAGGCAGAACCTAATAAAGAACACAAACACAAATTGCAAAATTGAACAGCGATTAGCAAGGCAACTAGAATAAATTCATTAACGTTGGCCTAATTATCATAAACTATGTTGCTCGGAGTCTCCAAATATACTATCGCATTCGTGTCTGATCCTCCAAAAATGCACTACTTTTGGAGGATCCAACACGCACCCGATGAATTTTTTTGAAGAATCCAAGCAACATCAATCATAAGCGAGAAAGTTAATATTTCTTACTGTAGAATTGATGTATTCATCAAGTGCTTCCTTGTACTTATCATACAGCTGCTGAGAGTAAGACCACTTTGAACACATTTCATATATAATTCTACGCTTCAAATTAAGGAGAAGCTTCCTCCCGGAGGCGGATGTAACCTTTCGGCTACAGGACTTTCAACACGGATTATATATACAAATATATATATATAGATATATATATATATATGTAAAAAGCTACTAAAATATCAATCGATATTAGATTTGAACCCATAGTTTTAACATTACAATGAATTCAATGATGAAAATTTTAAAAGTCGAACCCCATTAAGTTAAAATCCTGGATTTACATGGCAAGAGTGCAGGTTTACCACATTTTATACATCATAAATATAATACAAGTGTATACATACTAAACAAATAATATTTCATATATTAAGACAAACTTCAAGAACAAAGAATGTTAAGGATACGTGTATAACAACATGTATTCTTCACCGCTGAATGATTCTTGCTGTCCTTCCACAATTCTCTTCAATTTTTTGATTCCCTCCTGTATAACACCCCATCCTTCCTCAAACTTAACTATCTTCGTCTGGCTCATCATTTCAATCTTAGAAGCACATGTGTTATTGCAACCTGAATATGACAAATCAAAAACCGCAGATATAATCACACAACACTACTCCATATTGCAAGCATCATAAGGAAAAATAGCCAATCCCAATTTAACTTTCAAGAAAAATAGCATCGGAGTACACAGGTGACAGCAACAAGCAGCAACTTCCAAGCACCCATGAGTATCAATAAAGTGAATTGAGAAACATGAGGTCGTTTAAATTCCAGGGAAGGCAAAAACACCACGGGATTTCTTCCCATTTGTCCAACCCACGGTACAGAATTACCCATAGTACTGTGTGTTGGTGGACAAAGATATCACATGAAATCAATCGAAGTGCACATGAGCTGACGCGAACACCACATTTATAAGAAAAAAGAGTTAATGGTTGAAAACACGCCTAAACTATCATTTTTCACGAGTTTCATTCCTCAACTATCCATTCTTCCATTTACAGACCTAAACTATCACTCCTTTGTATTAAAATACACCTCGATGCTCAGTTGGCCTACAAGTGTTTGTTGTCAATTGGGAACAAATATTTGGCCAACTCATCATCGAGGGTTTTTAATCTAAAGTGAGTTTTAGTCCAGAGGTAACAAGAACACCCAATAAACTAATTTAGATATGAAACTCATAAAATGATGATAGATTTAGGCCTTTTTTTTATAACCGTAGTGTCCGAGTCAGCTGTCACGCACCTCGATTAAATCCACGGGATGCCTCCCACCTCTCACGAGCAACAGATACTAGGTAACTCTCCAATAAACTAGTTTAGATATAGAACTCATAAAATGATGGTAGATTAGGCTTTTTCTTTTTAAAAACCATGGTGTCAGGACCAGATTTCACGCACCTCAATTAAATCTACGGGATATCTGCCACCTCCCACCATCACCAGATACCGTATAACTCTATCCACCAAGGCTAAAACAAATGGGAAGAATCACCTAGTATTTTTTTATGTAAGCTGGAATTTGAATTCCAGACCTCAGGTTCTCAACCCACGTCATTGACTACTAGATCACACACCCTTGGGTGGATTAGGCTTTTTTAGTGAGTGCTCAAAAAAAAACCTAAACTACCATGAACTTAGGACCTTGGCCATAGATTTTCCAAATAGTTTTTGAGAAAAAATTTGGCAAATAATGTATGGTCATACAATTTGTCATTATTTGGCAAATAATTCAAATTTCCAAATATTAAAAAAAACTAGTATTTGGGTCAAATTTCATTTTTTAAGAATTTTTATAAGTGAAATATATTTCTCAAAATACTATGGTCAAACACATGGTGAAACTTCACCCAAAAATGACTTGTCAAAAATATTTGAAAATCTATGGCCAAACGCTAGCTTATTGTGTCTCATGAGCTTATTTTTAAGACTTTTTTCATCTCACGCGTGCCTCTCAGCAAGTTATCTCAAATTATTTGAGACACACAATAAACTAGTTTAGATATGAAATTAGTAAAATGGTGATTTTTTAACCCTAGCAACAGTAAAGAAGCAAAAAAAATCCAAATTCCCCAGCTGCTTACCCTAAAAATTAGGAAATTTTGACTCTCCTTTGAAGAAATTTAAAACTAAATGAAATTAACTGACAAGAAGAGTGAGTTGCTCGAATGTTAAGCACATGTCACTTTCAATTTCAAAGTTGTGAATTCGAGTCATCAAGAAAAAAAAAAAGTGTGGAGCTCCTAAGGACCCGTAAAAAAAAGGAAGTGAAATTCAACTCACTTTCAATTTTAAAGTTGTGAGTTCGAATCACTCAAGCAGAAAAAAAGGGTGTGGAATGAAATTCAACTCACTTTTCAATTTCAAAGTTGTAAGTTCGAGTTACTTAAGGAGAAAAAAGGGTGTGGAGCTCTTAAGGACCCGTAAAAAAAATGAAATGAAATTCAATTCACTTTTCAATTCCAAAATTGTGAGTTCGAGTCACGAGGAGAAAAAGTGATGGAGCTCCTAGAGCAGTAAAAATAAAAAAGGAAATGAAATTCAACTAAAATCGCTCATAAGTCTCTTTGTGAAATTACCCTTTATAATCTTTGTTTCCTTTTTTAGTAATATAATAAATAATCATCTTTATAGAATTAAAATTTCTATAAGATTATAGGTCTAGAGATTTTGATTTTGATTTCTATAAGAAAACTAATAAGATTCAAAAATTTCTTTATTTTCTTAAACTCCGTGTCAAGTTAAACTAGATCATTTTTTTTGAAACGGAGGGAGTTGTATATTTCAATTCTTAAAAGATTGAAATCTACGAAACAAGCTATAATTATAAATTTCTTCCATCAATCTTGAAATGATTTAATTTTCAAGTAGATTTAGAATGCGTACCTTAAATAAGCTTAGGTCTTTATATGTTAAATTATAAACTTATTGAAATATTATTAACTTTCTTTAATTTTTAGTTAGTGAAGTATTCGTATTTTTGAGATTTAAAATTAAAATAATTTTGTTATTTTTATAACATTAAAAAATAAAAAATTAGATTTTGTGCATCTTTTTTGTCTGTAACAGCCAATTTGATCAGGAGAGCCTAGAGAGCTCTCTATTTTTCCCCAAATTCCGATTAGCGCGGTTCTTTTTCTCGACCAATTTGAATTCCATTTCATTTAGGTTGTCTACTATAATTAGATTTTGCTCGTAAAAACAGAAGCTTGTAATATAGCTAGACCAAATTCAATAAATGGAGTCCGGTAATAACATTATGAAACTTAACCCATATGGCAGAAAGCAGAAGCAGCGGGTACGTCCGTTCGGGTTCATTCATGACCACGAAGCAGCACTATCACCTATGGAAATATTCAGAGGTTTAGTATCAACCCATGCGCCATGTTTATTATATACTAAGGCTCTCCTGGTCTCATGTTTCAGCCCCATCTTGTATGTTATCCGTTCCACGCGGACTGTACTACTTGATTGACTGGTAAGAAAGAGCTTCCGTAAGAACTGAAAGATTCTTGTATGTACGGTAACCCTCTCTTCCGCTACTGGTGGACTGTTGCACAGAAAGGGCGAAAGAACACTCTTTTTCTTTAGTTAGGTAGTTCTCCCGACCTCGAATTCCCACGTTCCAGCGTGCATTATGCCAACAGACTGTTGGCAGCAGGTAGAGAGATTTTTTTTTCCTCTTCAAAACACAAGGAAATGCGGGCAGGGTAGAGCTCGGCAGAGGGTTCGAGAATAGGGTAGGGTCCTGTCCTTAAGATTCAGATAAGAAAAGAGTTCCAAACCTTAATGATTGTGACAGCTTTTATACGATATGTACTACCTTGGGGTCAGATGAGCTTTTGGGGAGCTACAGTAATTACAAGCTTAGCTAGCGCCATACCTGTAGTAGGAGATACCATAGTGACTTGGCTTTGGGGTGGGTTCTCCGTGGACAATGCCACCTTAAATCATTTTTTTAGTCTTCATTATTTACTCCCCTTTATTTTAGTATGCGTCAGTCTTCTTCATCTGCCCGCATTGCATCAATATGGATCTTAAATGTCAAATGTTATAAAAGATACATAATGGCCAGTAGCCTCTAAAAAATCTCGAAACCAGCAATATTGTTATAAAGTGGTTTGACTGTAGTATTATTTATCGGAATAATTTATAATACGAAAAAGGGGTAAAAATGTCTTTTAACTTTCTAAGAGGATCTGAATGAGGTTGTGAGAGGAATGCCATCTAATAATCCTTCTGATCGATAAATGACAATATAATACTGGCTCATGAACTAGTTAAAGACTCTGATAGAAAGGGCGTATCTAGGAACGGTTCTAAACTCGGTTGGTATTGATATATTGTCCCTGCATATAAGTCTTACAAAAATGGTCTTCATAAGGGGTGGTCTTGGGTTTTTGGTCCCTCTTAATAAATTTTGCTCAGAACGCAGACGTTCTAAAATTTGCTCACAAAACAGACGTTCATGACATTTCAAAACAATGAACTTGCACAATTGACCAGAGGGTCTGCCTTACAGGCAAAAAATGAGAACTTAGATATGTTGCTCATAAGGTAGACGTTCAAGACATTTTAAAACAGTGAACCTGCTCAATTGACAAATAAATTATGTCTTATAGGCAAACGTTAGAACTTATTTAGGAGGCAAATTTCAAGACCACACACTTTCAGAGATAAAAAATCAAGACCGGACACTTTGAGGTACAATAGGCGTAATTTCCAAGTCTCATTAGTATCTAATGCTATCATAGTGAGTGGGAAACCGACCAAAGGTTTCCCTGCAAGAAAAGAAGTGAGGCAAGGGGATCCTCTTTACCCCTTCCTATTTTGTCCTATGCATGGAAAATCTCAACAGATCGTTAAAACAGTAAAGAATAATCCTAATTTTAACTATCACCCCCAGTGTGGAAAGTTAAATATCATACAACTTGGAAGATCTGTTACTATTTTGCAAGGATGATCCTATACAGTCATGAAAATCTACTTGAATTTTTCAGATTCATTTACGATCGTGAGAAGCAAAACGAAATCAAGATTTGTCCGAAAAAGAAGCAAGGCTATGGATATCATGACCGATCACCATCGATAAAGAAGAATTTTCTAAATCACTTCGTGTCAGCGGGTCCTTCAAGCATCCGAAATACGTCGTGATTGGAAATGGCATAGCATTCCTGATAGAAAATGATGACTCCTTCAGAAAAACGAACTTATTCAAGTTGTTTTTTCCAAAGAAGTCCCGCACCAACCGCCCGAGGAGTCATCTACTTAAAAGGACCCTTCCGCAGTATGCCCTTCCTTGAATTATTCGGTCATGCAATACTTATTGAATACAAAGAAGAAAATTCATTTCGACCCCATCGTAGTTCTCAATCATTTCGTGGCACCGGGTGTGACTGAACCATCTACAATGGGGGATCTATGCATCAGGATCGCGATTCATGGATCTCTCGGTTTTAACCTAATAGCCAACAAAAGGAAAAGTTCTATATATTTTGGGGGCCTGGATGATGCAATAGAACAGTGTATACTGGATAGTTTGCAACTTTCTAAAGGTAGTCTATCTTTTAGATAGATTGGTGTACCCTTGAGCACTAAGATATTATCTGCTATTCAATATCTACCCCTGATTGATAAGATGATAGGCAAAGTCACACACTGGACCTCCAAAATGCTACCATATGTTGGAAGGGTGCATCTTATCAAGAATGTACTCTTCTCCACTTAAACTTTTTGAGCTCAAATGTTTATCCTGCCCAAGAATATTGTGAAAGCAATTGAGACCATTTGTAAGACCTTGCTTTGAACTGGAAGTGCAACAGGCAACAAGAAAGATTTGATAGCCGGAGAACGCTGGTGCATGCCCAACACTGCTGGGGGGATTAAGTATCTTACATGTCCAAACTTGGAACAAAGCAGTCATTTGCAAGATGTTATGGAATATGTGCAATGAGGAAGAGAGACTGGGGGTGAGGTAGGTCTACTCATACTATAACAAAGGTGTTACAAGTTGCACGCGTAAACAGGCCTCGTGGATGCTTCAGAAGATTTTTTTAACGCAACCAACTCTATCGAGAGAAGGGGAGCCTTGGAGTAACTGGTAAAGTTGTTGTCATGTGACCAGGAGGTCACGGGTTCAAGCCTTGGAAACAGCCTCTGGCAGAAATGCAAGGTAAGGCTGCGTACAATACACCCTTGTGGCGGTGTCCGCCCTTCCCCGAACACCGCGCATAGCGGTAGCTTTAGTGCACCGGGCTGCCCTTTTTTTTTTTTTTAACCAACTCTATCGAGAAAGCTGGTTTGGATACTCCAATACTACTGATGAACTCTCTATCCTTTTCCATTAAGATGATGTATCTAGTTTTGAGAGGAGCCTTCCCAAAAGTTACTCGGAGGAGACTGTTTTGCAACAACTTGGGAGCCCCAAAATGGATTCACTCTGTACTAGGCACATATGGTTGAAGTTGGGGACTAATTGATAGGAACTAGTGCCCTTTATGTTGGTCTGACCATTCCTCGGATCTCATGCATAGCAGGAGCTTTAGTGCACCGAACTGCTTTTTTAACCTCCATTCCTATATAGGGCTTTCGATGGTGTGTGTTTTTCATCATCATTGGTTTCTTTTTACCATGTATATTTACGTATGCATTTAGGAGCAACATTAGCTCCCACCCTGATTACAATCGCCTCGAGGTAATGAATAACTTTTGTTTTCAAAAGAGTGTAACATTGCAACAAAAAAAAATACAGAGTTACTCAAAAATCTACAAAACAATACCTCATGGCTACTCTTTCATTACAAGGTAAATTGGATAGGATACAAAACATTTACACCCTTCAATATAACCAATATGCTTTGCTCCCCCCCACCCCACTCCCCCAAAAAAAAAAAAATTAAAAGCTTGGTGTTGCTCTTTGCCTCACCAAAAGAAAAACAAAGCTCAACTGCTCACATACTGCACCTTTTGCTATGACTTATTAAAACTATGAACAAAAAAATATATATATTACATCAAGATATATTGGGGAAAAAATTGAACAAGGAAAAGATGAATTTACAAGAAATCGAGGATGTCTGACGAGGATGGTACAATTAACTTTTCGCGCAAACACGAGAAAATCTCAGTGTTCCTAGGCCTCACTCATGTAAAAATTGGAAGGCTGGATTCTCAAGAAGTTCGGTTGCAGGTTTGACATCTGCAAAATCCTTGACTTGAAGTGTATTTGAAACCTCATCAATTGAGAATGGGATGCTGCAATCGAAAAGATGCACTTGTTAGAATTAGCTTCTTGAATCAACTCAAAGACATGTTGGTCCAAAAGTAGCGCATTTTTGGAGGATCTGATATGCACGCGGCGGCATCTTTGAATAGTTCGAGCACAATAGCAATAGAATGAAGGAATATGAGAAGTTCATTTATGCTTTTGTAATAAAGAGCACACTATTTAAAGGTTTATTTGGAGATCAAACATAGCCTACATGCCACGTTGTACATAAAGAAAGCTTCCAGGTTATATTTCTAAGGATGCAATATAAGGCAAAATCACGATAGAAGAATCCAAGAGAAATTCCTTGTGCCAAATTTGGCAAGAGGATGACATAACTTTTATAAACATTGAATGGTTTCTCACCTTGAGTTATCATCCAACAAAAAGGAGTTGCTCTCAGCGTTATTTGAGTCCTCTGTCATTAGTACCCTCATGCTGGATATGACCTGTCAGGACAAAGGGGAATTCCCTCAACATTCAACTATGACCGATATGAACATGCACTTCTAGGACTTCAATCAGAAAATACGATCGTCCATGCATAACTTACATCTGAGGAGACACTTCGTGTATTGTATTTGTCATCCCAGTAAAGAGTACAAATTCTGTAAAGTTGCTGGACACTGAGAACCTGCAAAACCAGAATTTCACATTTTAAAGAATGTACATGATTTACACTCGAAGAAATAGAAACCAGAAAAGATAAAATTGATGAACCAAGTTCTGTCCTGGACTGATGGAGAAGAAAGTTTGACAAAGAACTCTTTAGATCTAAATTGCAAAATGGCAAAGATCTTAAATTTTGTCTTTCTAGAAATGCATTTCATAACACTTGGCTTGGAGCAAAGCTAATGTTGTTAGAGAAAAGGGACTTACAGGACACAAATCATTCGTGATATCATCATACGAAATTCTGTACTTCTGATGTATAACCTGCAAAGGAGTAACAATAAGCAGAAAACTCCATATCAATGGTGGATCGTAATACATATGTAAAATTATAGACATAAGCAAGTTCCAAAAGAAAAAGGAAAAGCAACAATTATCTTGAAGTAGCCAAGTCATAATAGCCAAAATGCTTACATTGAAGCACAAGAAATTAGTAAGTAATTAAAAAAAATCAAGGAAACTTCAGCAGTTCCTCTTACTACTAATTCATTTCCAGACACAATGTCTCAGAACTTTATTCTTACACAATAAACCATATCTGCTTGCTCAAACACTTCCATATGAGATTAAATAAAGAAATTCACAATAATTTTTTTTAAAAAAAAAAGGATAAAGGAAATACAGATGTCACATTTAGATAGATCCACAGAACCAGAACAGCTTAGATCACCAGAATTAAATAATAGCGAGGCCACACGTTGGGGAAGTCAGTATCCATGTAATATATGTCAAAAGATAAAAAGAAAATGTGAAGGTTCTTAAAATCTGGCATTTAATAACCTTGCAGGGCAGATGTGCAACTTAGCCCATGTCTGACTCTTTCAGCATAGACCCTACTTCTAATCAATGATACTAGAAGAAAAAATGTTAAAAAGAAAGAATGAAATATATTAACATACCAAGAATCCAACAACTTGTCGTATATGTTTGAGTTCATCCCAGGATGAGCCAGAATACTGCAAGCGAGGAATACACGAAACGAAAAAAGGAATTAGATCCAAAAACATTTCATTTAGGTGATAACAATGAACCATAAATTACCTCTTCCTTTGCTTGGCAGCACCAAAGCTCTAGCTCAGCCAAGCCAGATTTAACATATTCTGCATTACTGAATGTACAGCACTCCCGGCGAAGAAGAAAACTACGATTGCATAATTTAAATGAGATTAGAAAGCTTAAATTGAAAAATAACTAAAGACAACTTAGCTAAGAAAACCCCAGTCACCTGTTAAAGAGCTGTACATTAATGTATGAAAAGGCTTGACTAAATATCTTCTGAACAAGAATTGGAGGCATCTGAGAATGAAAGGCAGCAAATACATATTAGCTTTCCTTATGACTAAAATGATAGAGAAACAGGTAAAGGTCTGTGAGGCCTTACAAAGTTTTCTTTCAATGTACAGAGAAGAGAATCGAGGCATTCAATTATCCCTCGCCAGTGATCTATTGAATAATTTTTGCCAAAAGATCGACCAGACTTTAGCACACTTCCTTTGGAGGTCCTTGGTGCCTGATTTTCAAAATATCATACATTATGCAGAAAGCTGAAGGCTTTAGTAGACAAAATACTGTCCACCATGCACAATACAAATAATTTAGAAGGAAAAGCAAAATATAGTGATAAATTTAAACATATCATAAGAAACAATTAAAAACAGGCCAAAAAAAAGATAGAAGTGAAGAACAACTACAAAATAAAAGCCATAGAACAATGTGCCCGTCAAGATTATCCCATCAAACAGTAGAAAGGGACCATTTTAAACACATAATTATCAAAACAAATTCACTTGTATTCGATGGAAATCTTTCACTATCTCCCCCCAAATTTTTAAATCACTCTTTTCTTTTCATCCAGACCCCACTTTGTGGGAATATACTGGGTATGTTGTTGTTGTTGTACTCTTTTCTTTTCATGTTGGGATGTCAACAAATGTTTGTCACCATCCCATTTTAATATAACTTTCACAATTTCCAAAAATTCAAATTCATTAAATAATTCAACTTTACACAAAATGGAAACAAACATCCATATAGTTAATACCAACTAGTGCATATTAAGGCTTAGTCATGTTATTATGCTTATAAACTAAATCACAGAATTGAAGAACTATTTCTTCCTTCGATGAGTGCATATATTTGATATCATGTAATAATTGTTGATTTACCAGGGTTCTGCCAAAGGAAAATACTGACGATCCTCTAAGAATATTAATCAAAAATAAAATTAAGTTGTAAAGATTTGCAGATTTCTGTTGTGCAGTATCATCTTAGAGCTCCTGAAGTTTTAGCAGCATACGGCAAAAAGGAACATCCAGAAATTCAGAACGGCTTTTTTTGATTGAAGAGAGTGGATTGCAGTATGTAAGACTCAACATACCTGGATGCATAAGGAAAGAAGTGATCCTAACTCCTTCTTCAAGTTATCACGAATAATTCCATAAATTTTCTCAACATATGCTGTAAGCTGTTGTTGGAAAAGAAGAGCTGGGAATTTTGCTTCAACCTGGTGCACTACCCCTCCAGCAAGACTGACGTCAGAACAGGACGAGCGAAATCCCTGAAAACAAGAACAGCAAAATCAGTTAGTACATACATGGGAGCAAAACTACTAGCTAAGCTCTGGGTTATCTAAATCAGATTTAAAGCAACAACTAACTCGCGTCGGAAAGTTCTCATACCATTGTCATTCTCCCAAACAGGGATGTTGCAGGCTGTGGTTTACGAGTAGGAGTTGCACCAACTGCACTGTCTGGCTTCAGGCTTTTTTGGATTAACAATAACAATGTGGAGGTATTCGACAGCCAGTATGCCATGTGGGCATCACTATCTTGATTCTGCAATTAGTAGACTTTTCATCACGTTTCTAGTTTGCATTAAATCTCTATTGAAACATGAACCTCTAAAATTTAAGAAATTAATCGTCAGCCTGTCTTCTTATTGCCTTAAGAGTCATTTCTGAAGATTATAAGAATTCATCGCAAAGGAGCAGAATGACAGAGACAACCATTTTTATTTTTTTTTTGAGAATGTAACATTTGTATTGTAAACCAACACTTAGGTAGTGCTGAAAACCCCTTTACAAAAGTATCTAGTTAAATAAAAAGCTCCTCGACCTAGCAAGACTCTAAAACTTCTAGGGTGTGTTCTGCCTCTACTGGGGAGCTTTTTATACACCAAAAACACAAAAGCAAAATACAGTCAGTTTTGATCTATTGTAAAGTTCTGCTAAAGCAAAATACAGTCAGTTTTGATCTATTGTAAAGTTCTGCTTCTATCTTCAAAACTTCTAGCATTCCTTTCCCACCAGATAGTCCACCAGATACTAGCTGGAATGGTCCTCCAGTAAGCCCTATTCTTTGCTCCCATTCCTGCTTCCTCCCAACTAGATAGAGTGTCAACAATCTTGCTAGGCATTACCCATTGTATGCCTCTGAGATTGATGAAAATCTTCCATAGCTGGTCAGGATCCTACAATGCAAAAATAGATGTCCCACTGTCTCCGCTGCCTCTCCACACAAGCAGCAGTGTGTGACTAAAATTATATTCCTCTTTCTCAAGTTTTATGTGTTAGTACAGCCTCCTTTGCTAGCAACCATGAGAAGCATGCCACCTTCAGGGGAATTTTAGAATTCCAGATTTGCTTCCAAGGCCACCTGCCAGATTGTATCATTGACTTGTTTAGGAGCTTGTATCCGGAGCTAACTTTGTAAGTTCCATTGCTCTGTTCATTCCACCACATTCTATCCCTCCCCTCTTTAAATCCTTGGAATCATTCAAGCACTTCAAAGAGTTCAACCATTCTTGGAATTTCCCAATCACTCATTCTTCTCCGGAAGCTTAAGTCCCATCCTTGTGAAGACCACAAATCAGCCACTGACCTATCCTTTTGTTGAGCTAGTTCAAACAAGTCGGGGAATCCTTCTGAAAGACTTCTATCACCTAACCACCTATCTTTCCAGAAGCTAGTTTTGCCACCATCATAGACTTTGATGGTGGTGTGGCTTTGCATGATATACCACCAACTCCTGATTGACCTCCAAACTGTTACGCCATAGGGATTGGTAGCTACCTTAGTAACCCAGCCATCCTCCTCCCCCCCATATTTCATCCTGATTACATTCTTCCATAGAGATAGAGATTCATGAGCATATCTCCACAACCAATTTAGTTTCAAGGCTTTGCTCTGATTCTTCAAGTTTTTGATACCCAGGCCTCCCTGCTTTTTACTGGTTATAAGTACTTTCCACTTTACAAGGTGATACCCTTTTCTGATTTTGTTGCCTTGCCAAAAAAGGGCTCTCCTGATTCTGTCCAGCCTCTGTACAACACTTGCTGGGATTGGGAAAAGGGTCAACATATAGGTTGGGAGAGCATCAAGGACTGCATTGATAAGTGTAAGTCTGCCTCCCATAGATAAGTACTGTGCTTTCCATCTGGACAACTTCCTTTCACATTTTTCTAGAACATTATCCCAGATTTCTATTGATCTTGATTTAGCCTCCAGAGGCATCCCTAAGTAAACAGAAGTTAGGGTGCCCACTTCATACATGCTTTAATAATAATGCAGGTTATAATGATATTCACGGGGATTAATATAAGAGCTAAAATACTTGCACTCTTAATTATTTTATGTAGGAACCACAATTCTGTCAAATCTCACTTCACCTTCATTCTTCTTAGGGGAGCTACACTTGCAGCGAGATATACTTTGTTTTAGTTCTACTTATCCAAAAAGCTTACTAAGTGATTCTCCATAATTCTAACTTTTGGTTGCCTTTCTCACTGGTTTTGGCAGTTAACACTTTATCATTAGCAATTAGCATGCACCATAGAATTATCAATCACCAAGATAAATAAGTACAGGCTAAGGTAGATCCTTGGTGTAAACCCATTTTTACGGAATACTCCTCTATATCACCAGTATTTAGGCAGTGGCGCGAATGCTCCTTTGTACATGTCCTTCGTATAGTAGGTATGAATTTCTTGCTTCTCGAGCACCCACCAAATGATTCTTGACACGTTATCATATGGTTTTCCATCACACAAAAAAAAAATCCACACCAACGAAACATCAATTACGCCAAAAAAATTATCGGAATGCTTTAAATAACTAAAACTAAACCGAATGTTTTGGTGCAATAATATGATAATGAGACTATAACACTGGTAAACCTCTTTTCCTTTAGAATAAGTTAATACGCTACTAGCCATATTGATGAATATCATAGTGACACACTGCCAATAAAATTGGGCAGCCCGGTGCACTAAAGCTACCGCTATGCGCGGTGTCCGGGGAAGGGCCCCATCACAAGGGTGTATTGTACGCAGCCTTACCTTGCATTTCTGTCAGAGGCTGTTTCCAAGGCTTGAACCCCTGACCTCCTGGTCATATGGCAACAACTTTACCAGTTACTCCAAGGCTCCCCTTGAGTGACACACTGCCAATGATAATTTAAATAAACGCTCTGCGACAACCAAAGGTGGAAGCAAGTCGATTATTTGATTTATTTTTTTTAATCAAATGCTGCTAAGGACAGCAGGTAGTTGCGTGAAATCAGGAGTAGCTAATGAAATTCTGTTGAGGCTTTGAGCTATTTTCCATCTTAGTTTCAATAAAACTGGGTAAACACATTTTACTGCATTGTATCTATCGTTGGTTTACTCCAATATCAAGGAGACGTGATATCAAGTCAAATAGCTGCAATTCGCCATCTGGTTACCTCAATTGCAGAACCAATCATCTGTACTAAACGATCAAACACGATAGTCTTTTCTGCTTCAAAAGATTTCCAGTGAACAAGGCATTTGTAGATGGTAAAAGCTGCAACAGGCTTGCTTTGACTGAATCCAACATCCTTCATCACACATTCAATGAGTGCCCCAATGTCTTCCTGCAGCATTGTCCACCAAGATATAAGTTAATACAATAGTTTCTCCGCCAAAACTTTAAGAAATACTACACGTCAGGGAAGTACATACACGTTGTCGGTCAATAGGAGGTCTTCTTGACTTGCTATTAGGGGTTTCAATTTTTTTAGGAGGAGTTGAACCTGGTGGATCCTGCAAAAGTCAATCATCTCATAAGCATGGAGCATGAATTGGAATTTGACAGCTTCTGGACATTAGTGAATCCACTCAACCCACCCTAGTGCAAACGTGTTGGATTATAATCCCCTTTTTTGTTTGACCCAACGGATTGCATCCAAAAAGACCCATCGAACTATTGGGTCAAAATGGATCAAAATAGTGTAACTCAACGGGTCAAAATGCAACACAAACCCAACCATACGAAATCAAGTTTGGAGATTGAGGATTAACAATTAAGTAAATTAGGAAGACTTAAGCTAATAATTCAACAAAAATATATTAGATTTCACATATTTGTTCCAAAAGCCAAAATAAAAAGGAGGAAAGATTGGGTCATGTTGGGCTGGATGAATTATGACCCATTATTTGACCCAACCAAACTTTTGAGTTGGTTGGATTGCATCATGATCCGTTTATTGATTTGACCCATTTGACCCTCCCAAATTTGACCAATCCCGCCTATTTGTCACCTGTACATGACGTGATGTTGCAGGATGACAAGAAAAGAGTATCTTACATTGGTTTTATTTTCTTCTTTGAGATGGTAGCCATTTTCTACTATCTGCACCTACATATTAGCGTCAATGTGATATGCGGTATTTGTCAAAGGGAAAGAGGAAAGGAAACGAAACTGATGAATCTTAAAGGCAAATACCTTGGAAGCCAGACTAGGTGAATGATCTGAAATCTGCTTGGCAGGGGTTGACAAGGCTTGCTGAAGAATCTGGTTCTCAGATTCCAAATCAAAATTTCTTTCCTGGAACCTATAACCAGAAAACGCAATGACGAGTAGAAAAAAATTACAGTTGAGTTATGCTTACGAATCGGTCGGTATAAAATAAAATTGCCATAAGATTATCCGTTCAAGCTACTTATGACATAAGTTCATTAAACCTTTGCATAGTAGTCTTCAACTGAACAATTGTAGACTCTGCGTCCATCACCTGCCTCCACCTCTCCTCACTAAGTTTGCTTGTCTCTTCATAATTTTTTTCTGTCTCATCAATCTTCTGTTCTAGAGAGCTAACCAAAGCCTAATATCAAAAACAAAAAGGAGTATCAAAAGCTGAATGCAAGTAGCTCCCGTAAATACAAGCAAGTCGCTCCCGTAAATACAAGCAAGTCGCTTACACTTAAACTCCCTTGTTTCAACAAACCTACCTTTAGTTTCTCATTTTCAACAGTAAGTTTGTTCATCATTTCATGATCAACAACAGGAACTTCCTGCATAACAGGAATTTTCGCTGCCGCCTTTTTTGCAGTTTCACGTTCTTTGACAAGCATTTCTTTTGCTTCCTTGAACTGAAGTTGGACTTCTTGCAAAGCTGATTGCAGTTTTGCATTTTCTTGTGTTTTTGCTTCTTCCATGTCAGCCTACAGAAACAGAATTAAATTAACATGCTTAAACTGGAAGCAGACACTTAAAACATAAAAGCATACAGTGGTAGAGACAGAATCAGCTTATTTTCTTGTTACCATTTACTTATATTCCCATTCCACTTTGACAGAAACAAATACTTCTAGGGAACTACGCCCATCTATAGATTATGGTCCATTTTACTGCATGCTACCAGTTCGACTAAATAGGGAACCTATATGTGATTTCAATCTCACAGAGGTCGTGTAGACAATGATGTGACTTGTGAGACACAGACCAGAAGAAAGTCACCCTACTCCGGGGGTTTGTTTGTGTTTCCTTCATCAAATAAAAACATAGAATTGCATGTATGATGTACCTATTCCAGCTCTAAAGCATTGCTCTGAAAAACTCAACTCTAGTAAACAACTTTGTTTTTTCCGTCTGAAGCTTAACAGATCAACATGAAACATATGAGGATTTACAGAACTAGATTCGCGCTCAGACACTTAAAAAGCTTTCACCAAATCCATCATACAGTATTACTTCAAGATCGAGTTCCTCTGGGATAACATGTGTTCTAGATGATTAAATACTTTATGGTTGAAGAATAGGGCACAGAAGCATCTTAATACAAAGAATTTTGATCTACTCACCCTCATGCGTTTCTCCAGCTGTAGTCTCCAAGTTAATTCTTCAACTTGCTTCTCTAATTTATTCTTTGCAGCTTGGAGAGCACCAGTCTCCCGTGCAGCCTATGCAGAAATAAGTTAGAATAGAACTTCGAATATAAATGAAACTGTTTTAGAACAAACAATAGATATTCAATCAAAAGTATAGTAATAGGAAAAGGGCGACTTTTGCAAGCAGGCCAGCTATCACGTTGTTTCTCTAAACTGAGCACGATCCAAGAAATGCATAAACTTGACTTTCAAACCTATAGTATCGATAAATTTAACACCGGGCATTTCTTTAGAGATATGAACTAGGATACCCTACTAACTATTGAATGTAACATAGAGTTGGCACTGAAATGTGAAACAAATCAAATCTGGATGAATACACAAAATATCATTGGAAATTATCTGTCTCGCACAATAATTAGTGGATCTAAAAAGCAGAGTCGACTTGGCCGTCGGGGAATTCCAAAAAATGCAACTCTAGCAGCATGGCAATATGACTTCTGTATTCCAAGACTCTTAACTGGCTGCAAAAAATGAGTCTCTAATTTTTACTAAGATCCACATTTCCAGTCGTGTACTATAGCTTGGCGCTTGCAAGTTCTTGAAGGCTGTCCAGCTATCTTAAATGCTTATTTTAGAAGTTAATGCTGAACCCCTTCAAAATGTTCACTCAAAGTTCAAATGGACGAAAGCATAAAAGAAAATTTAGAGGTCTAAATTTGATGTAGCATGAGCAGTGAGAAGCATTACTGCAGTTAGTTTTTACAGGATTTAAGCATACGGTAATCTAATAAATATCCAAGTAATTTAAGCTGTGTATCAACTGAGAATACAGACGCTAACAGAAGCTATAACAGCTAAGAACTTTGGATCAACAAAGAGGATTAAGAGGAGATGAAAATGAGATATCACCATCTTAAGTTTCCGTAGGTCCCCACGAGCGACTCTAGCTCTCCAAGCACATTGAGTGGAAATAGCAGCTTTCTTGAGCTTCTTGTATTTCAACCGCGCCAAGAATGCGCGAGAATGACTCTGTGCATAGAGCATGAGGATCATTATGAAGTGTAAATCACAGTTTCCAAGGCATTAAGTTAATAATAGGTAGAGCAATAGCAGCAACAATAACGATTCCAAATAGTTTGTTGATCCTAAATTACAAAATTATTTCAAAATGTCAAAAAGAATTATTCTTCCATTACTAAAAGTTTACCTGAATGATAATTGCAGCTTTTGTCTGCCTCCTGAATCGTACTTCATTACGTGCAGCCATCCCACGCATTCCTGTCTGAATTGAAATGGCCGCAGAGCACAATTCTTTGTAACCCTTCCTAGCAAGATGCATGCGCACGTCTGTCTGGATCTTCAGACAAGCTGCTTCTTTCCGCAAGCTCTCGTATACACGCCGAGCAAGTTCTCCTGTAACAATGAGAGATGAAAACATTGATAGATTTTAATCTAAGAACCCAAAGACAAGCTTATAGAAAATAAAATACCTCTGCACATCGATTGTATCCTTATGGACAACTGACGTAACAACGTAAAATTTCTTCGAGCCATGTGAGCACGGACTTTCCTCTGAATGATAGTCGCCGATCTCCCTAACACCTCTGTCCTGCGACTGTCTAGCTCTGCCATCTGACCAGCCCTTAGAAACACCTTTGTTTTACCAATCTGCAAAGGAAAAATGGACCAATGATTGGCTTTCCTGAAGCCTCCTCCACATGGAAGACATTTCACAAACGAAATCCCGAGTGATTCTGATTTCTTCTTCTTTTTTTTTTTTATGCCCTTTTAGATCATTAGAAGAATAAAAAATCTACATTTGACCTAAGTCAAAAGACAAGGTATGAAATATGTGTCAGACATTAAGATGATGCTTCTGGTTTTTAAAGCCAACGATCTTCAGCATATGGTTATACAACAAGAACCTAGAGAACTCTGGGAAGAAGAAAAAAATACTATACTTATGAAAGAGATACACACTATCATGATCAGTAAAGACTCAAAACTAGAAAATTTCAAAAACCAAAGAAGTTCACAGTGCATCCATGAAATTTACAAGAAAAAACAAGAAAGATGAGCAGAAAATACAACTGAACAACCCAACCAACAATACCTAAAATATAGAATTGCTAAGAAGGAAAGGAAGCACAAGTAGCAATGAGAGGAGGCCACCAGAAAGGCCAAAGAATTTACAGATTTATAATTCACCAAAAATCTGCCTTCTAATTTCTTTATTAACCTACCAAAAGCCTGATAGGATTTTATTTTTTTTTTATAAAAAGAAGCCTGATCGGATTCAGGTGTGCAAGAAATGCAAAATGGAATTACTGAATGAAGAATGTGCTAAAATGTGCTAGATAAATGTCAGTTAAGGGAGATAAAACCAAACTTTCCGTCAATGGATGTTATCGCCTGAAATTAATAAGAGACTCCAAAATAACAGAAATAAACTGGAAAAGTTTGAATTGTTTCATTTTTAAACTATAATTTCTAATAAAGTGATGTATTACCTGATATCCTTGAAGGTCGACTTTCTCTAAAAGGCGCGTGCATGCAGTGACCTCGTCCGTACTGTCATGAATTAATCAGACAAATCAGAACCCATTGACAATCTGATCAAATAGCACAAGGAAAATATGTACCTTCCATCTAAAACTTCAGGCGAAAGTATGCCAAAGCGATCTAAAAATTCATAAAAGGGCCTCCGAGTAGGATATCCAGCACAGCTTATTCTTATTGCTTCCATCACTCCCTACAGAAGAAAAAAACAGTGAGCACAAACTTTCAATTCATAGATATGCCACCAATGTGAAAAAATTCAACACATTTCTTTACCCCACAGCACAGCTGTTGCAGAACATTGTGATTCTCGAAGATAGAGGGCTTTAGCAGATTATTTGGCTTCACACATCGAATATAATGGGGTTCAGTTGCATTCAGTGTTTCAAGCAAAGACTGCAGTTGTTGCTGCAAAGTATATAAAAAAACATGTGATGATTCAATATGATCTCCGTAATTGCATAGATGAAAAGAGAAGAGCAAAATAAGTTAGAAAACAGATGCAACATGCCTTGAAGCTAGAGCCAATAGAAGAGAACTTTGACTTGTTTGAGGATTCTTCCACTGATTTTGGAAACAAACCAGATGCAAAAGAACACTTTGAAGCTCTCAGGAGTGCCTGATGTTCAGCAACAACATAATCTTTGTTTTTATCCAGAAATAATTCCGTTTGATATGTGACCTGTAAGAAAAGAACATTTATAATTATTCACGGCTTCGGAATAAAATTGCGGATCTAAGCTCGAAATTTGTTACAGTAGGTGAAAAGACTTACTTCACCAGCATAATGGCAAATAGTGAAGTCAGAACGAGCCAACTTGGGCTTGCTGAATCGTTTATGGTTTTGGTAAGTCTGATAGAGCTTCTGTGCAAATGTTTCATGAGTTGATCTTGGAAACATACTGCAAAAACAAAATAACAGCAGTCTGAATATCCTAAGCCATAAGAAATGAGCATAAGGGTAAACAGAAGGGATGTTTGGAGCATCTAAACAATGAGAATGAAGAATAACAAAAGTTACTTAAAAGAATTAGTTCTTCGTTCAATCAGCTTACCAAGCTTCATCAAGGAGTGCTATAATACCTCCTGGTTTCTGAGCAAGAGAAAAACTGTTAAAATATGTTACTGGAGAAACGAAAGAGAGAATTAAATCATGGTCCATCAATAAAAATGTAAATTAGAGAATGAAATCAACATCATCACAAAAGGGAGGTTTATATGGAACATCTGTTGCAAATATCTTTGTCAGAAACAAGATTTCAGGCACTTAGCTCCCTCGAGTTGAGCCAACTTACAGAAAAGCGTGATTTCAGCCTTCAATGCTAAAATAAAGTTTCTGGCTTTTTCATGCTGAAATTGTGATATTTTTGCATATCTCAGCCTTTGTAACCTCTCTTTTATATATTTTCTTTTTTGATTGCTAAGGCTAGCCAAATTTTGATCCCACACTGAGTTAAGATCAGATGGAAATCCAGCAAGTGTAACGACTATATTCTAGAATATATCTAAACATAGTAGGTAGCTCAATTTACTCCTATTGTAATTAGGCATTGATTTGTATTGATTTCATTTCCTTTGGAACATGTAAACACAGTTATTTAAACCTCAATAGCTTGAGGGAATAATCAAGCTGAGTTTTCTCTCCGACTCTCTTCTTTCTCAAGGCGGAAAACACATCTCTATGTAAGTTCATCTGAACTTTATCAGCTGCAGCTTCCAACTTTTTTTGGTTAAATAGAGCAGCAACACTCAACTTATATCCAAGATCAACCATATATAACTGAAAATATAATTCTTGGAGAAGACAACATATTCTTAAGGAAACAATCTGATGTATGTAAATGGAAGGTATTTTACAAAGGGAAATGGAGGAGAGTAAGAAAGGGGACCAGGAACAGCTTTCTTTTAACTTGGTCAAATACACTGAATATAAATAATGTGAAGTCATTTACAAGTAAAGAAATATAAGAAATAAAAAGCAAATCTAAGCGCAAACCTTTTCTATTAGATCCAGAATATCTTGATTATCAATGAACTCGATGTAGCTCCAGTCAATTTCTTCTTTTGTATACTCTTCTTGTTCCATTTTGAAAACATGCTGATAGACCACATGCAGGTATGAAAAAGATGAGCACAGTAGTAATGATAGTTCAACAAACTCAAACATGAGAAAATAACCCAAACCTGATTGAAGTGCTGCTGAAGTTTCTCATTTGTCAAATTGATACAGAATTGTTCAAAGCTGCAGAAATAAAGAGCATCAGCAGTATGACTCATAGCATCAGAAATAAATAGCTTCAGAAATATTAAACAATCTACAAAGCCGGGTCCATGACTCGTCCCCTTTCAGAACAAAAACTGAAACTGCAGTTTAAGGAAATAATACAACATTAGAAAGTGCATGCCGTGAAGGTTTCCACAAATTTTAATGTTGTCGCCCCCAAGAAAGAAAGCTATGTTACTTGTCAGCATGACCCTAAGTCTCCATACAACATTGTTTGATAGATTTTGTAACTAGACTTAAAAACAACTCCTAATGTGATTCTAAGTACTATGACACTTGAAGTCTGATGATAGAGCAACCCTAAACTCATGTGTTTAGTCTAACATTAAAATTAAACACACAGAGTTCAAGCACATTCAAAAAATCACAGAAGAAAGATCTTTCACGCAACAAGAAGTTCTACACCGTCTTTCATCCCTTTGAACATGGCCTAAGGTTGCAAGCCGGTCTAATTCAATTACAGAAAAATCAAAACCTATGTGACAATATTTATGAGTTTGACGCTTCTCTTTAGGCGAAAACCAAATAAAAAGGCAATAAGATGTATCACACTGACCATAACTCATGTATTAGCCACCAGGAAGCAAAGACAAGGTCATAGTAAATAAAGGGTTGTGAAATTGGCAATTGATGATGTTTATGGCAATTTTGCTATGAGTCCTGTCAAGTGGGTCAAAGATGAAGAGAAGGCACCAAATAATTGATATAAAAAATTGACTGCTTGTGGATATGCTAAGGCAATTTTTTTATAGTTCATTAGAGAAGAACACATCTCACACAATCCAAACAAAAAGGCATACCAGTCAAGCACCTGTTAGTCTTGAAACTCTCAAATCCATATATATCCAGCACACCAATCAAAGATTTCGAATTTGGATCTTGACCAATTGAATTATTAATCTTATCAACCAACCTGAAATTGAAATTGAAGAGCATGGGCAAAAAATTGAAGTCATTATCGCTTAACAAATTTTGTAACGGAGTAGTAAATGCTTCAGGTACATAGCAGATAACTGATGATCTGATTCACCGACTACCCAGAAAAGTTAAAGCTTACCAATCAAACAATCTTGAGTACACTACTTTTGCCAAAGCATCTCTACTGATAGCTGCTGCTTCTGGATCCAGCCATTTGGTGATGGTTTCACCACGAGTTACAATAACACGTTTGCAAAGTGAATCCTCAAGAGCCTTCATGTCACACCTAGGAAATATTAGAAGTTCAAAAGGACTGCACTTTTTCTCTTTAAGAAAAGCTTCAAGCTAGTAATTCAGAATGGTAATTAACTTCACTGAGCCAATTTCATCACTTACATGAACAGTTCAGCTGCAGTTCTTATATGAAACCAAGATTTTTCATCTTTGGGAGCTGAGGAGTCCATCTCCTTCCCCTTTGTAAATTCAATGTTTCCAAGATGGAGAATTGCAGCCACGACTCGAAATATTGCATCCTGGGGCATTGCAAGAGACAGTGAAATGACCACTTACAGAAATTCTACCCTTGAACATTTTTTTCTGTCTCTGCTATTTTTCAAACATACCTGCTCTTCCGAACTTATTCCTACAACATCCATCGCCCTTCTTGTAGCTAGGTATTCTTTTGAATCATCAACCCCATCTAACTGATAGCAATTTGATTGATTCAGATAATGAAATGACTGAGGGTTATCCAACTTGTACCTTTGAATATCCTGAGAGTGGAGAACAGAATCAGACGGGTAAAAATTCCAAGTCTACATAACAGATCATTACTAAATTTTAATTAAGATATAAAACAACACAAGACTGGGAATGAGAACTACCCCAACCTAAGAGTTCATCCACCTCCTTAGCAGGAGTATTGGTTGTTACAAAATTCTCTGTGGCCAATTTATTGTACTTTTTTTTTTTTTGATCAAGTAAAAGTATTTTCATACATAATCATGACCAAAACGGTCGTATACACAGGTTATACCAAAAGATCAACTCTACAAGATATGATTCTCTACAAACTCCTTCCAATCCTCTAAGCAACAAGGAACTTTTTGTTTACACCAAAAGAAAATAAGGGAGCGGAGGCTACTCTTCAACTGCAAGAAACTCAACTCTACACCTTCAAAAGCTCTCTTATTTCTTTTTTTTTTGAGAAGGAAAAGCTCTCTTATTTCTCTCTCCCCAAACTACCCACATTAATGCAATTGAAACCATGTTCCAGGACCTTCGTCTTCTCCTTCCTCTCCTACTCTTCCAAATAAGCATCAGATCTTTCACAATTCTTGGCATTACAAAAGAAGTGCGAAACCATCTAAACATATCCCCCCATAATCTCATGGTAAGCCTGCAATGTAAAAGAAGCTGATTCACGTCCTCGTCTGTTTCCTTGCACATGAAGCACCAGCTAACGCAGACAACCTTCCGCTTTCTAAGATTTTCCGCTGTCAAAATCACCCCTCTAGTGGCTAGCCAAGTAAAAAAGCATACCTTCCTCGGGACACTTGGAGTCTTACATGGGAACTCAACCTCTTCTCTAACCAAAATTTTCTCATAGAAAGACTTCACAGAGAACACTCCATGACTTCCAAGATGCCACAACCACACATCGGGATTATTGTATTAAATGTGAGGTTTCTCACAAACCTATCCTAAGAATTTTCAGGAGAAAGGTGCATGTCCCGATGTGCTAACAAAGGCTAAAGCATGGTATTCCAGCAAGAGTCATAGTATTCTCCTGTTAGGAACAACATGGCTTTGATCAGATGGAATAAAGTTTCCTGGTGGAGCTTGGATACGTTTTGTGCATTTTGGGATTCATCATGGCAGCAGAAGGTGCAGCGCAAAATTTGGATTATGAGGGTTCAACATAAGTTATCATCAAGGTGCAATAATCTAAGTGCATTTCCACCATCAGAATTCTGCCAGTTGCACAAAATAGGAGCAGAAAGAATAACTGGCAGATTCAACCAGACTTGTCTTGCAAATAACACAGATGATGGGTTCTCTGTCACACAAGAACAAAATCTATGAGATTGTTCTCTCCCTTGTCATGGTGACAGATTCATATAGTCAAGGGATGAGAAACAAGTCTCGCGTGAAGGATTTCTTATAATCTTTTATCAAGTGTATGGAATAAAGCATTTAGGTGTTTAAGGCAGAGACTGTTGCCTAAAGATTTTTCTGATCACAAAACTTACCTTCAGTTCACTTGCAAAAAATAGATTTGGTTTCAACAAGGATAAAATCCACTTCTTATGGATTCTAGATAGCATGAATTTTTTCACTTTGAGAAACATATGTGCGTAGAAATGAATTTTCAATGGAAAAACAAAGATAAAACACCATGGTTTCAGAATCCTCATATTCTGCAAAAGCAATTTATTGAAGTAAATACTGGTGCATTACCTTTGGTGGTGCAGCACAAATCATGTAGAAACAGTGATAATTTCTCTCTGGATCAGAAACTTGGCAAACACGAGATCTTTCCAGTAAATATGTTCTGATAGCGGCTCCTGAAATCCTTCCTCTCTGGTCAAACTGGATCTCCACAAACTTGCCAAATCGACTGCAATCTCCGTGTAAAATATATTACAACGATGTGTGATAATACAAGATGCTCTAGAAAAATTAGCTAATTATATCTGTCCAACCTTGAGTTATTGTTTCTGACAGTCTTCGCATTACCAAATGCTTCCAGAACAGGATTTGACTGCAAAATGGACAAATGTATCGAAAAGTAAGCGTGACACCTAGCATTGAATTGTGCAAGACACCAAACTGTCAGAGTTGTAAATCTTTTTTGCAAGAACTTATGGTAAAAGATCTACCACATCTTACCTCCAGGACTTGCTGCTCAACTGTTCTACCCTCAGCTGCAGCTCTGCCTCCCATGTAAGCAAGATAGCGCATTAGTTGCTTCGTGCTTTCTGTTTTACCAGCCCCACTCTCCCCGCTAACCAATATTGATTGACTTACTCCTTCATTGATCATAAGTCTGCATCCATAGGGGATATTCTCTCACTGAAAATGCAAAATCAAGGAACTGGTCCATAAACAGGGGGTAGCACACACCTGTATGCTACATCTGCAACAGCAAAAGGGTGAGGGCTCAGCTCTCCAAATGCGGCACCTTTATATTGGGCCATCATATGGTTATCATATAAGTGAGGTAATCTTCTGAAAGGGTTGACGGCGATTAGTATATTCCCCGTATATGTCTGAAACAACCATCTACTAGGTTAGTTCAGTAAACATTAAGCTTAGCCAAACACTAAAAGGAGAAAAGATAACAAAAATGACAACACAAAACTCACATATATTTCATTAATATCATATCTAGTCTTTAAATTGTGCAGGACTCCTGGTTCGTGCAAATAAGCCAGCTTTGTCATATCATCAACACCACTAGGTGGAGCTTCAGCATCTTTAGGGTAGAGGTTACTAGACTTAACAACCACCTGAAAATTAACAATAAACAAGAGGAAGGAGACTCAGTCCATCCGCTAAATCTGCTTAGTTGATAACTTCCCAAAAATATGGTGGGAACAATACAAGTCCTTGTCTAATTTTGAGCATTACTAAAAATAAGAAGCAAGGTATCATTTACTACTTTAGTGCAATCTGACGCCATAAATGACGTCATAACGTACCGTTTTCCCAGAAGTACAAGAAACCTTGATGTCTGCACCATTGACCTCTAAAACTTCCCCATCTATCCAGGCTACATCAGGATCTTCCACCCAAACAAGTGATCCCACCGCTAAGCTAACTGAAGTAGCCTGCAAATCCAACAATGTAATATTCTCCATTAAATAATATGCAACAGTGTCCATAATAGATAGTTTTTATCCTTTAATCTGGACTAAGGTATAAACAAAATTGTTAAGAATTCAATTTGATGTGGCCAGACAGCTTCAAAAAATAATTCATATCTGATATCAACAGCCCAAGCAATGAGAATAAAAGGAAGTCTTCTAGGCAATAGAGATAACACTTGCTATCAAAAAAAGCAATAGAGATAACACTACATGACACTAAACTTATCAAAGACGTGAAGAATGCAGAAAGTTTCCAGCACATTGCACTAGAAAATAGCCATGATTGCATTTTAAAATGTAGAATTTGTTAATCCCTTTATCCTGCCTGAGAGCGTGTGACAATCTGCTCACCATTAAGAAAGGCAAACCACTAACAACTAGTAGCAAAATGCATGAGATTTTTCTCTGATAGGTAGTTCACACCACTATTTTAAAGAGTACAAGAGCTACAGAAGGTATTATTCAAGAAAAAAACGCGAAAAAAATCAAGTACTCAATCTTTCCCAATTTTTATGACTCTCTATCAAACGTTCCGAAGTGTTTCACATAATTCATTGCTTTGATCTTTTCATATCAAACTAACTTTACAGCTAGTACTCTGATATTTTCTTTTACAACCTATAAGTCAAACTTAACATCTTAAGCTCGACCAGTAGAAAACCATCACATAGAATTAGATGGACAGAGTTATTGAAGCAAAACTCAAAATAGTTCTTTTAACTTCATTAAACTTATACAAATTAATGTTGTTGTTTTTATGAAGAGAATAGCAAGATAAAAGCAAATGAGTAACCCCATACCTCTCCCACTACAAATTAATGTTGTTTCAAACCAAAGCTCGAATCTTGGAACAGTAACTCAGCAAAAAAGAACAAATATTAACAAGCCTTAATCAGTTACTAAAGCAAATAAGACCAGAATATGTTCAAAAAGTTTGTAGAAAAAAAATTTGAACATATTCTGGTCTCTTTTGATACACAATGTCAAATAAACTAAAGAACAAGATAATAATTGAATCTGCATATACAAAATAAATAAATAAATAACAAGATGATAATCAAATACCATTTTCTAAATAACTCCAATTAGATAGATTCTTGAAGCAGCTTCTTAATCAACCAAATACAAAACAAATAACCAATCAATTTCCTTCAAACAATCAACCCAGTTTTTGTTCAACTTCAACTTTACTCTAAAAAAAGGGCAACCTGGTGCACTAAAGCTCCCGCTATACCCAAGTTTCAGGAAAGGGCCGGATCATACGCAATCTTACCCTGCATTTCGGCAAGAGGCTATTTACACACTTGAACCCGTAACCTCATGATCACATGGTGGCAACTTTACCAATTACCAGTTGAACTTTACTCTAACAAATGTTAAAATGAAATACACACTAAATGAAACTCAACAAGACAATATTTTTAAGATATGAAAATCAACCAAATGCCATATAATATATACCAATAACAAAAACAACAAAAACAAAAAACAAAAAAAACAAAAAAATGATGATAATGGAATGCTACCATTTTACTCCAATCAAACAAATTCTTGAACCAACTTCCAAAGATAACAAAAATAATCAACCCAATTTCTGTACAATTTCAACTTTACTCTAGAAAAACAGCAGCCTAGTGCACTAAAGCTCCCGCTATGCAGGGCCCAGAGAAGGTCCAACCACAATGGTCTATTGTACGCAACCTTACCCTGCATTTCTTCAAGAGGCTATTTCCACCACTTAAACTCGTAACCTCACCTCTTGATCACATGGTAGCAACTTTAAATACACACTAAATAAAACTCAACAAGACAATATTTTTAACATATGAAAATCAACCAAATGCTGTATATCAATAACAACAACAACAACAACCAAAAAAAAAAAAAAGGATGATAATCAAATACCATTTTCTATAACTCCAATCAGACAAATTCTTGAAGCAACTTCTTGATCAGCATCTAAGTACCTAATTATAACAACAACAAAAATCAACCCAATACAGATTTTTATTTTTTTTCAAGAATTCAACTCAATTTCTGTACAATTTCAACTTTTCTCTAAACTTCAATTTCCCATAAATCAAAAAAAATATTTTAAAAAAAATTAAATTTTTGAACTTTCCTTAAATGGGGTTTTGTTTCTGAAAAAATTAGGAAAAAAAGTGCAGAACTTTAAGGTTTAAGGGAAAAAAAATGGAGGTTTTAAGGTGTTCTTTGTCTTTTCTTGTTTCTTGTTTTTTTTTTTTCTTTTTCTATTTTGGGGGGTTTAGGTCTTAAGTTCATTAATTAATATTTTAATTAATGTAAAATTTGTAATTAAAGAGTATTAATTGAAGTATTTAAATACCAGGTCAACGAGAAAATAATTGTAATGGAATACCAAGTCAATGGTACTCCCTCCGTTCATCTTTACTTATTCACTTTTCTATTGATATAGGAATTAAAAACCAATAAATAATAGGAATAATTTTATCATATTATCCTCTGAATATAATAAATTTAATACTTTAAAAAATATATTAGATAATGAATCGTATTTAATGCTAAGTATAAAATGGATAAAAATAGGTAAATTATCCATTAATTTTATAAACTTGATAAAAATTATTAAACATCTCAAAATAAAAAAATGGACAAGTCATGTATCTTCTCTTTTATTTCTACCTACATTCTTCAACGATAGGTCAATTAAATTAAAGTTTATAAAATTTCAATATAACCATTGCAAAATCAATTTTAGGTGAGTTAATTTGGAGTTTTAAAGCTTCGGTCATATGCATTTAACGTCTGACTTACCAAAATCTAAAAATTTCATAAAAAGTACTCCCTCCGTCATATTTTAGTTGGGCACATTATTAAAAATAAATATTTTATATTAATTAATCACTTATTAAATCAAGATAGAATTAATTATTTTTTTTTATTTTATTCCTACAATTAATTACAATTTCAATGTCCATTCTTATGCCCAATAAATATCATTAATATGGATAAAGGATAAAATAATAAAATTCATCGTTTCATTTATGAAATATTCTTATTTTCTTCAAATTTAGTGACACGCTATGGGATTTCAGCGCCTTGTACATACTCCCTATGTTCGCTTTTACTTGTCACTATTTTCTTAATTGAAATTTTTATTTTTATTTGTCACTTTTGACATATCAAGAAAAAACAAAAAAAAAATATATTTTATCATTAGCATTAATTACTTATTTCTCAAACTATTTTTAATACATACTATTACTCTAAACATTAATTAATAAGGGTAGTATGATAAAATAATCATATCAATAATTATTTTTTTAATGGGTGTGTCATGTCAAAAAGTGACAAATAAAAGCGAACGGAGGAAATAATAAGGAAGCAGAGGAAGAGGACTCTTGTTTGAAGTTAGCCATCCCCAATTACAAATTAAATAATTTAATAAATTTGAATATAGCTTAAGTAAAAAGATTAAATCTGATCAGGGTGCAATTCTTATGTGATTAAAGTTATTTGGCCCCAAAAAGAATTGTAAGGTTGAATAGTTTGGAAAATTTCTTCCCAATGTTGTAACTTGTGCTCATCATGTTATACTTGCGAAATAACATCTTTTTTGTTTCTTTTGAAGTTTTTGAATATCACTTTGTAAATAACTTTTTAAAAGCATTGTAAGATTCTTTCATAAACATTAAAAGCGTATCGTAACAAGCATAGTAATGAAATAACGATTAATTTTGTAGTAATTCTACAAGAAAGATAAATAGGTCAATTATCAAATGACTACATACACTAAAAAAAGATAAATCTAAACATATTCTTGAAGTTGTGTATAAGTGAAATTGTTCAAACATCAATTTTTGAGAATAAATTTCAAACGTTGTAATATGTCAGCCACGAAACAACATTTTTGTTAAAAATAGCACGCAGGCAATGAACTGAGAATTTAGTAGCTTTATTTTCTTTTTTTCACCCGTCGTTTTATATTCTGAGCGTCTTTAAATTTAAATTCGAGATCTCTGATTAAGTGAGGAAATTTCAATCATCTCATTGCATTCCGTATTGACTAGATTTAGGATTTGCTCAAAGGCCTCAAAGTATTGACATCGTATTTTGAGAAAATGATAAAAACGAGACTAAATACATATGCAGTTCTTACATATGTCCAATTTTTTTCATTTTGACACTTATACTAAGCATTATTTCAATTGAATACTTTCCGTTGATCTTTTTTGTGAACAGAGTTATCTGATATCTATATGTTGTTTGTGTAAATTTTGGTGGACATATTTATTTGCTAATAGCAATAATTAGGTAAATACATGAGAAATAACAAAAATGATCTCTTTGTTTTAAAACTAAGCTAAAAGAATAACAATATGAAGCATAAAAGTAATCAAGAAATATAAAGAGACAAGAGAGGAGAATTTTCTTATTCTTTCAAATGTTCAAGTGTGTACAATATGAACTCTTATACCTCTATTTATAGTCTCCATAGAGGCATACAAAAAGTTGATCATAACATAACATTAAACAAGAAGATACTGGGCCGGAGGAGGTTAAAGGGTTTGAAAGTTATAATAGTGTGTGGAGTAATGGAGGAGTAACTATTCATCATGGAGAAGATTAGTGGGAGTAAATTCTTGGAGTAGTGGACATCCACATTAACTAATACTTTATAACATTCCCCTTTGAATGTCTATAGATAATGTGCCTCGTTAAAATTTTATTAGAAAAAATCCTGTGAATAAAAAATCCTAGTGAAGGAAAAAGAGTACACATATCTTTTAATACGCGTTACTTGTTGCTTCATTAAAAACCTTGCTAGGAAAACCCAGTGGGACAAAACCTCGGTCAAGGAAAAAAGAGTATAGCGCGTATTATACTTCCCCCTAATTAAAACATCACATAATTCTTATAATGATGTCCTCCAATCTTGTATGCCAGCTTTTTAAATGTTGATATTGACTGTATCTTTGTGATCAACTCACAATTATGCAGATGTTGCATACTTGAACTCATCCTGATATACAATTTTCTTGTTTCTTGGATATGTTGAGTCTTTGAGCTCACCCAAATACATTCTTGATAATCACTTTATTCGTAACCTCGTTGTCGCAAGCAAATTGTTCATTCAACTTGTTCGTAGTAACAATCAAATTGAGGACACTTTCATTTGTATGATAATAGAATTGATTGTCTTATAGAATAACTTGATATGACAATATTCTCATATGCAAATAGATAACTTCTGTGTGAGCCGACTTTATGCAGATCAAATAACCGACTTTATGCAGATCAAATAACTTTCCTGCACTTGCATTACCAATAATTGTTTGGCAATATTAGTTAGAAACAATAAATTCATATCAATGTTTGATTTCACCCAAATATCTTCACATAACATTAAAATTATGTCTTTCCTGCACATAAAAAAAATTATCTTATGTATAAAAATAGCAGGATACACAAGTGCACCAATTGCACTAAGACGTGGTACTTTCTAACCGTTCTCATGAGATCAAAATTGATCTTTATTTATGTTGAGCGACCTCGCAATCATTAGGGTATTCAATGGATCAAATTGCTTTAAAACCTTTTAAATCCTTCAAGGATTTTCATATAAACTTCATCGTCTAACTACACATGAAAACCATTCATTATACGTATTCAAGCTTTTCAAAATTGCCAAACTGAAAGGAACCTTATTGCATCCACCACAGGAGAACACATCTCCATAAAATAATGCCAGGACTTTTGCGAAAAATCTTTACGTCCCAAGGGACAAGCCGTACTTTATATCTTACGGTTTTACTTTTTGCACAATAATTCATTGTACCCCACTAGCATTATACCTTAGTCTATAGACTAATTCCATACCATCACTTTTCAAGTGAAATAAAATATACTTGAATTACATATTTTATCTGTCCACACTATTTGATAGATTTAAATTCAAGATCCTCGTTACTATTTATAGTGGTGAGCGCTACATCATACCAAAATGCCGCTGACGGTTATTTGATATCGATTTCAATACTACATAACTTTTCGAGATTTCTTCATTTTTTTTATTTTATTTTATTTTATTTTCAGGTACCTAAACCTTTGTCAAGATTTTATGAAGAGTTATGTCATAGTGCTTTTTAAAGCACTTGCCTCATTATCATTGACCATCTTTATCATTTTGCTCTTCTTCTTCTTCAAGGAGTTTTATATTTGGAATCGATTGGTCCATCACGTTTTAGGCGTTTCATAGACTTTGTCCTTCAAGAACTTCTCATTGGAGTATTTTCAATTGAATTATAACATTAGATCAGTAAATACATCTGACAATTGTTTGCAATATTTTGCAAATGAATTATCTGTTGAACTTCAAGTTCACATTTTATGAGGATTTAGATAATTTATTTCACCCATTTCAGTTGTTAATCATATCTCCCGGCCCTAATGTTAGAAAATCTAACATTTATCTCAATCTCATTTTGGGGATCCATCCTTGTGTGTGGTGGAGCAATTAAATCATATAACACACATTCAAATATTTTAGATGGGAATAGTTTGGTTCCTGACCTTGAACCAACCATATAGGGAACCTTGTTGGCTTGATGCGTATAAATATTGCTACATGTTAAATAAATTTGTCTCATACTAATTTTTTTTTTAGAGATTTGTTCTCATAACCAATGGTTCAGCTATAATTGGAGGCACACAATTTCTTCTAAGTCAACCTGCATTATCAACTTTAATAGTTTGGAACCATGCTCTTTATTTAACAATTTGAGCAAACAACCTTGCAAAAAGCAAATTGCAAGTTGATAGCAACGCGCATATGACCAACCATAAATGCATCTCATTTCTTAGTAAACTGTTCACATGGCAGGTGAACGGGCTCATATTCAGCTTGCTGTATGTTTCAAAAATTCAGGGGATATAACCCCCAACCTTAGCCAGTATAATATTTTATCGTGAGAACAAACAACATAAGAGAATTCTTGAAGAATTTTTTATTTCTTTACTGCAAACCACATGAATTCTCAATTATTTTTGCATCACATTTGAACCAGGATGGTCAACCGGTCATGCCAACTTATATATTTCATGTCAACTTTTAATTTACTACTGCATGTGATTTCATCACCATACCCATATTTGTATCAACAAACAGGAGGAAAATGGGTGACCTTTCACATAAATATTTGTAACCCGTTGTCGCCCCCCATTTTTCTCGCGAAAAAGTGGGATTCGACGTGACAAACTCTTTTTGGGATTTAAAGGGTGAAGAGTCGCCACATAACGAATTAAGGTGCGTTAGGGCACCATTCTGGACTAATTAAGATTAATTAATTATTAGCCTATGTCAATCAGAAATTCGGGTAAGGGTTCAAGTTACCTCGAAAGGAAGGTGTTAGGCACCTTTCGAGGTCCACAAATGTGGGTCCCAGCCGAATCAATATATTACGTGGGAATTCTATGTGATAAGCAAAAAGGTCGATTTATTTTATTAACTACATAATAACTAAGTGTTAAACTGAATAATTAATAAGCTAAACGTACCACTTAATTTTTTTAGCAATTATCTAAGTGACAACATAATATAGTACGTAAAAGTAAATCAGATAAGCAAGAAGATAGAGAGACACAATTATATGATTGAAAGATTTATTTTAAATAATAACGAACCTAAACTACCCCAAATAATTTTAAGACACTCAAAAATAAGATAAAGAAAAAGTCGATTTCGAAAACCCTTTAAAAAATGGATTAATTTTAGCCTATTCGGATCAGCGCCCGGCTTATTAACGGATGACAATGTCATATGTTGCATTGTCGAATTTTGCTCGGGGCTACTTACATCATTTCCGATTTTCTACCTACCCCACCTAGTTTGATTATTAGTCTTAAAGACGTTCTAAAGAAAGCGATAAAACTAACGTTTCCTAAAATGTCTATCCGTCCCAACTTAGTGTCCAAGAGGCGTTGGGCTCACTACTTCGGGATTTGGTTCTTGTAACGACCCATTTTGTCGTTACTAAATTATCCATTCCTCAATATTAACTTGAGTCCAAAATAGCTATCATTTTGTTCATTGTGTGACCTCAAGCTTTTCGGCGAAGATTTTAGCCTTTCGATGTGTCTAGATAGACTTAAGCCTGATGAATTTAATTATTCATGAATACTAATATCAATCCTTTAATTTGGAAGTTCTTTAGATATTAATTAAGGTCGTACAATATCCTAGCACAAAGTTAAGTTGAAAATATTTTTTTTACCAATAGAGTTTCGATATGGGTTTCTGTTAGGGCCAAATTCAAACGATCATATCTCCTAGAATATAAGGATTTAGGGGTCCCAATACCCACCAAATCAAAGATCTATGAGTCTTCTTTCCAACGCAATAAACCGTTCGTCAATCCGAGTTTAGAATAAAAAGTTATGACCATTTTACTGAACACTGTCCGGGCTGAAACGGGAATTCGCTGTAGCGAAAATTCTGGTAGTATTTAAATCATATTTAGCCGATTTTCAGGTCCAAAACTCCAAAACTTCATTCCCCAACCCTAGAGAGGTGATTTCCCAAGGTTTAGAGTGAAATTTCTTCATTGAGGTAAGTTTTTCCATCATCTTCTTTATCTTTTAATCCATTAACATCTTAGAATCCTTAGAAAGACCTTCAATGGTGAAATTTTGGGTTAGAGCCTTTAATGGTGGATTTTTGGGAAAAACTTATGGGTGTTCTTAATATCACCTAGAACTAATTCTAGATTATAAATTAATGATTTCTAGTATGAACTTGGTAAACTAGATTATGTATTTTGTTGGTTGGAAATCTTGAATTCCATAAAGATGAGACCTTTAGCATAAAAACTCCATTAATGGAGATGGGTTAAGTTTGAAAGAACTAGTTAATAGTTAATTGACCTTGGAGAATGATATAAACCTGGAATTAGGGTAGAATTAGTGGGTTTTGAATTTCCAAAGATATTTATTTAAAGAGTAATTGATTAATTACTCTTATAATTGTTTGATATTTAGATGATTGATCATTCCGAAGCATGAAGAAAGGGAATGAGCATCCTTGACATGACTTGTTGATTCAAAAAGCTTGGCGTCCAGGTAGGCTAGGTTAATGAGTAGAAGACTGTGTTATTTCATATTTTCATAATTTATAATTGATGGGAGAAAGCATGTCTAGGCCTACAGACATGGAGTTGAGGTGAATAAAGACATAAGAACTTTACTTTAATCCCGAAAACTATGTTATTGATTGATTATGTGATATTTATGATATTATGTGTTATGTGCCCGAAAGGGGATTGTTGTGAATGAAGTATGTGGACATGATGTTTCTTAGTTGTTCTAGTGATGAACCTAATTGAGTTATAAAGGTTTAAGTTGCATATTGTGCCATGATAATGGTGAGGCCTAAGGGATAGATGACTTGAATCATTGTGTGCATTGTATTATGCGGAGAGAGGTAAAGAATAATGATAAGGTTGAATGCGCTAGTTATGGGTGGTGATGTTAGAACCCAAGTTGTGGTATTTGAGTAGGTTATGATTTAATTAGAGTTTAGACTCAATTTAATTGTGTGTATGCTCCTAAATTGGATGCTTGTTGATTGGTTTTCGTACATACTTGAATTGATGATATTTGGATTGTTGATACTTGCATGAATAATTATGAAAAATCCAACTTGATCGAATCGTCTTGTGATTATGAGTGTACTTGTAAATTTAGTACGTCGTGTTGTATCCTGAGAGATAGTATGAAGTTGATAAAATATACATAATATGATTATGGAGGATCGGGTACCACGCCGGTACGGATATGGATGTTGATATTACTTATTTATGGAGGATCGGGTACCACGCCGGTACGGTACATGGACTTAGATTGTCCCCTGCAGGTCATGACTAGTTGGGCAGAAATAAGTCCCTTAGCATGTGTGTACAGACTATTGTTGATAAATGAAAAATCTTGATTCATAATGATAATGTGATTGAAAAGAATGCCTTGAGTAAAGAAGGCTTGTGATATACCTTCATACAGGTTGAAAAGTGAATGATGAATATTTATTAAGAACAGAAAAGTGGAAAGATTGTTAGTAGCAATGTGGCCGACGTTAAATTTCAGTATTGCTATAAGACGTGATTGGATCGGGTGCCACGAGCCGGCATGGTAATATTAATAATAAAGGAATTGATAATGAAGTGATCTAAAGTGATGAATCCAATGAATAATCTCAAAGAAACAATCCCAAAGTTTCAATAATTGAATTAATCTTTCTCCAAGAGTATCTATAAGGTTTGCTAATGAACCTTGAGTTCTCTTGTGTGTTTTACTGAGATGTGAGTTGATTTGTATTCCCTGTTTGATTGTATCCTTGAGATTGATTGTGTGACATGTACTTGGAAAAGTGGAACTCTGTGCTTACTTGCTATATGTTGGTCGACCTACTTTATTTATACTTGGTGTGATCTTGGCTTATCCGATTGGCTAGTTATTATTCTTTAATATTATAAGAGAGTGTTTGGTTGTTAGCCCGAGAGTTTAGTGTGAGTTATCTATGATTATTGGGTTGATCCTATAGATGTGGATAATGGAAACGGCAACGTGAATAAAAGGGTGATAGTGATGGTTTTGTGTTAGATTGTGGTGGATGGTGTGAATTAGTGAGGCTAGACTATGCTAGTGGTGAATATAATCTCATTAATAGAGTTGGAAAATTGTAAATTATATTGGCAAAGTGTTATAATGATATTACAGCCTTAGTAGAATTATACTCTATTAAGATGTCATGATTTCTTTTCTTTGATTCTATTTTATGATTATGTGGACTAACACTGGTCGGCCGATGATGCCTACCAGTACGTGTGTTTGTACTGACCCTACTCTTCTACATCCCTTATTGGGGTGTAGACTGGATGCAGGTTAGTTGCAGTTACTAGATCAATGGCGATATTCAGCACTAACTTCTGCACTTCCTTCCTGGCAGATGTTAGAGTCTTTGTGTTATTTATTTTATTGTCAATCTATTCTGTAATAGGTAGCTCTTGTACATGTCTGACCAGGTCTTGGGGTAGTGAAGGACAGTTGTAAGAAGTTTTTTGAAAAATTTATTTATTGGTGTTTAATTTACTTTGTTATATTTAATTCAGTATTCTCTTAAAAACAGAAGTCTTCCGCATATTTTTGGTTGGGTAATGAGGGTTCTCCTAGCTACTTAGGATAGCGTAGGTGCCCGCACGGTCCGTTTGTTTGGGTCGTGACAGTTCTAGACGAGAAGAAAACTAAGTTGCCTAATTAGACTCGAAATTCACGCCATACAAAACAAACAGGACAAACAATTAGCACGTAAAGGTTTCAAACACGCCTCTTATTTAAGTAAAGTTACATCGGTGATTAACATGCTTGAAAGATAATTATTTATTTATTTTTTTATTATTTTTTTTTACATAATTAAGACCTATAGACATAATTTCTAGGCGAGGAAGTATTAATTAAGGTGCCAAAAATTTAAACTACCATGCTTGACATTAAATACCAAAAGCTTGATTTAAATATGCTGAAAATTTAAAAGTATCGCAAATTAATTACTAACTACAGAAGAAATTAATTTAGATTGTTGAAAAAATAGTTAAAAATGCTGAAAACTATTTAAAAACTTGCTAAAAATATTTTAAAGTTGCTGGAAATCGTTTTAATTGAAAATTATGTGCTGTAAAGTATTTTAATATTCTGAAAAATTATTATTAGCTACTGGAAAGTGATTTAACTATGTTGAAAATTAGCCTAAATATGCTGAAAAATAAAATAAGCTACGAAGTTGATTCAATCATGAAAAATATTTAACAATGCTAGAACTAAATTTAGACACATCGGAAATTATTCAAACATGCTAACAAATTATTTGGCAAGTGTTTAGCAATTGATGACAATTAATTAACATGCTAAAAATAATTTTTTAATATGCCAAAAATTAGTTACTCGTCTGGACATTAACTTAAAATGTGCTTAGACATGCTGGGAATTAATAAAAGGTGCTGGAAAGCAAAATTGAGGTGCTGGAAACTCATTTTTGATGCTAAAAATTAATTTAAAATTGCTGGAAATTAATAAAAAGTTGCTGAAATCTACAAAAAATTGCCAGAAATTGTGCTGACGTTTGCTTAAAAACTGCTAGAAAGATTATTTCAACGTGCGGAAAATTAATGATTAACTTAGAAGCATGGTTTCTAAGTGAGGGATTAATAAAACAACTCAAAAAATAGTAAAAATGCTAAAAATCGATTTTTGTTATGTCACACATTAACTAAACATGCTTAAACCGAGTCGACATATTCAAAATTAATATAATACACCAAAGTTAGTTAATGATCTTAAACAACATGATTTCTAAGCGATGAAACAATTAATGATCCTAGAAGGTTTGCCTAGGTGATAAGATAATTCAGTTAATACATGAAAATTTATTAGATAATCCTATAGGCATGACATCTAAATAACGAAAGTACCCAAATCACATAATCACATAATCCCCACCCCCGTAAGCAGTCCCCGTAATTTTATTATACAATAAGAGTTTGTACAGAATTATTACAGACCTGAAATGAAATAAACAAGAAAATACAAATGACTAAACTAGGCAGTCTTTAAGAAATCCTCTGACAACTCTTCAAATTCCCAAAAACCAACCAAACATTAGTGAACCTGTCAACCCCAATGACACACACCAAGATGCACGAAGAACAGACATCCAAAAGCACTCATACAGTTCATTTTAGGAACATATAAACAACACATGACAATTGACATTTCAAAATAATAATTGAAATAGTATTTAAAGTTGCACAGAGCTAGCACACGTAAGTATTGAATGCATAGTTCAAAAAAAAAAAAAAGGAACTAACCAGTCAGTAGCGGTATATTAAGATAAGAGAGAAAAAAAAACTTTAAGCAGCGCACAGTGAAGAGACAGAGCAGCAAGGGAGAAATCCAAGCAGACCCCTTCCGAAGCCAAGCAAACTAAGAGTCTTTAAAGTATATTTTAGTCTAGAGGGGGTGGGTGCAAAAGCCGTGTCCAGTGAATGAAAAAAAAAGACCCTTTATATAGGCATAGAGTAGTCTGGAATTAAAGGGAAAAGAAGAATAAAAAATGAAAAATTCAAATTCAGTAAATCAATTAGCGGAAGTGAAAAGGAAAAGAAATATTCTCAGCCGTCAATTAATGAAAAATCCCTTCCTTTAAACAAAAATGCTGAATGAAATTAGTAAAAGAAATCTCTATTTACCATAATAAGCAAGTAAGGATCTGTCCAGATTGCATAAAATCGGCACATTTACCATAGAAATAATGAGAAGAAAATCTTGATTTAATGTAAGACTGTAATTTACCAAACCACACAAGTATCAACTAAGAAAGGAAACCACTTGCAAGGACACACAATCGAATAGTAAAGGATTTTCCATAACCAAATCTTTACCAAAAATAACAGAGCTGTAATTGCCATACATTTGAAAAACCAACTAGGAAAGAGTGAAATCACAAACTACCCTAGTTAGTGTATAAAGCTGTCATACTTGATTCAAGAAAGGAAGGAGATCAAATTATGAGTGAATGCATGCTAGAAATTCCATAATTATACAAGTAAAATCTATTCATACTAAATAAGGACAAAGAATCGGTCCAGAATCAAATTACGATAACAGAATCATGTTCAACCACCAAACAGACAAGTAGAACTTACCAGAACTTTCAAATAAAGCAAAAGAATGAGTCAAATAATATGACTCCATAACCACATAATCCGAGTCTAGCAAGTAGGGTTTAAAGAAAGTTTATGGAAATTGGGGCTTCTCACATATAATAATCTAAAGGGGCAAATAAGTATGAATTTGAAAGAATTAAGTTAAAATTGTATCCCAAACATCACAAAATTTAAATCTAGAAACTGATTCGTAACAAAAATGAACAAAGGATGCTCGAATAATATCGGAGATGATTTCGTCGTAAAATCGATAGAAGAATCTTGCAATTAACCTTTGACACTCGTATGGATTTCACCTTTTATTGGCGGATTCCCTTTGGGTTTTCAAACTCCGATTTAAGTCGAGCGTTTCCTTGGTGATATCATTAATAACGGCTCGCCGGTTCGTGGTTTTTACCAATGGAGCCTCGCCGGTCAGGTCTGGTGGTGCGGCAGCGTCATCCCCGCAAAGGGGATGGAGGTGGCGCATCGTGTTCTCCGACCGGTGGATGGCCGAAGCAATGGTGTCATTTGGCTGTGAGGGGAGAAAGAAAGGGTAAAGAGAGAAGAGAGGGCGTGAGGGAGAGGGAGAGAGATCGGGGAGAGAGGTTGGAGGCGGCTGTGGGGTTTCGGAGTGAGGGAGATCGGCAAAGGGGTTGAGAGAGAGGGTTGGCGGCTGTGGGAGAGGAGAGTGGTGGCTGGTGTAAGTTCACCGGAGATGGGGTTCACCGGTGCCGCTAGGCATGGCGCTGGAGGTTCCACCGGTCGGAGGTGACCGGCGGTGGCGTGAGACGGAGAGAGGAGAGAAAAATGGATCGGGTAGAGAGAGAGAGAGATGGGGTGCGGCTGGTAGGGGTGTCTTGTGAGAAAATTAGGGTTTGGGGGTATTATTTGGTTAAAGAAGGAAAGAGAGATGAGAATTGATCTCAGCCGTTGGATCAATTTGATCAACGGCTGGGGTCAAAATTTACAAAAAAGGCCAAAAATTAGGTTATTTAAATTGGGTCAACTGAATATTAGATTGGAATTTAAAATTGGGCCAAATTAAGCCCAATTGAGCCTAAAATTGACATGAAATTGAGTACAAAATGACTAGAATTTAAATAGATTAGGGAGATTGAATTAGACTGCTATTTAATAAATTAATCAATGTCATAAAATTACTATGAATAAATTACGCAAGTAAAATAATGACCTGTAATATATTATTTAAAATTGGCGATAAATAATAATTTGAAATAAATGATGTACTTGTAAATTATGCATTCGAATTTTACAAATGTTATAATAATAATAATAATAATAATAATAATAATAATAATAATAATAATAATAATAGTAATAGTAATAGTAATAGTAATAGTAATAGTAATAGTAATAGACTACGTGTTGTAAATTATGAGTAGATACTTTTGTGGAAATAATCTAATAAATATTAATAAAAATTATGTAAAAATATTATATTTAAATTAGTAAATTGTATATTATATAAAAAGGATAAGAATTAAAATGATAAAAGTAAATTGCATACTTTAAAAATCATGAATATGAAATGTCAGAATTTATTTGATATCAAAAATAGTAGTTTAAAATTCAAAATTAATACTTTTTTTTTTGATAAAATAGCAGTCTGTGAGGAATATCGGGAGGTCAAAATTGGGTGTCAACACCCGTTTCGATTGTAGTAATATGAAGATATAAAATCTTTTCATAATTTACAGTTTCAATATAATAATAACTTTTTTTCAATTCCCTTGAAACTTAAAAAATTTCTTTTGGAGACTTACTACAATCTCAATATCATGAATAATTTCATTACTCCGTAGTAACACATTAGTTATTTCAGAGCTCCAAAGATATATTTGAACTGCTAAATATTCCATAACACCATCTGTATGGTGACCATCTCCTTTAAGGAGAAAATTATTTTATTATTATCATGGCCAAAATCATTACAGCCAATACCTGTTTCTTGCTTTACTTTTGCCTTTAATACATTTTTATTTATAAGACCTGGCAAAATATTTTAACGTACCACAGGTACACAATCAATGACAAATTTGTGTAGTCACACAATAACATTTATTTTGGTCATGACCACAACCTTTATATGAAAGAGTTACTTCTTTCTTTTCCCTTTGGTAGTTTATAAGAAACATACCACAATATTTATGTAAGACTTATTTTTTGCTTTTACATTCATGATATATAAGACATACCACAATAAATGTGACGTACTAAAAGTGCTTAACCAATGACCGCTAATATCAAAATATTTTCTTTTCATTTCTCTCAAACCTCCCGTAGAGGTGAGTTTTGCTATTTGTCCAACCATATGTAAGCAAGTCTTTACATACAATAATTTTTACCACATTCATTGATTCACTTTCAAGAATGGGTTGGCATTTCCAATGCTTATCACAAGTCACATTCTCTTCAAGGAATGGACTAACAATCATATGTTGTTTCGTAAAATTTTATTAGAAGCCCATTCACATTTGCCATACCCACCTCAACTTCACTTCGAAAGCTTAAGTATACCACCACTTTATATTTCTTGATGGAGGATTTATAAAACTTATCAAATTAGGTCGCACGATAACAACGTGCCCATTGACCTTTTATACCAAATTGATGACAAAAATTATCTTCACTTTTGAAGAACCATTTTAAGAACTCATAATGTTCTTTCTTTTATAATTACCACACTGATGACTATTATTACTTTGTCAATTGCCACACCCACATTTAATTGTACAACCACAATTATTTATCATCTTTCAGACTTATATGCATAGCTACCACATTCACATCAAGGAATGAAGCAAATCAATGTTTGTGTGTGTGTGGGGGGGGGGGGGGGGAGGAGAGAGAGGGGGTTCATGACTTTTTCTCAAAAACATATCATTTTGCTTTAGTCATCAATATATCATGTTGGGACTTGAACCCAACGTCTTACCCATATGAAGCCGTATAGGTCATAATTCGTAGGGACTTGAAATCAGTGTCTTATCATCATGATGCACCGGAACTCAAACGGATATCTTACCCTCAACCAATATCAAAATAGACCAAAGTATAATAGGATCTTTGAGCATTTAAAAATTAGTATCAACAACAGGAAAAACAAATCACAAATTAAACAGGGTGAGAAACATAATGCTTCTTTCAAATAGAGTAGCTAAATATGCATATTGATTATTCTAATTAGCATTTGGATGATGCTAAGTTAATATTCTGTTAAAGCTTAAAAGTAATTAGATTTCAACAAATAATATGAAAAAACAACAACAAAAGAACCCAAAATAGTCATGCAACACAATTACAATAACTCAGTAAGAAAATTTGACATTTTGAAACTATTTAACTGTAATATATTTAACACGAGGAGAGAGTAATTTGCATGTGTGCGTGTCTAAAAAATAGAATTATTTTACCTTCCAACAATATATATCCAAACTGTGTCCAAACTTACTTCACTAGAAACAATATTAACAATAACATACTACTATGGGAATTAGTACTAATAATGCAACTTTTTAATTTACCTGAGATATTTTACCTTTAATCGTTCAGCTTCGTGCTGATAACGTGTTTTAAAACTAAGCTAAAAGAATAACAATATGAAACATGAAAGCAGTCAAGAAATATAAAGAGACAAGAGAGGAGAATTTTTCTTATTCTTTCAAATGTTCAAGTGTGTACAATATGAATCCTTATATCTCCATTTATAGTCTTCATAGAGGTATACAAAAGGTTGATCATGCATAACATTAAACAAGAAGATTACGAGGGAGGTTAAAGGGTGTGAGAATTATACCCATAATAGTGTATGGAGTGATGGAGGAGTAATTATTCATCATGGAGAAGATTAGTGAGAGTAAATTCTTGAAGTAGTGGACATCCACATTCAGTGGCGGAGCCAGGATTTTCACTAAGGGGGTTCAGAAATAGACATACGAACTAACCGAAGGGGGTTCAACATCTATTATATATACACAAAATATAATTTTAACCATGTATAAACATGTATAAATAACATAATTTTTCGCCGAAGGGGGTTCGGATGAACCCCCTAAACAAAGGGTAGCTCCGCCCCTGTCCACATTAACTAATACTTTATAACACTCTTATGCATGTATTGAGATAAAGTCAAAAGACAAAATATATAAACAAATTAAATAACTTGATCTCACAGGTAAGTAAGCGCTTCAATTTTGAGTATGTATATCTAGAAACCTCAATTTATTTTTTGTGTCAGTCAGACATTTTCTACTTGAGGTTGATGTGTATAATAAAGTAGTTGACATAATTATGTGGTTAACTTAACTGTTTAATAGACGACTGAGAACACGCGTAATTTTTTTCATTATTTGAATCGAAAGTGTGTAATTGAAACACTTTACTTGAAGTTGAAGTGTTCAATTTAAACATGATTTGTGTATTCAACCTTGTTTTTATCATTTTCTCAAAATACGATGTCAATACTTTGAGTCCTTTCAGCGAATTCCAAATCATAAGCAACATAGGTTATGACGACAACAACAACAACAATCCAGTGTAATTCCACAAGTGGGGTCTGGGAGGGTAGAACGTACGCAGTCCTTCGAGAGGTTGTTTCCGACAGACCCTCAGCTTAACTGATACCTGCCAAACAGTCTGAAAAAAGGGACACAAATATGGGACAATCACAATAGAAACCAATCGAAACAGAACGCGCTACACAACATACAATAGTTAAAATTCCTTCGCCATTAATCAAGGATTTCGAATTCAAACTTTCAAAAATGAAAAAAATAATATTAAAGCACCCCTTCTTTTTTTCTTTTTTTTTTTTCAACAGAAATGATATGTATTCATCAAACACTAGTCAATTGTACAAAAAAGTCGAAAGCCTCATTACCAATTCAAATCGGAAAGTTTTCCTGTCAAGAGACTTCATGCACCGTAGCTAAAGTATGACTACAAGTATTAGCACCTCTTCCAACTACTCCCTCCGGTCATAAACAGTTGTCCATTTTTCTATTGACACAAAAATTAAGAAACAATAAATAATAGGGGTAATTTTACTAAATCACCCTTTGAATATAATAAATGTTTTGCTTTGAAAATGCAATGAGGGATGAAAAGTATTTAATATCAAAGGTAAAATGGAAAAAAAGTAAATTATGTATTGATTTTTCAAACTGAACAAGTATTATTGAACATCCCAAATTAAAAATATAGACAAGTAAAGATGAACGGAGGGAGTACTACATTTATGCAAATTAAACAAGGAATTATAGGAGACTTTGACAGACTTTAATTTACACATTTATTTGCACGTGACGTCTTTTTCTTTCCTTATCTACTAAGACAAGATATTTTCCAATTAAAATTACCTTGGTAATAGACATTTTTTAGTCTGAATAATTAGAATTTCACTAAATTTTCACTAAATATTAATCCTAGTAAAAAGTAAAATGTTTTCTATCAAAAGAAAGTTTCATTTTTAAAACTTAAAATCAAGATTTTTAATTAAGAATCGAGTGATTTCAATCATTTCATCAACTATTAGTGGTGTTATCGAGACAATATGATTTAACAGTTGTTTAACTGTGCAAATTGATTAAAAACGAATCCAACTATCTTTAATTAAGCGAATCATATCCAATCTTTAATTAAGTGAATGGAACTTGCCAAGCCATTATCGATCATACACACTTTTTTTTCTCTCTCTTTCTTTTTGATATTCGAGAACATTGTAACGTTTCAATTCCTAACAAGTTCGAATTCTAGAATAGTTTAAAAAATTACATAGATTTACAACAAAAAATAAAATAAAATAGGAGATGGTTCGTCCATGTGCATATATCCCGGATAATATGCACATTATCTAGAATACATTTGTAACATAACGGATAAAATTATGGATAAACAACATAAATTCAGACAGTTTGGAGTTTAATTACAGAAAATTTTGATATTTTGCATAATTACTGAAAATTCCAATTTTGGGTCTGTCAAGATACATAATTAGTTCCCGATATATTTTTTCGGACTTTGGATCTGTCGAGGTACATAATTAGCTCCCGATACATCCAACGAAGGTACATAATTAGTTGAGATTTTTGTAATTACTTTATAAGGGTGGATATATGTGTAAATATAGTAAGTTAATATATATATTTATGTTATTTTCTTATAAATTATTGGGCCGATAATTTATTCGTTATGTTATCGGCCCAACAATTTCTAGTTCTAGTTATAAAAAGATGAGGATGGCAGGCAACTCAGAACTTTAATGTACCCAAAAGAAACCTTTTCATAGAGAAATTTGTTAAGGATGCAAACTTTCAGTTTTACAACAAACTCAAAAAAGGTAACTGCTTTTTGGTTCCAAGTTAAGGTATAATACATAAATGTGCCCATTAACTTGGCTTCAACTTGTATTTATGTCCTTTAGTTTTTGGTATACACTAGTAAACACTTAAACTTGTATAAAGTTGAATAAGTAAACACACGCACGCGTCCTATGTGGTGTCCTACGTGACACCCTACATGTATTATGTCACATAGGACACTTGTATCTATTTGTTCAACTTTATACAAGTTTAAATGTCTATTTATACACATCCTAAGTTGGAGGTCATAGATGCGACCTGAGGCCAATTAATTAATGGGCATGTTTATTAATTGTGCCTATTACTACTGTCAGGGCGGACCTATAGCCAAACTTTTGGTGCTCTGACACCCGTTAAATTCAATGTAGACTAGGTATAATTATATAAAAAATGTATAAAATCTGATTAAGATTTAGAAAAACACTCAGTAAGCCAAGAAGATAGCTGAGTGTTTTAGTTTTCAGGCGGAACCTTAAAGCTTTGGACGTCAATATATGTGTTCGAACCTTTCGAGAACCCACGACCCCTAAATCCTGGATCCGCCACTAACTACTGTTCTTGAACCTTAAACAAAATAATATTCCTAGTGAAGAGCGTTACCAATTACCATGTCTAAAATCTTTGATCTTTGATGGATTTAACACTTTATTCATCTCAATAATTCTTACATTAACTATGAATTTGCACTCCCATTTTTAATCCATATAAATATGAACAGAATGAATTGTAACTCATTTTTATGCCATCCGTTTTAAAGGCAGATTCAGGATTTGAAAGATTCTGATGCTACACTATTTTGAACAGTAAATTTGTACATGCTAAAATAGTTTTAAAAGAATTACTCTCTTCGTTCCTAAATACTTGTCGTCCTTAATTATTAAAAATAGATATTTATAATACATGTCATTTTAAAAAATCAAGATATAATTACTTGTTTGTTTCCACCTTTACCCTTTGTTATAAATACGGAGAGATATTAATATAGTGCAAAAGAGAAAAGTACTAAATAAAAAAATAATAAATAAGGGTAATTTAATCAAGTTACTCTCTCGTTAATTTATTTTAAGGGACATACAAGCTAAAAAGATGGCAAGTATTTAGAAACGAAGAAAGTACAACAGTAGATTCGATGCCATGACCTTGAGATATGAAAATTGACTCTTCGCTATTGGCACAAAGTGCTCACATGTGGGTGGACCTTCGATGCCGTTCCAAAATACTCGATCTTCTTTCTAAATATGTTTGTTTCAAATTACTTGTCTATTATTACAAATCAAGAGTATTTTATTACTTTTTTTCCATATTACCCTTAGTATTAAATAACTAAGGAAAATAACAATAGCTAGATTTAGAGTTCTAAAACATCATTAATAGGATTAATTTTGTAAAATATACTTTTAATTAATGTTTTCTTAATGGATATGTCAAGTCAAAAGATGACAAATATTTTGAAATAGATAAAGTATTTGTGATCACAATTTTAATTCAGAACTCAAAGCACTAATATTTGTGATCACAATCTTAAAAATTGAGAATTCATAAAATTTAATGTATGAACACAAGAATTGATTTGATTTAAAATTTCACATAAAAACTAAGAAGTAGTATTTCTTTCTTAAAAATTAATGTATGAATACAAGAATTGATTTGATTTAAAATTTCACATAAAAACTAAGAAGGTAGTATTTCACATAAATACATCGAGTAAATATTCAATAAAGCGAGATTATTGAAAACAACATCTCCATCTCACACAAGTAGGGGTAAGATCTGCGTACACTTCACTCTTACCGGCTTGTGCAGTTATATTGAATATGATGTTATATTCAATGAAAAGAGATTATTAAGACGTACATAAGAGTAAAATAGTCAAAAATTCTACCTAGTTACTTCTTTCGTTCACTTTTACTTGTTATGTTTACTTCACGAGAGTCATTTGAATAATTTTTCAGAGCTAAATTAAATTAGGTTAATTTAATATTTAAAATTTAAAATTTGAATGTTCGAAAACTACAAAAAATACTACTCCCTTAGTTTCAATTTGTTTGACCTACTTTTCTTTTTTAATCCATTTAAAAATAATGACTATTTCCCTTTTCAACAACTCTTTGTTCAAACTTTTCAAATGACATATTTAAGACATCAAGATTAAAAAATATTTCATACATTTAACATTTCTTTAGTTTAAGATCAAAAGATTCAAAAGCATTCTTTGACTTCTTAAATTCTGTGTCAAATCAAAATAAATCAAATAAATTGAAACAGATAGAGTATGAGTTGCAATCCTTCTCATATTAATACTATAAAAAAAATACATCTTAAAATGTTTGATTAAAGTTTTGACTCATGAAAAGTAAAATGTGATAAGTAAACCTGAACAAAGGATGACAGAATACAAGACAAGTACTCCCTCCGTTCATCTTTATTTATTTATTATACTAAAAATAGATATCAAATAATACTTGTTCAGTTTGAAAACCAATGGATAATTTATCCATTTTACCCTTATTATTAAATATTAGTATTCATTATCCAATGCATTTTTAAGAATATTCAAATCTATTATAGTCAAAAATGATATAGTAAAATTAATCTTATTATTTATTATTTCTTACCATGTATATCAAGTTAATAATGGATAAATATTATTGGACGGAGAAAATATAAGACAACTATGAAACATTAAACATTTATTGAGCTCATAGATAAAGAATTCCCACATCCTAGCAATTGGTTCCAACCATAACATTTATGGATTGATGGCAAAAAATTCAATTTTGCTGACTCAAAAGGTGATATAATTTTCATGATAAAAATATAATGAGTTGACCAGTCAAAGGGGGCATTTAAAGCTTTTATTAAAGGGGAGATATTTTTTTTTACTAAATGTAGTTGAGTTTGAAAGTGACATCCATTTGACTAATTGCTCTTCTTTGACTAACCTTTAAGCAATAAATATTTCATCCGCTTATTTTTACTTGTCATATTTCACAATTAAATTGATTAAATTGTAATAGATTAATTTAATATTTTAAATTTACAATTTAAGTGTTTAGAAACTATACAAAAGATGTTATGACTTATTTTAGATCATAAATTTATGACCTTACTAATATTTAGGGCTTGTTTTAGATTACAAATTCTAACCATTCTTTATTAAACTTTATGCTCAGTTAAAAAAAAATCACATAAAATGAAACAAGGAAAATATCAACCAACTATACTTATGGAATTCAATATCCAAAAATAATAACACAACAAGATATATTCGATGTGTTCAACTGAACTCAATATTTTTAATACGAAAAATAAATGTATATATATATATGTAAAGAACCGTTAAAAGCTTAACAACTACGAATATTAAATTCTGACTCCATAATTCAAAAGTACAATATGTTCAATGCTAAAGATCTTAATGATTGAATCTTATCAAATTTAAATATCAACTCGCTACTAGCATGAACATATTAACGATACAACACGTTCAATACTAAAAATCTTAAAAATACTGACTTATCAAGTTTAAATGGTGAATCCACCTCTACTAATCAACAACTAATAACATATGAAGGATATATATATATATATCAAGAAAATTGATTACAATCATGAGATGTTTATCATAAACTTCAGCATTTGACTAAGTAAACAAGAAAACAATTAATGATACAATTAACTAAGTTAAATTAAGATTAAGAAGAAGATGAATCAAACTTATAGTGTTTATCAACAGCAATTGAAACATCCCAAGTGCAACTCAATCCTTTTGGAATAATCACAAGATCTCCAGCTCCAAATTCAACTGTTTCATTTGAATTTTTTGTTAAAACTTTCACTTTTCCTCTTAACAAATAACATGTCTCTTGTGCATCAAATTTTAATTGGTATTTTCCTGGTGAACAACCCCATCTGAAAAAAAAAAAAATTACATCAAAAAACAGAAACAAAAAAAAATAAAATCTAGGCATTAATAACACACACACATTAGCTTTTTCATAAATTGATTAATTTTATGTTGATTGTTGTCTTTCGGAAACAACCTCTCTATCTCACTCTGAGGTAGTGGTATGGACTGCGTACACTTACCCTCCCCAGACCCCACTTTGTGGGAATATACTGGGTTGTTGTTGTTGTTTGTTATGTTGATTGTCAACCTATTACAACCTTGTTCTTTCATCTGAACTAGATAGGAGTCGACGATATGAGCAAGCTTACACAAGCATATAGTATAACTATGTACTATGAAGATTCATCATAAATTAACTAATTTTATGTGTGTCTATCATAATCTTACTCTAATTTTATCTGAGCTATATAGGAGTCGGCAATTTGAGCAAGCTTATACAGGCGGAGAACGTACACATATACACAACAACAATATATTATGTACTATGAAAAATTATCATAAATTGACTAATTTTATGTTAGTTGTCAATCTATCACAATCTTGTTCTTTTATCTGAGCTAGCTAGAAGTCGATAATTTGAGCAAGCTTACACAACCGAAACACACACACATATGTACACAACAACAACAACATATTATGTACTGTGAAGATATATCATAAATTGACTAGTTTTACGCTGTGTGGCAAAGCAATTAATTTTGCAAGGTTCAAGATTGAATACTTTTGTACTTATATATACAACATAATTTTTCGACAAGACAGACTGGCCTAACTACCACAACTTCCCTCTTTTATCTGAGTTTGGAGTTCACAGTTTGAGCAAGCTCACACAAACGGAGAACACATATACATGACAAAAAAGAGCAGCTTAGTACACAAAGTATTTCGTATTAACAGGGTTCGGAGAAGGACTGCATCCCAAAGAGTGTGATATAGAACACATATACATGATGAAGGAAAAAAAAACTAACAAGAAATTAAAATCATATGATTGTGTACTTACTTAGGCCAAGATTTGATGCCCAATTCATTGAGTTGAGATTCAGAGGGATTCTTTTGAACAACTATACTTAGATTTGATGATGAAGAAGAAGCCATGAAAGAGAAAAATTAAAGAGAGAGAGATATATTTATATGTTTTTTTTATATTTACATTTGATAATAATTTGAACCTTTTTATATACTAAAGGTTATTTATTAGGGGGACAGATTAAGAATCTTTTTTTTTTTCCAAAGAAAAAAGAAGGAAAAAAGCATATGATATTCATATCCTTTTTATCCTTTTTGAGACAAATAGCTTTGTACTTCGACCCAATTTATATTACACACTTTTATTTTTAATCAATCCCAAAAAAAATAATATATTTTTATATTTAGTAACAATTTAACTTTAAAATACTCACTTTACCCTTAATGAAATAATTTACAATCACACAAATATTTATAATTTATTTTAGACCACAAGTTTCAAAAGTCTTACTTTTTTTTTCTTAAATTTCATGTCAAGTCAAACCACATCACATAAATTGAAACGGAGAAAATATACTTTTTAAAAAACATATCCTTTGACCTATCACATCTATACTATGTCTAGTTCATAAAATAATTACGACTTTATTATTATTATTATTATTATTATTATTATTATTATTATTATTTACTATAACGACAACATACCTAATATAATTTTACAAGTAGAGTCTGAGAGGGTGGTACGACAATAATCTTATTCCTGTGATCTTATAAAAGTAGAGAGACTGTTACGGAAAGACTTTCGATTCGAGTAAAATATATTAGATCATATTATTATATTTATTATTTAATATTATTAGGGAAAGTGCAGAGCTATTATTGGACATTTTTTAAATATTGGATTAGCTAGCTGTTGTAGTACAACTTGTAGTAGTTGTTTAAAGATAATTCAATCACGTTTTAATTTTTATTTTATTTGTATTTTTTCCAAACTAGCATACTCAAATTACGGTTTTCATTCTCATTTAATGACTAGTTTTTTTTGTTTTTTGGGGGGTATATTTAGAAAAAAATAAATTCTGACTCTCTCTGTTCCTTTTTAGTTGTTGTAATTTTCTTTTTAGAGTAAAATGATATAAATTTTGATCAATATTTTAAGATGTATTGTGATTTTCATTTGCAAAACAAAAAAAATGTTTCTCTATTTTCCTCTTTTTTAAATATGTATAATAATAGTAATTATATCCAATTTCAATAGATATTATAGGATAATATAGATACTCTCTCCGGTCATTTTTACTCATCACATTTCGCTTTACAAAAGTCAATTTGACTAAATTTTAAAACAAAATTAAAGTAGATTAATTTAATATTTTAATTTTTAAATATAAATGGTAAAAAACTATATGAAAAGTACTATAAATTATAATTTTTCTTTTTTTAATATAACAAAAAAATATATCTTAATATATTGATCAAAGTTCATATAATTTGACAGCTGAAAAGCAAAAAATGACAACTAAAATAAACAGAGGGAGTACTACTTACATGATCAGTATATATAAGTTAAATTAATAAAATTATACCATAAATGACTTGCTCTAGATTGGAATATTTGTATTTTTGGGAAATCATAAATATAAAATTATTAAAAATTAAATTAAAATGACAAAATAATGGATAGGGATCTCCGGTCAAAGTGTTGACCAAAATTAAATTTTTGACCGACAAAGAAAAGTGGGGAAGACTGTTTATCCTTTTTCAATTAATATTATTTCCTCCGTTTTAATTTGTATATTTAATTTTACTTAATATGAAATTTTAAAAAGTAAAATAATTATTGGATTTTATCGTCTTAAATGTGAGATATGTAAAATATAATAAAATATTTCTTAATATTGTGGTGTTATGTTACGAGAAAAATTAGAATTTAAAAAATAATCAAAAAAAAAGAAACATTTTTTTTCTCTTTTTTAAACAGATTGAAAAAGAAAATAAGACAAATAGATTGAAATAAATGAAGTAATATTAATATTAATGTTGCTATGAATATTCATCTTCCCATAAGAAATAAATTCTTATAATAATGCATTAGCATAATGTTGAAGCGACATGGTCAGTAAAAATTCATGAACTCAAGTTTAACTTATTAGAGATTGAAACATTATTGTTATAAGAGTTAATGACCAAAAGTATATTCAAAATTATTATTTTTTCACGAATTTCATATTTCAATTAGATGTCGTTTCTTTTATCAATCTAGATTGTATGAGTATGGAGCACTATAATAGACATTTGTGAGTATTTGAATGCATGAGTTTTGTTCATATTTCTATGCAGTTAAGAGAAAACTTATTCCCAAAGCAATTATTTGTGTCTTTCTTGAATATGCTCGGTTGGGTATATATATATATGCTATGACGTGAAATTCAAGAGAGTTTGGCGTTTAGTAGATGATGGTGCGTAATATACACACTCTATTTTGTTTTAAAAAGATGCAAGTGATACTCTATATGAATAAATTTTGATCTGAATATAGATTAATATGCACATAAGTTGTTACTCCTTTTTAAATTTCATACATGAATTATCTAATTCTCCTTTCATTTCAAAATAGTTGGCCCTTGTTAACTTGACACTCTCTTTAAGAAAACATTTATTAGTGCTTTGAAAATATAAATTTGAGTATATACACTTTATGTAGTCATTTAATGATAGGGGTAATATTGAAAGAACATGATAAACTTTTCTTAATTTTATAAAAGGAACAACTGAATTGAAGCAAATATTTTTAGCAAGAGGACCAACTATTTTGAAACGGGGAGAGTATTCGTATTACATACCTAAAATATTAACAGTTAGAAATGTCAAGTGAATCCATTTTTTGAGGGTTTTCAGCTCTCATGCATAGTTTCAAATAATTAGCCAAGTAGCAGCGAAAATGTACGTTAATATATAGGGTGCGATAGTTCATATGTGTAATAAAAATATTAGATAACTGAAGTATGAAACTCACAAAAGTGTTATAATTTAAATGTGTTTTAAGCTATTCACTCTTAGCTTGATATCGAATATCAAAAAGAAAGAAAAGTCGAATATGATCAATAAGGGAATCAAATATCTATCTATTGACAATGTTTTCAACGAGGGCAAAAAAATAAAATTTGATAAGATTCGCTTAATTATAGTTCAGTTCGATCTCAGCTAATCTATACAATTACAATGATCATTGAATTATATTTTCTCAATAACACCACTAATAATATGATGGGATGGTTAAAATCCTGATATTGTTAATCAAAAAATTCAATTTTAAGTTCTGAAAATAATACTTTTTTTCGATAAAAAACATTTTACCTTTTACTATGATTACTATTTAGTGAAATTCGAATTAGTCAGACTAAAAGAATGTATATATAATATTAAATGATTTAATTGAAAATATGCCCGCAAGGACAAGATTGACCGGTTGGGAGGTGAGTCTCCTATGTGAGAGACCTGTGATCGAATTCAGTTTCCGTCAATTGCTTAGTCATGAGCTTGTTGCATGGGATTTGCCTAGTGCTGTTTACATCTCTTATGTGATTTGCGAGCTATTATATACTAAGTAAATTACCACAAAGTGCTCATTCAAAGAACAGAAGTTGTACAGAGATTATGGATTTCCTCGAGGGTTCCCAAATAAAAAAGAAAAAGAATTTCAAAAATATCTTGTCTCAGTGGATAAGGAAAGAAGAATATGTCACATGCAAATAAATGTGCAAACTGAACTCTGTCAAAGTGTCCTATAATTCCTTGTTTGCATGAATGTGGTTGTTGGAACAGGTCCATCAACATTACTCCGTCCGTTCCATATTAATTGTCATATTTCATTTTTCAAGAATGAAACAACAAAATTAATCAGTAAAATTCCACAAGTAAGGTACGAAGAGGATAAATTATACACAGATCTTATCACTACCTCGGAGAGGTAGAGAGGTTGTTTTCGAAAGACTCTAGACTCAAGAATAAAATTATAGTAATTTTAGTCAATATTAAATATACAAATTTTTGTCTATTGATGTGAGAAAATTTAAAATTTGTAGTATTTCTTTATATGATTTTGGAATTTTTAAATTTTAATTATAAAATATCATTTTTACTAATTTAATTTAACTTCCAACATTTATCATATTGAGTTTCGAAAAGTGAAACATGACAATTAATAATATATTAAAGTCATCCTCCGCCATACAAGGGATTTATAGAGGTAGGAAAAGGTGTGATGGAATTCTCTGAGAGTCTCCTAAACATGCTTGGGAGTGGATTATTATATTTTTTGCAAGGTGTGAAGAACGTGAATTAGGGTAGAAGGTTAGTAAATAGAAGTAGGTTAGTAGATAGGAGTGTATCCTAGCTAGTAGGAAGGAGTGCTTTGTTTGTAATTGTGCCTATAGTCGTAGTGTTATGCGTGTGTCTTGTAGTTTCTTATTCGTGGTGTTTTGGTGATGTTTGTGATTTTCTGATAGATTGTGTATAAAATTAATATGTGGACATCTTGTTTCTTTTATTATCTATTGACGTGTTATCCCATTTTATTTGTTGTTTCTATCTTTTATATACTTCTATTTGTCCTGAACCGGAGGTCTATCGAAAATAGCTTCTCTACTTCATCTGGGATAGCGGTATGAACTACGTACACTTTATCCTCCCCGGACCCCACTCTGTGGGAATACACTGGGTATATGTTGTTGTTGTTGCAAGTTACTTTCTTCAAGACATCATCATATATTCATTGCTATACCATCATTTGCTCTAGTATACTCAATGGACGATGTAGTAATAGATCCAGTCATTACTGTAAAAGCTTGTTGGACATCAATAGTATCAGAGCTGATCCAGTTGTTACTATAAAAGCTATTGAACGTCAATGGTATCGGAGTGTGCCTAATTGACAAAGGTAGTAGTAGATCCAATCATTACTATAAAAGCTAGTGGAAATCAATGGTATCGAAGAGGGCCTCTTCACGAGGGTAATTAAAGTGCAACGAAATACCTTAAAAGTTGAATATGGTTCGCGAAGCATCTAGCTTACCGACACCGTTCAAAGGGTTTAATAACTATAGCATGCCAAACGGGGAATTGTGGTGGTTAGACCTATACCCCGAAATGGTTCCATTCTTCTTGGTGGTGTAGGTACACATCCCTTTTCTCGTTGTGGAACAATATACGAGAAATATATGTTCAGCATGCAAGTACGATAACGGCGCTCAAATAGTGAAGCTATCAGCACCAAAGCAGTGACATACAACTTTGGACCTAATGACCAGCCTAGCACCTTTCGGAATGGTGGATGCTCGTTGCAACAACCAGATTTAGAGGAATCAAACTAAAGATTGCAATTCCAATTGTCTGGTGAACGGTGAGTTCTGAGATTTCTATTTGATAACTTGATAATGGAGCTAATTTCACATGTGGTTACTGTTGGGATCGAAATAATCAGGGCATCATGCGGAAGCTAACAATTGAACGGTAAAACGGATGACAAAGTAAAACTGTAATAATAAAAAATAGCTTTATGATATGAATCATTTATTGTACTTTACCCAGGTTGAGAAAGTCGATTTACTGCAGCTTCTGGTGGTCTGATTTTTTAATCATTCTATGGAGAGCAGGTAAATGACAGATTACATATGAGGATTACTCTCACATATATTTTACAACATGCAGTCAAGCAGAAAAATTACTGCTACACAGATTGCAACAGAAAATCCAGAGAGGCATTTGGATACATGTAGATTACTTATCTTCTTCTTCGACATCTGGCTCGGCAAAGAGTGGCTCAGGCTGTGTATCAGCATATGCTGGAGCAATAAATTTTGGATCTTTTGCAGCTGCATCAGCATGTTTCAAGATTGCTTCTCTAGGATCTTCCTCCATCCAAGTCTCCTTTATTAAACCACCTTGCTGCAAAAACATGCAAAAAGTTGGGTCAATTCAACCAGCACTAATATGCCCAGAAGAGAAGATAAAATGAAATCAGGAGTAACAACTGAAATAAAGTCGACTTAAGTAGTTTTGTTTTGTTTTGTTTTTTGGGATGAGAGGAGAAATACAAGATCATTCTCAATTGCAAGACAGACGAGAAACAAGACAAGAGGGGGTTGCTCGGATGGTAAGCACCCTCCATCTCCAACCTAGGTTCAAGTCGCCAAGGGAGCAAAAAGGTGGGAGCTCCTAGGAGGGGTAAAAGGAAAAAAAAGACGAGAGACAATTCTCAAAGGGCATCCATATACACTTGTTCAGGTAAAAACAGAATTTTACTGATGCACAAACTTAAAAACATAAATGAATGGGTCTATCTCTCTGACTATACGTGAAGTGAATAGCATACATACAGATCATTTCCTACATATCACCAGGTTCTGCTGTTGCCTGTTATTTGCTTGATACAGCGGTTGCATTTTTCAAGATCATGGGGCGTTCTCTCCTTTTCTTTTTTATGGGGATAAAGTTCATGGGGTTCTTAAGGTTTAAGGGAAGAGCATGGTAGTTGAGTTGTCAGTTGTCACAAAATACGCTGGCAAATGAGGCTGAAATAAGCTGCTTATCGTAGTTAAAATCCCAATAAGAAGCAATAAGAATTAAAGGAGCACTCTCTCCATAATAGTGAGTTGAAGGTAGTGGATTGATTATACATCTCAGATGAGCGGAAACAGCCCACTGACAGATGGATAACTTAGGTCTCAAAATACGTGATGTAGCGTTGAGTGACATTGACTGTAAACATTCATGGAGGCATGCTGTGAATAATAAAAACAATCAGATCTCAATTACTCCACCTTTTCTCTTCCAGAAACTAGAAGTCTAGACTCTAGAGTAGATAGAAACGAAAAAAGCAAAGAAGAAAGAAAACACCAGATTTTCCGCAACCACAGATGCTGGTTCTTTTCGCTTCATTTCAAACCTAAGTTGCATGGACTCTTCATTTTTGATGCCGCAACGTGTCGGATTCTCCAAAATACACTACTTTTGGAGAATCCGACACACACCCATTGGCATTTTTGAAGAGTCCGAGCAACATAGTTTCAAACAAATTATAAATGATATAAGACATTGCTAACAAGAATATTACCTTAAGAAGGTATTGCGTCAACAAGCTTCCCTTGGTTGAACCAACTCTACCACCAAAACCTGGCCCTGTTATTGGCAGCTCAGGTTTATGAGACTTCAGTGGATCCTTCAATACTTTTTCTCGTTGACGCTTGCGACTAGGTTGATCTCTAAATAAGGGTAATGCATGTGGATTATGAATAACTGGCTCTGCCTGGAAATCATCCACAGACTTTTTCCTGGGTGCACGAGCAACACAAACTAGTGCTCCTCTTTCACTCAGTGTTGGATCATATAAAATGTGTGTTCCACCTTCATGTTTATCCCCAACTGTCGCGAAGATCTAAAATAAAGGGAGAGCTTTTAGACCAAAATCTCAACCTTCATGCATGCTAAGACGGGAAATAAAAAACACAGAGTAGGGAAAGTAGGTTTCTAAACTACATATTATGATATACCTGTTCTTCCATCCCTAGGCTGAAGATTTTTGCGGGAAGCAGGTTAAAAAGAACACATTACAGCATGGTTATAAAAATGTATTTCCCACTTCATGATATGCAAAGCGGTCACAACATGTGTAGTAATCAGGTGACATGACAGAATATTCGCTAGATTAAAAGTAATAAGAAACTACCTGATTCAGCCTAGGGTGCCAGGCACACTGCACAACACTGTAAGTAGGAGATATTCCAACTCTTGATACTAGCTCTAGCTTTCCTCGATCAAAGAAGCATAGCATTCCTCCAGTAGTTCCATCTTTTTCAATAGATGTCCCAGTTATGAACAGTTGTTCATCAGGACTAAATGCAGTGTTAGTTTGAGCATAATTGTTTGGGAGATCATCGAACACTCGCAACGGTTCTTTCATCTGGCGCAAATCCCAAACCTATGAAGTCAAGTCAAGATTATTATACATCAGAGAAGGTGAAAGCAGGTGTACAAACTAAAAATCAGGCTCATTTTAGATTTTACTAATACCTTTAAGGAACCATCAAAACTTCTTGACAATAGTATCCGACCATCACTTGAAAACTTGATTCCTGTAATATCATCTGAGTGGGCATTTGCAACATATATATCTGGCCTGCTTCCCCATCCAGGCTTAAGATTCCATATCTTTAAGAAAGAAGTTCATATGAGCAAGCTGAGACAAACAAACACAGAAAGTTGAAATATGACCATTCTTACACTCAGTCTGTAGGAGAAATACCTGTATAGAACCATCTCCTACACCACCTGCAATTTTTTTTCCTTCCCGATCCCAAGCACATGTTGTTACTGGAACTCTCCCAGGCCGAGCAAGTTTTGGTTTAATAACCTACACAGTGAAGCTAGTCCCAATCAGGCTTAGGTTCAGGCCGGAAACTGTTAACGTCAAGAAAGCAATTACAATAACAGCAACAAGGACATCAATGTTGTTTTGTTCAATGAAGTGCAAGAAAGATCCCCTGTTTCAGGCCCCAAAGGGGAAAATGGAGTCAGGAGGTAAAACTACCCCGAAAGAGGTAAAAATGGTGTCACATTCTAGAGGCAGTAAGGTATTACCCAATGTTTGATTTGACAATAGTTGCTTTTCTGTAGGCCATAGTGTGTCCCCCATAGTTAGCTATTTTATTAAGAGATTAACAAATGGTGTATTTTGTATCATCCTGCTTAACAGTTCATCTAACCTCTCCGACCCCGATGCCTCAACTAAAGGAGATTCCTCCTCCATAAAGCAAAACTAAAAATAAGAATATCTCAGTCACTCCAAATAAAGGAAATGACTCCAATCTGAATATGCTGCTTTTATTCTACTCGGTATTACAGTAGAGATAAGGATTAAACTATAGGTCACATTATCTGAACAAAACCAAAAATGGTCCTTTCTCTAGTCACTCAACAGCACATGTTTTAGCAGTCTATAAAAGATATCCATTTGTCCACCATGCTATGCAATATTGTGTATTTACTGCACAAGACAAACCTGCTTTTGACTCTTGAAGTCATTGACATCCCACAGGCGCAACGAACCATCCTCTGACGATGTTAAAATTGTCTCCTTTGTTTTGGGGTGCCATTCTCCACACGTCAATCCAGAAATATGACCTTTCGTATTCTTAAGATCACGTATATACATGTCTCCTCTAACAAATTCCCCAAGTGTAAGTCCATCGCGGTCATATATCTGAAATATGAAAAGAGATAAATCAAGTTAAACCACAGACATGCATAGACTCTATAAATGAGAGTACAGAACCATAATTAGACTAGCACCTTTGCTTGGGCTGACCCAGTGACACATAAAAATCGGTCTGCAGTTGGACTCCAGCTCAAACTACGAACTTGATGCCCTTCAGATGGTTCGAGCTGTCTAAATGACTGTAATCGGGCATTCATTCCTTGAAAGTCATACATACGAACAGTATAGTCATAGCTACCAGAGAGAACCCTTGATCCTGAATGATCCACAGTAAGAGCAGAAACAACCTGCCAAAAGCATCAGAAAGCATCTTTTCAGAAAGACCCTCTACGAAGATGAAGGAAGGAAGATCTAAGATGAGGACAAGACATTCCCTCTTAATTTCTATACTGCATGCAGACGCATCTGACTTGATCAAGCACAACAATTCAAAGCTCATTAACTATAAGCATATTAACATTTTGATTAGCTAATCAAATTCAAACTGGATCATTCAAGTAAGTATAGGTGGAACACTAAATTCAATCTAGAAGATGGCTGCACTTCAAGCTTTTAGGAAGACATCAAGAGTCCAAAACAAAAATTACCAACCAATCAACTACTCCCTCCATCCAAAAATAAGTGTCATTTTAGCTCATTTCACGCCCATTAAGAAAAATAATAAGTGCAAGGTATAGTTTACTAAGTTACACTTATTAATTAGATGTTTCTTGAGAATTGAGCACTATTAAGAAGAAGCAGTTCCTTAATATAAAGGTACAGTTGGAAACATTACTATTCTTTTGTCTTGAATTCCTAAAGCAACGCTTATTCTGGGACAATTTTTTTTGCCAAAGTGGCACTTATTTTGGGAAGGAGGGAGTATATTTTGTTTTTTTCTAAATGGAACAACCAATCAACTATATCCCAACCCCAAACAAGTTGGACTCAAGTACTGAATTTAATGTTTAGAGGCTTCATCATAGTATATTTCTGATAACTTTTTTTTTTAACTGTCCATAAATTTCTGATAACTTCTTTTTCTTAACTGTCCATAAATTATCCAGTACTTAGGAGTTAAAGACTTACTATGCTAAGCTCACATAGGCAAAGTTGAAAGAGCTGAAAATGTAATACTTCATCTGTTTCAATTTGTTTGTTTTATTTTCCATTGTAGTCCATTCAAAAAGAATGCCTCTTTCCATTTTGACAACTCTTTAATTTCAACTTTCCACGTGACACGACGAAAACCTTAATATTAAAGAACATTTTGGTACATTCTACATACCTTTAGTTTAAGACAAACAAGACTCAAAAATCTTTTTACTTTCTTAAACTCCGCGTCATGTCAAAACCAGACAAACAAATAGAAGAGGAGGGAGACTGGCTATGCTAAGCTCACACAGGCGAAGTTGAAATAGTTGAAAGAAAGAAATCATACATGTACAATAAGGAATGCACAAGAAAACAATTAAAAAAATGTCACCTTTGTATGTCCTTTGAGTACAACTTCATTACTCAAAGGTATCCTATACCGATTTTGTTCCTCCTCTTCTTCTACCATCTCATCCTCCGAATCTTCCGTCATCGAACCCGACGCCTGCGGCGGCCTTGGTGGCCCAATCATTTCACCTTCCTCCTCCGTCTTCGCATCAACTACAGGCCGAGGCGGCCCAATCATTTCACCATCCTCATCTTCCTCCTCCGTCTTTTCATCAACTTCAGGTCTACGTGGCCCAATAATAGCACTATCATTGTCATTGCTCGAGCTCAGTCCAGTATTAGGACGGCTAGGCCCGATGATATTCGGCTTAGAATTAGGGTTTTTGAGCGAATTAAGCCAGGATTTGGACGAAGAAGACAGAGAAGGGAACGGTGACGTGACGTCAGCAGCAGCATCGGCTGCGGCGGCGGAGGTGGTGGTGTTCCGGCGAGTGGAGTTGTGAATGAGTTGTAGGGATTTATGAGATTTAGCTTGCTTACCGAAGGATATTGGGAATTGTGCCCTAGCTCCGTCGTATATCTCCGCTTCATCGTCGGCCATTTTTGTACCGAATGAATTACTTTTTTGATTTGATTTGATTTATAGTGAATTTATAGAGATTTGGGGAATTTGTTTGCCGCCATTAGAGAGTGTTGCAAGAGGGAGATTGGAGAAGAGGAAAACCGAACCCAACCCGACCCGAGAATCGTTAATGTTTGAATTTAAGTAGCGTTTGGCCATGTTTCATTTGTAAAAATACTCCGTCCGTTTTGTTTTACTTTACCCTTATTGAATTTGACACACAATAATATATAGTAACAAATCAATACTACCACAAGATAATACTACAAGTGATCTACTCGAAATAACATATATCAATAAGAATCCAAGAACATAAAATTACAAGCATAGCACTACAAGTACTAATAAGGACAACACTCATATCTACTAGCATGAACTCACTCCAACCTCCTAACTTTCTACCCTAATTCGTGTTCGTCACACCTTCCTGATAATCAAATGACAGATAATAATAACTTTATAAATATATTCCGATGCATGCAATATAAAAATAAGTAATAAAAATGGAGATATATTTTATAACAAGTTAATTCCTAAAATTTACTTATATTGTAAGTAAATTTTAATTTATAATTTAGAGCATCTCATTAATGTCAATCAAAACTCATTTATCTATATAAAAAATATAAAATACAGTACAAATAAAACTTGAATACACGCACACATACATATATAATACTTAATGCATGTAACAAAATGACATTCATAAAAAATACTTTAGCTTTTGTGACAAATTTATAAAAGGATTGTTCTACTTATAACATTAATGAATTTAAATAAAATAAATAAAGAACTGAGTAAAATAAATAAATAATATATAATATTATTATAAAAATATAGTATATAGATAGAGATTACAAATGTCAAGGGTAATATAGACATTGTATAGGAAAAAGGGGGGAGAATGTCTATTGTTTATAGTTGAGGGGGGAGTTTGATTTTTAAAATAAAGTTGAGGGGTGTAAACGATTTTCACCCATTTTTTTCCTAAATTAAACTTATTAATAATACTTTGAAACTCTATATTTGACTATTATTACGTTATGTAGTTATTTAATAATAAAGGTAGAAAGGAAAAACTTGTATATGCTCAAAATGAGTCTTGGAGTAACTAGTAACCAGAAGGTCACAGGTTCAAGCCGTAAAAACAGCACCTTACAGAAAATTTGTGCACAACGGAAGTTTTAGTGTACTTAGCTGGCATTTCTTCTCTCTCTCTTTGTTGCTACAAAAAGCCTTGATATTGCATGAACATATACTCTTTGAGAATAAGTATTGGTACTGAGTACTCGACAAAGATCAGATGTGCGTAGGGTTGTTCAAAATCAAACCGTAATCAATAATTCAACTGCAAAATTAGTTTATTGATTTATTGGTAATGGGTTATCGGATTAACGGTTGGAGAATGGATTAAAATTTTATAGTTAATGGTTTATTGGTGCGGGGGCGGATTACTCAATTTTCTTATCAGGTAAACCGTTAATCCTTTAAGAATTATCTTATTTATATTTCGGAAAAGGGATAAATATACCCCCGAACTATGATAAATGGTACGTATATACTCTCCGTCATACTTTAGGTACACATATACCCCTACCGTTAATGAAAATGGTACGTATATGCCCCCCACACTAACGGAAGGGGCATATGTGTCAAATCTTCAGTTTCCTATTCTGCTTTGTCATTATCCAATTGATAAATGGTACGTATAACCTAGCAGCTCATAAAAGCCCCCAACGTTATCGTCTGTCTAAAATGTACGCCTAAAATAAAAAAGGTCCAAATATGTCCCTCGCACTAAAGGTGAAAGCCGCGTTGGGATATGTTTGGACCTTTTTAATTGTTTAAGGGTATATTTGGACATTTTTAATTGCAAAATGGGCTTTCTTCAGTAGGCTCCGTTTAGGATCCCAGGATATCAGATTCAAAGACATAACATCTCAGATGATCACTCAACTTTGGATAGTTCACTCACAAAGTCACTCAACTTAGTTTTATAACTCAAAAGTCACTCAACTATAGATAATTAACTTAGAAGTCACCTGTGTTTTGATCTTAACAGTTTTCAGTGGCTCCCAAGGGAAAAATTGCTGGAAAAAGGACCGAGGAATTAAGCAGGTTCGTCCTCATTTTCTTTTATGGCCAACCTGTTACTTTATCGCCCATCTTCTTCACTCGAATAAGCCTGGGGCTCTGGTCTAAAAATAAAGGTAGTGTAATGGAGAAGGTCGTGTAGTAGGCGCACATCATGAGTTCAAATTCTATAAGTTAATTAAATTTGGTATTTAAATGAAGAAAGATAGAGGGAAGAGGCCCAAATATCCATAGAGTTTTGAAGCTCGAAACCACATATTTTTCGGTTACAACAAATCCAGTGTAACGATCTAGGAAGGGTGTAGAGTGTACGTGCATCCTACTCCTATCTCGTAGAGATTGAGTGGTTGTTTTCAATAGAACCCCGACTTAAAATAAAGCATATCCAAGCAGTTTGGAAAAGGAAATGCAGAAATGAGAGCAGCATCAACAATGAAATAATGTAAAATGAAGATTAGTACGCAACATATAGAGTAAAGAACAATAGTAGTGACAGCAAAATAATGCAATAAGTGAGGCGGCACACACATACCTACGAGGATAGTGATAGGTGGTGATAATGGCAATCGAAGAACAAGAAACTACGAGGATAGTGTTAATATCACTGGTTACTGGTAAGAAAGAAGGTCCAAGTACGACCACCAAGCTTATCTCATAGGATAGTGAAAGAACGCTCGACTACCAACTAACCTTCTACCCTAATCTGAGGCCTTCAAACCTTCCTATCTAAGAAAGGTCATGTCATCTGTTAACTCAAGATACGTCATGTCTTGTCTAATTACCTCCCCCAGTACCAATTTGGCGAAACAATTAAAGCCACAAAAATTGTAGTTTGTTCTAGCTACTTTAAAAAATTGAAAGGAGAGAGTAGAGAGTAAAGAGGGAATACATAACAGGAGCTATTACAACTAGGCAATAATGGTGAATGATGAACGAACTAATTTTGACTCAAGTATCCTCGAGCAAACTATTAGACATCTTGAGTACGTTGCTCGCTGACAGATAAAGTATGTTACTTTTTTTGGTTTGCTGCAGCATTTGTCTTATCTTCCTGTATTTAATCGTATAGTATTAGTATGAAGTGCATTTTTCATGTTCTGTGATGTTAAAATTACGCTGTGTGTGATCTCATTAACTAACTCACATACATTTTGTTGTTGTGTCTTCGTGCTAGCAGTTCAAGGATCGATGAGCTGGAGAAGATATTAGGCCATCTCCTTCACTCGAATAAGCCTGGGGACGTGTGGTAGGCGCACATCATGAGTTCAAATTCTATAAGTGAATTAAGTTTGGTATTTAAATGAAGAAGGATAGAAGGAAGATGCCCATATATCCACAGAGTTTTGAAGCTAGAAACTTCAAAACTCTGGGGAAGGTGTAGAGTGTATGTGCATCTTACTCGTATCTCGTAGAGATAGAGGTTTCTGATAGAACCCTTACTTAAAATAAAGCATATCCTAGTAGTTTGGAAAAGAAAATGCCGAAATGAGAGCAGTAGCAACAACAAAATAATGTGAAATGAAAAGCAGTACACAACATACATAGTAAAGAACAGTAATGACAACAAAATAATGCGATAAGTGAAGCATGCACAGATACCTACGAAGATAGTGATAGGTGGTGACAACTGAAATCGAAGAACAAGAAACTACAAGAATATGTTAATATCACTTGTAAGAAAGGAGGTCCAACTACGACCACCAAACTTATCTCGCAGGAAAGTGAGAGAACGCTTAACTACCAACTAACTTTCTACCGAAATAATCTATCGTATTAGTATGAAGTGCATTTTTCATTAACTCATTCAGTATATTTTGCTGTTGTGTCTTCATGCTGGCAGTTTATGGATCGATGAACTGGAGAAGAAATTGGCTGGCTGAACTTAGAAATCCTTGATTTCAATATCTTGGGCAAGTCTTTATGAAGTTTCTCCACATATGTAACGTGATTCCTTTAAGTTTTATGTACTTAAACATGATTATTTGATGCTACAAACAATGTATTAGTTGTTTGATAAAATCTTGGCATGACTTTCTTTCCTCTTTTGTCATTAATTTTTTTTTTACTTTCATGTGGTAGTGTGTGCACATTTTGTTTAATTATGGTGATGTCCAAAGTGGTCTGTGCAAATACCAATTATTTTATTTTATCGGGTTAGGGTTAGATATGGCCTTAAAATGGGTTGGTCTAGATATTTTGTTCCCTTTAGAAAAAGTATGCGTTTGGACATGCGATATGAAGTGTGTAATTTGAAATCATGAGATGAAATCAGTGTTTGGACATGTGATTTCGTCTCATGATTTCATATCATGTTATAAAATCCCAAATTCTCCAAAAAGTGTGATTTGGGATTTCATATCATGATTTGAGTTTTTTAAATACAAAAATTGACCCACAAATTTATATTTTATATATAAAAAAATCACCATTATTACTCTTATCAACCTTTAAACCATTTATGTCTCATATAACCGTTACTCTCACCAACATTTTTTTTATGTGTTTCAAATTACGAACTTCATACCTTTACACAAAGCTATCTCATTTCCGTCACATGTTCAATTTTACTTTTTTTATTAAGCTAAAGTTTAATCAATAAATGTTGTATTTTTTTTTAGAATATCTTTGTGATAGTATATTATACTTTTGTTATGAACTTTTGCTTATTTAGTAAGATTGTATAAAGAATTGGGGTAATTTTGATAGTTTTTAAACTTATGGATTTTTTATGTTTATAAGAAAAAAATAAAACTTAAGAATCTCAAATTGCATGTCTAAACAAAACTTCAAGTTCATCTCATCTCACATGACCAAACGGACCCAAAGTCGTATAAAAATGGTCTTCATAAGGGTGGTCTTGATTTTTTTGGTCATTTTTAATAAATTTTGTCTATAACGCAGAAGTATTAACTTTTGCCAGTAAAGCAGACATTCATAACATTTCAAGACAATGAACCCTGCATAATTAACCAGAAGATTTCCTTATAGACAAAAGTTAGAACTTAAATATGTTTCCCAACTCACAAAGGAGCATCCAATTTTTCTATTGGCATTACTTTTAACACATGCTATGCAACAATACTATTACATACTTGAGTCAAATAACAAGATTTATTAATGAGGTTGGTTGACAAATAGATATTAGTTGAGATTAATAAACTGTGGAGTACTTTTATAAAATATAAAAATCTGGGGTAAAGTTTAAATTTTTAAAAGTTTCCAAATAATAGGATTTGACCTAAAAATTAGAAAAAATTAGTTTGCGAAAAATATTTGTCAAATAATGACAAATTATATAGCCAAACACTTTTGGGCAAACAACATAAATTCCGATATTTTGGAGCTTAATTACAGAAAATCTCGATATTTTGTATAATTACTGAAAATCCTGATTTTGGGTCTGTCGAGATATATAATTAGCTCCCGATACATCCAACGAAGATACATTTTTTCTTTTATAAAGATACATAATTAGCTTCCGATATATTTTTTCTAATTTTGGGTCTGTCGAGATACATAATACATCTAATGAAGATACATTTTTTCCTTTGTAAAGATACATAATTAACTCCCGATATATTTTTTCTGATTTTGGATTTGTCGAGATACATAATATATCCAATGAAGATACATTTTTTCCTTTGAAAAGATACATAATTGGCTCCCGATATATTTTTTTTGATTTTGGATATGTCAAGATGCATAATTAACTTCCGATATAATTTTTATGATTTTGGATCTGTCGAGATACATAATTAGTTGGAATTTTTATAATTACTTTGTAAGTGTGAAGATTTATGTAAATATGATAAGTTAAGGTATACATTTATGTTATTTTTCCAACACTTTTTGTTAATTTTTTCTCCAAAAACTACTTGGATATCTATGGCTAAAACTTTTCCATACAAATTCGAGTTTAATTCAAATACCGAATACCGAATGAGAAACTATAAATAGCCAAACAAAAATACAAGGACCAAATTAAACCCATCTCAAATAATCTCTCTCCCCCCAAAAAATCCCCAAATCCTTCCCCTCCCTCGTCCTCACAATCCCTAATGTTTTCGAGCGGCGGATCAATACCGGCCGGCGCCGGCGGCGGAATCATCTCTAGGGTTTCATCATCCATATCTGAATCTGCGATCGTGTACCAAGGTAAGCGAGCTGCTTCCGACGCCGCCTTCGTAGGGAAGAAACTCCTCAAAAGCACCGGAAGAGCGGCGTGGATTGCTGGAACTACTTTTCTGATACTCGTTGTTCCGTTGATTATTGAGATGGATCGGGATGCGCAGTTTACTGAGATTGAGATGCAACAAGCTAGCTTGTTGGGAGGTGCTCCTCCTCCTCCTCCTGCTGCTGGACCTAAGTGAGAATTTTGATTTCAGTGTTTAGGAACTTTGCAATAATATGATGCTATGGAATTTTTTAAAATTAGGGTTTTGAAACTCAATTTGTTTAATGAACTGGATTTGATATTTTCGATTTATCAATTTTCGTTGTGTAATGGATCCTATTTTTGGTGATTAGTTTCTCTATTACTATGTTGTTATATCGGAAACAGCCTCGATAAGGTCTGGTTACTATGTTATCCCTCACTGAACACACTTTGCGGGATTTCACTGGGTATGTTGTTGTTGTTGTTGATTATTATTATTATTATTATCATGTTGTTGTTGTATTACTTGAGATGGATTGGAATGCTCAGCTTACTTACTGAGCTTGAGATGCAACAAGCTGGCTTGTCTCCTGGCCCTAAGTGAGAATTTAGGTTTCGTTTTTTGTATTACTTGTTATTGTGTTGTTGTTGAATATTAATGTGTTGTTGTATTACTATGTTATTGATATGGATAGTGATGCGCAGCTTACTGAGCTTGAGATGCAACAAGCTAGCTTGTTGGGAGGTGCTCCTCCTCCTCCTGCTGGCCCAAAGTGAGAATTTTGATTTCAATGTTTAGTGTCTTAGGAACTTTGCAATAATATGATGCTATGAAATTTTTGAATTTAGGGTTTTGAAACTCAATTTATTGTGGATTTGATATTTTCGATCTTCGTTGTGTAATGGATCCTATTTTTGGTAATTACTTTTTCTATTACTATGTTATCATATAGCAAACAACATGTCCCTGGACCCACTTTGTGTGATTTCACCGTGTATGTTGTTGTTGTTGTTGTAGTAGTAGTATTACTATGGTGTTGTATTACTATGTTATCGAGATGGATTGCCATGCGCAACTTACTGGGCTTGGGATGCAACAAGCTAGCTTGTTGGGAGGTGCTCCTCCTTCTCTTGCTGGCCCAAGCCCCAAAGTGAGAATTTTGATTTCAGTGTTTAGTGTCTTAGAAACTTTGCAATAATATGATGCTATGGAATTTTTAAATTTAGGGTTTTGATATCTAATTCGTTTAATGTGTTTGATTTGGTATTTTCGATCTTCGTTGTGTAATGGATCCTATTTTTGGCTATTGCTTTCTCTATCACTATGCTATCATATCAAAAACAATCTGTCTACCTCTGAGGTAGGGTTAAGGTTTGGATACACTCTACCCCTCCCCGGACCCACTTTGCGTGATTTCACTAGGTACATTGTTGTTGTATCACTATGTTATGGTGATGCTCAGCTTACTAAGCTCGAGATGCAACAGGCTAGTTTGTTGGGTGCTCCTCCTTCTCCTACTGGCCCAAAGTGAGAATTTTGGTTAGGTGAGGGAATTTATGGATATGAATTGCTTTTTTATTTTTGAGTGTTTTAGGGACCTTGGAATAATATTATGATGCTATGGAATTTTTGAATTTAGGTTTTGATACCTAATTCGTTTAATGTGTTGGATTTGGTATTTTCGATCTTCGTTTTGTAACGGATCCTATTTTTGGCAATTACTTTCTCTAATACAATGTTATCGTTATCTTTCGGAAACAACCTACCTACCTACCTACACGAGGTAGAGCTAGAGTAAGGTCCGCGTACACTTTATCCTTCCAAACTCCGCTTTGCGAGATTTCACTGGGTATGTTGTTGTTGATTATTATTATGTTGTTGTATTACTATGTTATCGAGATGGATCTTATTGAGCTTGAGATGCAACAAGCTGGCTTGTTGGGTCTCTTCTTCTCCTGCTGGCCCTAAGTGAGAATTTTGATTTTGGCTTTAGTTGAGAGAATTCATGGATATGAAATTGATGTTTTTTCAAGTGTGTTAGGGACCTTGCAATAGTATGATGCTGTGGAGTTTTTGAATTTAGGGTTTTGAAACCCAATTCGGATTTGATATTTTTGGTCTTCATTATGTGATGGATCCTATTTCGATTACTTTCTCTATTGCTATGTTATCGTACCGGAAACAACATGTCTACTTCTGAATAGGGATAAGGTCTGGGTACCTGGGACCCACTTTGTGTGATTTCACTGTTATGTTGTTGTTGTTGTATTACTATGGTGTTGTATTACTATGTTATTGAGATGGATCGTGATGCTCAGCTTACTGAGCTTGAGATGCAACAAGCTAGCTTGTTGGTTGGGTGCTCCTCCTCCTCCTGTTGGCCCTAAGTGAGAATTTTGATTTCGGTTTTTTTTGTTATTAGGTGAGAGAATTGATGGATATGAATTGCTTTTTTTAGTTTTTTTAAGGAACTTGCAATAATATTATGATGCTATGGAATTTTTGTTTCATACACTAGGTATGTTTTTGTTTTGCTGTATTTTCTCTATTACTATGTTATCATTAGCAGGACTACCCGAATTTGTTGCTATCCAAAATTGAGAATTTTCTATTTCAGTTTATGTAGATGAAAAAAAAACCTCTTTTTAGCCTTAAGCTCCCAAGGGTGTGGCCTAGGAGTCAATGAAGTGGGTTGAGAACCATGAGGTCTCATGTTCAAACCCTAGAGACAAAAACACCTAGTGATTTCTTTCCATCTGTTATAAGCCTTGATGGATAGAGTTATCTGGTACCTGTTGTTGGTAGGAGGTGACAGATATCCCGTAGAATTACTCGAGGTGCGCGCAAACTGCCCCGACACCACAGTTATTAAAAAAGCACCTCTTTTTAGCTTTTTAGGGACTTTGCAATTATATGATGCTAAAGGATGTTCCAATTTAAGATTTTGCACCCAACTTGACTATTTTGCTGGGCCAAGTGAATCTTTCATGTAACAGATCCTCTACTGGCAGTCGCCTTTTCTATAATTATGTTCTCATATGCATTAATACACGGTTTTTAGAGCAAATTCTATTTGTTTTTGACCAGTTTGGATCGTCAAGTCTTACTTAGTGATGTTAGTGACTAGGGGTTATAAGTTGTTGGGTAGCTGGAAAGTAGCCTGAGTTTTGGGAATTTTGGATTATGATGCGGTGTTGCTAATACCTAGAGTTTTCTGGTCATAGTCTAATATGCTAGATATTTACTGTAGATGAGGTTAATTTTACTATCTATTGGTTAAGAATGGAAAATTTATGAAATACAGCAATCTAGTTGGAACTTTTGTGTTAAATCTGATTGCAGAATGATGGCAAATTTTTCATTTTCATTTTATTTTTATATTATGTGAAAAGAGTGGAACAGATAAGAGGTTTCATATGGTTGACCCCAACTAATTTGGGATTGAGATGCAGTTGATTGATTCATTATATGTGCTTTATTTATTAAATTAAAACTGGTTGAACTTAAGGAATTTCTAGATATGAATAGATTTAGTCTTGTGTCAAGGGCGAGGAGTGGTACATAGAGCATCTGCTGATTCTGATTGTGTAATGAAGGCACAAAAGGTGAGATTGAGCTGAATCTTTAGGTCTCATTGGAAGAGAAATTGTTGATAAGTTCCCTAGAAGTTGGTTAGTTAGGTTCTCTATCTGGCTGTTTTGGTTGTTGTGAGGTTAAGGTGGTACTGACGTATCCCAGCTTTTGTGCATTTGCCGAAATATGTGGAGAAAGATGATGAGCAAAGGAACTGTTGGAAACATTGTAAATATCGGGGCAGTAAGTTAGGTCATAAGCATAGCAACTTGCGGGATGATAAAGAAGGTAGAAGGCTGATGGTTCCAGTTTGGAGACTTTAAAGCAAGCCATATTTTTAAGGGAGAAAAAAAAAGGTAAAGCATCAGGAAAACAGGTAGCAGTATAAGTTAACCTATTTAGTTTCACAGTTTCCCAAGTCCCCTTTCAATGTTCACTAAGCATCTTAAAGAACAAGGGTAGTCACAATTAAAAGGAACATGTGATGGTTTTCTTAAATTTAATGCCATTAGAATGATGTACTTTTCAACATATGTTTTCAATAGTTATGATAACCCGATAAGAATCAAGTCATCACACTTTGACCGTCTGTGCATCTCTGCAAATTTGAGTCCTTTGCTAGTAGATGAGTAGAAGCTGGGTGGTATTTAAGGTGTACGAACATAAACAACACTAACAATGAGGATGGTTTCTTCAATGGTTTCACTTTTCCTAGTCGTGCCGACACTGATGAGTGCAACCATGATTCCTTTTTCTTTCAGCTGCTGGGTTTGTAGAACTTGTAAATATAAATTAGAGCCAATTGCATATGGTATCTTTTTTGTCGATAGCCATTCGCTACACCTCTTTATTTTTTACTTCAAGTGCTCCCAAGATGGCAAGGAAGTAGTCTGTGTAGATATTCTGAGTTGTTCCAACAGTTCATGGACTGAATTTTTTCCCAACTGTCATTTTGGTGAATGCAACTTTCAAATGAATATATGATCACTTGTGCATACCTAGGAAACACACAACATGTTGACAAGATTTGGTAGGTTATACTTCTAAAAATAAGTTGGTAGGCTCCAAAGTTAGTGATATCAGAATCAGGTGTTTCTAATGTATGCATGATCTTTCACTTCCTGTATAAAGATGTTTGTTAATGTGAAGTTCTGCTGTTTGTTTGTTTGTTTGTTATATTTCCAAATCACGAGGCATAATGAGGTTTACTACTACCTGTTACTTCATTTGTTCTGTCTATTTTGTTGTCGTTATTTTCCTTCAAATCCCTACTTTGATTACAGTTATTTTGGGTCTATCAAAAAGAACCCCTCTACCCTTGCGTGCGAGATAGACATGAGGGAGGGGTGGGCATTTTCGGTCTTTCGGTTTGGTTTTGTATTATTCGGTTTCGGTTTTTTGGTTTTTGGTTTTGAAAATGTGCAACTCAATCCGAACCATAATAAATTTGATTCGGTTTGATTTTTTCTCTTTTCGGTTTGGTTAGGGGTGGGCATTCGGTCTTCGGTTTGGTTTTGTATTATTCGGTTTCGGTTTTCGATTTTGAAAATGTGCAACTCAATCTGAACCTTAATAAATTTGATTCGGTTCGATTTTTTTTCTTTTCGGTTCGGTATTCGGTTATGTCAATAGTTAATAGCATAATCAAAGTTATATTTGCATGTTAGAATTGATGGAACTGCTCTAAGAATAGAGTTAGAACTTGAAGCTTGTGTTAGAGTTAGAACTCGTAATTGGCAACCCATCAGTCCCTCACTCCCTTTGTCCTCTAACCAACCATCATTTCCAGTCGAGGAAGCACGTAGACAACTTTAACCTGTTGGACGATCATGCCTTGCAGATAAAAAGGTATTAGTATTAGTAATACCCTAATACATAATTATGGTAATAGTTAATACCCTAATAAAAAGGGTAATAATTAAATGGGTTGAAATTGTAAACTCAAACCCTAATTCTAAACCTAAATATTATATATGTAATATATATATATATATATATATATAGATATATAAATAATAATTCGGTTTTTTTAGTCTTTCGGTTTTTATTCTTCTAAATTCGAAATCAAACCAAAAAATCAAAAAAAGTAAATCTTAATCCAAAATCAAACCAAAAAATCAAAAAACCAATTCAAATTAAAATTTGGTTTGGTTTTTCGGTTTAATCCAAATAATGCCCACCCCTACGATGAGGCTTAATTCAATGTGTTTTTCAGTGAGGTGACAATGGTACTTTGAAAATCGCTCGAACTAATCGAACCAGTTGTAGGAATTTATCTTAATAATAAAATTGTTGGTTTGGGTATCCTTTTTAATCAAAGTTTACTCATGACGCTTTGGTATATTTATGAAAAGGGTAATTTATGCAAAATTTAGCTTATAAATCATGTTATTTAGCTTAGTAAAATACCTCATATGATATTTCATTAGGTAAAATGATCCACCTTAGAAGTTCCGTTATTGAACTAAATAAAAAGTGTTCAATTTTTATAGTTAGTTAATTACTAGCTGAAATAGGAGTTTTAAAAATTACATAATCAAGTCAGATTTGATTTACTTTCGAAATTAAAGATTTTTTGTAACTGAATCACAATAGTTTAGGAAGAAATTGAGGGATTAACTTAATTAACTTCATTTTATTACTCTTTAAAATAATAATGTCAAAATGCAACCTTCATTCAAAATAAATAAATATATATATGACTTAAAAAAATTCCAAATCATTGAATTTTTTATTCGCAATGACGACTTGTATTTGTATTTTCACAATGAATCTATTTTATCTGGTGTATTCATATTCAATATCAATTTCATCTAGTGTATTTAGTATCAATTCAATGTATCCAATATCAGTTCATCTAGTGTATCGAGTATTAATTCAATGTATCTAGTATCGATTTCATACAATGTATATATTGATACATCCTAACTCTAGTGTATCGAGTATAATTCAATGTATCTAGTATCGATTTCATACAATGTATGCATTGATACATCCTGTAGACACGTGATTTTGACCCTTCCTGTCCTAGCCTAATTTTAGCACTAAATATTATTATTATTATTATTTAACTCTTTTTTTTTATCTAATCTTTATTTTAGTTTTTATTTCATGTTTGGTAGGTTTTCTTTGAAAAAAAAAATTGTGAAAAGATGTCAAAAATAGTCACATTTTAATATAAGTTTGTTTTTACTTTGCAAAATAAAAGTAAATTTCTCTAAAAATATACTTTCTTTTAATTTAGGTTTTAATAAATAAGCTAGTAATCTTAATATTCTCTTAATTGTATTTTGTTTTAGTCTAGTTATAAATTTTTCTTATATCTTCTTAGTATAAAAAATTAATTAGTTAATATTTATTATTATTTTATTTTTTTAATTATCTTTAAAAAAAAAAAAAAAAAATAAAAAAAAATGGAAGAAAACCTAATCTACCCAAACCACCCCATTTCCCCACTCCCTCACGTCACTCCCCACATTTCCCCCCACTTAATCTGCACACACACCCACCCTCACAAACTCCTACTCTCTCACAACTCCCACAACTATACATAGAATATATATTAACACACGAGAGAAAAAACAAAAAAAGAGGGAAAAAACCAAAAGTTGAAAAAGATAGAAACACAGAGGACAACAACAAGAATACTTTGGTTTAAGAAAAAAAAGGGAATGAAAGCCACTTAGTAGAGAAAAAAAAAAAAATAGAAAGGAGAAAAAAAAAAACAGAAAGGAGAAAAAAAAAACAGTAAGAGAGTAGAGAAAGAAGAGGAGTATTTCTAAAAGGGGGAGAGTCGAGTCGAGGAGTCGAACTTGTTTGGTCGGGTTTCGATTAACATTTCATTCATAATTCAAAGCTCCGGTTCGAGGACTCTTTCTGTAACGAAGTGAATCTCAATAATAAACGATAAAGGTCCATTTTTTTTATTTTACTGTATTGTTGTAATATCACACTTTCGTTAATTTCGTTAATCCTTTGTTGCTTAAATTAGTTGAATCTTTGAGTAGTATTTGTTGTTCTATTTACCTGAATGTTGATTTAGTATTCTGTTGCTCTATTCTTGTGGACTGTTATTATGCTTCTTTTAATCCATTTGGTGTTGATGTATTGTTTACTTGGATGGCACCATTGCTCAATGTGGATTTTGAAACAACTGTCACTAAAGGAAAGTTTGTGATTAAAGCCGATTCATAATATTACATTTCCTAAAGCTAATAAAGGAAGAACAAAAAGCCTACTTATAAATCATAAGCTGCAGTTTCTGATATTATTGTATCTCTGATGAGCATTCCACCAAATTCTTCTCCAATCACATGCATGTTTGAATTTGTTTATTTACTATCTGATTTTATATTTACACAAAGAAGTCAAGTCTTACTTTTATTTTACACTAAAATCAAATTACAATTTGGCTTTTATGTCTTACTAAAAGAAAGTTAAGTCCGATGTAAATTTTACACTAATGCTAATTATCCGTTGATTGGCACTTGAGGAACCTGTTAAAACAGTCCTCTAATTTGATTATTGGATCACGTATTGAAGTTAGATGTTGTAATCACATCTTCCAACTAATTCTGCATAGGGTTTGAAATTTTTCTTACATGATTCTTCCTTAGTTGCATATCATATTTAAACTTTAACCAACTTAAAACATAATTCGGAAAAGATAATCCATTTTAATTGCTTCTACTAATTGATTTTGGAAGGAAAAAATATGCTTTCTAGAGCACGCAATCAGTTACTATATAACTAATATGAAAATTTAGATATATTTAGTTGCAATAAACTAAAGTTCAAACTAGAACTTAACTGCATACCTGAATTTTTACTCTTCTACTAGTGTTTTTTGACAACTGCTTCATTAAGAAATAGACGAGCATAGTATTATTATTATCCACTACTTTGGCTTTGCATTTTACATTACAGTACTTGGCTATTTATGTGTAATTGATTGGGTGTGTGGCATATTTTATAGATTTAGTTGTCATGAACTGTCGGTTTGAACATTTAATGACTCACCATTCATTTAGGGTGATGTTGGAGAGAGACAGATTGCGAGTAACTCACGATCCATCAAAAAATTAAAAAAAAAAAAAAAAGAAGAAAAGAAAAGAGTGGAAAAACCTATTCGTAAGGGAGCGATGCGAGTTACGGTTCAATCCAAGACTCGTTGCCAATTTGAAAAGAAAGAATGAAAAGAGAGTAAAAATAGATAAGAAAAATGGTCTTGAATTTACAAGCGACGAACAAATGTCTTTAGCGCTAGATAAGCTTTAGGCTTCCCATAAAATTGGTTTCGATTAAGAATGCAAGTATGCATCTTTCTCGATACGCTTAATAACAAATATGAAATTCGAGGATGTAAAATTGCACCTTGACAAAGATCGTCCTAAAATTAATTTTCACTAGCTTAGTTCAAGGGGTATAAACATATACCAGACATTAAAACGAGTGAATCAAGGCCTACAAACTTAATTTATCCAAAAATAAAAAATAATAACTTAAGCCAATTATAAGTCAATAAAGCGACCGGGCTAAAACCACGGGACTCGAGGGATGCCTAACACCTTCCCCTCGGTCAACAGAATTCCTTATCCGAATTTTTAGTTCGCAGACTAATAATAAAAGAGTCATTTCTTTTGAATGGGGATTCAATAAGGTGACTTGGAACACCATAACTCAATTTCAAGTGGCGACTCTGTAAATAAAATAATCCCTATTCAAGACCGTCACTTTAATTGAAAAACCCTTCGACTTCGACCTGACGAAAAAGGGGTGTGACACATCCTAACTCCTAAGAAGAAGAAGAAGAATCAGAAAAAGGAGGAGGATATATCATTAATAGAAATTCTTTTAAGGATTGTGTCAAGTCAATATGAGCAGGTAAAATGAAATAGAAAGAGGTTAAAATATAGATTTGTCGTTGAATTAGTTTAGTAAAATATACTTTAAATATTTTTTTTAAAAAGCTATATCAAGTCAATATGAGACAAGTAAAATGAAACTAGGTTAAAATATAGATCTGCCATTGAGAAACTGTCAAAAGTGGTCCATTCTCTTTGATAGAAAGTTTAGAATAGTCCCTTAAGTATTAATTGAGCAGTTTTGGTCTTTTGAGTTTGTCAAAAATAAATATTTTTGATCTCTGTTTAATTGTTGAATTTATCAAAATTGTGCAGAATTAATAAATAGATAGAAAATAAGAAATTTTCGTCTGAATTTCGAAAATCACAATATAAAAACTACACCAAACGCATAGAAGAACATAAATTAAACTTTAAAAAAGTTGCATCAAATTCTTGAAATAAATCCACAATAACATAAACTACATAATCAATACTTCTAACTATGAATTTCCGTTAAACAATTTCTATATTCATAGTTTTAATTAAAATTCAACAGTAAAAATTTAATAAATATATTACTGAAGTAACACTTATTCAAGTAGTAATATTTAAGGAACTATTTAGACCATGCTACAAAGATAATATTCTCTCCGTTTGCTTTTACATGTCACTATTTTCCTAATTGAAAGACAATTTTTTTTTTCTATTTTACCATTTTCATTAATTGCATATTCTCCAAACTATTTTCAAGACATATTACTCTAAACATCAATTAATACGGATAGTATAGTAAAATAATTATATCAATAATTATTTTCTTAATGGATGTGTTATGTCAAAAAGTAACAAGTAAAAGCGAACGGAGGGAGTACTTTATTTGTATCAATTTATTTGTCTAGTATAAAATTGACACATAATTTTAGAAAGTAAAGAATTTATTATAAATTAACCTTAGTACTTTATGTAATATTTTACGTACTCTCTCCGTCAATAAATAGTTGTCCACTTTTCTATTGACACAAGAATCAAGAAACAATAAATGATAGGGGTAATTTTATTAAATCACCCTTTGAATATAATAAACGTTTTGCTTTGAAAAATGTAATGAGGGGTGAATAGTATTTAATATCAAGAGTAAGATGAAAAAAAAAGAGGATAAATTATGTATTAATTTTTTAAACTGGACAAGTATTGTTGGACATCGCAAATTAGAAATGTGGACAGTTAAATGAACGGAGGGAGTAGTTATTTAACAATAGAGATAATATTGAAAGAAAATAATCAATTTCTCTTGATTTCATAAATTGAACAAATAAAATTTAAAAAACTATTTTTAGTTTAAAAAAACTAGATGAAGAGAATATTTGAAAGTATTAAAAATGAAAATAGGATAAATAAATTGGACAAAAGTAGTAATAGTATAAAATAGGATAATAAGATGGTTTGAAATTATTTATTTTTCAATCTAATTCCTCTTTTGACTTCGAAAAAGAAAAAACTTTTTTTTATCAATATACTTCTTCTGCACACATCTTCCGATTCCATTATACAAAATGATAGTAGAATTTATTAAACAAATGGCGAATCCACTAATGGGACAAAAGAGCCTTTTAAAGCTTTAAAAGCAGAGTCCAAAAAGAGTACATCAAATAAAATAATTTGTTGCATAATTATGCATACTCTTTAAAAATGTCGAAGGGTGTGTATCGGGGACCCTCCAAAAATAGTATATTTTTGAATAATCTAATACGGGTACAACAATATTTTTGGAGAGTCCGAGCAACTTAGATTATTACATATAACAAAATACTTAAAGAATTCTCAAAATTTAACGTGTTTTATTCAGATCCTTCTTAAATTATCCTTCAAATGTGCAACTCAATTCGAACCATAATAAATTTGATTTGGTTCGGTTTTTTCTCTTTTCGGTTTGTTTTTTCGGTTCGGTATTCGGGTATGTCAATAATTAATAGCATAATCCAAATTAAAATTCGATTTGATTTGGTTTGGTTTTTTGATTTAATCCAAATAATGCCCACCCTTATGAGGCTTAATTCAATGTGTTTTTCAGTGAGGTGACAATGGTTCTTTGAAAATCGCTCGAAATTGTTGGTTTGGGTATCCCTTATAATCAAAGTTTAATCATGACAGGGTAATTTATGCAAAATTTAGCTTATAAATCATGTTATTTAGCTTAGTAAAATACCTCATATGATATTTCATTAGGTAAAATGATCCACCTTAGAAGTTCCGTTATTGAACTAAATAAAAAGTGTTCAATTTTTATAGTTAGTTAATTACTAGCTGAAATAGGAGTTTTAAAAATTACATAATCAAATCAGATTTGATTTACTTTCGAAAGTAAAGATTTTTTGTAACTGAATCACAATAGTTTAGGAAGAAATTGAGGGATTAACTTAATTAATTTTATTTTATTACTCTTTAAAATAATAATGTCAAAATGCAAGCTTTATCAAAAAATAATATGACTTAAAAAAATTCCAAATCATTGATTTTTTGATTCGCAATGACGACTTGTATTTGTATTTTCACAATGAATCCATTTGTATCGAGTGCATTCGTATCCGATATCAATTTCATCTAGTGTATTTAGTATCAATTCAATGTATCCAACATCAATTCATCTAGTGTATCGAGTATTAATTCAATGTATCTAGTATCGATTTCATATAATATATGCATTGATACATCCAAACTCCTAAGAAAAAGAAGAATAAGAATCAGAAAAAGGAGGAGGATATATCAGTAATAGAAATTCTTTTAAGGATTGTGTCAAGTCAATATGAACAAGTAAAATGAAATAGAGAGAGGTTAAAATATAGATTTGTCGTTGAATCAGTTTAGTAAAATACACTTTAAATATTTTTAAAAAAAATATTATATCAAGTCAATATGATCCATGTAAAATGAAACTAGGTTAAAATATAGATCTGTCATTGAGAAACTGTCAAAAGTGGTCCATTCTCTTTGATAGAAAGTTTAGAATAGTCCTTTAAGTTTGAGCAGTTCTGGTCTTTTGAGTTTGTCAAAAATAAATATTTTTGATCTCTGTTTAATTGTTGAATTTATCAAAATTGTGCAGAATTAATAAATAGATAGAAAATAAGAAATTTTCGTCTGAATTTCGAAAATCACAATATAAAAACTACACCAAACGCATAGAAGAACATAAATTAAACTTAAAAAAGTTAGATCAAGCTCTTGAAATAAATCCACAATAACATAAACTACATAATCAATACTTCTAACTATGAATTTACGTTAAACTACATAACGCTTATTCAAGTATTAATATTTAAGGAACTATTTAGAACATGCTACAAAGATAATATTTTCTCCGTTCGCTTTTACATGTCACTATTTTCCTAATTGAAAGATAATTTTTTTTTTCTATTTTATCATTTTCATTAATTGCATATTCTCCAAACTATTTTCAAGACATATTACTCTAAACATCAATTAATACGGATAGTATGGTAAAATAATCATATCAATAATTATTTTCTTAATGGATGTGTCATGTCAAAAAGTAACAAGTAAAAGCGAACGGAGGGAGTACTTTATTTGTATCAATTTATTTGTCTAGTATAAAATTGACACATAATTTTAGAAAGTAAAGAATTTATTATAAATTAACCTTAGTACTTTATGTAATATTTTACGTACTCTCTCCGTCAATAAATAGTTGTCCACTTTTCTATTGACACAAGAATCAAGAAACAATAAATGATATGAGTAATTTTACTAAATCACCCTTTGAATATAATAAATGTTTTGCTTTGAAAAATGTAACGAGGGGTGAATAGTATTTAATGTCAAGAGTAAAATGAAAAAAAAGGATAAATTATATATTGGTTTTTCAAACTGGACAAGTATTGTTGGACATTCCAAATTAGAAATGTGGACAACTAAAGATGGACGGAGGGAGTAGTCATTTAAAGATAGAGATAATATTGAAAGAAAATAATCAATTTCTCTTGATTTCATAAATTGAACAAATAAGGGCCCGTTTGGCCATGAATATTTTTTACTTTTTTCCGGAAATAAATTTCGCTTTAGTAAAAAAAAGTGAAATGCAAGGGTGTTTGGCCATGGATTGTATTTCACTAAAGTGAAATAAATTTCCGGAAAAGTGAAAACAACTTTTTTTTGTTTTCACTTTTTTCACTTTTACTTCTCTCACAAAAAGTCAAAAAGAACACTATTTATTTTCATGGCCAAACACAACTCTAACTCCAACTCCAACTCCAAAATATTTTATTTTAATGGCCAAACACCTACTAAAATTAAAAAAACTATTTTTAGTTTAAAAAAACTAGATGAAGAGAATATTTGAAAGGACTAAAAAATGAAAATAGGACAAATAAATTGGACAAAAGTAGTAATAATATAAAATAAAACTAGATTTACATCTAAAGTTAAGGGACCATTTGAGATATAAAAAAAACAAACAAACAGAATAATAGAAACGCCAAAGTGCACGCGTCCATTCCCCAAATAATACTTCTCTCGTGTTCTCCTTCAGTTCTTCTTCTTCTTCTCCGCGTAATAAATTTCTCCGCCGTGTTATTCACTGGTTGTGAATTTTGAGCTCATTTTCCATGGTAATTATACTCATTCTCAAAATTAAATACATTATTTAGTATCAGTGTTTTTTCACACCGAGGCGGTGTCAGAATTTTTATGTGGAAAATCTTAATAGTAGCTCAGTTGGTTGGCTGCGTGAACTTGTTTTGTTAGTGAGGGTTCGATTCGTCACTTTCTCATTTTATTGTGAAGAAAAATAAAATACAAATATTTTTAGTCTATGTGTTCTTGTCATTGAGTTAAATTTAAGTAGGTCAGTTGGTTGGCTACGTGAATTTGAGGGTTCGATTCGCCACTTTCTCATTTTACCTTTCTTTACCCCTAAATTGTGAAGAAAAATAAAATACAAATATTTTTAGTCTATGTGTTCTGGTCATTGAGTTAAATTTAAGTAGGTTAGTTGGTTGGCTACGTGAACTTGAGGGTTCGATTCTCCACTTTCTCATTTTACCTTTCTTTACCCCTAAATTGTGAAGAAAAATAAAATACAAATATTTTTAGGTTATGTGTTCTGAGTCATTGAGTTAAATTTCAATAGCTCGGTTGGTTGATTACGTGAACTTTCATTGTTAGTGAGGGTTCGATTCGCCACTTTCTCATTTTAAATTGTGAAAGAAAAATAAAATACAAATATTTTTAGGTTATGTGTGAACTTTCACGTTATTTTGTTAGTGAGGGTTCGATTCGGTACCTTTGTAATCCCCTTCTCCATTTTCTCCTTCTTACCCCAATTTTTGAAAAAGAGAAATTAAATATTTTTTTTTGTTTTGTGTTCTGAAATCTGAATAGATTATTTGTATATGTTAAATATTTTTTTAGTTTATGTTGGAAATTTTAGTGACTGTGTTGATTGGCTACGTGAACTTTCACCTTGTTTTGTTAGTGAGGCTTCGATTCTCCACTTTGTAATCCGTTCCTCATTTTTCCTTTCTCTACCCCCAGTTTTTGAAGAAATATAAAAAATATTTTTAGTTTGTGTTTTGAATCATCGAGTTCTGAAATCTGAATAGATTATTTGTATATGTTAAATAATTTTTTTGATACAAATATAAAGTTACTGGATTGAGAATCTTAGTAGCTCAGTTAATTGATTATCTAAATTTTCACCTTGTTGGAAAAATTTCGATTTCGCACCTCGTAATCAGCTCCCCTTTTCTCCTTCTGGAAAAAACAAAGTTAGTGATTTTTAATTTATGTGTTTTGAATAAGTTATTTGTATATTAAAATGAAAGTTACTGGGTTGAGAATCTCAGTAGCTCAATTGATTGATTGATTAACTAAATTTTAACCTTGTTAGAAAGGATTCGCTTTCGCACATCGTATTCCGCTCCCCATTTCTCCTTTTGAAAAGAACAAGTCACTGTATACACTGTTATTTTTGTAGAAGTGATTACAAAAGGGGTAATAAATATTTGTTTTGTTTTGTAACTGAAAAAAGTTGCAATTGACAGCATTGGTGTGCAGACTGTATATACTGGTTTACAGGAATATGTATTTTTTCATTAATTTTTCATGTTCAGATTTCCATCTTGATATATTTTTTGGTTATATTTTTTGCCTATGTTGCTCGTACTCTTCAAAAATGTCATCTGGTGCATGTCGGATCCTTCAAAAGTGGTGCATTTTTGGAGGACAGACACGGGTGCGACAACATTTTTGGAGTGTTCAAGCAACTTAGCTTGTTGCAAAGAAAATTTGAAATTATGTTCATGCTTGAATGTACTTAGATATAACTTGAAAAGTGAAAAGTGAGTTGGAAAACAACTTATAACTTCAAGTTCGATTTGGAATTTTCATGACCGAACACTGGTTTTCGAATAAAGTGAAAAGATATTTCAAATCGCCATAGGTAGAAATTCCTTGACCTGCTATCCTGCAAACCCCCACACACCTTATGGTTTCGAGTTTGGGTGAATTTTCCCAGTTTAACAACTATGAAAACAGCTTTCCAACTATTTTTTACTTTATTTGGAATTCATGGAGTTAAAGATGGAGTTGTGTTTGGTTATATTCTTTGCAAGAATATTTGGAATAATTTTCACGCTTGAATGTACTTAAATACAACTTCAAAAGTGAAAACTGAGTTGGAAAGCAGGTTATAAGTTGTTTTCCAAATTTGATATACAACTTCAAGTTGGTTTTGGAATTTTCATGAACAAGCACTGATTTTAAGATAAAGTGAAAAATTATTCCAGAAAAAAGTGAATAATTTTTACGGCCAAACGGGTATTTGCTGTGGTGCTTTAGGAGTATTCTTGTGCGTGAATCGCCATGTTTTTGTTCTTCTTTACTTCTGTTTTACTTATTTAGGTAGAAATGAATTTCTCTGAGTTGATTTTCTTCAATGCCCCTACAGTTTTACAGTTCGGGTGAATTTGGCCAGTTTAACGAGTATAAGAACAGCTTTAAATTTTATTTTCCCAGAAATGTCAAGTGATTTTGTGGCTGCATTGTGTTTCTATCTGCTGTGGTGCTTTAGGAGTATTGTTGTGCATAATATACCGTGTTTTTTTTGTTTTTTGAGGAAAGGGTAACTGAATATACCGTGTTTTTTGTTTTCCTTTAATGGTACTTCTTTTGTTAAATAAAGGTGATGCTGGAGCCAACTTGTGTGAACCTCGGCTAATCCCACGGGTTACCCGTTGCCTCCCGTCAAGAGAGGTAAAGGTAACCTTGCTTGCCAAGACTTACACAGATTTAAGGAATTCACCCGACTCTGCTGGGATTCCTGCACTTGAGGTTGGTACTCTAGCTCTTAGATCACTAGGCCACTTGTTATTCTTCTTTAGTAATGTGCAGTATTTTCAGTTAATGGCAATTCAACTGTTGTTATAACATTAAAAGTCGAATTCCTTGAAGTTGCTTTTGCTATCTATGAAATTTTAGTTTTAGTTATGAGAGACGCTCGTAAAGATCTTTATATATTTCTTATGGTCCTCCATGCTAGTAATATGTTAGATTCAGAGCATAAATGATTTAGTGATATTATGGTGGTGTTAGTTGGGTTCATCATAAATTTTTGTAACTCTCTTACAATGAATTGAGATTTGCTTGTGCGAGATTGTAACTCTTTACTCTTCTTAAGGGTACGAATCATTGGACTTACTGGGAGATATCTCCGTTTTTTTAAAAAAGAGCCATTTGGCTGAATGAGTGCTATCATTAAGCATGGTTAGGGTCTACATGCAAAATAAAACTCTCCAGTAGCATGGCCCTGGTGTCATACCAGGTTTGGCTAAACTCTGGAAATCTTACTGTCCTTGACAGGCATGTTATTTTCATCGTAAATGGCAATGGAAGTTACATGTAACGTAAGTGCCACATGACAGCTATATGAGAGCTCGAGCAATGGCGGAGCCACCTTGTATCCAGGGGGTTCATCCGACCCCCCTTCGGCGAAAAATTATATTAATTATGCATGGTTAAAATTATTTTTTATGTATATATAGTAGACGTTGAACCCCCTTCGATTAGTTCGTGTGTTTACTTTTTTCGATCTTGAACCCCCTACGTGATATTTCTGGCTCCGCCACTGAGCTCGAGTATTTGAGTGACCTTCTAACATGTGTATCCATACTCGATGTTTGCATTACAAGTTAGTTGACAATTCAAAATGAGCTTTTAGCTGATGAAGTAGCAAAGATATCTACTGTGCAGAGGGATATTTGTCCGTAACTGAAGTACAACCTGAAACTTCTTTAAAAGTACCTGTCATTTGACGTGCATAGACTCCTCATTTGATGAATAAAGTTTAGACTAGGTTCAACATTGTTAGAAGAGAATGAAACTAGATAATAGATTTGTGGAGATTTTATTCTTGTGTGCTTGTGCTCATAACCATCTTCTTAAGAAGTTAAGAGAATCTTGCAGTATTATTTCATAGAGCCAGAATCTTCAGCCATCTTTATATGCCAGTAGAAAACACAGACAACTTCTAGTACTCTTTATCTTTCTTATTTTGTATATGTTGGTCTGGGATGAGCTTAAATGGAGCGACATGGTCAATGAGGATTCATAGAGCTGACCCCAACTTGCTTAGATTGAGGCATTGTTGTTGTTGTTGTTGTTGTTGTTGTTGAAGATTTGTCAGCTGTCTGGAAGCAATCTTACTGGATGATGTAAACAGTTTCCCGCTTAAGCAAAGTTCCTTTTAAAGTTGTAAGGTGTCATGTTTGAAGTTTTGCTAATAAATTTATACGTTTTATTCGTTTTTCTCTCTCATAGGACTTACTTTGATACTATATCTTCTACAAGAGTGGCATAATGCGGTAGATATCTTGGACTAATTCAACTTTTAAATACTCTTGTGGTCTTAGTGTTGAATTTTCAAAAGCCAGTTGATGGAGGAAACATCCCCATCAGCTTTATGCGACTTTCTTACTGACTTACCTTGGGAAGTAATTTAATTTTTTATCAAAATCATGGTGTGAATGTTTGGATTAGTTATTATATTTGGGTGTCATGGCCTCATTTATGTGTCTTTGGTGTTACGGCTGTGTAGTTTTGTTGGCTATCTTGCATTGTTTATTCTTGTCCCCTTCTCAAGCAGATGATGTCAGTGCAGGCTCAGTGACAAATTTGAAAGCTGCTATCTTAAATCAGTTTGGATTAGAATGCCTCCAAACCCTAAGGTCGATCGTGCTTTTCGTGCTATGAAAGCTCTTGGGATTCCTGGAGAGAAGGTGAAGCCAGTGTTGAAGAATCTATTAAGATTGTATAACAAAAATTGGGACCTTATAGAAGCGGAGAACTATAGGGCCCTCGCAGATGCAATATTTGATTCTGATGAAGCAAAGGTGTTACTTTCCTTCATTTAGTACACTTCTGTTTCTCTTTCTTTTAAGTGAGTACTCCCTCCGGTTCATTTTATGTGGGGGTGTTTGATTAGGCATGGAGTTTAAGAAAGGAAAGAAAACTTTTTGAATTTGCGGTCTTAAACATGGCATGAGGTTTCTGTGGCTACAAAATCATGCTTTTTGGAACACACTAAAAAGGAAAACGTGACATAAAATGTAACAGAGGGAGTAGTTTGTTTTCAGTTGTCTGCCGTCTCTTTCATGGAAGCTTATTTTGCTGACATATGCTTTCTTTCATTTCAGGATGCAGAAAGTAAAAAGCCAACTGAGGATGTGGAAGTAATTGACTAATTTTTTTCTTGCTTTGTGGCTACTGTATTTCCTGATATATCATTTTTTTTCTCAAGTCTCTTTACTCACTCACCTTTATTTCCTTTCATTTTTCGGTTTCTTTCAGCAAGAGGCTCTGGTGCAAGATGAGCCTGAACCACCTTTGAAGAGGCAGCGCTTAAAAAATCAATCAAGTCAACCAAATGAGTCTCTTGAATCTCATTTGCAAGACCAGTCACCGGGTGTTTTTGATTCCCCTCAGCCCATGGGCAACGAATCACAGCCTGGATTAAGTCCATCACTTGGTAGAAGCAAAGGAAAGCAACCCATTTCTTCCAACTCATTAGTACCACAGGAAGGATTTCCTTCATCTCAGCCTTCTGGCGTGGACAAGAGCCTTTCAGTTCCTAGGAGAGCTGGATCTACTTCTGGTTCTGCCATCCCAGTGTCACCTACTAAGAATGCTATTGCTAATCACACTTTTATCAAACCTAAGGATGAGCCAATCACTGATGACCTGACACATCTTGAAGTTCCCCTTACCGTCACCCGCCCAGGTAGCTACTATCTCATTTCCATTCTTATGATTCAATCTTGTGATGGTAGAATAAGCGTCGGAAAGAGGGACTCTTTAGTTTTATGTGTGCTCTTGTGGTTGGCGAAGTTCTGAAGATGAAACGATACCTTCTTCTAGAACAAGATTGCTTTGCTCTCCAAATTTTGCTTTCAAGGCACCAGCTTAATACTATATGATGCCCTTAAAGTGAAATTGACTTTAATGAAGTAGTATTTCAGTATCTGAACAGCTCCTAAGCCTTGTGTGTGTTTCCAAAATTCCAAAATTCGCAACTCTTCCACTGAGGGTGTGTTCGGTACGAAAGAAATTTTTTTCTAGGAAAACAACTGTGTTTCTTACTTATTTTCTTGTTTTGGGTATGTAAGCAAAAAAATATTATCCTAAAAGCATTTGTATATGATCTAGACAAATAATATGGAAGGTGGGGGTGAGTGGTGGGGATAGACACAAGTCTTAACCCAAGCCCAACTCAATTCTTACTAAGTTTTAGTTTCTTTATTTTTTCTTTTATAATTTTCAAATTACCTTATAAAACTATTTTTCTTTTAACTATGACTATATAACATATCAAATAAAAAAATATTTTTTGGATGGGTCAGTTTGGCCGCCTACATATCAATCCAATTTTTAGATGGCTGAAATGGGTTGGGCTAAAATGGGTTGAGCTATCAAACTTGGGCGTGTCATGTTTTCATATGCTAATTTTGCCACCCCTAGATGTGCCCCAAGGACATTATGAACGTAGTTTCAAAATAAGTGGTGTTTTTAGACTGGGCACACCTCTTAAGGAAATTACTCATTCCTAGAAAGTAAGATGGATTTTTACCAACTTACCCTTAATAAATATCTTGAAAAGATGTAGCTCTTTAGTAGTTTCTTGGTTACGTAAAACTCTATTTAAATAACGGTAAAATTGGAAGAACATCATTAATGCCTCCTTGATTATATGAAACACCACTTATTTTGAAACAAAATGAAAAGGTAAAAACACCACCTGAAATGGTGGGTGTGTTACTTTTTGTTTGTGTTTTAACTTTGATATAAGGCCTATGTGGTGTGTCTTTTGCTTCTTTGAGAGTATGTGTTCTGCATTTGCAGGTTCATCAAGTAAAGGAAAGTCTCCAGTTGCAAGTGGTTCAAAAGGTAGACAAGATGATTGTAACGCATCGGCAACTGTAGTTGAATCAGATACAAATAATGGAAATCCACCTTCTCCAGGAGTAGCTAATGGCAAGCCTGAAACAAACACGGTTAAATCTCCTTCCACCTTGGAGATAGCTTCCTCACAATCCGGAGAGGTGAAAATTATCTTGAATTATGGCTCGGTTCTTGAAAGATCAGATTTCCACATGCCTACTCTTGATGCGGTGGTGAAGTTAATGGAGGATAAATGTCTCAAAGAGTACAAAGAACTTGATCCTAATTTTTCCGTGATGAAGGTCATGACCGATGTTTGTCAGTGCTTCTGGGAGATGGGCAGTGAATCAACAAACAAATCATCTGCCGAGTGAACGAAATAAGTCCTGTGAGGCATGAAAGGGGAGGAACTAGACGGGTTAACAACATTGAGCTAACAACATTTTGTGTTAAGCTCAAATTGAGCTTAATAACATCTCTTCCCAAAATTCTGCTGTTCTCTTTTCTATGTTCTTTTATGTATCCATTTGGTATGAACTGATAGTTGTGTAATGTGTTAGTGAACTTGTGTTCTTGAAAATGAAGAGAAAAGGTTCTTTTCTGATTTGGTTTTTCATTTGCCGCATTGGAGTCCGACTAATTCGGATTCACGCATCGCAGGGCCCATTTTTTGGGGGGCGCTTTCAACATGTTTTTTTTCCATTTTCAATGGTTCAAATCTGGAGGCCTTGATTAAAGGTGGAGGGATCTAAACTATCTCACCACAATCCATATTGGTGCAACTATATTCATTTGCGAATGAAAGGCAGCTGTTTCGTCTTCATTAAGCGGGATATCTCGAGATTAAATTTATATTTTGTTTGGTTAAAGGTATAATTAGTGCCAAATAAATTTATACCTCAAATTTGGTGTTATTTTATCCACCAGCAAGGTGAGATGAATTAGTTCTATCATTATAATTTTGAAATAACTTTGTCTTCGAATTGAATGGACCTCTAAAAAAAACTTAAATTATTCATATTTTGTCAATTTAATAGAGAAAAGATGCTCTGTTCTTATTTATGAAGTAATTGATAATATAGATAGATATTCATATTGTCCTTTGGTTAACTTACTTTTTACCGTATCAAATATGAGCGGATCGAATATTTTATTTGATATTATCTAAGTTATTTCGATCCGTTCATATCCAATCCGAGTTATTCATTTGCCATCCCTAGTTATAATTAGAAAATAGGAAAAAAGAAATATTTTATGACATTTTATATTCAATTTTTTAGATTAACTTTTCTTTTATAGAGAATCTATGTGGCTTATTGGTCAAGATGGCCAAACGTCGGGTCAATATCTTAACTTACCCAACTCATATAAAATTTTAATTTTTTATTTATTTTCTTGTAATTTGTTTGTTACTAAATAAAATTAATATTTTTTTTTTCTAGTTATGACTATATATAACATATTAAGTATCATTCTAAAAATATTTAACAAGATTATTGGGGATCAACAAAGATTTATTTATTTAATCAAATTAGTCCACCTTATAAATGAATTGATTTAGACATATCAAAATAAGTTAAACAATAAATAGAGCAAGATATCAATTTGCACAATTTAGACATACCAAAATAAGTTAAACAATAAATAGAACACGATATCAATTTGCACAAACTTCAACAAATAAATAGGATAGAATTAAGGTTCATATTCATTCAATCCCTTGTTTACCATAAATTACTCAATTACTCCTATGTTACTAATTAGTTATCGTAATTACTAAAAATAGATATTCCTTAATACTTGTCATTTTACAAAATCAATGCATAATTATTTGGTTTTTTCCCCACCTTTACCCTTAGTCATAAATATGGAGAGATATCAATATAGTGTAAAAAAAGAGAAGTATTAAATAAAAAAAAGTAATAAATCAGAGTAATTTAGTCAATTTAACATGTAGTTAATGTTTTTTTAAAGGGGGTGCAAACAAAAATAGTGACAACTATTTAAGGACTCAGGGAGTACCCAATTTATGTGAGTTAGTTTGACTTGACACGGAGTTTAAGAAAGAAAGAAAGACTTTTAAAATTTGTGGTATAAAATAAGTCTAAGATGTTTGGGTGGCTATAAATCATTTCATTAAGGGTAAAATGAGCATTTTAAAGTTAAATTGTTACTTAACATAGAAATGTGTCATTCTTTATGAATTGACTAAAAAGGAAAGCGAGTCATATAAATTGGGACAGAGGGAGTATCATTTAGCCGGTGCCCAAGCCCTATTCCATTCTTTTTTCCTTTTCTATTCTCAATTGTCGCCGTCGCAGACAACTCTATCTATGGTGGCTGAAAATCGCATTATCGATCGACAACCGTCATTCACCTCCAAGTTTCACCAATCGCATCGTCTGCTTCTCATTTATCAAGATCCATAGTCCAAAACCTTCAAAACTCATTCTACCTCCACGAATTTCGGAATATTAAGAACTACTAGGGTTTCCTTCTTAAATTCATGACGCTGTACTCATTTTCACCACACAAAATCTATATAAAGAAATAGATCTTAAATAGATCTATCATTTGACATTGTTTTCAGTACGAGAATTCGACAACCAACTTTTACATCATATTCTTTGAAGAGGAATTTGATAAAAATAAAGAGCAGCCTGGTGCACTCTGAAAAAGGATCGAACGACAGGAATTTAGTGAAGAGGAATTTGATAAAAATCAATCTTCATTTTTAATTTGTGTAAATAGGATGTTTCCAAATACAAAATTTCCCTATCATCATTCACTTTCTCCTTTTAGGAAAACCAACAACACCCACATTCCCATTCTTCAATCGCTTCCTTTTTTTTGATTTTTTCACTTGTTTTTCCCATATACCCTCAATTTCTTACTAACGAAATTCAGGGTTTTCTTCGGACCAACTTCTTCCGCCTCCTTAACAATAACAAGGCCCGTTTGCGATCGGGTCCTTCTACTACTATCAGAATTTTGACCCATTTTTACAATTGAATTTGGCGGAGAATTTAAGTTATCCATTTCTTCGACTACTTTTTGAGAAGATTGAAAACTCAAAATAGCCAAAACTATTGTATTAAACCCTTGACCTGCCACTTTTTCTTCTTCGATTTCACTATGAAAATCGATTGTTATACAGATTAAAAATAAAAAATAAAGAGGTTTTATAATAACGGAGAAAGAAAATCTATTTCAATATAAACATCTATTTTTATCTCCTTCTTCAAAAAATCAATAATATTCTCATTTATTTTCTAGCGTGACTCAAATCCTCAACATATTACTATGACAACAGAGGAAGAAAGTCATTTCAATATAAATATTTTTCTTTATCTTTTTCTCCGAAAGAATCAACAATATTCTCACTTATTTTCTAGCATATCAACAATATTCTCACTTATTTTCTAGCATGACTCAAATCCTTAAGTGTTATTCATGGGCCAATTTCATAAAACAAAATCTATTGGACTATGTTTATACTACTTACTAATCTTTTTGTTTTAACACTAATCATATTTTCATGGGCTAATTTTCTCGGAAAAATTATTTTTTTCCCCTCTCATATTTAATTTCATTACTGGACTCTCATTTCCAAAAAGCCCTCTTCTTCAAAAAATCAGGTTTTCCCACAACATAAACCCTCTCTTTCTCCTCCATTTTTCAATCACCAGCAGTTGCCAGCAGTTGTTCTTTCCCATTTTTTTTCCTGAACAAATTCACAAAAATATTCTCAATTTACCAAAATTAGCAAAAATAAAAAAAAAAAATTTTTTTTTAGTGAAATTGAAGAAGAAAAAGTGGCAGGTCAAGGGTTTGATACAGCAGTGTTGACTCTTTTGAGTTTTCAAGAAATGGATAATTCTAATTCGGGTCAAAATTCGGGTAGTAGTAGAAGGACCCGATCGCAAACGGGTCTGGTTGTTGTAAAGGAGGGGGAAGAGGTTCGTCCGAAAAAAACCCTGAATTTTTTGAGTAAGAAATCGAGGGTTTATGGGAAAAACCAGGTGAAAAAATCGAAAAAAAGGAAGAGATTAAAGAATGTGAATGTGGGTGTTGTTGGTTTTCCTAAGAGGAGGAAAGTGAATGATGATGATGAAGACAAGGGGAAAATTTCGCGCGTTGATTTGGAGGTATTTTCCATTTTTTATTGTATATTATGTGTATACAATTAATGTATATGATATGTTGTCGTATATGATATGTGTATATGATTGTATATATTTTTTGTATGATGTGTGTGTATTTGTGTATATGATTGTGTGTGTATGAGAAAGAAATCGAGAAAAATCATGTGAAAAAGTCGAAAAAGAGGAAGTGGTTGAAGAATGGGAATGTGGGTGTTGTCGATTTTCCCAAGAGGAGGAAAGTGTGTGATGATGAAGAGGAGAAGGAGAAAAGTTTGCGATTTGGAAGTGAATATTTATTGTTGTATATTCTGTGTATACATTCAATGTATATGATATGTGTAAATATTTGTGTATATGGTTTGTATATTTGTGTATATGATGTGTGTATTTGTGTATATGATTTGTGTGTGTAATGGGTACACATTTGTTAATGTATATGATATGTGTATATCATTTGTGTTTATTTGTGTATATGATTGTGTGTATATTTGTGTATGTGATGTGTGTGTCTAATAGGTACACATTTGTTAAGATTTGAAGTGTTCATTAGGAGCAAGTCCGAGCTTTAGTGTCAAAATGAATATTTATGTGTATACATACAATGTATATGATATGTATGGATATTTGTGTATATGATTTGTATATATTTGTGTATAATGTATATGATGTGTGTCTATTTGTGTATATGATTTTTAATATTTGTTGCTACGCTTGTTTCATTCTTATTTTGTTGTCTCTTTTTGAGCCGAGGGTCTATCAAAAACAGCCTCTCTGCCCCACAAAAGTAGAGGCAAGTATGCGTACTTCCTACTCTCCACATACTCCATTTGTGGGATTACACTAGATATGTTGTTGTTGTTGTTGTTGATGTGTGTGTCTAATGAGTACACATTTGTTAAGATTTGAAGTGTTCAATAGGAACAAGTCTAAGTTTTAGTGTCAAAATGAAAGGTGAGTACCAGTTTAGTCTGCTGCATATGACTTTAACCTATATAGTTAATAGTATACAATGTACAAATTCCAATGGGAGAAGAACCTGATCTCAAACGGGTGTTGTTAGTAGAGAACCTGAAGTTTGTCCGGGAAAAACCTTAAATTGTATTAGTAAAAAATCGAGAGTATATGGGAAAAATTATGTGAAAAAAACAAGAAAGAGGAAGTGGTTGTAGATTAGTAATGTGGGTGTTGATTATCCAAAAGGAGAGAAGTGTATGATGATGTAGAGAAGGAGAAAAGTTTGAGCGAGGATAGGTACATTTCATTTTTTTTTGATTGTTTATTGTTGTATATTATGTGTATATATACAATGTATATGATATGTGTAAATATTTGTGTATATTTATGTATATGATGTGTGTGTATTTGTGTATCTAATAGGCACACATTTGTTACGATTGAAGTGTTCAATAGGAACAAGTTGGAGTTGTAGTGTCAAAATGAATGATGAGGATAAGTTTAGAGGGTGTTTTTGATTGGCTTATTTTAAGTGCTTTTGGCCTTTAAGCTCTTTTTTACTTTTTGTGGTGTTTGGAAAAGATAAAAAGTACTTTTAAGCACATATTTTTGGGCCCAAACAAAGTACAAAAGCTAAAAGCCAAAAGTTGGGTATAAGTTGGGTATTCCCAACTTATAGCTTTTAGCTTATAAGTTTTTTTAAAAAGCCAATCCAAACACCTAGTGGCTGCGTATGACTTTAGCGTATATAACATGCAGTGTGCAAACGGGATACAAAACCGGAAATATGTATAAATATTGTGTATATATTTGTGTATATGATGCGTATCTATTTATTTGTGTATATGGTTTTTAATATTTGTTGATACACTTGTCTTGTGCATTGTTATTTTGTTGTTTCTTTTTCTTACTTTCCTGCTTTTTCGAACCGAGGGTCTATTGGAAACAAACTCTCTGCCCCGCAAAGGTAGAGGCAAGGTCAGTGTACATCCTACCCTCCCCAAAACCCACTTGTGGGAGTACACTGGGTATGTTGTTGTTGATGCGTGTGGATGTGTGTATATGATATGTGTGTCCAGCATCAAAATGAAATATGCAGACAAGTTTAGTGGGCTGCGTCGTCTGACTTTAGCTACAAGATAAAACAACTGTATATGTGTAGTATTTGTCGTACGTTTGAATTGTACAACAGTACAATGGGGAGGGTATAAATAATATATTTGTGTATATGCTGTGTGTGTCTAATAGGTACACATTTGTTAAAGATTTGAAGTGTTCAAAGGGAACAAGTCTGAGTTTTAGTGTGAAAATGAAAGATGACGACAAATTCAGTGGGCTGCTTATGACTTTAGTCTATACAGTATACAGTGTACAAATGGGATGCAAAACCACATATATGTACTATTTGTTATTTTACAACTTGTGTAATAACATATGTTTGTATCATTTGTCATGTAGATTGGGGGTTCTTATGTTCGACCGAACAAGCGTTACCACCCAAGGGTTGGGGCACAAACTAATGTTGAGGCTGTTAACATGTTGAAAGAGAAGTTGGATGCTAGGCAGATTCAAATGTTCAGGGAAACCTGTTTTGGGCGTTTTCTTGATTTGCCCCCTGTAGTGGTTCAGCATCAGTTGGCACACTCCCTATTGTTGAGGGAGGTGGTTGATGAGGAAGACGATGCATTGTGGATATCAGTGAAAGATGTCAAGCTGCGTTTTGGGCTTGTTGAATTTGGGATTATCACCGGGTTAAAGTGTACTGGCGATGCTGATAAGTGCTATGATTCCAATGGATCGGGTCAGTTAATCAATACTTACTTTCCTTCTGAACAATCCAGGGTGCCTAAGCAATCCTTAATTGACTGCTTCCATAATAAGAGATGGAAATCCGATGAGGATGCAGTCAAGCTTGCTGTCCTGTATTTCATTCACACATTTTTGTTCTCCACTGTGAATCGTAAACATATCTCAAGGGATGATTTTGAGCTAGTTGAGAACGGTGCATATGAAACGTATCCTTGGGGGAAAGCTGTCTTTAAAGCCGCTCTGAAGTCTATGAAGGGTAAGTTGCAGGGGAAGCCTTTGATGTACAGGCTTGGTGGATTACCATTGGCATTCCAGTGTTGGTTTTATGAGTGTTGTCCTTATGTTAATAATAAGATTGCTTTCCGAGTTGATGACAAAGTGCCCCGCATACTTAGTTGGAAAGTTACAAAGCAGCCAAGTTTTAAGCAGCTGTGGAATGGGATTTTCAGGCTGAGGCAGGATCAGGTAATTGGAAACTACAATCATTTATTTTTGTTTGTGTGTTAACATTTGATATACCATTCATGTTCTCACTAATGTAGAATATCTTTTCAGTTTAAAAATGTATACTAATGATATAGTTCTAGTATGTCATAATGTTTATACAGGTAATATACCATTAATATACCAGCATAGAATGGTATATCTATGGTGATTCAAAGTTTATTAAACAATGTTAGCTATGAATCATTTTGTTCTCTACTCGTGCTAGTGTTTTTTTATTTAGGTTATTTTTCTAGTATATTATATTGTAACATTTCGTTATACATGTAATATATTATATACGATCTTAGGCAGGTATATTTGTGGTGTATTCAAAATTTATTACACATTATTAATTTTGAATTGTTTACATTTATTCTCTACTGACGTTAACATTTTTTATGTAGTTAAAGCTGAGGAATATATCTCCAACAGAATTTGAGAAAACAACACTTGATTTGCCTGAATCAATTGAAAATGAAAGGGTTAACGAGGTGGCATCCCTAGGTGTTGCTGAAGTCCATATGGCTGAAGTTCATATTGCTGAAGACTTTAGTAATCCACCTCCTCAAGCAAGTAGGAAGCAGCTTAGAAAAAAACATAATCCCCCCTTGAACAATGATGATGACTGGAGCACTGAGTTGAAAAGACTGTCTAACGGACAGTCGGAGTTGAAGAGTGAGATTCAGATGGTACGGACACTTGAGTTATTTTAGTTTAACATTTGAATATATCATACATAACAATTCTCTGACCTTGTTTCTATGTTTCACTAGCTCAACAATGAGTTTGCATCGCTGAACGACTGCATGAGGACATCCTTTGCAAATGTTTTTAAAGCCATTGAGTCTCTGTCGAAGAAACAAGGAGAAAAGACTGCTTCCGAGGTAATGGGGGAAGTAGAGAATTCTTTTATTTTTCACTAGATTGCACCTAAATTATGTGCTGTTTTTTTCAGCATATACTTGAAAATAACCTCTCTTTTTTTTTCATTTTGAACAGCTTGATGGAGCAAATGACCCCCATGACAGACATGGCGACAGCAATTCTAGTGAGTTTAGTAATAGTGAAGACAATGGTAGTGAAGGGCAAGAGCAGGGCAAGGACTCTATGGGTGACAAGGGCAATAATGAGAAAGCGAATGAAGGTGCTGTGGGTGATGTTGAGGGTGGGGAGAAACTTGGAGATCCCGTGAAGGAGGCTGAAAGGATGGACATATCCGAGTCTCAGATTCTTCCAAATACATGTGAGGTGTCAGATCACATCAAACCGGAACAGTTGACAGAACCAAGCCATCCCGCTCCAGTTCTTGAGTCAACACAGGTGAACCAAGATGACACTGGTGTTGAAGGTTCTTCCAAGAAGTCGAGCAACGTTGTTGATAATGTTGATTATAGTCTGTTGACTGAGTTTGATAAGTGGGTTGACGAAGGGATGAAGAAACAAAGCACGTAAAGGTAACTGTTTATGAAGAAGGCATTGAGGGAGGAATTAGACTGGTTCAGTTAGCATTTTTACATTGAGCAAACAACATTTTGAGTTTGCTTTTCTTCTATTGTGTTTTTATTTATGCGTCGTTTTATTACTTTAAACGCTTTTAAGAACATCCTTTGCTTTATCGTAGGAAGAAAAAGGTTGGAAAAAGTGTATTATGTTGATGTACCTGTGTTCATAATCTGGTTTCGACATAATAGTAGAGATAACATTTCCCTCCTTTACAAAGGTTCTTCCAGTTTTAGTTTTTTCTTATTATTCTCTGCATAATTTAAACCTTGTAATTTGCTTCGATAAATCTTTGTTTGCTTTCTGTCGGAAACAACCTCTTTACCACTCGAAAGGTAGGGGTTAAAGGTCTGCGTACATCTTACCCTTTCCAGATCAATATCAAATGAAAGGATTGTTGCTTTCCGGTGCCGTGTAACCAACATCTCAAGGCTTTCAAGGGAAGGAATTGTAGGATCGGAGTTCTATCTCGAATCTACAGAATGACTAGTTTTTGTCTCAATAACTGCTCTTAGGGTATGTTCCTCAACAAACCTTATCCCATAGGCGTCAGCGAACGTTTTTCCATTCTTCAATCGGTCATTAGTAGCCTTTCCAAAGTCAACCTAACCGATTACCTTTGGAAAGACGCTAAATAGGACTTTGCGCTTACGCTTTATATATAATTGCAGAAAATTAGATAGTTGAATATAGAATTAGCCAGATCGTCCTAGAATATGAACTTAATCGAAGACGTTCTTCATAGTGCTGGCCTCATTTCATTCTTGAAACTATATTGTCTTTACTTAATCGAATCCATTTTTTTGCATGTTTTCTTTCCTAGCTTTATTTGTTGGCAATTCTATTAAGGCGGAATCAATCGAAAACCCTTAAATTTGTCACTAAATTTTATTTAAACGCTCGAACTATGACATGTTCTGATTGAGCACCTGAATACATGATAAACTGTTCATATACACCTTGGACTAGCATTTTAAAAAAGCTTCTTCACATGTCTCAACACCCATTACGTAAACAAGTTAATATATATCATCTCCTTTACTTATACGCATTTAGTCTCATTAGAATCTAGAGTGATCAATGGACTACTCTTAACTATGATGGCATATTTCAAGATAATGAACAAGATGTACTACTATTTGTTGACAATATCTTCCGTTGCATCTGATGGGCAACCCGGGGAAAAAACTCACACACCTGGTCGTCATAATGAATACATGACACGTGTCTTTACATAAACGGTTATTCTCAAATCATTATTACGCTAATCATGGTAAACCAATGTAGTTTGATGTAGACATCGAGCGACAGTAACTCTTTTCTAGATGGATATATTAGAAAAGAGTAATCCAAAAATAAGAATGGAAGGGACAAGTTAAATAAAGTATGGTTTATACAAAAAAAAAAAAAAAAAAAAAAGAAGAAGAAGAAGAAGAAGAAGAAGATCTCCTGAGAAACAATGGGTAGCCTAAAGCTCTAAGCATTCTACTTTGAATGCATAAACATAAACAAAATATTTTAGGTTCAGTCTAAGAGATCGAAGCGAAGTCATCAATTCAACCATTCGAATGGTCTCCCCTAAGATCGACTTCATAATACATAACTTATAGTTACAAAAATCCTCACAGTAGCAGCTCAATCAGTTTCTAATCTTGCAATATACTGATCATAGTATTTTGCAGCTTGTTCCAAATCTCCAAGCTCGGTATAACAATCAGCTATTGCTCCATAAGCTTCTGTGCTACCCGAATCCTCTCCGTGTCTTGCCGATAATTCAAGAACCAACGAGTGGTACTTAATAGCTTCCCGATACTTGCCCTGTCGTTGTAAAGACGCCCCTGGAAAATCAAACATTGAACTTTGACACTCGTATACCGCGTTACACAAGGGAATGAACAGCATTGTGGATGTGGTCTTGTTTGTGTGTATCAATAAATTCTTTCATTAACAGTAAAATGGGAAGTTTGAAGGTAAATTGTTACTAAATATAAAAAATTATCATTCTATTTGGTACTAACTAAAATCAAAAGATTGTCACACAAATTGGGACGGAGGGGTACAAATTATCTCACAACATGCACTATTAACACGAACCAAATAGCGACAATATGACAGATGAAGAAAGCATATACAGGTTAAGAGCTCGTTTCCTGGAAAGACAATAACCAACAACAACAACAAAAAAAAAAAAAAAAAAAAAGTGTAATCCCACAAGTGAGGTCTTGGGGGATAGTGTGTACGCAGACCTTACCCCTACCTTTGTGGAGGTAGAGAGGTTGTTACCGATAGACCCTCTACTCAAATAAAGAAAAGGAAAACAATTCAAAGCAGTTTTGGACACAGAAAATACGGAAGTGCAGAAGCCATGACAAAATAATAAAGAAAATACTGCATAGCATGCTGAAAGACAGTAACAATAGCTAAATAATACAATAACCAAAGTACAAGAAACAACACATAGTAACAGAAATTGAACAAGAAGAAACTATAAGAATAATATTGATACTACTGGTACGAAAGCAAAAGCAAATACGGCGATCCAAACTACCACCAAGTTTATCTCACCGTAAAGTGAAACAACCCTCAACTACCAACTACCCGTCTACCCTAATCCGCGACCTCCATATCCCCTATCTAAGGTTAATCATTTAAATTGATTATACTTTGACTAGTAACTATGTTAATCATTTCTACTACTCCCTCTCTTCACTTTTACTTGTCCACAGACCACAATGGACTTTGCACTCCCCTTTAGAAATAATAAATGAAGTGCATATTTTATCATAATACCATGATTATTAGCATTTTCAAAAAGTCTAGGGAAATGATTCACGGAATGAGTAGTTAATGTTAAGGGTAAAACAAGGAAAAAAGTTATTTTTCTCTTGATATGCTAAAGTGGACAAGTAAAAGTGAAAATTAATTTTCGGTATATGGACAAGTAAAAGTGCATGTAGGGAGCAAGTTCTAGTGCGAGCAAAGAAGAGATATGGCTGCATGGCTAATTCGAGTAATTGATTTCTAGACCTTCTATCCATGGCCAAGTGCAATCAAGAAATAAAAGGGTTAAACAGAATAAGAAGATGGACATACCTAAGCCCCGAGCTGCTTTCTTTTCCCTTAAAGGTTCTTTTAAATTTTGTGCAAGGTCGAGAGCAATTTTAAACTCCAATTGCGCCTTTTCTGGTGCTTGGTTTCTAAGAAATTTCTTCCCATTTTTCAAGCGAGATATTAATTCATCCTTTCTTGGATCAACAATTACTTCACTTTCTGCAACCTTGCCAACAGCAGGAGCGTAACTTAAGTTAGGTGCATAAGACTCAATCTTGGCTTGCCTTCGTAGAGCAGCATTAATCTGGCGGAGCTGTTCATTCAACCGCTGCAGTTCTGCTTTTCGCTGACGTGCAACTAGCCCTGCAAATACAATGTAGAGAACATGTAAAATACGCAGACAACTAACAGCAATCTAAAACCAAGGAATCAGAAAATAGGAACAAGGAAAACCATGCTCAGGTTACACGGGATGTCAGCATACACTTGATGTGTGAAACTTCATGAACCAAATGACAGAGAAAAAACGTTGGAAATACACTGTTAAGTGTTAAGGCTTGGTTTCCACAATAGAACCTGCAAAGAAACCCTCATGGAAAATACTCTGGAAACTCTTTTGTCATGGACAGAAAGTCATTGGTGCCCATCCACAAGAAGTTCTACCAAATTCTAGTTTCATTTTTTACGAGGCTTGTGTCATTAGTTTATAATGCCAAAGGATATGCCTATTCATCTCCAGAACAAACAGCAGAATAAGCTCAATCTTCTGTTCTCCAATTTTCTAGTTCAGCATATAGGGGTAGGTCTGCGTACACTCCACCCTCACAAGGTAGGGGTAAGGTCTGCGTATACTCTACCCTCCCAGACCCGACCTGTGGGATTATACTGGGTATGTTGTTGTTGTTGAAATATGATGCTAATGTTTGCGGAATAAGCTGAAGATCTTGATGATTGGTGACTTCAACAGACGACCTTTCAATATCTTATACTTCCTGTCAAAATTAAAACAGAAAAAACAGGGATATTTTTTACACATAGCACCTATGCAATTGTCTGTTCTGTTAGCTACTCAAAGCTTCATCCCGTAGGAGCATTCCTCTATTATTTTTAAATGACCACCTAAAGTCTGAAGAGGCACGAGTTTTTGCATAATGGCATCAACTCTTTACCTTTGGAGGCCACTACCATGAACAGATGTAGAAAATTTTGACCATAGTCGTAAATATCATTAGCACAACGTGTACATAGGAAGTTCATCAAGTGTTTTGGCAGTGAAATGATGAATGAAGTGGCCGGCTGAACTCCAGGGTTCTAAACACATCCCCAAAATGTATCATGCTGGATATCAAAAGCTTTTAACTTCTTAAGATTGAATTTTGAATCCCCACGCGATCTTACGAATGACTTTCCGGAACACAGTAATTTGTACATCATATGCAACATATTCTCATGTATACAACAATATACCCATTATAGTCTCACAAGTGGGTTCTGGGGAGAGTAGAGTATACACAGACCTTACCCCTACCTTTGTGGGGTAGAGAGGTCGTTTTCATAGATCCTCGACTAAAGAAAATCATTTTTCTGCACATACTCTCGTGCTATGTTGCTCGTACTCTTCAAAAATGTTGACAGGTGCATGTCGGATTCCTCAAAAATAGTGTATTTTGGGAGAATTCGACATGGGTGTGCCAGAAATTTTTGAAGAGTCCCAGCAACATAGAGTCTCATGTATGTAATGTTTATATTCATACGTACTTTACAATTTAATGGGGTCTACAACTTAAAGAGTTAAGCCACGCACAACAGCCATCCACAATTATATTTCTATTCAAAGGTGACAGGTCACAAAAGAAGAAAATGATGGGCAGTCGAGCACAACACATAATTTAAGTACCTTACCTCCAACAGTGGCCCCAATAAGAGCAACAAGCAGCAGTAAGGGCATGTTGAAGATCATGTTGAAGGGAGAATTATCAGCTTCACATGTTTCAGCCAAGGCATCTAAGGGTGAAGTCATCATCAATGCATTAGCCACGATTACTGTCACTGCAGAGTGCCTAAACTGCAAGATTTCCTGCCATACGTATAATTGAAATTCAACATGAAGATGAGCCACGAAGTCTGATCAACAATTAACTTTTTTCGCCATATTTACCAGATTGAGAATCAACACACTGAATGAATTTGAATCAGACATTTACATTTTCCATAAACCAGATTATTATATGATTCTATTTATGAAACATTTCAAGAAACTAGATTAATTGCGTCCTTATCTTTTAAAGTATAGTACAAGCACATTGGTGCAGAGCAAGCTACAAAAATCCAATGATTTAGAATGCGGTGTGAATAAGTAGTGTCATACAATACTGAATAGAAACTTGTTAAACTAACAATGACAACATACCCCGTGTAATCCCATAAGTGAAGTCTGCGGAGGGTAGAGTGTACGCAGAGCTAACCCTTACCTTGTGCAGGGTTTGAAACTTATTGAACTGTCTGATAAAACATCTTTTATATTATAGCTTTATAGCAATGCAGACCAATGCTCTCCAACTAGTAAATCGCTAGAATCACCACATAGACCTTAAACAATAACAATTACTACTAGCATTTAACTTGTGTAAGCAGAAAACACAAAAAATCTTTACACTATCAGTGACAATTTCGCCCGTTGCAGCAGGTTGCCTGCTTTACATTCCAAGCTGCTAATTTCACTAATTATGGATTGTTATATGTAGTTGTACTTTAGGTGATCTGATAGTATAAAACTTTTACAAGATTGAGTTAAACTCTTAGGGGTCATTTGGTATAAGCCTGGGACATCCCACCTTTTCCCATCAAACTTGGGATTATTTTATCCCACCTCTCAGGTAGTATAGATAAGTCCAAGGATTATAATCCATGACTATAATCCCGGAATTATTTAGTCCGCGAACAAACGACCTCTTACAAATATAATAACTTTGGGATTAACTTTATCCCAATGTTTGGTTTGAGGTGTTAGCTAATCCCACGATTATTTTATCTCACTATTTTGTACTAAAATGGTGGGATTACTATCTCATATAGAAGGTGGGATAAAATAATCCCATGGGTATCCCAACTCGTGGGATATCCTTGCTTTTCCCATCCTGCATATCAAACGACCCCTAATAAGTCAAATAACGTCCTAAAACTCTTGTATTCAGTCAAATAGCATTACATAAAATCGGGCGAAAATGACAGACAGTGCAAGCAGGGGCAGAGCCAACATTGTAGTTCCGGGTTGAACAGACACAGTATCTCAGGCTCAAAGCCTCAAGCCATCTCGTTTAATATGTATAAATAAACTGAGAAGCATTCCGAGCTGGTGGTGAGAGGCATTCCGAGCACTGAGAAGCTGTTAGTAGGAGGGGACTTCAATGGGCATATTGGGTCTTTATCGAGAGGTTATGATGAGGTACATGGAGGTTTTGGTTTTGGGGTAAGGAATGAAGGAGGTACCACACTTTTGGATTTTGCTAGGGCCTTTGGGCTGTGGGTGGTGAATTCGAGCTTCCCGAAGAAGGAAGAGCACCTCATTACCTTTCGTAGTTCGGTGGCCAAGACTCAGATAGACTTTTTGCTCCTTAGGAAAGGGGACAGAGCGGTATGTAAAGACTGTAAAGTCATACCTAGTGAGAACCTTTCAGCCCAGCATAAGCTATTGGTGATGGATTTGGAAATCAAGAAAGGCAGAAAAAAGAGGGGCGTGGAGGATCGGCCCAGGATTAAGTGGGGTAGCTTGACTTTGACTAGTGCTTTGAAAATAGAGGAGAAGCTAACGAATATGGGAGTGTGGGAGAGTAGAGGAGATGTGGATAGTATGTGGGAGACGACTGCCAGTTGTATCAGGGAAAGCGCTAGAGAGGTGTTGGGGGTTTCGAGAGGACGATCTGGCGAACACCGGGGGGACTGGTGGTGGAACGCAGAAGTGAAAAGGAAGGTGGAGACTAAGAAGGCGGCCTATGCTAAGTTGGTTGAGAGCAAGGATGACGAGGAGAGGCGGACGAGTAGGGAGGAGTATAAGCTAGCTAGAAAAGAGGCTAAGTTAGCGGTTACGGCGGCAAAGACATCAGCTTTTGAGAGTTTATATGCTGCCTTAGAGGAGAAAGGAGGGGATAAGAAGTTATATAGGTTGGCCAAGGCCAGGGAGCGGAGGGCCCGCGATCTTGACCAAGTGAGATGCATCAAGGGGGAGGATGGCGAAGTGTTGATGGAGGATGCCCTCATTAGGAGAAGGTGGCAGTCCTATTTTCATAAACTTTTGAATGACGAGGGGGACAGAAGTCTTGTGTTGGGGGACTTGGAACACGTAGAGAGGCGTCGCGATTACGGTTATTGTAGGCGTATCAAGGTGGAAGAGGTCAAGGGTGTTATTCTTAGGATGCGTAGGGGTAGGGAGACTGGGCCCGACGAGATCCCGGTGGATTTCTGGAAGTACACTGGCGGGCCAGGTATAGAGTGGCTGACAAGGTTGTTTAACATCATTTTTGGGGAAGCGAAGATGCCCGAATCTTGGAGATGGAGCACGATGATCCCGCTATATAAGAACAAGGGGGACATTCGGAGTTGCAACAACTATAGGGGTATCAAGTTGTTGAGCCATACTATGAAGGTTTGGGAGAGAGTGGTAGAATGGAGACTGAGGAGGGTAGTGACTATCTCAGAGAATCAGTTCGGTTTTATGCCAGGTCGCTCGACTACTGAGGCCATTCACCTGGTAAGGAGATTAGTGGAGCAGTTTAGGGAGAGGAAGAAGGATTTGCATATGGTGTTCATTGATCTTGAGAAGGCATATGACAAAGTCCCTAGGGAGATTCTGTGGAGGTGTTTGGAGGCTAAAGGTGTGCCCGTGGCGTACACTAGGTCGATCCAAGACATGTACGAAGGTGCGAAAACGAGGGTGAGGACGGTAGGAGGGGATACAGAGCACTTTCCCGTGTTGACAGGGTTGCACCAGGGATCGACTCTTAGTCCGTTCTTATTTGCCTTGGTGATGGATGTTTTGACGCGACGTAATCAAGGGGAGGTGCCTTGGTGTATGCTGTTTGCTGATGATGTGGTACTGATTGACGAGACCCGGGGAGGAGTGAATGATAAGTTGGAGGTTTGGAGACAGACCCTTGAGTCTAAAGGATTTAGGTTGAGCAGGACTAAGACAGAGTACCTGGAGTGTAAGTTTAGCGATTCGAGGCATGAAGCTGAAGCGGTAGTGAAGCTGGACTCCCAGGCCATTCAGAAGAGGGAGAGTTTCAAGTATCTGGGGTCTATGATTCAGGGGAACGGCGAGATTGACGAGGATGTCACGCAGCGTATTGGTGCAGGGTGGAGGAAATGGAGGCTCGCTTCGGGAGTTTTGTGTGATAAGAAGGTGCCCCTGAAGCTTAAAGGTAAGTTTTACAGAGTGGCCGTCCGCCCGGCCATGTTATATGGAGCCGAGTGTTGGCCAGTTAAAAACTCCCACACCCAAAAGTTGAAGGTAGCGGAGATGAGGATGTTGCGAGGGATGTGTGGACTTACCAGGAGTGATAGAGTTAGAAATGAGATTATTCAAGAGAAGTTGGGAGTGACGTCGGTGGTGGATAAGATGCGGGAAGTGAGGTTGCGATGGTTCGGACATGTGAAGAGGAGGTGCGCGGACGCCCCGGTACGGAGGTGTGAGAGGCTGGCGGGGGATGGTGTTAGGCGGGGTAGAGGTAGGCCGAAGAAATATTGGACGGAGGTGATTAGGCATGACATGGAGCAATTACAGCTTACAGAGGACATGACCCTTAATAGGAAGATATGGAGGACGCGGATTAGGGTAGAGGAATAGTAGGTAGGAAGGTAGCCGTTTTTTAGCAGGGAAGAGTGTTTGCTGGTATATTTGAGATCTATGATTTATGAATTATGATTTATGATGTATGATTTACGATTTATGATTTTTTTTACGATTTATGATTTTTGTTTATGACTTTTACGATTCTTAGGATTTGTATGATTCTTATGATTTAGATTTATGATTTTTAGGATTGTTTTATGACTCTCATGATTTCTGATTTCTGTCTTATTTTTTTAATGATCTTTGATTGTTATTGTTATCGGTTCTGAGCCGGGGGTCTATCGGAAACAGCCTCTCTACTTCTTCTGAGGTAGTGGTATGGACTGCGTACACTTTACCCCCCCAGACCCCACCTGGTGGGAATACACTGGGTATGATGATGATGATGAATCTATCAAGGACCCAATAACCAAAAAATAATTGTGATCCAAAACCCATAAACTAAAAATACTGGCTCCAATGCAAGAAACAAAAAAGGCCATGATCATGACATTGTTCTCCTACATAATTAGAAGAAAAAAAAAAAAAAAAAAAAGCAATTTTGCAGCAGACCCCAATAAGCAAAAACTAGAAATAACATCAAGGAACAGTGCAAGAAACCAAAAAAAAAAAAAAGGGCCATGGCCTAGTGGCCAATGAAGTCGTTGAAAACCATGAGGTCTCAGGTTCAAACTCCAGTGGAGACAGAACACTAGATGATTTCTTCTCATATGTCCTAGCCTTGGTGAGCAGAGCTACATGATACATGGTGGAAGGTGGCACGTATCCTGTAGAATTAGAGGAGACACCGCTATAAGAAAAGAAAAAGCAGCAGTTTTGCACCAAGGAGTGGCCTAGTGGACAATGAAGTGGTTTGAAAACCACGACAGTGTCAGGTTCAGCTCATATCCTAGCAGAGACAAATGTACTAGGTGGTTTCTTCTCATTTGTCCTAGCTTGGTGGACACAGTTACGTAGTTACGTGATACCTGTTGCTGGCAAACTGATGTGGCACCACATTTATTAAAACGCACGTCCAAACCCAACTTCAAATTTCAAAAATCAAAATTTTCAAAGTTTCAACTTCATTATCTATAGTCAAACGAAAATTTAAAATACTGGCTCCATCTCTGAGTACAAGAAACAAAAAGAAGCCAGGATCATGAGTCCATTGACATAGCTCACCGACGAAATCAGAAGGAGAAAAAAAAGGAGCAATTTTGCAGCAAACCCAACAAGCAAAAACAAGAAACAAGCAAAACCCATAAGCCAAAAAAGTTCAATTCTACCATAAAATCAATAGCCACAATTTTCTTGATTTTTTTCTGAATATAAAAAACTTCTTCTTCTACTCTACATTTCCATTTGTTGGTAAGCTGAAAAATGGGTTGTTTGAAAGAGGAAGTTTTGGGTGAGAGAAAATGAGGACAAGGACTTCCTATAAGAAGCCCTTGCTTCATCATCACCATTTCGATGCACTAAAGCTCTCATTATGCATGGGGTCCGGGAAAGAGTCGGACCACAATGGTCAATGGGACGCCAGCCTTATCCTGCATTTCTGCAAGAGGCTGTTTCCACAACTTGAACCCGAGACCTCCTGATTAGTTAACATAACAACTTTACCAGTTACGTCAAGTCTCCCTCCAAACACAACTTTTAATTCCAACATTTACAACTTCAAAAACTCAATTTTTCAAGTCTCAAGTTCATAAACTGGCTCCTAGTGCAAGAAACAAAAATGGACATGATCATAAGTTCATTGACACACACACACAAAAAGGAGCAATTTTGCAGCAGACCCAAGAAGCAAAAACAAGAAACAAGCAAAACCCATAAACCAAAAAAGTTCAATTCTACCTTAAAATCAATAGCCACTATTTTCTTGATTTTTTTCTGAATATAAAGAACTTCTTCTTCTTCTCTACATTTCCATTTGTTGGTAAGCTGAAAAATGGTTTGTTTGAAAGAGGAAGTTTTGGGTGAGAGAAAATGAGGACAAGGACTTCCTATAAGAAGCCCTTGCTTCATCATCATTGCCATTTTTCTTCACTCACTTTGCTTCACTTTTGATATTTTTTCTTTTTTGTTCTTGAAGAATTCAAGATAACATTGTTCTTTTTTTTTTTTTTTTTTTTTGGGGGGGGTTCTCTGTACTTTTGCCAGGATAAGCTGCATCTAACTACTGGTAAATGAAATGGCTTAAAGTTGGAATTTTACAGCTTGGTTGGATATTTTTTTTGTTTTCGTTCGATTTTCGATACTCGTATTAGAGTTTGACTAATTTAAATTTATGTTGTATAGGGGCTATTTGGGGAAGTTACTAGTATTAAAGACCATTTTATATTCGAGACTTGAAACCAAGAGGTTTAGTAGAGTAGTCGCATTCGCTACACCAAATTCTTTGATAGTTTTAGTTAATGAAATACTCCCTCTGTTTCAATTTATACGACATATTTTTCTTTTTAGTCGGTCCTAAAAAGAATGACACATTTCTATAGTTAGTAACAATTTAACTTTAAAATACTCACTTTATCCTTAATGAAATTATTTACAACCACACAAACATCTATGATTTATTTTAGACCATAAGTTTCAAAAATCTTCCTTTCTTTCTTAAAACTCCGTGTCAAGTCTAACTACATCACATAAATTGGGACGGAGGGAGTAGCTTGTTCGGATGGTTGATAGTTAGAGCTTATTTGGTACTCCCTCTGGTCCAAAATAAGTGAATTTTTGCCTCAATGCATACCTATTAAGGAAAAGAAATTAGGACATAAATTATACTTTACTTTTCATTTTTACCCTTTTAGATATTATCAAACTATTCTTGAAATTTCAGCCACATTAAAATAAAGTCAATTAAGTCTCTTGAAACTCATAACCTAGAAAGTGTAAATGAAGGGTAAAATTGAAAGAAATTTCCAACATATCTCTTGTGAATGAACAATTCACTTATTTTGGACATTGAAAAATAGCTCAAAAATTCACTTATTTTAGACTAGAGGGAGTACAAAGGGATAAGAGATAACTAACTTCCGGATTAATTTTAGGATGAATCTATTTCATATTTGGTTGGGATAAAATACATGAAAAACTCATTCCAGGATTAGTTATCCTGCGATTGTAGTGTTATTTTTAGAGAAATTAACTCATCTAGCCACCCATATAAGTTTTAAACTAAAAATAGCCATATTTTATTTTGATAATCTCATTATAACCAACCAAATGGGATTGTCAAAATAAAATATGGCTATTTTGAGTTTATAACTTATATGGGTGGCTATTTGAGTTGTTCTCCCTTATTTTTATCTCACTTTGAGGGTGAGATAACTAATCCAGAAATAGTTAATCCCAAAATAACTTATTTCCAACCAAACGATCCCTTAATGTATTGTGTATACAGTATTGAGGGTGAGATAACTAATCCAGAAATAGTTAATCCCAAAATAACTTGTATCCAACCAAATGACCCCTTAATGTATTGTGTATACCGTATTATTTTGATGAATGTAATATATGAAAAGATTGTATGATTTTTCGTCGTTATATAATGTCATACATCAATTATTTAAATAACATACAGGATATAATTATTTTTTTAAAAAAAATAAGGTAAAAGACAAAATAGGATTTTTAGATACTAATAAGTAAAAGATAAAGTGAGAATAAGAAAAAATGATTACGATGCAACCACAACAAGTTAGTCTTTACGTAAAATGAGACTTTTCGTGGTCATATAACAATGAATTAAATAATGCTATATAATTAATTTACGTAACAATCAAAACAATCATTATAATTAAACTAACAACAAAATACAATAGGATAGATAACAACAATTCAAACAAGTTGTTAATACTTTTATTGTATTGTATAGTTACTTTAAATAAAATGTTAGTTCCAATTGGTATTTAAGTTTTAGCGTATCATCTTGTTAATTATGTTGTTGTGTAATGATGAAGTTTTTCATTATTTTTTTCCTCATCTTGCTCTTACTTATTATTTAATTATTTTTTTTTATTTTTTTTACCCACTTTTTAAAAATAATTTTTTGACAATTAATTAACATTTCATTTTATTAATCACCAATGCAACATTACAAAATCAGAGCTTATCAAATTTCTCTAGGTTCATCTATAATAAATACAATCATGTATCATCAGAGACTACAAAGTACTAAGTAGTATAATTAAAGAATTTAACATTGCTCTAAACTGTTATGGACAACTTGATTTTCATCTCATGGATCAGTTTTGTATCACTACACCAAAAATGATCGTTAGCGACAATTAATTAACGACAATAACTTAATTGCCACTAAATATGTGTTTTAGTGGTATTTACTAGTGACAATTACATTGTAGCTTTCTTTGTAAATGTCCTTAAAGCCTATAACGGCATTGGATCCAATGACATTTAACTAACTTCGCTAAAAATTTTAGCACTCTTTGTTAAAGTGTATATTTGCTTTTGCTGGCATTTTCATTGCCTGCTAATTTTCTTCTTTATATAATAGGCATGTATCAAGTAATTAATCTATAGTTTCTCCTTTTGTTGACCAAGTGCGTAAGGTTACTTAGTTCCACAGTTTCATATAATTCTCTTCCCTATTTCTTCTTCTCCTACCCTCATTTTTTTTTAAAAACAAAAACAAAAAAACTTCTACACTATATCAATTTTTTTCTTTGTAATATTATAAGTTTGTTCGTCATCTTGATAGTGCATAATGTTATGAAATAACACAAAACGATAACACCAATTCAAGTGTTGTATTTGTCAAAACAAAACAATATAATATAATGAGACATATTCTGAAAGATCGGAAATAACCTCTCTACTTCATTTGAGATAGTGGTATGAACTGCATACACTTTACCCTCCCCAGACCCCACCTGGTGGGAATACATTGGGTATGTTGTATGTATGTATGTATGTATGTATGTGTGAGACATATTCTGAAATGATATGTGACAAACATTCAGGAACAATTTAGTTGGAGGAAATAAATTGGTTATTTATTGGTATAAAATTTGAGATTAAATTTATATCGTACTTAATTAAAGATATTAATTATAATTAGGATAAATTTATACATAACTATAAATTATTTATTTCATATAGAATGTTTGATAAATAATCCTTATTCTAATCCCAAGATAACTTCATTTTGAACAAAACAACCCCTTAAAGGGTTGGACGTTGATTTTTGAGATTCACAATCTTGATATAATTTTATCATAATTGTGATATCATATCTACATCATACTCAAAATGGATACTCTAATATTTTCAGAAAAAAGGAGACAGACTAGCAATAAAATGAAAATTATTTTAAATTCTTTTTAAAAAAATTAAATATTAAAGAATTTATAATTCTTTTCGACTTTTTCTTTAGACAACGGTTCTACAAGAGATTATTAATGCACTTTCCCCTTAAAAGAACTCCAAATTCAAAGTCAAACTTTTTTTTTGGTTAAGCTTTAGTTTTGCCTACGAAATAAATGGGATGGAAAATTCAAGATCATCCACTCTAAAATCATTCTCGTAAATCACTTTATACTTTATTTGGATAGTTGTTACGCATTATTTCATGATAATGTTTCATATTGTATTGTACTGCATTGTTTTAATAAATACTAGTATATATATTTGTGTTACAGATAGTATTAGATAAACGATAGAAACTGCTATACGTAAACCGCATAGTAAATACATAAGTCTCTTCTTTTAATTAGTTTCCTCTAACCATTCAAAAAGTTAATTTATATATATTACTGATTCTATGATTGAAACTTTGTCTATGCATGCAGTAGGATAGATGTTTTCTTATAAAAAATTAACTATATATCAATAAAATGATGGGATAAAAATTTAGGAGTGTACACAAATCGAATCAATTTGAGCATTCGAATCGATTCGAATAAATTTGGGTAATTCGATTTGAATTATACAATTTGAATCGATTTACTAATTTAATTTTAGAATATTTCACTTTTTCGAATCGAATTTGGTGGTAGGTGTTTATAATTCGAATCGATTCAAAAATTGAAATTTATTTATTTATATATATATATATAATAACAATAACAATAACAATAACAATAATAATAACAATAATAACAATAATAATAATAACAACAACAACAACAACAATAACAACAACAACAACAACAACAATAATAATAAATATAATAATAATAATAATAATAATAATAATGATATTTAGTATTTATTAATTACTTACAAACCTAAAACCTAATGCAGACTCACAATAGCCCAAACCCACAATTAGTATATTTAACATCACCTAACATAGCAAATACCCGTGTATCTTCAGATACACAAATATATGAAAATTAAAAAACAACACGTATTGGTATCTGAAGCTACACGTAGCTAACGCCGCCTAACATAGCAAATACCCATAGATACACAAGTATCTGTAGATACACGTTCTTTTTTCTGGTATACATAGCTAACATCACCTACCATAGCAAATACCGTGTATCTTCAGATACACATGTATATTAAAATTACAAAACAACACGTATTGGTATCTGAAGCAACACGTAGCTAACATCGCCTAACATAGCAAATACACGTAGATACACAGGTATCTCAAGATACACATTTTTTTTTTTTTTTTTTTATAGAACGTGTATCTAAAGATACAGAGACAATGGGCCTTATCCGTTTTGGAAAAATGTGTCAAATGGGCCAAATGAGGCCCACTACTCTTAACAAAACCCTAGTCTCCATATAATAAAAACCCTAACGCGCCTGCTCTTTTATCATTATCATCTCGTAGGTAGAGAGAGAGAGAAGAGCGGCAATGTCGAAGCGAGGTACTATTCGATCTCTATCGCTTTCTGTAGAAACTGAATCTGTATTATCACAAAATCCGATGTATAATTTTTTCAAAAATTTGAGATTTTAGAGAAATTTTAAGTCATATAACTACTAATTTAGCTTAAAAAATGAATTATATATCGTTATTAGAATGAAATTAGAAGCCTATTATAGTGGAATATGTATGTATATTTATTTTTTTGATAAACTTTGAAATTTTAGAGAAATTTTAGGTCATATAAATCCTAATTTACGTTTAAAAATGAACTATATATCGTTATTAGAATGAAATGAGAAGCCTATTATAGTGGAATATGTATGTATATTTATTGTTTGATCTCATGTATTTTAGAGAAATTTTAAGTCATATAAATCCTAATTTTAGCTTAGGATGCAAATTATATAACGTTAATAGAGTGGAATATGTATGTATATTTAATGTTTAATTGTGTATTTATTTATTTTTTCAAAATTTGAGATTTTAGAGAAATTTTAAGTCATATAAATCCTAATTTAGCTTAGGAAACAAATTATATAACGTTAATAGAGTGGGATATGTATGTATAGTTAATGTTTAATTATGTATTTTTTTTCTTCAAAATTTGAGATTTTAGAGAAGTTTTAAGTCATAGAACTCCTAATTTAGCTTAAAAGATGAATTATTGATCGTTATTAGAATGAAATTGGACGCCGAATATAGTTAGAACTTGTTCTAATGTTTAATAAGTGGTCGATCTCAACTAGTTTGGATTGTAACTTAGTTGATTGCTTGATTGATTAGTTTATTGAAGTATATTGAAACGAGCCTAATGGAGTGGAACATGTATTTATACTTATTGTTTGAGCTCATGTATTTTTGCAATTTTTGGAAGTGTACCTTAAGCGCGAGACTCGAAGAACTTATTAAGTCAAATAACTCCTTATTTACCTTAGGAAACAAATTATATATCGTTTTTGGAATGAAATGAGAAGCCTAATAGAGTAGTCTTTGTTCAATTGGATCTAGACTAATTTGTATTGTAACTTAGTTGATTGCTTGGTTAATAGTAGTATAATGAAACGAGCTCTAATAGAGCATGTATGCTTATTCATTGTTTGATTACATGCATTTTTTCAATTTTTGAAAATGTAACTTAAAACTTGAGAGTTTGAGAACTTTTATGTCATATAACTCGTAATTTTCTTGAGATAACAAGTTATTTATCCGTATTAGAATGAAATGAGAAGCTGAATATAGCTAGAACTTGTTCAAATGTTTCATGAATCGATCTCGAATAGTTTGGGTAGTAGCTTAGTTGATTACTTGATTGATTAGGTAATTGAAGTATACGGAAACAGCCTAATAGAGCGGAACATGTATGTATTATTATTGTTTGATCTCATGTAATTTTTTCAATTTTTGAAAATGTAACTTAAGTTTGTGACTTGAAGAACCTTTTAAGTCATATAACTCCTTGTTTACCTTAGGAAACAAGTTATATATCGTTTTTGGAATGAAATGAGAAGCCTAATAGAGCAGACTTTGTTCAGATGTTTCAAGTAGTCCCAAGTCCTGGCTACTTTAGGATTGTAACTTAGTCGACTGTATTATACTGAAATGACCTTAATAGAGTGGAAAATGTAAATATGTTTCATTTAGTTGATCTCGAACGTGTTTGATTGATTAATTAGTTATTTGAACATGTAATTTTAGGACGCAGAGGTACAATTCAATCTCTACTTGTTCAATAGAAATTCCATCCGCGTTCTTCGTTGTTTGTTCTCATGTATTTTCTGATTCTCTTTAAAATGTAGCATTTGGTGAATCATAAATGTGAGATTTAGGAAACTTTTAATTAATTTAAACTTAGAAAACAAATCTATATTGTTGGTATTTAAATGAAATGAGCTTAATTGAAGTGTCACTTGTACATATGTTTCATTTAGTTGATCCTTACTAGTTTGGAATTGAAACTTAGTTGATTGAGTAGTTTAATTGTGTTATACTGAAATTGGCCTTATATAGTGGAACATGTTAGATATTTCATATCGTTGTCTCACTGTCTTGAGATTAAAGTGTAGATGCTTGATTGGTTAGTTAATTGTTTCATAATGTAATTTAAGGACGCGGAGGTTCCGCTGGGAACAAGTTCAGGATGTCGTTGGGTTTGCCGGTGGCGGCAACTGTTAACTGTGCTGACAACACTGGTGCAAAGAACCTCTACATCATTTCAGTGAAGGGTATCGGTGCAAGGCTTAACAGGTTGCCTTCAGCTTGTGTGGGTGACATGGTCATGGCTACCGTCAAGAAGGGTAAGCCTGATCTCAGGAAGAAGGTTATGCCTGCTGTCATTGTTCGTCAGCGCAAGCCATGGCGCCGAAAGGATGGTGTTTTCATGTACTTTGAAGGTATTTCTAGATACCCTTGGTTGTTTTTGTTGTGAAATTGCTTTGGTTTTCACATTATGAGTTTGCCAGTTGCTTTCTTTGACCTTACTTTTTTTCCATTTTGTTTCTGCAGATAATGCTGGTGTAATTGTGAACCCCAAGGGTGAAATGAAGGGTATGTTATTTTACAGTCGAGTTCGTTCAGTTTTACTTTGTATCTTTGGTTCCTGTTACTTTTGTTTTGTTATGCTTTACTTGAGCTGACGATCCTATCGAAAACAACCTCTCTACCTCATAAGGAGGGTTAAGGCTGCGTACACACCACCCTCCCCATAGTTGTTATCGTTGTTGTTTGACCATTCATACAATCACCCATTACTTCTATAATAAGTTTTCTCATAACTTGACAATCAATGTTGATTGTGTTTAGCAAGTCTGTATTAGTAATCACGCATACAACTAACAAAGATAAAGTGACATACATGAAAGAAAGTTGATTCATCATCTGTGTCATCTATCAATTCCACCACTCCAATCATTAATTCTTGGGTAAACTTTTAAGCTAATAACCGCTGTATCGTCCGACTATTAATGCCTAGCAGAATCTGAATTTTTCATGCTGGTCAATGTTATTCTTACAACGTACATTCTTTTCTCTGTTGTGTAGGTTCTGCCATTACCGGTCCCATTGGAAAAGAGTGTGCTGATCTATGGCCCAGGATTGCAAGTGCTGCCAACGCCATCGTCTAGTTTTAAATTTGTGTTTTCTGATAGTTTTCATTTTGAATTTTTTGGATATCTGAGGGAACCTTTGTCTTGGTAAGAACTATTACTGCAACTGGCTATGAGAATTTTGCTGTACTCCAGAGTTTTTCATCTATGTAGGGCATCACTGTTTCAGTTGATGTTCGTGTCATCTGGCGCGTATCTGAGTTATTTTACTATAATGGTCTAACAACCCCCTAAAGTGCAGGGTTGGGGCGGAAACTTCAAAATACCCATGGTTTAGTTGAGTACAGTCAAACAAGACGTGGACAGATGAAAAGAAATTACTTTTAACTTGAAACAATATATCGAGTAACTAAACGTGAAGGGGTGCTCCTTAAAACATCCATTATCAAATTTGAGAGTAGCTATACAAATCATAGCAGAAGCACACAGTGTCTCAACATTTTAATCTCGATGGCATTTGTAGATTACAACATTCAACAGAGTTATTCGATACTTGTGTTGAAACTTTCCATCTCCGCTTTTTAACATTTGAATTCAAACTTTTCATTCTTAGGACCTTTACTTGTTTATTCAATGCAAATTGAAAAGTTAGTTCCCATGAGTCTAGTGTCTTGTATATATACGTGGGCAAGAGTGTTATTCGGCCGAATCTAGTTACTTTAGTTTAAATTCTATTTCTTTTCAATAGTTATTAAATAGGTACAAATTATTAATTTAGAACGCAACAACTTTAAAAGTGGAAGCATGATAATGTTATTGGTACTTGATATACTACACGATCTATTAGTTTACTTACTGTTACTTAATAGTTTGCTTAATATTGATAAACAAGTACATCATTTTGAACCGTCAAAAAAAACGTTACAATAAATGATTAAGAAATTATGAAATCTTTTCATTATTTTCATTTTTTCACTAATTATTTCCAAGAAAGGCAGTAAGGAAGGATATAAACGTTGAGTCCAACATAAACTTTTAACACAAGATTTTGCTTACCTTCTTTTAACTTTCGATTTCACAAAGAAAAGATATCGACGAAAGGCAGCTAAAAGTTGGATATTGAAAGCAAATGATATATAATTCTTCCCATGCTTAGTTCAAGAGCCAACTAAATTCATAAACACTTGCATACATATCGTCTCAACAACAACAACATACCCAGTATAGTCCCACAAAATGGGGTCTAAGGATGATAGAGTGTATGCAGACCTTACCTCTAACCTTAGAGGTTGATGTAAAGAGGTTGTTTTTGATGGACGCTCGACTCGAGAGTTTACAACAACAACAACAACATACCCAGTGTGTTCCCACAATGTGGGGTCGCCGGGGGGGGGGGGGGGGAGGGGGGGTAAAGTGTACGCAGTCCATACCACTACCTCAGAAGAAGTAGCAAGGCTATTTCCGTCAGACCCCCGGCTCAGAGTAGATAGCAGTATAACAAGCAGGAAACATAAAAACAAACAACACCAGCTAGGTAACACACCACGAGGTAAAAGAAACAAAACACCAATGAAGTAATGCTAAGAACTACTATTCTGAAATCGAAGACATCGCACAAAAACACCACAAAGGGAAAAAGTGACCCAATCCACCTTGTGATATAAAGATTCAGCTTGTAATTTATTTCCTTTTTTGACGAGCTGAGGATTCTGAAAATGTTTGTGGAGACATACAGGTAAAAGAATCGTAGGGTCATCTAAGATGAAATCATGATTTGAAATCATGAGATGAAAACTTTTTATGTTGTATGTTTTCTCATAAACATAAAAACTATCAAAATTTTCCCAATTTTTTTATACAATTTTAGCAAATAAGTAAAAGTTTATAACAAATTTATTGATCAAATTTTAGTTCAATAAAAAATTAAAATTGAACATGAGTTGTAGTATACACTTTAATATATCCTCCCACATAGTACGAACAATCTCCTCACGTTGAGCTTGCATTTTCTGATCAAATGACCGAGAAGACGAACCAACAATGTTACTTTGAGCCGTTTGTTGGTCAATATCATTATGGAAATTTTAACTATGGAAAATAATTTTTTTTTTGTTAAGTGTTGATTTGAATGAAGTAGTAATAAATTTAGCCGGTGAGTGAATTTGGTCAAAAATAATGAATTTGGTGAATAATAAATGGTAAAGTAGATTTGGTTTGAAGTAATAATAACTTTTATGTCGGTGAGAGTAATGGTTATATGAGATATAAATGGTTTAAAGAGTAATAATATGAACAATAAATTCTATTTACATATTAAATAAATGGTTGGTAGATATAAATGGTGATTTTTTTTACAAAATATAAACTTGTGGGGTTAATTTTGTATTTCAAAAATCTCAAATCATGATATGAAATCAACGTTAAATTACATGTCCAAACGTTGATTTCATCTCATGATTTCAAATCACGAGATGAAATCGCATGTCCAAACGCCTACTTAGTTTTAATCCAATAAAATTTCCAAACTTAAGTAGTGGTTGCCCTATCTGTTGATCAAGTTTTGGTTATGTACAATGTATATTCAAGAATCATATTTTTCATCATTGATGCAGTTCTATGAAGCAGCCAAGAAGGCATTTTTCTCCACTGGAGAAACCAAAACATTGAGTGTTGCATCATTGGCAGAGGGATTACATCTTCTTGCAGGACAGATAAGTACAAACTCAACACTTATGGATCGGCGAAAGGCAACCCTGGAGTAGGAGGGTTGGTCGAGGTCTTTAGGAACCATAGAGGCGACTGGATATTACGCTACATGAAGGGCATTCCTCACATCACAACCATCTTAGTTGAGATCTATGCACTTATGCAGGGCTTCGAACTAGCAGCAGAACATGAGTCATTACCGATGGAAATTAATATCGACTCAACAGAAGCTATCACATTTGCCATACAATAACATTACCTTTGAGTGCTGCAGAAGCTGGGAGCTCCAGTGCCAACACATGTATTCAGGGAGCAGAATTGGGTAGCGGACATGCTGGTTAAGGAGGGAGAGAAGTGCAGAGTTTTTGACGTACCAAGTGTTTTGGTAGTTCCTCCCATGTTTGCAACAGATGCGGTGTGGGCAGACATTTCAGGAACTACTTTTCCTAGGAAAATTTCTATTTGCAATAGTAATATGCACGGCCAGGCAATGGTCCAGACAATTGACATGGCTACCTCTGAACATTGTATATAACTAGTCCGATTAGCCAAAAAAAAAAGGCAGATAATTAAATGAACCCTCCCAATATCACATCAGCTTTCCACTACACAAATCTCTCTCTGTTTACCAAAAGTTTAAGATATTCCCGGAGAGAAATGGAAATCATATCAAGATCAAAGATCCCAAAAAATGGAAACGACTCAAAGAAATGTACACGAAAATTCAATGGTAGTTCTTTTAAAGTATCATCATATACACTTTATACCTTTATGATCAATACGCATAAAGGTATAAAGTGTGTGATTATTACCTAAGCTTCCCCTAAAGAATGAATAAAGATGTATGCATCAACAGTCATGGGCTAGAAGAAGCACACTAGCCGAAAGAAAAGGATCATGATCATTGTCAAACAAAATTAACTTTCACTTCATATTTCTAGCCGACAGAGAAAAAAATTGTTTACATAACGATGCGAACACAAATGCTTTTGTGAGCAATTAACAGAAGACATCCAAAAAGTATGCTTAGAAACTACATCTTAACTACCACCTGTGCAGCAGAACTCTTCTTCACTACTCCTCTAGCGCACAACTCATTCAATAACTCCAAAGCCTCCTCTGCTAAGCCTTCATAAGCAATACCTTCAATTAGAATAGTGTATGTAGATTCAGTAGGTTTACATCCCTTTGAAATCATGTAAGCCAAGAAGTCAATTGCACGATCTGTTTGGCGAGCTTTACACAGTCCCAACAGAATGGCGTTGTAGGTTATAGCATTGGGCCTGACATCCAATCCTTCTAAGTCATGAAAGAACTTAATGGCTTCGTCGACTTTTCCTTCCCTACTAAGACCTGCCACAAGCGAGGAATAGGTAATTATATCAGGTTGGAGACCTTTCTCTCGCATTTCATTCAGCAGTTCAATGGCAAGTTCAGTTTTCCCAACTTTGGATAGTCCGTCAATCACTGTATTGTAAGTGATTAGAACTGGAGAACAACCTTTGTTGCTAAGTTGATTGAGGATTTCAACTGCAATGTCAACCTTACCATCTTTGCACAAAGCCGTGAGCAATGTATTATACGTCACAATATCAGGGTAACAACCCCTACTCACCATAACTTCCAAATACTCGATCGCTCTATCCATTTTCTTCTCTTTGCAGAATGCATGAAGCAATGGATTATAACTCAAGGAGTTTGGAGTACATCCATACTTAGGCATCTTGTCCAATAAATCAATAGCCCGTCCCAGCAGTCCCTTCCGACATAAAAAGTTGATCAAGATGTTAAACGTGACAACACTAGGAGAACAGCCTTTTCTAACCATATCAGACAATAGTTTCTCGGCATCCATCCACCTACCTGTACTACACATACTACGCAAAATTATATTGTGTGTAATCACATTAGGTTGACAACCATAAGATGGCATATTATTGAGAAACTTGATTGCTTCATTCAATCTCCCTTCCTTACAAATCCCATTTATAAGAACATTATAAGTGACCACGTCAGGTACACATCCTTTACTCCTCATTTCATCCAACAACTTCATTGCCTGCCCCACGCCACTTTCCTTACACGTTGCTTCGATCAAAATCGTGTAGGTAATCACATCGGGGTAACACTCTCTCTGCAACATACGGTCAAGAACAAGCATAGCTTGTTTCAATTTCCCACTATCACATAAGCTACGCAAAATAGTATTGTACGTGACAACATCAGGTGCAACACTCATTCGATCCAACACCTTCAACGCATTATCAATTTCCCCCGACTTACAATAACCACTAATCAACACATTGTAAGTAATAACATCAGGAACAGCCCCAGAATCCTCAAGAATCTCCAACACCCTCGTAGCCTTCTTCGTTTGCCCAATTCTACAAAACCCACGAATCAAACTCGTACAAGGAATAATATCAGGTGTATCTCCACGATACACCATACTCTCAAGATGCTTAAAACTTTCTTCTAACTCCCCATTTCTAACCAACCTACGGAGATAATTATTCCTCTCAAATTCTTCAAGACTTTCAGATACGTTGCTCCCTTCAACATGCTCCCTTTTCTCAACACTCGATAACCTACCATTCGTCGTCCCTAAAGTCTCACTTCTTGAAATACCAAAACTGCTCTTAGACCACCTATTATTACCCTCAAATTCTTCAACATCTTCAGATATGTTGCTACCTTGAACAAACCCCCTTTTCCCAACACTCGATAACCTACCATTCGTCGACCCTAAAGTCTCACTTCTTGAAACAGCAAAAACCTTATTTCCTCTATCTGTCCTCAACTGCCCCACAAGTAAACTGCTCTTGGACCTCCCATTATTGCTCCCAAACTCTTCAAAATCTTCTTGAAAATGTCCCCTTTTCTCAACACTTGATAACCTACCATTGGTGCCACCTAAAGTCTCACTTCTTGAAACAGCAAAAACCTTACTTTGTCTGTGTTTTCTCAACTGCCCCACAAGCAAACTGCTCTTACCCCTCCTATTACTACTCACAAATCCATCAAAATTCCTCCTTTTCTCAACACATGATAAATTATCAATTCTTGAAACAGCAAAAACCTTATCTTGTCTATGTTTACTCAACTGACACACAAGTAAACTACTGTTCTTGAACCTCCTATTACTACAACCATTAACACTGATTTCCTTAAAAGTAGACTGAAATGAGCAAAACCCTTCATGGGTTTGCTTAGTTGGTACTATTAACTCCATTAGAACAAGTTTACAACAACAAAAACAACAAAAACAAGAAACAGTATTCACTAAATATTGGTCATTTTTGAACTCAATGGGGTCAAAAAAAATTCTTTTTTTCTTTGTGGGGTTGTTTATTTTGCTAGTAAAAAAGGATTAAGGAGAAGAAAAAGGAAGCTTACAGTTGAGAGCTTTTCTTTATGGCTAAGAAGAACAAGAGAGTGACATAGCTGCTGCTATTTTTTATTTTTTATTTTCCTTTCTTTCTTATCCTCTTTGGAGTTCTCTTGGGCCTCATATGTTTGGGCCTTAGGTTGCAAAAGATAGCCCATATAGACTTTCATGGTTTATTTTGAAGTTTTTGCACGGATTGCCTCTATTTCGGGATGATTTTTAATTTTTTGCTACTTAAATAGGTGATTTTAATTTTTTTTTAATCTTTGCTTCTCATTTAATGAAAATTTATGGATCGATATACCATAGACTATGACCTAATTTTGCAGGGCATAAGTTCTGTAGGAGTTAAGCTATCGGTATAAGATGTGTAGTACCTAAATAGCTTGACATAAGTTTAGAGAATTTTGTCTCTCTCAACAAAAATTCTGTAGAAATTAAATTATGTCTTTTACGACATAACAAATTTTGAAACTGAAGTTTTGCTTCTATCAACATAAGTTCCGTAGGTACTAAAGGCATAACTTGTGGATTGTGAACTGAACTTTTGTCTCCATAGGAATTAAGTGACATAACTTTTGGGTTCTGAACCTGATATCTTGCCTCTATCGATATAAGTTTTGTAAGAATTATGTTATGTCTTTTACGACACAACTTTTTCAAATTTGGATGTTATTTTTGTATTTTGAAGGACGAATTTTCTGACAAATCAAATCTCCGTATTTCTGTATTTTGCCTTGCTCCTCAGAATTTTTTTGTGGACTTTTGTTGTATGTTTGTATTTCACTTATTTTTTACTTTAAATACTGAAGGGAGAAAATCAAATTAAAGACTATCATATTTGATGACAAAAATTAATGATCAACCCAAAATAAGGGTATTCGCGCAAATGACCCTTCTTATTTTGGGAAAATTACATGAGCTAACGAACTCAACAAGCGATAATTTGAAGTTTTAGAGCAGATACGTGTATCACTTTTTATAGGCGTAACATAAATTATGTCTTTTACGACATAACAAATTTTGAAACTGAAGTTTTGCTTCTATCAACATAAGTTCCGTAGGTACTAAAAGGCATAACTTGTGGATTCTGAACTGAACTGAACTTTTGTCTCCATAGGAATTAAGTGACATAACTTTTGGGTTCTGAAACTGATGTCTTGCCTCTATCAATATAAGTTTTGTAAGAATTATGTTGTGTCTTTTACGACACAACTTTTTCAAATTTGGATGTTATTTTTGTATTCTGAAGGACGAATTTTCTGACAAATCAAATCTCTGTATTTTGCCTTGCTCCTCAGAATTTTTTTTGTGGACTTTGTTGTATGTTTGTATTTCACTTATTTTTTACTTCAAATACTGAAGGGAGAAAATCAAATTAAAGACTATCATATTTAATCAAATGACCCTTCTTATTTTGGGAAAATTACATGAGCTAACGAACTCAACAAGCGATAATTTGAAGTTTTAGAGCAGATACGCGTATCACTTTTTATAGGCGTAACATATCTCTTCGATTGAGTAATTTGCTTTGTCTCAACAAGTAATAATCTCCAGCTAACGTAATTTTTTCCAAAATTATTCAATTCTCTTCGAAGTTCGATCTGGTTTACTTCTCCTTTTCTCTTGGACTTTATTTTGATTAGGTATTGAATTAAATTCAAACGAAAACAGATTATGTTTAGTTTGATTCAATATTTTTTTTTAAAAAAAAAGAGAGTCAAATTTATGCTCTAATAAATTAAGTTAATTAAATTTGTATTTTATGTGACTAACATTAGTCGAAACAAGTCGACACATGAGATGTTGTATAGTGTTAAGAGTGAAAGAATATTATGTTACATAAAAATAAGATAACATTCAAGAAAGATTAGATGCACACTCTTATTGACAACTATCGATATGCTTGTTCTTTTTAAATTTAATGAACATCGAAAGTAATGCAAATTATGCTTAAGTTATGTGATGTTCAATCAGTGTTCTCGCTGGCGTGTAGTGTTTGGCTTGATGTATTGTGCACCTTCTTGTCGAAGTATCTATAGTTGTTGGTCATGGAGATGTTTGAGAAATAGCAAATTTTGGGATAACTTTAGCTACAAAGAAGTAAGGCCGGCAACGGACCGGTCCGGGCCAACCGAAATGGACATTCGGCAGTTTCGAACTGGTACCGGTGATCGGAGTTGGTTCGGAACCGGGCCTATCAGACCAGGCTGCCCGAAAAAATGGCAATCCCAACCGGCCCATTAGTAACCGGTTCGTTCTCGGACCGGACCGGACGCCGGACCGAGTTCCGTTTCCTGCCCAACTTTTTCAAATTTTAACGTTAGAATTAATTTTTTTTTAAAAAAAAAAAATTTAGCCATTGACCGGTCGGAATCGGGCCGGACAACCGATAAAATATACCGTGTCGGCACCGGTCCGTGTTCCGGTAGCAAAGGAAACAGGCCTATATCGGGCAGACCGGACACGGGCTACCGGTGCTGGAATCGGTACCGGAACGGGCCAGCCCGGTCCATCTGCCAGCCTTACAAAGAAGTAACAAAGTTAAGGTAGTGACATGTTTGAATTTCATATTAATGAGTGAAGGATCAATATTAAGCATAGATCTCAGAAAACAAAAGGATTAAGGAGAGATACAACACAATCTTAAAATTAGATGAGCCTCGATGATGTTGTTTCAGCTTACCGAGGACATAAGTACTTTACATAGGAGGGTGTGGAGGACACAAATTAGAAGGTTATTAGGTGACAATGTGTTGTCTTGTTATACATTCATAATAGTAGTTGTAGTATTGCTCCTTTAATTTCTTGTCCTTCGATTTCTGGTACTATTTATTATTTCTTGTACCTAATTATTGCATTGTATTGTTGTCGTTGTCGTTCTGTTATACTATATGTTATTTTTATTATTGTTTGTTGTTTCTTGTACTTACGTTACTTCTTTTTTTTGAGACTTCTTTGGATTGTTTTCTTGAATTGAGGATCTATCGGAAATATTTTCTCTTACTATGATGTAAGGATAAGGTCTTCCTGCGTACACCTTATCATCCTCCCCCATTTTGTGAGACTACACCGAATATGTTATTATGGTTATAAAATCATACTAGCCTTGAAGAATGGAACAAATTTAAGCAAACAAGATATGATTGAGATAATTATTGTGACACTAGCATGATGCATATGTAATGTGATTCACTAAACGTTACAATTAACGTTAATTTGAACCTTTCATTGACAAATTACGTATAGGCATGGGTGCCTTAAGGGTAAGTCCATTAAAATATCCATTTTAGGCCTCCAAAAAACTTAATTTTAGGAAAGAAGATCTGATATATCACTATGTCACTATACAAAAAGTTAGAAATTTTATATTAAAAAGACTTGAAAATAATCGAGACGGCTCAAGGATGAAGCTAGTAAAAACTTTATTATAGATTATATAATTTTCTAATAATGAATTTTGTGATCTTATTTTCGCTTGGACAATATTGAAATTGTAAAAAAAAAAAAAAAGTAAATTTTTTATATAAATAACAAAACGTACCAAATTTATAACAAATATATTTTAGAACCTTGAATTAAACTACTCAAATCTTTGTATTAGTAAATAAAATTTTTACAATAATATTTAAAGTAATGTATTACAAATACATGGCTAATATCTTGTCAATTTGAATTAATCGCTATCATTATAAATAACACTATGTGAATTTTAATATCTCAATTCTCACCAATACTAACGATACCATGATTTGCAAATATTGAATTTCAAAATTTACAAACATTTAACATTTGTTTATTGTCAAACATCAAATTTAATTTTTACTATAACATGTTTATTCTATTGGTATCATTCAGTAAATTATCCATCCATACGTCTTATATATTTGTCTTACATTTATAAATGTGAAAGTCATATTTGGCTACTTTTATCAATTCTAAAAACTCAAGTTGTCTGTATATGATTAATACTTGTAAGGAACTGGACCAATGCTGCACTACGCAAATGGAAGGGAGGTGGTAGGAGATGCTATTTCACCTTCCAAATCCATACCTATGCATGTGAAATGTATTGACTAGATGTGCAAGTAATGGCGCAATTACCACCATTGATGTCATCAAGCACGACAAAATTATATCACTCTCTAAATAACAACTGCTAAATTGCATGTTGATCATTATTCCAATGTTATGCCTACTATTGTAAAGGCAAAATTAGAGGAAAAGGAATGTTTTCCATCAGGTGCTCAAATGGTCGATAAATTTTCCAAGAAATATGGAATAATGGAAAAAAGAGCATGTCCCTACATAATGGAGAGATGCAAGTGCGAATCCCCACCATCTGGAGTAAAAATAATGAAGATTGATGGATACAAAACCTTTAAATGTGAACATCCAAACATACAAATAGAGGACATAAAAATCGGATCAGAAGGCAATCTATAACATGTATTATGGAAATCTATGATTATTTCCAAGTGTACAATAGGGAGGAAACTTACCAACCGATGAAGACTGTTTTTCTTAGTTAGAAAATGAAATTGATAAAAAAAACTTTTTGTGGACTTTGCTGCTCTCCCAAGAAAAGATCAGAAGGTTGAAAGTGGTTTTTTATGCTATCAAAAGATTTCAGTAAAAAAATTTAATAGTGAAGAATCTATTCAAACACACAGTTTGTAAGATCATAGAATTCATTTCACTAGTCTAATAGTGTAATCAGATGTATAAAAAATAAACTACACCGAAGAATCACAGTCTATAATTGTACCTTGTTACAGAGTTGTTCCAACGCTTTTAGAGATGAAATCTTCACAAGAATCTTCAGAAGAACTTGAGAGAATTGGAAAAGGGAGAAAGAGAATTGTCTATTCTGTTTTTGTAAAAAAAATGCAGGAGTTCTTTTTATTCAACAGATGGGACACACTGTTTCAAGAAGAGTCCTAACAATTGTATATTTTCATTAACTAAACTAAATTATATATATAAAAAATATATATTTATTTATTATTTATGTGGATCGGGGTCAATCCATATGGATGACCCGATCCGATTTCCTTCAAATAGTATATATAACTATTTATTTATGAAAATATGAGCCCCCCATAATTATGGGGCTTTAGATAGTTGCCCAAGTGGCCTAATGAACGAGGTGCTCCTGATGTAGGAACCTATTCTATTTGCATTGGTGACAACAAAAAGGGTTGTGATTGTAACCCTTTGGAGATGGGGAGTGCATGCTTGGTTATCCAAGAAGTCAATGTGGTTGTTTTGCACAATTTGGCTACCCTTGGTTATCCAAGACACTATTGTGGCAATTGAAGTTTCTGGACAATAGAGATGCATGAACATGATAACAATATGACCTTCATGGCCAACTCTACTCGAACCTTGACGGCAAAGTTCTTTTCGAGGGGCAGAGTAATGTTATGAATCTATCCATGGTGGAGCACTATACTGTCAGCGTAAAGTATTTATAAGATTATATGTCAAGGATAAGTGACTATCTGATTACTAGGTAATTTAAAATGTCTATCTCATAAATTGTGCCAAGTTAAAGAAGTTATCTAGATATTTAGCTTTGTATAGATTTTGTACTTCTTTTCTTACAATTTCAATATTTTGTAAGCGAAAATAAGAACACAAATTCCTTACTAAAAATTTATAGGGTCTAAAACTAAGGTTTTACTAGCCTCACTAAGGTTTTTAATATTAAATTTATAATTTTCTTATATAGTGACATAGGAATAATTTAAGTCTTTCTTCCCAAAAATTAAGTTTTTGAGGCACCTATATGGTTTAGTGGTCAATGAAATAGCTGAGAACCATGAGGTTTTAGGTTCAAATCCCAGGTAGCAGAAACCCAAAACTATTGTATCAAAGGATGAACCGGTTATGGATAGTTCTAATAAGATTTTATTCTTGAACAATAATTTATTTTTTGATTCATTTCATCTACTTCATGACCGGAATATGGGAGGATACACGTTATACTATGATTTTGAGGTTGACTCGATCATCAGAATAAGAATTAGGCCAAAATTAAAATATATTTTGGAAAAATCAAACTTCCATCAAAGAGAATCAAATGAAATCATGTTCTTCTTGACACCTGTTATTTTGATACAAATCTTTTTGATTCTTGAAAAGAACCAATTGATTTTTTTCTCCAACTACGGATCCCATACTACACTTATAAACTATATATTCATATCCCCAATTGCTATGAAAATGCCATTTAGTTGGCCAATATTTGTTTGAAAAGCCTTGGTTAATCCTATCTTTCTTTAATAAGAATCAATACACAAAACCTTTTCTTTCATTTATTCCTATTTCACAGCGAAAAATTCAACAATCTTTTAACCAACCTCAAGGAATAAGAAGTTTTGTATAAATGTATAGTCATTCTATTAAGTATTTTTATTTAAGTTCTTTGTTTTTCAAAAGGTGGAATAGAATATTAACCTGATTGAGTTCAGAATGTAGTCAAGACTAGGGGTGGACATAAATATCGAAAAATCAAAAAACCAAACCAAACAGAACTAATTCGATTTTTCAATTTTGGGATTTCGATACTTCGGTGCACCGAAGAACCGAAGTTTTTTTAGCATCAAATTTTTTGCAATATGAATGTTCTCAATAGAATACTAAAGATGACAAAAATCTTTAAATGTCAAAATTGTCTTCAGAAACACCTCACAAAACAAATAGTAACAAACAATAATAAGTATGTTTTGTGTTTTGCATTAATAACATAGGTTCAATAACAAATATGTTAAAATTTTCTTCAGTAAATATTATTTTATTAATAACAACGATAATTATATTCCAATTTTTTGGTATTTTGAATCAAATAAGGCTACATTAGTTGTCGTTCCATTGGGATAATATCTTTGGACATTCTTCTTTTAATTCATCCGCAAGATTTATTTATTACTTCTTATTGTTGACATTCTTCAAATACCAAAAAACCAAATTTAAAAAAACTGAACTGAACCGAACCAAACTTGAAAAAAGCCGAACCAAACCGAAGTAATTTGATTCGTTGTTTGGTGTACACTATTGAAAAACCAAAAACCAAACCGAAATTTGAAAGAACCAAACCGAAGAACCGAACGCCCACCCCTAGTCAAGACAGTTCGGTTCATATCTGATGTGAACGTTAGGGCATCGAAAGGACTTATAAGGGTATTTTGGTCACAAAAGTTTATTAAAGACATTTGGGGTGGGGGGGTGGGGGGAAGCTTTCCAAATACTTGGATTTCTCTCTTTCTCCCTCCATCTTCTTTCTCTCTGCCAATTTTCTCCATCGCCAAAACACAGTTTCTCCTACCAACCCCCCCCTCACCCCCATAGCTTTATGTCTTACAAAAATCCCTTTCTTCCCATGGGGCGATTTAGTATATAAATTATGGTGCACGTGAACCCATAGTCTCTCCTCTAAAATAGATATTTTATATACATATTTTCTAGAATTGAGCTAATATGATCTGATGGCACCCCCGCTCCAAAAGTCTAAATGATGATTAAGTCCCTAATTTGGAACATCAGGTCGCATCAGCTTACAAACCAACGGTAAAATCTGAATCTTTGCCGATGTTATAATACCATGGAAAATTTTAATTGAAGTTGTGTCATCAATATCACATTGGTGAAGACATTATTGCAACTTATGTATGTGTTACATGTGATGAAGGAGAAAGACTGGAGTTATGGGACAATTTATATTAGCTTGCAATAACATGGAAGTGCCTTGGATGGAAGGAGGAGATTTCAATGTTATATTATCATACGAGGAGAAGTTGGAAGGACTTTCCGTAACAACATAAGAATATGAAGATTTTGCTTTCTGTATAATCTCTTGTGGGTAATGTGACATGAGAAGTTTTATAGGAAGAAAACGAGGAAAGCAAAGATTTGTTATATTTTTACATTGTATTTTCCTAAAATAAATTATGATGTGAAAATTACAAGGTAGAAAAGCGTTGATGTGTCGAGTGATGTGTCATACATAACTTGATGACCGAAATTTGACATTTCTTCTCAGTAATAATATGTGTAATTAATTGTATTTGAACAATGACAATTTTGTTTTTTAATATGTTCGATAAGGAAATAGAGAAATATTGCACGTAAATAAATAGATTTGGATGATTTAATCAAGACAAATACTTAATAAATAAATAAATAAAACAAACTATAACCATGATACAATTTAGACACTCACCATGTCTAACTCAAAATAAAATAAAATAAAACAATAGACTCATCTTTTTAGAAATGAAGTATTTGAAATGAAGGAGGAGAAAATTTTTCATTATGCATATTAGAAGTATATTGAATAACAAAAGATTTCTCTAAAGTAAGAAATGGGAGAGAAAAGTATCAACTATGCACTATAATCTTGTAAAATATGAAGAGAATTTATAGGCTACTCATCGTATAACCTTCCTCCTATCATTTATGTGTGTTCCAATTTTTGTAATGGTAAGTTGAAAATAATTTTTCAATGAGTGAGTGAGTGACAACTTTGCGACCAAAAATTTTATAATCCAATGATTTCTTTTCCTAATTTATTGCATATATTTAACTCACCTGTTGCAGACTTCAGAAAAAGTTCATATTTTCTCTCTAAGTCATCAGGATTTAGAAAAAAATTATATTTTCTACTGAAGTCGATCAAGCGCTTTCTTAAATAATTACAAAATTCGTCGATGATCATCTATATTTAACACGGCATACTTACGAATTTAAAATTCTCTGATTATCACTATATTGTTGTAATCCAATACACAAAATGCATTCTACTTTAAAATTACTTTTATGTCAAGAGAATCATATTTCTTTATGAAATTTTGGAGAAGCTTCAATTTTCTTACTTGTAAGTGATATAATTATAATCAATTATAATTTTAAACTGGAAATAACATTAATCAGTCTCCACAACTAATAGCCTAATAACATAACATTCCACTTTCATTTATGTGTACTCCAATTTTTGTAAGGAAAGTTCAAAATAATTTTGCAATGAGTGAGTGAGTAACAACTTTGCGATCAAAATTTATAATTCAGTGATTTCTTTTTCCTGATTTCTTGCATGTATTTAACTCACTTATTGCAACAGGCTTCAGAATAAAATTATATTTTCTCTCTAAGCCAGTAGGCTTTAGAAAAAAAAAAGTGTATTTTCTGTCGAAGTTGATCAAGCGCTTTTCTTAAATAACTACAGAACTCATCGATAATAATTTATTTTTAATGCGGCAGACTTACGAATTTAAAATTCTCTAATTATCACTCTATTGTTGTAATCCAATACACAAAATGCATTATACTTTAAAATTACTTTTATATCAAAAGAATCATATTTCTTTATGAAATTTTGGATAAGCTTCAATTTTCTTACTTGTAAGTGATATTATTATAATCAGTTATAAACTAAAAATAACATTAATCAGTCTCCACAACTAATTGTAGATTTGAATAACTATACAATAGAAAACATTATTTATAGTATAAAATTGTTATTTTAATTATTCTCTGTCCATACAAAGCCATGTTTTAGATTGAGTCAATATTACAATTTACACGAATACAAGGTAATGGTGAACAATTATATCAACAACAAAATAGTAGAGAATGATTTCAAGATGGGAGATTAAGAAAAACTTGTCATGCCAAACACATTTGACAATGTTATAAAATCTACTAAAATTGACCATCCAAATATGTTTAATTCTTATCATAAGTTATTTTTTCAATTTTTGATTTGATTGCTAATATCCGTATTAGAGTTCTACTAATTCAGATTATGCTGAATATGGTCATTTAGAAATGCTCCCTAATAAATATATAAAGTGAAAAAAAACTACTCTAATTAAGAAAAAGAAATAGGATGAAAATTTGATTAGCATGGAATCAGACCTCAATGTGTTACATGTACTAGAGAACTCTTCATAGCGATATTTTAAAAAAAAAATCAATTTTACTATGAACGTGTCCTTTAATTTGACCTCAGTTGACATCTGTGTCCATCAATTTTAGGCGTGCACGAGTAAACATTTAAACCTGTATAAAATTGAATAAGCAGACACACGAGTCCTACATGACAATTTGTATGAAACGTCACGTAGTACGTATGTGTCTACTTGTTTAACTTTATACAAGTTTTAAGTGCATACTTGTACACATCCAAAATTGGAGGGCGTAGACACCAGTTGAAGTCATGCCTATATTAAACGAGACAAAAGTTCTTAACCAACCTCTAGGAACCAAAATTTTTGTATAAATATCACTGTATTATTAAGTATTTCTATTTAAGTTCTTTTCTTTTCACAAGGACCACCAAAATAACCCGATTGAGTTCAGAACGTCGTCACATAGTTCGATTCATATTCGATGTGGGCGTTAGAGCATCGAGAGGACTTATAAGGGTATTTTAGTCACAAATTTTCATTAAACACTAGGGGGGGAAAGCTCATCAAATAAGGCTACATTAGTTGTCGTTCCATTGGGATAATATAGTTGGACATTCTTCTTTTAATTCATCCATAAGATTTATTTATTAAGTACTTCTTATTGTTGGCATTCTTCAAATACCAAAGAACCGAATTTAAAAACTGAATTAAATCGACCTGAACTTGAAAAAAGCCGAATCGAACCAAACCGAAGTAATTTGGTTCGGTGTTTGATGTACACTATTGAAAAACCGAATCGAAATTTGAAAGAACTAAACTGAAGAACCGAACATCTACCCCTAAATTCAAGACTGTTCGGTTCATATCCGATGTGGGCGTTAGCGCATCGAGACGACTTATAAGGGTATTTTGGTCACAAAATTTTATTAAACACTAGGGGGAATTTCTCTCTTTCTCCCTCTCCAGCTCTCTGCCCATTTTCTCCATCGCCGAAACACAGTTTCTCCTACCCACCCCCCCACCCCCCACCCCCACCCCCCAAAAACCCTTTTCCCTTAAGCACAAATTGCATGAAAATACTTTAAAAAAATTCAATTTTGAAGCTTTATATTGGTGTATTGAGCTGAAGAAGAAGCGAAGGCTATGCTTTTCGCTTCCGAGGAGTCTACATTGCTTGATATGTATAAGAATCTTGGTAAGAATCGAATCGTATATCGCACTCACATATCAAACTACGTGAAAAAAGGCTTAGTAAAAGAAGCACTCCAAGTGTTCGACGAAATGTCACACTCAGATTATAGAGTATTCACTTACGAGGAGTCTACATTGTATAGAAATCTTGGACACATATCAAACTACGTGAAAAAAGGTTTAGTAAAAGAAGCACTCCAAGTGTTCGACGAAATGTCACAGTCAGATTTTGGAGTATTAGCTTCCGAGGAGTCTACATTGTTTGATATGTATAGAAATCTTGGTAAGAAGCGACTCGTATATCGCGCTCACATTTCAAGCTATGTGAAAAATGGTTTAGTAGAAGAAGCACTCCAAGTGTTCGACAAAATGTCTCAATCAGATTGTAGAGTATTCAGCATTGATTACAATAGAATTATTGGTGTTTTGATACGCACTTCGCATTTTGATTTAGCGGAAGGCTATTATAACGAGATGAAGCCAGTTGGGTTCTCGTTAAATTCGTTGACATATTCGAAATTCATTTGTGGGTTGTGTAAAATCAAGAATCTTGAACTTATTAATAGGTTGTTAAGTGATATGGATAGGGCTGGGATTTTGCCAAATTTTTGGGCTTATAATATGTATTTGAATGTTTTGTGTAGTGAAAATTTGGTTGACGTTGCGTTGGAGTTGATAAGAGTAATGGGAGAGAAAGGGAGAGAGCCTGATGTTGTGAGTTATACTATTGTTATTAGTGGGTTGTGTAGGATTGGACGTTTCGATAATGCTGTTGAAATGTGGCATACGATGATTAGGAAAGGTTTGGTACCGGATAATAAGGCTTGTAAAGCTCTTGTTTTTGGGCTTTGTGGGAGTGGGAAGGTTGATTTGGCTTATGAGTTAACTTTGGGTATTTTAAGGGGTCAAGTTAAATTCAGTACGGAAATATATAATGCGTTGATAAATGGGTTTTGTCGAGCTGGTAGGATTGATAAAGCACAAGCAATTAAGACATTCATGAGGAGAAACGGGTGTGAACCAGATTTGGTTACGTATAATGTGTTTTTGAATTATTGTTGTAACGAGTTTATGTTGGAAGAAGCGGAGAAGTTGATAGAGAAGATGGAAAGAAATGGGTTGGAACCTGATGGATATAGCTATAACCAGCTTCTTAGAGGTTTTTGTAAAGCGAATAGATTAGATAAGGCTTATAAGCTAATGATCGACAAAATGGAGACCAAAGGGTTGGTAGATGTTGTATCTTATAATACTATTATTAGAGCACTCTGCAAGGCAGACCACAGTAAGAGGGCATACAATCTCTTTGAGGAGATGGAGCAAAAAGGAATTGTTCCTGATGTTGTAACTTATACAATTCTTATAGAATCTTCTCTAAAAGAAGGCAATTCTAACATAGCCAAGACACTTTTTGATCAGATGATCGGCGTGGGACTTTTTCCTGATTGTGTACTGTACACTTCTATTATAGATAACCTGTGCAAGACAGGTAAAATAGGGATGGCTCAGAGCATTTTCAGTGATATGCTGGAACAGGGTGCTGCTCCTGATGTTATCTCGTATAACGCACTAATCACTGGATTTTGCAAGGCTTCTAGAGTAACTGAAGCACTGAGTCTTTATGAAGATATGCAAGCTAGAGGTTTGAATCCCGATGAAATCACCTTCAAATTGATTATTGGAGGGCTCATACAGGAGAAGAACCTCTCAGTGGCTTGTGCAATTTGGGATCAGATGATGGAGAAGGGTTTTACTCTTGACAGAGATTTATCTCAGACTCTTATTAATGCAATCAACTCATAGGTTGAACAGTATCCAGTATGGTTTGTATCTCTGAACACCCACCTGGTTATATCTTTTTGCATGTTTATGATGGAACACCTATGTGGTAACATTTTTGAATGTTTCTGATATTTATTTGCATATCAGGCAGTTGCTTATTTGTCAAATATCACCCATACCTGTTTCTCCTTTAATATCAGCAGTTTTTGCGAAGTTTCCTGCCTTGCGATTTGTGTTGCCATCCTTTGTGTCTTGTCTTTTGGTTATCACATGATTTTGCTGTAGTTATTGTTTTCCTTCCCTATATGCTATGTGATGCTTCCTGTAGTACATGTTTATTTCCCGTTTTATGTATGTTCTTTGATTTGTGTTACCTGAGCCGGGGATCTTTCGGAAACAGCCTCTCTACCTCCATAAGGTAGGGGTAAGGTCTGGGTACACCCTCCCCTCCCCAGACACCACCTCGTGGGACTGAATAGTTGAGATTGAAAGATTTGTCCTGGAAAATAAGAATATTTCTGCTTCAAACAAACAGATATCATGGAACTTATGATTGCCTTTTAAAATATTTTTTATTTTAAGATGGTTTAATTGGAAGTTGGAATGTCAGGTTGACTTGCTTTGAATCCTTCTCATGGGAAAATTTCTGTGGGATTTTTAGCTCTCGGAACTCATTATTTTAGACCTGTTCTGTTCAAGGAAATGCCAAAGTCACCTAGATTTCAAGTTGTTTAACCTAAGATTAACATTCAGCTGGCTGTTCTGGCCTGAAAGTTCCCAGAGGTATACAACAACAACAATATACCCAGTGTATTCCCACAAAGTGGGGTCTGGGGAGGGTAAAGTGTACGCAGTCCATACCACTACCTTAGATGAAGTAGATAGGTTGTTTCCGATAGACCCCCGGCTCAGGACAAATAACAGTATAACAAACATAAAAACATACAACAAAATGGGATAACACACCACTAGATAATAAAAGAAACACCACGAACAAGAAACTACAACACACACACATAACACTATGACTATAGGCACAGCTACACACAAAGCACTCCTTCGTACTAGTAATGACGCACACCTACCCACTAGCCCTCTACCCTAATCCGCATCCTCCACACCTTCCTATCAAGGGTCACGTCCTCCGTAAACTGTAACTGCTCCATGTCATGTCTAATCTTTAGAAATTCAAATTGAGGGGACGCTTTATTCTCGCAGAATCGATTCTGTACTATAATTGTTTTGACGAGTTAACATCGGCTGCCTTGATGGTTAAACTTCTTGGAACGTGTGAGCAGTTTGAAGTGAAGTGCAAACTTGAGTTGATTTTACTTGTAGCGGCGTCAAAAATTATAAAATAACACCGGTTATGTTTCTTTGTATGATGCAGTGAATGGCAACCAGAAGAGGTATAGTTCATTTAGAAATGCTTGCAGTTGACCCTTGTCAATGATAGTGAAGGAAGGTGCACGTTTACATCTTTCCTCTTCCTTCCCAAATTTCTCTATCGATCGACCAATATAATGATTATATTGTATTGATTAATGATTTTGTTGAACTTTGATTATAAGTCTGGCTAACTATGTTCGCTTTGTGAAGGTCTGCTCATTCAATTTTGAGTTGATATTTTGAAAACAAGCACTATCAAGTGGAAGTGCCTTAACAACCGAAGAATCCGATGAACCTTACCCAAGGCAAAGAAGGAACCTATAAACTCTTCGATATGGTAATATTCTGTGCTCCATCTCAAAATTGAAGTTTTTCTTACTTATACTCAATTATTAGTATATTTCTCCAACTTTGAGAAATAGTTGAAATAGTAAACTTGATCTGCAGGACTGCTTCTTTGTCAAAGTGAAGGGTAGTATGGAATCCATACATCATTAGCTCTGTGTCACATTCTTTTGGTAGACATTATATGGTGAGTTTGATTTTCTTTGTAATTTAAAAGATGTTGACTCATTCATTTTTTGGTGGTTGCTGAGTTTCATGAAATAGACTTTGCCACCTCCCTTTTATTACCATTTAAAAATTAACCATCATTCAAGTAATTTTTTGATAATCTTGATTTTAAATGATCAGTATTTTGACAAATCCTTATTTATATATTCCTTGTGAATGTATTCGAAGGAAGGATGTCTCATTATTGACTGTTGGTATAGAGGAGATCTTGGCGTAACTCACATTTTTGGAACAGTTATTACCCGAACTATGACAGCCTGACCGGTAGAAATAAGTTGAACTATTGGAAATTTGCACATCAACCTTTCTATGTTTCCATTTTCAATCCCCCTATCATGTCCTTGAAAAACTGGGATAAAGAACATCATATCAGCAGACTACATAAATTGTCCTACGCAAGTTTTTAAGGAAGATTTTTTGGCTATCAGAGCAAATTTTAGTACATATAAGTTTGGAATTTCAACACTTGAGATAACATTTGTTCAACCTTATAAGTTTTGAAATTTCACGTAGTATTTCTGCAGGTTTTAATAAGCCCGCTCCTAGAGTCATATCGAGAGGGCAACATTAGTTGATCAGCTAAGAAAAGTGACTACTTTTTCTGTTTCAAGTACTGTCGTCTTGCATGTGGATAAGTTTCATGAGAAGAGCTAGCAAGGAAAGGTAGTTTGGTTACACAGTAAATAACTACAAGTCCATTAGATATATTGAAAAGTCCGGCAGTGTTGTTTATCTACATCATATTCTGATATCTTTAGATTTCTTTCTCTTCTTCGTCTAAATACAAAACAATCTGTAAATAAGGAAAAGAAACATTCCAATTAGATATTCCAACTTTTCTTACCTGTGTTTTTAATGTCTGTTGCAGCTTTTTCTGAATTTGCCTACACATGAGACGATTTGAACAATTTCTACATAGGTTGATGAAACTATTTTTTAGGCGGAAGAAGGGAAATAATATAGTTGCCAAAAGGTATCGTTTCACGAACTCTCAATTTTGTAAGCTGGGCTACTAATAAATCATAATGGTTGGATAACTTTCACAATGATGTAATAGTTGAGCTCTGATTTTTTAAAATATAACTCGCCCATACATAATGACAACTAGAAATTTCTAATTGCATCAGTCTATCAATGCATCTTTTTAAGTTTTGTTGGAATAGTTGTCTTCATTTCTTTGGATTAACTTATTTTTGTATAAATATCATGGCATTGTTATACTCATTTCCTTGCTATTTCCATAAATTGAACTTCAATAATGTCCTGAAATAGCGGTATATCTGAATTTTTAAGTAGACTTGCCCTACTTTCTCCCCATGAAGGCATAAAATAAATGATATTGTAAGAGTCCCACATCAGAAAAGGGATGGACAATTGGTCTCCTTATATGGACTTGGACAATCCTCACCCTATGAGCTCACTTTTGGGGTTGAGTTAGGCCCAAAATTCACTTCTTCACAGGTATTATTTAAGAGTTGAACAATCATTGAGGATAATCATGTATTGTTTGTCAAATTAATGAATCCCTCTTTCCGGACCAAAAAAAAAATTGATGTTTTTTTTCTCTTTTTGCCTAATATGTTGCCTCTGTCGGAGTAACGCTCTGCATAGACGAGCATGATTAGCTAGAATAGCATGAAGAAGCATGGATAGGAATGTTCCAATACTTGGTTAATTTGAACTAGAAGTACAAACTCTCAAGTTCACGTGCTCTTCATGCTTAGGTTCATAGTTCCAATGATTTTCTTGGGGTTACTCAACTAGCAACATAGAAGGAGCAAGCTTGAATTATCTGAAGATAGATGTCGGTGTCCTTTAAGTTGTCATACCCATGGATCTCATGTTGTTCTCTCCATTCATTTGGCATCCTATCTTTCTTTTTTTTTTGAAATTGGTGATGTTGTGTTCCCTCAGCATTAGGGATATGTTGGAGACCTACAACGTCAAGAGGAACAAATAGGAAGAAATTACTTACAGAGAGCCTAACAGATCTACTAGCTCTAATTCCTCTATATCTATTCCGTTACACCAAAAAAAGAAAGAGACGATACAATTCCATTTGGTATCCTATCTACATTTCATATTTACTTCATCTCATTGCATATTATGGTAAGTAACAAGATGTGGAAACATCCTCTTGTAGAAATGTAGGGTAAGGCTGCGTGCAATAGACCCTTGTGGTCCAGAGCTTCCTCGGACCCCGCACATAGCGGGAGCTTTAGTGCACCGGACTGCCCTATATTTTTAATTTGTAAATGCAAAGGCACTTTTCCCGATAGGTGAATACTGTCAATAGACTTATTTTATGGTGAAAGATGATCAGAGACCAGGTGCACATAACTGTATAAAGTTGGGAGACTAATAAAAAGACATATTCTAAAATATAGGTTGATATTTAAATTAATCAAGAACTTCATTAGCTTTAATCCTTCATCTAAGAAAAATACAAAAGAAATTACTCGCAAGAACTTCTATTTTGCTGCGCACTCTTCATATTTTTTGTTTTGATGAAGAACTTCCACTGGGGTATTTCTCAGCAAGTTTTTGCCCCATTACATGAATACTAATCTTGCAAGGACATTGCTGATATATTCTGGAATCTTCCGACCTTTACTTTAAAGTAAACTTTGTCCCTGCAATGCTTTCGGTCTTAAGCAGATTCTTATCCACCCTGGCTACTCTTGTTTGATTTCTTTTGTTTTAATTGTTAGTGCTTAATCTAATTCTATACTTGAATTCAACTCGTGGTAATATATAGTCTGATTGTTTAATGGTGCTCTCTTTAGACAATTGTGTAATTTGGAGAAAGCTTTTGGCGGAGATGCTAGAGCGTGTGATCTCACTGTTCCATAGTGGATATTTTCAACCACCGAGGGACAACCCGTGAAGCATCTTTACAGGCAAGTCCACTTTTATTACCGGTATTGCATCCTGAAAGTTTTTGCATTTCTGTATAACCAGTTGAATTTGTTCAGATGTCATTGGCACAAAGGGAATACCAATTACTACGGCTAACCCGTATGTGGACTCACCTTGAACGTCAAGCTGGAGGTGAGTCCACTACACCTAATTGCAGTGGTGCCCTCATTCTATGGCATGCCTTTGGACATCCCAAATTTCAGCAGCAAAAATGCTTCCTGCGAGCACCACTTCACCAAATTGCATAAAAGACGAGATACCAAAGTTCGCTGATGCACTGCCGATGGAGTAATTGACCTCGAAAGTAGCTGTGAAACTTTTGACCGGGTGATCCCAAAGGATGATGTTGCAGAGGACAAGTCGTCATCTGCAACTAATTACCATAGTTTCATCTAAAGAAAATGCAGCAGAGTTAGAAACTACAACAGACAAAGAAGAGAGAATTAGAAGCTAGAAGATCACACGAGCCCGAGGTAATAAAAGGGTAACGTTATGAAATTTACTGGTTCGACTAATTTGGATTCACATCGAAAGGCCTATAAAGAAGTTTTTCATTTAAGGGCTCGAACTCGAAACTTATAATTAAATATGAAGGGATCTCAATATGATACCTCAGGGAATTTTATTTTTATTTTTTATTTTTTTTGCTTGGAATTTGTATGTGGACATTTGCTTTAGTAGTGACTTGTCCATTGTCCATTTAAATATTCGAATGGAATAATTCCCTGCCAAAATGCACATGGAGATGGCATTTGGAAAATATGCTTACTCCTCATTAGCTCGTATGAATCTGGTGACTATTGGTATGTTTAGGGTGGCGGCCGTTAAGTCACCTATTTTGAATGATGGACACACAAGATCAAAACATGAACTACGTAAATACATATTTTTGAAAAAGGGTAAAACCAATCGACATAAAAGTTGATGCTATTGCGGCTACACCTCTCGATTTGTTACGTATACTATGAAGAATGACATAAATTGGTAGAAAATGACGAACCTTACTCTATTATATAAAATTTTATTCGACTAATTCAGATACACCAATCAATTACATTTTGATATTAAACTAGCTAGAATCATATGTCAGAGTTTTCTATTCCTTCCATTTCATATTATTTACATCTTTTAAATTTGTTGAACGCCTTTAAAAATAAAACATTGAATACTCTTAATTAAAAGAAATTTTAAATATTTCTCAAAAATTTTGAGAAAATTTACTTTGCCAAAAATAACTAATATTAAGAATGTAAAGGAGTAAACATTAGAGATTCATAATAATAAAATTATTTAAATATAAGTGAAATTATTAAAATTCACAAAAACAATAGATCATTCACTAAATTTTATACAACATACTTAGTATATTACAAAGTGGGACTGAAAATGGTAGAATATACGCAGATCTTACTCTATTTCAGATCATTCACATAATTTTATAAAATCAATTAAATCATTATTGAAGTCCAGTCAGTATTAGAAACAAAAATCGCATCGTACTTTTAAAAAATAATTAAACTGGACTATAGTTGACTCTTCACACTTTATTCATTTCAACTTTCATTGAAACTTTCGTCGATAAAATGATCAAAAACCATTTCTTAAAATTCATAATGATTCAGTAGAACGAGAATTGCCTTTTTTTTTTTTTTTACCACACATACATGCACCCACAAATATGGGCGGAGCCACCTACATCAAAGGGTGGTCAGGTGTACACCTTTCGTCGAAAAATTATGTTGTGTATATAGGCTAAATGTTAGCTATTATGAGTGTGTATTTAATTTTGCACACCCTTAACGTAACTGAGAAGAAAATTTACACACTTTTCGTTAAATTCCTGGCTCCGCTACTGCGGCCACAAAGCAATTCAGTCACTATCAAATTGCATTGCCTTTTATAAAGTGGCATCCTTCACACTTCACAGTCATATTCCCACTTAGCTTTTTTTTTTTTATTAAACATTCACTTAGGGTGTGTTTGGTATGAAAGTAATATTTTTACAAAGCGAGAAATTTTATTAAAGAGTGTCAAAATATGAAAAGATAGATATAGGTAAAATATAAGAAAAGTCAAGATATGAAAAATATATATTTTTAGTCTAATTAAACAGTGTCATCTGAGGTAGTGGTATGGACTGTATACACTTTACCCTCCCTACCCACCTGGTGGGAATACACTGAATATGTTGTTGTTGTTGTTGTTGTAGTCTAATTAAACAGTGTAACTAGCGAAAGGGTACCATTTGATACTCCATAGCATAAGGTGGCTCCGACACTGAAGTTTTCTATAAAAATTTATTTTCTTATTTTTTTTTTTTGATGTTTAATAAATAAACAAAAAAGTAATATCCTGAAATATTTATTTCTTATTTAGAAAAACACTACAGGATGGAAGTGTGGCGGGGAGTGGGAGGTCTGGGGTGGTGGAAGGTGGAAAGGAGACCATGAGTTTGAAATACTCCATTTATGTAGTTTGTTTTCGTACTTTTACTAGAAAAGTCATTTTTCTTAATTTTAAGAAATTTATTTTTCTAGAAAAAAAAAAATCAAACGTTCATAGTAAAATACAAGAACATTTTTAAGAAAATATTTTCTTCCTTAACAAACATTCCTTTAACTAACACTCATGATTCAACTAATCAAAGCAATATAATATATTTTTAAAAATACCATTTTTTTAAAAAAGCTACAAATATTTTAAAACAAATTGAATTTATCAAAATGATTAGTACTTATTGTTAGGATCTATGATATTAATGGATCCTAATAATGAACAAAGCACATACCAAATCAAATAGAATCCATTCTATTAAATCTGACTTTTGTCAATTTGTTTATATTTATTTTGATCTCATAAAATACAAATCAATTAACTTAATTTATTAGAGCCTAAAATTGACTTTGTTTAAAATATTGAATCAAACTAAATAACACTTGTTTTTATTTAAATTTAATTCTATACCTAATAACTAACTAAAGTCAAAGAACTTATCTTTTATTATTTTTCCTCATTTAGTTTTTATTCGAATTAATTGTCAAAAACACGTTTGAGTTATCCTTTTCTCGAGCTTTATATTTTAATTATCCATTATTTTCTTACCTACTTAAACTAGCATTTCTTTTATATTAAAAACTTTAATGGTGAGTTGACCAAATATTATTTCACTCAATAATAATATGTGCTCGATGCTGAGTTGACCTAATATTCTTGCACTTGATAATATACAACAACAACAACAACATACCCAGTATATTCTCACCAAGTGAGGTTTGGGTAGGGTAAGTGTACGCAGTCTATACCACTACCTCAGTGTGAGATAGAGAGGTTGTATCCGATAGATCCCCCGCTCAAAGATAAAATAGTCTAGAAAGGAAAGATACGTGTGTAAGTAAATCCAACATTAAAGTGATTTTAATATAAAGATAATGATAATTTAGGTAAATAAATAAAACAATGAATAGTTATAAATATGATATTTGCAAAGATACATAGTTTAAGGTGTGCTTTGACTATTTAGACTCCTACTCCTTCGGTTCATTTTTAATTGTCATTTTTTGCTTTTTGAAAGTCAATTTGACTAAACTTCGAATCTAAATTGAAGTAGATTAATTTCATATTTTAAATTTTAAATTTAGATGTTCATAAACTATACGAAAAATTCTATAAATTGCAATCCTTCTCATATTAATATGATGAAAAAATATACTCTATCTTAAAATATTAATCAAAATTTATGTAATTTGACTCTCAAAAAGTATAACGTGACAAGTAGAAATAAACAAACGGAGTATGAAATTTGCAAATATATACATAGTTTAAGTTGTATTTTGACTATTAAGACTCCTATTATATTGCATTTTACAGATTGATATAATCATATACTATATTCGTTTCTTTTTACTTGTCATAGTTTTTTTTTTTTAGAGTCAAACAATATAAATTTTGACCAATATTTTAAAATGTATTTTTTAATCATATTGATTTTTTTTTAATAACTTATACTTCCTCCGTTTTAAAAAGAATGACTTGTTTTAACTTGGCACGGAGTTTAAAAAAATAAAAAAGATTTTTGAATCTTGTAGTCTTAAATTAAATTTATGTCAAATGTACCAAAATGCCTTTAATCTTATGGTCTCAAACATATCACGTGAAAAGTTGGAATTAAAATATTACCAAAAAAAGAAAATAGTCATTCTTTTTTAAACGGACTAAAAAGGAAAATATATCATTCTTTTTTAAACGAAGAAAATCCACGTGGATTTGCCAGGGTCTTCTTCGCCTAATGAGACCTCGATCCCGAAGCCTTTGAAGTATCTTTTTGATAGGTGCCTTTATTTGTATGGAAAATTCCATACTTTTCATATAATTTTTAAATATTTAAATTTTAATTTTAAATATCAAATTAATTTAATCTAATTTGTCTTTGAAAAAATTAATCTCTCTCTCGATTTTTTTTTTTATTTGTACTACAAAATTATCAGCCCAAAAAAAAAAAGAAAAAAAAAACCAAATAAAATAAAGCCTCTAAATAAAAAAAAGAAATTGCTTTCGTCTACCGTTCATTTTCCTCTCCGTTCCTCCGGCGACACGGAGCCGATGAATTTTTAGGTATTTATTTTCTTATACCCTTTTCGTCTTTTTCATCGAATTTTTAATTGTTGAATTTTATGTACAATTTTTTATTTTATTTTTATTTTTTTGATGCGAGCTGTGAATTATTATAATGTTTTCCATGCATAGCGTTGGATTATTTTTTTGAGCGGAGGGTCTATCGGAAATAGTTGATAAGGTTTGCGTAAATAGTACTCTATGTAGACTCCGCTTGTGGGATTAAACCGGATAAATTGTTGTTGTTGTTGAGAACCATGAGGTCTCGGGTTTAAATTCGAGCAGGAGACTAGAGTTGTTGTAGCCTTGGTGGTGGATAGAGTTACCTGATATCTGTTGTTTGTGGGAGGTGGGAGGTATCTCGTGGAATTAGTTGATTAGTTGAGGTGAGTGTAAGCTGGCGGGGACACCAAGGTTATCGGAAAAATAAATAAATTGTTGTTGTTGTTTTTGTTGAGAACCATGAGGTCTCGAGTTTAAATTCGAGCAGGAGACTAAACACTAGTTGATTCTTCGTATGAGTTGTTGTAGCCTTGGTGTTGGATATAGTTACCTGGTATCTGTTGGTGGTGGGAGATGGCAGGTATCTCGTGGAACTAGTTGATTAATTGAGGTGCGTGTAAGCTGGCGGGGACACCACGGTTATCGGAAAAATAAATAAATTGTTGTTGTTGTTTTTGTTGAGTACCATGAGGTCTCGGGTTTAAATTCGAGCAGGAGATTAAACACTAGTTGATTCTTCGTATGAGTTGTTGTAGCCTTGGTGGTGGATAGAGTTACCTGGTATCTGTTGGTGGTGGGAGGTGACAGGTATCTCGTGGAATTAGTTGATTAGTTGAGGTGGGTGTAAGCTGGCGGGGACACCACGGTTATCGGAAAAGTAAATAAATTGTTGTTGTTGTTTTTGTTGAGTACCATGAGGTCTCGGGTTTAAATTCGAGCAGGAGCCTAACACTAGTTGATTCTTCCTATCAGTTGTTGTTGGTGGATAGAGTTACCTGGTAGCTGTTGTTTGTGGGAGGTGGGAGGTATCTCGTGGAATTAGTTGATTAGTTGAGGTGAGTGTAAGCTGGCAGGGATACCACGGTTATTGGGAAAATAAATAAATTGTTGTTGTTGTTGAATTATTCTGCAGAATCGTTGAAAGTTTTGATCTTTGACTCTGAGGTCCGAAATCCGGGGAACTTTTTGATGGAGTTTATTTGGTTGTGGCATTGAAGTAAAGGTGGGAGCTTTAGGTTAACTGTAGATAGTCTTTTTATAGTGTTGGATTATTCTTTTGAGCAGAGAGTCTACTTGTCTCTCTAACCCCACTAAGGTAGGGGTAAGGTTTGCGTACATAGTACATACTACCCTCTCCAGACCCCTCTTGGGGATTACACTTGATATGCTGTTGTTGGTGGTGGTGGATTATTTAGTAAATCGTGCTCTCCATAGACTCCGCCTTGTGGGATTAAACTGGATAAATTGTTGTTGTTGTTGTTGAGAACCATGAGGTCTCGGGTTTAAATTCAAGCAGGAGACTAAACGCTAGTTGATTCTTCCTATCAGTTGTTGTAGCCTTGGTGGTGGATAGAGTTACCTGGAATCTGTTGTTGGTAGGAGGTGGCAGGTATCTTGTGGAATTAGTTGATTAGTTGAGGTGAGTGTAAGCTGGCAGGGACACCACGGTTATCGGAAAAATAAATAAATTGTTGTTGTTGTTGTTGTTGTTGAGTAACATGAGGTCTCGGGTTTAAATTCGAGCTGCAGACTAAACACTAGTTGATTCTTCCTACCAGTTGTTGTAGCCTTGGTGGTGGATAGAGTTATCTGGAATCTGCTGTTGGTGGGAGGTGGCAGGTATCTCGTGGAATTAGTTGATTAGTTGAGGTGCGTGTAAGCTGGCTGGGACACCACGGTTATCGGAAAAATAAATAAATTGTTGTTGTTGTTGTTGAATTATTCTGCAGAATTGTTGAATTGGAAGATTTGGTTGTGGTATTGAAGTAAAGGTGGGAGCTTTAGGTTAACTGTAGATATTCTTTTTGTAGTGTTGGATCATACCTCTCTTTGCCTTGAAAGATTCGGATATTTCTCTCATTCCATAAGTGATAAACAGCCCCTGCTAATGACATTTTGTACATCTGAGTAACACTATTCTTGCCTGTTATGTGTCTATGTGCCCAAGAAACTCCCCCCTGCCAGTTAATACATTGTCTGAAGAACCCCTGCCAAGATAGTAATTTAGCCCAAACTGTAGCAGCATAGGTGCATTCAAAAAATAAGTGATCAACATCTTCATCTCCTTATCTGCAAAGTGCGCAGAGCAGAGAGTCCCCATAACCCCACTTAGCTAACCTGACTCTAGTAAGTAATTTTCTGTTCACAGATATATACATAATAAACTGCTATTTGGGCTGCATAGAAGAGCTATTAATCAAATCCTTCACAAGAAATTTAAGAGGAACTGATATGATAGGTTAAATTGGATCAAGTGTTTGAGGACAATGGTAGTGTCGGCTTTATTAGCTGGAGTAGAGGTGGCCATTGTGCAGATGAAAAACAAAGAATGGATCTTGGATAGTTTACTTGTCAGATTGTGGTTTTGGCTCTGAGACTGTATAAATTCAAAGGAGGGGAATGAAAAGTATCTTTATTTGATGAGCATCCAATGGAGTTTATCTATGCAGTAATAAGCCAATTGCGCAAAGCTAACTCCTAAAAAGTAAGAACAGGTAACCAGTATATTGTAGAAAACGAACTAACTGAATGATAAAATACAGCTAATACAAAACTGAAGCCTAAAATAACTAAAGAAAGACTTACCCAAATCTAACAGCTAATTTTGAGATGTAGTACATGCGCTATTAGTCTGGTATTGTCTTGCATAAGTCGGTGTAACAGCAGTAGTACATACGCTGTTAGTCTGGTTCTGTCTTGCATAAGTCCTTTTTTCTACCAAAACCGCAAGCTATACTCATGCTTCGAGTTGATATCATCCTAACCTCGTTACGAATAGCTTTGCGACTATATGTTTTGAATCCATCTTATATTATGGAAGGATTTGAGAGAGTGTCAACATACAATTCATGGTACTTTTTTGTTGGCATTTCTATGATAGATCATTGTGTTGACGACGATGCTGCAGTTCATAGTTATTTTTTCAGACATGTTATGTCTTAAAAGTATGAAGATAATGTGTTTCTCTTGATTTTAGAAGCCTAGAATGCAAATTAGCGTCAAGTTTCATTAAGAGTATCATGCTCACAGGACTGGAGCTGTATAAGATATTCTGCATGGTGCTGCCAGTTGTATAGCAATAAATTATGTTTAATTTTTTGCTTGTTTGTGAAGTTAGCTATCAAACGTATGTTCTATATTTTTTGGTCTTAGCCTGTAGCTATCATGCAACCAGTTGTTTAATGTTTTCGACTATTAACTACTTTTCACCATCAAATTTGATTCTAATTGGGAAATACTGATCTTTTCTTGTACAATCTTTTTCAGTTTTAGTAATTTCTGTTCACGTATTTTAATTCCACTCTATCATCTCGTTTTTTTCTAATCTTTAGTATACTAACATTTTCTTTTCCTTAAGCATTTTATCTAATTCTATGCACCATTGGTTTTCAGCAATCTTTGAAGAAACTTGTTAGCATGCTGTTTGGTTTTGTGTTTACTAGCTCTCTGAGTTGTTTATTTCCTTTCTTTATGATGCAGGATTCAGCCTTTGCCGTAAGCAACAAAAATACTAGAAGATTCTTTTTGAGCTGAATTTTGTTGTGTTTGATATTCTTAAAAAAGATTATGGAGGCGCGTCCTGCTTTATCTGTCCAGAGGGCAGGTGCACATCCACTCAGTAATTGTGGAGCATCAGGAGCTCATTCTTCATTACCTGTGCTTCGAGCAAGCCTGGAAGAGAAATATCCTAAGTTTCCAGGGGCTGCCCTTTCTTCGTTGCCTTCAAATAGTGGAGCTGTCGGTCATTTGTTTTCCTCATCGTCAGAATTCTCCACCAATCTTCACTTTTCATCTGTTCTGCCGCATGAAGAGCATTCGGCATCTGCACCTTTCATTCCTCAGTCAACAAATAATGAGGCATCAATCCCATTAGCTGCATCAATCCAGTATGTTAATGAAAATAGTGAACCCTGGTGTATAGATCCATTGTCTGATTACCTTGATTACTCTTTAGATACCCCTGTCAACAACACTCAGCTAGATTGTAGCAATACAGGTGATTGTCACATCCCACCAGAGGATCTTAGTAAACAAAGTGATTGGCCTGAATGGGCTAACCTTATAATGAATGATGATGATGCTCTGACTTCTAATTGGAACGAGATCATGGTTGACACTGGCATTGTTGATGCAGAGCCAAAGGTCAGTTTCGTTATATACCAATTGCTGGATTTTTATTCATCTTAATTTAATTCTCGTTTTCCTACTCTCCTTTCAATAATTTAAAAGAAGACAGCTCTTACATCTCTTTGTTGTGTGATTAAAGATGCAATATCAGGAACAAAACCAACCTTCAAATTTCCCAGTACACCAAGGTCAACAATTGCAGCAAATTCCTACTGCATCTCTAGAAACATCTGGCATTGCTCCTGCATCATCGACTGCAAATGGTGCTTCATCGAAGCAGCGGATGCGTTGGACACCAGAACTTCATGAAGCCTTTGTGGAAGCGGTCAACAAACTTGGTGGAAGTGAAAGTAATTTGCTTTCCTTAGTTTGCATCTTAAGTAAGTCTTGGACTGTTGTCTAACTCAATAACTCTACTTTAAAATATAGGAGCTACTCCCAAGGGTGTGCTAAAGTTAATGAAAGTTGAAGGTTTGACCATCTATCATGTAAAAAGCCACTTGCAGGTTTGTTCTGCTCTTTGCATTCTCAAACGTAGATATTTTCACATATAGAGATGCTGTTATTTAACCGATGGTATTGTGAAACAATTTCTTATAATGCAGAAATATCGAACAGCTAGATATAAACCAGAAGCATCAGAGGGTATGCAGCAATTTCCCTTTTTCCCTGTGTGCTTTCTTAAATGTGCCTTAGTTTTGTCTCCCTTCTCAAAACTCATTTTCCAAAAAATCGAGTTTTAGGGCCAGTGTATTTGTTATTTTGATACTTGAGGTGGTCGTGTCTAATTTTTTATTTTTTTGGGGGGTTTTGTAATTAAAATTTTAGTATCCTCTTTTCTTATAAGTGAAAAAAAACTAGTTTTCTTTGTGTGTGTGGGTATGTGTGTTCTTTTTTATGTTATGTGGAGTTATTGGTTTTCTTTTCCATGCTATTTCAATTATCATCATTGAATCATAATAGATTAATAAAATGTATATGTTGAATACGTGGATACTCCTGAATCTTGGTTTTTGCTTAGTAGCAGAGGAGGAAGATAAGGTCCACAATTCCTATGGTGATTGTCTTTTGTAACATAGGAGCTTTTTTTGTGTTTTTAGACCATACTAAATTATACTAAAATTACAAGCTATGATATACATGCCCTATATTTTTCTTATTGTATCCTCTCTAAGAAATCCCATCTCTCTCTCTTACACATGCACACACTCTCTCTTCCTCTAGCCTCCTCTATGCATCTTAGCTAGTTAATATCAGTAACTATTGCTATATATATATATATATATATATTTTGATAAGGTAAGTGTATTTCATTTATAAACAAGGAGTTGGCCATATACAATGGAAAAAACAAAAAGTAAAAAATCTACAAAATCTGATTCTCTACAAAGTCCACCCATTCTTCTATACAACTAGGAATATTATGGATGCACCAAAAGAAAATGAGAGACCAGAGGCTATTCCTCACGCTATTCCTCACCTGAGAAAAACTAGACTCTACCCCCTCAAAAGCTCTCCTATTTCACTCTATCCAAACAACCCACATCAACTCAAGAGGGACCAAATTCCAATCCTTACGTCTTCCCTTAATCCCTCTTCTCCAACAAAACAGTAGATCTTTCACAGTTTTTGGCATTACCCAAGAAACTCCGAACCACCGAAGCATATCCTACCATAATCTCATGGTAAAGACACAATGAATGAGAAGATGATCCACTTCTTCCCCTGTCTCTTTACACATGAAACACCAGCTGACACAAACAACCTTATGCTTTCTAAGATTTTCCACCGTCAAAATCACCCCTCTAGATGCTAGCCAAGAGAAAAAGCACACCTTCCTCGGCACCAACGCTAGCCAAATTGCATCACATGGAAACGCGACCTCCTCCCTAGTTAGGAGTTTCTGATAGAAAGATTTAACAGAGAAAACTCCATTGTTCCCCAAACTCCACCGCGAAGCATCAGGTTCATCCACCGAATTGACTTGCTTGTGAAGGGTGGCCATCAACCTTTGAAGCTCGGTCACCTCCCAATCGTTGAAATGCCTTCTAAATCTCAAGTCCCAAAAAGTCTTTCCATCACGTATCTCCCTAATCTGTTGGACCAACATGTCTCCTTGGCATGACATTCTAAACAAAATCTGAAAATTATCTTTCAATAAGCTAATAGTATAAATAGTTGGTTTCGTCGTCCATTAGGCAATTTTCTTTGATCAAGTAATAAATTTTTAGTAACAACGGGCAAAATCACTCGTATACAAGAAGTATACCAAGGAGTTGCGAATCTTACAAAGAGATGTGATTTTCTACAAACGATACCAATCTTCTATACCTACAAGAATCTCGTGGTTGTACCAAAAAAGAAATGTAGTATAAGGGTCTACTCCTCAATTGTACAAAATTGTTCTCAATTCCATCAATAGCTCTCCTCTTTCTCTCTCCATAGTGTCCACGCCCTTCGTCTTCTCTTCTATACTCTTAGGGTCCAGCTAAAAGAACTTCTCTGACTGTGCCTGGCATTACCCATTGAAGACCAAACCATCACAATACCACCACAAACGAGATTCTACCTGGCAATGTAAAAGAAAATGATTCACGTCTTCACCTGAACTCTTGCACATAAATTACCAAATAACACAAGTAATTCTCCTCTTCCTCAAACAACACATTATTAGGTACAATGCTAACCTACTACTTTCATGCAGTAGGTTAGCAAATATAATGTGATGCAGCATTTTACCATACCTTAGGAAATTACTTTTTTGAGATGTGTCATGGACATTAAATAATACTTGTGTGAAAGGTATATAACATAGCAAATTGGTTAAATTTTGGGACTTCAACTGGAATTATCAAACTTCATACACGATTGTCAAAATCATAGAAGACTGGTCAAAATTTTACACTATTTAACTGGAACGAGTAAAATTCTTACACTGTTGCCAAATCTCATGATTTTCTTCGTCTTCTTTTTGATATTCAAATAGATTTGTCGTTAAAATGATAAATTTTCGGTTTGGTCATAAGAGATGTTCGGTGCTTGGAGAATGCTATTACGGAACCCTCTATTTTTGTCAGGATTATATATTTTCATTCAAATATAGCTGCTCCTGGTCCATTGTTATCTTCTAATGATATTCTGCTTTCTGAGGCCCTTTATTTCTTTCCATTACAGGATCCTCAGAGAAGAAAGAGTCATCCATTGGCGATTTGTCGTCTCTGGACTTAAAAACGTTAGTAGTGCTGGGTCCATTGCTTCTGTTTTCTTGTTTAGTTATATGCATCATTTTGGAATTTGGATAACATTTGATGTTCGCTTGTGCATTCACCAATGAGTGGATTAACTAATTTGAATGGCATATATTGGGGCATGATTTGTTTATTAGATGTTACTTCATAATGGACTTTGTTGACAGTGTATGTGCGTCTGCCATATGCCTTAGATTGGTGCCATGAAATTTAACCTTGCATGAACTTATTGTGAGAAATGGATATTTCATTTAGTCTGGTATACATGTAAGGGATTCCAAAAAGAAAATGATGACAATGATACTGGGATGAAACTTTGTTGAAGCATCTATGTGTTAAAATGGGGGCTTTATTCAAAAAATATTGGAATAGTTAAGTTGAGGCTTCTGATAGATGAAAGTAAGACAGCTGGAATAATTCTGTGCACACATGATATATAGAACAGGTACTTTGACAGAATGGCATGGTGGGTTGGAGGGCTATATAAGAGGCACTATTAAGTTTTCCCCTCATGACTAATAGTAATCGGTTTTCTCGTGCTGTCTTTGTTATCTGATGTAGTTGGATTTTGATGCAGGGGTATTGAGATCACTGAAGCACTGAGGTTACAGATGGAAGTTCAGAAACAGCTGCATGAACAGCTTGAGGTATAAATTCTCGTCTTAGCAACAGGATACTGTGATTCTAGCTTCGGTTAGACAGATCATAACTGCTTGCATCATTTGCATGGAACTGTCTTTAATACGAGCATATATAAGACTCCTTTCATGCATTATTTTGTTAGAGATTGCTTCTGGCTACTTCCTTTTTGGTATAAAATGGGTGCATGGCATGGCTTTTTTTTTGTTGGGCATAATACATACACACTCGAATTGGCTGGTGAGCGCTCTAACTTTGAGTATGCATATACACCTCAACTCGTCTCAACTGTGTGAGTTGAACACTCCCAACTTACAAAATGATCATCTAGGCACCTCCAAAATTTATGTGTAGCATCGGCGTGTCCACTGTTCACGAGACACAATGGGGACGAGTTGGAGTGTTTAGTTGTCAGTTGAGACCAAGTTGAGGTGTCTAGATGTTCACTCTCAAAGTTGGAGTGTTTACTTGCCAATTGAAGCCAAGTTTTAAGCATCTGATTATGTATTATGCCTTTCTTTTTTCTTTTCGGCCTTTCTGATCTTCTGGTCATTGTAAATAAATCTGAAGTTAAAGGTGAATTTTTGCCTCTTTGATTGTCGTTGGGATATCATCGATCTTGATATCCTCACTGTTTAGTTATGTCTTGTTATCCCCTTTATCGTAGATAAGAACATTATGTAGCTCTCTAATGCTGACGGATAAATGAATTGGCTGCTTGTCCAATCTAAGGAAACTTGCATGGTGCTGTATCTAACGCGTACTTACATGATCACAACCTTTTTACAGATTCAAAGAAATCTGCAGTTGCGAATAGAAGAACAAGGGCGATGCCTCCAAATGATGTTTGAGAAGCAATGCAAGACCATGCCCGGTATTGACTTAGCAAAGGGCTCATCATCCGTGGCAGAGGATGCCTCCGCACAGCTGACAGATGCAGTTCAAAGTTCCTCAAACAAAAATGACCCAGGAATGTCACTAGTCGATCATCATGAAGCACAGAAAGAGCAAGAAAGACAAGATCTTGGAAATCCTGAGACAAATATTACTTGCTCATCAAATTCACCACCATCGAAGCGTGCTAAAGTTGATGAATAAGCTTCTGCAGTTCATAAACCTTTTGGTAGGATTTTAAGTTATATTTGATGCTGGGAACATCAAAACCTTTTTGAGTAAACCAGCATTTTTGGTATCCCTTCCATAGATTATTCAGATGGACAATGGATTTGTCCTTTATTTCAACATACATGATAAACAAATGTCAAAGATTATTCCTTTAGTGTTGTTAATATATGAACTTTTAGAGCATTTGCAGCACTCCTGATTTCTAATTCTTGTTAATTAATGTTTGAGCTAGTAAGGATTATGCACCCGTGTCCCGGCAAAAATTATTACTCGCGAGGCGATATCTTTTCATCTATCCAAAGCTTGGTGAGCATAGTTAACATATGAAATTTTTTGAAAAATAGTTAACATAAGCTTCTGCGATCATACCAGCAGTCGGGGGTCTATCGGAAACAGCCTCTCTACTTCATCTGAGGTAGTGGTATGGACTGCGTACACTTTACCCTCTCCAGACCTCACCTGGTGGGAATACACTGGGTATGTTGTTGTATTTTCCTAAAGGAACCTTATTTCATTAGCCAATACTCGTTTGGAACTATCTAAAGTGAGCTATTGGGAAAAAGGATAAGCAAAAGACAGTGTATTTGAAAGACATTTTCAGATTTATATGGCCAATCGTGTTTTCCAGAGTTGAAACTTCATAAGAATGAAAAAATTTCATGGCCAATCAGGAATCTCTCTACTTCTCAAATTTCTCCTTTCTACTTTTTCCACGAAAACCATTCCAAATCTCTTGATCTCTCTCTTTTTTTTTATGGACGCTATTATGTAAAATTAATATTCTTTTTTAAAAAAAAGAATTTCAACTTTATATCCCACTTTAGGCTGATAAACTTTTGGAAGCAAAACTTGAGCCTTATATTTTTTTTATTTGTCTAATACTCCAGATGTCTTATATGCTTTCAACTATGCATTCAAAGGTGTGGTTTAATAGTTCAGTGAAGTGGGTTGAGCACCATGAAATCTTAGGTTTAATTCGTGATTTCTTCTTTTCTATTCTAGCCTCGATGAACAGAGTTACTTGGTACATAATTGATGGTGGGAGGTGGGAGGCATCCCGTGGAATTAGTCGAGGTGCACGCAAACTAGCCCAAAGACCACACATGTTTTTAACTATGAATCATAATCATACAATCTTCTGCTTTCAACTATGAATCATAGTCTATGATGCACATAAACAAGAAAATGGAAACTAGCTGTTGGATCTGGACAAATAAATCTGTCTCATAGTCTCACTTCAACTGTTATCATGCATTTTCATGGTTGCAAAAGGAGTTGCCGTACTAGTATTTGATTTCACCACAGCTTTCCTTCAAAGTATGTGGCTTTATAAAAAAATTAAATCTGGGGTAGGATAAGGGAAACGGGAGAGGAGATTACAAGATGGGAATCAAACATGGTGAAAGTTCTAGTAGTCGACCAACTAAGTTACTAAGATTCACCTTGTGAATAGTATTTACTTCATAGAGTACTTTTGGTTGTAGTACTTGGTAGCAAGAAACTCTAGGAAGTACAAAATTCACTATACTGCTATAATATAGAAAGTGTTGTGTAAATAGCCATAGGCAAACAAGACCCTTTGTTCTCATCTATCAAATGAATAGAGTTACTTAGCAGGATCATTCTTAACATATCAGTGAAACTTTCAGGGTATCCGTTTTATCAGCTGAAAGGCACCAATTTACATGTAGCAATAGACTCCAGAATCCATGTATGCTGAATGACCTGACAACCAATTGGCTTGGCTAGTTCCTCAGCCTTTTCCAGTCGTTGCAGCAAAATGTTGCTTGCTTCCCCAAATGCACAACCACGTGGAGGATCGCTGTTATAAGCTACTAGACAAGCTGAGCAAGCTACTTGTGTAGCATCAGTCAGGGAAATCAACTGTTCCTTGGTGTGAATTATGGAACCTCCAGCCTTCTCAACTAGATCTAACAGGTCAGTTTTGTAAGTTGGGACATAATCTCCACTCAGGTAAAACTTCAAACCATCAAAGAGCTTAGGTGCCTGCATAAGAAACGAGATACCTTTTTACTGTGCCATAATGATTTTAGAATTTCATGCTCCTCATTACGAAGAAAATCAGCATAAGATGTTTCAGCCAAAAGAATGTGCACAGGCAGCAGAAAGATAAAAACTTACATTGGATGAAGCTCTAAGTCTACCAACTTTGGGACCCCCAAGACAACCATGATTGTCCAGGCTAACTTCATAAGGCTCTTCATTCACAGGATAATTTTCTTGAATGCAGGCCTTTATCCCTGCAAAATAAGTAAAATTGCATTAGTATCATAAAAATTGAACTGAGTTCTGTTCATGTTGGATGATTCATTGATAAAGACATGTTCTTCACATAACAGACAATGACAATAACATACGCGGTGTAATCCCACAAGTGGGGTCTAGAGAGGGTAGGATGTATGCAAACCTTACCCCTACCTTTGAGGTAGAGACGCTGTTTCCAATAGACCCTCAGCTCAAGAGAACAATTATCTAAACATAATTGCAAGAATAATATAACAAAATAGCAATACCAAAGCAGTTAGGTAGCTAAGTGGCAAGATAGATACAACCAATGAAGCAACAGGAAACAAAAAACAAAGTAAAATGATACAGAATTACCTAAGCTTATTTTTTTTTATCGTACTAACCATGTGAACTACTGTATTGTTACATGCCTCGCAACATATTTCCAAAAAATTATAATGCTGCTCATGTACAGTACCCAACAACAGTAAGGGATGGATGTAGACCCATTGGGCAACCTTTGTAAATACATTGGTTTCTTACTTGTGCAAAGGAACTATTTCTTGGAGTAGAGCAGCATTTCAATAACTTGATATTATTATGAATCTACAGAACATCCATAACAAGTCCAAGCTTTCGTAGATCCCACTAAATATCGGGATACTATTGTTCTTATGTTGTCTCACTGAAATTATTTATTCACCTCCTTGTTTAGTTTGTATCACTTAGTTATACTTTGGCATATCATGCTTCTATGACCATTCAACATGCCTCTCCGACAATGGAGAATCAAATGAACAGAAAAAGCTACTTAAACATGTAAGACAAAAAGAAGAGCGAGCTTACAATCAATTGTTAGGATCCATTTTCCACTCAAAATTGCCATGAGAACTTTCAGTGTTCTGGTGCATGCACCCTTTTCATCTGTTGCTGCAATGACATGAGTGACACTTGGGTTCCAAGACTTGCACACAGTTGCACCGCTTATATTAGCAAACTTGACCAACATATACTGAAATAAGATTAAAGAACAGTTAGGATAACCAATATTGTTGTGTAGACTGCTCTAGTTTTGTTTTTCAGCCAACAATTTCCCAAACCAAAAGAGCTTATATGTTAGTAAATATTATTGATGGAAGTGCAATATCTCGACCAACAAATTCCCAAACTGAAAGAGCTAAACTTATTGGATTTATTTACTCCATCACAGGCATAATTCCAGATGGTAGAGAAAAGGAACCATGCCAACTTGCAAGAAATAAATGGTTATCAGCTAATTCAGCAAATGGAAAGAATGAAAGTTAACTGAAGACTGAAGAATGAGCTAATACTGGAAGAAATCAAGTTAACAGCATCTGGTGATAATCAAAATAAAGTTGTCTGCTTATACATAGCAATGACAGAGAGCTACCACAGATAAGTTTGTTTTGCATGGTAAGGTAACTTGCTAGTGGCGACAATGGCCCATAAAATGTCATTATATTAGTAAACTGATCCATGATATTCAAAAAACTGATATGAACAGTCATAAGTACTGGGGCAGAGCTAGAAGCCGACATACAGGTTCAGCCGAACTCAATAGATTTAGTTCAAACTCTATGTGTATTATAAGTTGGCTAAATATGTAGAAAAATTAAATTTAGAACCCAATTATTAACACATGATCACTATCCTAGAATTTAGAATTCATAAAGTTCAAATCCTGACTCTGACCCTGATAAAATATATGCATCGTACCTTGCATGCATATGAAGAAAAGTAGCATAAAACATTCTCAATATAAGAAGACCAACCTTCTCTTCTGATGATAGAGCAGATCCGCATAGGACCCATTCTTTAGGTCCATCCGACGATGTTCCCCAAAAATTCAAACGCTCAGATGTTCTGCATGCACATTTAACATTATATTCTAAAGGGGGGCAATCATGTGGTTATCATATAAGCTTTACACAAAGGGGCTTGGGGCAGGGAGGGAATTGTGTCTTCTATGTTATTGTAATTAGAAATCTTAAAATGATTCAAAGATGATGTTTTATCATTCTTTTTAAGTGACTAAAATTTTTGCTAGGTGATAAAAATCAATATGAATGCTCTTACAAGGGAGCAGATTCTGGACATGCTTCAGTACTGGCCCGCTTCCTAGACTTAGGCTTCTCACTTGGAAATTTAATTGATTTATGGCTCGGGCACAGCATTACAAAGTTGTCCTGCAATTAAAGAGGTAGACTTTTGAGGAGAGAATGGGAAACACAACATTTATAGAGTTAAATTTGATAAAATCATCCTCTAGGTTTTTCACGTTGGTCTACTTACACAATCCCAGCGGCAGTCCTGCATTTCAAATGCACAGGGCCTATGGTAACTCCTCCGGCAAGATTTCACGAGGCAGCCAACTGCTGCACCCTTTAGGCCACAGTCACTACACTTGAGTTTTGCAGCTCTTGCCAATTCAGCCTCCAAATTTCTTATGATGTCTCCATCATAATATACTTGAGGTGCCCTACAAAATGAAATTAAACACAAAACTAGACCTGTTAAGTAAAAGATTAGTGTAGAGCACAAATACAAGAATTCCAAATAATTAATGGAAATCTGGCTAGTTAAATTTTGGAAGCCAATACAATAAGGGCAGAACTAAGTAAATATGGAAGAAATTTGCAGATGCATCTGAGGTGAATACTAACAATAAATCAACTAGTATACTGATAGATATACAAGTAAATGAAACAACTTCAGACGTTACATAGTTTGTTCCTAGTAAGCTTAATCAGAAAACTTTGGATTACTTAAATATTACTTCCATTCAAACGAACTAGCTCCATAAGCAAAAGAGAATGAGGTTCAATCACAACAAATAGAAAGCAACATAGTTCTAGGTTCTAACTCAACAGTTACAAGCTGGCAAGGGTAAAAGTCCCCCAGTTCACTGTTGATAACCATCAATAAGGCTAGAACCATTCTGTAAATAAGATGAAATTCAAGAATGGTTCTGACATCAAACCATTAGAATGCTATCAAATCACATAATTAGAGCTTCCTCTATGAGCTGCAGTGCCACAAACATCAATATTAATGGATTATCAAGGCTAAATTGTAAATTACATACCAGTCAATACATTTCATATGCACAGGTATGGCTTTTGAAAGTGAAGCAGCAGCTCCCACCACCTCCCTTCCATTTGAGTAGTGCAGCATTCGTCCGGTCCCCTGCAAGTATTAATCAGATACAGACAAGTTAAGTTTTCATGTCTCTTATGATTCAAGTTCTATGGAATTATGCAAATTAACTCCTTTATGATTTAAGTATTACTTAACTCTCGAGTTCCTCTAGTATGTTTCTTACTTGTTTGAGATGATGACAACTATTCTCCTTAAATATATAAATGGAAGACAAATTATAGGGCAAATGGATGGATAATTTACTGAATGATAGCTATAGAAAAAGACACGAAAAGAATAACATGTTATAATAAAAAGGAAATTTGATGTTTGGCAATAAATAATGTCTCTACCTCCACAAGGTAGGGGTAAGGTTAAGATCTACATACGCACTACTCTCCCTAGACCCCACTTATGGGAGTACACTGGGTATGTTGTTGTTTGCAAATACTAAAGTTAAGTATTTGTGAACCATGGTTTGGTCATTACTGATGAGATATAGAAAAAACTTTGAGAAGTATTTCAAGTGAAATTCATATACAAACGCAATAAAATCAACATTCGAATATTCGTTTTCAACTTAAGACGCTCTTTTTCAACTTCAAATACTCGTTTTCTTTTAACTTCAACCAAATATTGTCTAAACACCGACAAATTCCATTTTTAGTTTTCCTGTAGAATAGTATAAAACAGACATCTGACCTCTGTTATCTTAGATTGGTGGCAGAAAGCACAAACACTTCCTTCCAGAAGATGTTGATCTGAAACTTCTTTCGGATAAGCAACAATAGAAGATTCACTCAATTTACATGTCAGGTTGCGGTCGGAGTTGGCAGTAATTCTTGAACCAGATTCTCTTTGTTGATCATGATCACAACTCTGCAAGGCCATCTCTGGCAATCCATAGCTTAGTTTCTTTTGCCTCTTCACATCCCTTTCATGAAACACGTCTTCATGCATAATTGTGTGGTGCACTAAATCTTTAACCTCATCTGAGCTATCTTCTTTTTTCAGAAATGGAACCACATCCGAGCTACCTTCGACAAGCCTCTTTGCAGTGTGGCTTCTTATATCCTGAAAACAGCAGATTCATTTAATTCAATAAAAGAATAATCCTTAGACATTCATCTCCATAGTCCGTCACCATGATATCATAGATAATGAGCTACTCTACTTCCCTGGATTTATTCAAGCAAAAATATCGCTAAGTAGCTGGAGATATTGTTTACTACTCCCTTTGTTTCAATTTGTTTTTCTTTCCTTTTTAGTCCATTTCAAAAAGCACATTTTGGTAAATTCCACACATCTTTAGTTTAAGATCATAAGATTTAAAAGTTTTCTTTACTTCTTAAACTCCTCACCAAGTCAAAACCAAATAAACAAATTGAAATGGAGGGAGTACATGTTTAAGCACTTTAATAGGATGGATGTGCATCTTTTTATCGGAAACTATTTCTAATTTAAGTCGAACACTCTGGCAAGTAATGAGCAACCCAAGAATTAAGAAAACTCTAGTTAGCAGGCACATAACAATCCATTTGCAAAGAACGAAACCTAATGACAAGAAAAGGTTTTTTTTAAAAAAATTTATATCTACTAAACTAAATTACAGCAATTTATGAAACTAATAGTATTTCTTACTCTCAGTTCACTGGTCTCTTTAACAATATCTTTGTTGCTATCGGATGAATGAGCGCTGCCTGGTGACTGCTGTTGCAATTGATTCAAATCTATTTCTTCTGCATTATACCTGTCATTTTTTAAGTCTTCCTTCCTGTTGGAAGAAGGCAAGAGACCCAAATGATTCACAACATTCCAAGGCATTCCATGTCCATTGTGCCTATTGATCTCCTTGATTGTATCATTGCTGCTTAATATGGCTTTGACAGATTGCTCATTTCTTGATTTATCAGCATTAACAGAAACATTAGACTGCTCTAGTGATCTTCCAGCATCTGGTGCATTAAACCAATTCTTTTGTGTGTAAGTAGTACTGTACTTCACTAGCAATAAAAAAAATGAACAAAAAACTGATGTATGGGTTAAGATACATTTACCGTGAGATTGGAATTGAAAGAGTTTAGCATTGAAAGTAGCGTCTAAGCTTCTAAATATGGATATCATACTCTCCATATGAGGCACTGCCCTTATGTCTGCACCATCCAACAAACACACAACATAAATCATTTCCTTTAAAAATTTTAAGGAACTTAGAAACAGAAACAATCTTATCTCTTCTTTTCACATGGTAAAATCATGATTCATTCATGAAAAGAAATAGGATGTTAAATTTATAGTGATGAACTGTATGAACCATCTCATCTAAAGCTTAAAGCAAATTAAAACTCAAAGCATTTAGTTATTAATTCATTTTTGGTCTGCTACCATTTATGTAGTACATTGAGGGAATTATTGTTGTTTTTAGAATGTGTATCTCTTGGCAGAACATGAAAACATAAAATGGGCAATCACTCCATGACCAAAAAGGGGTCTGTTTGGGCAAGGTACTGTTCATCCAAACAAAGCAGCTTTGGCTCAGACTACATATATTTGTTAAAAAAAATTACAAAATAAGTAAAAATAATTGATTTTGAACCAATAAATCAAACGAGTCATCGTAAAGTCCAAATACTAGATCCACCTTTGGATTTCTCCACTAAAGAAAGGGAAAGCATAATCACTTGTATAAACAGTGAAAACAACAAAAACAAATCAACAATGCGACGAAACCATTTAATAGTACCTTGATCAACATATTGATGTTTGCATATAGGGCATTCACATTGAGCTTGGATCAAGCTCGGAACACAAAAGCTGCACAAAACCATTGAATTAAAATCTTTAGGCAATTAAAATTGAACAGCAGATTTCAACATTTCAAGCAAATGTCACTCAAAATCTAATTCCGAGAAAGTCCAAAATGATAACTTACTTGCAGAAAATATGGTCACAGGGAAGCATAGTAGGTTTAGTCAGCAAGTTTAAGCTGCAAAATCAGAAGAAACCCCATATCAGTAAACAAAATGAAAATGTCAAATCAATCAATCCTCTACATTCATTACCTCTAATAAGTCCATTTCATTCAACTAGGAAAGTTACCTTTTACAGTTCTTCAAAACTAAAGGTTGTACAAATCTTCAACAAAAAGAGAGAGACCAAATGAAAGAATCTACATTCATTTCCCCTATCAATTCATTTTATTCATGAATTTTTTTGTCTTTTAACAGTTGGGTTCATTTTATTCCATAAAAATTTCGTATTTTAGGTAAACAAGTTCTTTTAAACTGAAGGTCCTACAAATCTTCAACAAAAGAAAATGACCCAAATGAAACAATCTACTTCAATGGCAAGCAAAGATTTGCACTAAGGGATCCAGAATATGAAGTCCGGGAAAAGGCTAGACCACAAAGGTTTACTATACACAGCCTTATCTTGCATATCTGCGAGAGGCACGAAACCAAATAAAACCCAAAAAAGGCAGTCCTATGCACTAAAGCTCTCACTACGGACGAGGTCTGGAAAAGGGTCAGACCACATGAATCTATCGTCCACAGTTTTACCTTGTATTTCTACGAAAGGCGCAAAAAAAAGGACCCAAATGAACCCAAAAAGTACATTGATGATTTAAGAGAGAAAAGGGAAAAATACCAAAGAGGGCATTTGAGTTCAGGACCCAATTTCTAGATATGAAAAAAACAATTGAATGTATAAACCATAATTAAAAAAAAAAAATTATATATTCAAAAATTCTAAATATCTTCTCGCAAAAATTATGGTCAAACACAACTCCAACTCCACCTTCAATTGGTATGTTGTTGTTGTAATATTTGATTTTAACCAAAAAAGAAAACAACCCAAATGAAACAAAAGGTACATTGATTGATTCAATCAAAGAGAGAACATAGAAGGGATACCAAAGAGGGCATTTGAGTTCAAGACCCAATTTCTGTATATGAAATGCCAATGGGTTTAGAAACCTAGCAATGTTCTGAGCCTCCCCTCCCATTCTTCAAGATTTTTCAGATGAATAAAGAGTGTTGTAAGAATGAGAAACAAAAATTTATGCATTTATATGCTTATATATACAGTAATAGTCTAATAAATTTTGCGGGTTTTTTGAATTTGGCGCTATAAAGTTTGAATTTTCGCGCTATGAGGAATTTTCTCCCGCGAGTTTTTTTTTTTTGATATGGCCAATATGGGCGGTTTTAGGCTGGCCCAATGAATACACACAAATGGCCCTCGAAAGTATTGGCTTTGTATTTCTGTCCCCTCACCCGTAAAAAGAGTGTTATAAAAATAGTTTTCACTTATTTACTGCTAATATTTTAAAAGGATGTAATTACCCTTTTTAGTTTGTCGCTATTTTTTTGCGGTTTCTTTTCAATGTAGCAGTCATGGAGTTGAGCGGTCAAAATTCTCTAAATTCCAGACGCCGGATCGAGCTTGACACCGGCAATATCGCTGGCGTCCGACAGCTCCCAATCGGATTTTTAAATTCCCAGAGAATGCCGATCAAGGTTCACGCCTGGCATCAGAGGATTTTTTTGCATTCCCGACGTCAGATTATCGAATTCCCAAATTCAACAATGGATTGTTGATTTCACATATTTTTTTCTTTTCTTTTGTTAATTTGCTCAAAGAAAAAAATGGTGAACTTTTATCGGCTAGGAGATTCTCAAATGAAAAAAATGTATTGTCAGGCTGTGTTTTTTATCAATTCGAGTTAATTGCTTTGCTATTATGGTGAATTTGTTTCACATGTTGTACAAAGTCTGATGTTTGAACGGAGACATTGCTACGTTGTAATTATTCATGACAAGAGTTAGCCCGTGGACTTTCACACAACAAGTTACGTCCAATGGGAAAGATTTGACACTATGTTATTATGTCTTGATTTATGAGATACTCTGTGATTCTTGCCTTAAGGCAAGACTTAGCCAAGGTCTTTCAAACAACAAGTTACGCCCATGGGCAAGACTTGACGCTACCTCGTTGTGTATTGATTTATGAAATGCTCGATAACTTTTACCTTAGAGGCAAGATTTAGCTTAAGGATTTTCAAACAACAAGTAACACCCCATGACCAAGACTTGACACTACCACACTGTATTTTGATTTATGAAATGTTCTATAACTCTTGTCTTAAAGGGAAGACTTAACCCAAAAGACTTTCAAACAACAAGTTACGCCCCATGGGCAAGAGTTGATACCATCACATTATGTCTTGATTTATGGAGATATTTTATAACTCTTGCCTTAGAGGCAAGACTTAACCAAAAGGACTTTAAAACAACAAGTTATGCCTCATAGGCAAGAATTGATTCTGTGTCTTGATCTTGATTTATGAGATATTTTATAACTTTTGTCTTACAGGCAATACTTAGTCCAAAGACTTTCACACAACAAGTTACGCTCAATGGGCAAGATTTGATACGACCTCATTGTGTCTTAATTTATGAGATACTCTATGACTCTTTGTTTTAGAGGTAAGACTCAACCCAATGACTTCAACACAATAAGTTACGCCTCATGTTCGAGACAATGTGATGAAGGATGCTTTTGCATAATTAAAGTAATATATGTCCTATGTTATCTAAGATGCTTACCATCCAACTTTGGTATCATTTAATGTTCTTTATCAAAATCTACCGATCGATTTATAGAGCTAGCATCGATCTCTAAATTAACAAATTCGCATCACTTCAGAGTTAATTTCTCAAATTAATGATTACTCAACTGGTGCAATTTACACATATTTGATATAGGAAGAGCAACGTCTTTCTTGTACAAAAAACAAGTACAACTGGAGCAATTTTCCACCTCCTTCTCTCACTAATTTTCTAATTTTTTTTTGTTATTACTCATTGTTGTATTTTTTTCACTTGCCGGTATATATTATTATTTCGGGGATATTTGAATCCTTTAATTTCATTCATTAAGGGGTCGTTTGGTAGGATGTATAAGAATAGTACAAAATATGATGTATTAGTAATGTTTGTATTAGTATTGCTGTGATTATTTCTTATGCAGTGGTTGATTTGGTGTGTTAAAAATAACTTGCATTGCATATTTATAAATTAAAAAATTATTTACAAAAATATCATCCACAAATATAATGAAAATGACGTGGAAAAGGTTTTGGGGGCTATTGTGTCTTTTTTCATACTAATGCATGCATTAAAGTTCCTTGCATTGCTAATACCAAGGGTTTTCAATGTATTAGTTATGCATAACATAATGCACAATAAAGTGTATAACTAATCTACAATATATTAAAAGTGTGAAGACCCTTAGAAAAGTGATTTGAACTTTTTGCCCTTCATTAATAGTTTTTCCTTTAGACAAAATCGTCTTTTTACTATTTTCCTTCAATTATTATTCTATTAAATTAAAGACTCCTAAATATATATGGGAAGAACATAAAATAACTATTAAATCTTTACTTATTTGTATTAGGTAAAAACTCCTAATAATAAGACATTGAAATCAACTAGAAGTTTACCTATTAAAATTTCCTTTTATGAACTAAAAACCCAAAACTCCATCCCTTATAAAACCTTAACTTTTCGTACAAAAAGTAAAAATAAAGAGATGAAACATATGCAAGGGTCCGCCAACTGCACTTCGTTGTTGTAGCTCTCCTTTTTCCTCAAAATTCTTCTTCTTATTTTTATTTGCTTATTTCAAATGTTTATTAGGATTAGAATTTCTCGTGTTATGATTTGATTAGTGAACCATATTTTCTTTTCTTGTGTCCCTGTCTAAAATGTCCACTTTAATGTTTTTAATATATATTTTTTCTTGAAACCAAGTTATGTTGTGTTTAATATTTTGCAGGAACATTGTTGATGGACGAAACAAAAGTCTGGTTAGATTTCTCCATAATTCTCGCTCCGCTACTAATTGGATAATTAGGTAAATAAGTTATATTATTTTCCATGTTTAATTTTTGTAAAAATTGTAAAAGGCAATGACAAAAGATGAGTAATGTTAATTATTTTCCAATTTTCTGTTTTTATGTAAGTTTTAAAAATCTCAAAAAATGACTCTTAATAAAAAATTTAAAAACTCAACTTTTATCGTGGAAAAAACACATAAATTTCATATGTGAATTAAATATAGTCACACTTTAGAAAGTAAGGAGTTAGGCTTCTTGCACCCACTTTATATTGATATTACTCGAGAAATTCTTGATTTTTATCTCCACTTCTCATTTATAAATTTAGGTTTAATCGTACTATTCCAATATCTCGATTATTATATTGCTTTGTTATAGTTTTTAATCTATTCAAGTCTATATTGTAGATGTATGTTCGATCGGACTTTAAAATTTGTTTTGTGTAAGGTTAGGTTGAATGATATTGTTCTAATATCTCGATTACTGTAGTTTCTGTTCTGTTATTATCTGTTGTTTTTTCTGCTTAATACATGTGGTAAATGTACGTTCGGTCGGGTTTTGAGGAATTTTTTTTATAAAGATTAGGATTTAATCGTATCGTTCTGATATCTCGATTATCGTATTGTTTTGTCGTAGTTTACAGGAGGTAGCTGAATGTCACACTTTGAGTAATTTTTGTGTTAAAGTTAGGTTTAATCATATTGTTTTGTTTTAGTTTCTGTTCTATTATAATACATTATTTTTGTTGTCATCCGTTAAGTGATAGTTCACATTGTAGGAGACGATCAAGATACATATACTTCACGCATGTCTGGATGCATAAAACTGTCTATCTTCAATTTTTAAAGTCAATTGTTATTTTTTAATAAATTATTTTTCTTTTATATATTTTATATCAATTGATGGCTAGAGATTAGGATTTAATCATATCGTTCTGATATCTCGATTATCATATTGTTTTGTTGTAGTTTACAGGAGGTAGATGAATGCCACACTTTGAGTAATTTTTGTGTTAAGGTTAGGTTTAATCATATTATTTTGTTTTAGTTTCTGATTTATTATAATACATTATTTTTGTTGTCATCCGTTATGTGATAGTTCACATTGTAGGAGACGATCAAGATACATATACTTCACGCATGTATGAATGCATAAAACTATCTATCTTCAATTTTTAAAGTCAATTGTTATTTTAATAAATTATTTTTCTTTTTTATATATTTTATATCGATTGATGGCTTGACATGAAGCATACGTGCAACGCACGTGGGAAGCCACAAAATTAAAAGTTGAAAGACGGAAATACCCATAAAACATTGAACGACCATTTTACCCTTCACTTGAAATCTATTTATTATAATATTTATGTACAAAACATAAATTTACCAATCAATAAAAAATACTAAAGTGAGTAGTAAAATTAAATCGTATGCAGACTTATGATTTGAGAATTTGAAAAATCAATTATTATGACATTGAATTATACAAGTAAACATCTTTCTAAAGTTAATGTCTTTTATGGCATCCTAATCAATTTCTTAGTAGTATATTGTTTAATTCAATTTTACAGATTTCATCTTCCACAACTTATAACGTTTAATATTTTATCCTTTCACCTTCCAATAATAATTACAAGTTCATTTATTTCACCTCCCAGTAATTATTGTAGTCTATACTTTTACATATTTCTTGATTATTATATTTAAAATATCACCTTTTTACATTCCAATTGTTTGATCTTCTACCGTTAAAGTTTAAACAAATGTTAGGATTTCACTCCTATAAAAGTAGATCCTAAAGGATCAAATCAATTTGTCTTTACATCAATAACTTTGTCCCATGAAGTTTGTTCTTTTTATTTGGTTATTTTGCTTCTCTCCATACAATGTGCAGGTAATATATTTTTTTTCATGAGAATTTATCTTACAGGCAACCATTTAGGGGTTTATATTTAAGAGATAATCTGTTATATATTTGATGTTAAGTGAATTTAATTTATGTCGGATTGCTTTATTGTTTTTCAATTGATTTTATCCTACTTTTGTGTTGACCAATGAACATTTTTGTATTCAAGAGATTCTTATGTGCCCGTTTCGTTTGACGAGAAACTTGACTATTCCACGATAATTGGTACTAATTAATCATATCATATCATAATGTACGGTACTGTATGGTATAGTATTGTACAATGTAGTACAATATAATGTTTGAATGGACTGTATCGTTTGTTGTTGTTTAATAACAGTTTTATTGTTTGGTTTGACGGTATGGTACTGTATCATAACTGGTAAGTTTACTAAAATGTCGTCATTATTATAAATGTTAAATTTATCAATAATTATTAATAAAATAATTTAAAATAATTTTCTTCCTGTTAATTTGTCACAAATTATGTCATGTAAATATATGAAGTTGTTAATTTCATGTAAATTCTAACAAAATTAATAAAAGAGTAGATCAAAATAAATATAATCAGATTCATTTTTTTGATAGTAACAAATTTCATTTCTTTTTGATGTTTTGAGATGTGACCACCGACAACAAGTACAAGTTTGAATGCATCTTTTGTGTATGCTACAGGTGTGTTTGGTACATTTTTCCAAGAAAACATTTCCTAGGAAAACAAATTGTTTTTTTACTTATTTTCTTGTATTCGTCAAAGTATGAAAATATTTTCTAAAATCATTTGTATATATTTAACACAAAACAATAAGAAAGAATAGGATAAGGGGAGTGGGGTGTGAAAAAAATATCATGGGGGGGGGGGGGGGTTAGTGGAGTGGGGGGAGGGGGAGGAGTAAGGGGGGTAAGAAAAAAGTAAAATAAATAAAAAATTTGAGGGAGGGGGGGGAGGGGTTGGTAGGTTGGGGGGGGGGGTGAGGGTGGGATAAGAAAAAAGGTTTGAATTTTTTTAAAAAATAAATTGAATTTTTTTGGGGGTGGGGGTGGGGGTCTCGTAGGGGGTGGGATAAGAGTTTTTTTTGAAATTTTATAAAAAACAAATTTAAAATAAAATAAAAGTTTTTTTTTTTGTGGGGTGAGGGTGGGTGGGCTGGTAGGGGATGGTGTGGTGGAGTTAAATAATATAAGGTAAAGGTTAAAATAAAATTATGTAATATTAAGTAAGAGTATAATTGGAAAAAGAAATAAGGAAATCATGGGATACCACCAAATCGGTGGTTCCATAAAGTGGAAGTTTTCATGGTTATAAAACAATGAAATCCAACCATACCATACCATACATTTTAAGAAACAATCAAAACAAACATGATTCTCTTAAAGACTATATCATACTATATCATGGGAAACCACCATCCAAACAAAGGGTAAAAGTGGCAAGAATGTTAGGCAAAAGTTGAATTACCATTTTACCTCTACACTATATAAAAAATAAATAGATAGAACATCTAATTTAATTAAATTATAATATAATTAAATTATAATATTTAAGTTGCATGAACATAGTTATGAATGTTCAGCCCTTCATTGAATTAACGGAGTGACCCTTCATGATCTACACAATTAGTGCAACCTATATATTCAATGTCTTAACATGCTTTTAATCTTCCTAAACCTGCTGCCCTCTATTCAAAGTATCTTGGTTTCTTTTCAACTTCCTTAAAATTCTTTTTTCAAATTTCTATACCTATTCAATATCTGCATTAAATCAAAATGGCCCTTTATACTAATTTACATTATAACATTACGTGGTCTTTATTAATTGCTAAATCAATAGGAAATTAGAAGAGTTTATTTGAGAATTAAAATGTAGACTAATTAATTAGGAGTAGTAAATACATGAATGTGAAGGTTCAAGGAATGCAAATTAGAAAATAACTATGAAAAGGCAAGAAAGCATTCCTCAATTCTTTACTCACCATTTTTATGGGCTGACATCAGTTTAATTTATTAATTCTCATCTTTTTCTTTGTTTTGCAGGAGAAATAACAATTTGAGAGGAGGGAAGTATCTAGAGTTGTTGGAGTCTAGAATTCGATCAAAATCTATTTCACTACCGCCTCTTCTTATTAAATTTTAAGAATTTTTAGCAAAAGTTTGTTTTAACGCACCATTCTTATACATCATTGTATAGAAAAGTTTTAGACACATATATTACCATCCTAGCATGTAATATTTTAGTTTTAGCATCCAATTATTCTTAGGTTGTTTCTACTTTACGGAAGAGAGAATTGATATGTCTTTTATTTACATTATAATGAGTAGGTGTTTGTTATTTTCTAAAGGTTTAATTTTGTTATTGGTAATTATCAATACTTCTATTGCAAGAAAGGTGAAATCTTTTAGCAAAAAATAAAGGAAAAGAATAGGGATCTACAAGCAATCTGTCATAACTATAATAAATAAATAAATAAATAAATCTTTACAATGATAATTTTTTAAGTTGAAACGGAGGGAGTACAACTTTAGAAATTAACAGTTAGTTATGACGTTCAGAATTTAATAAAAAGAGCAAGATTAAAAAATGCAAGCTAATAGTGCAGCTTACAATATGATGAAAAAGTAATCCCATATCACCAGAAACCGAAAGTAAAAGTTCGCACATAACAAAAAAACTATAATTTTATTTGATAAATAAAGTATGACATTCATTTAATTTTTAATAAGGTCACATATTCTATTTAATGAAATTATGATGACCATTACTTTTGAAAAAATAAAATGTAATTAAGTCAGAGATAAATAATATAAGCAAATTAATTAAATTACATGGGAATTGCATTCATATGAATTGCTTGAAAAAATAAACAGGTTATAAAGATGAGAATTAAGGGTAGAAATCATTGACCGGTTTTCTTTTTGCATGTCATTAGATTATTGATCCCTTGAAATTGCACCTTATTAAAGTTATACCAAGTGTTTTTATGGCCTTTGGCACATTCTTCAGAAGATACTAGCTTTTTTGAAAAAGTAGCTATGTTTTTGACTAACTTAATAAAGTTTCTTCACTACATAAAAACTCACTTATCTACATCTTTATCTACTTAAATTTGATCTTTCTATAGAAATTGTTTGATTAGTATTTTATTGACAGTAACTCTTGGATGAGATGTAATTTAAGCATTTTTCCTCGATCTATATAGCAAAACAATGCAATTATAAAAATATCACCTTTGCAGCTTTAAACATCTATATTATTTTGCAAAATGAATTTGTATTTTTCACTATTACATTTTCTATTACTTATTACATGAATGTACTTCATAGAATGTATATCGTTTGATGAGTCGACACAAATTAACATGGGACACATGTGCAACGCACGTGCCCAAAACTAGTGTTATACATAAGTTGAAAAAGTGGACCAAACAAGGTATTAGTAATACACAGAGCTAATGTATGCATAAATTTTCTAATGCATCCTACCAAACGACCCTTAAGTATCTGCGAGCTGTTTGCAAAGGGAAGGAGGGAGTAGTCTCAAACATATGAGGGTAAAAATGTATTTTCACTATATATAAAATAGAAGGAAAGCTAGTATTTAAACACGTTTCTTATGGGGGACAAAAATTGAATACCACACCATTTGGGGGACACCCATGTAATTTCCTGCTCCATCACAACCTTCGGATTGGAAGTGAGGGGTGCTTACCATTCGAACAACTCTATCTCGTCCCTTTACTTGTTACATTTCATTTTTTTTTGAAAATTAAATCGTATAGACTTTGATCAATAATTATTCATCGTATTAATATTAAAAGGATGACAGTTTGTAGTATTTTTCAAATAGTTATAAATATTTAAATTTAAAATTTAAAATATTAAATTAATTTAATTCAATTTAGTTGAAAAAATAGATAAATTGACTTTCATAAAGTAAAACGTGACTTTCGAACAAAATTCATAATGAGTATGATGAGATAGATTTGTGAGTAATGGATACACTTCAGAAAAATAACATTAGAAAGGAAAATAAAGATATTCGCAATAAGGTGGGTGTGACCTTGGTGAACAAAATGAAGGAGGCCACGTTGAGATGATTTGGATATATAATACATAAATTGCTTCAATGAGGATAAAGGGGATGTGAAATGTCCGCAATTGTGGGTTTAAGAAAAGGTAGACGTCGGTTGAAGAAGTCTTTTGAAAAAGGAGATTAGTCAGTAATCAGTATATAAGGCATCTTCAACTTACCAACAAGACATGATATTAATACTAGATAGAAGGGTGTGGAGATCACATATTGAAGTAGAACATCAGTATGTAATTGAACGTTATCTTGCTTTAGCGCAAATAGACTTAATGATAGTTTGGAGTACGTACTGCTTCTCTTTTTTATATTAACAGTATTAGTATTATTTTCGTAGTTTCTTATTCTTTAATTTCGATGGAGTATTATTATCTTTAGTAATTTTTTATTAGCATCATAATTTTATTGTATTTTTTTTATTTTTTTTTCATTATCATTTTTTAAACCCACTAATAAACCCCTCTCCCCTTATCCTCTCACTCCCACCAACAATGCTCACTACAACAGCCACAACAATGTCCGCCTCCGCCACTCCCTTCCCGTCGACCTCCGTCTCTCTCGCCGCCGGCGAACTCTTCACGAATTCGGGTCGGGTCAACACCATCCTTCCGCCCACCTTCCACCGTCACTCCATCCCCAATTCAATCCGGGTCGGGTCGTTAAATCCGGGTCGAGTCAAGACCAATATCGTATGCAAAGCGAATCGGTCGGCGTACTCGCCATTGAATTCCGGGTCGAACTACGGAGGTGACCGACCGCCGACTGAGATGGCGCCGCTATTCCCCGGGTGTGATTATGAACATTGGCTTATAGTTATGGATAAGCCTGGTGGTGAAGGTGCTAGTAAACAGCAGATGATTGATTGTTACATTCAAACATTGGCTAAAGTTGTTGGAAGGTACTCCCTCCGTTCCTTTTTAGTTGTTTTTCGAGAGTTAATTTGACTAATTTTTAAAGCTACATTAGATTAGATTAATTCAAATTCGAAAAATGATATGAAAAGTACTGTAAGTTGTACTTTTTCTTTTTTTCAATATGCTTAGAAAATACTACTAAGATGTTGGTCAAAGTTTGTATCGTTTGACTCTAAAAAAGGAAACTATGACAAGTATGAAAGAATGGAGGGAGTAGTTTTTGCTTCTCTGATCTTCTTTTAAGCATTTAATTCGATGATTTGGTTGGTAGAAAGTTGGTAGGTAGTTGAGTGTTGTCTTGCTTATCCTTTGAGTGTTGTCTTGCTTATCCTTTCATAATAATCGTCGTAGTATTACTCTTGTAGTCTATTGTTATTTGATTTAGGTCACTGTTTAGAAGAATTAACCTAAATAGCCTAAAAATAGTTGGCAAATGTATAATATGTGTATGATCATGTATAATTTATATATACCGGCTAGAAAAAAAAAGTAAATCTGTGGGTCTGGCTTTTCATATAAAGATCCCTACTTTTTATTGTTTCTTGTACCTGGATTGTTGAATTCCTGGTCAAATTTCGGCGGTGACCGACCACCGATTGAGATGGCCCCGCTATTCCCCGGGTGTGATTATGATCATTGGCTTATAGTTATGGATAAGCCTGGTGGTGAAGGTGCTACTAAGCAGCAGATGATTGATTGTTACATTCAAACATTGGCTAAAGTCCGTGAGTCCGTTCCTTTTCAGTTGTTTTCCAAGAGTTAATTTGACTAATTTTTAAAGCCAAATTAGATTAGATTAATTCAATATTTAAAATTAAAATTTGGATATTCGAAAGATGATATGAAAAGTACTATAAGTTGTACTTTTTTTTTTGATAACCGTGGTGTCCGGGCCAGCTTGCCCGCACCTCGACTAACTCCACGAGATGCCTGCCACCTCCCACCAGCAACAGGTACCAGGTAACTCTGTCCACCAAGGCTATAACAAATGGGAAGAAATCACCTAGTGTTTGTCTCTGTTGGGAATAGAACCTGAGACCTCATGGTGCTCAACCCAATTTCATTGAACCACTAGGCCACACTCATGGGTGCATAAGTTGTACTTTTTCTTTTTCCAATATGATTAGAAAATACTACATGTTAAGATGTTGGTCAAAGTTTATGTGGTTTGACTCTAAAAAAAGGAAACTATGATTTGGTTTGTAGAAAGTTTGCAGGTGGTTGAGTGGTGTTTGGCTTATCCTTTCGTACAAATAGTCGTAGTATTACTCTTGTAGTCTATTGTTATTCCATATGTGTTACTTCTTAGAAGAATTAACCCAAATAGTCTAAAAATAGCCAGCAAATGTGTAATGCTCCCTCTGTCCTAAAATAAGTGTCACCTTAGGAATTTAAAACAAAAGTTAGTTTGTTTTTCCAACTATACCCTTATACTTCATCTTCTTAATAGTGTTCAATATTCAAGAGACATTCATTATATAGCCGGCAAATGTATAATACTCCCTCCGTCTTAAAATAAGTTCACCCCAGGAATTCAAGACAAAAATTAGTTTGTTTTTCCAACTAAATCCTTATAATCCGTCTTCCTAATAGTGTTCAATTTTCAAGAGGCATTCATTAAATAAGGATAATTTAGTAAACTACACATTGTACCTGCTGATTTCTTAATGGACATGATTTTACCTAAGGTGACACTTATTTAGGGACGGAGGGAGTATAAGTATAGTCCATGTATAATATATGTATGGTCATGTATAATGAGTGTATAATTTATATATACCAGCTAGAAGAAGTAAACAGTAAATTTGCCCGTCTATTCGTGTAAAGCTCCCTACTTCTTTATTGTTTCTTGTACCTCGATAATTGTCTTATTTTGTTGTAGTTAGTGATTCTTTTTAAGAATGTTTTGCCATGCTTTTGTTAGTTTTTTTAGCCATGGTTTCTTCACTCCAATTATTTATTTTTTTCAAACAACTTTGAAATACTTTTCCTTGAGCCGAGGGTCTATTGGAAACAATCTCTCTACCTTTCAAGGTAGAGGTGAAGTCTCCATACACACTACCACACTTGTGAGATTACATTGGGTTCTGTTGGCTCATTAACCTTGATATGATTTTTTTCCCTTTTTCAACCATTACTTTAATATTTTCTTCAGTCATTGTTAATATATGGAGTATATAAGTCAAATTAACATCTCAAACTCCATACTTAGTCAACGCCATTGCATTAAATGAATCAAATAGATTGTCCTCAGGGCTTCGGCTGTAAGAGCTTAGCTTGTGATGTGTTAGGTAAGGTGCACGTTATGGGTTCGAACCTTGTGGCACTGTGGACAAAGTTTTGGAGAAGGGTAGAAGGAGAAACATATTATCCACCAAATTTTGAACTGTGCGCAATTGACCTTTGGGAATTTCTCGGTTATAAGGAGAGGCTCATTATCCTCTCTTTCTCCCAGCACAATGCTCACTTCAACAACTACAATAATGGCCGGCCCAGCCCCTTCCTTCTCGTCAACCTCGTATGTCTTGCCGCCGGCAACCTTCGCTTATCAATCCCTATGTTGCTCGGACTCTTCAAAGAAGTCAACGGGTGTGTGTCGGATTCTCCAAAAGTAGTATATTTTTGGAGAATCTGACATGGGTGCGGCATCGAAAGTGAAGAATCCATGCAACTTAAATCAATCCCACTACCCAAACCAACGAATCTCGCCGGCCATCCATCCACCTTTCGCTGTCAGCCTATTAACACCATCGTTTGCAAAGTTAACCGCTCCGCATACTCGCCACTCAATTTTGGGTTGAACTACGGCGGCGACCGACCACCGACTGAGATGATTCCGCTTTTCCTTGGGTGTGATTATGAACATTAGCTTATTATTATGGATAAACCTGGTGGTAAAGGTGATACTAAACTACAAATGATTGATTGTTACATACAAACATTGGCTAAAGTTGTTGGAAGGTAGTTTTTTGCTTCTCTAACCTTCTTTCAAGCATTTAATTCCATAATTTTGTTGCTCGAAAGTTAGTCGGTAGTCGAATGTTGTCTCGCTTATCCTTTCATACTAAGAATGGTCGCTTATACTTTCATGCTAATAATTGTAATATACTCTTGTAGTCTATTGTTATTCGATTTGTGTTACCTTCTAGAAGAATCAATTTAATAGCCTAAAAATAGCCGGCAAATGTATAATACTCCCTTCGTCCTAAAATAATTGTCACCTCAGGGATTTAAGAAAAAAGTTAGTTTGTTTTTCCAACTATACCCTTATTCTATATCTTCTTAATTGTGTTTAATTTTCAAGAGACACTCAGTAAATAGTGTTAGTTTAGTAAACTACACATTGTATTTATTGATTTCTTAATGGACGTGATTTTGCCTTAGGTGATATATATTTTGGGACGGAGGGAGTATATGTATAATTCATGTATAATATATGTATGATCATGTATAATGAGTGTATAATTTATATATACTGGCTAGAAAAAGTAAACAGTAAATCTGCCCGGCTATTTTTGTAAAGATCCCTACTTTTTTGTTGTTTCTTGTACCCCGGCCCCGGTTATTGTCTTATTTTGTTGTAGTTATTGTTCCTTTAAAAACGTTCTGTCATGCTTTCGTTAGTTTTTTATGCCACGGCTTCTTCACTTCCGTTATTTTTTTTTTTCAAACTGTTTGAAATGCTTTTCCTTGAGTCGAAAGTCTATTGGAAACAACCACTATATCTCCCAAGGGAGGGATAAGGTCTTCGTATACACTACCTTCTCGAGACCCCACTTGTAAGATTACACTGGTATGTTGTAATTTTGTTGGGTCATTAACTTTGATGTGGTTTTTTTTTTCTTTTTCAACCATTGCTTTAATATTTTATTCAATCGTTGTTAATATATGGAGTATAGAAGTCAAATTAACGTCTCAAACTCCGTATTTAGTCAACACCATCACATTAAATGAAACAAAAAGATTACCCTCAGGGCTTCAGTGGTAAGACCTTAGCTTGTGATGTGTGAGGTAAGACACACGTTATGGGTTCGAACCTCGTGGCATTGTGGACAAAAGTCTGGTATTTAAGCGGAGATGGGTAGGAGAGGCTAAATATCCAACAAATTTCGAACCTTGTGCAATTGGTGGGGATTTATCGGTTATACAGAAAGAAGTGGAGAAGGGTAGATGCATAGGTCCATTATCCATCGAGTTTTGAAATGCACGCCATTTGGCCATCTTCGGTTATACAGAAAAAATGAAACAGATAGATTAGTTTTGTAGTGATACTCTGCAGCTATTGATTTGTAATCTTGGATTCACACTATGGTATCCCTCTACTTAGCTGTTCTTTCTCTGGAAAAAGAGAAGTGCTTTTTTCTGGATATTGCAATTCCTAATCTACCAGTTCTCCTCTAATTTGGTTAAATAGTGAAGAAGAGGCCAAGAAGAAGATATACAATGTTTCCTGCGAAAGATACTTTGGTTTTGGATGTGAGATTGATGAGGAGACATCGAATAAGCTTGAAGGTTAGTGTGTGGATCAATTTATTGATTCCATAAGCGAGAGTAATTATGCTAGTCACCATGTTTCTTAAAGACAGTGTTCTTTGATATCTGTACAGGTTTGCCTGGTGTTCTCTTTGTCCTTCCAGATTCGTATGTCGATCCAGAGAACAAGGATTATGGAGGTACATCTTTTCCCTCTGCTGACATTCCTGTTTTAGGAAGCAAAACAGAAGCTTTTTCTTTGTACTTATATCTGGTCTTTATACCTTAGTGGTAAATCCTACATGGCTAGATGATGTTCCCTTTACCTGCATGCTATCATGGATCCAAAACTAGTCTTGATTGAGTTACTATTAGATTAACAATTTTTTGTCATTATTTATGCTATTCCAATGGTTCACAATGCGTCTCCAAGCTGTAATTCTTATATTCTTTTCTTTTTTGGATAATGCTAGTGTCCGGACCATTGCGTGCTCTTTGACTATTCTAACGATTACCTGCTACTCCCACTAGCATAGGTACCGGGTAACTCTGTCTATCAAGACTTAAGCAGTTAGGAATATATCTAGTGTCTTTCGTCTTTGTTGGGATTTAGACCTTGGTTTCCAAGTGGAATTCACTGGATTCTCTTTGAAATCATTGATTACTTGGCCGGTGATAATAGTAGGCTGCTTACTGATGATGTACTGTGGTTCCGCAAGTAAAACCACGCAGAAGCGTTAGATTTCCTCATCATATAGGAGAAGAAACCCCTCACTATTTGAGTACTTGTGTTTAATTGTTTCTCCAGTGTATAATCCTTTTGAGAACCATCATGGCGATATACCTTTAGTAGGATGGAACTACTGCAGGGTTTAGTCGGTGTTTTGTGACAATATTAGGAAGGAAGTATTTGAACCACTTTGATCCAATTGGCTTCCCCCACTCCTAATCCTACATATGTGCATCTCTGGCTTCCTTGGTTACACTTACAGTCACTCAACTGTCAACAATATCTTTATTGGCCTTTAGAAAGAAAACACTTGCAATTCATTCGTTTGTCTTCCCTCATTTTCAGTCCTTGCAATTTTGTCATAAGATTGATGATCTATAAACAGATAAATACTAGGTGATTTCTTCTCATCTGTTCTAGCCTTGGTGGGTAGAGTTACCTAGTACCTGCTGTTGGTGGGAGGTGGCAGGTATCCCGTGGAATTAGTCGAGGTGCGTGCAAGCTGGCCCGGACACCACGGTTATAAAAAAAAAAACGTTTTTTTGGCATTATGTTAGCAATCATGGTTTCCTGGCTATATCTCCTCGTAGCATTTTTGTGTTTAGGAGATCCTTTTGCTTATGATTAATCAATCAACAACGTCTCAATCATTTTTTCCTGTGATAGGAAGTAAAATAAACATCAGCTTCTCATACTTTATGCTCAAATAGTGGTAGCACATTTGGTTCTTTTCTCGAGTATTTTGGCGTATGGCCCGGCAATTAAGAGGTACTAGACTTGGATAATATTAACATGTTCCGAGATCCCTAACCATCTTCTCTAATCTGATGAATGCCAGCTGAGCTATTTGTGAATGGGGAGATAGTTCAAAGATCACCTGAAAGACAAAGGAGAGTGGAGCCAGTGCCCCAGAGAGCTCAAGACAGACCCAGATATAATGACCGAACACGTTACACGAGGCGCCGTGAGAACACGCGGTGAAGACTGACTTCAGTGTGATTGTACTACTACACCAATTATGCCTCAATCCCAAGCCAGTTGGGGCTCTACGCGAAGATCTTGCTCAGAAAAGAGAATGTATTGGTTGTTCTGTTTATTATTGGTCTGAGCTAATGGAACATTTGATGATTTTAGTTGGAACTCTTTAAACAATTAGGCACTTGATAGTCATGCAAGTTCATTCATCTGTAAAGTTATTAGTCTTCTCTCTTTGTATTCTGATTTAGTTATTAGTCTTTTTTGTTTTGCATTCCAAACCATGTCTACAAAATGCCAGTACCATGCAGTCGCTTCAAAGCCAACGTCATGCTCTTTGGTCGGATGGCACGCCACATGTGATCGAGAAGATAGTACTTATAATTGCATGAAAATCACGAATATCAATTGCTAATAAAAAGATGGAACGATAATATTATCCAAAATAGTGAAGGATGCTTCATAATATTTCATTCTTTGAGGTAATCTAATTTGTTAGCAAAAGTCAATTCTGTTTGTATACCAAGCGAAATTGTCAAAATGAGCGCAAGTTGATCTAGACACCATTGCTACAAGAAAAAAAATGGCTGCTATATACTAATGGTCCCTCGTTCATGAGTAGAATTTGTGTTGGTGAGAGGTAACATGTACCAAATAAGTGAAGTGCATGCAAATTGAATCGAACACCACTGTTAAAAAAAGTTAGTTGCACTAACTGATTCTGCAAGCACAACACTGAAACATGTTGCCTTGATGACTTTATGTATCATAAACATGTGAGTTTCAGGACTACCTGTACATTCCAAAGGCAAGAAAATTTTGTATAATGCCATGTACTGGAGAAAGTCGATAAGAGCCTAAAGTTTGATCTCTATCTTCCTCCTCTCTTATCAGATTTATAAAAGAATAAACTTCCTCTCTCAAACAAAATCTCTGTTCTGAATCATTTGGAAGCACCCGGGACTTGAGTGTCAGAAACATGCTCAAGAAATATAAGCAACACCGCTTATCTTTCCCTCGTGTCATTAAACGACAAGATCTTAGCTCGAAGGATGAAAACATGATAGTTAGAGCAAGGTTATAACTTGAGCGATCTGTTCAAACGTATGTACAAACAGGAAGTCATCTGAAGGGTTCAATAGGCTCAGTCTCTTTCAGTGACCAAGCTGCTTGAAAGCACTCAGCTGCTTCCGTTGCTGAACCTTCCTCTTTGCAAAGCAGGCCAAGATTATGCCATGCAGAAGCATTCATCCGATCAAGTCGCAGTGCTCCTCTCAGGTAAGTTCTAACAGTTGCAGGAGAATGGTTGCCTATCTGCCTAAGTACCACCGCGGTTGATATTAGACTTGGCACATGGTCCGGATCAACAGCAAGAGCATTTGTGTAATCAGTTAGTGCAGCTTTGTATAGGCCCTTTGACTGATGAAGCAAGCCTGCATATATATTCCATTATCAAAAAGGCGAGCTATTTGACACACAGAGCTACACATAAAGTTAGAAGAAGCATGTTCATCATGCTACAACATAGAGTACAACAACATACCCAGTGTAGTCCCACAAACTTGGGTCCGAGAGGGTAGAGACTACACAGACCTTACCCCTACCTCAGAGGTAGAGAGGTTGTTTCCGCTGGAACCTCGGCTCAAGAAAAACCGCACAAGCAGTCCAGAAAGAGAATAAACGAAAGTGAAAGCATAACAAAGCATTTTGAACAGTAACACGACAAAATAATAAGATAATCGAAGTACAAGAAACATCAGATAGTAACAGAAATCGAAGGACAAGAAACTACAAGAACAATACTATGACTACTCAGATAGCAAGACAACACACTGCTACCTACTAACCTCCTGCCCTAATTCGGGTCCTCCACAACCTCCTATCTAAGGTCATGTCCTCGGTGAGCTGAAACTGCGTCATGTCTTGTCTAGAAACATTATAGAAGTTTTGAGTACATGGTAGTAACTAGAATTGGAAGTATTTTAACCTTCTAGATACTAAAGGAGGGAGTAGGTACACTATAAAGCCAATAGCTGAATGTGATCACTATATAAACAAAACCTTGTAACTTCAAAGATGACTCCTGATGTCTGAAGCCAGAACTAATTGCGTAGAAGAAATTGGTGGAAAAGAATTAGGTTCATCCACCAACACCCATCTATGCACAACCAGGGGTGACTTGTGACAAGGAAGAAACTAATCGACATTCTACTCACAATTCCTCCAAGGAATCAGATATCTGGTGTAGATTATCTGATAGTAACAACGAAAAACCGAGCATAGCTAATTGACTCCATATTGAATACAAACTGTAATAACCTTTTATCTTGCTTTCTCATGAATATTAAAACAGTAAAATGTAGCATCTGAGATACATGAACATGTTAGGATAGTAAGCACTAAGCAATGCATGAGGAGATAATGAGTGAAATATATCTACCAGCAATGTACAATCTAGAAGCGGAATAACAACTGATGGCCTCGGATTTCGAAAGACAGATCTCTGCATCTGGCCAATGAGATGATTTAATGTAGATAGAAGCAAGATCATGCCAGGTTTCCAGCTCCATAGTTCTATTGTAGTCTCTTTCCTTCTGTTACAAAAATGAACATCAAACATCATGTCTTCGTTCTTCTCCAAAATAAAATAAGATAATAATAATAATTTCATGAGGGGGTAGAAAAGGGAAGAACACAAGACAACAGAAAGAGATTTGTAAGAAAGAAGGTTAGTTGAGTCGAAGTTGCAAGCCTTGGTTGCACATTAAAAAACAAAAGTTTTAGGCATGTTTGGCTTTTCAGGTTGCATGGTTTCTTTCTCAACAATCTATTTGCACACCTCATTGTCAATAAATTATAAAGAGTATATAGATGATCCAATATCTATTATAGACATCCTAGGGTCCTTATGAGAATTTTTTTTTTTTAAAAGAAATCCATAATGGTGGATGAAATAACCTGCAAGCAAGAGCTAATCAATCGAATGTTCACGTTAATGTACCAACTTCAATGAAACTTAAAACAAAATTTTTACCTTGAAACAACTCTATTCTAGGGTAAGAATCTAAGTGACTTGACATAATTTCCACCTACCACCAATACTCTACGCAACTAAAGAGTTAATTTGAATCCTTCCATATAATGAAAACTTGTCAGCGACATGGGGAGAATATAGCCAACATATAGAAAATGCCTCTACCTGTAAAAGTACGCAAAGAAAGAACAAAGCCAACCTACCCCAAATCTTCCTCCCCCCAACCCCCAAACAGTGAATGTTTCATTTGAACCATACTGAAAAGGTACTGTCAGACAGTTAGGCAATTCATAACAATGACAATCAACAGACTTCTCTGGCTTCAATAGAAAAGGTTATGCCTTTGACCTACCCCTACTCCCAGATTCAAAATGTTTTCAACAACAACAACATACCCAGTATATTCCCACAAAGTGGGGTCTGGGGAAGGTAAGTGTACACAATCCATACCACTACCTCAGAGGTGAGATAGAGAGGCTGTTTCCGATAGACCCCCGGCTCAAGACAAAAACAATCTAGGAAAGAAATAGTAAAGGAACAAGAAACAATAGGTCTTAACACACCAAATAATAACATAAACAAGACTATCACCAAGTAATACGACAAACGATAACACACTCTGAAACAAGACTAACACTATGACTACTAGCACGGATAACAAAACAAAGACCACCTACCTACACTACAAGTAAGGACACACTCCTTCCTACTAACCTTCTACCCTAATTCGCCTCCTCCACATCTTTAAAATGTTTTCAAGAACAAAATTAGTTCAATCTTGAATTCATCTCAAGGAAACATGTTCTCGGAAGCTACAAGGCATGTATATATGTTCAGCCACAGATCGATTCTCTGGAATAAATCCATTGCATATATCCAAAATCTTCCCCTAAATCATGGAGCCTTGGAAACTCATCTATTTCTATATCCACTATAACGGACTATTTATCCCTGAATTAAGGTTAACTCTATAGCATTTCAATAGACAGATTTGTTATTAACCGATACCATCCTGGACTCATTTCTAGCTTGACAGCTGCCTCGTCAACAAATGCTCCTTAAGAAGCAGCTCGAATTCTACTTAAATCTGACATAGATATTATAGTTATTTCATTTGCAACCCTGCTATGGGCTTTTCAATCATCCAACATGGAGGATATGATGCATTCTAGAAAATAGTTCATTCACCTCATAAGGGCAATTGACTTACCTTGAGATTTCCCTCCACTCCAAAGCTTTTTCTCTGGACCTGAAGAACAGCAAGAAGCTGACCATATGTTTCTATAGCATTTTTCACTTGGCCTTGTGCAATTTGGAGCTTAGCTTTGGTTCTCAACAATTCTACCTGATCCCACTTTCCGCTCTGATCTATAGCTGCATCAATGATAGTTTCAGCTTCTTGAAACTGTTTTTGAGCTGATAACACCCGAGCCAACAGCATCCACGCCTTCAGAGTAGAGCCACCTTCTAATTCAAGAAGGAACCTTGCATAATGAAGTGCAGTATCCAACTTCCTTTGCTCCGCATTTTCTACACAAAGATGGTAAATGACATTGGAGTCATTCATCTTCGTCAATCTCCCAGCAGATTCCAAGGATTGAAGTGCCTCTGATTGCATCCTCACCCTCTCAGTATCTGTCATCACCACTCTAGATAGTGCTGAAAGTGAAAGACCTAAGACATAGTTTGCAACACCCATCAGCTGAACGCATCTACCTTGCAAGCTTTCAATAGCTCTGCGAGCAAAATTTACGCCATCTCCTGCACATTCTAAGCTTTCAGCACAGATTCTTGAAGCCAGTAACAGACCTGGAACACAAGTAGGATCCTCGGCACTACTCAATAGTTTCCGCAACAAGTTCAGGGCGGTGATGTTATCTCCTTCTCCGTAATAACAGAGAGCTAAGATATGATGCCTTTCACACATATCTATATTCCTAGGAAGTAACTCTTCTACTTGGTTAGCCAGAGCCCTTAGGTCGCCTGAGATAGATACTGCATATGAGAGATGGTCAAAAATCGAAGGATCCCACCCTATAATTTGTAGAGTAACCTTTCTCAATAAAATCATCAAGAGAAGAATGGCCTCTTCAATACTGGTTCTGGGAACAAATGAACTGTCCCTTTGGAATCTGAGACTAGGGGGATTGTATTCATTTCCGCTGTATAGAAGAAAAATCGCAAACTCCTTTTGAATGTTTGCATTAGTTTGGACATCAAGATTCCACTGACAAAGAAGAGCTCGACGGTATGACATAATTGCTTCCTTCGGAGCATCTGCAAGTATCCATAATTGTGGAAGCAGCTCAACAGCATTGCTGAGAGTCTCCTCCAATTTACAATCAGCACCAAAGTTTTCAGGCAAGCCTTCTGGTAATGAAGATTCAACCATGTCCAGAATAACAGTGCATGATTGAGCAGCTTCTGCAAAAATATTTGGAGAATGCATCAGATAAAGATGTCAAAAACTTGCACTTTCTGAGCTTTCGGGTTCATGTAATTCTTTATCATGTTTTGTACACAATCACATATAGACATGGCATAGTAAAAATGTACAAAAGCTGCCTCAGGAAAGATGTGTGCTAGTAAGGTTGCTCAGAAGCAAGGAACACTAGTCTCATACTACCCCACAAGTCAGATATCTGACAAAAAAGCCAAATATTGAATTTAACCATATCATTTCGGAGAAATTAAAACGTCCCATGGAAGACCCCGAGGATGGATACCGTAATGTAAGAGAGCAAGTGCAAATTTTAACAGAGTTTTCCAGAACTCCTAAATATAAAAATGTTTGCAAAGGCATTACAACTACTACTACATCTCAATGCCAGGCTTGTCGGGTTCGGTTATATGAATTGTCATAATTCATTTTCCTCTAATTGTGTAAGAAATAATGTTCATTACAAAAAGTGAACTGAAACTGCCATGAATATAGTCTAACCTTTACACCTCCCAAGAGCCTGCAATGATTTTGCTTTAAGAAAGACTGCTTCCAGGAGCAAACTCACAGCATGTATGGACATTGGTGGTGTATCATACTTCTGCGAACGTCTCTTTTGAGTTCGAGCTCTTTTGGCAAGGGTGACTTTCATTTTAGTAGTCACTGAGGTAATATCTATCCCTTCGAACACATGTAGAGCAGCCTCTATGTTTCCCTTTTGGTACTCATATCTTCCAAGCAATGCCCTTGCTTCCTATAAGTAGATATAGTTTAACTGTCAGATGAATAATTCTAATACATACCAATTCTAATACATGGCAATGTATCTTTTTGATTGGTACCTCATAATTCAAAGCACCATTCTCTCGCAAAGATGACTCAGCTTCTTCAATATTGCCATTATCTAGATTTTGTTCAGCTTCTCCGGCTCTTGATGATTGGACACTTGCTGTGTAATCCTTAGTTGCAAGGGAGTCAGGGGATGGAACCACGTCATCTATCTGTAATTGCTCGCCCGAGCAGAAGCACTTCATCATCTTCCTCAACTTCAAACTTGTCCGTGCCTTCCCGGGCTTGTTGACCCAAATATCATTCTCCATATTGTACGAACTCGCTCACGATGCTTTAACAGAAAGCAAAACCAACAACAATGAATTTAACTCGTTTGCCAAAAGATCACTGGAACTTTAAGTGCTCTTGAATTATGATAATTAATATAATTCAAAATCATGGATAATCAATCTAAAAGGATAACAGAATTCACGTCAAGTTCATCATAATTTAAAAACTCCACATGTTTATTAGTAGATTGTAGTCTAGCGTCAAAATTTCTGTTGAAACCCAGAATTAGTTCTGAACAACCCTTCATAAGAACCCCTCATTCCACCCCATCCAAAAAAACAAAGAAGCTTTAGGCCAAAATGGTTCAAAAACTTAAAACCCGAAAATGGCACACAATTCTAAAATAGTTCTAAAGAGAGCCCCTATTCATACTCCTTCCTGTCCCTTAATGCTCCTAATAATCGATAAGATCACAGTTCTACATTAAATTACAAGCAAGGAAATAAAACAAAGAAAAAGATAGCTTTTCAACATCCAATACATTAACTAGTTGAGCCATTGCCCAATTCATGTAATTGAACTCCAAACAACACAATAATGATGAAAGTTAAAGGAACACATAACTAAGAAGATTCAACAAGAACCAACTATTACATGATAATAAGAAGCCTAAAGATATTCATCATATACTAACTAACAATGTACAAGTAAAGAAAGAAGGGGTTAAGGAATCTTACTTTTCACTATTTGAAGAATAATGGAAACAGTGGTGAACAGTTCCCATATTTTTATTTGCAAAATCAGAATTCCTTTCTCTGTTCAATCAATAATCCAAAAATAAAAAAGAGCTTCAATAAAACCCCTACTCCTTCTCTTACTTTCTTCTTTTTTTCACCTCCTTTTAGGCAACTTTATCTCAACTTTACAAAATTCACTGAGTCCCTGAAGTAAATGGTTTCTGTGGATTCTCTAATCAATCAAGAATCCAACAAAACATCAAACCAAACACACCCCTTGTCTCACTTTCTTCGTTCTTAATACTAAAATCTCAACTTTGATCAACCAAGAATCCAACAAAACATCAAATTAAACACACTCTTTTTCTTGCTAACAGTAAAAGTCTCAACATAGGTAATATGGGTCTTTGTGAGAACTCAATGATCAACCAAAAATCCAACAAAACATCAAACAGAAAATTCCCTTTTCTCAATGATCAACCAAGAAGTCAACAAAATATCAAACCAAACACACCACTTTTTCTCACTTTCTTCTCTTTCTTCCTTCTTAATACTAAAAATCTCAACTTTGATCAACCAAAAATCCAACAAAATATCAAACCAAACACACCCTTATCCTCACTTTCTTTTCTCTTTTTTTCCTTAAATAGTAAAAATTGTCAACTTTGGTAATATGGGTCATCAAGAATCCAACAAAGCATCAAACAGCAATTTCCCTTTTCTCAATGATCAACCAAGAATCCAACAAAACATTAAACCTTGATCAACCAAGAATCCAAAAAAACACATCAAACAGCAAATTTCTCAAACTCTATAACTCACAAAATCTCTAAATTCAATTATTTGGGTTCTCAATCAATCAAGAATCCCAAAAAATAATTGTTTGAGAACTCAATGATCAACCAAGAATCCAACAAAACATCAAATAGCAAATTCCCTTTTTCTCACTTTCTTCCTTCTTAATTCTAAAAATGTCAACTTTGATCAACCAAAAATCCAACAAAACATCAAACCAAACACACCCCTTTTCTCACTTTCTTCTCTCTTTTTTCCTTCTTAATAGTAAAATTCTCAACTTTGATCAACCAAGAATCCAACAAAACATCAATGATCAAACCAAACACACCCTTTTTTCTCACTTTCTTCTCTTTTTCTCTTCCTAATACTTAAAAGTAGTCAACTTTGATCAACCAAGAATTCAACAAAACATCAAACTAAAACACACCCTTTTTCTCTTTTTTTTTTTTCTTCCCTTCTTAATAGTAAAATTCACAACTTTTGGTAATATGGTCACCAAGAATCCAACAAAATATCAAACAAAAAATTCCCTTTTTCTCTCACCTTTTCTCCTTCTCTTCTTTCTATGAATTCAATGGTTTGAGTTCTCAATCAATCAAGAATCCAACAAAACATCAAATCAAACACACCCTTTTTCTCACTTTTGTTAAATGAATCAATCAAGAATCCCAAAAAATATCCAAAAAAATCTTCCAAAATTTGTTAATTTAAATAGTGATTTGGGCATTATGAGGGGATACCTTAAATGGGTTTTGCGTGGAATCCACCGAAAATTCTGGAAAATGCATGAAATCGTCAAGGCCAAGATTTTGTTATTTTACTATAAGGAAAAAGGAATAAAATGGAATAAAGCAAAAAGTAGAGGGTGGATTTTGGAAAAGAAAACTTATAAGTGGGACCAATATGTAATTTAATAAACTTTCTAAAAGGTTACGCTTTTGCCACCTGTAAATATGATTTTTTTAAATTTTCATGCAGTTATTTTGTACGTAAAAAAACAGTACTTTTTCTTTTTTCATAATTTCAAGAAGTAACTGAATTTTTTCTGTCTTTAAAAAAGGTAACTGAAAATTTTGGAGTTGTATTTTGTCTTTTACTCCCTCCGTTCCTTTTTTACTTGTCACTATTTTTTTTTAGAGTCAAATAATATGAACTTTGATTAATATTTTAAGATATATTGTTTTCATCATATTTTAAGATGTCTTTTTTTTCTTTACTTTTTTTTTTATAAATTTTTTAGAAAGCAATAATGAATAAAAATTTACCATGTTTTTTTCGTGCCGATGATTGTCTCAAATTACTTCAATTGTGTAAGTCGTTTGTTTCAACGGTGAAACGAGTAAAACTAATAAGAAAGAACAACAACAACAACATACCCAGTATAATCCCACCAGGTGGGGTCTGGAAACTAATGAGGAAGAAGACGCGGTGAAATAGATATTTCCTATTTTTGGTAAGTCAAGTAAGAATCCTAAACAAACTCATATAATTAATTTAGAGTCCAAGTTACCTTATAATGCTCTTTTTATTAATATTATTTAAATATTAATAATACTCTCCTAGATATTACTTAACTGGTTAAGTATGTGTTTTGATTTGGAATAAATTAATAAAGTTTTGTTTATATGACAGTTGACTAGTTATTTTAAATACATTTTTCCCCCTATAGTAATTGTTAGAGTTATTTTCTCTTACTATATAAGAGAAAGTTGAGGCAGCTCTCGATCGACATGCCTGCTTCAACTACTTCAATCGTGATTTTTTTATATCATCCCTGATCTCTAATTAATTATTATAAGTTAACTAAGTATTATAAAATTAATAATATTTAATTAAAAAAGGTAAAATAGACACAAAATAATAAATTAACTCTTGATGTTTTAAATGAACTTGACATCTTATATGGGGCCCATTTAATTTTTTTTCTAGAAGTAACTTTTATGTAATTTTAATATATCACTTCTAATTAGTTATTATAAGTCATTTAAATATTAGAAAATAAATAATATTTAATTATAAAGATAAAATAGATACAAAATGATAAATTAAAAATGGACAGATAAAGTACTTTTCAATAGTAATAGCTGTGTCAAAAAGAGAGTATTCTTTTAAAATATAATAGAAAATTTTCAAAAAAAAAGACTTTTAATGAGCTGATGACAAGTCTGTTTCAGCTACTTCAACCGTGATTTTATTATATCACCCCTAATTAATTACTATAAAGTCATGTAAGTATTAAAAAAATAATAATATTTAATAAAAAAAAGGTAAAATAGACACAAAATGATAAATTAACTCTTGATATTTTAAATTAACTTGACGTATTATATGGGGCTAACTTAAAAAAATTTCACAAGTATTTTTTTATAGTAATTTTACTATACCACTTCTAATTAGTTATTATAAGTCATTTAAGTATTAGACAATAAATAATATTTTATTTAATAGCAAGGATAAAATAGATACAAAATTATAAATTAAAAATGAACAGATGAAGTACTTTTCAATAGTAAAATTTGTGAATATTTCAAACGTGACGGAAATTATTGTTAAAAAAGGGATTATGTAAAATCTTTTAAAACTAAATTTTTTTTTTTTTTAAAAAACTGATATTCTTTTTTGGACAAATTTAAAACGAAAGTAGGACACATAAATTGATAAAAATAAAGTATAAATATTGGACCCGTGCTTAGCACAGGCGCCATGCCACTAGTTCTTACTATAAAATTCAGTGTTATAAATTAATAAAGTTTTACATATTTTTATTTTTTTATTTTTTTATTTTTTTATTTTTTTTTGATAATCGAGAATCCCCGAGGGCTAGTGGCGCATAGTTCTAAATTCACCAGAGCTTATGCAAATGTATAAAATGAAACCTTTAGAAGTTTGTTGTCTTAAGCCTTTCAATGATCGTTTGGCTATTCGAATCTGGGCTAGATTGTAACAGTCCAATCCACTAATGATATTGTTCACCGAAACGACTTTAAAACACGTTATTAGGGTCTAAGACTTGTTTTTTCTTTTACATTTAACACCGATTTCTCCTTTATTTTGGCGATGTGAGATTCGCCAAGGGTGTCACAAACACTCTCCATTAACGACCCAATGTCCTCGTTGATATTTTTTCGACCATCATCTCAAATATGTAAGATTTGCCACTCGCAGTACGGTTTTAAACGCGTCGCTAGAGTCAAGAACTTCTTTTTATTATATATATCCATCATCTCTCTCCTGTGTTTTGCGTAGGGTATCACATAAATAATTACACTTTTCTGTCAAGATAAGTATATACTATTAGTTTTTTAGCGTGTCCTAAGAACACATTTGTGTATTCTAAATTTGTGATGAAGTGAGTGAACTTATCTCTGGTCATGGATGAATAAGTTTCCATCCAAGAACTCTTATATTCTAATTGAAAACAAAAACTGTTGTTGTTAATAGCTTTTTCTTCATCAGCGTACGCAAAATTTTTAGTAAGCAGCGTCAACATTTGAAGAAGTGAACAAATTAATAAATCAATTTTTTTTTAACAATAGCAGTGACATTTTTATGTATGTTTGTACTATGTCACACCCATTGTACTCAGAAGGGGCAAAAGTAGGCTTTTAATTAGCATATGGGATCATCAGAACCTAGTAGTTTTGTCCCCTATCCCTTATATACGTCAAGAAATTTATTACATGCACAAAAGTTAAATTCAGAATCAGTAACTAACACTTGATATCGTTGTCCTTGAATTCAAACTCATAAAGTTCAAATCCTAAATCCAGTTCATTGATGTCTCTAGCACTGTCTTTGAGATCTTCTATCTCAAATATATGCCCTTCGTTGACCTATCGACTCGTACAAGTTGCAAATCACACAAGCAATTAGGAAACTAGGAAATGAATCTACTTGATGAATATGGTATCAAAAAGTTAGTTTGTACACATTCTACAATACATATTCTACAAATTGTGAATGAAAACTTTTGTGTGGTCTCAAAGCTAGTTACTAACACTTGAGATCGTTGTCCTAGAAGTCAAACTCATAAAGTTCAAATCCTGAATCCAGCTCATATATAGATGTCTCTAGCGTTATCTTCTATCTCAAATATATGCCCTTCGTTGACCTATTGACTCATATAAGTTGCAAAGCACACAAACAACTAGGAAACTAGGAAATGAATCTACTTGATGAACATGGTATCAAAAAGTTAGTTTGTACACACATTCTACAATACATATTCTACAAATTGTGAATGAAAACTTTTGTATGGTCTTAGAGTGATCAGTTCCTAACACTTGAGATCGTTGTCCTAGAAGTCAAACTCATAAAGTTCAAATCCTGAATCCAACTCATATATAGATGTCTCTAGTGTTATCTTCTATCTCAAATATATGCCCTTCGTTGACCTATCAACTCATACAAGTTGCAAAGCACACAAGCAACTAGGAAACTAGGAAATGAATCTACTTGACGAACATGGTATCAAAAAGTTAGTTTGTACACACATTCTACAATACATATTTTACAAATTGTGAATGATAACTTTTGTGTGGTCTCAGAGTTAGTTACTAACACTTGAGATCGTTGTTCTAGAATTCAAACTCATAAAGTTCAAATCCTGAATCCAACTCATATATAGATGTCTCTAGCGTTATCTTCTATCTCAAATATATGTCCTTCGTTAACCTATCAGCTCATAGAAGTTACAAGACACAACAAAAAAGACTAGGAAAATGGGAAATGAATCTACATGATGAACATGGTATCAAAAAGTTAAATTGTACACACCTTCTACAATACATATTCTACAAATTGTGAATGAAAAAACTTTTGTGTGGTCTCACAATAGTTGTGACATTACATTCTTGTTTGTTTGTTTTTTCACTCCTCTTGTTTTTCTTTACAAATTCCACTACTCTCACTTTCTTGTCCAGGGCCTGATTCTGTAGTTTGTGTTGTACTAGAAGAAGTGCCTTTGGATCTTGATGATCGAATCGAGCCACCATCCTCCTTAGACTTCTTTCGTCTTGATTTTTTAGGGATATCGGAGTTGTTTTTGCTCGAGGATTCACTCGATTTTTGTCCATCGGATGTGTCCTTGTGATGGTGTCGCCGCGAACTCCTGGATTTCGTACCAGGCTCTTTGTTTGTAGAGTTCTCATTGCTGCCATTTTCTGTTGTGGAATGTCTCCTGGATGTTCTTGGCTTCTCTGGTTTTTCTTTGGTTGGTGAAGAATTTGCATTTCTTGACCTTCTGTTTGAATCTGCAATTTCCATGACACACAACATTGATCCTCTCGGAGTAATAGGCGAATCTAAGATTTAAAGTTTCGAGTTGGTGTACAACTATATGAGATATATCTTTTCTATATACATATTTTTTGCTCTTTACATATATATGATTCGAGCCGAGTAGTAACCACATTTTTGATAATCGAGAGATCCTCGAGGACCACTAGCACATGGTTTAGAACTGGGTGGATAATGAGTCTGTCCCTCTATCCTTCTCCGCTTAGTAACAGGTTTTTGTTTGCCGCAAGGTTCAAACACATCACAATTTGCGCTCTTATAACCACTTTCTGGCCCAATTAATTCAGATTCGCGTCAGAAAGTCATTTTAGGAGATAAAGAGCACCCTACCGAAGGCGACTTTATATCCAAAGATCGAACCCGAGGTTTTTGAGTTATAAGAAATAAAAAAAGAAAAAGTAACACACCTTCAGAAATCCATTTAATATCAGGAGTCTCTTTAAGTTCTCCAGGAGAAAGAACCATTGGTGCTGATTGAAATGCTCCTGGTGATTTATATTCTTTCATCTGCAAACAAACAAACAAAAAAAATTAAAACAAAAAAAAAATTGTGATTACACAACAAGAAAATCGGGTCTATTCATTAAAAAGAATCGGTTCAATACATTTCTTGTAGCGACTATGGTGAATTGAGTTGTAGAATATAAGATGAATATCAACGAACACAAGAATTGCAACAAGAAATCGAAGAGGGGATTTTTTTTTTGGTGATTATACAACAAGAACCATGCTAGGCACGGAAAGATTGAAACCACAGCTATCCATTAAAAAGAATCGTTTCAATACATTTCTTATAGCGACTATGGTGAATTGAGTAGTAAAATATAGGATGAATATCAACGAACACAAGAAATGCAACAAAAAAAGAGAGGGAAAGTTTTTTGGTGATTATACAACAAGAACCATGTTAGGTGTTTCTTACCCGAAAGATTGAAACAGGAGCTATCCATTAAAAAGAATCGATTCATTACATTTCTTCTAACAATTATAGTGAATGTAGCAGGATACGATGAAAAATCACAATCGAATTTATTCATCAAAAAAGAATTGATTCGATACATATCTTTTAGCGAATATGGTGAATTGGGTAATAGAATATCATATGAATATCAACGAACGCAAGAAATGCAACAAGAAAAGAGAAGGATTTTTTTTTTTTTTTTTTGTGATCATACAACAAGAAACATGTTAGGTGTCTATTCATTAAAAAGAATCGATTCAATATGTTTCTTGTAACGACTATAGTGAATCAAGTAGTAGGTTAAGATGAAATATTGAAATCGATTCAATACATTTTTTGTGGTGAATCGAGTAGTAGAATAAAATGAAGATTATCGACGAACGCAAAAAGATGCAACAAGTAATTAAAGAAAAGGGGTAAAATGATTACCCAGCTTGGATTATCAACTGATTGACCATCCCATCCTATATGTGCAACATGTTTTACATCTGTTGGAAAACCAATTTGCATATCTTTTCCTTTGTTTCCTTTATCCTCATCTGCACCACCACATAACGGAACAAACATAAACGATTCATATAGTCGATCTGAACTTATTCAGAATCGAGCCATACTCGATTGCTAAATCCTTTTGACTTAGTGACATTCTCATTCATTTTCAAGAAACTAAAAACGCCCACAAAGGAAAATGTCAAATAACCAAAGTTGGTAAAATTAAAGATCATTTACTTACCAAAAACTTGAGAAATGTACCTAAGGCCTTTAAGAAGGCCTTTGACCTTTGTGGACATGATTTCAACTTAGGTGAATAACCAATCAAGAAGTTGGGGTTCAAGCCTGGGTATGGAGAAAATTCTGTTGGGAGCGCCACCCAGATTAGTCGGGGCTCCAATGTGGGTACTGGACAGCGAGTGCGACACCGAAAAATAATAATCAAGAAGTTGATATTTTTCACCTAAATTCAATCATTTGCTTATATGTAGAAACTCAAAGATAAAAACAATTGGATATTTTGGAATTATTTCAAGTGAACAAATATGTTTGTTGAATTTGGAATTGAATAAAAACATTTCAAGAAATTAAATGGATTCAAACCATAACATAGAAATTTAGGTTTGACTCCTCTTTAATCATCACAAAGAAAAAAAGATGTTAAAGCAACATGTTCATCAATTCAATGGCAATGAATTGCAAGTCATTCTTAACCAGAAGCCTAGCATAATTTTAGGAATGGAAATTCATTTTTTAAAAATCTTTTTAGTTAATTGTTTATTAATTTATGGAGATTCCTTTGAATATTTTATTTAAGAATATAATTTCTGTCTTCTGACTTTTTCCATAGTTGACAACTATTTGAAGCCTAATATGGTGGCCACTAATATGTAATTGTGGCACTTTCTTATTTATGCACATTTTTTAATAGGTAACAACAACAACATACTCAGTGTAATCTCATCAAGTGAAGTCTGGAGAGAGTAGAGTGTAGGTAGACCTTACCATTACCTCAGAGGTGAAGTATAGAGGTTGTTTTCGGTAGACCCTTGGCTCAAGAAAAAGAAGTCTAAAAAATGATAATGGAAATACAAGAGACAATAGATAGTAACAAAACATCAAATAGTAGCAGAATAGTACAACAACAAAATAATGCTATATTCAAACTACACGAAACAATAGAAAATAACAGAAATACACTCCTAGTAAGGGTAACAAGACAATGTACTACTACCTACTCGTATGAACGCACTCCTACCTACTAACCTTCTATCCTTATTCGTGTCCTCCACACCTTCCTATTTAAGGTCATGTCCTCGGTAAGCTGCAACAATGTCATGTCCTGTCTAACCACCTCTCCCCAATACTTCTTCGGTCTACCTCTCCCTCTCCGGAATCCACCCATAGCCAACCTCTCACACCTCTGCATTAGGGCATCCACGCATCTCCTCATCATATGTCTGAACCATCTCAACCTCGCTTCCCCCATTGTTCTCCACCAAAGTCACACCCGCCTTGTCTCGGATATCCTCATTTTTAATCCTATCCCTTCTAGTATATCCACACACGCATCACAACATACTCATCTCCGCACTTTCATCTTCTGAACATTAGAGTTCTTGACTGGACAACACTTCGCCTCATACAAAAAAACTGATCTAACCATCACTTCATAGAACTTGCCTTTAAGCTTAGGTGGAACGTCATATACATGTTGTCATGTGACGAAATCGCAATTCCAATAAGTAGTTAATTTCTGTCATTTTGGAACTTGTATTCTGGTGTTAAGTGTTGTTATATATTTTACTACGTCTTGCATTATTTCAAGAAATTGTACATTTTTCGAAATGACTTCATTTTATGTGATAATAAGTATAATCTATCCTCTTTTAAATCATTAAGACAATATTGTACTCATTTTGGAAAAAAAAAAAATGAATATAATTTTCTCATGACTCTTTTTGTTATACATACTCATGAATATACATACTCATTAAAAAGGATACCTTGACTATTAAGAAAGATCGATTCAAATAAAAAGATTAACGTGTTAGCCAATACTAGCTAAGTAGCTACATGTAAATAATATGTATAAATTTAGATACAAGATAAGTTTCTTATGGAGAAATGGTATAACCATGTTCTAGAAATTCCTTTTATCAAACGGAAAATCTTATAAGAAAATGTTAGCCCACATTAAAATTTTGTAAGTTAATATAAATATTAGATTAGTATTATATGAACAAATATTAAACCTGAATCTAACGTTGTTTGAAAGGTTAATTTTTTAAGGACTATTTGTACAACTTTTTTTTAAAATAGAAACAAAATATTTGCTTAAATCAACCATTTTTTGTGCAAAAGTTCAACTTTGTTGCTATTTCAAAGATCTTGTAAATGATTTGAAGACGTGCAAAACGATTATCTTTCTAGAAGGGAATCTTGAAGCACCAATAAAATTATTTCCGTATGACCTATAAATCACGAGTTTGAGCCGTGGAAACAATCACCAATGCTTGAATTAGGATAGGTGTTACATCCCATCCTTGGAGTGCGGCCCTTTCCCAACTTATGCGCGAACGTGGAATACTTTGTGCACCAAATTGTCCTTTTAATGATTATATTTTTAATAAATCTTTTAATAACCATCTAGTGGTGAATGATCTTTATCTTATATAGGAATACAAAATTGTAAAAATAAGATAAAATGAAACACATAATTTGGTGCTCCAATATTTTCATATTGAGGAATGTGATTCAAATATTACAGCCAAAGCACATCATGTACATTTCATAGCAAGACTATTATGTACAAGTTCTTTTCTTTTTAGAAAGAGAAACAATTATACACCAAATACAAGAATAGAGACACCACTCATAAATAAAAGAGGGAGAAATCACTCCCACAAGAAAGAATGAACATATGAAATACAACAAACTATTTAGCACAAGGGGTACTTGCTGCAGTGATGAATAGCAAATCCAACCTGCCCATGGATTCGGCAGCAGTTCGAAAGGTTGCCCTATTTGGAAATCTCAGGATCTATGCTTATTTTCAACTCCGCGAAGCATTTCATCGATTACCACGCCTTTCCTAGGCTCTTGTCACCTGTATTGAGCATCATATGAGCCAACTAAAATGTTTGATATCATGCTCATGTACCGGAACAGAGCCTTATTTCTTGAGTTTAACGGACAAGTAAAAGAATTTTTGTACTATTAAGTCACTTATGAGATAACTATAGGTAGCCATTCATAATAACCAGGATTTGTCACTTGAAAAATAAAACAGATAACCTATTACAATAGGTTAAAACGTTGTCAGCGTATATAACTTAAACCCTTTCTTCTTTTACCTTTTTCCTTTGGGATGTGTGTGTTTGGGGGGGTGGGGGTGGGGGTGGAGAAGCAGAGAACAGGGAACCAAGAAACTTGCCTTGCTCATGTACTTCTTATGAACCTTCAGAGCCTCATTTAGTGCTTTCTTTGCATCCAAATTCCCAGTTATCTCACCCAAGATCTGGAGAACATGTTATTGTCAGGACCAAAGAGATGCAATAATTCGGAATATATAGACGAGAGAGAGGTTATGAAGACCTGAACAACATCATCTAGGCCCTTTGCCTCTTTCATAAGCCGTTTTTTCTTCATCTCAAGAACACTTGCGACTAGGAAAATGGCAAGTGCATCGTTCTGCTTCGTTGCACCAGATCTCACTATTCTCCTTTCATATTTCCCATATTGCTTTAGCTGCATATCATTTAACTTATCGGGAAGTTGTTTCAGTGTCTTTTCATACAATGAATATATGCTTGGGTTGTACTCCATGGCCCACATCACCTAAATGGAGTATGTACAAAAGTAGCATCAATCAGAAGATAACAATAACTCTGACCTACATTTGCACATCATCCTTATCCTTTCACTCGACCTTTATGTCAAACTAATTTAGGTGATGCACTCTTTTAAACACAAAAAGCATAGATTGCTGAATAGAACAACTATTTCTTTCATGAAGTTAAGAATTTGTCAAGTAAGACAACCATGTCTCTTAATAGAAAACATAGCCAGGCAAAACGTAAATAACTGAAGTGAGACACCAAAGGCCAGGACAAACTATTGTCAATATCTTCTCTATCCACCAAACAATACAAGTGAAAAGAGGTTTGGGTTTCTCACCTCCCAGAGATAGAGTGCATCGATAAATGAGAGCTCTCTCCTGAAAAGTACCATCAGCATGCGTAACGCGAACAGATAATCTCCGCCATCTAGCTCCTCTGCCAATTACAATTGAAGAAATTGATGAAGGAGAGAGAGAAAGTAAACTCTACATCTAGTTCTCCTCTCTGCTTTTAGATGGTCAAGCGTGCAGTTTGAGGCTTTCTTAACAATGCAGATTATCAATCATATATATCTCCATGAAAAATTTTCATGTTATATTACCAATGTCCCAAACAACATATATGAGAGATGTTTTTAACCTGGATGTTAATGCTTCACAATGATTAACTTATGATTTGAGTTTTGGCCCAACTTAACTTATAAAAGGTACAATCATTCAGGTTATCCATCAGAGAATCTGCAAAAGGACAACTAGACAATTGTTTTCGATAGGTGCTAGACACCACATTTATATTCCCTGCATCTCTTCAAGATAATATTTATCTTGTAATTGTCAATAACAAACTTGGACTGCATGCATTAAAAGTTTCACAAAATAAATCATGATTTCGTGGAACATATCATTAGAACACCTTACAGGCCTAAGAATCACTCATGATAGCCCAGCCCAATGTTTGGTAATATGTGACGTGTAAAGTCAATTAAGACTACAAAGAATGAGGCCAAACTAACAGCAAAGAAACTTCCTGTCCTACTAGAGTTCTTAAAAGACCAATATAGTTACCAGTTCCTTTATTTCCAACAACAATAATTAAGAACTTTAAGTTAGTTCAAGAACAAATAAAACTATTATCCTTAGGTCTCTGTTCGCTCCTCTATATCTCATCCACCCCCACCCCCCACCCCACCACCACCGTCCTCCCAGGCTCTTTTCTGTTTCTCTGAGGGGGAGGGGAGAGGGTGTTACAGGCTTGCAGCCAGTGGTCAAGAAAGTTTCAGTTTTTATGTATCCACTTTGTTAGTTCACACCTTCTATTTCCAACATGTCCAAAAGCCTCCTTCCATACTCACAAAAAAACCCAGAAACTTTTATAAGACCTATATTAGATGCTAGTAAATCATTCTAGTATTGAGAACTTATACAATATGGCATGGTAGGAAAATCAACAACACTGACAAGATCTTGCATTCTTTACTTCTTTCATGAAAATAGCTACTGAACAATATACAGAGAACAGAAAACCCTTACCGAGGTGTTGATGAAGCTTTGGATCAACAATTTTAACAATTTGTCCAAGGGTGCTGAGCTGAGATTGCACTCCTATAGAATTTGCGCTGGACTTGAAATTATCTCGCTGTTGAAGCGAATATGGAGTTATTATATATGCAGTAATGACATAAACATATAGGACACAACTAGCACACCATTGCACAAGTTCAAATAAAGAAGTTACTAAAGAGAACATAAATATATGCCCCTTTCCTTGGGACAACAGGGTTGTTGCCTGAGTATTCTGGTAACATAACCATATGAAAGCTAAATACAGTTAGAAATCGAAAACTGAAATAGGCACACATTTACACAATGCTGGAGCTAGTGGTTTATCATTACAAGAGAAAACCAAAGCAAATTATCCAGTAAAATTCAAACAAAGGTAATCAGCAGTATTGATGTGAAAAAATATGAGCATCAAGCCCAAACCTCAAAGCAATGGGTGGAGTGGCCCTGGCAATTATAGAACTCTTTGGAAACTCTTATATAACTGATGAGGAACAAGTGCATTTCTTAACATCCTCTTTCACGTGTAACCTGGATTCTAGAGTTGAAACGTGGATTTGATTTTTCTCTTCTTTTTTTTATTGACTTCTTTATTTTTTGTTCATTTTTTATTTTGAAGCTGAAAGGAGGAGGCTCAACAGGAATGGACCTGGAGTAGAGGGAACCATATTCTCGACAGGCTAATAATGATCTGGAGCCATGTTAATTAATGGTTCAATGGGTTGAATTGAGATAGGAAGAGAAATCCAGAGCAGCTACATGGGCTTAGTTTAGAGAGAAGCCGTAATGATAGAACGTGAAGAGAGAAAGCGGTGGCACAAACGAGCTCACCAAACTTTGGATCTAATGTCATTCCAAAGAATCTGAGCATCCAACCCGAAACCTGTGGGTGGAATGGCCCAAGAATCTATAAACCTCTTTGGAAAACTTTACACCACCAATAAGGAACAAGTGCAACAACATACCCAGTGCAATCCCACCAGCAGGGTCTGGGGAGGGGTGTGTATGCAGACCTTACCCCCTACCGTGTGCAGTAGAGAGGTTGTTTCCGATAGACCCTCGGCTCAATAAGGAACAAGTGCCTCATCCAAATCTTAAGTTGCCAAAAATGGGGCACATTTATTTATTTTAGGACTGTAACACGTCATCTCACATGTCGGACCTCACTATTTTTGCAAGCATGTGAAAATTCTTTTTTATAATGGGTAGTGTTAAAACTTAAATTTATGAATTATGTGATTACCTCATACAAAGCCTTAAGATGTTGAAGAAGAAACACATTTGTTTGTTCATTTATTTATTTATTTTTAGGTCTGCAAGAAGCATGAATGGTAACAACAGGGGCATACCAATCTACGCATTGCGCGTTCAAAACACCAGAATGCATCCGCTTCATTCTCAAGTAGAATAACCATTGGGGAGCAAATGTCAGTCATTCCTGTTCAGAGAATAAGAGAAAAGGTTTACAAACGGCCTTGATATTTTAAAATTTTAGTTTCAAAATACTGCTATAGTACCTTGAACATAACCAATATCTTTATCCATCCATGCATAGACAGCTAGCACATCCCAGAGTTTTGCCTGATTAGCTTGATTCTCATAAAATACAAGAGAACGATCCGTACGAACAACATCCAAACCTAAACAACATCATAAACCACAACAGTTTAGATATTTTCGGGAAATCTCTATACTGATACACAATCTTCCTTACAAAGGCAAAATGAATGCCATTTCAATTTTTCCAATTCATCCATTATAAAAGAACATGGACACATGAAAACTGACAAAGCTCATTTAAATTTCCCACTGTTGTTCGAAACTGACAATAGCTTATGATCGGTAGAACGTGTCAACAACCTTCACATAATAAACTACATGCACCATATTGGAGAAATCTCTCTGGAGTACTACTTAAATTGGAACTTCAGGTGAAATGTTGAAGCTTAGATTCTAGCATCATTGGTGGGCGTAATGAGAAAATGATAGGCAAGGGAACTTCTTATAATATGATAGGCGATAATCCGTATATTAATAAGGTAAGTGAATATTCTATATTTGAATACAAAATATCCTATGGCATCTTATAGCATACTCCACGTGATCTTCCTTATTTAATTATAACCATTCTGAGTTTGTTTATTTTGAAAACATAGAGTTGACGCTGAAATCTAGTAGGAGTAGTGCGTCAATCGCCAAAAGGAAAAGCGGTGCTGGTATTCTTTTCTTCAAGATGTCGTTGGTAACTTCACAACGAAAGAAAGTGGCATTGAAATTATTTCATCTGGAAAGTAGTTGGTAACTGCAGTGCAAAAGAAAGTGTTTTTTGCACTACGCAGAAATGAATCTATTCTCAATCACCAAAAACAAATATGACATTGCAAATCTCCGGGGCATTATCAGTGCAACTTGAACTGAAGAACAATGATAAGAAATACAAGATCTGGAGGAGGACACCAATTGTGTAAAAAGTAGCAGTGTGAGTCTCCAGAGAGCTGAATAACGCTTGAAGGATCCTACAAAGAGGAGAGGCTCCTAAACAAATGTCTGGAGATAGGGACACTGGTTTCCAGAGAGAAGAACGTCTTCGAGTACCAAAAGGAAGAATAAAGGTGGAAAACAATCAGTTCCGCGGGGGGGCACCACCAAGCGGCACAAATTGAACATACCGCCTACCAGTCGCAGAAGTTATTTGAGTCTTTACCAAGATCTTAGAGGATTTGATACCAGGTGAAACTAGAAAAAACAACTTCTCATTGACTTGATTAACAATGTACAAAATGTGCTCCTTAGATAGGAGTTTTAGGTTTTGTGTAATATGTTAGGTGCTCAATCCCTATACCAATAAGCAAAGTAAATAAGCTATAATTAAATACATAATATCCTAAGGTATCCTACAGAATATTCTATATGATTTTCCTTATTCAAGTACGGATGAATTAGGCATGTATGAATCTAGACACAAAATTCGATATTCTAACAAATTTCCTACCTGGCACTCCTAGTGGAATAAAACTGGCAAACATTTAAGAACGATATGAAAAATTCAACCCGCTTTGCTACTTAGTCATCAAAAGCTTGTTGTTGTTGTTCGCGTGATTGTGCCAAAGCTCCAAAATGCCACCTCAAAGAATTGTTTACTAAGCTATAACATCTATTCCATTAAGAGATTGTAATTTTCACTCTTGTTGATATCCGTTTTGTGTATTAATTGATGCTCGTATTCATGAAAAAAATTAAAGAGAATGCTATCTGCATTAGTTTTAGTGTCCAGAGAGTCCCAAAATGAAATCTAAAATTATTAAAATAACACACAATTTTAGGGCTTGTTCCAACGTAATTTTCACTCTTTTGCCACTTATATTGACTTACCCCCACTTAAACTCAGTATCTAGAATACCAATTAGAGTGAAGAAAAAGATATCATTGCCTCGTCATGTTGAACATATCACAGCTCTCCAACCGAAACCCTTTATATAGTCTTTCATCTGTATTTTGTAGCAGATTGTTAAATGACCAGTTTCAAAGAAATATCAAAAGGTTGAGACACACATCTTTAATGTAAATACTCCTCCGACATTTAATTCCTCTTCTCCCCTCCCCCCTTCGAACTTCATCAAACTACACAATGACTAATTCACACAGAATTTTTCAAACATAATAACTATATCGGATTATATTCTGCACAACTAAGAACTACCTCAAAGTTATAGCTATGTTGACTATTTAAGCTTTGTCGGAAAAGAATAATTCATGCAGAGCAAAATTGGGAAACAGTTTATTACTGGCCATTAATTGTTCAAACTGGAAAGAATTTGAGAACACAAACAGATGATTGTGATAGACGGACTGGAAAGAGAATGTACTGTTGACATTCAAGTTTTTCCAACAACCACCCAACCTTCTTCCAAGAAAGAGACACAGATAGAGATAGAGAGATGGATACAGGGAGCTGTACAGCAAATATGAATGTATAAAGTTGCAAATTAAATCTAGAGAATAAGTAGTTGCATGAGTACTAACCAATTTGGGGTAAGTTGAGCTTCCACTGAACCACTTTCTTGTCATAAACACCATTTTCGACTGGCATGGCATTGTTAGTATCCTGTGTGTTACTGGTAGTGTTCGCAAGCTCTATAGGTTGGCCATCATCCGTGACTATAGCATTTGTGGTAAATTTCCCACTGCCAACAACAGGTACTATCGTTTGGCATTCAGATTTCCATGCAGCATATTGCTCTCTGAGTAAAATTCAGATTCTTAAGCGACTCATAAATAAGTTATAACAAATTTATAAAAGAAAAAGAATATTATAAGGATGAAAAAAGGCACGGGTGTGTTTTCAGCTGATAACCACAGTGAGATTATATTTTATAATTTGGTTCTCCAGGCAAAGATACATCTTTCTTTGTGAACATGTCAAGCCCACCATCACTTCCCCACAAAGATGCTCATGCACTCGTCAATGAAGGTTTCCCAGAAGAAAGATAGAAGCATGGGGAGATTGATAAAATGCTACATATGCCCTGCATTCACGACGTAATCTTTTGATTGTCTTTGTTTCTTTTGTACGTTCATGGCATCACTATTACTGATGTCTTTATTGTTTTTAATTCTAAACTTTTAATGACCATTCTTCTTTTTGGTCCTCCAATACACTATGAGGCACATGGGAGATCAAAGAGTTGGGGAACAAAGTCCCCAACTGAGGAGCTCAATCTTTAGTAGTCCCCTTACCAACGACTTGTAATTTGTTCTTGCCCAATAGTCTACACAATTAGCTCTTCTTTTTTTACTTGCAGTCAAGTTTGAAATAAATAATACACATTTAATATCTTGCAGCACTCAGTTTCAACTGAATGCCAAGACTCAAGAATCAAGATATTGCAGAATTTAATGGTCTGTGCATTCTGCTTTCGATATAGCTGGAAGCTTGTAACTGTAAAACGTCAACTATAGCAACAGCAACAACAACAACATAACCAGTGCAATCCCACAAGTGGGGCCTGAGGAGGGTACGATGTATGCAGACCTTACCCCTACCTTTGTGAGGTAGTGAAGTTGTTTCTGGTAGACCCTCTGCTCAAAAGACAAAACGTCAACTATTGCAAAACAACAATTTCCAGCTTTTGTAGTTAAGACTAAATGTACAAAGATTTGAACCTCAATACATGAAGGTTTCAAAGTTCATTGGCAACCTTTTGCCACGGGGTCCTTCTGATAAGAACAACTAAACTGAGTTGAACCTAACAAAATTGTCCCAAACTTGGCTTGTTCACTATGCAGAACTTGACTAAACCAGACTTGCCCGGCTGAGTCCAAGTCAGTTCACCTCGGTGCTCAGTCCTAACTAGATCATACTTCAGAAAGTTGATCTTTCATGGGAATAACTCTATGAACATGAAATGTTTTTTTGTGTAAATTACAATGAGGGCCCTTTGAAACCTGCATGTGTTTATGCATCAAAATTGACAAAATTCAATGCATAATGAGTCCCTGTAGTTATGATTGCTGATTTTACCTCTACTATTTATAGCCTATATTGAATAAGTGGAACTCTTAGGCCATAGCTTAAATGAGTTAGATTACCTCCGTCGTTGTCTAAGCTCATTTCTTTCCTCAAATGTGCTATTGGGATCAAAACAACCCAGCAAGAACTCCCATACAGCCCCTTTAATTGATGGATGAATCCCCTAGCATTCACAGAATAATCAATAAGAATCAAAGTTCTTAAGACTTAAGTTGCCATCTAAACAGCAGTAAGCAGATTGAGTGTTGGTGATAGACAATGACTCTGAATAATGAACTCAATGGAGGTGGATCAGATTATCTGCCTAATATATAGTTTATAGACAATCAATCCTATGCAAAAATGTTATTCCAATTTAGACTTTTCTAAACTGTCCAAACTCAAACCAACAAGCGATTGTAGCGTAGAGCTCCGGAATAAGAGAACTGATTGTTTCCCCTTTATTATTATTTGTAAAACACTGAAAACTTCTTATATCATAAAAAAATTCTACTATTAACACAGAAAGAGGATCTTAAATGCTTTGCTATTAAGGCTCCCAACAGAAATAGCGTTACTGGATAATCATAAATGGAATTATCCTTCTATTTTGGTATGGTAATGAAATAATCTTTCTATAACTGGAGATGACCAAGCTGGACTAATTGATGAAATTGGTTTCCCATGATGTTTTTCACCTTCACCAGTTCACCACTTGCACAAATTGAGGGTCTATTATGCTCCAAACATCCAGCAATTGAAGATTACAAGACAAATGTACAGTACTTGGTGGCAAAAACACTCGCTAAAAAATTATGAACTGTTTGTATTCATCAAAAGAAAAAACAGATTAGTTGTGCTTGATGGCAAGTAGTATGAAGATTGGTGTTGTTCAACTAGGCCAAACTCATGAAAGGGGCTAGGTAGGAGAAGGAGACCATGAGCGGAATGCATTATCATCTTAGGAGATCACTGTATAAAGCGAACGGTGGAGTTACAAAGAAGGAATGGACAACACGAACTAGAGAAAAAACCAGGGAACAAAAGGGTTACTTGCTATCACAATGAAGTAGCAAAGTGGATTAGTCATAAAAGTAAGGTGGTCCATGAGGCGTCCAATATTCCAAATGAGAGATTACAAGACAAAACAAAGAATAGACAACTGATATTGGACTCTCTACCAAGTAGCAATTAATTTTCATAATGAACCACAGAAACAGATGTAACCATAGTGTTGTAGGTGAAAGGACCACCATCAACTTGTAGATCTTTAAAGTTTTAAAGTAATCCATTTGACAAGATCATGTATCTGTTCATAGGCAAACGACAATGTGGCACAGTAAATTTATTAAGAATACGCATTGCAAGAGAGAGAGAGAGAGAGAGAAAAAGTACCCCCCGTTGGATTCGTCTAAGAACACCTGCTATATCCAAATAACCCTCTTGAGAGAATGCAGCCTTCCATCTGCTTTCACTGAGAGTTTTTCCTGCCTATCAAGTACTTCCCCGAAAAAGGAAAGCGCACAAAGGTAACATAGTGAATAAATCTGTCGTGAGAAAAGGACTTGAAAAGAAACTGAGACAAATGTCACAAAAACTACAACAGGATATTCTAGTTTTTTGACTCCTTTATATCATCAAGCGAATATACTGGGTATGTTGTTATATCATCAAGCGTGTATATCTTCACCTAATTGATAGATTAGAATTAGATTTCTCTCAACCAAAGGAGAGAAAACTAAAATCAAACAATCAAATAAAATAATAAAGTAGTAGAATTTTAAAGGGTAATTACCTAAAATAACAAAGGGCAGAATCCATTAACTAGCAACATATTCATTTGTCTACTCAACTAAACAACGTGTCAATCCCACACTAAATTTGGTCGACATTATGACCTCTTTATACCTTTGTATTAGAGAAATCAACAAGGTTTGATTATTTTAATGCTAATCTCAAGTCTCAACCTACCACAACCAGAGCCTCTTGAAGCCTTGTTTATAAGGTTCAGCTGAATAGAGTATCTTTGACATAAAGCATAAATACATGTGGTAAATTAGTAAAACTTCAACGAATAATAAAATTTGAACCCATAATTTCAAAAGTGTAACGATTTAAATGGTATGAACTTAAAGGTTTAACTCATAAAATCTAATTCGGGATCCGCCTCTAAGTCAGCAACCTCCTTTTTTATCTAAAGTTGTGTATATAAGCAAAAATAGAAGAATTTAAATAACAAACAACAACAAGAACACACTCTTTATTGTAAACCTTTACGTGGGTCGGGGAGGGTAGAGTGTACACCGACCTTACCCCTACCTCAGAGGTAGAGAGGTTTCAGATAGACCCTTGGCTAAAGGAAAAGCAAATCAAAGCAATTAAGAAAAAGAAGTAACGGATGTGAAAGCATAACAAAGCATGCTGAACAGTAACTACAACACTAGAAGAATTCAAATAAAATGATGAAAATGAATGAAGTTTCAACTCACCCTAGGTCTGAATCGAGTATTGGGAACATCAGCTTGGCATTCTGGTCTAACAGGAAAATAAGACTCTAGCTCCTCCAATGAAGAATTCCCTGTTATTCAACCATAAAAACCAAAACACGCATTACAATTACAGTAAAAATCAAAGAAAACCCAAAATCCAGAAGAAGAAAAATTAGGTACAAGTCATACTCCTTTCGTCCCAATTATGTGGTACCTTTCGCTCCAAAGAGTCCATTTTGACTAATCTTTGAAGCTAAATTGGATTGGATCAACTCAATATTTTAAAATTAAAATTTTGATATTCAAAAACTATACAAAAAGTACTCTAAGTTGCAAAAGGAAATGTGATGATAAATACATTATAAAATGCCATCAAAGTTTACTTAGTTTGATTCTCGAAAACAAAAAATATCACATAAATTGGGGCAGATAGAGTAATAATTACTACCATTCTTGCAGGCAACAAAACATGAAAAGCCCAAATACCAACAACAACAACAACAACTAAAAACCAATGTAGGCCCAAAAGCGGAGTCAAAGGAGGGTAGAGTGTATGCAAACCTTACCCCTACCTCGAGGAGGTAGAGAGGCTATTTCCGGAAGACTCAAACCCCAAATTAGGGGTGGGCGTTCGGTTCTTCGGTTCGGTTTTATCAAAGTTCGGTTCGGTTCTTCGGTTTTCGGTTTTGGAAAAGTGTGCACCGAACACCGAACCAAACTAATTCGGTTCGGTTCGGTTCGGTTTTTTCAACTTCGATTCGGTTTAGTTCGGTTTTTTTAAATCGGTTTTTCGGTGTAAAATAAAAAATAAAATGAGAACCGAATTAAAATATAAGACACTAAAAAATCTAAAACATTGTAAATAGACTATCAAGTGAGGAAAACTTCAAATACATATCATTGTAGCACTCCATTTTTCATATCACAAAATGGTGGTAGTATTTGTGTAAAATTTTTTTAGGAATTATAGTTAGAAATTAGAAGTATTTGTGTGAAATATTTTTAGGAATTACAATTAGAAATATAAGTATATTAGGAATTAAAATTAAAAATTAGAAAAATGTAAAAGTAATAAGGTTGGAAGGTAAATGTTGATGGGGTAATTGGGTATGGACTTTGAGGCTTGGTCTTGAATAGTTTTGGACCAAACATGAACTAAATAAAAATTTAAAAAAAAAAAAAAATTTAATAAAAGTTCGGTTCTTCGGTGCACCGAAGAACCGTTACCCCTAAACCGAACACCGAACCGAGGAACCGAACTATCAAAAAAAAAAAACCGAAACCGAACCGAAGAACCGAAGAACCGAACTAATTCGGTTCGGTACGGTTTTTCGGTTCTCCAGTTTTTATGCCCACCCCTACCCCAAATACCCATTTCAATAATACAATTACAATATCATTGCAATAAAACCCAAATATAGAAAACAAGAATAAAGCTCATTCTTGCAATTACAGCAAAAATCAAAGAAAACCCAAAACCCAGAATTTGAATTGACAAACCCCAAATTTCAATAAACCCCAAATACCCATTACAATTAATACAATTCCAAGAAACCCCAAATATAGAAAAACAAGAATAAAGCTCATATTTTTAAACCATTACCATTCTTGCAAGCAGCTAGTATTGAGTTAACCATGACTTTGGGGTCCTTTAAATTATCAAAAAAGATCCCACAAAATTCCCAGATGGAGCTTTACAATGACAAATTTACAATTGCAAAAGACTATATATATATGCAATGAATGATTCAATTGGTAGCTTCTAGCAAAAGATACTTCTTTTTCCCCAAATATCCACATTTACATGATAACTGTTTCTGGTGGGAGGTGTTAGATATCCGTAGAATTAGTCAAGGTGCACACACAAACTGAACCAAACACCACAGTTATCAAGAAAATAAACCCCCAAATACCCACTACAATAACAGAGAAATCCAAGAAAACCCAAATGTAGAAAAGAACAATAAGCTCAAAAACCATTACCATTTGTACATGCAGCAATAATTGAGTTACCCATAGAACTCTATAGAATGATTCAATTGGTAGCTTATAACAAAAGATTGCTTTTTTTTTTTTTTTTGTAATGAATTTTTACAAAGTAAAATGATGGGGGGAAAGAGGAGAAGTAATGAATAAGAAATTATGATTAATGGGCAACAGCAAAGAGAATCTATGGTGCTTTTTGTAGGTGTATGTATCAGAGTTGGCATTGACAAGGCCACATTTTCCAACTGTATTACCTGCACAGCTAAAAAAGGAAAATTCTTGTTGTCAACTTGCCGAGCGTCTTTCGAAAATAGTCTTTTTACTTTTCCGAGATAGTGGTAAGAGTACAACTTACCTTCCCCATTCGAAAACAATCTCTTTACTTTTCCGAGATAGTGGTAAGGGTACAACTTACCTTTCCCACATTTCACTTGTGAAATTTCACTGGTATATACACAATTATATAATATCTCTATAATTGTGTAACAATGTATATGGAAATATACACATCTCTTGTACATAGTTAGATGTCATATATATACACGCAATTATATACTATTTCTATTATATTATACATTGAAAAAATAACATAAACATACACCTTAACTTACTATATTTACACAAATTCTCACCCTTACAAAGTAATTACAAAAATTTTAACTAATTATGTATCTTCATTGGATGTATCGGCAGCTAATTATGTATCTTGGCAGATCCAAAATCGGAAAAAATATATAGGGAGCTAATTAAGTATCTTTACAAAGGAAAAAATGTATCTTCATTGGATGTATTATGTATATCGACAAATCCAAAATGGGAAAAAATGTATCGAGAGCTAATTGTGCATCTTTACAAAGGAAAAAATGTATCTTCACTGGATGTATCGGGAGCTAATTATGTATCTCGACAGACCCAAAATCGGGATTTCAGTAATTATGCAAAATATCAAAATTTCGTGTAATTAAGCTTCAAACTGTCGGGATTTATGTTGTTTACCCTTATACATTACATATACATATACACAGTTAGACGACATATATATACACAATTATATACTACTCCCTCCGTTTAAAAAAAATCGATCTACTTTCCTTTTTAGTCCATTTAAAAAAGAATGACTCTTTCTTTTTTTGGCAGCACTTTAATTCTAACTTTCCACGTGGCATGTTTAAGACCGCAAGATTAAAGGGCATTTTTGTACATTTGGCATAACTTTAATGTAAGATCACAAGATTTGAAAGTCTTTTTTATTTTCTTAAACTCCGTATCAAGTTAAAATAGGCCATTCTTTTTGAAATAGAGGGAATATTTCTTTAATATTATACATTACATATACATATCACTATTTTATTGGCGAATGATACATTTACCTAAGAAGCCCATTGTATTTTCACTAATGTGGGCCTAAGCCCATATAGCCCATTACCCGAACTAACAAACACTATAATCCCCTTCATTGTAAACCCTAAACAAATCCTCTCTCTTTCTCCCAGCTTCACATCACTCAAAAATGGTCAGTTTTTTTTTTTTTTAATTTCTCTAATTTACTTTTTTCCCATTTTGTTGGAATTTGTATAAAAAATAAAAAAATTAATTGATTTTGTGTTTTTTCAGCCGTTCAAGAGGTTTGTGGAGATCGGAAGAGTTGCACTTGTTAACTATGGAAAGGATTATGGAAAACTCGTCGTCATCGTTGACGTCATCGACCAAAACAGGGTAAGTATTTATTTATTTATTTATTTATAATTTTATTTTTTTTAGTTTAAGTGATTGTTTTTAGCATTTGAGTGTTTTTGTCGATTTTGTTGGGGAATTATTGTATTATAATTTTGTTGTAGAGTTTGCAAACTCGAGAAAAGTAGGGCATGGAGTAGAGCTACTATAAAAAGGTAGGATAAATGATAAAATATGATTATTAAATAATAATTAAAGAAGAGAAAAAAAATATAAGATAACGATGCGATCACACCAAATCGGTCGCTACATGAAATGAGACTTTTCGTTGTTACCTAATGATGGATTTAACGATACGATGCAATAAATTTATGTAACAACCAAAACAAATATTGTATTTAAATTTACAACACTAGGTGATTCTTTCCATCTGTCCTGGCCGTGTTGGACAGAGTTACCTGGGAGGCGGTAGGTATCTAGTGGATTTAGTTGTGGTTCGCGAAAGCGGGCTCGGACTCCACGGTTATCAAAAAACTGTGTTTGCAAACTCAAGAACACCACATCTAATTTGTCTCGAGTTGGTGTGAAGTGAGCGGATTTTCGGGTAGTAGTTCTTGTCGGTTTGGAACCCACCCTTCATTTGTAGTAGTCTCAGAGGCATCTCATGGACAATGCCTAGTAAGATTAGTGGATGGATTTGGTGCTAGAAACAGAGACAGATGGAGGATCACCCCTGCTTGTATTTGGTGGACTATATGGAGGGAAAGGAATGACAGATGTTCTGAAAATAGGGGTAGCAATGTGCAGAAGATAAAACTTATAACTGCATTTTTGCTTCTGGTGTACAAAAGTTTTCTCCAATCAGCCTGAAACAATTCTAGATGTTTTTGGTTCTATCTAGATTTGTAGGCTTTTTTGGAGTTTCTTTTCTTTCCTTTTTGTAAATTTGGTTTTTCCAGTAGTACCTAAGTACTGATTTTAAGACAAATATTACCATTTTTTTTAAAAAAAAAAAGAATAAATTTTCTGAATAGATGAAAAAAATTGGCTTTTCGTTTTTTTAACTTTCCAGCTGTTTATAAATGTTATGCACAAGGCCTATGATGGAGTAGAGTGGGATCCATATAGAGGATTTGTATTAGTGCATCCTACTAGCTTGGGGTTGAGGTGTAGTTGATATCTTGATTGCTTGGTCTTAGCACAGATGCAACTTTTATGGTCTGGAACTGCTAGTCACATCTTTTAGAAAGAAATTGGATTTTATTACGTTGTCAGTTTTCTTTCTAAATTATACGTATATGGCCTATGATGGAATGTTATATATGCCTACATTGTCTGATCATATTAAGTTGATTGAGCAATATTGTTGTCTGAGGCCTTGTATATGGATTTGAGAAAGAGTAATTTGTCACTGAAATTAACAACTCCAGACCATTTATTATTATTGAATCCTTCTTTGTTGCCGAAGAGGTTCGAGTGTATGCTGGTTTCATGAAGTTCTGTTGATTAAAAGTTATATTTTTGGATTGAGGTGTGGATATTTTGAGGAGTGAGAAACTTTACCTTTGACATTAAAAAATCTAGAAAAGCGAGGAACCTTTGCTTCTGCACCATTGTAGAATTCTCCTTGATGGGTCCAGTGATTATATCGGTTTTTATGTTAATCTAAGAGTAAAATTTTGCTGTGGTTCATGGTTGTTGAAGGTCATGCCCTATATGTGAAAATAACTTTGTTCACCTTGTCTAAATTGGTCTTCTGGTGAAATATTTCATACCATTAAGGGCACACCCTATTTTCTTAAGGAACCACTCAGACAGACTTCCTGTTAATTTTTTTTTAAAATGTTATTTCATGCTTACTTGATCTCGATGATTATTTTATTTTTTGAGTTTACTTTATATTCGAATAGATGGTAGCTAGTGCTTAGTTGATAGATAACTTTGGAAAATGACAAAATTATGAATTTTTATCTATCATAGGCTCTTGTTGATGCTCCTGACATGGTGAGGAGCCAGATGAACTTTAAGAGGCTTTCACTCACAGATATCAAAATTGACATCAAGAGAATTCCAAAGAAGAAGACTCTGATTGCTGCTATGGAGGCTGCCAGTAAGTGTGGGAACATTTTCTCTCCTAAGACGATTTGGAGCAGATATTACTTCAGCAGTTCTTTGTGTTATCTTATGTAGAAGTTTGTAAGGTTGACTAATTCTCATTTATTTTTTCTTCCCAGATGTGAAGACCAAGTGGGAGTCCAGTTCCTGGGGAAGGAAGTTGATCGTGCAGAAGAGGAGGGCATCGCTCAACGATTTTGACAGGTTTAAGCTCATGTTGGCAAAGATCAAGGTGCGCTTGCATTTGTACTCGCATTGTAACTTTATTCAATTCTCAGTTCATTTAGCCCACTCAAAAAACAACTTTACACGGCTTTACTTGAAAGAGCTTAAAGAATGGTTTCATTGATTTAAAAAAAAGCAAGATGCAGAAGCTATGGTTGTGGTAGAACGAGTTACATTCCAAATTTTATTCTTATAAACTAGACTCACGCCAAATGTGTACTCCTGAAATAACCTCAGCTTGTCCTGAAAGTCACTGGCTTTACTTTAAGTTCCATTTTTTTTTTTTACCCTAGTTCCTTTATGACCGAGCGGTCATTTAGGGGCCTTAGTTGGTAATCCGGGCTGTTTCTCTCTCGACAATGAAGCTTATCCCATATCAGTCTCCCTAGCCCACCTTGACCCCTGTTATCTATTATTCAAAGTTTGCCTTGATTTGGTACCGCTCTCGCGGCCTACAACGTATCTATGCTTTACCTCTAGATATCCCGTTGTATATCATCTGATTCCTTTGTGTTTGACATTGCAGAGAGCTGGTGTGGTGAGACAGGAGCTTGCAAAGCTTAAAAAGGAGGTTTCAGCTTAAGAACCTTTCTAAGTAGTGACACACATTGATTTAAAAGCAATTTTGGAACTTGTAATTTTACTTTTGAGGATTATATCTTCCTTTTTTGCTTGTTTTAGACTTGCTGGGAATTTTTTTTTCTGATCTATGATGATGAACTGTTTGTTTCAAAGAATGCTCTCTCGTGCAGTTATTTCATATCGTCTCGTTTTGATTATTAATCACTCCGTCCGTTTTTACTTGTTCATTCTGCATTCCCCTTCAGAAAGCATCAATCAAGTTACTCTTATTAGCTTATGTTTTGGAGATTTAAATTTGAAAACTAGTGTTCTTTGTAAGCTCGGAAAATGATTCTTCTGTGCAAAATTTATAACTATCAATTAAGTAGGGAAGAAGTGCCACCTTGAACTTTGTGGCTACATTAAGGTTGAGATTCAGTTATGTCAACATTTTACCATGTTTCAATTAGTGAAAAATACTGCCACCAGTGTTCTCTAATAAATAATGCAATAATTAGTAATGGAAGGATAGTTTATGCAAGATAAGTCAGGATTTTGGTGAAGAGTGTTCATACTTCTAGGAAAAGAAGTGGGTGATAAAATAAAATGCCAACCCCCAGGTTCGAACATGCGCCCATAAGGTGAACTTGCACACCCTTGACCGCTGGGCTAAGCATGTTTAACTTGTCAAGGGTGTTCAATAATAGGTATATATTCAAAAACATTTATGTTTAACCTATATACTCGAAAAATTCGACGAAGGGTGTTCATCTGACCATCCTTCGGTGGTTGTAGCTCCACCCATGTATGCAAGAATTAGTAATAAAAGAGTAAGACTCCAATTTTATTAATGATGTTTTGAAATTCTAAGAGGAAAAATATTAAAACTTTTTTGATTTGCTAAAATGGACAAATAAAATGAAACATCTATGTTTGGTGTTAAGGCCAAGCAAAATAAAGCAGAGGGAGTAGTTATTCATTGGTGATTATCTTGTTTGGCCAAACTTCTAAAATTACTTTATTTTGAAAAGTGTTTCCGAGGGTCTATCGGAAACAACCTCTCTACTTCATCTGAGATAGTGATATTGATTGCGTACACTTTATCCTCCCCATACCCCACTTTGTGGGAATACACTGGGTATGTTGTTGTTGTTGTTTTTAAAAAAAGTACTTTTGGTAATAAGCAATTTGTGTTTGACCAATAAACTTAAAAAACACTTTTGAGCAACAATTAATGTTTGACCAAGCTTTTCAAAAGTGCTTTTAAGTGTATTTTTCTCAAAAATCTTTCTACTTCGGGAGTAAATTTCAAAGCATTTATTACTTTCGAGTAAATTTCAAAGTTCTATAAGCAATTACACAAATATCCTCACGATTGATCATTGATTCAAAATAAATTTGAGTATCCATATTTTTCAAGATGAAAATATAAACAGCGTAAACATTATACTATTACGCAAACTTTATTTATTTATAAGACTAAAGAAACACAACCAATAGAAAAGTAAAATACTTAGACTATTACAGATTCGTCACCGACAAGGTGATCTATTTTTCCTTTAAAAAGTTCAAAGAAATCTGCAACGTCTAAATGCATGGGCTCAACATTATCTTCAGAGATAAAATTTGCTTCTACATTATTAGCCATTTTCTTCAAGGAAGCTTGGTAGAGATCAACCAGGTGCCTTGGCGTATGACAGGTACATGACCAGTACCCTTTTCCTCCACATCAGTAGCATCTATTTTCTGAATTATTCCTTTGCACCACTTCAGGCTTTTCACCCTTCTTCTTACACTCTTGGTGAGGAGGGTTATTATTTGGTGCAATACAATCATTATGATTAGAATTTATTCCTCGACCACGACGACTGGGGTCAGGACCTTTTTCACGCCTGGATTGATGAAAATTTGCAGCATTTACTCCAGGGAATGAAGCAGTATCAGTAGGTCGACTTTCATGATTTTTTAATCAAAAGATCATTATGTTGTTCAACAATAAGAAGATGCGAAATTAATTCAAAATATTTTTTAAATCTCATTTCTCGATATTGCTGTTGCAGGAGCAAACTCGAGGCAGAAAAAATGGAGAATATTTTCTCTAGCATTTCATGATATGTGATATTTTCTCCGCATAAATTTAACTGTGAAGTAATTCTAAACATGACAGAATTATACACAGTTATATCGTTAAAATCTTGTAATCTCAAATGGGTCCATCCATAACGTGCATGTGGAAGAATGACCATCTTCAAGTGGTCATATTATTCCACAGTATAAGTAGATCCTTAAGAGTGAGATATTTCATTTTTAATCCCTCATCGAGATGATGACAGAGAAATATCATAGCCTTAACACGATCTTGAATCGATGCCTGATTTTTATCTTTAATGGTGTATACCAGACTCATATCATTCAAATGGATTTCAGGACAATAAGTAGATTTTGCCTGATATATCCAGGACAATAAATTCACATTTAGATAAATTTGCTATTATTTTTTAAAAAATAAATTCTTATCGTTATTATCTTTAAAAGTATTTGCTCAAGATGACAGAGTCTCATACGAATAACGTATTATAAAATAAAATAAGATAGTAAACTAGTAAAAGTAATCAAAGACAACAAAGAGAGAATAAAGTACTTGGTCATAATTATCTTTTAAATTATTCCACAGTATAAGTGGATCCTTAAAAAAACAAAAATCATTTTTAATCCCTCATCGAGGTGATGACAAAGAAATATCATAGCCTTGACACGGTTTTGAATCGATGCCTGATTTTTATCTTTGATGGTGTCTATCAGACCCATCACATTTAAATGAATTTTGGCATCAAGTGTCCACGATAAGTAGATTTTACCCGATATATCCAGGGCAATAAATTCACATTTAGATAGATTTAATATTATTTTAAAAAAAGTAAGTTCTTATCATTATTATCTTTAAAAATATTTACTCAAAACGACAGAGTCTCGTAGTAATAACGTATTATAAAATAAAATAAGATAGTAAACTAGTAAAAGTAATCAAAGACAACAAAGAGAGAATAAAGTACTTGGGCACAAAGCAAAAAGTGAGACCCATTTACTTGGACACTTTCATTTGCCTAATTCTTGGGCATCAAGTACCTTTGGTGGGAATTTTTTATGGTGGCCAAAGTTTCATTTGCCTAATTCTTGGGCATCAAGTACATTTGCTGGAAAAATTTTGTGGTGGTTGAGGCCAGGGCGTCAATGATTTTTAAAAAATCGACCTAATGAATCGAACTTTTATTATCTCTCGTCAGCTTTTTTTTTACTCATCAGCCTCCTTTTCTCCATTTCTTTCCTTTTACTTTTTTCTTTAAAATTCTTTTACCACCTTATTTTTTAGATCAGTTTTTTTTTTTTTTTTTTTTTGGGCTATGAATTTTCGTTTTTTACTAAATCTTTTCATATCATGAATATTTTTATCTCCTCAGTTGATGATTGGTATATATATGTAAGTTTAATTGATTAATTTTTTATTTATCAAATCAAATTTATTGTAGCAGTTTCTTATATCAATAAACCATACTCAATCAATAAAATCAGATTTTTGATTATCAGGTTTTTCAAATTTTCAATTATTTTGAATTCTTTTTAAGAAATTGATTTGAAGCAAATTAAATGAAATTAATTTGATTTTAAATTGCAGTAAATACCACATTATCATACAATTTGATAAAAAATAGATGGATCGTTGTGAGAACAAAGTATATTATAATAAATATTGTGGTGACAAAATGACAGAAAAGTTACTTTTATGAGTGCTTACTCTTCCTCAAAATATAAATTAATGGTTAAAATAAATTAATATTTTTATTCTTATTCTTCTTCATCGTTAATGAACTTAATTAATTAAATAATTATGAACATACTAATTACGGAGTACAAAATATTATTGATTCTTTCACTGTGCTTTGTTGTGTGATTTTAATTTGTGCAGTTTTAACCAAAAGAAAAAGTAAATTAAAAAAAATTGTGCAGTCAAACCAAAAATAAAAAGTACTACTCCCTTGTCCTATTTTACGTGGAATTCTTTTCTTTTTAATCTGTTTCAAAAAGAAATATCGTCTTACTATAATTGGAAACTATTTAATTTTAAAATTCTCCTTTTATTCTTAATGAAATTATTTACAACTATACAAATATTTAAAGATTATTTTAGACCATAAATTTTAAAATTTTACTTTTTTCCTTTAAAATCGTGACATAAAAATGTGACGGAGAAAGTATTTTTTTTAAAATTAGCCAAGGAGTGAATGGTGGATGAAGAAAGAGGAAGAAATAAAAATAGAGTGGGACTCATAATACATTTGTCAAATAATGAAAATCGAATTCGACTCCTCTCTATTTCTCTTCTCTCTAATTTTCTCAAGTTCCTTCGTAGATGTATGACACTTGTCTTATTTAAATATTAATGGTGTAGATTTTAAAGTAATCAAGTGCCTTAATCATGGTTAAAAAAATATATGTTACCATTCAAGTATATTCAATTTTAGCTTAAAAAAACATCTTCCAATTTTTTAGCACCACAGTAAATCACTCAATCATTTTCGTTATGTATACCGAACTTGTTTTTTCATTCATAATTTTTTTTTTAATTTCTTGATAGATTAAATTTATGTCAATTTAAAATCAATATTTAAATAAGTTATTTTACAAAGAAAAAATATTGTAAATCATAAAATAAAATATTCAATATTTAGATAAAAAGTATTGAAATTTACTTTGCCATAGAATATCAAAGAAATATAAAATGATTTTTTTGTTAGATAACTTTTTAAAAAAATAGATAGAATCTTTTTTGGTATTTAATTGAAGTAATTCAATCCGTTCTTAAAATTTGGAAAATTGATACTTTCTTACCAAATTGGAAAACTTAAATACCAACATCTCTTTTTTTTAATCATGATTAAGGATAAATTACATAATATCATGCTTCTTTGGTCAAGAAAACTAATTAATCTAGACCTTTGATATCTAAGTAATATAGGTGTCACACATCTAAATAAGAATTTGTGAAAAATAGAGAGAAAAATCCTGATACAAGTATGATATGACGTACCTCATACGTCATAAAAATTTTCAGCCACCACATGCTATTCACATAATCCATAATAGAAGTCTCCTTTCTCTTTGGAATTGACTTGTTGAAAAGTATCAAAAAAAGTTAGTACAAATTTTCCTAGTAACTTCCATTCTTGTTAAATCATCCCCCAATTTCATCACATAATCTCTCTCTCTATATATATATCATACCCAAAATCCCAATTTCCCAAGAAACCAAATGCTAAAGATTCAATTTTTTCAAGAAACCCTTTTGTTTGATGAAAATTGTACCTTATTTTTTACTACTCCCTCCCTTTGTTTTTACTTGTCATTATTTTTCTAATTATATTTTTATTTTTGCTTGTCACTTTTGACATAGTTTATATTTTACCCTCAGCATTAATTGCTTATTTTTCAAATCATTTTCAAGATATATTACTCTAAACATCAATTAATAGGGGTAGTATGATAAAATAGCTATATCAATAATTTTTTTCTTAATGGATGTGCCATGTCAAAAAATGACAAGTAAAAACGAACGGAGGAAGTATTATAGATAAACTAAATAGAGGGACATATGATTCATATAACTAACTTTTATTGTTTGGACCTGTTGGTCACATGAAAATTGTATTTTCATTTATTTTACTTTCCATCTATTATATGTAGTTGTTAGAACAAATGCAACTTTTGTGGTCTGGAACTGCTAGTCACATATTTTAGAAAAAAAAAAGATTGGATTTTTTTTAGTTTTGTTAGTTTTTTTTGTGAAGGATCTGTGTATGGCCTATGATGGAATATTATATATGCCGACATTGTCTGATCATATTGACTTGATCTAAAAAATATTGTCTGAGGCTTTGTATATGGATTCAAGAAGAGTAATTTGTGAATATGAAATTAGCAGTTCCAGACCAACTTTTTTTTTTTAAAAAAAAAAAGAATTCCAGGATGAAATAACTGGGGGATGTGAAGGAGAGCCTTGGAGTAACTGGTAAAATTATTGTCATATGACCAGAAGGTCACGGGTTCAAGCCTTGGAAACAGTTTCTGGCAGAAATGCAAAATAAGATTGCGCACAATACACCCTTGTAGTGGGGCCCTTATCCGGACACCGCGCATAGCGATAGCTTTAGTGCACCAGACTGCCCTTTTTTGATACCTGGGGGGATGTATAGTATTTATGATGACCACAAAAGTTACGGGGTGGGGGCGGGGTGGGGGGGACTAGACCTTACCCCATGTATACATCCTAGATTGCATGAATACAGAAAAAGCATTACATTCTCGATACAGAAGAATGCAGTCTTAGCTAACAAAAAAGTTGGCCTTGTCATATCGAATCCTGACACTAAGGGTGGCAGGCGGACCGGGTTTGTCCGTTTCAGACCGTGTCCGATGTTGGTTCCGGTAGCCCGTGTTCGGTAAGTTCGGTGGAGGCCCAGAATCGACACCTACCGGTACACGGATCGGTGTGGACGTGAGCAGTTTAACCGGTTAAACGGTAACTTTTTTTAAAAAAAATAATTTTAAATTACCGTTTTTTAGCCGTTGGGAGCCGTTAGTGGCCCCCCCAACGGCTAGTTCCAGCTGTCCCCAGCCCCCCACCTCATATTTTCCTATAAATACCCACTCTTCCCCCTAATTTTTTTCACAAATTCTCAAAAATTCTTTATTACTAATTACTTTCTAATACTTTCTATAATATTGTGTATTTTGTTAATTGAAGGGATTTTTTTGAAGCAAGTTTCAATTGTCATCTCTCAATTCCGGGTTTTGGTTATATAAGTCTGCTTTTACGCAGAAGTTCGGTACATTCGTTCCAACTTTCATCTTTTTATTTGTTTAATTACTATTAATTTTTCGTTATATTTATATTGTTTGTTTTTATCTTTTTATCTTTCTTTTTTCACATTAAAATATGGATGCAGGTAAAAAAGATAAGGGTGCTAGTAGTAGCAGAAGCGAGAGTAGAGGTAGTTCTAAATCGTTGCCACCTAGATTTAGAATTAATAACAATGATTTTAATCAATTTGATGATACTTCTTTTGAACGTCCTTGTGCTATTGATGTTGCTTCCGGTAATGTAGCAGACCATGAGACCTTAGATAGATGTTTTGGTAATTATTTTGAAGACGTAGAGGAAGATGTAGAAAAACAAGAGTTAGAAGATACCCCTACCCCTACTAGTCCGACTACGGAATTATCGGAACAAGATGAAGTAGAAAGTTTACCTACATTTACTAGAGTAGGAAAAATAGAACGAAGTAAGAGATTATTAGTTTGGAAATTTATGACTCAAAATAAGGAGAAAACTACTGCAACTTGCAATAAATGTAAGAAAGTGATCAAACATTTAACTGGGGGATCGCAGGGTGGGACAGGAACGCTAACTAGACATTTGAGAATTTGTGTTCCTGAATATGTTCGTCTAGAAGCTATCGCTAAGGCTAAAAAAAATGGTACACCCTTACCCGATACTAACCAATCCGTCGGAGGTTCTAACATGGTCCAGAATATTTTAGATTATAGTAACCCGGCTGGCCCAAGCACATCACTCACATATAGTAAAGATAGAGATCGTGAAGAATTAGCTAAAATGGTTGCGGTTTGTGGTTTGCCTTTTAGTTTTGGTAAACATCCCGATTTTATTCATTATATTCGAAAAGTGTATTATCCTGATTTTCGAGGTTTTTAAATAAATACAATTAAAGCAAATATTTTTAAATATCAACGTAAACATTGTCATTTTCTTCGTTGCTATTTTTTTTATTTTGATGGTAAAGTATCTATCACTTCTGATATGAGTTTAAGTCCTAATGGTAATGATTATTTTACTGTTACTACTCATTGGATTGATCATGACTGGAACATGCAAAAAAGAATTGTAGGCTATAAATATGTCGAAGAGAGGAAAACTGGTAGTTATATTGCTTGTTTGACAGGAGAGATTTTACATTATTTTGGTCTTTGTGATATGATAATGGGTGTCACATTAGCTATAAGTTGCAGTTACATATATGATTGAAAATTTTTAAAAATATTTTTTTCCTATTCCTCAAATATTTTTGACTTCTACTTTGTTCAACCCAGCTTACAAAGAACAAGGTGTGAAAAAATGATTGAAAAGATTCATAAAAATTTAGAAATTACAAGTGATGAAGTTCCATCTATTGAATCGTATAAAGATAGAATATTAACTAAAGCTAGACATTTATATGACCTTTATAGAGACATGCTACAAAATGATTTACCGTCTGAACCTCTATGTCGTAGGGTTAGATCAGATTTAATGATTTTGATGAAATTATGGATGAAGAACTTGATCTTGATTCTGCTAACAATAATGATTTTAATCAATTTATTAATCAGGCACGAGAAAATATTAGCGATGAAAATGGAGATCCTCAACTTTTAGCTTGGTGGAAGAACCGGACAGAATAATTTTCATATCTTTCAAGGGTGGTTCGGGATGTGCTAGCTATGCAAGCATCTTTAGTAGCTTCGGAGCAAACTTTCAGTGCGGGGAGATTTATCATTGGAGAGCATAAGTATTCGTTAGCAAAAGATAGTTTGGAAATATCAGTGTTGTTCAGAGATTGGATCAACGTCGAACGAAGGAATGCTGGACTGCCAAATTTATCGCATCAAGCCGAAATCGAAATAAATGAAGCACTTGGAGAAAATAGTGATGATGGCGCGGAAGCAATGGATGAAGAAAATCAAATACAAATTCCGAATGTTGTTTTCAAGGAATTGATAGATAAGTTACGAAAAACATATTTTGGAAATTATAGATATTAGTATGATAATCGAGACTTAGTTGAAACAGAACCCTTCCTAGAAGGTGGCTGCGTAGATTAGGTGCTCTTCTAATATTTGTAATACACGTACTTCTTTATTGATTTGAATAAAATTATAGGCTATTCGCCTTCATTTTCTTTTTAAATTTGTCTTTTATTTAAACTTTAAGAATTCAAAAAAAAATAATTAAACTTTAAATTATAAATTTAAATTTAAACTTTAAAGTTGAAAATTTAAATTTAAACTTTAAAGTTGAAAATATAAATTTAAACTTTAAACTTCCAAGTTCAAAGTTTTTACATTTTCAACTTCAAGATTCAAAAGAACTCAAAAAAAAATAATTAAACTTTAACGTTGAAAATTTACATTTTAACTTGAAAGTTGAAAATTTAAATTTAAATCTCTTTGATAGGCTCTTGTTGATGGATGCCCCTGACATGGATTATAAAATATGTAAATAATTAAAATATATATACTAGATTTTTTAAGGAGTCAGATATGCTTGATGAAGATGATGTGGTGGTGTTGGATACGCCATAAGTGTCATAAAAGTTTTTTTTTTTTGAGTTCATTTTCACTTTTAATGGATTAAATATTGACATCTTTTTACTGTAATCGAATGAAACAAAATTAGGTTACTATTGCTATTTAGCTAGCTATATTGTTACTCATTAACTATTTAGTTTGCTTATTAATATCTCTATTTGGTTTGAACAGTGTCATATCAAAAGTTATTTATGTTGTTAACATTTTAAAATTCAAATTAAGATTATAAAAATAATATTTTTAAAAAAGTGGGAGGGCCCGTGGAGGCCCGCAGCCCACAGAGTAATGGGTTGGGCTTGCTATTTTCTGACCCATCATCTTGATGGGCCAACCCGACTTGACCCGTCAAATTTCAAAGCCCGTGTGGGCTAGGCCGACCCGTATTGACAGCTCTAATTTTAAGAGGAAAAGTACTTAAAACTTACTTGATTTGTTAAAATGGACAAATAAAATAAAATATTTATTTTTGATGTTGAGGCCAAGCAAAATAAAGCAAAGGGAGTAGTTATTTATTGGTGATTATCTTGCTTGACCAAACTTCTAAAATTAACTTATTTTGAAAAGTGTTTTTTTTTCAGAATTGTTTTTCAAAAAAATACTTTTGATAAGAAGCAGTTTATGTTTGACCAATAAACTTTTGGTAAATTTTCTAAAATTTTAGTATGTTTTTTATGTTCACAAAAATAAAGATGCAATAATGAAATTCAAGAAAAGTCACAAAAGAAACGAGTCGGTTACTATTATGAAGGAGTTAAATGGAAGTATAATAATATATGCAGTTGAGGAAGTTTTTGTATCTAGCCAAACCAGTAATTAAAATTATACAGTACTCCTGCAAAAGGATGTTTATTATATTTATTTTATTGAATTGTACTTTTCTTCCTTAATAATTCAATATATATTGTATGCAGATTCGTTGAGCTACAATATTCCCATCATGTATTATAGTTACATATCTAACTTAGCTTTCATGCTAAATATATATTGTATGTAGATTCGTTGAGCTACAATATTCCCATAATGTATTATATTTACATATCTAACTTAGATTTCATGCTAAATATCGACGTGCAATTATTAACTCCTAAAATATATATATATATATATATATATATATGGTAAAAATATATGATCAGAACTAAATAGACCATAGTCTTTTCAATTTTTTTCCCTCCAATTGATTTTTTCAAAAATAAATAAATAAATAAATTGTTTCCCCTGAAAATAAAACACTTTTTACCAAAAGTACATGAGTTTTGTGTACGTCACTCACTTTTCCTAAAACAAATGGGTGAAAAAAGAGGAAAATATTCTTTATTCGAATTTCTTTATATCAATTAGTATTAGTGACGTTGTCTTTTCTTTAATTTAGATTTATAGTGTCCACTTTATGTTAGGATTATTCCATTCTTTAATTTAGATTAATAGTGTCCACTTTATGTTAGGATTATTCCACCAAAACTATCACTTTAGATTTAGGACTATATATTCTACCGAATTGTCATGGCTACAAAGGAAAAATTAGGTTTAAGTTTCACTATTTTTTCTTCTAATTTTTGTTTTGATATTTTGATTCAAGTCGTCTTCTTGCATTAATTATCAATTCATCATTTTCTTATTTCTTTTTGTTAATAGATTTAAAGGTCATATATAAATTATGCATAATCGAAATTGACAATAAATTCTCTCTTTTTGATAATTTGTGTGTTTTTCTTTCAGTTGAAAATTTATTTATTGAAAAATTGGACGAAATAAACATGTTGTTGCCGAATGAATAAGTAGCCGAAAAAATTCAAGGTTTATCTCTTTTTTTTCTTTTTTTCTTTTTTTGTCTAATTGTGACGTAATTTTGATAATGTAATTTAACTATATTTTGATATATTATTCTTTAGTAATTATAATTGAATCTTTAATTAAACTTATTTGTTGAGTTCGAATATAAGGTTATAATTAAGCGTTGAATCTTGATATGCAGTGTTTTTATTTGAATGATGATCAACCTATAAATTTAGAGTTATACTCAACTCTCTAAATTTGAGGCTTACTAATTAAGTTTGAAGGTAGTTAGTAGTTGTAAATCGAGTAACTTTACGATTTTGTTGAATGTATTGGATTTTTAGTTCTATAGAGCAATTTTTATTTTTTTTTCACCCGGTGTCCGATACCCTCATTGGAGCTGACTAATTCGGATCACGCAATGTATGGCCCATTCTGGGGGTGAAGCTCCCAACAGGATTTTCTCCATTTCCAGAACTCGAACTCGAGACTTCTGGTTAAGGGTGGAGCAGTCTCACCACTGCACCACAACCCATGTTGGTTATAGAGCAACATTGCTTTGGAAGAATGTAGTAAACCAAAAGATATTATAAGGATACATGAAGTTATTCTTTTTTTGTCTTTTTTCTTTTAAAAATAAACTCATGGAGTAATCTTGTGTTTGGGTTCAAATTTTTATAAGGATCAAACTGTTTTTATTTTATACCTTGAAAGAGTCGTACATGTCATGAAATAAACAAGTCCTAAAATATATGAAAAGAAATTAAGTGAGCTAAAATATGTGGAGAATAACCCTTAATTTGAACCAGAGTGCAAGACGCCTCTCTTTTTGAGAAAAGACATCAGATTAGGAGAAACTCTTCTATCCATTTGAGAAGCCAAAACTTTGATTAGATCATGAAAGGGTTGGAAGATATGGAATTTTCTCATAAAACAAGTTTGATTAGGTGAAAAATGGAGGAAATTGATCAGCAAATTCACAAGATGGTGAAGAGATAATCTTTTTCTTTATTTGCTAAACAAACATTAATTAAGAGGGTTCCCTTAATAAGTTTTAATATAGGTCATCTCTCTTTAATGAATATTTATTCTCCTTATGTATCATCTCCGTCAATAGTTTACAATAACAATTAGTATTAAGGGTAAAATAAATAATAAATCAATTTTGTCGGACTTGAGAAATAGTTTGAGACCCCTATTTTTAAAAATTATGATAAATAACTTGAGACGGAGGGACTAGCTACTTGCAACTGAAAATTTATCAAATGATTTATACTGAAAGGTATTAGGAGAATTAATGTAGACTCCTAAAATATATGAGAATGAGAACTTGAAAAAGATTCTTAAAATTTGTTGGAAGGAAAATTAATATTGGTACAAATGTGTTATTTACGTGAATATGTATATATTTGAGAATAATGAATTTAAATACTACTATAACTGTGGAATCAGTAATCAAGAGTACTAGCTTATTATCATTATATGGAGTACACCTTTAAAATTAATAATTAACTTTCAATTTAAATAAAAACACATTCTTAGGTTAGAAAAACTTCTATAGAAGTACTCCCTCCGTCTCATTTTAATTGTACATTTTTTCTTTGATACACTTGTTAAGAAATCGTAAATAAGAAGGTAATTTTACTTATTCATCCCTTAAAATTTTTTTCGAGACTTTACAAACAAGTGTGAATACTTTAAAAAAGAATTAATTATAAGGATACTATGGAAATTTTTTAATTAATTCTCTTCTAATTTAGTAAGGTGGACAACTAATATGTGACAACTATTTTTAATAAGGTGGACATCAACGTAACATGAGTATATTAGCAGCCGCTAAACTTTACCCACAACTTTAATGCATATCACTTTTCGAATTTTATGGACTTTATACTGGTTTGATTCTCCACTTGATATCAAGCCAAAATGATATTTGACACTTCAGTTTATAAACTCTATCTTGTGTTTTTTGTGAATTTTTTAGAATCTATGCTACCTGTTGATACCTTATATATAACCTATTAGATATTTTATCTAAACTAAGCTTCATTATCAAATACCTCGACAAGTTTGTTTTTCTCATGCAGTTAGTATAAACTGCTACTATAACTGTGGAATCAGTAATCAAGAGTACTAGCTTATTATCATTATATGGAGTACACCTTTAAAATTAATAATTAACTTTCAATTTAAATAAAAACACATTCTTAGGTTAGAAAAACTTCTATAGAAGTACTCCCTCCGTCTCATTTTAATTGTACATTTTTTCTTTGATACACTTGTTAAGAAATCGTAAATAAGAAGGTAATTTTACTTATTCATCCCTTAAATTTTTTTTCGAGACTTTACAAACAAGTGTGAATACTTTAAAAAAGAATTAATTATAAGGATACTATGGAAATTTTTTAATTAATTCTCTTCTAATTTAGTAAGGTGGACAACTAATATGTGACAACTATTTTTAATAAGGTGGACATCAACGTAACATGAGTATATTAGCAGCCGCTAAACTTTACCCACAACTTTAATGCATATCACTTTTCGAATTTTATGGACTTTATACTGGTTTGATTCTCCACTTGATATCAAGCCAAAATGATATTTGACACTTCAGTTTATAAACTCTATCTTGTGTTTTTTGTGAATTTTTTAGAATCTATGCTACCTGTTGATACCTTATATATAACCTATTAGATATTTTACCTAAACTAAGCTTCATTATCAAATACCTCGACAAGTTTGTTTTTCTCATGCAGTTAGTATAAACTGCTTTGAATTCATCGATTTATTTCTCACGATCGATACACACGTGTAATGCACGTATCCTAAACTAGTAGAGGAAAAAAACTTGGCCGCCAAGTGTGGTATGTGGGCATAAATCAAAAAGTGGGACCCATTTACTTGGACAATTTCATTTGCCTTATTCTTGGGCATCAGTATATTTGCCAGGCTGCACTTCACATGGCCACCAGCCCACCATATGCTACCAAAAAATTTTATTAGGTGCGAGGCACACCTATTGTCAGTTGTATGAGGTATTCAGTGCTTGCCATGTGTCATTATGGGACCCACAATTTGGATATTGTATTTTCTATGTTAACCTTTCTTGTTTCCTTCTTCAACCTTTTCATTTCACTAAGGAATTGTTTGGTAGGGTGTATAAGAATAGTGCAAAATATTATGTATTAATAATACTTATATTAATAATGTTTGTGGTAGTTATACTTGCATTTTTCTTATGTAGTGTTTGGTTTGGTATATTAAAAATAACATGAATTGCATAATTTCTAAAAAAAAATTCTTATAAAAATATCCTCCATAAATATGGTGGAAAGGATGTGGAAAAGATTTTGAGAGACAATTGTGACTTTAACTATACTAATGCGTGCATTAGAATTCATTGCATTACTAATACCATGAATTTCCATGTATTAATAATACACTCCTTAATACCAAATAGAGTGTATAACTAATGCAAGCATTAATAATACATTCTTAGGTTAGAAAAACTTCTATAAAAGTACTCCCTCCGTCTAGTTTAATTGTACATTTTTTCTTTGACACACTTATAAAATAATCACAAATAAGAAGGTAGTTTTACTTATTCATCTCTTAAATACCTTTTTAGGACTTTACAAACAAGTGTGAACACTTTAAAAAAGAATTAATTGTAAGAATACTATGAAAAAAAAATAATTGATTCTCTCCTAATTTAGTAAGGTGGACAACTAATATGTGACAACTATTTTTAGTAAGGTGGACAACTAAAATGGTATGAAGAGCAGGGGCGGATCTACCTTATAAGGTAGGGGTGCCACGGCACCCGCCAGCGTCGGTTAAAATTCGTATTGCGTATGTACATATCTCTGCAAATATGTATATATTGTATCTGTGGCACCCCGAATAAACAAAGGCCCGCGGGTGCCATGGTTTCGAACTGCGTTTGAAGTCTCCTTTTGGGCTAAGCAACCCGAGTTCTAATCCCTATAAAAACATTGTTTTTCCTTCAATATCCTTTATTTTTTCCTTTTTCCTTCTTTTAGTATTTGCTTTATTTTTTCTGTTGGAGACTTGGAGCCCAGTCCCTCGCCTCATTTCCAGCTCATTCTCTTTCCTATTTTCTCTCTCCTCAATTTGCAAAATCTCTTCCTCTTCTTTCTCAAAATTTATTTAGCTTTATAGTCTGTTAGGCCAAGCTTCTAAAATCAGCTTATTTTCAGAAGTGCTTTTTTCAAAAGTGATTTTCAAAAAAGTACTTGTGGTGAGAAGCAGTTTGTGTTTGGCCAATAAAATTAAAAAATCACTTTTGAGTAGCAATTAGTGTTTGACCAAGCTTTTAAAAATACTTTTAAGTGTATTTTTCTCATAAGTGCTTTTTTTAAAAGTGTTTTTGGAGAGAAGCTACTTTTTTAGCTTATGAAAAACTGCTTTTTTTACTCCCCAGAAGCACTTATTTTCTTCCATAAGCTTGGCCAAACACCTCAATTTTTAAAAATAAGCACTTTTGAGAAAAAATAAGTACTTTTGGAAAAAAATAAGCTTGGCCAAACGGGCTATTAGTTTAGTTCTCTTTACACCTTAGTAGGCTTTTGACCATAAAAACCAAAAATAATTTCACTTCATTTGGAATGTCTGAAGTTGGAGTTGTGTTTAGCCATAATATTTGCGAACAAAATTTAAGAATCTGGATGTACTTTTTTATAAAATATGATTTATACCTCTAATTTCTGACCAAAAATTATCCCATTGAACCATCGTTCCTACTCAATCTTTGTGCTAGCGGTAAGTATATTTTATACGTAAATTAATGGCACCCGCAACCTTCAAATCCTGAATCCGCCTCTGATGAAGAGGGTCTGATAATGAACGTAACATGAGCATATTAGCAGCCGCTTAACTTTACTCACAACTTTAATGCGTATCACTTGTCGAGTTTTATGGACTTTATACTTGTTTGATTCTCCACTTGATATCAAGCCAAAATGATATTTGACACTTTAGTTTATAAACTCGATCTTGTATTTTTTGTGGATTTTTTAGAATCTATGCTACCCGTTGATACCTTATATATAAACTCTTAGAGATTTTACCTAAACTAAGCTTCATTATCAAATACCTCGACAAGTTTGTTTTTCTCATGCAGTTAGTATAAACTGCTTTGAATTCGTGAATTTGTTACTCACCATCGATACACACGTGCAACTCACGTATCCTAAATAGTAGAGGAAAAAAACTTGGCCGCCAAGTGTGGTACTTGGACACAAAGCAAAAAGTGGGACCCATTTACTTGGGCATCAAAGTATATTTGCTAGGGCTGCACTTCACATAGCCACCACATGCGACCGAAATTTTTTATTGGGTGTTAGGCACATCTATTGTCAGTTGTATGAGGTATTCAGTGGCCGCCATATGTCACTATGGGACCCACAATTTAAAGATAATAATAATAATAATAATAATATCTATCGGCCAGTGACGGAACCAAAATTTTCACTAAGAAATGTCGACATATAAAGACGTAATATGTAGACATAAAAAGAAAAATTACCTAGCGATACAATGTAATTTTCCAATGAAGGATGATCGACACCCCTCAAGTACTTGTGATTCCGCCATTGCTACCGGCTTCAGGAGGTCGGTATGTTCTTAATTTTTTTTATATTTCCAAAAAATCGACCTCATGAGATCAGAATTAATAAAAATATTAAATAGTTACAAGAAAAAGCAAGTGGGACCCTGTTAGAACACTTGTCAAGGGAGTTGAAATGTCAGAAAAGTTAGTACAAATTTTCTTGGCAACTTCCATTCTTGTCAAATTATCTCCCAATTATCAAGCACATAATCTTCATATATATCATACCCAAAATCCCAATTTTCCATAATTGTTCATCTGTTCTTGGTGTTGGCTCAATCAACATGAACATCTTCTCCAAGAAACCAAATGCTAAAGATTCAATTTTTTTCAAGAACCCCTTTTGTTTGTTAATGAAATTTGTACCTTATTTTTTAGTAAGCTTCTATTATGTGCAGGGTTCGGTAAAGGGTCACCTTGTATTTCTGCAACAGGATGTTTACAAGGCTTGAACTCGTGACCTCCTGATCACATGATATCAACTTTATCGGTTACTTCAAGGCTACCTTCATTATTTTTTACTATTAAAGATAAACTAAATGAAGGGGAATAGATACATATGATTCATATAAATGAATCAAACTTTTTTTTGATACTGATACAGCTAGCTTTTACTGTTTGGACCTGTTGTTGGTCACATATTTTGGGGGAAAATTGTATTTTCATTTTGTTTTACTTTCCAGCTATTTATAAATGAAATGTGTAAGGTCTATGTAGGATCCATATCATTATGTAGGAATAAATGAAATGTGTAACTTGATTGCTTAGTCTTAGCACAGATGTAGTTTTTATGGTCTGGAACTGCTAAGTCAAATCTTTTAGAAAAAAAAGATTGGATTTTTTTTTTAAAATTTTTGTTAGTTTACTTCTGACGGATCGGATAGTTTATAGTACTACTCTGTGGGTGTCTTTGTTCTGTTATTCTCTATTGGTTTTTTGTTTTTATTAGCTCTTTTTATATTGTTTTTGTTCTGAGTAGAGGTCTATCGGAAACAGCCTCTCTAACTCTTCGGAGGTAGTGGTATGGACTGCGTACACTCTACCCTTTCCAGACCTCACTTTGTGGGATTACGCTGGGGATTTTGTTGTTGTTGTTGTTCTTTCTGAAGGATCTGTGTATGGCCTATGATGGAATATTGTATATACAATATGCCGACATTGTCTGATCATATTAACTTGATTGAGCAAATCTTGTCTGAGGCCTTGTATATGGATTCATGAAGAATAATTTGTGACTATGAACTTAGCAGTTCCAGACCATTTATTATTATTGTTGAATATCTGTCATTGTTGCCAACGTAGTTCAAGCGTATGCTGGTTCCATGAATTTCTATAGATTAAAAGTGAGCCTTAGTATAGATTTTATCGGGTTTTTTTTGTTAGTCTAAGTGTGATATTTTGACAAATGGGAACGGTTCTAAAAGGGTGATGTCCAAAATGTGAAACGACTTCGTTCACTTGTCCTAAACCAATTGAATATCTGTCTTTGTTGCCAACGTAGTTCAAGCGTATGCTGGTTCCATAAAGCTCTATAGATTAAAAGTGAGCCTTAGTATTGGAATGTTAGGTGTGTTTATCTGGTACAATCTGGCATTGTCATGTCTCTGCTAAAATAAAGTAGACTATTATGTTCTTTTAGGAAAGCGAGGAATCTTTGCCTCTATGCAGTTGTAGAACACTCTATTGATGGGTCCGATGATTTTATCAGTTTTTATGTTAATCTAAGTGTGATATTTTGATATATGGGGAATGGTTCTGAAAGGGTGATGTCCAAAATGTGAAAATAACTTTGTTCACTTGTGCTAAACTAGTATTCTGGTGAAATTTTTCATAACACCAAGGGACATTTTATTTTCTTAACAACTCAGAAATATCCTTCTTCTTTTCACTTTTTGTATGTTATTTTCTGCTTTCTCGATCTCATGGTTACTTGACTTGTTGAGTTTACGTTTAATTTGTACAGATGATAGCCTGTGGTTAATTGATAGATAAGTTAACTTCGGAAAGTGATGAAATTATGATTTTTACCTATCCTAATAATTATGCAATCTCTTTGATAGGCTCTTGTTGATGGATGCCCCTGACATGGTGAGGAGCCAGATGAACTTCAAGAGGCTTTCAAAAGGATTCCAAAGAAGAAGACCCTGATTGCTGGTATGGAGGCTGCTGGTAAGTCTGGCTACATTTTCTCTTCTACGACGATTTGGAGCAGATATTATACTTTAGCAGTTCTTTTGTGTTTTCTTATTTGTATGAAAAGTTTGTAAGGTTGACCAACTCTCTTTTGCTTTATGTTCATCCCAGATGTGAAGACCAAGTGGGAGTCCAGTTCCTGGTGAAGGAAGTTGACCGTGCAGAAGAGGAAGGCGCATCACTCAATGATTTTGACAGGTTTAAGCTCATGTTGGCAAAGATCAAGGTGCGATTGCATTTTGTATTCGCGTTATAACTTTATTCAATTCTCAGTTCATTTAGCCCACTCATCCAAATAACTTTACACGGCTTACTTGAAAGAGTTAAATAAGAATGAGTTTTCATTGATTGAAAAAAAAAAAAAGAAGCAGCAAAATGCAGATGCCATGCTTGTGGTAGGATGCATTATAGTCCAATTATTCGTACAAACTAGACCCCCCCGCCAAATGTGTACTCGCTGAGTGTCTATCGAAAATAGCCCCTCTACCTCCTAAGGTAGGGGTAAGGTTTGCGTAGACACTACCCTCCCCAGACCCACTCGTGGGATTACACTGGGTACGTTGTCGTGTCCTGAATGTAGGTAGCTTTACTTTAAGTTGCATAATTTTTGTACCCTTGTGGTTATGTATCTATCTGATTCATTTTCTGGTGATATTGCAGAGGGCTGGTGTGGTGAGACAGGAGCTTGCAAAGCTTAAAAAGGAGGTTGCAGCTTAAGAACTTTTGAAGTAGTGACACATTGTCCTGAGCCGGGGGTCTATCGGAAACATCCTCTCTACTTCATCTGAGGTAGTGGTATGGACTGCGTACATTTTACCCTCCCCAGACCCCACGTTGTGGGAAGGAATACACTGGATATGTTGTTGACACATTGATTTAAAAGCAATTTTGGAAGTTGTAATTTTTACTTTTGAGGAATTATATCTACCTACCCAAACAAGGAACCCCCTGTTTTTTTTTTTTTTTTTTTGTTTTTTTCCCCTTTTCCATAAGGGTGTGGGCGGTCAATATTTGATTCGATATTTTCAAAGTTCCGCTTTGGTAATTAAGTAGATATTAAATATCGAGCTTTCAAAGTTTGGTCCTGTATGGTTAATCAAACTTCGATACGATGATTTGGTAATTATGTATTGAATTGACAAGATATGTTCATAGTTTGTCAAACATTTGACATGTTAGCTTTTAGAGAAATCACATACAGCGGTTAGATTTCCACTCTCACGCCCCAACGTTATGAATTTGATGTCACAAGTCAATCAAGACAACCAAATCACTCGCTAATGTTATCCATATATATAATAAAGAATTCATACTCACAAGCTTAAAAAGTAACTAAATAGCCAAAATTGTCAAACTTGAATTCGAATTTGGTTAGATCAATTAGCTATGATATGCTTAGCCAATACTTAGACTAATGATAATAATTAAACTTATTATTATGATGATTATTATTCACATTTGGTAAATATCTAACATGACAATTGGTACGACAAACAGAAAACTGACACATTAGATCTTTCAGTTTAATATTTTTAAAGTTTAGTTTCTATTATTCGATAATCAAAAATAAAAATAGATAACTAGGAAGTTTAGTTCGGTTTTGTTAAATTAAACTTCAGTACAATAAATCTCGATTACAACATCAACATATCCAGTGAAATTTTACAAAGTGGGGTCTGAAGAGGGTAGAGTGTATGCAGACATTACCGCTACCTCTTGGAGGTAGAGAGGTTATTTTAAAATAACCCTCGGCTTAAGAGGGGTAAACCAAAATAGTAATAAAGTAAAAACAACAATGAAAAAAAAACATGACAGCACTAGGTGATTCCTTCCCGTCTGTTCTAGCCTTGGTGGACAGCTGTTGGTGAGAGGTGACAGGTATCCCATGGAATTAGTCGAGGTATGCGCAAGCTGGCTCGGACACTACGGTTATCAAAAAAAAAAAAAAAAACTAATATAAAAATAGTGCACAACACACATACAAAGAACCATAACATCTAAGAAGGTGCAGTCACCGAAACATAATAAACAATAGATGATAATAAATCTCGATTAAGTTCGATAATTCGATTTTCGGTGATTCATGCACAGCCTAATAAATAACCAAAACTTTTGGGGTTGTGGAAACGGAAAAGGTACAAATATACCCCGAACTATCGTAAATGATACACATATACCCTCCGTTATACTTTGACTACGTATATGCCCCTGCCGTCTATATTTTGGGTTATATATACCCTTTACACTAACGGAGGGACACGTGTCACAATCCTGTGTGTTTACCCAAAGGGACAAATATACCCCCGAACTATCATAAATGGTACACATATACCCTCTGTTATACTTTGGGTATGTATATATCCTTGCAGTCAATCTTTTGGGTTGTATGGAGTCCATAAATTGAAACAACGAGCAATTTCATCACAAAGACAAGTCCTCACCAAATCAGTGATAGAATCACAACTAATTTCGGACATAATATAATGTTTAATTTATGGAATTAAAAAGGAAAGTAAAAAATTAAATCAGGTTTGGTGTTAAGAACCGAAATTTAGAGTTTGAATAAAGAGAAAAAATTCTAGGGTTTGAAGTGAGGGAGAAGAAGAATGCCGATGGAGAGGTTTCTTAAGCATTTTAATGTTGCCTCTTGAATCGGGTTTTTAATTTTGTGTCTAGGGTAGGGTTTTAATATCGGGTCTAGGATTGGGTTTTTAATTTTGAATTTTAATTGGGTTTGGGGAATGGATAGTCGAGTGAGTTATTTTTATTTCTGATAAAATAAATAAATATCGGATAAATGCCTAAGATGATGCCACGTGTCCCGTTGTTTGGTTAAATGGTATATACAACCCAAAGATTGACGATAAGCGTATATACATACCCAAAGTATAATGGAGGATATATGCATACCATTTATAATAGTTCAGGGTATATATGTCTCTTTTTCGTACAGTGAATAAAAATTAGGTAAATGCACAAGATTGTGATACGTGTCTCTCCGTTAGTGTAAAAGGTATATACAACCCAAAACATAGATGGCAGGGGCATATATGTACCCAAAATATAATGAAGATGTACCATTTATGATATTTCGAGGTATATATATCTTTTGTGATTGTGGAAAAAATATAGAAGTCTCCTTTCTCTCTCTCATGAGTTGACTACTTAAAAAATACTATCAAAAAGGTACAAAATTCCCTGGTAATTTCCATTCTTGTCAAATTTTCTCCCAATTATCAGCACATAATTTTCATATAAATCAAACCCAAAATCCCAATTTCCCATAATCTTCATCTGTTCTTGGTGTTGGTTCAATCAACATGAACATCTTCTCCAAGAAACCCAATGCTAAAGGTTCGATTTTTAACTTCTTGATTTCATCAAGATTCAATTTTTTCAAGAACCCCTTTTGTTTGTTAATGCAATTTGTATATATATATATATATATATATATATATATGTATATATATGATTTATATATTGATAATTGACTGATTTGGGGTTGAGGGTTAGTTGATTGATTGTTGGAAACTGTAATAAAATTTTGAGTTTTTATGATTCCTCATGGAATTCATTGGGTGTTTGATCATTCATATAATTGAGCTGTGATTTCATTTACTTAGTAGGGGTAAGGTTTGCGTCTACTCTACCCTCCCAGGGTATGGTGTTGTTGTTGATGATGTTATTTACTTAGTAGGGGTAAGGTTTGAGTACGCTCTATCCTCTTGGACCCCACTTAAGGGAATACACCGGGTATGGTGTCGTCGTTGTTGGTTTATTTACCAAGTAGGGGTAAGGTTTGCGTGCACTCTAACCTCCCGGATCCAAATTGTGGGAATACACCGGGTATGGTGTTGTTGTTGTTGATGTTATTTACTTAGTAGAGGTAAGGCTGCATAAGCTCTATCCTCTCGAACTCCACTTGTGGGAATACACTGGGTATAGTGTTGTTGATTTTATTTTCTTGGTGCTAAAGTTTGATTTTTTTTTAACAGAGGCGCTTCGGGAGAGTAGAAGAGAACTGACCCATGCTACTAGAGGTAAAACAATTTTATACTTTTGTTCCCCCTTCCCCTGGCACCACAAGATACATTGAGCTCATAGGTGGATTGAACATATAAGTTAATGGACACCCACTGTCTTGAAATCGAATTATATATATGTGTAGAAGTGAATTCAGGATTTGAACTTAATGGGTTTGATCTTTAATGTTTTTAGCACATATTCCCTCCATTTCAATTTGTTTTTCTGGTTTTGACTGGACAAGGAGTTTAAGAAAGTAAAGAAGACTTTTGAATCTTGTGGTGTTAAACTAAAGATATGTAGAATATACCAAAATGTCCTTTAATCTTGTGGTCTTAAACATGCCATGTGGAAAGCTAGAATTAAAGAGTTGCTAAAAAAGGAAAGAGACATTCTTTTTGAAGCGGACTGAAAAGAAATAATACAAGCAAATTGAAACGGCGGGAGTATTTCTTAAAATTTTAGTGTTTTCACACAGACACGCACACATATATCCATGTTCTGTGTCGAAATACCTGTTCGGTTTAGCCTGTAGCTAATAAGCTACATACGCCACTGTATATATGTATTTAGAAAATTCAAAGGGGTGTTCTAAAATATGTTAAAAAAGGTGCACACTGTCTTTAAATATTGTCTTTGAGTGGGCTAGCATTTGATCGTGTTGTAATCATAACACATTCTGGCTGAAGCTGTATTGCCTCAATTGTTAAAACTTCCACGATTGGTTATCCCAAGTTACATTTGGAAAATTTATCATTGGCCTTCGTTCACCTTTCTGTTATTTGACAGTGTGTAATGACGAGAAAAAATGTAAGGGCAAAGGTAATATTTGAATTGTACTTAGCAATGTTAGCATATTTGACCTTTGCATTTCACTCTCGTAGTAACCTTTTTTTTTTTTTTTTGGAATACGTTAAATTATTAGGTAGTTGTAAAATGAGGTGGCTCACGGTAGGTTGATGCATGACCATTGTAAAAACAATCAAACTATGATTTGAATACTCTAGATACAAAGAATTCATATAATTTACCTTCGGTAGTTTGGGATTGATATGTAGTTGATGTGATATTAGATGTTACTTCATCGGTACTAGATAATATTGTTGGGGCTTTATGCAATTGGACCGATATTAGTTCAGGTAGTTGATAGAAAGTAATGTTAAATTTCAATGTCTTCCATATAGAGAGATGAGGTATAAGAATGAAGATAAACAGTGACTCTACAGGCTTAGAGAGTAAATTGAGTAAAAAACTAGCACAGAATTTAAGAATTATTTTGATCCCAGAATACGCTAACTGCCTTTGGTAGGTCTCCAAAATAGTGAAGGTCCATGTCCATCTTTATTTGAATGGGTCTGATATATCTTATAGGGGTTCCTATTTTTATCAAGCGTCACAGCTATGCTTAGTATAAGATCAGTCAAGACCTTTCTATTTGTTCAAGCGTTATAAAAGATGTTCTCGGTCCTGCTTAGATTGGCTTGATGTTCTGTCTAACAAAATCCAGTTATTGTGTCTAGTAGAATATTTTATGGAATAGACTGGAGTTTTAAACAGCGATTCATTTGACTGCTGGGCAAAGAATTGCTCATAATCATAAATTGAACTATTACTAGTATTAATATTTTGATAAGAATGTACCATGAAGACTTAAAGGTAAGTCAAGAACTCACACTTTTAGAAGAGAAAGTAGCGGAAATGAGGATGCTTAGATGGATATGTGGCCATACTGGGATAGACAAGAATAGAAATGAAGATATACGGGGCAAGGTGGGAATGACCTCCGTGGCGGACAAGATGCACGAAGTAAGACTGAGATGGTTCGGACATGTGAAGAGGAGGAACAACAAATGCCCTAGTGAGGAGGTGCGGGAGGTTGGCTGTGAGGTCTAAGGAGAAGTAGAGGTAGACCGAGAAAGAATTGGGTAGAGTTGATTAGACAGGACATGACACATCTTCAACTCATCGTGGACATGACCCTAAATAGGAGAGCATGGAGGTTGAGGATTAGGGTAGAATATTAGTAGGTAGTCGAGTGATTTCTGTCTTTTTTGTGGGAGAGCATGATTCTAGTTTAGAGCACCTTATTTGCTCCCTCTTCTCCTTACCACTGTTATTATTATTCTATTATTATCGTATTCCTCAATCTTATCACTGTTTTTTTTACTTTGATTATCTTTACTATTTTTTTTTTGAAAATGATTATCTTTACTATTTTTGTTGTCAATACTTTTCTTTTCTTCAATATTTTCATCCTAGTTCTTTTTTGCCTCTTGTATTTTTTCAAACCTGTTTTGAAAAACGGTTTTCTTGAGTCGAGGGTCTAACAAAAACATGTATACCCCACAAGGTAGGGGTAAGGTCCGTGTACACCCACCCTCCCCAGATCTCACTTGTGCGATCACATGGATATGTTGTGTTATAGCCCATCTCTGTAAGGTGAGAGTGAAATTCATCTGATAATTTGTCCTTTCCATTCACTCGAATTTCTCTCGTTTCATCGATTTTGTCCAGGTCCCATCCGTTTGATCTCCCTAAAGCTGAATCAGTTGCACACTATAATGTGGAATATGTGCGGAATGCAATCCTTAATAGTTCAAGATTCCTCTGCCAACGCATTTAAGTCCATTTGTTAGAATAGCTTCCATTGAGTCTCTGCACCTATCCTTTTCTTCTGAACCTTTATCTGTTTTTAGAAAACAGGATTTGGCTCAGGAACCCTGACCTAGTCACAATAGGATCAATTGAGTTAGCAAATCTAATGTGTGTGCGCATAAAACTTTTTCCCGTTTAACTTTGAATTTGGAACTATTTAAATAAAAAATAACCTACAATAAGGTTTTCTTCCTTACAAAATCCTTTTTTTTTTTTGAGAAAGGTAACATTAGTCTATATAAATATCCACAGGTATACTACATTTGAATATGTAGTCCCCCTTCAAAAGTGTTGTAGTTACATAGGTCCTATCTTACTATATTACAACCAGTCAATAGCTGCATTAATTGCTTCTGTTTGTTCTATCACTAATTAGTTACACCAAAAGTAATACAGTGCTAGACAATTTGACTTAAACTGCTGCATGTTGCTCTGCTTCCCTTCAAAACATCTCTGGTTTCTTTCCAGCCACACTGACCACCAAATACTAGCTGGGACAGTCTTCCATCTCTCTTCCTTTTTTGCTGCATTGCCATCACTTTTCCAGCACTTCAGGACCCCTTTGATACTATTTGGTTTCACCCATCTATGATCTTCCTCATATTGATGAACATCTGCCATAACTGATCAGTCCATTTGCAATGCAAAAAAAGATGGTTAACCGTCTCTGCTTGTTCTTCACACAGAAAACATCTAGAGCACAGATGAAAACCTCTTTTTTTCAGGTTCTCGTGGGTCAACACTGCTTCCTTAGCTAATAACCAGGAAAAAACAGTTTACCTTGTAAGGTACTTTGGTTTTCCAGATCATTCTCCATGGCCATCCTGATTCCTGCACACCTGTTACATTCAAATCTCTATAGGCTGAGTTTACTGTTAAGTTCCCTTTCCCTCTAACTTCCATACCAGACTATCCACCTTAAATAAGAAATAGCTGATAGCGGGAGCTTAGTGCACCGGGCTGCCCTTTTTTTTTTTTACAGAATGAAACCAAAACATTTTTGAACTCTATTCCTTAATTGAGTATGTAGAACGGTTTAGTTACAAGAGTTCAATTCGAGGAAAACAGAAAATATACCAAAGTCCCAGGTTAAATTTTAAAAAACGCACAGAAGGAATTGGATGTGAAAGAATTTTTGGAATTGTATATTTAATGATGTACTAACACTAACAAACTAAATTTGATTTAATAATGTTTTCCTTTTCTTTTGTTGTGTCGTGCGTGGGTGGGGTGGGGTTGGGGGTTGAACTAAATTGTCGTACAAGATCCAACCTGCATTGACTCTCACATTTTAGTAATTGCGGATTGAGTTCATTTCTCGCTCATTTTCTGTACCTATGCCATCCATTTTACTTGAGTGACTTTATGTGATTTGATAATAATTCATTGGTAAATTATAATTTCTTACCAATCAAAGACACACAATTTCTGCGAATAGACAAGGCAGGTTAGGAAAACTATCATGTTGGTATCTACAATTTCAGTTCTCAATTTGTGAAAGGGCTTCTTTTAAGTAATTGGCGAGTAACTCCCTTTAATTCAAAATTCTTATGTAGGTATTGAGAAGGAAATTTCTGCTTTGCAATCAGAGGTATGTCTAGAGCTTCTTTATGATGCTATTCTGGAATGTGCTTTGAGTGTGTTCATGATATACAGAGATTTATGTGGTTTAAGAGCTTATATACTCCCTCCCGTCCGTATATGGTGTTTTTAGCTTGGGCACACCTGTTAAGAACTTCACTCATCCCTAGAAAGTAAGAGGTGTTTTCACTAAATTACCCTTAATTAAATAGTACCTACCACTCCCTCCGTTTCAATTTGTTTGTCTGGTTTTGACTTGGCACGGAGTTTTAAGAAAATAAAGAAGATTTTTGAATCTTGTGGTCTTAAACTAAAAATATGTAGAACGTACCAAAATGCCTTTAATCTTATGGTCTTAAACATGCCATGTTGAAAGTTAGAATTAAGTTGCCAAAAAAGGAAAGAGAGATTCTTTTTGAAACAAACTGAAAAGGAAGTATGACAAACAAATTGAAACGGAGGGAGTATTTAATATGGTTTCTTGGTTATGAAAATTTTACTTATCTAAAAAAGGATAAATTTGGAAGAAATAACTTAATGCCTTCTTGATTATGTAAAAAACCATTTATTTTGGAATTAATATAAAAACTAAAAGCACCATATAATATGGACCGGAGGGAGTAGTTTTTCCCTTTATATCACACTTTATTTCTGCATGCTATATCACATCCATAACAGACATTTTGATGTATTTCTGATGACACAGGAAAAAAAGCTTGTTGCTGAAATAAAAAGGACAGCTAAAACTGGAAATGAGGTGGGTCTTGAGCATCAGCTCTGGCGGGCGGCGGCTTAATTAGCAGTTATAATTTATCGTGTTGCTGCTTAAGTAACAGTAAGGTACTCATATGGTACTATATCATTTGGAACTCATTTGTCATTTGCTTTACTCTGCATTTTCAGACAGCAACAAAAGTTCTAGCACGTCAATTAGTCAGGCTTAGACAGCAAATAGGCAACTTGCAAGGTAGTCGAGCACAAATGAGAGGTATTGGGACTCACACACAGGTACTCTGCCAAGTCATGTTACATGCTTACTGATTTCAGTTCTTGATTCCCCTTTGTGCGATGCATTTGATAAGCTTTATGCTCTTTGCAGGCAATAGCTGCCCAATCTTCAGTTGCTGCAGGCATGAAAGGAGCCACGAAGGCTATGACTGCTATGAATAAGGTTCGACAGCCAAAGATCTTGACATTTAATTTAAAATTTTCCTTTGTTTGTATGAGAGGATGAAATATAAAAGGATTTCCAAAAAAAAAAAAATTATTCTAAAAAAAGAGAATGAACTATAAAAAGGACTCATCTTCATACGCATTGAGATGGATGTCACGATGAGAGGGTTCCTGCACTCTTCACTGGTTGGTGGGACGTCACTTCTCTTTCTCTTGAACGCTCTTAGCTCCTTGCGGATAAATTAATGTTTTAGGTTATATTGGGATTAGCAGTTTGATTCTCTCGTGTTTCTTGTCTCTTTTTTTTTTTTTTCTGTTCCTTTTCCTCCTTTTCTTCTCTCGCCTTCATTATTTAATTTATTTTCATAATACTCATTAAAACATGACATTTGTGTTGTATCCCAAGTCATCTTCAGTCCTTCTAATAATTATCAGTTGATTCAATGCAGCAGATGGACCCAGCAAAGCAAGCGAAGGTGATGCAAGATTTCCAGAGGCAATCAGCTCAATTGGATATGACGGTAAGACTGATTGCACGTTATCTGTTGAATCTTAAATATAATCATATTGTCCTTCATGTCAACTCAGATTATTAGAAGTCAACTTAATAATATGGTGTTCGTATTTGTAGACTGAAATGATGTCAGATACTATAGATGATGCTATAGATAATGACGAAGCGGAAGAGGAAACTGAAGATTTGACAAATCAGGTATGCTTTTAACCTTTCAAGAATGACTGAAAATAGTTAGTGGATGTGCACCTAACAAGTGTGTGTTTACTTTGCGCTGTCTTAGTAGTTGATTTATCTTTTTTAAAAAAGAATCTTAGTGGCGCCGTTTGGCTTGGTACGAAGTTTAAGAGAAAAAGAAGACTTTCGAAATTTGTGGTCTAAAACAAACCTTAAACATTTGTGTGGTTATAAATTATTTCATTAAGGGTAAAAGGAGAATTTTAAAGTTAAATTCTTTCTTATTATAAAAAGGTGACATTCTTTTTGGGACGGATTAACAAGGAAAGTGTGTCCGATAAAGTGGGACAAAGGGAGTATTATGTTTTGATTGCTCAGATGTCATTCTGTGTGTCTTCAGGATCATTTTCTTCTTAATAGAATGTATTAATCTGGATTCTTTTTACGGAAAAGGGCAAAAATGCCCCTAATGTTTATGATTTGTCTTATATATGTCGTTTGTTAACCTATCAGCTCATAAACGCCCCCAACGTTATCTCCCGTCTCAAATATACCCCTGAAATTACAAAGTTCCAAATATGTCCCTCGCACTAACGGTGGAACTCATGGAAGCTACGTTAGGGGTATGTTTGGACCTTTTTAATTGTTTAGGGGTACATTTGGACATTTAAATATTAAATGGACTTTCTTCAGTAGGCTCCATGTAGGACCCCAGGATCTCAGATTCAAATGATGATGAAGTCTTGCACCATATATTGCATATGGATCTTCGTTAAAAATGGAATGACGATTAAATGTGGAATTTTCTTTCTAGGAATCAAACAATTATTGAAGTGCATTTAGATGTATATCTACATGTAAATTTCTAGAACACATGGTCTCACCTACTTATTGGCTTCTTGCGCGTTAATTCGATCTTACTTCTGCAGGTCCTCGATGAAATTGGAGTCGATGTTGCCTCACAGGTTAGTTTTTCATTATTGGCTCACAGTGGAACAACTAGTTGTCTTACTTACAAGGAGGAGAGGAGTTGGGTGCTGGAAATTACTGTGTTAAATTGAAGATCCCGTGTTTTAATCTTTACAGTTGTCAGCGGCTCCCAAGGGCAAAATTGCTGGAAAAAGGACCGAGGAATCAACCAGGTTCGCCCACATTTTCTTTTGATATGATCTTCTTGTTACTTAATTGCCTTTTCCTGTCACTCACATGCTTGTTAGAAGAAGAATGTGTAGTAGGCGCACATCATGAGTTCAAATTCTATTGGTGAATTAAGTTTGGTATTTAAATGGAGAAGGATAGAGGGAAGGGGCTTAAATATCCACCGAGTTTTGAAGCTAGAAACAACATATTTCTAGGTTATTCAAAGAAAAACAAAGAACCTACAGAGCCATGTTTCACAAACATGCGTCCTTCACCAGAAGTTGCGAGTTTAGTTAAAGCTGTGCTAGTCTTCACTCAACTACCTTGGTGTTGGAGCTGTTGATCTGGTTCGGAGATTGACCATGACCAACGAATATACATTCAAGTTCTGAGCTGTCAGCTGAATCTCAACCGAGCTCAATAAATCCAGTGTAATTTTTCACAAGCTCTTGGCAGTTCAAACTTAGCAATATGGTGAAGCAATTAAAGCCAAAAAAGTTGTAGTACAGATTAGAAAGTAACTTGATTGTCTCAGAAATCAATGATAAAAAAGAAAATCCACAACCACCACCACATACCCAGTGTAATCCCACAAGTGGGGATAGGATGTACACTGTCCTTTACCTCTACCTTTGTGGGGTAGAGAGGTTGTTTCTGATAGACCCTCGGCTCAAAAAAGCAGGGAAGTAAGAGAGAAAAAGAGACTACAAAATAACAATGCACAAAACAAGTGTAGCAACAGTTATTAACTCTACAAAATAACAATGCACATTGGCGGAAAAAACTACGCGGTACCTAAATCATACTACTACAAGTATGATAACAAGTGTCTACCTACTAACTTTCTATGCTAATCCTCGATCTCCATACCTTCATATATAGGGTCATGTCCTCAGTCAGCTGAAGCTATGCCATGTCATGTCTAATCATCTTCCCCCAATTCTTCGGCAAAACATGGATATTATTAACTCTTTAAGATAGCTAACTGCATTTTGTTTCTTCATTCTTAAGAAACCTTTCTTATATTAAATAGATAGGGCCTAGGGGAAACAGTATAATTCGCTTCAAGTAGTACTGTATCCTCGAGCAAATTATTATACATCTTGAGGTGCACTGCACGCTGACAGATAAAGTACGTTGTGTTTGTGGTTTTTCATTTTTCTTCTCTTCCAGTAAATAATTGTATCATATTAGTATGAAGTGCATTTTTCATGCTCTGTGATGTAAAGCTTATGCTCTGTGATCTCATTAGCTCGCTCACGTACATTTTGTTGTTGTGTCTTTGTGCTGGCAGTTCGGGGATCGATGAACTGGAAAAGAGATTGGCTGCACTTAGAAATCCTTGATCTCAATATCTTGGACAGTCCTTGTGGCGTTTCACCACACATGAAACATGATTCCTTTTAAGTTTTATGTACATAATTTTGCTACCAAGAGTGATGTGATGCATCAATCCTTGGTCTTCTTTGAGATGAAGTGTGATAAATGGTTGTCCAAATGCCACAATGTATTAGTTGTTTGATAACATCTTGGCATGACTTTCTTTCATCTCTTTATAATGAAAATTTTTACTCTTTCATGTGCTAGTGTGTGCTCGTTTTGTTTAATCACAGCGGTGTCCAAAGCAACCTGTGCAAACCTCGATTATTTCATCAGGTACTGCTACGTTCCACCAATATAAGTATTTTTTTTTAGGGGTTACATGCCACTTTCTACCAATATAAGTATACTGCAGATATTTCTTATGCTACTTCAGGAGAGTCCTTATATTTATAGAACTTTGAGAGTGGACTTTTAGAATAGTCATGCTCTTTCATGAACAAAACATGTGTGTCAGTTCAATTTAAGACCTCCAAAAATTACAAGCTAATTTTAAAAGAAATTCTAAGGGTAACTTACACAAATCCCATAAGTTAAGGAGCTAATAACATTTTTTACCACAACTTTGTCCAATTATACAAAATCCTAGAAATCGCATTTTGTGATACATATTTTAAGCCTTGATATATATTGTTTGTGATACGTTTTAAAAATATGTATCAACAAATTTTGTATCAAAATATTTTTGTATTAATACGTAGGCTGTTTTTTTCATTCTATAACGTATCACCAATATGAATTCACTAACAAAAATGTATCAAACATATGTATCAACATGTGCACGCGGTTGAGGATATCAGACCACATGTATCAAGAGCAAAATAGTAAATGTGGGATTTTATAGAATTTTTTAAAGGTTTGGGATTTTATGTATCAAGGTCTCTCAAGTTTGGGGGTTTGTGTAATTTACCCAAATTCTAAACATGGCTCCGTTATGATTAGAGCTGGCAATTTCAACACTTATTGAAGAAACCAATCCATTTAACCCATATATAATAAGTTGGATCACTCATATTTTAAGTGGGTAAATATGGGCTTAGCTTATTTTTAAAACCCATTAAAGAAATGGTGAAAATGGGTAAAATATGGGGATAATTTCAAATATGTACAATAAAGTAATTAGTTTGCAAAAGATATAGCCATTTTTTTACAAAAAAAAATAGCCAAAAAATGTAGTAGCCACAAAAAAAAGAAGGCCATATGTATATGTAGTGTGTATATAATGTATCGATATTATATAAAAGTTATATAATGTATCGCTATTGTATAAACGATGTATAAACGTGTATAGATATTGTATAAATGGTGTATAGATATTATATAAGTGGCGTATAAATAATGATGTAATGTATGAATATTGTACAAATAGTGTATAAACATGTATCGATTTTGTATAAAAGCAAAGTAAAAAAAAGAAGAAGAAGAAATGAAAGTAATTTTTCGGCGAGCTCCTCCGGCGGCCACCACAATTCCAACAAACAAGTCTAGGTAGAGAAAGAAATGGGTTGTGTCTCTGGTCTCGAGTAGGGGTTAGTTCTCATATCCCGATTTGGGGTTAGGTCTCGGGTCCCGAGTCGAGGTCGTGTCTCTGGTCCTGAGAGGGGTCGAGTTTCGGGTGGATCGGGTCCTGGGTATAAATAGCTAACAAGCATTCTCTAATTTGATAACTAAATAATTTAGCCTAGATTTAATGTTTTTAGGCTTTAGGAGATTAAAATGGATTAGAACCATTTTATCCAAACCATATTTACCCAAATTCATATTTACCCAAATATTATATGGTGGATTGTAATCCAATCCATCCAAATCAGATCCAATCCACCCATTTGCCACCCCTAGTTGTGATCATCAAATTCATTAATAGAAGTTCTTACACAAGGTCTCCAAATTGTTTGTGTTCCCATATCCATTAAAGCAATTCCCTTGTCCAGTAAAACTAATTAATCACTTGTCACAAACTCGTTGTTCTGTTATCCTATGTGTGTCCCACATCGACTGAATGGAGAGTTGGTGTGAGACTTAAATAAATTCGGGCTCTCCCACCTGAATAGCTAAATTTTGGGGTGTGAGTTAACCGGTTAGGCCCAAGGTTGTTACATATCGTCAAAATTCATAATATTACATTCAGTCGCACTCTAAGTTATTAATACAGGGCTTCGAGACATGCGTACACTTCATTCATGATATATCGTCAAAATTCATAATATTACATTTTCCCAAGTTAATAAAAGGAAGAAGAAAAAGCATTCTTATAAAACTAAAAAGAAACTAAAAATCAAATCCAACATCATAAGCTGCAGGAAGAACCAAATCCACTACGCCAACGTCTTCTTATTCTTGGCAACTGAAAATCTGAAAAATAAGATAGTGAGTCAAACAATTATAAATTATTTTCCCATCATATGGCTGGACCATACTAAAACCAAATTATTAGTAGTTAGAATAAACTAAAAAAGATAAATGTCGATCTTAGCTTGAATACCTGAAGTTCTGAAATCAAATCTTTCTTTATTAGTAACTTGTTTAGAAACGATTATTTCTTCTTCTGTAATTCCTTTGACGTCTCTGCTTCTTTCTCCTTCGCATAATAATTTTGTGTTCCAGCTCCATAATGATTCTTGCAAGCCATTTCGGATTTCCAGTTGACATCATGAAATATAGTATGGATAATCCAATACATAGTCCACTTCCATAGCCCATCAAAGCAGCTTTCCAAAAATCATCGAGAAATTCAGAATTGCTTTCTTGATCGTCTAATGCTGATTCTGTATTATTTGTCTCTGACACACGATCATTGACACAACCTTTCGAAACTGGAAATCCACGTAATCCATCATTACCTTCATATGAATTGCTCGCAAACGTTTGAAATTGAGGTCCTTGAGGGATGCATCCTTGGAGATAATTGTGGGAGAGATTTAAGAATTCAAGAGACGTAAGAGAAGCAAGTTGTTGAGGTATCTCTCCCGAAATCTGGTTAAACGAAAGGTCCAAGGATTCAACCAAAGATAAATTTCCAAGTGATGGTGGTATATGACCTTTGAATCCATTATGAGACATATTCAACACCCGAAGTGCAATGAGATCTCCCAGAACACAAGGAATATGTCCTTCAAATCTGTTACTTGAAAGATCGATTACGGTGTACAAAAACAAGATTCTCACAACTTCAAACTCCAATCCCTTTGTTACAACAACTACCGAGTCTTGGTAATATTCAAATCCTTCATCACTTGGTGCCTTCATTGTTTTATCAATTGTCCTCATGGATTTCAAATGTTGAAACAGACTTGTAGGTAAGTTTCCTGAGAAGACATTATAAGAGAGATCTATTGTCTGAAGCTTGGAAAATATGTTTTCAATCCTTGAAGTTGTAATGGATCCATGCAATTTGTTCGATCTCAAGCTTAAAACTCTCAGCTCTGGCAAAGTTCCTAACCACATGGGGAATGTGTCATTGAGGTGATTATCTCCTAAATCAAGAACTTGCAACTCTTTGCAATTGGCCAAAGATCGAGGGATTTTCCTCTCTAGTTCATTGCCATGCAAGTTGAGGCTTCTAAGTGAACTTCCAATTCTAAAATTTGTTGGAAGAGTCCCAGAAAGTTTGTTGTTCTTCATATCGAGAATCTGAAGGCCACTGATATTGCCCAAACATTGCGGAATTTCTCCGCGCAAATTGTTTTTGGCCAAATCTAGAATTTGCAGTGACATCAAATTGCAAATAGATGAAGGAATTTCTCCGCTGAGATTATTATGTGACATCGTCAAAACCTGGAGGCCACTGAAATTACCCAAACATTGCAGAACTTTTCCATTCAAGTTGTTTTTCGTCATATACAACACTACAAGTGATGTCAAATTGCACACAGATGAAGGAATTTCCCCAGTGAGATTGTTATCATCGAGATACAGAACTTGCAAATTTCTCAAATTGCCAAAGGAAGCAGGAATTGAACCATTAAGAGAGTTAATACTCAAATCTAGATTAATAAGAGACCTTAAGTAACCTATTTCCGGAGGAATTGAGCCAGAGAGTTGATTATCTTGAAGATGCAACTCAGACAAGCTGTTCAAATTCCCCAATGAAGCAGGAATAGAACCATTAAGAGAGTTATTGTCCAAATGTAGATCAGTAAGAGACCTCAGGTAACCTATTTCTTCAGGAATAGAGCCAGAAAGGTGATTATCATGAAGATACAAAATAGACAAGTTGTTCAAATTCCCCAATGAAGCAGGAATAGAACCTTCAAGAAAGTTAGTACCTAAATATATCTCCGTAAGAGACCTTAGGTAACCTATTTCTCTTGGAATGGAGCCAGTTAAATGGTTTTTAAATATGCGGAGGGTCTGAAGCTTGGCTAGTGAACCAATTTGTGGTGGGATTGTGCCTGAAATCTGATTGATGTTCAAGTTAAAATAGGCAAGATTAGTGAGATTACCAATCTCGGGTGGAATGGTGCCAGAGAAATTGTTCATGCTAAGATCAAGATTCTGAAGAAAAGGGAGAGATGAAAACGGAAAAGCATAGAGTGTACCAATGACACTAGCATTTGTAATATTCAACCCGTTTATCCTACCGTTAAAGCATATAACTCCATACCAGTCCCTGCATGCATTAGAACTTGGCGTCCATGAAGACAATAAGGAATTATTGTGGTTCTTGAAAGTTACTTTCCATTTCAGGAGGGCAGTTGCTTCCTCAGTGGAAGCAAAAGTAACTGTAAAGAGATATAAAAGAGTGAAAAACTGAAGTGAAGAGAAAATTTTGCTGGAAACCATCATCATCATCATATTTTGAGTTTATTAGTTTGGGTTCATTGGATTTTATAATGTATGTAACTTATAATTAAAGACCACTAGGAAACGCGTTTTCTCCAAATGTTGCAAATTTGGGTGCTTTCTCACTCTCGTATTCACACTTTGTATGTTCATATCTTATTCAAGAAAATGTTGTCATTCTCAAGTCAATTTTGGGTTGTTCTGTTTTTGTCTTTATATGTTTTTATCCATCACGTGTTACACATCTAATTCATACAAGGACAAACCAAAGTGGCCAAATAGTTTGTTATCACACCACACGTTGATCATGACTACTCTGTCCTAGTATATGATACATACACTTTTGGTTGTCAATTGTCAGTCTTAGAACAATTATCTCTAATATGACTAGTGAGAATTCATATAGCAGATGTCAAGAGTTGATTTCTCATATTATCACTCTTTTTTTTAAAGCAAATTTATACCACTAGACAGAGTGTCTAGCGGTTTTTTATTAAGATAAAAATAAAATCCTCAATAGGGATAAGTACAAGCAAGGGGGGATAGACCTCACCTTACCAATCCTAATGAGGCAATGAACCTCTAGTAATTAACAAGCATGGAGAAAATAAAAGCTAGAGAGAACTAGATATTCTATGATCATCACAGAGTTTGTTATACACTCTATTATGATATTACAAATGAGGATGCTTAAATAATGTAAAAAATATAAAAGCCAAGAAGAAAGTTGAGTTATCAACCTCAAATTTCCTTATATGAATGTATGAATTAAAAAAAAGATAGATTGCCCATCTAAAGTAACCTGAAGCATTTTCCTCTTGTCTTCTTCTTCAAATTTGTCCAACCACATGTGATATTTCATGTAACACCTCGTGTGTTTGTATGTCCCTGTAGAGCGTAAAAGTGAACCTATATGACCTTTAGAATGAGTAGAAATCGTTTGGAATGAGTTAGATGACGTTAGGGGAGTTTTGGACGTGATTCTAAGCCCTTGCGTCACGTCAAAGGGGTCCAGGAAAGGGGGTTCGCGCCGCGCCACCGGTCGGGAGGGCATTCTGCCTCACCCTCATCTCTGGGCAGTGCGCCGCTCAGGTAAGGGGTCCGCTATGGGGGGAGCGCAACGCAGCCCCCCGGCCTGATGGGATTTTGTTTTCTTTCATTATTTTAAGGGCTTTTTGGTCTTTTCCTTGATTAAAAATTGTCCCCCACCTATACTAAACGACCCCAAACCCCTAATAACGTATTTCATTCCCCAAAAACATATTCTACTCTTCCCCAAAACACTAAGAGGCAAATCAATTAGGGTTCAACCTTCAAGGCTAAGGGTTCAAGCTTTCTCAATTCCCATCCGTCAAAAAGGCATGTTGAACACTCCCTACTTAAATTACTATTCTAAATTGCGAATTTAATTATTATTTATATGAATTATATTGATGGTTTGAAGCTACGGTTGAGGATTTTATTATGAAAAGCTTGCTACAAAATTACCCTTCTTGATGAATAGATGATTAAATCTTTACTTGGGGTTTTTGGGACTAAAATGGTTATTTTGAAATAATGAATCTTTATGTCTTGAAAAATGAAATGGTAAATGGATGGATACTTAAGCAATGGTTTATAAGTCTCTTGAAAGCTTTGAATTGCATTAGAAATATCAATGTTTTCTCCGTCCTTTATGTCATTGAAGTTATTGGGTTATTCAAATGGTTTGAAATTGTTATGGAAATACAAATATGGTTATGCTCATGATTTTGATGGCGGGGTTTTGGAGTCTAAAATGTTTAATGATAATGATTTGGCATGGAAGAGTGACTTGCAAGTCTAGGTATGACGGTACCAAAGTGTAAATGCCTTAATGAAAGACTCCATGAATAAATGATGTGAAAGTGTTTTAATTTGGGCTTAAAGAGAATTATTTAGTTCACTGAGAAGGTGGAGTCCTTGTGACCTAACACCTGAAACCGCGTTTGCCGACATGGGGGAGGTCTTGTCCTGAAAAATGGATAACCGTTGTATGCTTGCTTCGCGCAATAGTATTACAATTTATGTTTATGTTATGGATTGACCAATTATGATACCTCAATACTTGCGGCTAACATGGATTGGGGCCTTGCCAGTTAGGTACGGACTGGACCCATATAGCCCGTGGGTTACTTAATATTGGTGTAAACTACATTGTTCAGGACTAAAGGTTTTCAAGTGATTTTATTTCCTTTATGTTTTGAGTCACTTGTTTCTTACTTATTTTATAATGGGTTATGTTATCGATTTTATGAACTGTTATATAAACTGCCTTGATCCCTTTTCTTGGGTCGCATGCCAGTACTCATTGTACTGACCATATCCGGATGCTACATCTTTTCATGATGTAGGTTGCGAAGCATTTTCCCGCGATCCTGCTCAGCATTAGGATTCTCTCAGGTCAGCAACTAATAAGTGGTGAGCCATCCATCTATCGGAAGTCATATGTTCTTTTCATTTACCTAGACTTGATCATTTTGTTTTATGGTATAGCTGGGGCCATGTTCTAGCTTAGGATTTTTATTATTATTGTTAGAGGCTTCGTAGACTTAATTGGATAATGTTTTATGTCTCATTTAAACTATTATTTTTAGTTGAACTTCATATTTATGGGCCTAATTTCGTACCTTATTTATGACTAAAGGGTCTTCTCGGGCCTTCATTGGTCTGGGGTGTTTGTACCATTTAGTTTGGGTTAAGGATTTTAGCATTGAAAGTCCCTCACTCCAGTCCGTTTTTGTGGTAAATGAATTTCCCAAAGTTTTTCCCAAATAACTTCCTGGGATTCCTCCTGACAGGGAAATAGATTTTGGGATTGATCTCGTACCTGATACTCGTCCCATTTCCATTCCACCATATAGAATAGCTCATGCGGAGCTAAAATAGTTAAAAGAGCAGTTGAAAGACCTCTTTGATAAGGGTTTCATCCATCCTAGTGTCTCTCCTTGGGGTGCTCCTGTACTTTTCGTGCGCAAGAAAGATGGGTCTCTCTGTATGTGTATTGATTATCGCTAGTTAAATAAGGTCACAGTGAAAAATAAGTACCCTCTTCCCAGAATTGATGATCTTTTCGACCAGCTTCAGGGTGATAAGTGTTTCTTCAAAATAGATCTCCATTCGGGTTATCATCCGTTGAAAGTCGGGGAAGCTTATATTCCCAAGACTGCGTTCCAAACCCGGTATGGCCATTATGAATTTTTAGTTATGTCCTTTGGTTTGACTAATGCACCTGCAGCCTTTATGGATCTTATGAACAGGGTGTTTAGACAGTTTTTGGGTTTGTTCGTCATAGTCTTCATTGATGATATCCTGGTGTACTCCCAGAGTGAGGAGGAACGTGTGATTATACCTCAGACCCTTAAGGACCAAGAGTTGTATGCCAAATTTTTCAAGTGTGAATTTTGGCTAAATGCGGTGGCCTTCCTTGGTCACATTATTTCTAGTGAGGGGATTAAGGTGGATCCTCAAAAGATTGAGGTGGTAAAGAAATGGCCTAGACCCACAACTCCAACTGATATTAGGAGTTTCTTGGATTTGGCGGTTAATAATAAGAGGTTTGTGGAAAGTTTTTCTTCTGTAGCTGCTCCACTAACTAAGTTGACTCAGAAGAAGGTGAGGTTCCTGTGGTCTTATGCTTGTGAGGGCAGTTTTGAGAAGGTGAAGGATCGGCTGACTACTGCCCCTGTTTTGACGCTTCCCATAGGTACTGAGGGATTTGTTGTTTATTGTGATGCGTCCTGGGTAGGACTTGGTTGTGTACTTATGCAGCATGGCAAAGTGGTGGCTTATGCATCCACGCAACTTAAGGTTCATGAGAAAAATTATCCTACCCATGATCTTGAATTAGCGGCTGTGGTATTTGCACTCAAGATTTGGCGTTATTATTTATATGGAGTGCATGTGGACATTTACTCAGATCATAATAGCTTGCAATATGTTTTCACGCAGAAAGAATTGAATCTCAGGCGAAGGAGGTGGCTTGAGTTGTTGAAGGATTATGACATGAGCTTACACTATCACCCAGGTAAAGCTAATGTTGTTGCTGATACTCTTAGCAGGTTGTCCATAGGCAGTCTTTCTCATGTTGAGAAGGAAAAGAGAGGTTTGGTGAAGGACATTCACAGGCTTGCTAATTTAGGAGTCCGACTTTTGGACTGTGAAGATGAGGGAGTGATTGTAGCTAAGTCATCCTTAGGTGCTAAAGTTAAGGAGAAGCAGGATAATAATCCTATACTTATGCAAATCAAGAAGGATGTTGGGCAGCAAATGGCTTTCGAGATTGGGGGAGATGGTATTTTGCGGTATCAAGAGAGATTGTGTGTTCCCGATGTTGATGGGCTGCGAGAGGATCTTGACCGAAGCCCATGTTTCTAGGTATACTGTTCATCCCGGCTCTACTAAAATGTATCATGACTTGAAAGAGATGTATTGGTGGATTAATATGAAAAGGGATATCGCTAATTTTGTTGCTAAGTGCTCAAATTGTCAGCAAGTCAAGGTTGAACATTTGAGGCCTGGTGGTACGTCACAAGAGATAGCTATCTCAATGTGGAAGTGGGAAACGATAAATATAATTTCATCACTGGCCTCCCACATTCTCGCAATCTTTATGATTCCATTTGGGTCATTGTTGATAGGATGACAAGTCTGCTCATTTTCTGCTTGTGAGGACGACGTATTCAGGAGAGGATTATTCTAAGCATTACATTCAAGAGATTGTTAAATTTCATAGAGCCCCTGTGTAAATTATATCTGATAGAGGTACGCAATTTTCTTCTCAGTTTTGGCGGGTCGTTTCAGAAAGGTTTGGGCTCGCAAGTGAATCTTAGCACCGCTTTCCATCCTCAAATGGATGGGCTGGCAGAGCGTACGATTCAGACTTTGGAGGATATGCTAAGAGCCTATGTTATTGATTCTAAGGGTAGTTGGGTGAACCATTTGCCTCTTATAGAGTTCGCATACAGTAATAGTTATCACTCTAGCATTCGGATGACACCATTCGAGGCTCTTTATCGTAGGAGGTGTAGATCACCAATTGGATGGTATGAACTGGGCGAAACTTGATTGTTCGGGCCAGACCTTGTGCACCAGGCAATGGAGAAAGTTAAGGTTATTAGGAAGAGGCTTAAGACCGCTCAAAGTCGTCAAAAGTCCTATGCTGATGTGAGGCTAAAGGAGTTGGAGTTTGAAATTGATGATTGGGTGTTCTTGAAAGTTTCTCCTATGAAAGGAGTGATGAGATTTGGGAAAATGGGTAAACTCAGTCCTCGTTACATTGGTCTTTATCAGATTTTGAGGAAGATTGGGAATGTTGCATATGAGTTGGATTTGTTCGCAAATTTGGCATCGGTTCATCCTGTATATCATGTGTCTATTCTCAAGAAGTGTGTGGGTGACCATTGGCTTGTAGTCCCCATAGAAAATATTGGTGTGAAATATTCTCTGTCTTATGAGGAAGTTCCTATAGAGATCTTGGATAGGCAAGTCTGAAAGTTGAGAACCAAGGAGATTGCTTCGGTGAAAGTATTGTGGAGGAATCAAAAGATAGAGAAAGCTACTTGGAAATCAGAAGATGATATGAAAGCGAGATATCCCTCTTTGTTCGCATCTTCGGAAGGAGTTATAGAAGGTACTAATCTTAAGTTTACTCTTATTTCCCTTAATATATTTTCCTTAAGGTCGTATGTGAATCCTTATATCATGCTAAATGTGTCCTTAATCATCATTCGGGGACGAATGATCCCAAGCGAGGGATAATGTAACACCCCGTGTGTTAGTATGTCCATGTAGAGCGTAAAAGTGAACCTATATGACCTTTATAATGAGTAGAAATCGTTTGGGCTGAGTTAGATGAAGTTAGGGGAGTTTTAGACGTGATTCTAAGCCCGCGGTCGCGTCAAAGGGGTCCGGTAAAAGGGGTCCGCACTGCGCCACCAGTCGAGAGGGCATTCTGCCTCACCATGGATTCTAAACTGATAGTCTTCCTCCATGGATTTTTCCTTAACATAATTGAAGGTACTGTTGTCGAATAGAAAGTAACAAAATCCTCATGTTCCGTCAACCGAATTAAAATATGCTCAGAATCCAATGAACCAATGTTACATGCCCCTTTAATCTTCAGTTGTTGTGGAAAAAACTTTCTCAATTCAGTCATTGTTGGCCTCCCATAGGAAAACTTTGCAACAAGAGCATATTGCAAATTTTCCTCTTTAATATAACCTTGAATATCAAATGGTTCGAATACAATAGTTGGTTCTCCGTTGATTATCTCAGCAGGTTTCAATTGAAAGTCCTTCCCTGATGTGCGAGGAGTAGGTTTGAGTAGTGTTGCATAAGGTTGTGTATCTGGTGGGTCGTTTACCCCAGCAGGAGGCTGGGGTAAAGCAGCCGCAGTCATGGAGGGCTAAACCTCCATTGAGGTCGCCTGGGAGGAGAGAGCGCGTGAGAGACTAGGGTTCATATTATCACTCAACTATTCAGAAAGTCATTTTTCTTTATTTTGTAACAGAAAAGTCACTCAAATATTATTGTCATTTCATGTATAAAGTCAATCAACCAATTCAAGTGATAGTTTCCGTAGATATTATGATGAGGAACTTTTTTTAAGCCAAACTTTTGAAAAATGAAAAGCTAATATTCCTATTACTGATGAGACTTCAGTTATTATTCGTAACGTGTTCTCTCCAAATGTTTCAAATTTGGCTGCTCTCTTTCTCTTATTCACACTTGTCTGTTCATACTTTATCAGAGAAAGTATAGTCATTCTTAAGTTACACATCAGGGAAAAGACTTTGTGTCTTTGTTACACATCTATAAAAGGGAAACTCAAAGAAATAAGTACAAGCAAAAGGACTACGTCTTATCTTACAAATCCTATTGAGGCATAAAATTTGGGTACCGAGTAACTTCCCTCGGTAATTCTCATCGGTTATATATATATTAGTAGTGTGGATTTGAGCTCGAAAGTTTTAATTAAGAAAAAAAGAATCTTATTCATGCCTCCGCAGTTCATGGTGGTTTCTCGTGTCAATAAACGAGTCTTCATGTTACTTTTTTATTTTTCTTCACATCACTTCTTTGGCTGCTTTTCTATCTTTCTTCTTTTTGCTTTTCTCTTTATAAAAGCAAAAAAGTAAAGTTGTTCTATTCTTTGTCTTTTTTTACTTTTATCCATTTTTTTCCAATTAATCAAGACTATCATACACTAAATAATTAATTCTTTCAAAAAGAAAACACGCTTAAAAAGCAGTGGAGAATCATCTTTTTAGTTTTATTTTCTTAAAATATAATCGTATATTGTGTTACTTTCGTATTTCTTATCTATCATCATCACAAAATTCCAAGGTTAATCTCATTGATGGTCACTAGTAAACTTACTCTTTGTAACACTAAAGTCACAGTACAATTTTTTGTAATAATATAAAGTCACTAGACTGTGTGTTAGTCCCTCAGAAAGTACAAATCATTGAAAACATGCGCGAATCTAGAGATCAAGGTACGGGTTCAGCCAAACTCAAGTAACCTTGGTCCACAGTTTGCGGTTTACTATACGGTTATCCATAATTGTGCTTGGCAAGCAATCGGAGTTCAAGTCCTGAACCACACCAATTTTCAATAAGTGCCTTAACAATGTAAACTAGGAATGTCATTTATGTGCCCAAGGAGTTTGCCATTTATTAGGAAAAACAGTAAGACCGAGATCAATCCATTTCCTTATAAAACAACAAGCTCGCTCATAAGTTTGTCCAGAAGCAACAATTACAAGTCATAGACATAGTTAATGTCCGGAAGCTCTTGGCTTGAGTTCAATCTTAGGCAATCGGTAATTTTCACTCGAGCCTCAATAGCATTTATGAGTCATGGACATCAGTTAGTAAACCAATTTAAAACCTTCAAATATTACAAACTAATTATAACAGAAATTTTAAACACAATGTATTTAAATGGTTTTGATCTATATTGGTGAATCAAGTTTGGAATTTAATCGGAGAAGGATATAGGAAAGGGGCTCAAATATCAACCGATATTTGAAGCTAGAAACAACATATTTCTTGGTTATTCAAAGAAAAAAAAAAAGTAGCACCTACAGAGCCAGGTTTCACTAACATGCGTCCTTCACTAGATATTGCGAGCCTTGTTCAAGCTGTGCTAGTCTTCAATAGACTATCTTGGTGTTGGAACTGTTGATCTGGTTCGGAGATTGACCACGACTAGGGAATATACACTCAAGTTCTGACATAGCTATCAACTTAATCTCAACCGAGCTCAATAAATGGAGTGTAGTCTTTTACAAGCTCTTGACAGTTCAAAACCAATTTGGTGAAACAATTAAAGCCACAATAATTGTAGTCCAACTTTGTCCGAGCTACTTTAAAAAATTGAAAGGAGAGAGTAGAAACTAAAAATGGAATACATAATAGGAGCTATTATAAGTTTACAACTAGGCAATAATGGTGAATGGTGAACTAATTTTTACTCAAGTACTACTGTATCCTCAAGCGAATTACTAGACATCTTGAGTGCACTGCTCGCTGTATGTTGCATTTTTTGTTTGTTATTTTTCTTTTCTTCCTGTAAATAATCATATTGTATTAGTATAAAGTGCATTTTTCATGCTCTGTGATGTAAAGCTTACTCGCTCTGATCTCATGAACACTCTCATGTACGTCTGTTGTTCTGTCTTCGTGCTAGCAGTTCGGGGATCGATGAACTGGAAAAGAGATTGGCTGCTCTTAGAAATCCTTGATCTCAATATCTTGGACTAGTCCTTATGGAGTTTCACCACACATGAAACATGATTCCTGTTAAGTTTTATGTACATAATTTACCAAGAGTGATGTATTGCATCAATCCTTGGTCTTCTTTGAATGATAAATGGTTGTCCAAATGCTACAAACAATGTACTAAGTTGTTTGATAAAATCTTGCCATGACTTTCTTTCATCTCTTTGTAATGAAAGTTTTTACTCTCATGCGCTAGTGTGTGCGCGGTTTGTTTAATTACTGCGGTGTCCAGAGCAACCTGTGCAAACCTTGATTATTTCATCAGGTACTTGCTGCCTCCTACCAATATAAGTGTATTCTTTAGGGGGTTACAAGCAATTCTCTTCAGGATCCAATAAAGCTTTAGTATACTGCAGATATTTCTTATGCAACTTCAGGAGTGTCCTTATGTTTATAGAACTTGAGAGATGATTTCTTAAAATTGTCATGCTATTTCACGAATAGATGTATATCTGTTCAATTTAAGACCTCCAAATATTACAAACTAATCATAACAGAAATTTTAAACACAACTCTATTACGATCATCAAATTCATTAATAGGAGAAGTATCTAATCCATTTTATGGTCCAGAATCCAGATCTTACACAAGGCCTCCAAATTGTTTTTGTTCCCATATCCATTAAAGCAATTCCCTCAGCCAGTAAATCTAATCACTTGTTGCAAACTCGTTATTCTTTTATGTTCCTATGTGTCCCATATCAACTGAATGGGGAGCTTGTGTTGGACTTAAATAAACTCGGGCTCTCCCATCTCAAATAGCTAGCTTTGGGAGTGTGAGTTAGTCAGTTAGGCCCATGTTAGTGCTCTGTCCTCTATCTCACACTAAGTTATATCTAAGAAATGCATACACTTCATTCAATACACAGAACATTTATTGAATACGTTAAAATCTTACATAAACTTGATATATTGTCAAAATTCATAATATTACATTTTCCCAAGTTAATAAAAGGAAGAAGAAAAAGCATTCTTATAAAACTAAAAAAACTAAAAATCAAATCCAACGTCGTAAGCTGCAGGAAGAACCAAATCCTCTATGCCAACGTCTTCTTATTCTTGGCATCTGAAAGTCTGAAAAAGAAGATAGCGAGTCAAACAATTATAAATTATTTTTCCATCATATAGCTGGACCATACTAAAACCAAATTATTATTAGTTAGAATAAACTAAAAAAGATAAGTGTCGATCTTAGCTTGAATACCTGAAGTTTTGAAATCAAATCTTTCTTTAATGGTAATTTGTATAGAAGCGATTATTTCTTCTTCTGTCATTCCTTTGACGTATTTGCTTCTTTCTCCTTCGCATGATAATTTGTTGTTCCAGTTCTTCAATGATTCTTGCAAGCCATTTCGGAGTTCTAGTTGAGATCATGAAGTATATTATGGATAATCCAATACATAGTCCACTACCATAGCCCATCAAAGCAGCTTTCCAAAAATCATCAAGAAATTCAGAATTACTTTCTTGATCGTCTAACATTAATACTGTATTATTTGTCTCTGACACACTATCATTGGCACAACCTTTTGAAACTGGGAATCCACGTAATCCATCATTACCTTCATATGAATTGCTCGCAAAGGTAAGAAATTGAGGTCCTTGAGGGATGCATCCTCGGAGATAATTGTGGGAGAGATTTAAGAATGCGAGAGACGTAACAAAAGCAAGTTGTTGTGGTATCGCTCCTGAAAGCTGGTTAAAGGAAAGGTCCAATGATTCCACTACAGATAAACTTCCAAGTGCCGGTGGTATATGACCGTGCAATCCATTATGAGATAAATTCAATACCCGAATCGCAATAAGATCTCCCACAATACTGGGAATATGTCCTTCAAATCGGTTACTTGAAAGATCGATTACGGTGTACAAAGACAAGATTCTCACAACTTCAAATTCTAATCCCTTTGTTACAACAACTACTGAGTCTTGGTAATATCTATCTCCTTCTCTTGGTGCCTTCATTGTTTGATCAATTGTCCTCATGGATTTAAAATTTTGAAATAGACTTGTAGGTAAGTTACCCGAGAAGATATTGTAGGAGAGATCTATGATCTGAAGCTCGGAAAAAATGTTTTCAATCCTTGAAGTTCTAATGGATCCATGCAATTTGTTTGATCTTAATCTTAAAACTCTCAGCTCTGGCAAAGTTCCCAACCACATGGGGAATGTGTCATTGAAGTGATTATCTCCTAAATCGAGAACTTGCAACTCTTTGCAATTGGCCAAAGATCGAGGGATTTTCCCCTGTAGTTCATTGCCATGCAAGTTGAGGCTTCTAAGTGAACTTCCTATGCTAAAATCTGTTGGAAATGTCCCAGAAAAATTGTTGTTCTGCATATCAAAAACCTGGAGGCCACTAATATTGCCAAAACATTGTGGAATTGCTCCCTTCAGATTGTTTCTGCCCAAATCTAGAATTTGTAGTGATGTTAAATTGGAAATAGATGAAGGGATCTTTCCACTGAGATTATTATGTGACATCATCAAAACTTGGAGGCCACTGATATTACCCAAACATTGCGGAAATTTTCCCTTCAAGTTGTTTCTTGACATATACAACACTTCCAGTGATGTCAAATAGCACACAGATGGAGGAATTTCCTCAGTGAGATTGTTATCATTGAGAATCAGAGCTTTCAAATTTCTCAAATTGCCAAAGGAAGCAGGAATAGAACCATTAAGAGAGTTATTACTCAAATCTAGGTAATTAAGAGACTTTAAGTAACCTATTTCGGGAGGAATTGTGCCAGAAAGTTGATTTTCATAAAGATGCAAAGTAGACAAACTGTTCAAATTCCCCAGTGAAGTAGGAATAGAACCGTTAAGAGAGGTAATACTCAAATCTAGCCGAATAAGAGACTTTAAGTAACCTATTTCCGGAGGAATTGATCCAGAAAACTGATTCCAAAAAAGATGCAACAACGACAAGTTGTTCAAATTCCCCAATGAAGCAGGAATCGAACCATTAAGAGAGTTACTACTCAAATCTAGGTGAATAAGAGACCTTAGATAACCTATTTTCGGAGGAATTGAGCCAGAAAGCTGATTTCCATAAAGAAGCAAAGAAGACAAGCTGTTCAAATTCCCCAACGAAGTAGGAATAGAACCATTAAGAGAGTTCATACCCAAAGATAGCTTAGTAAGAGACCTTAGGTAACCTATTTCTCTTGGAATGGATCCAGTTAAATGGTTATTAAATATGCGGAGGGTCTGAAGCTTGGCTAGTGACCCGATTTGTGGTGGGATTGTGCTAGAAATCTGATTGTTGTTCAAGTCAAGATAGACAAGATTGGTGAGATTACCAGTCTCAGGTGGAATGGTTCCGTAGAAATTGTTCATGCTAAGATCAAGATACTCAAGAAAAGGGAGAGACGAAAATGGAAAAGCATAGAGTGTGCCAATGACACTAGCATTTGAAATACTCAACCTGTTTATCCTACCATTAAAACATATAACTCCATACCAGTCCCTGCATGCAATAGAACTTGAAGTCCATGAAGCCGATAAGGAATTATTCTGGTTCTTGAAAGTTGCTTTCCATTTCAGGAGGGCAGTTGCTTCCTCCGTTGAAGCAAAAGTAAATGCAAAGAGATATAATAGAGAGAAAAAATGAAGTGAAGAGACTATTTTGTTGGAATCCATCATCATATTTTGAGATTATTGTTTAGTGTTCCAAGGATTTTATATTGTAGTAACTTATAATTAAAAACCAACAGGGAACGCGTTTACTCCAAATGTTTCAAATTTGGCTGCTATCTCTCTCTCTCTCTCTTATTCACACTTTGTTCATATCATATTAGAGAAAATGTTGTCACTATCAAGTCAAATTTGGATTTCTAGTTTTTCTCTTAAAATATAATTCAGGCATGGATTTTAGTGTATGATACAGTCATTTCACCTGTCTTAGTGTATGATGCATACATTTCACCTGTCTTAGTTTATGATACAGACATTTTTGGTTCTCAATTCTCATCTCTGATAATTCTCATTCTTAGACCAATAAATTTCTAGACTATAGTTTCTCTAATATGACTAATCAGAATACATCTAGCCAGGGGCGATTTTAAGTGTAAATTTTGGGGCATGGGAACCCGTGCTCTTTCCGTAAAACTGTATATTTAATGTACATATTTTCTAGAGGAACAAGGATCAATTTCCACTTAACACAGTTTTTTTAGTAGCACCCATGCTCTAGAAATTCTATTGATAATTATCTTAGAAAGTCTCCTTCTTTGATTTGTAACAGAAAGGTCACTCAAATATTCTTTTCATTTCACGAATAAAGTCACTCAACCAATTCAACTGATATTTTCGGTAGATATTGATGATTGGAACTTTTTGAGGCAAACTTTTGAAAAATGGAAATGTTGCGAACAGGGATTCAACCAACAATGAGTCTTCTTGATTACATTACTTAGACTTTTCTTTACGAACTTACGAAACTAATACTCCCACCGTCCCATTTTAATTGTCGACTTTCCATTTTACGTTGTATTCAAGCAATCATAAATAAGATGATTAATTTTACCAATTTTATCCATATTGATGAATATTAAGATCATTTAAGAAAAATATGCTAACATGAATGGAATAGCATCATATGAATAGATTTGGAAGTATAAATTCATGTAGGCTTCCAAAGAATATTAATTACATGGGTAAAATAGGAAAATTTTAATTAATTTTGTCCTGATTTAAGAAGTGAACAAGTAATTTAAGATATGTATTTATAGTAAGATGACTAACTAAAATGGGACGGAGAGAGTAGCTCTCAGACAAAAAAAAAAAATTCAGTAAAGATGACTTTTTATATATACGGATGTGGCACTGATGAAATTTGGAGAGTCAACCAAATTTTTTATATAATTTTTAGACTTTTGTATGGTTTTTAAATATTTTAAGTGGTTAATTATTGTGATTTATAATACTTTTACATAACTTTCAGCTAATATATATTGCACTTTATATACTATTCAATATATAATAGTGGAAGATGACTTTTTAGAATAGTCATGCTTTTTCACGAACAAATGTATATCTATTCAATTTAAGGCCTCCAAATATTACAAACTAATTATAACCGAAATTTTAAACGCAACGTTATGATCATCAAATTTATTAACAGGAGAAGTTATCTTATCCATTCTATGGTCCTGATCTTACACAAGGCCTCCAAAATTTTTGTGCAAACTCGTTATTCTTTTATGTTCTTATGTTTCCCACGTCAACTGAATGGGGAGCTTGTGTTAGACTTAAATAGACTCGGGCTCCCTCACCTTAATAGCTAGTTTTTGGAGTGTGAGTTAGACAGTTCCGTGTTAGTGCTCTTTCCTCTATCTAAGTAGCTAGGGATCCAAGAAATGCATGTACATCATTCGATAACATTTATTGAGTACGTTAAAATCTTACATAAACTTGATATATCATCAAAATTCATAATATTACATGTTCCAAAGTTAATAAAAGGAAGAAGGAAAAACATTCTTATAAAACTAAAAAGAAACTAAAAATCAAATCCAACGTCATAAGCTGCAGGAAGAACCAAATCCTCTACGCCAACGTCTTCTTATTCTTGGCATCTGAAAATCTGAAAAATAAGATAGCGAGTCAAACAATTATAAATTATTTTTCCATCATATAGCTGGACCATACTAAAACCAAATTATTATTAGTTAGAATAAACTAAAAAAGATAAGTGTCGATCTTAGCTTGAATACCTAAAGTTTTGAAATCAAATCTTTCTTTAATGGTAATTTGTATAGAAGCGATTATTTCTTCTTCTGTCATTCCTTTGAAGTCTTTGCTTCTTTCTCCTTCGCATGATAATTTGTTGTTCCAGTTCTTCAATGATTCTTGCAAGCCATTTCGGAGTTCTAGTTGAGATCATGAAGTATATTATTGATAATCCAATACATAGTCCACTACCATAGCCCATCAAAGCAGCTTTCCAAAAATCATCAAGAAATTCAGAATTACTTTCTTGATCGTCTAACATTGATACTGTATTATTTGTCTCTGACACACTATCATTGGCACAACCTTTTGAAACTGGGAATCCACGTAATCCTTCATTACCTTCATATGAATTGCTTGCAAAGGTAAGAAATTGAGGTCCTTGAGGGATGCATCCTCGGAGATAATTGTGGGAGAGATTTAAGAATGCGAGAGACGTAACAAAAGCAAGTTGTTGTGGTATCGCTCCTGAAAGCTGGTTAAAGGAAAGGTCCAATGATTCCACTACAGATAAACTTCCAAGTGCCGGTGGTATATGACCGTGCAATCCATTATGAGATAAATTCAATACCCGAATCGCAATAAGATCTCCCACAATACTGGGAATATGTCCTTCAAATCGGTTACTTGAAAGATCGATTACGGTGTACAAAGACAAGATTCTCACAACTTCAAATTCTAATCCCTTTGTTACAACAACTACTGAGTCTTGGTAATATCTATCTCCTTCTCTTGGTGCCTTCATTGTTTGATCAATTGTCCTCATGGATTTAAAATTTTGAAATAGACTTGTAGGTAAGTTACCCGAGAAGATATTGTAGGAGAGATCTATGATCTGAAGCTCGGAAAAAATGTTTTCAATCCTTGAAGTTCTAATGGATCCATGCAATTTGTTTGATCTTAATCTTAAAACTCTCAGCTCTGGCAAAGTTCCCAACCACATGGGGAATGTGTCATTGAAGTGATTATCTCCTAAATCGAGAACTTGCAACTCTTTGCAATTGGCCAGAGATCGAGGGATTTTCCCCTGTAGTTCATTGCCATGCAAGTTGAGGCTTCTAAGTGAACTTCCTATGCTAAAATCTGTTGGAAATGTCCCAGAAAAATTGTTGTTCTGCATATCAAAAACCTGGAGGCCACTAATATTGCCAAAACATTGTGGAATTGCTCCCTTCAGATTGTTTCTGCCCAAATCTAGAATTTGTAGTGATGTTAAATTGGAAATAGATGAAGGGATCTTTCCACTGAGATTATTATGTGACATCATCAAAACTTGGAGGCCACTGATATTACCCAAACATTGCGGAAATTTTCCCTTCAAGTTGTTTCTTGACATATACAACACTTCCAGTGATGTTAAATAGCACACAGATGGAGGAATTTCCTCAGTGAGATTGTTATCATTGAGAATCAGAGCTTTCAAATTTCTCAAATTGCCAAAGGAAGCAGGAATAGAACCATTAAGAGAGTTATTACTCAAATCTAGGTAAATAAGAGACTTTAAGTAACCTATTTCGGGAGGAATTGTGCCAGAAAGTTGATTTTCATAAAGATGCAAAGTAGACAAACTGTTCAAATTCCCCAATGAAGTAGGAATAGAACCGTTAAGAGAGGTAATACTCAAATCTAGCTGAATAAGAGACTTTAAGTAACCTATTTCCGGAGGAATTGAGCCAGAAAACTGATTCCAAAAAAGATGCAACAACGACAAGTTGTTCAAATTCCCCAATGAAGCAGGAATCGAACCATTAAGAGAGTTACTACTCAAATCTAGGTGAATAAGAGACCTTAGATAACCTATTTTCGGAGGAATTGAGCCAGAAAGCTGATTTCCATAAAGAAGCAAAGAAGACAAGCTGTTCAAATTCCCCAACGAAGTAGGAATAGAACCATTAAGAGAGTTCATACCCAAAGATAGCTTAGTAAGAGACCTTAGGTAACCTATTTCTCTTGGAATGGATCCAGTTAAATGGTTATTAAATATGCGGAGGGTCTGAAGCTTGGCTAGTGACCCGATTTGTGGTGGGATTGTGCTAGAAATCTGATTGTTGTTCAAGTCAAGATAGACAAGATTGGTGAGATTACCAGTCTCAGGTGGAATGGTTCCGTAGAAATTGTTCATGCTAAGATCAAGATACTCAAGAAAAGGGAGAGACGAAAATGGAAAAGCATAGAGTGTGCCAATGACACTAGCATTTGAAATACTCAACCTGTTTATCCTACCATTAAAACATATAACTCCATACCAGTCCCTGCATGCAATAGAACTTGAAGTCCATGAAGCCGATAAGGAATTATTCTGGTTCTTGAAAGTTGCTTTCCATTTCAGGAGGGCAGTTGCTTCCTCCGTTGAAGCAAAAGTAAATGCAAAGAGATATAATAGAGAGAAAAAATGAAGTGAAGAGACTATTTTGTTGGAATCCATCATCATATTTTGAGATTATTGTTTAGTGTTCCAAGGATTTTATATTGTAGTAACTTATAATTAAAAACCAACAGGGAACGCGTTTACTCCAAATGTTTCAAATTTGGCTGCTATCTCTCTCTCTCTCTCTTATTCACACTTTGTTCATATCATATTAGAGAAAATGTTGTCACTATCAAGTCAAATTTGGATTTCTAGTTTTTCTCTTAAAATATAATTCAGGCATGGATTTTAGTGTATGATACAGTCATTTCACCTGTCTTAGTGTATGATGCATACATTTCACCTGTCTTAGTTTATGATACAGACATTTTTGGTTCTCAATTCTCATCTCTGATAATTCTCATTCTTAGACCAATAAATTTCTAGACTATAGTTTCTCTAATATGACTAATCAGAATACATCTAGCCAGGGGCGATTTTAAGTGTAAATTTTGGGGCATGGGAACCCGTGCTCTTTCCGTAAAACTGTATATTTAATGTACATATTTTCTAGAGGAACAAGGATCAATTTCCACTTAACACAGTTTTTTTAGTAGCACCCATGCTCTAGAAATTCTATTGATAATTATCTTAGAAAGTCTCCTTCTTTGATTTGTAACAGAAAGGTCACTCAAATATTCTTTTCATTTCACGAATAAAGTCACTCAACCAATTCAACTGATATTTTCGGTAGATATTGATGATTGGAACTTTTTGAGGCAAACTTTTGAAAAATGGAAATGTTGCGAACAGGGATTCAACCAACAATGAGTCTTCTTGATTACATTACTTAGACTTTTCTTTACGAACTTACGAAACTAATACTCCCACCGTCCCATTTTAATTGTCGACTTTCCATTTTACGTTGTATTCAAGCAATCATAAATAAGATGATTAATTTTACCAATTTTATCCATATTGATGAATATTAAGATCATTTAAGAAAAATATGCTAACATGAATGGAATAGCATCATATGAATAGATTTGGAAGTATAAATTCATGTAGGCTTCCAAAGAATATTAATTACATGGGTAAAATAGGAAAATTTTAATTAATTTTGTCCTGATTTAAGAAGTGAACAAGTAATTTAAGATATGTATTTATAGTAAGATGACTAACTAAAATGGGACGGAGAGAGTAGCTCTCAGACAAAAAAAAAAAATTCAGTAAAGATGACTTTTTATATATACGGATGTGGCACTGATGAAATTTGGAGAGTCAACCAAATTTTTTATATAATTTTTAGACTTTTGTATGGTTTTTAAATATTTTAAGTGGTTAATTATTGTGATTTATAATACTTTTACATAACTTTCAGCTAATATATATTGCACTTTATATACTATTCAATATATAATAGTGGAAGATGACTTTTTAGAATAGTCATGCTTTTTCACGAACAAATGTATATCTATTCAATTTAAGGCCTCCAAATATTACAAACTAATTATAACCGAAATTTTAAACGCAACGTTATGATCATCAAATTTATTAACAGGAGAAGTTATCTTATCCATTCTATGGTCCTGATCTTACACAAGGCCTCCAAAATTTTTGTGCAAACTCGTTATTCTTTTATGTTCTTATGTTTCCCACGTCAACTGAATGGGGAGCTTGTGTTAGACTTAAATAGACTCGGGCTCCCTCACCTTAATAGCTAGTTTTTGGAGTGTGAGTTAGACAGTTCCGTGTTAGTGCTCTTTCCTCTATCTAAGTAGCTAGGGATCCAAGAAATGCATGTACATCATTCGATAACATTTATTGAGTACGTTAAAATCTTACATAAACTTGATATATCATCAAAATTCATAATATTACATGTTCCAAAGTTAATAAAAGGAAGAAGGAAAAACATTCTTATAAAACTAAAAAGAAACTAAAAATCAAATCCAACGTCATAAGCTGCAGGAAGAACCAAATCCTCTACGCCAACGTCTTCTTATTCTTGGCATCTGAAAATCTGAAAAATAAGATAGCGAGTCAAACAATTATAAATTATTTTTCCATCATATAGCTGGACCATACTAAAACCAAATTATTATTAGTTAGAATAAACTAAAAAAGATAAGTGTCGATCTTAGCTTGAATACCTAAAGTTTTGAAATCAAATCTTTCTTTAATGGTAATTTGTATAGAAGCGATTATTTCTTCTTCTGTCATTCCTTTGAAGTCTTTGCTTCTTTCTCCTTCGCATGATAATTTGTTGTTCCAGTTCTTCAATGATTCTTGCAAGCCATTTCGGAGTTCTAGTTGAGATCATGAAGTATATTATTGATAATCCAATACATAGTCCACTACCATAGCCCATCAAAGCAGCTTTCCAAAAATCATCAAGAAATTCAGAATTACTTTCTTGATCGTCTAACATTGATACTGTATTATTTGTCTCTGACACACTATCATTGGCACAACCTTTTGAAACTGGGAATCCACGTAATCCTTCATTACCTTCATATGAATTGCTTGCAAAGGTAAGAAATTGAGGTCCTTGAGGGATGCATCCTCGGAGATAATTGTGGGAGAGATTTAAGAATGCGAGAGACGTAACAAAAGCAAGTTGTTGTGGTATCGCTCCTGAAAGCTGGTTAAAGGAAAGGTCCAATGATTCCACTACAGATAAACTTCCAAGTGCCGGTGGTATATGACCGTGCAATCCATTATGAGATAAATTCAATACCCGAATCGCAATAAGATCTCCCACAATACTGGGAATATGTCCTTCAAATCGGTTACTTGAAAGATCGATTACGGTGTACAAAGACAAGATTCTCACAACTTCAAATTCTAATCCCTTTGTTACAACAACTACTGAGTCTTGGTAATATCTATCTCCTTCTCTTGGTGCCTTCATTGTTTGATCAATTGTCCTCATGGATTTAAAATTTTGAAATAGACTTGTAGGTAAGTTACCCGAGAAGATATTGTAGGAGAGATCTATGATCTGAAGCTCGGAAAAAATGTTTTCAATCCTTGAAGTTCTAATGGATCCATGCAATTTGTTTGATCTTAATCTTAAAACTCTCAGCTCTGGCAAAGTTCCCAACCACATGGGGAATGTGTCATTGAAGTGATTATCTCCTAAATCGAGAACTTGCAACTCTTTGCAATTGGCCAGAGATCGAGGGATTTTCCCCTGTAGTTCATTGCCATGCAAGTTGAGGCTTCTAAGTGAACTTCCTATGCTAAAATCTGTTGGAAATGTCCCAGAAAAATTGTTGTTCTGCATATCAAAAACCTGGAGGCCACTAATATTGCCAAAACATTGTGGAATTGCTCCCTTCAGATTGTTTCTGCCCAAATCTAGAATTTGTAGTGATGTTAAATTGGAAATAGATGAAGGGATCTTTCCACTGAGATTATTATGTGACATCATCAAAACTTGGAGGCCACTGATATTACCCAAACATTGCGGAAATTTTCCCTTCAAGTTGTTTCTTGACATATACAACACTTCCAGTGATGTTAAATAGCACACAGATGGAGGAATTTCCTCAGTGAGATTGTTATCATTGAGAATCAGAGCTTTCAAATTTCTCAAATTGCCAAAGGAAGCAGGAATAGAACCATTAAGAGAGTTATTACTCAAATCTAGGTAAATAAGAGACTTTAAGTAACCTATTTCGGGAGGAATTGTGCCAGAAAGTTGATTTTCATAAAGATGCAAAGTAGACAAACTGTTCAAATTCCCCAATGAAGTAGGAATAGAACCGTTAAGAGAGGTAATACTCAAATCTAGCTGAATAAGAGACTTTAAGTAACCTATTTCCGGAGGAATTGAGCCAGAAAACTGATTCCAAAAAAGATGCAACAACGACAAGTTGTTCAAATTCCCCAATGAAGCAGGAATCGAACCATTAAGAGAGTTACTACTCAAATCTAGGTGAATAAGAGACCTTAGATAACCTATTTTCGGAGGAATTGAGCCAGAAAGCTGATTTCCATAAAGAAGCAAAGAAGACAAGCTGTTCAAATTCCCCAACGAAGTAGGAATAGAACCATTAAGAGAGTTCATACCCAAAGATAGCTTAGTAAGAGACCTTAGGTAACCTATTTCTCTTGGAATGGATCCAGTTAAATGGTTATTAAATATGCGGAGGGTCTGAAGCTTGGCTAGTGACCCGATTTGTGGTGGGATTGTGCTAGAAATCTGATTGTTGTTCAAGTCAAGATAGACAAGATTGGTGAGATTACCAGTCTCAGGTGGAATGGTTCCGTAGAAATTGTTCATGCTAAGATCAAGATACTCAAGAAAAGGGAGAGACGAAAATGGAAAAGCATAGAGTGTGCCAATGACACTAGCATTTGAAATACTCAACCTGTTTATCCTACCATTAAAACATATAACTCCATACCAGTCCCTGCATGCAATAGAACTTGAAGTCCATGAAGCCGATAAGGAATTATTCTGGTTCTTGAAAGTTGCTTTCCATTTCAGGAGGGCAGTTGCTTCCTCCGTTGAAGCAAAAGTAAATGCAAAGAGATATAATAGAGAGAAAAAATGAAGTGAAGAGACTATTTTGTTGGAATCCATCATCATATTTTGAGATTATTGTTTAGTGTTCCAAGGATTTTATATTGTAGTAACTTATAATTAAAAACCAACAGGGAACGCGTTTACTCCAAATGTTTCAAATTTGGCTGCTATCTCTCTCTCTCTCTCTTATTCACACTTTGTTCATATCATATTAGAGAAAATGTTGTCACTATCAAGTCAAATTTGGATTTCTAGTTTTTCTCTTAAAATATAATTCAGGCATGGATTTTAGTGTATGATACAGTCATTTCACCTGTCTTAGTGTATGATGCATACATTTCACCTGTCTTAGTTTATGATACAGACATTTTTGGTTCTCAATTCTCATCTCTGATAATTCTCATTCTTAGACCAATAAATTTCTAGACTATAGTTTCTCTAATATGACTAATCAGAATACATCTAGCCAGGGGCGATTTTAAGTGTAAATTTTGGGGCATGGGAACCCGTGCTCTTTCCGTAAAACTGTATATTTAATGTACATATTTTCTAGAGGAACAAGGATCAATTTCCACTTAACACAGTTTTTTTAGTAGCACCCATGCTCTAGAAATTCTATTGATAATTATCTTAGAAAGTCTCCTTCTTTGATTTGTAACAGAAAGGTCACTCAAATATTCTTTTCATTTCACGAATAAAGTCACTCAACCAATTCAACTGATATTTTCGGTAGATATTGATGATTGGAACTTTTTGAGGCAAACTTTTGAAAAATGGAAATGTTGCGAACAGGGATTCAACCAACAATGAGTCTTCTTGATTACATTACTTAGACTTTTCTTTACGAACTTACGAAACTAATACTCCCACCGTCCCATTTTAATTGTCGACTTTCCATTTTACGTTGTATTCAAGCAATCATAAATAAGATGATTAATTTTACCAATTTTATCCATATTGATGAATATTAAGATCATTTAAGAAAAATATGCTAACATGAATGGAATAGCATCATATGAATAGATTTGGAAGTATAAATTCATGTAGGCTTCCAAAGAATATTAATTACATGGGTAAAATAGGAAAATTTTAATTAATTTTGTCCTGATTTAAGAAGTGAACAAGTAATTTAAGATATGTATTTATAGTAAGATGACTAACTAAAATGGGACGGAGAGAGTAGCTCTCAGACAAAAAAAAAAAATTCAGTAAAGATGACTTTTTATATATACGGATGTGGCACTGATGAAATTTGGAGAGTCAACCAAATTTTTTATATAATTTTTAGACTTTTGTATGGTTTTTAAATATTTTAAGTGGTTAATTATTGTGATTTATAATACTTTTACATAACTTTCAGCTAATATATATTGCACTTTATATACTATTCAATATATAATAGTGGAAGATGACTTTTTAGAATAGTCATGCTTTTTCACGAACAAATGTATATCTATTCAATTTAAGGCCTCCAAATATTACAAACTAATTATAACCGAAATTTTAAACGCAACGTTATGATCATCAAATTTATTAACAGGAGAAGTTATCTTATCCATTCTATGGTCCTGATCTTACACAAGGCCTCCAAAATTTTTGTGCAAACTCGTTATTCTTTTATGTTCTTATGTTTCCCACGTCAACTGAATGGGGAGCTTGTGTTAGACTTAAATAGACTCGGGCTCCCTCACCTTAATAGCTAGTTTTTGGAGTGTGAGTTAGACAGTTCCGTGTTAGTGCTCTTTCCTCTATCTAAGTAGCTAGGGATCCAAGAAATGCATGTACATCATTCGATAACATTTATTGAGTACGTTAAAATCTTACATAAACTTGATATATCATCAAAATTCATAATATTACATGTTCCAAAGTTAATAAAAGGAAGAAGGAAAAACATTCTTATAAAACTAAAAAGAAACTAAAAATCAAATCCAACGTCATAAGCTGCAGGAAGAACCAAATCCTCTACGCCAACGTCTTCTTATTCTTGGCATCTGAAAATCTGAAAAATAAGATAGCGAGTCAAACAATTATAAATTATTTTTCCATCATATAGCTGGACCATACTAAAACCAAATTATTATTAGTTAGAATAAACTAAAAAAGATAAGTGTCGATCTTAGCTTGAATACCTAAAGTTTTGAAATCAAATCTTTCTTTAATGGTAATTTGTATAGAAGCGATTATTTCTTCTTCTGTCATTCCTTTGAAGTCTTTGCTTCTTTCTCCTTCGCATGATAATTTGTTGTTCCAGTTCTTCAATGATTCTTGCAAGCCATTTCGGAGTTCTAGTTGAGATCATGAAGTATATTATTGATAATCCAATACATAGTCCACTACCATAGCCCATCAAAGCAGCTTTCCAAAAATCATCAAGAAATTCAGAATTACTTTCTTGATCGTCTAACATTGATACTGTATTATTTGTCTCTGACACACTATCATTGGCACAACCTTTTGAAACTGGGAATCCACGTAATCCTTCATTACCTTCATATGAATTGCTTGCAAAGGTAAGAAATTGAGGTCCTTGAGGGATGCATCCTCGGAGATAATTGTGGGAGAGATTTAAGAATGCGAGAGACGTAACAAAAGCAAGTTGTTGTGGTATCGCTCCTGAAAGCTGGTTAAAGGAAAGGTCCAATGATTCCACTACAGATAAACTTCCAAGTGCCGGTGGTATATGACCGTGCAATCCATTATGAGATAAATTCAATACCCGAATCGCAATAAGATCTCCCACAATACTGGGAATATGTCCTTCAAATCGGTTACTTGAAAGATCGATTACGGTGTACAAAGACAAGATTCTCACAACTTCAAATTCTAATCCCTTTGTTACAACAACTACTGAGTCTTGGTAATATCTATCTCCTTCTCTTGGTGCCTTCATTGTTTGATCAATTGTCCTCATGGATTTAAAATTTTGAAATAGACTTGTAGGTAAGTTACCCGAGAAGATATTGTAGGAGAGATCTATGATCTGAAGCTCGGAAAAAATGTTTTCAATCCTTGAAGTTCTAATGGATCCATGCAATTTGTTTGATCTTAATCTTAAAACTCTCAGCTCTGGCAAAGTTCCCAACCACATGGGGAATGTGTCATTGAAGTGATTATCTCCTAAATCGAGAACTTGCAACTCTTTGCAATTGGCCAGAGATCGAGGGATTTTCCCCTGTAGTTCATTGCCATGCAAGTTGAGGCTTCTAAGTGAACTTCCTATGCTAAAATCTGTTGGAAATGTCCCAGAAAAATTGTTGTTCTGCATATCAAAAACCTGGAGGCCACTAATATTGCCAAAACATTGTGGAATTGCTCCCTTCAGATTGTTTCTGCCCAAATCTAGAATTTGTAGTGATGTTAAATTGGAAATAGATGAAGGGATCTTTCCACTGAGATTATTATGTGACATCATCAAAACTTGGAGGCCACTGATATTACCCAAACATTGCGGAAATTTTCCCTTCAAGTTGTTTCTTGACATATACAACACTTCCAGTGATGTTAAATAGCACACAGATGGAGGAATTTCCTCAGTGAGATTGTTATCATTGAGAATCAGAGCTTTCAAATTTCTCAAATTGCCAAAGGAAGCAGGAATAGAACCATTAAGAGAGTTATTACTCAAATCTAGGTAAATAAGAGACTTTAAGTAACCTATTTCGGGAGGAATTGTGCCAGAAAGTTGATTTTCATAAAGATGCAAAGTAGACAAACTGTTCAAATTCCCCAATGAAGTAGGAATAGAACCGTTAAGAGAGGTAATACTCAAATCTAGCTGAATAAGAGACTTTAAGTAACCTATTTCCGGAGGAATTGAGCCAGAAAACTGATTCCAAAAAAGATGCAACAACGACAAGTTGTTCAAATTCCCCAATGAAGCAGGAATCGAACCATTAAGAGAGTTACTACTCAAATCTAGGTGAATAAGAGACCTTAGATAACCTATTTTCGGAGGAATTGAGCCAGAAAGCTGATTTCCATAAAGAAGCAAAGAAGACAAGCTGTTCAAATTCCCCAACGAAGTAGGAATAGAACCATTAAGAGAGTTCATACCCAAAGATAGCTTAGTAAGAGACCTTAGGTAACCTATTTCTCTTGGAATGGATCCAGTTAAATGGTTATTAAATATGCGGAGGGTCTGAAGCTTGGCTAGTGACCCGATTTGTGGTGGGATTGTGCTAGAAATCTGATTGTTGTTCAAGTCAAGATAGACAAGATTGGTGAGATTACCAGTCTCAGGTGGAATGGTTCCGTAGAAATTGTTCATGCTAAGATCAAGATACTCAAGAAAAGGGAGAGACGAAAATGGAAAAGCATAGAGTGTGCCAATGACACTAGCATTTGAAATACTCAACCTGTTTATCCTACCATTAAAACATATAACTCCATACCAGTCCCTGCATGCAATAGAACTTGAAGTCCATGAAGCCGATAAGGAATTATTCTGGTTCTTGAAAGTTGCTTTCCATTTCAGGAGGGCAGTTGCTTCCTCCGTTGAAGCAAAAGTAAATGCAAAGAGATATAATAGAGAGAAAAAATGAAGTGAAGAGACTATTTTGTTGGAATCCATCATCATATTTTGAGATTATTGTTTAGTGTTCCAAGGATTTTATATTGTAGTAACTTATAATTAAAAACCAACAGGGAACGCGTTTACTCCAAATGTTTCAAATTTGGCTGCTATCTCTCTCTCTCTCTCTTATTCACACTTTGTTCATATCATATTAGAGAAAATGTTGTCACTATCAAGTCAAATTTGGATTTCTAGTTTTTCTCTTAAAATATAATTCAGGCATGGATTTTAGTGTATGATACAGTCATTTCACCTGTCTTAGTGTATGATGCATACATTTCACCTGTCTTAGTTTATGATACAGACATTTTTGGTTCTCAATTCTCATCTCTGATAATTCTCATTCTTAGACCAATAAATTTCTAGACTATAGTTTCTCTAATATGACTAATCAGAATACATCTAGCCAGGGGCGATTTTAAGTGTAAATTTTGGGGCATGGGAACCCGTGCTCTTTCCGTAAAACTGTATATTTAATGTACATATTTTCTAGAGGAACAAGGATCAATTTCCACTTAACACAGTTTTTTTAGTAGCACCCATGCTCTAGAAATTCTATTGATAATTATCTTAGAAAGTCTCCTTCTTTGATTTGTAACAGAAAGGTCACTCAAATATTCTTTTCATTTCACGAATAAAGTCACTCAACCAATTCAACTGATATTTTCGGTAGATATTGATGATTGGAACTTTTTGAGGCAAACTTTTGAAAAATGGAAATGTTGCGAACAGGGATTCAACCAACAATGAGTCTTCTTGATTACATTACTTAGACTTTTCTTTACGAACTTACGAAACTAATACTCCCACCGTCCCATTTTAATTGTCGACTTTCCATTTTACGTTGTATTCAAGCAATCATAAATAAGATGATTAATTTTACCAATTTTATCCATATTGATGAATATTAAGATCATTTAAGAAAAATATGCTAACATGAATGGAATAGCATCATATGAATAGATTTGGAAGTATAAATTCATGTAGGCTTCCAAAGAATATTAATTACATGGGTAAAATAGGAAAATTTTAATTAATTTTGTCCTGATTTAAGAAGTGAACAAGTAATTTAAGATATGTATTTATAGTAAGATGACTAACTAAAATGGGACGGAGAGAGTAGCTCTCAGACAAAAAAAAAAAATTCAGTAAAGATGACTTTTTATATATACGGATGTGGCACTGATGAAATTTGGAGAGTCAACCAAATTTTTTATATAATTTTTAGACTTTTGTATGGTTTTTAAATATTTTAAGTGGTTAATTATTGTGATTTATAATACTTTTACATAACTTTCAGCTAATATATATTGCACTTTATATACTATTCAATATATAATAGTGGAAGATGACTTTTTAGAATAGTCATGCTTTTTCACGAACAAATGTATATCTATTCAATTTAAGGCCTCCAAATATTACAAACTAATTATAACCGAAATTTTAAACGCAACGTTATGATCATCAAATTTATTAACAGGAGAAGTTATCTTATCCATTCTATGGTCCTGATCTTACACAAGGCCTCCAAAATTTTTGTGCAAACTCGTTATTCTTTTATGTTCTTATGTTTCCCACGTCAACTGAATGGGGAGCTTGTGTTAGACTTAAATAGACTCGGGCTCCCTCACCTTAATAGCTAGTTTTTGGAGTGTGAGTTAGACAGTTCCGTGTTAGTGCTCTTTCCTCTATCTAAGTAGCTAGGGATCCAAGAAATGCATGTACATCATTCGATAACATTTATTGAGTACGTTAAAATCTTACATAAACTTGATATATCATCAAAATTCATAATATTACATGTTCCAAAGTTAATAAAAGGAAGAAGGAAAAACATTCTTATAAAACTAAAAAGAAACTAAAAATCAAATCCAACGTCATAAGCTGCAGGAAGAACCAAATCCTCTACGCCAACGTCTTCTTATTCTTGGCATCTGAAAATCTGAAAAATAAGATAGCGAGTCAAACAATTATAAATTATTTTTCCATCATATAGCTGGACCATACTAAAACCAAATTATTATTAGTTAGAATAAACTAAAAAAGATAAGTGTCGATCTTAGCTTGAATACCTAAAGTTTTGAAATCAAATCTTTCTTTAATGGTAATTTGTATAGAAGCGATTATTTCTTCTTCTGTCATTCCTTTGAAGTCTTTGCTTCTTTCTCCTTCGCATGATAATTTGTTGTTCCAGTTCTTCAATGATTCTTGCAAGCCATTTCGGAGTTCTAGTTGAGATCATGAAGTATATTATTGATAATCCAATACATAGTCCACTACCATAGCCCATCAAAGCAGCTTTCCAAAAATCATCAAGAAATTCAGAATTACTTTCTTGATCGTCTAACATTGATACTGTATTATTTGTCTCTGACACACTATCATTGGCACAACCTTTTGAAACTGGGAATCCACGTAATCCTTCATTACCTTCATATGAATTGCTTGCAAAGGTAAGAAATTGAGGTCCTTGAGGGATGCATCCTCGGAGATAATTGTGGGAGAGATTTAAGAATGCGAGAGACGTAACAAAAGCAAGTTGTTGTGGTATCGCTCCTGAAAGCTGGTTAAAGGAAAGGTCCAATGATTCCACTACAGATAAACTTCCAAGTGCCGGTGGTATATGACCGTGCAATCCATTATGAGATAAATTCAATACCCGAATCGCAATAAGATCTCCCACAATACTGGGAATATGTCCTTCAAATCGGTTACTTGAAAGATCGATTACGGTGTACAAAGACAAGATTCTCACAACTTCAAATTCTAATCCCTTTGTTACAACAACTACTGAGTCTTGGTAATATCTATCTCCTTCTCTTGGTGCCTTCATTGTTTGATCAATTGTCCTCATGGATTTAAAATTTTGAAATAGACTTGTAGGTAAGTTACCCGAGAAGATATTGTAGGAGAGATCTATGATCTGAAGCTCGGAAAAAATGTTTTCAATCCTTGAAGTTCTAATGGATCCATGCAATTTGTTTGATCTTAATCTTAAAACTCTCAGCTCTGGCAAAGTTCCCAACCACATGGGGAATGTGTCATTGAAGTGATTATCTCCTAAATCGAGAACTTGCAACTCTTTGCAATTGGCCAGAGATCGAGGGATTTTCCCCTGTAGTTCATTGCCATGCAAGTTGAGGCTTCTAAGTGAACTTCCTATGCTAAAATCTGTTGGAAATGTCCCAGAAAAATTGTTGTTCTGCATATCAAAAACCTGGAGGCCACTAATATTGCCAAAACATTGTGGAATTGCTCCCTTCAGATTGTTTCTGCCCAAATCTAGAATTTGTAGTGATGTTAAATTGGAAATAGATGAAGGGATCTTTCCACTGAGATTATTATGTGACATCATCAAAACTTGGAGGCCACTGATATTACCCAAACATTGCGGAAATTTTCCCTTCAAGTTGTTTCTTGACATATACAACACTTCCAGTGATGTCAAATAGCACACAGATGGAGGAATTTCCTCAGTGAGATTGTTATCATTGAGAATCAGAGCTTTCAAATTTCTCAAATTGCCAAAGGAAGCAGGAATAGAACCATTAAGAGAGTTATTACTCAAATCTAGGTAATTAAGAGACTTTAAGTAACCTATTTCGGGAGGAATTGTGCCAGAAAGTTGATTTTCATAAAGATGCAAAGTAGACAAACTGTTCAAATTCCCCAGTGAAGTAGGAATAGAACCGTTAAGAGAGGTAATACTCAAATCTAGCCGAATAAGAGACTTTAAGTAACCTATTTCCGGAGGAATTGATCCAGAAAACTGATTCCAAAAAAGATGCAACAACGACAAGTTGTTCAAATTCCCCAATGAAGCAGGAATCGAACCATTAAGAGAGTTACTACTCAAATCTAGGTGAATAAGAGACCTTAGATAACCTATTTTCGGAGGAATTGAGCCAGAAAGCTGATTTCCATAAAGAAGCAAAGAAGACAAGCTGTTCAAATTCCCCAACGAAGTAGGAATAGAACCATTAAGAGAGTTCATACCCAAAGATAGCTTAGTAAGAGACCTTAGGTAACCTATTTCTCTTGGAATGGATCCAGTTAAATGGTTATTAAATATGCGGAGGGTCTGAAGCTTGGCTAGTGACCCGATTTGTGGTGGGATTGTGCTAGAAATCTGATTGTTGTTCAAGTCAAGATAGACAAGATTGGTGAGATTACCAGTCTCAGGTGGAATGGTTCCGTAGAAATTGTTCATGCTAAGATCAAGATACTCAAGAAAAGGGAGAGACGAAAATGGAAAAGCATAGAGTGTGCCAATGACACTAGCATTTGAAATACTCAACCTGTTTATCCTACCATTAAAACATATAACTCCATACCAGTCCCTGCATGCAATAGAACTTGAAGTCCATGAAGCCGATAAGGAATTATTCTGGTTCTTGAAAGTTGCTTTCCATTTCAGGAGGGCAGTTGCTTCCTCCGTTGAAGCAAAAGTAAATGCAAAGAGATATAATAGAGAGAAAAAATGAAGTGAAGAGACTATTTTGTTGGAATCCATCATCATATTTTGAGATTATTGTTTAGTGTTCCAAGGATTTTATATTGTAGTAACTTATAATTAAAAACCAACAGGGAACGCGTTTACTCCAAATGTTTCAAATTTGGCTGCTATCTCTCTCTCTCTCTCTTATTCACACTTTGTTCATATCATATTAGAGAAAATGTTGTCACTATCAAGTCAAATTTGGATTTCTAGTTTTTCTCTTAAAATATAATTCAGGCATGGATTTTAGTGTATGATACAGTCATTTCACCTGTCTTAGTGTATGATGCATACATTTCACCTGTCTTAGTTTATGATACAGACATTTTTGGTTCTCAATTCTCATCTCTGATAATTCTCATTCTTAGACCAATAAATTTCTAGACTATAGTTTCTCTAATATGACTAATCAGAATACATCTAGCCAGGGGCGATTTTAAGTGTAAATTTTGGGGCATGGGAACCCGTGCTCTTTCCGTAAAACTGTATATTTAATGTACATATTTTCTAGAGGAACAAGGATCAATTTCCACTTAACACAGTTTTTTTAGTAGCACCCATGCTCTAGAAATTCTATTGATAATTATCTTAGAAAGTCTCCTTCTTTGATTTGTAACAGAAAGGTCACTCAAATATTCTTTTCATTTCACGAATAAAGTCACTCAACCAATTCAACTGATATTTTCGGTAGATATTGATGATTGGAACTTTTTGAGGCAAACTTTTGAAAAATGGAAATGTTGCGAACAGGGATTCAACCAACAATGAGTCTTCTTGATTACATTACTTAGACTTTTCTTTACGAACTTACGAAACTAATACTCCCACCGTCCCATTTTAATTGTCGACTTTCCATTTTACGTTGTATTCAAGCAATCATAAATAAGATGATTAATTTTACCAATTTTATCCATATTGATGAATATTAAGATCATTTAAGAAAAATATGCTAACATGAATGGAATAGCATCATATGAATAGATTTGGAAGTATAAATTCATGTAGGCTTCCAAAGAATATTAATTACATGGGTAAAATAGGAAAATTTTAATTAATTTTGTCCTGATTTAAGAAGTGAACAAGTAATTTAAGATATGTATTTATAGTAAGATGACTAACTAAAATGGGACGGAGAGAGTAGCTCTCAGACAAAAAAAAAAAATTCAGTAAAGATGACTTTTTATATATACGGATGTGGCACTGATGAAATTTGGAGAGTCAACCAAATTTTTTATATAATTTTTAGACTTTTGTATGGTTTTTAAATATTTTAAGTGGTTAATTATTGTGATTTATAATACTTTTACATAACTTTCAGCTAATATATATTGCACTTTATATACTATTCAATATATAATAGTGGAAGATGACTTTTTAGAATAGTCATGCTTTTTCACGAACAAATGTATATCTATTCAATTTAAGGCCTCCAAATATTACAAACTAATTATAACCGAAATTTTAAACGCAACGTTATGATCATCAAATTTATTAACAGGAGAAGTTATCTTATCCATTCTATGGTCCTGATCTTACACAAGGCCTCCAAAATTTTTGTGCAAACTCGTTATTCTTTTATGTTCTTATGTTTCCCACGTCAACTGAATGGGGAGCTTGTGTTAGACTTAAATAGACTCGGGCTCCCTCACCTTAATAGCTAGTTTTTGGAGTGTGAGTTAGACAGTTCCGTGTTAGTGCTCTTTCCTCTATCTAAGTAGCTAGGGATCCAAGAAATGCATGTACATCATTCGATAACATTTATTGAGTACGTTAAAATCTTACATAAACTTGATATATCATCAAAATTCATAATATTACATGTTCCAAAGTTAATAAAAGGAAGAAGGAAAAACATTCTTATAAAACTAAAAAGAAACTAAAAATCAAATCCAACGTCATAAGCTGCAGGAAGAACCAAATCCTCTACGCCAACGTCTTCTTATTCTTGGCATCTGAAAATCTGAAAAATAAGATAGCGAGTCAAACAATTATAAATTATTTTTCCATCATATAGCTGGACCATACTAAAACCAAATTATTATTAGTTAGAATAAACTAAAAAAGATAAGTGTCGATCTTAGCTTGAATACCTAAAGTTTTGAAATCAAATCTTTCTTTAATGGTAATTTGTATAGAAGCGATTATTTCTTCTTCTGTCATTCCTTTGAAGTCTTTGCTTCTTTCTCCTTCGCATGATAATTTGTTGTTCCAGTTCTTCAATGATTCTTGCAAGCCATTTCGGAGTTCTAGTTGAGATCATGAAGTATATTATTGATAATCCAATACATAGTCCACTACCATAGCCCATCAAAGCAGCTTTCCAAAAATCATCAAGAAATTCAGAATTACTTTCTTGATCGTCTAACATTGATACTGTATTATTTGTCTCTGACACACTATCATTGGCACAACCTTTTGAAACTGGGAATCCACGTAATCCTTCATTACCTTCATATGAATTGCTTGCAAAGGTAAGAAATTGAGGTCCTTGAGGGATGCATCCTCGGAGATAATTGTGGGAGAGATTTAAGAATGCGAGAGACGTAACAAAAGCAAGTTGTTGTGGTATCGCTCCTGAAAGCTGGTTAAAGGAAAGGTCCAATGATTCCACTACAGATAAACTTCCAAGTGCCGGTGGTATATGACCGTGCAATCCATTATGAGATAAATTCAATACCCGAATCGCAATAAGATCTCCCACAATACTGGGAATATGTCCTTCAAATCGGTTACTTGAAAGATCGATTACGGTGTACAAAGACAAGATTCTCACAACTTCAAATTCTAATCCCTTTGTTACAACAACTACTGAGTCTTGGTAATATCTATCTCCTTCTCTTGGTGCCTTCATTGTTTGATCAATTGTCCTCATGGATTTAAAATTTTGAAATAGACTTGTAGGTAAGTTACCCGAGAAGATATTGTAGGAGAGATCTATGATCTGAAGCTCGGAAAAAATGTTTTCAATCCTTGAAGTTCTAATGGATCCATGCAATTTGTTTGATCTTAATCTTAAAACTCTCAGCTCTGGCAAAGTTCCCAACCACATGGGGAATGTGTCATTGAAGTGATTATCTCCTAAATCGAGAACTTGCAACTCTTTGCAATTGGCCAGAGATCGAGGGATTTTCCCCTGTAGTTCATTGCCATGCAAGTTGAGGCTTCTAAGTGAACTTCCTATGCTAAAATCTGTTGGAAATGTCCCAGAAAAATTGTTGTTCTGCATATCAAAAACCTGGAGGCCACTAATATTGCCAAAACATTGTGGAATTGCTCCCTTCAGATTGTTTCTGCCCAAATCTAGAATTTGTAGTGATGTTAAATTGGAAATAGATGAAGGGATCTTTCCACTGAGATTATTATGTGACATCATCAAAACTTGGAGGCCACTGATATTACCCAAACATTGCGGAAATTTTCCCTTCAAGTTGTTTCTTGACATATACAACACTTCCAGTGATGTCAAATAGCACACAGATGGAGGAATTTCCTCAGTGAGATTGTTATCATTGAGAATCAGAGCTTTCAAATTTCTCAAATTGCCAAAGGAAGCAGGAATAGAACCATTAAGAGAGTTATTACTCAAATCTAGGTAAATAAGAGACTTTAAGTAACCTATTTCGGGAGGAATTGTGCCAGAAAGTTGATTTTCATAAAGATGCAAAGTAGACAAACTGTTCAAATTCCCCAATGAAGTAGGAATAGAACCGTTAAGAGAGGTAATACTCAAATCTAGCTGAATAAGAGACTTTAAGTAACCTATTTCCGGAGGAATTGAGCCAGAAAACTGATTCCAAAAAAGATGCAACAACGACAAGTTGTTCAAATTCCCCAATGAAGCAGGAATCGAACCATTAAGAGAGTTACTACTCAAATCTAGGTGAATAAGAGACCTTAGATAACCTATTTTCGGAGGAATTGAGCCAGAAAGCTGATTTCCATAAAGAAGCAAAGAAGACAAGCTGTTCAAATTCCCCAACGAAGTAGGAATAGAACCATTAAGAGAGTTCATACCCAAAGATAGCTTAGTAAGAGACCTTAGGTAACCTATTTCTCTTGGAATGGATCCAGTTAAATGGTTATTAAATATGCGGAGGGTCTGAAGCTTGGCTAGTGACCCGATTTGTGGTGGGATTGTGCTAGAAATCTGATTGTTGTTCAAGTCAAGATAGACAAGATTGGTGAGATTACCAGTCTCAGGTGGAATGGTTCCGTAGAAATTGTTCATGCTAAGATCAAGATACTCAAGAAAAGGGAGAGATGAAAATGGAAAAGCATAGAGTGTGCCAATGACACTAGCATTTGAAATACTCAACCTGTTTATCCTACCATTAAAACATATAACTCCATACCAGTCCCTGCATGCAATAGAACTTGAAGTCCATGAAGCCGATAAGGAATTATTCTGGTTCTTGAAAGTTGCTTTCCATTTCAGGAGGGCAGTTGCTTCCTCCGTTGAAGCAAAAGTAAATGCAAAGAGATATAATAGAGAGAAAAAATGAAGTGAAGAGACTATTTTGTTGGAATCCATCATCATATTTTGAGATTATTGTTTAGTGTTCCAAGGATTTTATATTGTAGTAACTTATAATTAAAAACCAACAGGGAACGCGTTTACTCCAAATGTTTCAAATTTGGCTGCTATCTCTCTCTCTCTCTCTTATTCACACTTTGTTCATATCATATTAGAGAAAATGTTGTCACTATCAAGTCAAATTTGAATTTCTAGTTTTTCTCTTAAAATATAATTCAGGCATGGACTTTAGTGTATGATACAGGCATTTCACCTGTCTTAGTGTATGATACAGACATTTTTGGTTCATAATTCTCATTCTTAGACCAATAAATTTCTAGACTATAATTTCTCTAATATGACTAATCAGAATACATATAACCAGGTGCCGGCGATTTTAAGTGTAAATTTTGGGGTATGGGAACCCGTGCTCTTTCCGTAAAACTGTATATTTAATGTACATATTTTCTAGAGGAACAAGGATCAATTTCCACTTAACATTGTTTTTTTAGTAGCACCCATACTCTAGAAATTCTATTGATAATTATCTCAGAAAGTCACTTTCTTTGTTTTGTAACAGAAAGGTCACTCAAATATTCTTGTCATTTCACGAATAAAGTCACTCAACCGATTCAACTGATATTTTCGGTAGATATTGATGATAGGAACTTTTTTGAGGCAAACTTTTGAAAAATGGAAAAGCTAAATCAATTTAACTCTAGGTTCCTATTATTGATGAGAATTCATGTTATTCCTGACGTGTTCTCTCCAAATGTTGCGAACAGGGATTCAACCAACAATGAGCCTGCTTGATTATATTACTTAGACTTTTCTTTACGAACTTAGGAAACTAATACTCCCACCGTCCCATTTTAATTGTCGACTTTCCATTTTATGCTGTATTTAAGCAATCATAAATAAGATGATTAATTTTACCAATTATATCCATATTGATGAATATTAAGATCATTTATGAAAAATATGCTAACATTAATGGAATAGCATCGTATGAATAGATTTGGAAGTATAAATTTATGTAGGCTTCCAAAGAATATTAATTACATGGGTAAAATAGGAAAATTTTAATTAATTTTGTCCTAATTTAATAAGTGAACAAGTAATTTAGGACATGTATTTATAGTAAGATGACTAACTAAAATGGGACGGAGAGAGTAGGTCTCAGACAAAAAGCTTATAAAGAAGTAAAGAATCATCTTTTTAGTTTTTTTTTCCCCTTAAAATATAATCATATATTGTGTTACTTTCTTAATTCTTATTTATCATCACCACTACTAAACTTGCTCTTTGTAACAGTAATGTCACACTACTATTTTTTGTAATAATATTGAAGTCACTAGATGTCACGACCCGATTTTTCGAGTCATGATGACGCCTACCGTAACCCACAAATAGGCAAGCCAAACCCTAACCCGGAGCGATAAGCGACATGCTAACGGGCGGAATCTCAGAAAACAGAGATGAAGTGGAAGTAACCATACTAATAAACATGCTAGAAATATAAATACAAAATCAAAATATATATTCATACCAAGACTGAGAAGGAAGAGGACAATATATAAAGTAAAGAACCCCTCCCAAGACCTGGTGAGGTCGGTACAAGAGCCACTACTAGAAATGTCCAAAATACAAGACAGAAACCAACTATATACAACAAGTACTACAGTCTCGAGAGCAAAAGACTATACAGTAGAGATGGAGTAGGATCTGCCTCGGATGTCAGTAAGCTCACCTGCTCCGGAGTCAGTGCTGAGAAAAGAGTCACGTCAAAACCGACGGCTAGTGCCTGGATCTGCATCGGGGAAAAAGATGCAGAAGTGCAGTATGAGTACCGGGGCAACGGGTACTCAGTAGGCATCATCGGCCGACCGAGCTCAATACAATATAAGCAAGCTAAAATGCGAGGGTGCCAGTGGCGGAGCCACCTTATGGCTAGGGGGTTCATCCGAACCCCCTTCGGCAAAAAATTATACTATTTATACATGATTAAAATTATATTTTATGTATATATAGTTAATGTTAAACCCTCTTCTGCTAGTTCGTGTGCTTACTTATTTCGATTTTGAACCCCCTTTTTAAAATTCTGGCTCCGCCACTGGAGGGTGCATGCTAGGTCCGGGGTATAAATTATAAGTACATAAGTAACTGTCGAGGCGTATAGATATGCTCAGGAGAAAATAAGTGCGATACAGAATAACGAGTAAATAAATGCGTAAGTAAACACACAAGTCAAACATAACCTATCTGGGCCCCCATAAACCCGATAGGCACACGGAAGAAAACAATAACCCAGTCTGGCCCCCATAAACCAGCGGGACACACAAGAAAAGTAAATGCATAGTCACCAGTGTCTCAAAGTTGTATCAGTATTCAGTAACCACAATAACCAACGAGGGTGTGCACCGGGCTTGAACCGACACCAATAACAAGAGGCCAGACGTCGGAATCGAACCGGGCATAGTGAATAATAACAATAGGCCACATATATATCATAACCGCCGAACTCGAACCCGAACTCAGAGAACAACAGTATCGTAACCACGGTACCCAGTACCAAAACTCTCTAATCATATCATAACCAGATGCCGAACTCGAACCGGAACTCATAATAATCAGTGGCCGGACTCGAACCGGAATTTATAATAATCAGTAACCATCATATCTGAATCAATGGCCGGACTCGAACCAGACTCATAATAATCAGTAACCAAGTGACAGAGTAGTGCCATAATCCACACAAATACAAGTAAACAGGGACATACCAGCCCCAAAATGAACCCGAAACATAAATAAAGGAGCTAACCCACCACGTACTACAAGTCAATCTCGGGATCCTTCCAGGTCAACTATCTACTATAAATAATATGTATATACAAGTCTGGGTATACATTATAAATCATGGCAAGACGAGTCCGCATTCTAAATCAAACTAGCCGACCCCGGTCAAATACGGTGCTATCAGGGACTAACAAGGCTAAATAGGTCAAAAGGGCATAAATGGGCTAATTCAACACAAAGTTTATCCTAAAAGATCATCTCAGGGCTTAACTAAGCCTAACAATGTTTAAAGCTAACTATACCGACTGTGAAGAGTAGCGGGGCCCACTACGGGGTCCCAGAACCAAGTCTGTGCTAAACCTAACCGAGTCTAGAATAAGGTTCACCAAACCCCTACTAATAGTAGTACAACATTAACCAACCCTATAAAGGTAATCTCTGGCACATCACCAGGATAACGGGCCCGAAACATACCCGAACAAGGCCCTAACCGGCCCAAAAGACCTAATCATAGCAAGCCAATGCCGATCTACAACTACCAGCCCAAACACTAGCATAATAGTATGCAAATACTATAAATAAACTCAGTCTAGGTATATGGTAAGCCTAGCCTACCTGAACGCCGCCGAACGCCTGCCAAAGCTTGCTAAATAGGAGTCTTCCCCTTCCGCGAGACCTCAGATTTCTGCCACGCTAGCAAAATAATAAACTACATTTCAAAACATGAATATTGATACCCATATTGCATTAGTTCGAAAAAAATATCCGAACGGTCCATGTGGGGCCCACTTGCGGAATCGCAAAACCAAAACCGTCACAGCGTCCCAAATCACCACGTGACCAATAGTCACAACTAACACCGCTCAATTTGAGCTCAATATATAGCTCAAACATCAAAACCAATCCCAACAACCACTGTAACTAAAACTACCGTAAAAATAAGAAAACATATCGTAGAAACGACTAGAACACAACCATGGAACCAAATCTACCAACCCCTAGCCTTGAATCTCACTAAAAATAATCAAAGTTGAGCTTAAGTTGATCAAATATGGTGAAATATATAGAGAGAATGTTATAAAAGAAAATGAGGGGTTGTACATATATATAAATTATTTCTCTTTTTAAAACATATATATACATTCAAGTTCTGAGCTAATCTCTTTTTAAAAGAAAATGAGGGGTTGCGAGCTTAGTTAAAGCTGTGCTAGTCTTCACTCAACTACCTTGGTGTTGGAGCTATTGATCTGGTTCGGAGATTGACCATGACCAACAAATATACATTCAAGTTCTGAGCTATCAGCTGAATCTCAACCGAGCTCAATAAATCGAGTGTAATTTTTCACAAGCTCTTGGCATTTCAAACTTAGCAATATGTGTTAGGATTTGTCCTGAATTTCCTAGTTTACTTGAATTTTACCATAATAGTGTTTTACTTCAAAAAAGTTTTCTTTGTGGAAAAGGTTTCCTTGTAGGAAAAGATCTCTTCCATAATTAGTTACTCTTTCTTGGAGGAAAGGTTTTGAACCTCTATAAATAGAAGATCTCTCTTCTCATATCATAACACAATAGCATCCACAATGTAGTCATCAAAGAGTCTTGTTTAGGGGGAGATTTCTCCCAATAGGTTTTATGCTTTTTGATATTAGTTTCATAATATGTAGGTCGTTTGACCAAACCATATTAATAATATGCTTTTAGTATGTTTTTATTTGTCATCCGATTTATCGTCTACATGGTTTGCAACTAATAGCTTCCGCATGACGTCCTCTCGATTTCGAACCCAACAATATGGTGAAGCAATTAAAGCCAAAAAAGTTGTAGTACAGATTAGGAAGTAACTTGATTGTCTCAGAAATCAATGATAAAAAAGAGAATCCACAACAACCACCACATACCCAGTGTAATCCCACAAGTGGGGTCTGGGGAGGATAGGATGTACCTCTACCTTTGTGGGGTAGAGAGGTTGTTTCCGATAGACCCTCGGTTCACAAAAGCAGGGAAGTAAGAGAGAAAAAGAGACTACAAAATAACAATGCACAAAACAAGTGTAGCAACAGTTATTAACTCTATAAAATAACAATGCACATTGGCGGAAAAAACTACGCGGTACCTAAATCATACTACTAGAAGTATGACAAAATGTCTACCTACTAACTTTCTATGCTAATCCTCGATCTCAATGCCTTCATATAAAGGGTCATGTCCTCAGTTAGCTGAAGCTGTGCCAGGTCAAGTCTAATCATCATCCCCCAATTCTTCGGCAAAACATGGATATTATTAACTCTTTAAGATAGCTAACTGCACTTTGTTTCTTCATTCTTAAGAAAACCTTTCTTATATTAAATAGATAGGGCCTAGGGGAAACAGTATAATTCGCTTCAAGTCGTACTGTATCCTCAAGCAAATTATTATACATCTTGAGGTGCACTGCACGCTGACAGATAAAGTACCTTCTGTTTGTGGTTTTTCATTTTTCTTCTCTTCCAGTAAATAATCGTATCAAATTAGTATGAAGTGCATTTTTCATGCTCTGTGATGTAAAGCTTACGCTCTGTGATCTCATTAGCTCGCTCACGTACATTTTGTTGTTGTGTCTTTGTGCTGGCAGTTTGGGGATCGATGAACTGGAAAAGAGATTGGCTGCACTTAGAAATCCTTGATCTCAATATCTTGGACAGTCCTTATGGCGTTTCACCACACATGAAACATGATTCCTTTTAAGTTTTATGTACATAATTTTTCTACCAAGAGTGATGTGATGCATCAATCCTTGGTCTTCTTTGAGATGAAGTGTGATAAATGGTTGTCCAAATGCCACAATGTATTAGTTGTTTGATAACATCATGGCATGACTTTCTTTCATCTCTTTGTAATGAAAATTTTCAGTCTCATGTGCTAGTGTGTGGGCATTTTGTTTAATTACGGCGGTGTCCAGAGCAACCTCTGCAAACCTCGATTATTTCATCAGTACATGCTTCCTCATACCAATATAAGTGTATTCTTTAGGGGGTTACAAGCAATTCTCTTCAGGATCCAACAAAGTTTTAGTATACTGCAGATATTTCATATGCTACTTCAGGAGAGTCCTTATGTTTATAGAACTTGAGAGATAACTTTTAGAATAGTCATGCTCTTTCACGAAAAGATGTATATCTGTTCAATTTAAGACCTCCAAATATTACAAACTAATTATTACAGAAATACAACTCTGTTATGATCATCAAATTCATTAACAGGAGAAGTTATCTTATCCATTTTATGGTTCAGATGATCTTACACTAGGCCTCCAAATTGTTTGTGTTCCCATATCCATTAAAGCAGTTACCTCAGCCGATCTCGTTTTTCTGTTATGTTCTTATATGTCCCACATCAATTGAATGGGGAGCTTGTGTTGGACTTAAATAAACTCGGGCTCTTCCACCTCAATAGCTAGTTTTGGGTGCCAATTGAGCCCAAGGTTATTACATATTCTTCCGTGTTAGTGTCCTTTCCTCTATCACACGCTAAGTTATATATACAGTAAGTAGCTAGGATCCGAGAAATGCATACACTTCATTCAATACACAACATTTATTGAATACGTTAAAATCTTACGTAAACTTGATATATCGTCAAAATTCATAATATTACATTTTCCCGAGTTAATAAAAGGAAGAAGAAAAAGCTTACATGTATAAAAAAAAAAAACTAAAAATCAAATCCAACATCATAAGCTGCAGGAAGAACCAAATCCATTACACCAATGTCTTTTTATTCTTGACATCTGAAAATTTGAAAAACAAGATAGTGAGTTAAAAAATTATAAATTATTTTTCCATCGTATAGCTGGACCATGCTAAAACCAAATTATGCATTAATTTTCACTTGAAACACATGTTAAACCATCCATAATAAAATCACTGATTGAACTGTTATCACACCAACTGATTACTAGCTTAAAACATCAGCTAAGGCTAATCCTTTGTATAAAGCATTAATTAGTTGTTGTTATAACAAACAAGCATGAAAATTAATATATTAGTAGTTAGAATAAAAAAGATAAGTGTAGAGCTTAGCTTGAATACCTGAAGTCTAGAAGTGATTATTTTTACTTCTGTAATTCCTTTGACGTCTCTGCTTCTTTCTCCTTCGCATAATAATTTTGTGTTCCAGCTCCATAATGATTCTTGCAAGCCATTTCGGATTTCCAGTTGACATCATGAAATATAGTATAGATAATCCAATACATAGTCCGCTGCCATAGCCCATCAAAGCAGCTTTCCAAAAATCATTGAGAAATTCAGAACTGCTTTCATGATCGTCTAACGCTGATTCTGTATTATTTGTCTCTGACACACGATCATTGGCACAACCTTTCGAAACTGGAAATCCACGTAATCCATCATTACCTTCATATGAATTGCTTGCAAACGTATGAAATTGAGGTCCTTGAGGGATGCATCCTCGGAGATAATTGTGGGAGAGATTTAAGCATGCGAGAGATGTAAGAGAAGCAAGTTGTTGTGGTATCTCTCCTGAAATCTGGTTAAACGAAAGGTCCAATGATTCTACTACAGATAAATTTCCAAGTGATGGTGGTATATGACCCTGTAATCCATTATGAGATAAATTCAGTATCCGAATCGCAATAAGATCTCCCACAATACTTGGAATATGTCCTTCAAATCTGTTACTTGAAAGATCGATTACGGTGTACAAAGACAAGATTCTCACAACTTCAAGCTCCAATCCCTTTGTTACAACAACTACTGAGTCTTGGTAGTAATAAAATCCTTCATCACTTGGTGCCTTCACTGTTTGATCAATTGTCCTCATGGATTTCAAATGTTGAAACAGACTCGTAGGTAAGTTTCCTGAGAAGACATTATAAGAGAGATCTATGATCTGAAGCTTGGAAAATATGTTTTCAATCCTTGAAGTTGTAATGGATCCATGCAATTTGTTCGATCTCAAACTTAAAATTCTCAGTTTTGGCAAAGTTCCCAACCACATGGGGAATGTGTCATTGAGGTGATTATCACCTAAATCGAGAACTTGCAGGTTTTTGCAATTGGCCAAAGATCGAGGGATTTCCCCCTGTAGTTCATTGCCATGCAAGTTGAGGTTTCTAAGTGAACTTCCAATGCAAAATTTTGTTGGAAGAGTGCCAGAAAGTTTGTTGTTTTGCATATCAAAAACCTGGAGTCCACTAATATTGCCAAAACATTGTGGAATTGCTCCCATTAGATTGTTTCTACCCAAATCTAGAAATTGTAGTGATGTTAAATTGGAAATAGATGAAGGGATCTCTCCACTGAGATTATTATGTGACATCGTCAAAACCCGGAGGCCACTGATATTAACCAAACATGGCGGAACCTTTCCCTTCAAGTTGTTTCTCTTCATATACAACACTGCTAGCGACGTCAAATTGCACACAGTTGTAGGAATTTCCCCAGTGAGATTGTTATCATTGAGAAACAGAGCTCGCAAATTTCTCAAATTCCCCAATGAAGCAGGAATAGAACCATTAAGAGAGTTATTATCCAAATCTAGCCTAGTAAGAGACCTCAGGTAACCTATTTCCGTTGGAATGGAGCCAGAAAGTTGATTTTCATAAAGATACAGAAAAGTCAAGTTGTTCAAATTCCCCAAAGAAAAAGGAATAGAACCATCAAGAAAGTTAGTACCTAAAGATAACTTCGTAAGAGACCTTAGGTAACCTATTTCTCTTGGAATGGAGCCAGTTAAATGGTTTTTAAATATGCGGAGGGTCTGAAGCTTGGCTAGTGAACCAATTTGTGGTGGGATTGTGCCTGAAATCTGATTGATGTTCAAGTTAAGATAGGCAAGATTAGTGAGATTACCAATCTCGGGTGGAATGGTGCCAGAGAAATTGTTCATGCTAAGATCAAGATACTCAAGAAAAGGGAGAGATGAAAATGGAAAAGCATAGAGTGTGCCAATGACACTAGCATTTGAAATATTCAACCTGTTTATCCTACCATTAAAACATATAACTCCATACCAGTGCATGCATGCAATAGAACTTGGCGTCCATGAAGCCAATATGGAATTATTCTGGTTCTTGAAAGTTGCTTTCCATTTCAGGAGGGCAGCTGCTTCCTCCGTGGAAGCAACAGTAACTGTAAAGAGATATAAAAGAGTGAAAAAACGAAGTGAAGAGAATATTTTGCTGGAAACCATCATCATCATCATCATCATAATATTTTGTGTTTATTATTTCGGGATCATAGGATTTTATAGTATACGCAACTTATCATTAAAGACCAACCGGAAACGTGTTTTCTCCAATTGTTGTAAATGTTGTCATTCTCAAGTCAAATTTGGGTTCTTCTGTTTTTGTCTTTTTTATTTATGCATGTGCTACACATTTAATTCAGTAAAGGACTTAACCAAGTGGCCAAAAAGTTTTATTATCACACATTGATCATGACCATTCTGTCTTAGTGTATGATACAGACATGTTTGGTTCTCAATTCTCATCTCTAAAGTTAGTAGAATATCCAGCAATTCTCATCTTAGACCAATAAATTTCTAGACTACATTATCTCTAATATGACTAGTGAGATTTCGTAAAGCAGATGTCAAGAGTTGATTTATCATATTGTCACTCAACTATTCAAAAAGTCACTTTTCTTTGTATTGTAACAGAAAAGTAACTCAAACATTATTGTCATTTCACATATGAAGTTACTCAACCAATTCAAGTCATATTTTCCGTATATATTGATGATGTGGAACTTTTTTCAAGCCAAACTTTTGAAAAATGAAAAGCTAAATCAATTTAACTCTATGTTCTTATTATTGATGAGAATTCATGTTGTGATTCGTAACATGTTCTCTCCAAATGTAGCAGATTTGGCTGCTCTCTTTCTCTTATTCACACTTTTTTCATATTTTATCAAAGAAAATGTAGTATCCTTAAGTCAAACTTGGGTTGTTATGATTTTGTCTTTTTTTAATTTTTTTTTCATGTGTAACACATCTACATTCTTTTCCAAGTAAACAAGACTATCATACACTAAATAATTTATTTTCTCAAAAAGAAAAGGGGAAAAAACATAAATATACTATTTAATATGAAATAAAAAATGGACCCAATGGGATTTAGATGTAAAAATTTCATGAGGAAGCCGCTTTTCACCATGCTATTTAATATTTACCCGGCGTTTGCAATTTTGTGCACAAATAGCCATTATATTGTTAAAATGAATCTGTAGAAACTTTCTTAGCTAGACGTTCTACTTCCTTGTTTGATTTTTCACACCGTGCTTGGCTGCCAAGTAAATTTCTCGTTGTTATTCATTTGTCTACCTTGTGGGCTTTATTTCTTTGGTTAGCATGGAGGAGAACTGTTGTCAATGATAAGTGCAACTTTGTAATAACTAGCTATCAATCATAAGCATGGATTTGGTGATATTTGTATAATCTTAAATTGAAGTGGTAAATGGGAAGGCAATGAAAATTTATAGAGAAGAAGCTATGGGGATGTCTGAACTTCATACTCAATACAAACTTCATTCAATCATATCTGATGTTAGACCCTTGTAGTTACGAACTTCAGTCAATCGTGTCTGATATTAGCCCCCTCGTAGTTGCGAACTTTAGTCCTTCATGTCTGATGTTAGTCCCCTCACAAATGTGAACTTCTATCAATCATATCTGATATCAGACCTTTCGCAGGTGCAAACTTCAGTCCATCATGTCTGATATCAGCCCCCTTGCAATTGCGAACTTCAGTCAATCGTGCCTGATATCAGCCCCTTCACAGTTGTAAACTTCAGTCCATCATGGCTGATATTAGTCCCCTCGAAGTTGCGAACTTCAGTCCATCATATCTGATGTTAGTCCCCTCGCAATTGCGAACTTTAGTCCATCATGTCTGATGTTAGTCCCCTCACAATTGCAAACTTCAGTCCATCGTGTCAGATTTTAACTCCCTCACAGTTGCGAACTTCGGTAGATCGTGTCTGATGTTAGATCCTCGAGGTTGCAAACTTGAATTTGATATTTATAACAACAATTTCACTGGTTAACGTTGAAAAAGTTACAAACTTTACATCTTGGTGGAAACTATTTTCATGGGGAAATACCAGAAGTTTATTCTCATATTGAAAGTTTAAAGTGGTTGGGTTTAGAAGGAAATTCACTTACTGTGAAAATACCAAAGAGTTTGGCTTTGTTACCAAATCTTGAAGAACTTAGATTGGGTCATTATAATAGTTATGTAGGGGGTATTTGTAACACTCCATACATTTGCACGCCTTGTTAGAGCCTAAAAATGAACCTATATGACCCTAGAATGAGTTCGGGAACTTTGGAGGAAATTTAGGACGTGAAGGGAGACCATGCGTCGCATGGGGGAGGGCCGTGCCTTGGCTTGCCCCACACAAGGGGGCTACTGCCTCACCCACGCATTGGGCGTGCGCCGTACGGGGTATCACCCCGCTATGGGTGTGCGCTGCATAGGGGTGGACCACGCGTTGGGCCCCCCCCCCCCCCCCCCCCGTTTTGCCTAGTGGAACTTCGTTTTAACCCGATATTTTAAGGGTATTTTGGATCTCTTTCTGTAAAAACCGTCCCTCCATTACTTTACCATTCACCCTAGATCGATAAAAAGGCTCTCCTCTCTTCCTCTCTAAGTCAAGAAACAAGTCAACTCCATAGAAGGTCCAAAAGTCAAGCTTTTCCCAAGTTTCTTCCATCTAAAGGCATGTTGAACACTCCCTACTTCAATCATTATCGCAAAGTGTTATTTTATTTAGTATTTACGTATATTATATTGATGGTTTGAAACTAGGGTTGAGGATTACATTTGTGAAAGGTTTAATAATGAATTCCCTCTTGTTATAAATTATTTTCTAATCACTAGTAAAGGGTTTTGAGACTTGAATATCCTATTTGAAAAAGGGTGAATTTCTTTATATGGATTTGAAACGTTAAATACTATGAATGATGAAATCTATGACATTCAACCCTTTTCAAAAAGCTTGTTTTCAACAAGGATTATGATGTTATTCCGTCCTTTGAACAATGCATGTGATGAAATGATGAAAGTTTTACTGACTCTTATGGAAATTCTATTATGACTATGTTTATGGATTTATACGGAATTTAGAGTCTATAATGTTACATGATAATGATTTGGCATGATATGGATGACTTGCAAGTCTTGGTATGACGGTACCAAAAAAATGTGAATGCCTCAATGAAAGACTCCATGGATAAAGGTTTATGAAAATTGTTTTAATGGGGCGTATCGGGGATTATGTAGTTCATCGAGAAGGTGTAAGTCCATGTAACCAATGCTGGAAACCTTTGTTTTGCCGACTTAGGGATGGTTCGCTTCCAAATGGAACGACCTTAACACGTTCCTCGATGAGGGCGGTACGTTATGATGACCATATTATGTTCATCTCAATTCATGCGGCAAACATGGATTGGGGCCCCGTCGGTTAGGTGAATACCTAACCCATATCAGCCCGTGGGTTACCTAAGGTCGGTGAAACTACATATTCCATGAAGCAAAAATTTAAAAGATGATTATATTTTATATCTTAAGATTATTATTCCATGATTTCTTACACTCGTGATTTACATTATGCGTCTTATTATTTTACCTTATAAAATGCTTTGTCCCCTCTCCCTTGGGTTGTATGCCAGTACTCACTGTACTGACCATCCCCAGACGCTACATCATTTCATGATGTAGGTTCGGAGGCATTTTCTCGTGATTCTGTGCAGCACTAGGATCTCCTCGGGACAGCGAGTTAAGAGTGGTGAGCCATCCATCTTCCGGAAGGCATCTTGTTTCATGTCCTTTAGACATTTACATTTGGTTTATGGTATTTTTGGGGCCATGTTCCGGCTTAGGTTTTCATTCTTACTATTATTAGAGGCTTCGTAGACAGATGTTGGTAAAGGTTTTCATCAAGTTTTCAAGACCAAATATTTACACACTTAAACGAAATTGAATCTTTAAAATTTATGGGCCTATTTCCTCACTTTATGTATGACTATCCTTATGAAGTAATGCTAAGGGGCTTCTCGGGCCTTCATTGGTCTGAGATGCTAGTCACGGCTAGGGCCCCGGCTCGGGTCGTGACAGTATTCCACCTGAATTTGGTTCTATTAGTACCCTTAAGTTTTGAACTCACAATTCTGATAAATTTAGAATCTTGAATTCTTGAATTCGTAAAATTTAAATCTTCTGATTTACAGGTCGGATACCTTCTGAACTTCTGGTTTAGATAGTCTGATGTCTTTTAATGTGCCCATAAACGAACTAGCTGGAGAAATACCAGAGAGTTTTATGAAGGTGCAGAATTTGACATTGATTAACTTGTTCAGAAACAACGTGCATTGTCCAGTTCCCTCTTTTATTGGTGACCTCCCAAATCTTGAAGTGTTGCAAATTTGGGGAAACAATTTTACCCTTGAATTGCCCGAAAATCTTGGGTGTAACGGGAGATTGTTGTTTCCTGATGATGCTACTAATCATTTTACTGGAAGGATACCACCTGATTTGTGTAAAGTGGGCAAATTAAAGACTCTGATTCTAATGCTGAATTGCTTCTTTGGTCCAATTCCTGAACAACTTGGAGAGTGCAAATCGCTTACCCGAATTCGCGTTAGGAAGAACTACTACTATTCCAGCTAGTTTTTTCATGTTTCCTTCACTGGATATGCTTTGAGCTTGATAACAACTATTTTACTGGTCCGCTGCTAATGGAGATTAACGCGAATAGTCTCTCTTAACTTGTACTTTACAATAACTGGATCACTAGGACCATTCCTCCATCAATAGGGAGCTTGAAGAACCTATTGGCTCTGTCACTTGATATGAACAGATTATCCAGTGAAATTCCTCAAGAAATTGTGAATTTAAAGAAACTCTTGACCATCAACTTGAGTGGCAACAATTTAACAGGTTAAATCCCCAGTACATTTGCTCTATGTTCAGAACTAACATTGGTTGACTTGAGCAGAAACCAACTGGTGGGTGAAGTACCAAAAGAAATCACCAAATTAAACAGCTTGAACAGGCTCAACTTGTCAAGAAACCGAGTGGCGCCATTCCTGGAGAAACCGGAGGGATGAATGGTTTAACAGTTTTGGATCTTTCTTACAATGATCTTTCTGGCAGGAGACCAACCATGAACCAACGGACAGTTTAAGTTCTTCGACGGCAGGTTTTTTGTAGGAAATCTTAAACTCTGTTCCCCTCGTTCGACTTTTTGTCTGTCAGCTTCCAATTCACCACAAAATCCATTCTGGGAAGTTCACAACTACTCAATTGGTGATTACAATAATTATCTTAGTCGCTGTTGCATTATTGTTGGCAGTCACTGTGTTGTTCATCAAGAAGGAAAAGTTCAAGAATTCAAAACTTTGGAAATTAACAGCATTCCAGAATTAACCCCCTCGCAGTTGTGAGCTTCAGGCAGTCATGTCTGATGTTAGTCCCCTCACAGTTGTGAATTTTAGGTTGTCATGTCTGATGTTAGTCCCCTTGCAGTTGAGAATTTCAGGTCGTCATGTCCGATGTTAGTCCCCTCGCAGTTGTGAATTTCAGGTCATCATGTCCGATGTTAGTCCCCTCGTAGTTGCGAATTTCAGTCAATCGTGTCTGATATCAGACCCCTCACAGTTGCAAACTTCAGTCAATCGTGTCTGATATTAGTCCCCTCGCAGTTGCGAACTTCAGTCCATCATGTCTAATGTTAGTCCCCTTGCAATTGCAAACTTCAGTCCATCGTGTCTGATGTTAGCCCCCTCGCAGTTGGCAGATCGTGTCTGATGTTAGATCCTCTAGGTTGCAAACTTCAGTTGATCATGTCTGATATTTTAGTTAGATTCATGTATTCATTGTCATTCATTTTAATTATGCACTGAGGCTGAGGGGTCATTGTAAATAGTGCAAGATAATATTTTTGCATGAATAAAATTTATTTTATAAATTATTGGCTCCACTACTATTTTTAATACTAGGCCAAAATGGCATATATATAAGGAAGTAATATTAAAATAAACTTTTGTAAACTTAAATAGAAATATCAATTTTTAAATAAACATTTAATTGTGAATAAGTAAAAGTGAACCGAGGGAGTAATAATAAATTTAATATCATCTCCACATGGTTTGATTCTATTTCTCTCTTTCCGCCTTTAAAGAAAATTGAGCATACCCAAATTTATCCAATGAAACTAGTTGAGTTTTACTTAGAAGAAATAATTGCTCGGCTTTCCTTGCTTTCATAAACACAGTCCAAATCCTCGACCTCTACCTGCTCTACTAAAAATTAGAAATCAACGTGCAACGCACGCTCATACTAAAAGTGGGAAGCTGTTAACTTTAAAGTTAGATTACGATTTTACTCCTATTATAAATTAAAATGTTATACAACATCTAAATATGAAAATATTAAATAGCATAACATTTAAATTGTGAATATGTAATGACTTTTTGACTTCAACGCATTAATATTTTAAGTAATTACCTAATTGGAAGTTCCTATCAAATACTACCTCCATTCCTTTTTACTCCCTCCGTTTCGAATTAGTAGGTCTTTTTACTAAAAATATTTGTTTCATTTTATTTGTCCAAGTTGTAAAACCAAGACTATTTTGTACATATTTTTTCCATTCTACCTTTGATAGTATTAAGTACATCCACATTTTTCAAAATTATTGAAAGTAAACAATTTTACATTTTCAAAACTATCATTAAATGTGCAACTTCTAAAAAAGAAAATGATTTATAGTTTCAATTCTAAATTTGCAGGTTCTAGATGTGATGCATGCATGGAATGGAGCAATTACACCAAATTTCTATGTTTAATCATTGCATTGATTATTGGATTTTAAAAGACAAATAAGGGTAAAAGAGTAAAATGCACTTCTAATTATTGGTTTCTTAATGGACGTGTCAAGGCTATAAGGGCCAACTAATTCGAAACAGAGGGAGTATTTGCTTCATTTGGGTTGGGCTTACCCCTTTATAAATCTCTTATTCCTATAAAATTAAAAGTAATTTTACCAATATACCCCTAGTTAAATTTAACATCTCTTCCAAATCAATAATGATTACATTTATTGAACAAGGGTATAATAGGGAGATTTTAATCAAATTATTCTTGAAAGATGAAAGAAGCACTTAAAAAGGAATATAAACACAACCCAAATAAAACAAATAAAAAAGAATGGAGGGAGTAATTCAAAACAGTTTTTGTTTAGTCCAATAAATTAGCCTAAACGTCACTCATTTATCATCAGTCTTGCATTTTGGAATTATTTCCTCCGTCCATATTTACTTGTCTACTATTGATTTGACACATATCTTAAGAAATAATAAATAATAGGGATAATTTTACTATATTACCAATATTTATTTTACCCTCTAAATTATCAATCTTGGTTATTTTCTTTCAATATGATTGAATTTCAGTTAAATATGATTAAAATTCAGTCATATACTCCCTCCGTTTTAAAAAGAATGATCTACTCTCCTTTTTAGTCTGTTTCAAAAAGAATGACCCCTTTCCTTTTTTGGCAACGTTTTAATTTCAACTTTCCACGTGGCATGTTTAAGACCACATGATTCAAGGGCATTTTGGTACATTTGACATAACTTTAATTTAGGACCACACGATTCAAAAGTCTTCTTTATTTTCTTAAACTTCGTGCTAAGTCAAAAGAGGACATTCTTTTTGAAACGGAGGGAGTATAACATTATACTTTGTCAAATCTAACTACAGACACCACGTATCTAAAGTGATTACTGATTAAATGATCAAAAAAAATTTAAAAGATGGGGTACACATTAAATGGAGATGTCAAAACATACTACACTATGAAAAATTTGTCCTAAATCAGCCTGTCAAAAGGGATCATTTGCACTTTCCCCCCTATTTCGTGTTGGTCTTTAATTTTTGTTCCTCGAAATTAAAAAAAAAACCTTATATTTCTAGAGCATAAATTTATATTTTCGCATAATAATATTCCAATATTTCATAATCAAGGGTTTAATACTCTTTGTAATAAGGATCCATTTGTATCACATTAATAATCGAAATAAGGTCTCTGAAATTAAAATTTAATTAAACTAAAAAACAAGTTATGCCCCGACCATTAAAGAATTTACGTTTTGCTGCATAGAAATTCGATTGCTAAGGATAAAAATTAAAGAGTGCTCATTTGAAGAATAAAATGATGTTCGGGATTTATGTTGTTTGTCCGACAATTAAATGGGTCAAAAAAAAAAAAGAAAGCCCATTTAATTGGGCTTTACATACATACATAGTTTCAGTTTTGGGCTTTGAAAATAAGATTTGTAAACTTTACTGAATTGCCTCTTCCCCGCCGTCACACCGCCGTCAACGGCAGCTAGTAAATTCTCCACCGCCGTCACACCGCCTTTAAACGGCAGTAAGTTAGACCTCCACCGCCGCTCCGTCGTACCACTGCACCTCCGCTCCTTCCCCACCGTTACACCGCCGTAACGCCGCCGTCGACGGCGAAGCAAAATATGGAAGTAGAGAGAGTGTTTATAGGAGCAGGATGCAATAGAGTAGTGAATAACGTTTCATGGAGTGCTTCTGGTTTAGTTTCTTTCGGTGCTCAAAATGCTGTTGCCATTTTCTCTCCGAAGGTTTCGTCTTTTTACGTTTTTTCAATTGTTCAGCTTGAATGTTTGTATTCCTTCCGTCCCAATTTATATGACGTAGTTCAAATTTCGAGAGTAAAGGGGAGCGCATTGGAGTAACTGGTAAAGTTGTTGCAATGTGACCGTGACTAGGAGATCATGCGTTCAAGCCATGGTAATCTCTTGTGGTTCAGCCCTTCCTCGGACCCCATGCATAACGAGAGCTTTAGTGCACTAGACAACTTTTTATTTTTTTCTTAGTGCAAATTTCGAGAGCAAAGGGAAGCCTTTGAGTAACTGGTAAAGTTGTTGCCATGTGACCGTGACCAGTAGATCACGGGTTCAAGCCGTGGTAATCTCTTGTGGTTCGGCCCTTCCTCGGACCCCATGCATAGCGAGAGCTTTAGTGCACCGGACAACTTTTTATTTTTTTTAGTGCAAATTTCGAGAGCAAAGGGAAGTCTTTGAGTAACGGGTAAAGTTGCTGCCATGTGACCGTGACCAGGAGATCACGGGTTCAAGCCGTGGTAATCTCTTGTGGTTCGGCCCTTTCTCAGACTCCATGCATAGCGAGAGCTTTAGTGCACCAGACAACTTTTTTTTTTTTAGTGCAAATTTCGAGAGCAAAGGGAAGCCTTTGAGAAATTGGTAAAGCTGTTGCCATGTGACCGTGACCAGGAGATCACGGGTTCAAGCCGTGGTAAACTCTTGTGGTTCGGCCCTTTCCCGGACCCCCTGCATAGCGGGAGCTTTAGTGCTCCGGGCTACCTTTATTTTGTTAGCTCAAATTTCGAGAGTTAAACAAGAAAATCTTTGAGCATGATTTATTCAAGCTGTGGAAACAACCTCTTGCAGAAATGCAAGGTAAGGTTGCGTACAATAAACCCTTGTGGTTCGGTCCTTCTTCGGACCAGTGCATAGCAAGAGCTTTAGTGCACCGGGCTACTTTTTTTTTTTTTGGTTGTTGTTCCAATTTCGAGAGTCAAACAAGAAAATCTTTGACCACAATTTAGTTGTATGACCTTTAGATATTTTAGTTTGTTAATTATTGTTATTGGTAAAGTTGTTGTCATGTGACTAGGAGGTCATGGGTTCAAACCGTGGAACAACCTCTTGCGGAAATGCAAGGTAAGGCTGCGTATGATAAACTCTTATGGTTCCGCCTTTCCCTAGACTCCATGCATAACGGGAGTTTTAGTGCACTGAGCTGCCTTTTTTTGTTAGTTCAAATTTCAAGAGTCAAACAAGAAAATCTTTGACTGATTTATTCGTATGACCTTTATGTATTTTAATTTGTTAATTATTGTTGTTGGTAAAGTTGTTGGCGTGTGACTAGGAGGTTGCGAATTCAAACCGTGGAAACAACCTCTTGCAAAAATGTAAGGTAAGGCTGCATACACTAAACTCTTGTGGTTCGGCCCTTCCCTGAACCCGCGCATAGCGGGAGCTTTAGTGCACCGAGCTACCCTTTTTATTGTGGAATTAGCGTAAATTTTCAGTTTTTTCTTGTAAAAAATGGTTCTTTCTCAAAATCTGAAACACCCAAGTTTTATTATTTTGGATTATTTTTACTTCATTGTGGAATTAGCATGAAGGGGAATCTTGGAGTAACTGGTAAAGTTGCCTCCATGTGACCAGGAAATCACGGGCTCAAGCCGTGGAAACAGCCTCTTGCAAAAATAAAGGTAAGGCTGCGAACAATAAACCCTTGCGGTTCGGCCCTTCCCTGGACCCCTGCATAGGGGGAGCTTTGGTGTACTAGTCTGCTCTTTTTTTTAGTTCAAATTTTGAGAGTCAAATAAGAAAATCTTTGACCGCGATTTATTCGTATGACCTTTACAACAACAACATACCCAGTATATTCCCACAAAGTGGGGTCTGGGGATGGTAAAGTGTATGCAGTCCATACCACTGCCCAGTATATTCGTATGACCTTTACATGTTTTAATTTGTTGATTATTGTGATTTATAGTATTTTCACGTAGTTTCTAAATATGTAATTTACCTGTTATTTTTTAAAAACCTTAAAAATTGTATGCCCGAATTCACTGTCAAAATAAAGAAGTTTTGACTCTTGAAATACAAACTATGTCATACAATTTGTGACAAAGGGAGTATTAGTTTTTTTGTTTTTTGAAATGTATGTTTTTATTTTGTTAAATCAGACAGCTCAAATCTTGACAACACTACCTGGTCATAAAGCTTCTGTGAATTGTACCCTTTGGCTTCCCAATAGCAAGTTTGCATTCAAAGGTACTTCCTTTTTGAATGGTTATTGCCTGTTGTATTGTATTGTGTCGTTAGTTTAAATACAATGTTTGTTTAATTGTTACTTACATTTTATTGTATCGTATCGTTAAATAAGTCCCATTTTGTGTAAGACCGATGTGGTGTGATCGTGTTGTTACCTTTTTTTTAAAAAAAAATTGTCTTTACTTATCCTCTGCCATATTTTTTTTATAGTAACTCCTAGTGTTATCAAAAGCAAAAAGCGCAAAAAAGCTCTAAGGTCTGTTGGGGCTTTAAGCGCAAATAAAGCATGAGCTTTAATGAAAAAAGGTACAAAGGGAGAAAAAAAATACAAATATATGTTTAGTCCAAGACTAATAATATAAGCATGAATGACAAATATATGAACAAAGAAATTGAACAAAATTTATGATAAAGTGAAATACCAATTGTTTAGTGCCGCCTCTTCAGAAGAGGCTCATTGGCGAGGAAAAGTATGATTTAGAGCCTTGATGACGTCACTAAAGCGCACATTAAGCGAGGCGAAGCGCTTAATACGTTTTGAGTCTCACTTAAGGGCTTAAGCGCGCCTTTGACAACACTGGTAACTCCATCCTGTACCTTATTTTTCTTGTATGTTCATCCTTCAGATTATTGATGTGTGATATTATATAACAACGGAAAATGATATAATCTATCCATTCATTGTATCCATGAAAACAATACAATATGATACAATACAATACAATACCTTATGAAACAACAACCATCCAAACAAATTTTTAGATATTTTTGCTTATGTTTGGCCTTGATACGGTTGTTCCAACATAGTAGTTAGGTTACAGAATTTGAGAGCTAGGTGATAGAAGTACTCCCTCCGTTTCAATTTATATATGTTACTTTCCTTTTTTGTCTTCTTAAAGAAAGAATGTCTCTTTCTATATTTACTAACTCATTAAATCCAACATACTACATGTCATGTTTAAGATCACAAAATTCAAAGGTCTCCATTACTGTCTTAAAATTCTGTGCACAGTCAAACTAAGACACATAAATCGAAACAGAGGGAGTATAATTTTTGTTGCTAAAAGTGGTGTAATAATGGTTCCGTTAACTAATTAGGTCACTTCTAACTTATTTGCTAGTCTAGTCTTAGTAATACAAGTGGATGTGGAGGACTAGTATCATTAGCTGTTCATAATACAGTACTTCAGCTGAAAAGCGGGGGATGAAGGATCTAAGGAAGCCTAATTTACTAATATTATGTTAGATCTTTTCCTTTGTTCATAATTTTTGCTCTTCTGTTTTTAGAGTATGGTTTTTCCACTTAACTTAGTTGTTCTATAACATACAAATTACCTGATTCACTTATTGCCTTTTCACTCGATTCGCTACATCTGTAAATATTGTTCATTCTTGTAAGAATATTTAAGCTAACGTACAAACAATGAGCAATTTATAAATCGTTCTTTTTCCCCTTTTTGTTGGTGAGACAGAATCTGTAGTTGTTATCTCTTTTTATTTCTGTAGTATTATTGAATATGAAAACCCACCAAAATTTACTTTCCTGGAGAAGTTGTATTTCCTTGCTTCTATAATCAAATGCTCCTAAGGTCTGTCTCTGCAGCTTCTATCAGTTAATTGAGTAAGGTTTTATGTATTGCAGCTAAGCATATGGAACAACATTTTTTGCTTTCTGGAGATGCAGAAGGTGTAATAATTTTGTGGGAGTATTCTCTGGTGGATTCGAAGGTAGTCCTTTGCTTGTTCCAACATCCTCTTGTTACTCTACAATGGTTCCCTCAACCCCCAATAGGAAAAAAAATGATAAACTAAAAGATGTTTCATTTTCTGGGAATGGGAGGGGTGAAGATGAAAAGACAGTTTGAGATGATAAGCTGGTATATGACCTTTTCAGTTGTTTTACCAGCTCTAAAGTAGAGGCGAAGGAAACAAAACGATGAAGAAATGAATATCCTTGAAACATATTAAAGAGACTCTAGAATGGTCGGTTAAAAAGATACTATTTGTTTTCTGATTTTCTTATGATTCTCCTTAAAGATGCCTACAGTCCTTCGTATTTTCTTGTCTTAAAAACACAATTTGTTAGCATCTCTTTTCTGTAAGTCCTCAATTTTCTTTGTCTTCCTTGAGTGGGTAAGAAGGCATTTAGTTGCAGTCTTTGCTTGAGAATTTAAAGAAACAACACTTGATTAGTATTCAATTACAGCTAGTATTCCTGCTTGACTCTTTTTGTTGCCCGACAGTGGAGATATGTCTTACAAGTGCCACAAGCCCACAAAAAAGGTGTTACCTGCATCACGGCGATCATGGTGTCTCAGCAAGAATCTGTTTTTGCATCTGCATCCTCTGATGGCACTGTGAATGTATGGGAAGTAGTACTTCCATCTACCCGTGGAGGTGAGAAGGACATATCTTACTTGCTTCACAGTCTAGCTTTAGTCTTTACATGATGATCAACCTATCAATAAAAAAGAGTTGTTACATGATGATCAATGTCCATTCTATTGCGTTGGAGATTTCTGCTTCTTTTTGTTCTAAAATTTGATGCCTTTCTGCAGATTCTGTAATCACTTTAACAGCTGAAATTACTCTGATTTCAGTTCTTTTCTGTTCATCCTTGTAATGATTAATCCAGCCAATGTGTGTGATGGTCATGTCAATAGTCTGAAATATTATCTGTATTTTCCTGCAATACTATTAGTCCTATTTATCCATTGTAGTTTCCTTTATGGGGCAAAGAGGGAACCCACTAAGTCTCAATCCACACAGGTATTTCTGTTAAAGAATTTAAGCTAGATTAGATTTTGGTTCCAGGAAGTGTTTTACTCTTTTAGTTTTCAAGTGGAAGGTAATTCAGTAATTACACTAATGTTGCCAAGTCTCAAAAAAAAATAATTCAGTAATTACTCTTTTAGTTTTTAAGTGGGAGGTAATTCAGTAATCAACAGCAGCCTTTTCTCTGTCCTCTGCGCAGATTTACTTGTGCAATTATATGAATTGGGAGAAGGAGGAGAAGATGTAGGGCCTGGAACGTGGTTCCACTTGCATTAATGTGGGTTGTTTGGAGAGAGAGAAATAGGAGAGCTTTTGAAGTAAAGTCGAGTTGCTATCCGTTCCCTTATTGTCTTTTGGGTGCACACAGAAAGTTCCCTGTTGTATAAATGATTGGGTGGAGTTTCTAGAGAATCATATCCTTTTTGTAGATTCTTTACCTTTTGGTATATCCCTTGTATACCGCCAATTTGGCCATCCATACTCTTGATTTAAAAAATGGATGCAATTATATGAAATATTCTGTTCTTTATTACTTTCATGTTCTTCATTATTTCGTAAAAGTCTGAATCAGAATTGCGAGATGATATCCCGTAGTGATTTTTGGTATAACTGTCAAGGTACATGTGATCTTAAAATCTATGAACATATTGCTTTTACCATCTGTATATTTCCACTCTAAGTGATTTATCTTACTATTATGTATTTCTTGGTGCTAATATTACCTCTATGCTTGATCTGGCTTTTGTAGGTGATTGCAAATTGTCATGCTCGGATTCTCTGTTTGTTGGTCAGAAACCTATGGTTGCTCTTTCACTAGCAGAGCTCCCAAGGAACAGCAATCAGCTGGTTCTGGCCATGGGAGGATTGGACAGCAAAATTCATCTATATTGTGGTGAGAGAAATGGAAAAGTATGAAACAGCAACTCATATTTCTTGTTGTTTGCTTACATGACCATCTCCTTTGCTAATAATAAACCTTTTTTTCTGTTTTTATGTCCTAGTTTCTTCGTGCTTGTGAGTTAAAGGCTCATACAGACTGGATTAGGAGTTTGGATCTCTCATTGCCTGTGTATGTGAATGGTGAAACTAGTCTTCTACTTGTAAGTTCATCTCAAGACAAAGGCATACGCATATGGAAGATGACCTTACAGGATTCTTCAACTAATAACAAGAAGCAACAGACAAGTTTGGCTTCTTACATTAAAGGTCCTGTACTTGTAGCTGGCTCATCCTCTTATCAGATCTCTATGGAATCTCTCCTCATTGGGCATGAGGATTGGGTATACTCAGTGGAATGGCAGCCCCCATCGACTTCTTCAGTCGAGGGAATTGAGTGTTTTCAACCTCAAAGCATTTTATCTGCATCCATGGATAAGACAATGATGATCTGGCAACCTGAAAAGACAACTGGTATCTGGATGAATGTAGTTACCGTTGGGGAATTAAGTCACTGTGCTTTGGGATTTTATGGTGGGCACTGGAGTCCAAATGCAGATGCTATTTTAGCTCATGGATATGGTGGATCTTTTCACCTCTGGAAAAATGTTGGTGTTGATTTTGATGATTGGAAGCCACAAAAAGTTCCGTCTGGACACTTTGCTGCAGTGTCAGACATTGCCTGGGCTAGATGTGGAGAATATATGATGTCTGTCAGTCATGATCAGGTAATCTTACTTAGTGATTCAAATTTTTGGGAATCCTTCTTTGTGGAATGTTATACGTTGATTTAAGCTATTTGTCAGCAAAATGTGACATTTATGATTTTCCTGCCTAGTGAACACCTTGTTAATAAGAAAGAAGTTTTGTTTTAGTTACCCAATAAATAAATAAAAAAATTATTGTAATGTAGAATATTACAAAGAAGTAGAATATGTGTACGTAAACTAAATCAAGTATGTTATCAGGTAATAGAGCCTTCTAGTGTTACTGGCAGATTGGTCAGGGTTACATCATGAAACAGGTTTTCACCTTACACAATGCTGTAGAAGTTAGTAGAACAGATATATCCCATATATGTTGTTTCACACGAAAATGATCTTGAAGTTTTCTAGATGCACGAAATAGCATATCCAGTGAAGTCCCTATCTGTTATTTATTGCCATTCTTGTATTGTTGCGGACAGAGAGTCTTTGATGGTTACAAATTGACCAAGAGAATGTTATCCCAAAAGAGAGAACTGACCTGTGAAAATAAAACAGCAATAGTTTCCTTGAAAATCCTAGCAATCTCACAAATTTCTTGCATGAGATAGTGTTAAAATAACTGAGAAGTTTCATCACTTGTCCTACACATAATGCACCTATGGGGCTTATGGCTACTGGTTGTGGCAGTCTTGGGGTGTTAAGTCTCTTAATTGCCTTATCTCTTAACTGACCCACCTTTTTCATTTTATAGTTGCTGAATGTGTCAGCCATTCTGGTTCACGTGCCGGATAGTATTTGAAGTTACTTTTATCTCATTATAGATTTTAAAACCCATTTCTCTAGTTCCTTAGCGTCTCTAATATCTTTGTTCTAATATCCTCCATGTACAAAGGGTCAAACTTGTGGAAAAGCTAATCTTGCATGCATTTGTTAGAGATTCAAAATCGTGAGAGGTGATATTAGTCCATTTGGTTTTGTTGCTGCTGCAATTAGGAGAAATACAAATAAACCAGCAAGGAAAAGATTTCATATTGCACAAAGCATGTTTCCACTTCCCAAGTAGGCCATCATAAATGTATTAGGGATATTGATCATTCTAGTGATGGTGTTCTTAACCATTGCTAACAAAGGTGTACTGCGGATACACAAAGATGAAGGATATGCGTCACTTCTTTTTGTTAGTATGCCCATGAGAATTGTCAAATGGAATTTTAGTTTCACTATAAGCTGTTTGGGCCCCCATGCATTTTTGTTTCCCCTGTAACATCTTCTATTATCTAGATTGGACTTTGTTTTGGTCTACAAGTGATGAACTTTGAGCAGTGGACTATACTTAAAATTTGAAAATTATCCACTATGCTGATTGTAACTGTAGGCGCACTGCTACGCAATACCATAACTAACTGCATTGCGGTGAAAACTCAATATATGTCCTTAAGCTGTAGGTTGCTTTCTAATCAGCAAACAAGTTTGGGGAACAAGTTCTCTAAATCTGTCCATCGGTTATCCTTCTCTCCACAAGCTAGTTCTTTTTTCCTTTTCTGTTGTGTTTGAGTTATATGAGTCAATGAAGTATAGATTTCAAAGGAGTTCAGGTAGGAAATATTACTGCTTCGGAAATTTACAGATTGCCTTTTTGAACTTTAATTATGTGCCGCAAGTCTAGCTTTTCGAAATATTTAACATGCTTGGTCTTGAACTGGGGTTCATAGTGGTCGAGTACCCATAAATTTTATCACTTTGCTTACTTCTCTTCTGATGCATACCTGGTCAAGTACCCATGAATTTTATTTCTTGATGTCTAATTTTCTCTTCCGCTGAGTACATTATCAAACTTCTAAGTCAAATCTTCATTTCTTCGCAGACAACTAGAGTATTTGCTCCTTGGCTCAATCATGTAAGCTTGGAGAATGAAGAATCTTGGCATGAAATTGCTCGTCCTCAAGTTCATGGTCATGACATAAATTGTGTCACAATAGTCAAAGGAAAAGGAAACCATCGGTTTGTTTGTGGAGCGGACGAGAAAGTTGCTAGAGTCTTTGAATCTCCTCTATCCTTTCTGAAGACATTGAGCCATGTTACGTCAGACAACTCTAGTTTTTCCGCTGACATTCAAGCTGATGTGCAGATATTAGGGGCAAATATGTCTGCTTTAGGTCTATCGCAGAAACCTATATATGTTCAGGGTGAGTCTTCCAGTCTACCGTGTAGTATCACGTGATAACATATAAGATATTCAGTTATTTTTCCATCATAACTTTGATGTTATGTGGTGATATATAACTGAGTTGTTGACCTGTCAAAATTAACTGTAATGACCTTCTCTTAACCACAACATTCAGGATAATCATAAAGGTGTAATGACCTTCTCTTAACCACAACATTCAGGATAATCATAAAGGTGTAATGACCTTCTCTTAACCACAACATTCAGGATAATCATAAAGGTGTAATGACCTTCTCTTAACCACAACATTCAGGATAATCTTAGTCTAAGTTTTTCTTAAAGAGCTGTGATAATCTCATGCAATGTTCTGATACAAATAGAGATTATCCTGAATGTTCCGTTTGAAGACTCTTATATGCTTTAATATCTCATACACCTAAACCTATCTTTTGCAGCAGCATCAACACCAACAGAGAGAAGCAATACGGAAGGTTTTGATACACTAGAAACTGTTCCTGAAGCAGTTCCAGTTGTCTTGACAGAGCCACCTATTGAAGAGCAATTGGCATGGCATACTCTATGGCCCGAGTCACACAAACTTTATGGTCATGGGAATGAGCTTTTCGCTCTATGTTGTGATCATGAGGGAAAGCTTGTAGCTTCATCCTGCAAGGTTCACTTCCTTTCCTTTTTGTCTCTTCCCTTCTTTTAGGTGTTGATGTGGTTCTTCCTGGTCTTACTTGAATCTTCTGTTAGGGGTCGTTTGGTAGTGTGTATAAGAATAATGCGGAATATGGTGTATTAGTAATGCTGGTGTTAGTTATGCTTGCATTAGTTATGTTGGCATTATTTCTTATACACTGTTTGGTTTGATGTATTAGAAATAATATGTCTTGTATAATTTTTATAAAAAAGTGTTTGTTTACAAAAATACCCTCTACACACTCTAGTTTTTCACACTTTCCGGCAAAACATTGAGCTTTTATCAGTAAACTTTCCGGCAATCTTTGCGGATCTGTCCCATTGGTACAGTCAGGACTCCCAAGTTGGAAAGCTTCATCATTGTCGAACCAAAATCCTTGTGAAACAAAGACACATCTGAAGCATAAGCTTGGACCCAGGTTTTAGTTTCTTCCCCTGCCGTCAGTTGCTGATCCAAGAGAGATTTGAGGGGCAAGGTTGTCATTAACCAAGTTAATCATGTGTTGAAACCCTTTGTATTACTAATACATAGAAAATGGTGGTATTAGTAATACACACCTCAATACACAATAGAGTGTTCAACTAATGCAAGCATTAGTCTTGCATTAGTTATACATAGGGTGATAAAATGTACCAAACAAGGTACTAGTAATTCATTGAACTAATGCAGGCATTAAATTTTCCAATACACTCTACCAAATGACCCCTTATAGCATTCAACTTGTTTATACTTTTGCTAAGTTCCCTGATAAGGTTAGTTTTTAGTTTCTGATCTTAATATGCTTTGATAAAAAATTTTTAAAAAGGTACTCCAATCCATATACGTCGTTAATTTTCGCCTCTATTTTATTGGTGTGGGGGGTAAGTTACGGAGTAGCTGCATTTGATCCTGCGGCGTTCTTACTCTTATGAGAAATCAAATGCCAATCTGCTCATTTTATATAACATACTGGTGATGCTCACTACTTCAGGAAACTTCTCTACATTGTTAGAGACCTTTGTGAACTATAGCAACACATGATGGAATTTACAATATACTTCTTTCGGCTTCTAATGATGTTTTTTTCTTTTGAAATAGTCTTTGTTTTCTTGATTAATTGTGAATACTAATTATGCCGGGGATATACAATCCTGCAGGCTCAATCAGCACCTGTTGCTGAAATATGGCTATGGCAAGTTGGTTCTTGGAAATCCGTTGGTCGTTTGCAGTCTCACAGTTTAACAGTGACCCAGATGGAGTTCTCTCATGATAACCAGTATCTCTTGGCTGTTTCAAGAGATCGCCACTTCTCTGTTTTTCGAATTAACCATAAAGGTTTGATACTTATCAACTTTGCTTTTATCCAAGAAAGGAATCATTTAGCTTGTGATAGAACTTTTTGTTCAAGTTGTTATTTCGTCTTGTTCTCAAACTTGTCTTGTGTTATACAGGAACTGATGAGATCAATTACCAGCTTGTAGCTAAGCAAGAAGCACATAAAAGAATAATATGGGCATGTTCTTGGAACCCATTTGGTCATGAATTTGCTACTGGTTCAAGGGACAAGACTGTCAAAATATGGGCCGTGGAAACTGAAACCTCAGTTAAGCTACTCTTGACACTTCCACCTTTTAAAAGCAGTGTCACTGCCCTGTCTTGGTTAGGTCTCAACAGCCATAGCAATCGCGGGCTTCTTGCAGTGGGAATGGAAAGTGGCTTAATTGAACTATGGAATCTAAACAGCAGAGCGGGAGATGGCCATTTATCAGTCCAATATGCTTCTCCTGCTGTTAAGTTCGATCCATTTCTATGCCACGTCTCTACTGTCCAACGACTATCTTGGAGAAATCCCCAGAAGAACAAAGATTCTGAGACCGTGCAGCTCGCCTCCTGCGGAGCTGATCATTGTGTGAGAATATTCAGGGTAACTGTTACCTAAACAAATTTTGGTAGATTAGATGTTTTGTCTTTTAACCTTTATTGTTGAAATTGGTTGTATCCTATTGTTATGGTAATAGTTAACTAATTATCAAATGCTGGAGATGGCGTTGATTATTAAAATTGTGCGCATCTCTACACAAATTAATCATATTTGATGTTTACACCAAATCAATAGATGTATGACACGTGTTTGTGGATATTATTTTGTAGTATTTGTGTCCCTGGACTATGATGGATATCAGGCTTAGTCTATGAGTTTTTTTCTGCGGTAGGATTCAAACTCGTGACATGTGCGTAATTCATACATCACTATTTTTTTTCTTTGAATTTAAGTTTTATGCGTTGCCAGTAAGAATTTTTTTTACGCTATATGGTTATCCAATTATTTTTTCACAAATGCTTTTCAAAAGTGCAGCTGTCGAAGCAACAACATGCCCAATGTAATTGGAGTTTGGAGAGGATAGTGTGTGCTCAGATCTTATCCTTGAAAGCTAGAGGTTGTTTCCGATAACACCTTCAGTTCAAGAAAATAATAGGAGTGAAAAGGTCTTGAGTAAAATATTAAACAAGATGAGACAAAGCAATTTGAAATGAACAGTGATACGATAATCAAAGTACAAAAAATAGATTCACAACTTTGTTAAGCGGTCAATGAAATGAATGAAAATAACGAGAGATCAAGATTCAAATCTCAATAGAACCAAAAAAAAATAATTAAAAAAACGCAAGGTGATGTAAAGCCTTGTTAGACATAGAAACGGTTACTTAGTACCTGTTGATGAAAGATAACGAGTATCCGATGAACTATTCGAGATATGTGCAAACTGATCCAAACACTATTGTTCGAAAAAAGGATCATCCTTCTACTATGAAAAAGATACATTCAACCACATCATACCAAGTGTAAACCCACAAAGTAGGATCTGGGGAGGGAGGTGTACCAGACCTTACCCCTACCTAGGAGGTAGAGAGGTTCTATCCAATAAACCCTCGGCTCGAGAAAAAAACAATTCAAAGCAATTCAAAAAAAGAAATAGCAAAAATGAAGAAACCACGGTAAAATACTATAAAAAGCATGACCTAACATTGTTAACTACAAAAAATACAACAATCGAAGCACAAGAAGCGGCAGATAATAACAGAAACCTAGTAACAAGAAACTACAGGAGAAAAACGATACATTCATTGGTACAATAATAATATTTATTACATACTATCCGGGTGTACATGTATGAAACTCTAGCATTTTACTCATCAATTCTTTGGATGAGTCAAAAGGCTTTTACAAATGGCAAGAACTCAAGCTCTAAAAATCAAAACCAAAACAAGTAACAATGGGAGAAGTTGGATAAAGCTTTAGTAGTTATCACATAGAAACATTTTCAATATACAACACTTAGAAAAGACATCCTTAAATAGGATTGCAATGTTCCAAACCAAACAGGAAATTCTCTTTACAAGTGCATGCTTTTCTTTTTTCTTTTTATTTTCTGATAGATAGGAACTCGAAGCTCCGAAGAGGGTCATCCCGTGTCCCCTTACGTGAGAATGGTGATGGTTTTGGTTCGATACCTGAAATTCTTTGTGTTGTAGACACACGCCCGTTGCTAGACACTAGTCTACTCGAGCGACTATCAGTGATGGTGGGATCACCAGAAGAACTTGGTCTGCTGCTAGAAATGGCAGCCCTTTTTGATGAGCTTCCATTTCTCGAGGTACGTCCTCTTTCTGAATCTTGCTGCAACATACAAGAAGATTTATTGATAGTACTACTTAGGCAAGCATAAAATACAGTGGCGGAACTAGGAAAATCAAGTAAGGGACTAAACGCATGCAAGAACACCACCTATTTGCACAGTATGATTTTTGAAGAGGAGGATTCAATTGAACCCCCTTTAATACCTGTAGCTCCACCCCTGCTAAATGCTAGTATTCAGGATGTTCATACTTCATACCATAAAGGAAAAATATATATAACTATTTCAAAGAGAGGCAGCCCGGTGAATGATACATCCTGCATTTACTTTGGATCCGGTGAATGGCCACACTCCAAGAGTGTGTAATGTAGGCAGTTTACCACCTAAGTTGATGCAAGCATCAATGGCTGATTCCACCACTCGAACCTGTGACTTATGTAGGTCACACGGAGACAACATAACTATCGAGTTAATAAATTTAGTTTCTCTTCCACGACGATTTTCGTTCAAGATGAGGCATAGTTATTCTACTACTATTTTGGAAGACCACGGTTTATTAGTTGATACGCACAAATAAATGAGAAGTTCTAAACTGTAGATTCACAAATGGCTAGCTAGTAACTACTTTTTTTGAATATTTTTCTTAAAAAAATTGGCTAGTTACTACATTATGCAAGAACAAAAGGATCCTTTTGGGCTCCTTTTCTTTCTTAGAAAAGAGGGAATGATTGATACCACATCTTTAGATGAAGTCATATCCTCTGAACTCTTGTGTCTGGAGTGTTCCCCATGCCTTCCCGTACCAGAAGCATTCCTTCTTGAAAATGCTTCAACAGCACCAGAAAACCTGTCTCGAATATCTTGTCCAACTGGATAACAGAATTAAAACATTTCAGTCAAGCGTCAAATCAATGATAAATTGGCAGAAGCAGCAGTTGCATTATTCAACTTCAGCATGAGATGCTCACATATAATTCATAAAATGGCAGAAGCAGCAGTAACATCATCTCAGAAAATCAGAAGTTCCAGCAAGGGGCAGAAAACTTATAATTCATAAAGCAAGGAACACATGTTTCAGGTTATCCAATATGCAAAATCTAGAACAAGAACTCATAGATAGGATATAGTTTTTGAACCTTGTCTTGACAAAATAGTTAATGATCAAAAACACACCTAAAGTATCTCGGTTTTTCGAGTTACATACCAGAATCATCAGGTGTGCGAGTTTCCTACCTAAACTATCACCAACTATTTATCAAAACACAACTTAGCTATCAGTTGTTCCCTTCCCTTTCCAACCTGAAATATCACCATTGTTCAGGTAGGAAAAGGAAACAATTGATAGTTGAGGTGTGGTTTGATAAATAGTTGGTGATAGTTCAGGTAGGAAACTCGCACACTTCATAGTTTAGGTATGAAACTCGAAAAACCAGGATACTTAAGTGTGTTTTTGACCCTTCACTCACGAAATAACTAAAGACCAAAAGGAACTAACCAACCTATTGAGATTCCTATTTAATTAATTAACGCAACTACTAAAACTAAAGAGTGTTTTTTTTGAGAATATCCACTAATTCTGTTCAGATATAATACCTGATGCCCTTCCTGGTCTTTCAGCAGATGGCCCAGCATTTAGTCCGGCACTTCCACCAGGAATCTGAAAGCAAGAAAATGCATGACTATTGTTCATAATAACCAAGAAGAGTGAAAAGTAATAATCCAAAGGAATGTTTGACAAGCACTAACTCGTCCTCTAGAACTGGCACCGATCTGAGGATACTTCAAAATGGTCCAATCAAAAACATAGTCAAATTGATAACCTGTGTAATGTCAAAAATTAAGATTAAGAGACTAGAATACACATCTACTAAGGACAAGAATCGAGTAGTTACAATTAGACAACTTTTGGACCCAAAAAATATGTAAAAGAAAAGCGAAGTACTCATTTTATTACTTCTTTTATCCTGGATAAGAGGAATCACATCCACACAAAGGTTTTTGGCTTGTGTTAGACCACAAATTTTAAATGATTTTCTTTCATTTCTTAAACTTTGTGTCGGTCAAATACTGCCACAGAAATTGGGAGGGGAGTAGCATTTACCTTCACGAATAAACAAGTCTCTGAACAGCCTCTTCAAATATGAATAATCAGGTTTATCTTCAAATCGTAATGATCGACAATAGTGGAAGTATGATATAAATTCTGACGGATAAGATTTGCATAAAATCTGTTACAGTAAAATTGAATCATATGAGAATTGCCTCATCGGATGATTCATATCACTAGCAGATAATCCAATCAACAGCCGAACAGCCCAAACTAAGGCCACATCAATATATTGAATGATCTACTTTGATAAAAACCAGCTTGAAATGAAGAATTTCCATCATAGCTCGACAAGATAATATGGCATAAGGATGACTGGGGGTGTCATGACAGATGCTCTTCGTAATTCACAAAATGTGATGATGGTGTTACATAACTAAGATATTTTGATGATCATAACAAGTACCTCTATTACTTGGTATCTGTTGCTGGTGGAAGGTGGCAGGTATCCCATGGATTTAGTCGAGGTGCGCGAGAGCTGGCCCGGACACCACGGTTATCAAAAAAAAAAAAAAAACAAGTACCTCTATTGGAGTTAACATCTTCTTCTCACTGATTTTATCGTATTTCTGCTTTTTGGTACCAGCTTTTAGTCCCTGCCATGGAAGGCTGAACCAAGAAGAAGGTGTCACCAGGTCAGCAAACAAGTCTACAATTTACATTAGGAAGACACAGAAAGATGCTAAATCGAAAAGGTGAAACCCGTAAAATCCAACCTTCCTCTAAGAAAATACATAAGCACATAGCCAAGAGATTCCAAATCATCTCTTCTGCTTTGCTCTGCCCAGGAAAAAAGAGAAGAGAAAAACAACAATTTACGAGTTAGAACTTAGAAATACTCTAAAGTTTCAGTAGTGCCCTTAGTTATTTGACAACCTAAATGATAATACACCTACCAACTCCAAGGTGTGTGTTGACACTGGCATAACGAGCTGTGCCAGTCAGATTCTTGTTTTCTCTGGAAGAATATTGGAAAGAAAAAAAACGTATCAGAGGCATTCCAGATACGAATTCATAATTGAGGGAAAGAAACAAAGTGCAAGACCAAATTAGATCGATATAACATTTTACAACACTATCTAGTAGTGGCAGTCAATTCAACAATCAATAGTTGCCAAGGCCATCAATAGCGAAGACTTTTCAGAAGGTTCTTCCTTTCAACTAACACTTGGAAACAAGAAAAAGTTAGCTACAACATTCTCAATGGGATACACTAAGATGAATTGAAATTCATAATCTACTAACCTAAATGCAGTGAAATCCCATTTTCAGAGAAAAATTCATTTTTGTACTCAGTTTTTTGAAACTATTTTGTATTCTAGTTACTATATGTATTTTGAGTAATATTAACAAAGGTAGACATGGTTTAATTTTCTGCAATACTAGCAATGATACTAAATTTTTCTACCACAATGCCTCCCCTCTTGAATGTTTTTGATGTCATAAACACCATATGCAATTTAATACTCAACTCATTGGTAGTATATCACATAAGGATTAATTAGATTCAGTAATCCTATCACCGCCCATAGAATGTTATTGAGATTCTGAAAGCCAGATAGAATTTTCTTTAAAGGTAAGCTTATTAACTATGAGTTTACTGTTTTCAAAATGCAAAGTTTCTAAAATATATATATATTTTTTTATAATCAAGAAATCTCTGACAGCTAGCTGGAGCAAAGTTCGGAACTCTTTGGATAACGGGTCCACTCCCTCTACCCTCCACTTAATACACCAAGCTTTTGCCTGCGACAGAGTTCGAACTCAAGACATGTGCCTAACCCACAGAGCATGCTTTGCTCTTGCTACTAGACCAAAGCCCTGGGGCATTTTTACCATATTAATTACATAATTTAAACGCCTTTTTTTTTTTTTTCAATAACCAATTTAATTTCGCTCAAGCAATCTATTAGATTTTCTCTTGAAGAAACAACTTAGGAGCCTCAATTCTGGATGGAAGGGGGTGTAAGTATGGTGTAAAGAATAACCAGTGGAACTGTATAGAGCAGAGTGAAATCAAGTTCTGTCAACCTACACGCTCGAACTTGATTAAATAACAAGTATAAGACATCTACCAACCTATAAGTTGTTGCACAAACCAGAGTGTCCATACATTAATTATCACATTGCCCTCTTGCCCTTATCACTGATCTAGTAAATTCCCGTGTTTTTAAATAAAAGGGTAAATTCCTGTTTCCTAAGCTTGTTTTCACCACTATTATAATGCTGTACTAAGAAGTCACTCCCAAAGTTTTCATGGCTAATTTACGGCGGACTAAGGCCCCGTTTGGCCATGAAAATCATAATTTTTCGGAGTTGGGGTTGGAGTTGTGTTTGGCCATGAATATAAATTGGAATTTTTTTTGAAATTTTGTGATAAAAGTGAAAACAAGTTTTACTTGTTTTCACTTTTCCAAATACAATTCCAAATTGTATTTGGAATTCTTATGGCCAAACACTGCTATTTTCACTAAAGTGAAATAATTTTCCGGAAAAAAGTGAAAAATTCTTATGGCCAAACGGCTACTAAGAATCTCCATAAATTTTGACTTTGCCATTAAATGTCACTATTGCCTTCAATTATTCCTAAGAAGCCCTTTTACAAGTGAAGAAAGCAACAAAAAACATTTATGCCTAATTCCAAAGCTAGTTGGGGTCGGCTATGTGAATCTTCATTCATTTTGCTTCATTGGACCGTTTCATTCCAATGCTCAACAGTTTGGGTTCTCCAGCTCTAGAGGCTCTGTATATATAAACAACAACAACAACATACCCATTATAATCCCACAAGTGGGGTCTGAGGAGGGTAGAGTGTACGCAGACCTTACCTCTACCTTTGAGGTAGAGAGGTTGTATCGGATAAACCCTTGGCTCTCTATATATAATAAAGCGAACATAAAAAAAAGGAAGAAAAAACAGTAGGCGACAAATATAAAAATTATCTTGACAACGGAGACTTGCTAGGAGCAGTGAAAGAGAATCAAACACCACCATCCTTTTCCTTATCAAGCTGTGAAATTAGCATCCAGAAAGACAAACAGGAGAACTGCAAGGACCAGTCAAGTAACAAAGTGTGAGTACCTGTATGGTATATGCTTGTGAGTCTGAAGGTCCCTATACTTTTTGGCAAGCCCAAAGTCGATGGCGTAAACCTGTCATTAGTGTTAAGATTCAATTACATTGCAATATAATGACTTCCAAATTATTCAACATATCCTTTTCCTTGAAGATCTTACTTCAGCACTGATATGACATTCAATGATGAACTAAAAACTGAACTAGCAAGGAGTGACATGAACTACACCGGTTTAGGTGAAGTGGTGAAGGAATATTGACATGACATATATTAGAAGCTTTGTTAAACTCTAACAGGACATAAAATTTACCTGATTTGCTTTGCGACCTAGGCCCATTAAAAAGTTGTCTGGCTTTATGTCACGGTGAAGAAATCCTCGTGAGTGCATATACTCAACTCTATTAATCTAAAATGACATACAACAAGATTATTACATCAGAGTCATACTCAACGGTTATAAAAAAAACTAATCTATGAAAGGAGTGGCATGACAAAGAACTACTTACGAGTTGATCCGCAAGCATTAAAACAGTTTTCAAAGTGAACTTCCTATTGCAATAGTTGAAGAGGTCTTCCAAACTTGGTCCAAGAAGGTCAATGACCATTACATTGTACTCGCCCTCAACTCCAAACCATTTGAGGTTGGGAATCCCGGCTTCATAATTAATGACAGAGATAAGGAGTCAATTTTCTATTCATAACATTCCCATCCCAAAAGTTCATTGATTAAACAGAACACATAAAATGAATTGGTTGCTACTTTGCTTCTACCAAATATTTTCCAATCTAAACAGACAGCATGTAAAAGAGGACGGAAAGTACCCAAATAAGTAATTAAAAGGGCCCATTCACTCTCATAATTAGCGAAGAAGGGGGGGGGGGGGGGGGGGTCAGTGTGTTTGAACTTCTGACAAATAGCCTATAATGCCCCCCCCCCCCCCCTCTTTCTCTTTTGATATAGGTATTCCAGAGTAATCAAAGCAATTGTATCATTGATAGAAAGCCGCAGATATGAAAAGGACATGAAGAAAGACTTACTTCCTCCTTGGAGAAGCATATATATTTTTGACTCGTAATGAAGTTGAGGGTGCTTCGTCTTGACAGATTCCTGAAAGTTGCAGTAATAAGATGAGATGAACAGCTCCACTAAGAAGGAAGGCAATCAATATGTAAGACTTAGGAAGAGCGAAACAATAACTATATGTAAGTGCAATGTAAAATCGGAGAGTAGTTGCTTCTTACCATTTTAGTGCTATAACTCTAACAATATTAAACAGACGAGCTAAGTATCATATCAATAATTCAATTAATCAACTACAACTCAATCTCAAGTAATTGGGGTCGACTACATGAATGATCTTTTCTTTTGGATGAGCATGAATCATCTGTATTTGTTCCCTTATGTTTCGACTCGTTTCATTCCAATACTAAATAATTTGTCTCAGAGGTTCTCTAAACTAAGGTTCTCTAACTTCCCTACTAATCTCTACACAGACATAAGAGTCTCCAACCATTGTGTTCTATTCAGCCTGACATAACTACATAAACATAACACAGCAACAACGAAACAGCTTAACAGCATGAACCAAACACAAAGCAGAACAAAATTAATAATCCTCCGTTTCAATATGTTTGTTTTACTTTCTTTAGACTGTTTAAAAAAGAATGTCTAATTTGGCAACTCTTTAATTCCAACAACCCCCATGACATGTTTAAGACTACAAGATTAAAAGACATTTTGACTAATTATACATATCTTTAGTTTAAGCTAGCGGTTTGCCATAGATTTTGAGAGTAGATTTTGAAAATTTATCTTCAAATATATGTTTGGCCATAAAATTTGATCAGATTTTTTATATTTAAATGTTATCAAGTTCCCAAATACTGGCTCAAAAACTTCAACCTTTTTCAAGTAAAATGCATGTTCAAACACAACTTCGGATTCCATAACTTCAAAAACTCAATTTTTCAAGTTTCAACTTCAAAATCTATGGCCAAACGGGAGCTAAGACCATGACATTCAAAAATCTTTACTTTTCCGTGCCCAGTCAAACTAAGACAAACAAATTAAAACGGAGGGAGTAGAAATGAGCAACTGGGATGGAGGAGAGACAGTACCAGCTTAATGGCAACTTCTTCTCCATTCTGTATATTCACACCTAAACCAATGAAGCATAAAGAACCAAAAAACATAAGAAACACAAAAGAAGTAGCTAAAATAACTTCTAAAACCACAAACATCAAAAGCAAAGAAAATGGAGTTGACCATAAGAATCAAATCTACCAAGTAACATACCTAAATAAAGCTCACCAAAAGAACCACTCCCAATCTTCCTTCCAAGCTTAAACTTCCCACCCACAACATGATCCATGATGATTTCAACAACCCCACTTCAACAAATTTCACCACCACCAACAACAACAATTTCAAAACCCAAAATACTTAATTTTCTCAAATTTTCACCCCACAAGAAATCCAAGAAACATTAACCCCATCAAAATCACTCATACATCAATCAATTTACCAGTCCTATAAATAAAAAATTCATCAAAGTTCACAACTTTATTAAAAAAAAAAGCCTAAAAATCATCAAAAGTACTCATATATCTATCCAATTACCACACATAAAAATCAAGAATCCATTAAAGTTCACAACTTTATACTAAGGCCTAAATATTATCAAATCAAGATTCAAGAAAATTATTGTCAAGCTACATCATTGTATAAATACAAACACCCATCATCTCCAAATACCTCAACAATGAATAAAAACCCAATCTTTACAGTAAAAATCACCCCATTGATTATTAAAAAAGCAATCTTTAAGCAAACCCAAGATGTACAAATTAAAAAAAAAAAATGTGTATTTGGGTTCTTATTTTTTTTTTTTTCCCTTGAGTTTGTGTTGACAGCTGAAAATCAAAAGAAAGGGTCAAGAATTATGGCAATGCAGAAAAAGAAAATGGGACAAATGAGCAAGGATTGAGGGGAGAGAGAGAGATTTTCAGAAAAAAATTAATACTCCCTCCGTTTAAAAAAGAATGACTTACTTTTTTTTTAATCTATTTTAAAAAGAATAATTCTTTCTTTTTTTGGTAATATTTTAATTTTAATTTTCTACATGACATATTTAAGACCACAAAATTAAAGAGCATTTTGAAATATTTGATACAATTTTAATTTATGATCACATAATTCAAAAGTCTTCTTTATTTTCTTAAATTTCGTATCAAGTTAAATTAGGTCATTTTTTTTAAATGGAGGAACTAATTAATTATTATTATTATTATTATTATTATTATTATTATTATGTGTTGTGGAAAAGTAAGGTGCATAGAGAGAGAAGAGGAAGAAGGGATTGATTGAATTATTTTAATATTCTTTTGTTTGTATTTTTTTTCTTTTTTATTTTTTTATTCAGTATTCGATATTCATATCAGCTTGGATTAATTAGAATCATACACTTCAGGATCCATTTTGGAGTGACACTCCAATGGAATTTTAATGTTCTTTTGTTTGTATCTTTCTTCTTTTTTATTTTTCCATTCAGTATTTACTCGCATTGGTATTCCGACTAATCAACATCATGCACTGTAGAGTACATTTTGGGGGGCGCAACAGGATTTTCTTCATACTTAGAAATTTAAATCCGAGACTTCTGATTAAGAGTGAAGTAGTCTCATCAACCGCACCCAAACTCATGTTGGTTGTATCTTTCTTCTTTGTTTTTCCTTCTGTCATGTTTACCATACTTCTATTAGTTTGGAGGGTCCTTGTTATTTCGTGTTATATTGTATTATATTATATTATTTTAATAATTATAATATTTAAAAGGATTATATTATTTTTTGTTGTTTCATAATATCGTATTATGAAGAGAGATAGAGATAAATCGAAGAGGTATCTCTCAAGTTTGGAGGGTTCTTGGTTTTTTCCCCCTTAAATTTCTATTTACCGCTGAAAATCAAGAGAGAGAGAGAGAGAAAAGAAGAAGAAGGAATTGATTGAATTATTTAATAGTGCTTTCGTTCAATTTTACTTATCATATTTTGATTTGGCACAACCACTAAGAAAATAATTATTAACATGACTATTTTACCATATTATCCTATTAATTGATGTTTAGTATTATAATGTCTTGAAAGTATTTGGATAATAACTAATTAATGCTAAAAGTAAAATAAGATTTTTTTTTTGTCTTTTCTTGATATATCAAAAGTCACAAGTAAAGATGAAAATTTATTTTAGCAATAAGTGACAAGTTAAAATAAACGAAGAAAGTATTATTCTTTTATTGGTATATTTCTTATGTTATTTTTCCTTTTGTTTTGTTGTTTACTTCCTTTGTTCTTAAATAAATATTATTTTAATATTTTTATTTAATTTCTAAATAAGTAATATTTTAGATAATTAAGAAGTTATTAATAACGTTCTTTCAATTTTATATTTTTTTAAATAATTTTTTTTTATATAACCAAGAAGTTACTAAAGAGTTATATTCTTAAGTTACTGTTGACTGCTGAAAATAAAAAAGGGTCAAGAATTCTATCAGTGGAGAAAAGGGAAATGGGACAAATGAGCAAGGATTGAGGAGAGAGAGAGACATTTTCAGAAAAAAAAAAATTAATAATTAATATTTTTGTGTGTGTGCTGTGGAAAAGCAAGTAGCATAGAGAGAGAAGAGAAAGAAGGGATTGATTGAATTATTTAATATTCTTTTGTTTGTATCTTTCTTATATTGTTTTTCCTTTTGTCTTGTTTACCATACTTCTCTATCTTGTTTGGAGGGTCATTGTCATTTCATAATATATTATAGCTTTGGAGAAATAGATAAAATTATTGTCATATGTTTGGGGTAATGAGTTCAAGACATGAAAATAGCCCCTAATAGAAATGTAAGGTAAGACTGCATATAAATTATAATAGATTCTTATGATCTGGTTCTTTTTCGGACACTCCAGTATAGTGGGAGGTTTAGTGCATCACTATGCAGAAGAAATTGTAGATAGTACCAAAAACAATCACTAGTAACAAAGCAATAACTTCAACAAAATAATACGATAGTCAAAGTACAAGACATAAATAATTGAAAATCGAAGGACCGAAACTACGGGAGCAATACTACAACTACTAGTATGGAGTATGGACAAATAACAAGGCAATGAATTGCTACCTATGAACTTTCTATCGTAATTCATGTCCTCCACTACCTCTTATCTAAGGTATGTCCTCGGTAAGTCAGAACTGCGTCATGTCTTGTCTAATCACTTCAGTCTACTTTTACCTCTACCGAAACCATACATGGCCAGCCTCTCATACTTCTGCACTGGGCCATCTAGACATACATCTCTTTTTCACATATCCGGAACCATCTCAGTCTCGCTTTCCGCATATTGTCATCCACTTAAGTCACTCTCACCTTATTCCGGATATCCTCATTTCTAATTGTAGCTCTTAGTATACCCACACATTCATCACAACATCCTCATTTATGCAACTTTCAACTTCTGAACTTAAGAGTTCTTGACAGCCCAACACTCTGCCTCATACAACATAGTTGGTCTAACTACCACTCTATATAATTTGTCTTTAATTAAGTCTTGGTGACACCTTCTTATCACACAAGACTCGAGCCTCCATTCGTCCACCCTGCACCAATACAGTGAGTGACATCGTCATCAATCTCATCAGATAGACTCAAGATAATTAAAACTTTCTCTCTTGGATGACCTGAGTATCAAGCCTCACTTCCACATTTACGCCACTGAACTTGTACTCTAAATACTCCGTCTTAATTCTATTCATCCTAAACCCTTTCGACTTCAAGATCTATTTTCAAATCTTCAGATTAGCGTTAAAGTACAAATACCACACAATAGAATAGGTAACAACTAACAATCATACGAAAAAAATCTGTTAAAAATATAAGACAATGAAGGATCACTACAACAAAAACAAGCTTTAGCGGAAATAAATATGCACTTTAACAAGAGTGCTAAAATTTTTACCGGCAATAGTTAAATGTCATTGGATCCAATGTCGCTACAGGCTTTAGGGACATTTACAAAGAAAATTACAATGTAATTGTCACTAGTAAATGCCACTAAAATACATATTTAGCGGCAATTAAGTTATTACCGTTAATTAATTGCCCCTAAAGATCATTTTTGATGTAGTGGATATTAATTTGTATACTAAATATTTTGAGTGATTGTTGAGTTAATTGCTTGCAAATGATTATTTGGTGAAAGGTTCAAAGCTTTGGGTGTATTTGATGCGAAGGAAAATATCCTTTTAAAAAAAGAAAATATCTTTTAGAAAATATTTTTTTGAAAATAAATAATTTTTTACTTATTTTTTTGTATTTAGTAAATAAGCAAAATAATATTATCTGAAAAGAATTTATATGTAATTAAGCAAAATAATACTATCCGAAAAGAATTTATATGTAATTAAGCAAACACCATGGGGTTGGGATGAAGTAGGGAGTGTGGGTTTGCGGGTGACCTGGGTGGGGTGGTCAAGGGTTGGGTGTTGGAGGCGTTGGATTATAGATATGAATGAGAAGAAGATAATAAACTTGAAATGTTATTTATATATGAAACTTGTTTCTCCGATTTTCATTAAAGAAATCATTTTTCAATCATTTTATGTACTACCAATTTTGCAAAATATAAAACTAAAATTATTTCCTCATTTTTAATATTTCTTTTTTTAAAAAAAAATGCATTTCGATCAATAAACATAAATAAATTAAAAAATATTTTCCTCCCTACCAAACACACCCTTTGTCTGCCGCCTAACACACTTTTATGTATGCTCTTATCATCAAATAATAATTTATTGAAACACATTTTCACCTTACTTTAAAATATAATAAATTTATACACTTTAATATAAATATCAAATGCGAATAAATTTTATCATATTTACAAATACTAAGTTTCATATATCTAATATTAAAATATATTTTTTTTTTAGTTTTTCATGCGGTGTTCGATATCCATATTGGAGCCTGATTAATCTAAATTCGCGCTGAGAAATCCCATTATTAAAAGTAAAGCACACCCTACCAACAAAGACGATTTCATACCCAGAATTCGCACCCAAAACGTCTAATTAAGGATAAAGGAACATTTACCGAAAGCTAAGAATTTAAAATCGTGGAGACAAGAGGAATTAATTAGGACCAAAGACACTAATATATTACTAATATGTGTCAAAAGATCTTTGGAAAAACGTGGAAAGAACAACTGCCAAAACAATCTCATTAATCAATTATTACAACGTTTACTTTTTTTAGTTTGCTTAAAAAAATACTCCATTTCTTTTCTTTTTCGGTAATTCTTTAATTTCAATTTTTCATGTGACATTTATAAGATCACAAGATTAGAAGACAAATTAATACATTCTATATATTTTAGTTTAAAATCAATCGATTCGATTTTTCTTTTTTCTAAATTTTATGTCAAGTCAAAATCCGACAAATAAATTATCGGAATAAAAAAATACTTGATTAACTTTAGTTATATTAATTAATGTATGAAGGTCCCAGCTGATGTTGAACTAGTGTTGTCATGTCTTTAAAAAGAAAATGCATTATCAGAAATCCAACAAATGCTAGCTATCACCACCTTTAAATCATGAATATTGATAAGTAACACTTCTACTTTTCATATTAAAAAATGTTTTGTTGTGTCTTAGACACTTAGTTGCTATATTTTCTTTAAGTCTCACATCTGATGTATCATATTCATTTTGTGGTCTGATTAATTTGAATTTACATTAAAAATGTAAAATGATTAGTATTGAAGACGACTTCATATCTGAGCTAGCTCTAACTTGAAACATTTAATTAAAGACGAAAAAAATACTTATCGCTCCACCACAATCTTTCTTTCGTAATTCTTGATTGTTACATATGCATGCTTTGTTGTGTCTTTGCTATGCATTTTTTAATTTCTCACCTAATGGTTGGTATTCAACTAATTCATATTCGCATTGGAAAATTCATTGTATTTAAATCTTGTATCTTGATAAGTAACATTGCTCCTTTATATATCTATTTGATTTATCTGATATTCGATATCTATATTGGAACTCAATTAATTCAGATTCGCGTCAGAAAATTTCACTTTGAGGGTAAACCACATCTTATCAAAGACGATTCTATAGTCAAGACTCGAACTGAGAATTCTAGAAGCCGGATTAATGATGATGGAGTATTTATCACTCCACCACAACTTTTAATGATAGATTTTGGTTATTTTATCTGCATGCAAGCCTTATTTGTCTTGGTAGTTACATCTTTTTTTGTCCTTTTAGTTTTTCACCTGGTGTTAAATATTCATTTTAAGGTCCGACTACTTCGTATTTAGGTCGCGAAGTCCCATTTTAATTAGGGGTAAAATGCTCTTTATTAAAGGTTATTCCATGCCTAAGGCTCAATACCAAAATTTTTGATTAAGGATAAAAGAATATTTACCAATTACTAGTTATAGTTGTTACACCTTTTTTTTTCGTCTAGTAGTCTGATATTCGTTCATAGGTTCGATTAATTCATATTGTGCCATGAAGTACATTTTGGGGGTAAACCATTTCTTACTAAAGGAGATTTCTACTTACAACGAATCGAATTCTAGACAGACTAGATTCCTGATTAAGAAGGAAGAAATATTTGTCATTTATCACTCCATCCCAATGTTTGATGATTGTTAGTTGTTACATCTGAATTCAACAGTGTGCAAGCTTGTATAAAGTAATAAACAAGAAATGTTTTTAATGTATTTTAGTTGTAATGTAATGTCAACACTTATGTGCTAGCCTGCTAGGCTAGCTTGTATTCTGAGATATAGAAAAATAGCAATTTGGGTTTTTGTTGTAATAGTCGTTGTTTTATTTCTGTTTGTTGTTCTTTAATTTCTGTTACTATTTGTTGTTTCGTGTAGTTTGATTATGATAATATTTTGTTGTAGTATTGTTATGTCATTATTTGTTGTTTTTAGTATCATCTGTTGTTTCTTTTTTTTTTCCAAACTTCTTGTATAGACTGTTTTTATCTCGAAGCCGAAGGTCTATCGGAAACAATCACTTTACTTTTAGGTAGAGGTTAGGTTTGCGTACACCCTACCCTACCCTCCCAGACCCTACTTGGCGGGATTATAATGGATATGTTGTTGTTGTTAGTAATTTGGATTTTTTTGTTGGTCATAATTTTTTTTTTATCTTGTAAGAAACTCTAGTCTTTGATAATTTCCTCATAAAACTTGGCGAAAATCCAGAAAATAACTCCTATAACCCAAATAAAGAAAGTGTTGCGGTAGGTTGATAACCAGTTTAAAACTAATCAATTTATGATGAATTCTCATATTACCGATATCCTAAAAATGTGCTCACCTCGGCACACATGAATTGGCTAATTCAACTTGTTTGAGATTGAGGCTTAATTATAATCTTCTCAAGCTATTAGGGTCTTGAAAATAACATTAAGGTCGTCGTGGTTGGCAACAAGTGACAAGATAATGTCATTCATGTGGTTTAATTATTTTTCGAATCTCGCAAATAGCGAAAATTTAGTGAACTGAATTGTCCTTTGACATGACTCATGAGTCACATGACATTTCTCCATGTCTATTTTGTTGAATAAACATTACCAAACTATTAGCCCAATATTAATCTTGTATGTAACAACAACAATATCAATTACAACTTTTTTTCTTTGGAAATTTTCTGGTGGAGGTGAACCCTTTGAATAAATAGAAAATGGAAAAGTAGAAGAGAGGTAAGACTTTTTGCAAATACTAGTGATCTAAGCCTCAAATAGAAGAATATTACCAGTAACCATATGACACTCGGTATTCACTGTTCCGACTAATCCACATTCGCTGTCTAGGATTCCTTCATTCATAGGGCTCGAAATCGAGAGACCTCTAGTTAAGGGAGGAGGGATCTTATCCTTCTGACGACATCCTTTGATGGTAAAGGAAAAACTAGCATTTAAATGTCATGTTCTGTATGTTACATTCTGATTATGACACTAACTGCAAAAGAATATTAAGTTACACTATTAAAGATGTCAATTATTACATCTAAATCTTGTAACAAAAATGTTAATTATAATCAATGGTTGAAGAATGGTAAAAAAAAGACCTGTTTCAAGTAGACAACCTATTTGTTATTCAGATCTAATAGACTCTCTTTAACTTAACTGTCAAAACTTGTACGCGTTCGCGCTAATGAGCAGATTCAAGGAGCTCGAGCAACTACGTTCTGCTTTTCAGAAATTCGTATGTTGCTGATATAAGATCTCGAAGAAGCTCCTTATCGTTGATCATGAGTTCTCTTCTGATGTTTCTGACTCGTCCCCTGTTGAATGAAAGACAAATTTCAAGATCACACTTAAGTGGAGTTTCCAAATTGAAATAGTGTCGTGGAAACAGTCTGTTGCTAAAATATAAGGTAATGCTTTGTACAATGGACCCATGTGGTCCAACCTTTCCCTCAACCCCGTGCATCATGGGAGCATAGTGCATCGTGCTGCCCTCTTTTAATCTTAAGTTCAAGAGTTGAAGCAAAAGGAAGTATAGTAGGAATGTGCCACTCAAAGAGGAGGCCGCTCATAATGAGCGCTGCTTGTCAAGCACAAGATAACATGCAACAACAACAACAACATAATACCCAGTGTCACAGTGTAATCCCACAAGTGGAGTTTGGGGAGGGTGGAGTGTACGCATTACCCCTACCTTGTGGAGGTAGAGAGGTTGTTTCCGATAGACCCTCAGCATACAACCTACTTCAATTGTTTAACATTACGGTGAATGATATCTAACATGCAAGAACCATGAAGTGACAACAAGAAGGCATAGTAAAGTTGCTACAGTTGTAACATGGATTTGACAGACAACTTCTATTAAATATCCCGGACAAGAAGAGAAAGAACTCCAAAAAGAATCAAGTGTGATTAAATTGTATCGATAAAAGGATAGATAAGTATTACCAAACAGTGATTTAATTGTTGGCTTCTTGGGCTTGCTAGTTGCCTTCTCCAGTTCAACTGTTAAACCAAATGAGACATCGAAGTCAGTGATGATCGTAAGTATCAGTAAGTCACTATACCAGAGAAACACTTAAAACATCTAGAAGTTAATACAACACGAAACAAAGATAAAAGAAGGCAAATGCAAGGGAACTAATTGTCCTCATACTCATGATGGCCGAGACGTTTGAGGGCTCTCAGATATCCAATTATTCAGAATTGAATGAAGAACACTAAATTGGACTTAATTTATGTTCAAACAACTAGCATCACTTTGTTACAAGGAATACTAAATTTGTTAACGTTTCAATACTCAAATACTTCAGCTTTAATTTATGGATGTTTACGCTTGGCTGGTAGGTACTATCACGAGAAAGAAATAAAAGCAGCAAACAGATACGAGAATAAATTAACAAAATAAGGTTCAATCGCGTAATGTATCTTTAAAATTAGAACCTCGCTATGTTATTGTGCTTTGATATCGTGAAACTGATACTTGTCTTACTCATCCTAATGGTGATTTCTAGCTGCCAAATGTGATATCATACTCTAATGACAATATTTTCAAACTAGAATCAGGTCATATCAGCCAGTTTTACGGAAAGATTTAGCAGGTCCATAAGAGCAGAAGCAAGAATCAGTTTCAAGAAAAATTCATCCGTGAAAGAGTGAGAATACAAAATGGTTACATTGTTAACTTCATATATTTTATTGTTCATCCTTTCTTTAATTTAGCACTGCCGGGGATCAGTTCCACCTTTTCACAATCCTCTCGATTTCTTGTGCTTGAATGTGTGAGTTAGAATTTCATTTCCAATTTACACGCGTAACATTTTGGACAGTAAGCTTGATTTTTTTCAGCTGTCATTAGAGGAGCATGGACAATTGGACATGCATACGGAGAGGTAGAGATGAAGAAAGTACCCATTCCAGGCACTTGACAATCATTCACGACTTTGAAATTCTTGTACGTGTAACCGACAAAGTTAATGTCCTTAGACGAGAGCATCTGCACAAATGACGGATAAGAAAAAGATGGAAATTAACAAAGGTCAGACAAGAAACTGTGGAACCCTGCAAAAACTACGAAGTATGAAAACAGCAGCAATTGAAAAAACAAGACTTTGGACCCAAAGAAAAACTAATCAAATACAAGAACAGGACCAAGTCCAAAATGTAGACATTTCTGAGGCTAAAAATTAACCAAAATATTCAATCACGAAATCATAGCCTGAATTAGGGACCAAAAACAAAAATTCGTAACAGAATTAGTCCACCGGTGTTCCCCTATAGCAGTTAGACTTCTTGCCTGTCTCTTAATTCTCACTTTATTCTGTTTCCGCTGTTAAAGTTACGAAACCTGTTTCTCATTAGAAATGAGCATCACCACTCTTATTTGCACATGCTTATGCCTTGTGATCAGGAGGTCACAAGTTCAAGCCGTAGAAAGAGCCTCTTGCAAAAAAGCAGGGTAAGGCTGCGTACAATAGACCCTTGTGGTCCGGCCCTTCCCCGGACCCCACTCATAGTGGAAGCTTTAGTGCACCGGGCTGTCCTTTTATGCCAAAGTTCACTTTGTTAGTAGGAGTCCAGTTCTCCGACTTCAACAGAGACTGAACTGTAACAGCTTGAGAACCACAAAATCGCAAATTTAGAAAACAGCGACAACACTTGCAGATATGTGTAGCTATGTTACACCGTTGACAGCATCTGAGCTTTTCTTTATTGTTAAACAAGAGTAAGTGTGATTCCCTTTCAAACAATGTTTTCAAGAATGTCGAAGATTACATGTTTCGGGACAATTTTCTTCCACTTTGACATAGAACTATAGACCTTTTGAGAAAAAGATTCATATTTAAGCAAAATAAGGAAAGAAGGAGAACAAAAATTTTAAGAACTATGGTAGATCAACTAACAAGTGTTACAATTAACAGATGAAATGGAAAAAAAACGACAAGATATATTGTTAATCTCTCATTTTGAAACTTCAGGAAGCAACAACGTATGCCCTGTTTACGAACCAACACGTTTTCCCCAGCAATGTCATGTACATCATTGTGCCCAATTGCAACACATTGTGTCCACGTTCAAATATCACCAAAATTGCTACTAGTTAAATAAAATGTGGAATCAAATTGCACGTCCACGTGATCATGAGAATGAAGATATACCTTTCTCCATGGACCAGATCTTGATGCACTTTGAGAATTAGATTCAGACTGCAATGCCAACCAAAAGATCTCAAAAACGAGTGAAATGATTAAAACTAAAAGTTTAAGAGAACGACGGACAGGGATACCTCTTCAAACTTCTCAAAGTTTTGTGTGTCCAATTCATCATTGACTTCAGGAATGAAGGCAGCTTCTACCTGATAGATTTTATCCCAATCTATCCCTTTAAACCACGGGTGGGCCTGAGATGGAAAACGAAAACAGAGGAAAAGAAAAGAAACCACGAGGTTATGTTGCAGTTAACCCCTAGATCTGATATAGGAATATAGCATAAGACACACCATATAACACCTTTATTTCATCTGTGCCGTTGGAACCAAGTCTCTCGGTGACATTGCAAAGAAGTTTGCTTGTAATATCTTTGGCTTCTCGAGATAGCTTTACTTCTTCAGGAAACTTTAAATGACTTTTCCAGTTTACGATCTGCATGTGCAATGGAATTTTGTGAAAAGAGAAAACTGTTTGAAGAATCAATAGCATCTAATTTATTTTATTTTAGAGTAAATGGTAAAAGACACTCCAAGACCATCACATTTTCGCGAGTTTCATACCCAACTATCCATTGTTCGATTTACCTACTTAAACTATCACCTTTTCGCGAGTTTCATACCTCGATGCTGAGTTGGCCAAATATTCGTTCCCAATCGACAACAGGCGCGTGTAGGCCAACTCAACATCGAGGTGTGTTTTAACACAAAGGGAGTGATAGTTTAGGTAAGTAAAAACAACAATGGATAGTTGAATCTATTAAGGCATCCAGAAAGACAAAAAGATGGAATATATACAGGTTGTCATAATTGATCACCTTCCTACATGTTGACATGGGATCATCAGAATAGAAAGGCGGATAACCGATGAGCATTTCATACATAATAGCACCGAGCGACCACCTGCAAAATAATATAAAATCTACAGCAAATGGATGCAGAGAGGAGAAATATAAAGCATAAACACTATGATCTACCCCCTCCCCTAAAATGAAAACAAAAAAATAGAAAGAAAAAAATGAGAAAAAGACGAGAGTGAAGAGAAGAGGCTAAGCATAACGCTGAAAGAACCACTTGAAATTTTACAACAGGAGCTATTATTTTGAAATACATAAGACCACAGTTCCCGAAAATTAGCAAAAATGTGCATTCGAAGTCCTATTATAAAACACAGAAGTGTACCAACCAGTCACATTCTATTCCATAACCTTTCTTCAACAGAACCTCAGGAGCAATATAGTCGGGTGTACCCACTGTAGAATAGGCCTGGATTATGCAAACAACGAGAATTAAAAATATATGAAGAAAACAGCTTCACCGAACACTCAATATCTAAACAAACCATATAAAAGAATACTGCTACAGAAGTCAGCAAGTTAACAAACTAACAATTGTTTCATCTTCGTTACTGACCAAAGATTGACATATACTCCAATAAGATGTGAAGTAGTGTCCTCCAAAAATACGAGAAATGGAAAAAGTACAGAGAAGGAGAGTACCCACATGGGGATAAACTTACAAGCATCCTCCTATTTTTCTGCCAGTGTTCAAGCTGCTCTTGCTGAGTGCGTTTGGGAGCCGGAGGGCTTTCACTCTTGGAACTTCCATTGGCACTATCCCCCCCTGAGAAATCTGTCTCTTCCAGCGTACTGCAGTCTAAAGGCTTACATAGTCCAAAATCTGATAGTTTTAAATGACCATATCTATCGAGTAGCAGGTTATCAGGTTTAATGTCTCTGTAACAAATAAAAGGTGGCTGCAGGAAGTTAGTGTGTTTTTAAAGAAGTCCCGAGCAAATGAATAGCCTATTTACCCAAGCTTTCAAGATCTGCTTATTTTAAAAAGTGTTTCTTGTCAGATGTGCTTTTCGAGAAAAGTACTTCCGGAGAGTAGCAATTGGTGTTTTGCTAATCAATTTGAAAAACACTTTTGCCAATTTTAGAACATTACTTTGTGCTTCACCAATGTTCCAAAAGTACTTTCGGGGAAAAGCTACGTTTTAGCTTAAGTTACTGCTCATTTTTTTAAAAGCTTGCCCAAACAACTCAATTTTCTAAGATAAGCACATTTTGAAAAGAAAAAGATAACACTTTCGGCTTCTCAAAAGCTTGTCCAAACACGTCAGTAAACACAAAGCATAATAAACTACGTTCAGGCTGCAGATCAAGTCACCACCTGTGTACATAGTTATGTTTATGGATAGATTCAATTGCTAAAACTGTTTCCGCAACATAAAATCTGGCTTCGTCTTCAGTTAATATATCCTTTCTCATGAGTAGTGTCATCATATCCCCACCGGGTAGATATTCCATAACAAGATATAGATAGTCGTCATCTTGGAAAGAATAATACAGTTTGACAATGCAATCACTGTCCACCTCCGCGAGAAGATTCCTTTCAGCTTTCACATGCTCAACCTAATACGAAAAGCTAAGGATTCGGTAAATATAGTGGTAAATCAGAGTAGCATTTGATGATCATAATCACGTACCTGTCCTCTACGAAGCATTTCTGATTTCTTAAGCTTCTTCATTGCATATACTTGACCAGTTGTTTTTTCTCTACAAATTCTGACCTGTAGTAACAGAGAAACCAATCATGTTGATTGGCCTTTTTTTCTGACAAAGAACTAGCTTTAAGTACCATTAGAAGCATGACATTAACAGCATAGTTAACCTCTGAATGTTAACACGACAAACATACCTCGAGTGATATAGATAAATGCAAGAAATTAGTACCATAAGCCACAAATATAATTACATTTTCATCACATATTACAAAAGAATTTCTCGATACTGATGCCTTAAAATATTCACATGATTCACCATAAGGAGCAACAACATGCAATTATCGTCTAAAAATTATCAGAGCATTGGGAAATAGGGAGCTGTAAATGTAATTATTTACAAAAGAATTTTTAACTTCCAAAGACAATCTCAAGGAACAAATGTGTGAACAGGAACTTAGATGTTTTGGATAGAAACATTACCTCTCCAAAAGCACCCTTCCCGATCATCGTTAATAACTCAAAATCATCAGCTCCCATTTTATGCCTCTGGAGTCGCATGTATTCAGTTTCCTTCTTTTCTAAAAATTTCAGTAGGTTATTTTGATCTTCCTCTGAGACATCGGCATCTGCCAGCTTTTTTTCTAGTAAAATTCGACTGCAGCCCAAAAGAGAATAAGGAAACAAACAGAAATTAAAGCATTATAGATGCCAGAAAGTTCAAGGATGTCAAGAATATAATTCTTGAACAAAAAACCCGAAAGGTCATAGTTTTTATAATATAATGAGGCTAACCATTCATGCAGAGTCTTTCAAAGGAATGACTGAAAGTACTAACATCTTGAATGTTGCTATACTGCACATGATCTTATTTTTTTCTTGCAGTGTTTTTGCCATGTTTGAAGTTGGCTAAATTGATCGGGCACAATGATTTAAGAAGTTTGATTAGTTCACAATATAGCAATTATACAAGGGTAACATTTAAGTCAAAAACAGCATGCCCAAATATGAATCTAGATTCAACTGTTGAATTTCAACTTATCATTCCGATTGAATGGCTCTCCGTCTATGGAGGAATATGTCTCTAATGAAACTAAGGAGCAAAGTAATGTTGCATAAAGGAGTAAGTCTATTAACTAAAGGGAGATCGTAAGACAAAACTAGCATCTATTATCGTACCGCTCTTTTCTCTCCTGCAAATTTTTCATCTGCTCCTTGTAATGTTTCTCAATGTATTGCTTCGCTGCTGCAACCCTTTGCTTTGTTATATTGGAAGCCTCTTCGGCTGACGGTGGCTTGCCATCACCGGCCATTGGATCCTTCTTGGTTGATGACAATTTTTGGAACCAACCTCTTGCTGAATCCATTCACATTTCCTCAGCACATGAAGCAAGGCATAGGGAATCCTCGAACCAGATACTCATTGTAATCCGACTTGCACTCATACCCAAAATTGAAAACCTATTAATAAATGGTTGAACAAACACATAAGCAAATGCATAAAGGCATCAATTAAATGCAGAACATTACAAAGCTATCTGCTACGGAAATTAAGATTTTACTCTGAACCATCATAACTAACAGAAACATATATCGGAAAGGCCAAATACTTCGGCCTAACAGAAATGAGCAACAATGAAATGAGAAGATGAGGTGCCTAGGGTACTTGTTCAGATAACAACTAAGGTGAAGCGGAAACTTGTTCAATGCATAACTTATCGAAGTCATCTGTTTTTGACAATAATAATAGTTAAATCCAACTTTTCTTAGCTTTTCAACCGAAATCAAGATTTCATTTCGAACCATCATAATTACCAAAAACACATATAGGAATCAAATCAATGCAAAAACATACCAAAGATCAAAACTTTATTTCAAATCAGAACAAACCCACCAAGGAAAATGAACAATCTTGCAAACTCACCTTCAAATTATGAACAAATACAAATTTAGCAAAAACTTTTACTACATTATGAAGAATGCAAACAAAATACCCATATCCACATCACTTTTGTTTCATACGCAAATAAAGAATTCATACCAATCTCCATATTACAAAAGAATATGAATAAAGAAAAGGATTGTGGTTCAGAACCCATAAACTAAAAATCCTAACTCCGCCTCTGAATCCAATCATTGAGACGATTTCATCAAAGATCAAAACTTTTACTACAATATCAAGAATCCCAAACAAAATATCCACACACCCATATTTTAACAAACTTGCCTACATGATTAATAAAAAACATTAATGCAAGAAAATCTGAATAAAAAAAAATCCAAGAAAATTATAAAACCAGCTTACTAACAAATCTTCTTTTGTGAAGGATAAGATTGACAAAAAAACAGTAAAAAACATAAGAATATTAAAGAACATAAATGCAAGAGAATATGAAAAAAGAACCAAAACATATTATGGTTCAGAACCCATAAACTAAAAATCCTGACTCCGCCTCCAAATCCAATCATCAATAATGAGGTGATTATCATTAAAGAACATATATAAATGCAAAAAAGATATATGAAAACAAACTAACAATCCAAGAAAATTATAAAATCTTCTTTTGTGAAGGAGAAGATTGGAAAAACAGTAATATTCCAATTGTCTAAAAAGGGTGCAAGTTTTTGTCTATATTATTAAATATGGACAAATAGAGAAAGAGATGTATGAATTTAAACAAAATTATTTGTATTATTATGTACAAAGTATGGTCCAGAACCCATAAACTAAAAATTCCGCCTCCGCCTCCGAATCTAATCATCAATAAAGATCAAAACTTTATTTCAAATCAAAACAAAACCACCAAGGAAAATGAAAAATCTTGCAAACTCACACTCAAATTATGAACAAGTAAAAATTTAGCAAACCTTTACTCCATTATGAAGAATCCAAACAAAATACCCACATCACACTTGTTTCATACACAAATGAAGAATTCATAAATCCAATCTCCATATTACAAAAGAACCAAAACGGATTGCAGTTCAGAACCCATAAACTAAAAATCCTAACTCCGCCTTTGAATCCAATCATCCATACTGATACACTTCTCATCAAAGATCAAAACTTTATTTCAAATCAAAACAAATCCACCAAGGAAAATGATCAATCTTGCAAAACTCACATTTAAATTATGAACAAATGCAAATTTAGCAAAAACTTTTACTCCATTATCAAGAATCCCACGTAGAGATATTGATAATACACATAGAGCTAATGGTATTTCATAACTAATTAAGGAATATTTATTATTTGATCCATATCCCGACATAAGAAGTCCAACGGGACCAATGCTTGACATGACATTCCATAAAAAAACACCAATACTAAGATCGCGCTAGAACAAGGTGATCACCAAAAGGAATGAAATACTGAGGCCATATATGATTAATGAAAAACATAAATGCAAAAAGATATGAAAAAGAAGCCAAGAAAATTATAAAACTAGCTTACTCAACAAATCTTTTGTGAAGAAAAAGTTTGAGAGAAAACAGTAATATTCCAATTGACTAAAAAGGGTGCAAGTTTTTGTATATATTGAATATAGACAAATGGAGAAAGAGATATATGAAGGTAAACAAAATTATTTGTATTATTATTTGGAGAATGACAGTTATAACCGGTAGTTTCGTTGGTTACAAGTGATTTTGGAAAGTTATTGGATCACCTTCCTCCTGTCCCTATTTGTTGTTTTGGTGTAAATTTCAGGTACTTCCCTCTAAAAAATTGTTTATTATTTGGAACCTATTCGTTTGGTAGAATGCATTAGAAAAAATAAGTAAAAACAATATAAATTCCGATAGTTTGGAGCTTAATAATAGAAAATGTCAACATTTTGGGGAACTACTGGAAATCTCGATTTGGGTCTGTCGAGATACATAATTAGCTCCCGATATATCCAATGAAGATACATAATTAGCCCCCGATACATTTTTTTTTCGATTTTGGGTCTGTCACGATACATAATACATCCAACGAAGATACATTTTTTCCTTTGTAAAGATACATAATTAGCTCTCGGTATATTTTTTTCTATTTTGGGTCTGTCGAGATACATAATTAGCTCCCGATACATCCAACGAAGATACATAATTAACCCCCGATACATTTTTCCCGATTTTGAATCTGTCGAGATACATAATACATCCAACGAAGATACATTTTTTCCTTTGTAAAGATACATAATTAGCCCCCGATACATTTTTTTCGATTTTGGGTCTGTAATACATCCAACGAAGATACATTTTTTCCTTTGTAAAGATACATAATCAGATCCGGATACATTTTTTCGGATTTTGGATCTGTCGAGATACATAATTAGCTCCCGATACATCCAACGAAGATACATAATTAGTTGAAATTTTTGTAATTACTTTGTAACGGTGGAAATTTGTGTAAATATGGTAAGTTAAAGTGTATGATTATGTTATTTTTCCAAAAAATAATACATGCATTAATTGTATATACTAAATATTTTGTTTGGTGCACATTTTCTATTTCTTTATAACTATTTGGTACTATGTTATATATAACTAATACATGGGAAATCATTGTATTAGCAATGCAAGCGATTCTTATAATACATGCATAAGCATGGTTAAAGATACAATTGTCTCTCAAAACCTTTCCATATTCTCTGTATTTGTGGAGAATATTTTTATAAACGAAGAATTTTTTTTTTTGAACTTATATAATGCATGTTATTTTTAATACACCAAAACCAAACGCTGCATAAGAAATACTATCTCAGAATAACTAATACCAACATTAATAATGCATCATATTCAACATTATTCTTGTGCACCCTGTCAAACAATCCTTAAGTTTTCTTGTAGTTTGATATATTACATTTACGTCCATTGTTTTAGTTTTCATGTAATAAAGCTACTTATTTTGGAAAAAAGAGATAAATATATCCCTTAATTTTATAATTTAGAACGGATATTGTTAAACAAGAATTTAATAATAACTTTTAAATATAGAATTATGACATTTTTAAAAAAATCAACTTAAAAAGAAAATGCGTCACATAAATAAATCGATACAAATTGAGTATTTAGTATGGAAGTTGATATCAACTTAATTTACTTGCAATCATGGATGTGGCCCAGGGGCGGACCCATGATTTAGGGGTCGTGGGTGCTCGGGAGGTTCAAACACATATATTGATGTCCAAAGCTTTAAGGTTCTACGTGAAAATTAAAGCACCCAGCTATCTTCTTGGTTTACTAGGTGCTTTTCTAAGTCTTATACCATTTTTTATATAATTATATCTAATCTACCTCAAATTTAACGGATGCCGAAGCAACAAAAAAATGTTCATAGGTTCGCCCTGGTGCTTGCGCATATCAACCTATTTTTGTGAAGAAAAATAAAATTGTGTCAAATGATAACGTGTACATGGTAGCAACTAATTATGTCTATGTTAACAAGAAATATTTTTGTAACACCCCGTACCTTTCCGACCCTACTTGACGACGTTGAGCAATGTTTACTTAAGTGTCGAGAGCCATAAGTATGTATTTTGTAATGCTATTGATGAGGAAATTTATATTGGGCCTCGTACATGTGATTAGACCTTCGTAGGAGATGTTTTGTGATTTCGTGGTGTAACACCCCGTACATTTCCAACCTTATTTGGTAACTTGGAGTCATGTTTACTTGATGATTATGGTCACGAAGTACGTATTTTGTAGTGTTTTGATGGGGCATTGGATGATATACTAGTATTAGAAGGAGTAGGAAAAAATTCAGCAAAGTGGCCAAACTTGCGCCACTCCCTGTTTCAGGGGGTGTGGCGCAAGCCCCTGATTCAGAGGACAAGTTATTTTCGTGCCACTGCCTTGCTTTGCAGCAGTGGCGCAAGGCACAAGTAGTTTGGCCTTTCCGCGGCCGTTTTGCAACGCAATGCCACGTTGATTCTTCCATGGTTTCTTTTGGTTCCTTGAAGTTATTTTAGCAGTGTTAAAGCTTCAAATACTTCAATACACTTCTACATACTCCTATATGATCAAATCATGAAACACAAGTAATTACCAAAAATGTTCAATGAAGCCACGAGCGACTAGAATTTCTATTTTTGCGATTGAGGCTAAGAACGGGAATCTCGTAAGTGAATATTGTCGTGACGTTATGGAATTATTTAAACATGAGATATATGATGGATTATACATGGAATTTGGTGGGATAAGTGAGATGTGTTATTGGGCCCAATTAGAGGCCCCAAAATGAATTAAAATACTTGGACCAATGGGTCAAATGACCCATTCTCCCTTTGACCATCAATTATTGATCAAGCATGACTAAGGATAAGATTAAAAGGGGCTATATAAAGACCACCAAATCAGATTTTATTCATTCAAAGGGCATGTGCCTTTCTAAACATTTTTCCAAGAGATATTCCTCTCAAGCTCTCAAACCCTAAGTCCTCTTCTTGGGAAAGATCATCATCTACAAGCTTGGGTAAGTGTTTATTCTTATGATTTAATATATTATATGCATGAGATAGTATGTAGATCATATTGGTTATGCTTGGAAGTGTTGAACATGACACTTTGTGTTTTAGTAAAAGATGTGTTATCCATGGAATTGTAACTTGAAATATGACTTGTGGGTTTGATGAAAGAGCATGGTATGGATGAAATATCAACATGTATGGTGTGATTATGTTATTAAACTTGTTATGTTTTTATAAGTTTAAATTATGGGATTTTGGCCGATATGTGATATGAGGTGTATTAAGGTGACTTGATGGATTAATTGTGCCATGGTGTTCATGAGAAAGTGTAAGGGAGAAACTTTGTGGTGAAATGTTATTGGTATATGATGTTGTGGTCAATGTATGGTATGATTGAGGTATTGTTGGTATGACAATGCCGTGAATGGTATTGTAAAGGGGGAATGACATGTTAAGGCAAACATGTGATTTATTGTCGTCTTACACACTAGTAAGGTGGTTGATTGTTAATGTAAGCTCCGTTATGAACTTGTGTTGTAGAGTGAAACGAAAAGAAGAAGCTGGAATATTGTGTACACATATAGGATTGTATATTCATATTGAGAAGACGAGGTATGTAAGGTTATTCCTTTCCGCATTCTTCTGTAGCATCTATTGTTCAGATTATCATAACACTTGTCCTATCCCAAAGTGTGGTACAGTGTCTCATTCCTCTAAATGGTTTAGAGTATCTCATATTGAAGTTCACTTATCTCTTATTCATTGATTGAAGTTTCAAAACTCTTATAATGTTGTAACTACGAAAAGAACTATCTCAAAGAAAGGTGATAATGTAAGAAGAACAATGTTATGTTCCAAAATCCCAGTAATGATGTGTTCTAAAAGTTCCAACAATATTATGACTACAAAAGTATCACTCTCTCATAAGCAAAGGTATCAATCACTTACAGTTAAAGAATGAAGTAATGTATACAAGTATTTCCAATAATGTTATGACTATCATGGTATCAATCTCATAAAACTAAAGACATGAAGTAATATATCATTCTTGTAATGAAAGAAAGAGGTAATGTATATTTGATGAGTATTCATGGGTGGTATCCCAGGGGTGTAAGAAACACCTAGCATGGGTCGATCCCAATATTTACGGGTGGTATTCCAAGGGTGAGAAGAACACCTAGCATGGGTCAATCCCGTTACGGGTGGTATCCCAGGGGCAAAGGAAAAGCCTAGCATGGGTCGATCCCGAAAACTGTTGATTACCCACTGATCAGCTTAGGGCCCGAGCATTATATGATTGATGATTGATGATTGATGATGTACAGTAAAGTAAAGTAAAGTAAAGTAAAGTACAGTAAAGTAAAGAAGCAAAGAAAGTAATGAAAGTAATATACATGGTTCCCAACATACAAAATGGTGACTTATCCATATTGGTTATTCTTTTGTATTTGAGTTCATTGAAACATTTATGTGTCATGCAGTTTCTTATGGCCTTACATACTCAGTACATTCCTCGTACTGACCCTCTTGGGGGACTTATTTTACTTCTGCAGGCGCAGGTGTTAGTAGACCTCCTCAGTAGGCTACGAGATATTCACAGATCATTGGTGAGCTCCAGTTGGTTCGGGGCTTTCCGAGTCACATGTGTACATTGGTTTTGGCTTTGGCATTGTATATATGCTGACTTGTCCCGATTGTAGATTGGTTAAGTATATGTATCTGTAGAGGCTTTGTAGACGTATGTGGGAAGATGAATGTAAGAGATGAATGTTCATATTGACATGATGGCCCTAACGACCAAGTTTCATATATCGTATAAGCTTTCCATGACTTCCGCATAGTTGCATGAGATATTATATAAGACATGCATATGAAGGTATTAAGCAAAGATTGGTTCTCTCGGGCCTCAACGGCTTCGGGTGCCAGTCTGGCCCGAATGAGATTCGGGGCGTGACAATTTTATCCTTTTGCCTTTTAATATTTCATCCATTTCATATTACTTAGCCAAAGTTGACATGATATTCTATTAAGAAAATTTTAATTAGAGTTGTAATTTATTAAATAAATTTTATTAATGATGTTTTAGAACTTTAAATTTGACTATTACTCCCTCCGTCCCAATTTATGTGGCACATTTCGGATTTTGAGATTCAAACATGTCCATCTTTGACCGTAATTTTTTTTATATATGTTTTAAATATTTTGAATTGTCAATTATTGTACGTGACTTATAGTACTTTTTACGTAGTTTTCAAATATATAAATTTTATTTCAAAAAAATTGAAGAGTTCATGCTCAAAATCACGGTCAAATTTACACTGTTTGAATCTCAAAACGTGCTACATAAATTGGAATAAAGTGTGAAATCACTACCAATTGTAATTAACTTTGTCTTCATAATTAGCTATGTATGACAATTATACTGAATATGATATATAACTAGTACTCCCTCCGTTCGGTTTTACTCGTCACAAATTTTCTAATTTGATTTCTACTTTTATTTGACATTTTCACTAATCAAGACAAGACAAAGTTTTTTTGTCCTACTATAACCTTAATTGATTACTCCTACTAGCATTGAGTTAATTAACATTGTAAAATGTTCCAAGACTTTTTGAAGTCTCCAAAAGTCAAATTAGCCGTGTGGAGATTGACAAAGTGTTTAAACCATTCATTGATTCATAAAAACATTCATTTCACTGAAGCATTTTTATAATGAAATATTTGATGGAAAAGTTTAAAATGTTATAAAAATAATGCAAAAGTTTAAATTGTTTCCCTCCAAATTTTTTTTACTAAAGAAATGATTTTTTGTTGGAATTCAACTAAAGAAAACGGATGAACTACTCCATTAATAGTATAAAAGACTGCTATACTCTTTACCCAATAAAATGCTTTAGTATCATTGAAATAATTATTCCATCAATGTTGGAATTTGACTTTACTTAATACATGACACAATCATTAATAGGGATAATATGATAAATTAGTTATACTACTAATTATTGTTTTCTTAATATGTGTGTCATCTCAACATGTGACGAGTAAAACCGAATGGAGGGAGTAATGTATAACAAGAGATTGGTAGTATTAATTTTTTTTTTTTGGTAAAGGTAGTATTAAAGTTAATACTAATATTAATTCGTGAAAGTGTTTGGATTTACCTATTTGCCCTCTCTTTATTTTTATTTTTCCTATTATACCCTTGTTATTTTTAGCTCTTTTATTCACACTAATGTAACTGTCCCAATTTCATCACTGTCATAGCCATATTCCTTTTTGGCGAAATTCAGGTACTTGCTAAGCTTTTACTCTTTTTTATCATATCACTTTCTATATATGAGAAGTAATTGTTTTGTTTCAATTTTATATTTTTTTATTTGTGATTGAATAATTTTGTTGTTGTATTAATTACTTCAAAGTTTTCTAATCATTGACCAAGTTTTACTATAACTGTAAAAATTTCTTTTAATCCTCGAAGTAACTGATAAAGTTGTTTTCATGTGACCAGGAGGTCACGAGTTGAAGCCGTGGAAATTGCCTCTTGTGATTAAATTATTTTGTTGTATTACTAGAAAGTTTTCTAATCATTGACCAAGTTTTACTACGGCTGTAACATTTTTTTTTATTCCTTGGAGTAACAGGTAAAGTTGTTGTCATGTGACAGGAGGTCACGAGTTCAAGCCGTTGAAACAACCTCTTGTGATTAAATTATTTTGTTGTATTACTAGAAAGTTTTCTAATCATTGACCAAGTTTAACTATGGCTGTAACATGTTTTTTTTTAAACCTTGGAGTAACGGGTAGAGTTGCTGTCATGTGATCTTGCATTAATATAAGATAAGACTGCGTATAATGAACCCTTGTGGTTTGGCTCTTCCCTGGACCTTGCGCATAGCGGGAGCTTTAGTGCACCGGACTGCCCTTTAAGTTGTTTTGCAAGCTGCATCCATTAGCATATCAAAGCAAAGTAGTAACTAGTAAACTGGAAAGCATAGCACATCAAAGCAAAGTAGCAACTAGTAAACTGGAAAGCAAGTGATAAGAAATTAATGAAATTTTTGATAAATGTTTAGTCCTTAGCAAACCGAACCATTAACGATCAAGAACTGATCAACCGATAACTAATAACCAATATCTTATTGATTTAGTAACAATTTAACATATTTACAAACCAAAAATCAATAAGTTCAACTAATAAGATTCAAAATTGAACCAAACTGACCGATAAACACCCCCATATTCATGTGGGTTGTTGCTAATTTTTCATTTCCCGGTGTGTTTGTTATGATGTTGCTAATTTTTCATTCCGGGTGTGTTTGGTATGAAGGAAAATGTTTTTCTTGCAAAATAAGTGGGTCTTTTACTTATTTTCCTGTGTTTGGTAAGTAAACAAAAAAATATTAGTAAAAAACATATGTATATAATCTAGTCAGACGCTATGGGGATGTAGGTAGGGGTAGGGGTAGGGGTAGGGGTGCGGGTGGTCATGAGGATGTCAGCTATGGGGGTAGGGGGTGGTATGTGTTGGAGGATTTTGAGGTGATAATCAATGTGCAATGTCACTATGAAGCTTGTTTTCCCTCATTTTCATTATTCTTAAGTGGCTTGTCGTCGTATAGAAAGTATTTTTCAAAAATTTTGACCAACCAAACATGAGAAAATTGGAAAAAAATGTTTTCCTCCATACCAGACACACCCTTCGCTTTCTCCATTTTCGTACGCTTATGCAGAATAATTTTTGTAATCTTACATCTTTACATTCTATTTGATACACAGTTCATGGTTGTTCTGGACTAAGAAGATTCGTAGGAACTTAAAGTTTCTGCTTTTCTTGTTATGTCTATACAGGTGAAGACATAAGCAAAGATGTATCTCCAGTTTTACATTAACGAAAATGGTGACAAAGTCTACACCACAAAGGTATGATTCTTGGGAATTTTGACAATCTTATTCAATATATTGTCTTAGTTGTTGTTATATCACTTAATTATGTTATAGGAAGTCAATGGTGAAGTGTGCAAATTTCCATAGGGTGGTTTTGTTTTGTAAATAATTGTGTTTCAACTTGCAATGGGTTTTTCCTTGTGAAATTGAGAAAAAAATTTCAGCTTGGACTTAATTTTTTTTTTTTCAAGTTGCAATTTGGCTTTGGGTGTAACACCCCGTAAGTTTCGGAGTCTAATTAATTCCTATAGCATTTTTGGAAATCATAAAACATGAGAACTTTGATGATTTTTGCATTTAAAAAATTTTGGGCTAGTTATTGGGCCTTAAATAGAACCCACAAATAAAGAGAAGACATGGCCCAACACCAGATTTTGACCCATTCTTTCATTTATGACCCATTTGACCCATTCAACATAATAATAAATGTTGATAAAAGGATAAGAAAGACTTGGGGGCCTATATAAGAGAGAAAATCAGATTTTTCTCTCATTTGGACACCCATGCCATTTCTAGAAATTTCTCCAACATTTTTGCTCTCAACTCAAACTCTAGGCTTTCATCTTTTGGCCAAAGGCATCATCTTGCACACTTTGGTAAGTGTTCATACTTATGATTTAATATATTATGTGCATGAGAGACTACTCATATCATGTTGGTTATGTTGGTGAAGAGGGAGAAGTTCCCTATGTGCAAAACAATTTGTGTTTGCTAAATCGGAGGATGATTTATGGCTTGAAAACTTGAACATGGGTTTGTGATCTTGATGGAAATGAACTTGATGGATTCAATATTGATATATGAGATGTGATTATAGTCTTGAATTTTTTTATACTTGTGTATAGTGTTTGGAAATTCCATTGATAAATTGGTTATGGCTTTGGTGGCATGTTGGCCGTAAAGTGTCGTTTTGGTGATGTTATGTGTGTTGTGAAATCATGGCTGGTGGTTGGCATGTTGAATGATCAAAAATATGTTAAAATGAAGTTGGTTATGATCATGGACCATTCATGGCATCAAAAGACCCAAAACGAAGCCATTTCGGACCAAAACGGGCATCCGCCCCGCAGACGAGGGCATCTGCGGGCGCAGATGCCAACGCAGATGGCACTGGCTGCTGCCAATGGCCATCTGCATGCGCATGTGACTGACCTGCTTGCGCAGGTGGCTGCGCAGGTCAGTCCAGAAATGTGTTTTGGTTGCTCTCGTATTCCTTTGATCCCCGAAAGCCCCGATACCCTTTTGGGATGTAATTATCAACTTGTAATGTCATTCTAATGACTTTGAAGTGTCGTATGGAGGTGTTTTGGACTATGTTAAGTATGGATGGTTGTTTATATGTTGTTAAAGGCATAATTACGATGAAATGATAAAGGGAAAAGCGTAAAGGGTAAGTGTGGTGTGAAATGCTATCGATGTGTGATCTTTTGGTCAATGTGTGTAATGTCATGATGTTGTTGGTATGGAAATGCAGTGGATTTTATTGGGAAGGGGTGACAGGACATTATATGGTAGCCACATAGTTCATTGTCGTCTTGTACGCTTATATAGGGACTAGTTGCTAATGTAAGTTCGGTATGACCTTGTATTGTAGACTAAGAAGTAAAGAAGGAGCTGGACCATTGTATTCATACATAGATTCGTGTATTCATACTTGGAAGTGCAGGTATGTAAGGTTACTCTTTCCGTGTCCTTCTACATCATATTGTTCCTATTGACGTTGATCATGTTTCACTTCCGAAAGGCATAAAGCACATCAATTCAGGTTGACATATATTGTTATCCATATATGCCCTATTCCTAGATAAACTATGATTTACTTATCTCATATCCATTGGCTATTCATTGACTGAAATCCCAAAGATATCAGAATGTCGTGAGTCCTAAAAGGACGATCTCAAGAGAGAGTAAGGTATAACGAGAATCTATTAATGCTTGCTTAGCATGTCCAAAATATGTCATGATCCCAAAGTCTCATAGTTTGATGATTGTTGTTCTTGTACCCATCTTTCATAGGTAGAAGTCTTATAAAAGCAATGAAGGAAGTAGGATGTGAGCTAATTTAACCCTCCCTCATAAGTTAAGGTATCAATATCATGACATAGAGAAGTGAGGTAATAGATATAGGTGTGTTTCAAATAGTGTCTTGATCCTTAGTATGTAAATTCTCAATAGATAAAGTATGTATCTCTCTCATAAGAAGATGTGTGCTAGTGATCTCATGAAGTGAAGGAGTGGAGTGAAATGTGTATATTCTCATAACCTAGTGAAGGGCATAAGATTGTAAAGGAGTAATGCGCGTGGTTGTTATATGTTGCATTAAGTATGGATCACATTCTGAAGGGGTAGAAGTTTAATATAGAACATCTCTATATTGTGCTATGTTAGTTCTTGTTATAGAAGATCTCATAAGAAGTAGCAAAAGTGTTAATCTCTTGGAAGTAGAGAAACAAGGTAAAGTATATACATGTGTGTTGCCAATAGCATCGTGATCCTTAATAGGTCGTACAAGTGTGTAGATATGCTAACTCTAAGTTCTGAGAATGTGATGTTCTAAAATGTAATAATGTTATGATTATGTTTGTACCAAGCTGGTAAAATTTGAGGTATATATATCATCCATGGGGTGCAAAGAACACCTGCATGACGGTTCTCTATGTATATCATCCATGGGGTGCAAAGAACACCTGCATGACGGTTCTCTATATATCATCCATGGGGTGCAAAGAACACCTGCATGACGGTTCTCTATTATATCATCCATGGGGTGCAATGAACACCTGCATGACGGTTCTCTATTATATCATCCATGGGGTGCAATGAACACCTGCATGACGGTTCTCTATTATATCATCCATGGGGTGCAATGTACACCTGCATGACGGTTCTCTATATATCATCCATGGGGTGACATGTACATCTGCATGACGGTTCACTATATATCATCCATGGGGTGACATGTACACCTGCATGACGGTTCTCTATGTTATTTCCCACTGATCAGTTGGGCCCGGGCAGTATATGATTAATACGTTATTGAGTGAAGTAAGCTAAGGTAGAGAAGCAAGTAGAGTGGATGTATGATACCCCTACCATAGAGTGGTTGTAGGTTATATTATTCATCTACCAAGAGAGTGGATGTGTATGAATGAATGTTATTCTTTTGAAATTTACTCACCAAGTAGTAGAACCATAGTGATAATGAACATAGAAGCTGGAAAGAATCTCTTGAGTGTAAATACGTATGAAAGATATTCTATGATTGGTAAGGATATAAAATGAATGTCCGAAATTGTTCATAACGAAAGTAGTATGCAAGTTTCCAATTAGAACGATGGTTTACCCATATTAAATAATCTCTCCTATTTATTTCATTGACATTATCCTATTTATTTCATTGACATTCTCATGTATGATGTAATTTCTCTAGCCTTACATATTCAGTACATTCTCGTACTGACCCCCTCGGGGGACTTACCTTACATGTGCAGGTGCAGGCATAAGTAGACCTCATCTGTAGACTGGGGATCATTTGCAGAGTTTTGGTGAGCTCCACTTGGTTCGGGGCTTTCCGAGTCATAGTGTACATTGTTTTGATGTTGTAAATATTGTATATATTGTATAAAGCGGGAACTGGTCCCGACTTCTAGTTGTCATGGTCAATGCATCTGTTAGAGGCTTTTGTAGACATATGTGGGTACATGTATATGTATAGAAGATGACTCATGGAGTCTTGGTTTAATGGCCCTAACGGCCAAGTTTTATATCTATGTTTATGGCATAAGTTTCCATGTTTATGATTTCTACATAGTTGCATAAGAAAGAATAAGACGCCTATGAGGGCATGCATGTGAAGGTTCATGAGCAAAGATTGGTTCTCTCGGGCCATATCGGCTTCGGGTGCCAATCACGTCCCGATGGGATTCGGGGCGTGACATTGGGTCTTGAGCCCGGGGGTCTATCGGAAACCTCTCTACCTCACCTTTGAGGTAGTGGTACGAACTGTGTACACTCTACCCTCCCCAGACCCCACTTTGTGGGAATATACGGGGTATGTTGTTGTTGTTGCTGCAATTTTACTTTGAAAGTAAATACCAATTCCTCTCCAAAATTTTCAACTTGCACAATAACTTTTTCTCCATGAACTTTTTTCTCTTCTTCAACTTCTAATGTTTTTCCGATGCATACTATATGTTCCTACTATTACTAGCAATGATACAAGTATTCTTTTAGTGCCAAAACGAATGGTGGATTTGTAGCACGAGGATAAATGTACCTTTTTCTATTTGAATGCAACCCTGCGGTACAAATGTATACTTGTGTATAGCTGAAAGAACCCTCCTTGTAATACTTGCCATCAAGAAATAAAACTCGATCCTTCAAAGCAACTTCCTTGCCCACTGCGAACTTATTACAATCTCCCTTAACATTTTAAGAATGTTAGTTAACTGTTTCTCCGATGATCAAATATCAAATAGGAGACGAATGACATAATGCATAAACAAACACTCAAACTTGGCCTCAGTTGACAAATGAACACTTTAACTTTGAGCATGCACATCTAGACACCTCAACTCATCTCCATTGTGTTAGTTGAATATTCCAACTTACAAAATGGTCATCTAGACACCTCCAAAATTTAAGTGTCACGTTAGCGTCGGGTGTCCACGAAACACAGCGGGGACGAGTTAGGAGTGTTTAGTTTCCAGTTGAGACCAAGATGAGGTGTCTAGATGTGTACTGTCAGAGTTGGAGTGCTTACTTGCCAACTGAGACCAAGTTTAAGTGTATATTTATGTATTATTGTGCTAACTTTCTGAAAATATATAAGAGCTTCGTTAGTTGAAATAATTAAATGATCCGAGACATATTGTCAAGGACAATAAATAGTTAAAATCAGGCCGTGCCATCATTTGCTGTATTTAATAGAAGTTGGCTAGCTAAAATGACCAATGTGACTAGTAATTCTTCTTTGCAGACGTTAGGTAGCGGTAACTTCAACTAGTTTTGTATAAAGACTTATTGAATATCGTAGAGTCTGTAGCCTTCAGACTTAAAGAATGTGTTGGAAGTGAATCCTTATTCACTTTCCTTAGTTGCTTATCCTAGAAAAGGAATGTCTTGGAAGTGATGTCAAGCAAAAACTTATGTGTTGTAGTTCTAGTTCTGGGAAGTTAGATGTTGGCGAGGAAGATTTGCTGAAACAGATTGGACGTTGCAGTGTACATTTAAAATTTGAATGATGAAGGAATTTCACAGTTCAGTAATAGTTGTACAAGATTCAGTGGATGCACATGAATCTTTTTGCGTCAAAAGATCTCCCGACTTATTTTAAATGAGATTGCAGCACCTTAATGCATCTATAAACTGCTATCAAAACCTTCCATCTTACAAACTGCAAATTGCATTAAGCATAAAGAATTGCTCTGCTTCTCGACTGTGAGTGTTGGTCATTGTATCATATGCTTCTTGAGCTCTTGTCGGTTTTATACATGCAGAAAGAATCACCACTAGGATTGGCTACACAATCTGCTCACCCAGGTAAACTTATAATCTCTCTGTTCTTCTGTTTGGCGTTTGCATGCTCATCTGTAATGACCGTTGGACATATTTGGTTGAATTGTAAAAAACGCATTTGGAAGTTGAAATTGCTTTTTGTATATGAACTTCGCTTGGAAAAAAATTGAAGTTTTGTAGACTTACCGTTACAAGGGAAGTTTTCATTACTTCAAATTCTCTAACTTGAAGTTGAAGTTGAATTAATGGACAAGACCGTAAAACAAATGTACGCCTCAGTGTGCACTTGCGAAATCATATAGCAGATGTAGACGATGCCAATTCTTCTGCAACTGATCATTAACTTCTCTATTTTGCAGCCCGGTTTTCACCAGATGATAAGTTTTCTAGGCAGAGAGTGCTTCTTAAGAAGCGTTTCGGCTTGCTTCCAACACAGAAACCACCTCAAAAGTACTAGGAACTTTTGCTACAACCTATTGTTACTGTATTGCTAGTTAAAGCACATGTCATGATTCAAACGCTCTTCTACTCTTATGATAGTTTTCTGTCCTTCTTAACATTGGTAATGTTCTCTCTATTAAGTCAATATGTTAGTATTATCGAGTATCATATGTGCGTTTTTCAAACCGCTCCTAGGCTTAGTTCGAGCGGCAAAGGTTGAGGGACTTGTGACTTAGGTCATAGGGCTCGACTATTGAGTCATAGATTCGAGCCTTGTGTCATGCAAACTATTTCAAGGTGTGCGTCTAGACGGATCTTTCAGACCTGGAAAGAGTGTTTGTTTTACTCCCTCTGTCCCAATTTATATGACACACTTTTCTTTTTAGTCAGTTCCAAAAAGAATGACACATTTCTATATTTAGTAACAATTTAACTTAAAAATACTCACTTTACCCTTAATGAAATGATTTACAACCACACAAACATGTATGACTTATTTTAGACCACACGTTTCAAAAGTCTTCCTTTCTTTCTTAAACTCCATGTCAAGTCAAACTACATCACATAAATTAGGACGGAGGGAGAAATAAATTATGTTATGTTGCATCTCAATCTAGTGATTGACAAATCCTTGTTACAACATACCCAGTGTTACTCCTAATTTTAAAGATAGGGTGGTTGTTTTCGATAGATCCACGGTCAATGGTGGAGCCAGGAATTTGATGAAGAGTGTGCAAATTTTCTTTTCAGTTGCGTTAAGGGTGTGCAAAATTAAATATACACTCATAATAGTTAACGTTTAGCCTATATACATAACATAATTTTTCGATGAAGGTTGTGCACCTGACCATCTTTTGATATAGGTGGCTTTGCCCATGCCCACGGTGGGGTGAGCTTAAAAATAAAAAATAAAAAACATACAATCTTCATCACATTTTCCCTCTATTATAAGGAATATAGTTGGATTTTTTTCCTTAAAAGATGGTGCATGCCTCCCTATCAAATCAAAAGGGAAAAACTATTTGAAATTGCTCAATTTTTTTCTTTCAGTTACACTTTTGGTTCATTCATATTCTTAACGTTAGCAAATCATCTCGTATTTGTCATTATTAACGGAACTCAAACATGAAATGTATGAGTTTATAATTATGTGTCCAAATTCTATGAGAAAAGAGATCCTAATTTATCACTCAACTTTTATTTATGATTTAAAACATTAATTATCATTTTATTGTGATTTGGATCAAGTCATAAAAAAGATTATTTTTCATACGTTGGCAAAGATGGACAATACAAGGCAACAAGGGCAAAGCTGACATTTTACCTCAGTTTCCTGTATCGAAAAGGTTTTTTTTTTTTTTTGAATTTTTTCATCATTATTTTGATAATCATAATTTAAATTGGTGAAAATAGTTAATAATTTGTTTATTTTACTTTTCTTGTTACTCCGTTTAAACAGAAACAAGTAAGCACTTCAACTTTGAGTATGCACGTCTAGACATCTCAACGTGTCTCTAATGTGGCTGTTGAACACTACAACTTACGAAATGACGATCATCTAGACACATTCAAAATTTATGTATCATGTTAGCATCATGGTGGAGAGTAGCAAAGTTGGATAATACAAGGCAACAAGGGTAAAGCTGACATTTTACCTCAATTCCCCCGTATCGAAAAGTTTTTTGTTTTTTTTTTGAATTTTTTCATCATTATTTTGATAATCATAATTTAAATTGGTGAAAAATAGCTAATAATTTGCTTATTTTACTTTTCTTGTTACTCCGTTTAAGCAGAAACAAGTAAGCACTTCAACTTTGAGTATGCATGTCTAGACACCTCAACGTGTCTCTAATGTATCCGTTGAACACTACAACTTACAAAATGACGGTTATCTAAATACACCTTCAAAATTTATGTATCATGTCAGCATCGTGGTGGGAGAGTAGTAAAGTTGGACAATACAAGGCAACAAGGGGCAAAGTTGACATTTTACCTTCAATAATTTTGGTACTACTTGAGAAATTTTATCATCGAATTTTCTTACGTACCAACAATGGAGAACTCCTCCCCATCAGACGAGCCCGAACCCGAACCCGAATTTGAATCGGAGCTGAATGAAGCTTAATTACAATCACGGGAAGAAAATTTCAACTTGCGTAATACTCTTATTGCTCTTCGCATGATGCATGCTCAGTTAACAAGCGTCGTGTGGTAGAATAATCATATCAACTATTTTTATTATTTTTTAGTGGTGTGCTGTTTCAAATATGACAAGTAAAAATGAATGGTGGAAATACGTTAGAAAAATGGTCAATACAAGGCAACAAGGGCAAAATTGACATTTCACCTTCAATAATTTGGGGACTACTTAAGAAATTTTATCATCGAATTTTAGTACGTAATCAACAATGGAGAACTCCACCCCATCAACTAGCCGGAAACGCCGACACTCCGGTGAGCCCGAGTCGGAGCCCGAGCCCGAGCTCGAGCTCGAGCCCGAACTCGAGCCCGAATCAGAAGGTCAAGTAGAATCGGTGGAAGAAAATTTCAATTTCAGTGATACTCTTGTTGCTCTTCGCATGATGCGTGCTCAGTTTCCTCGTATTGAAAAGGTTCGCCCTTTTTTACTTTATTATTTTGATAAGCATGAATTGAAATTGGGGTAAATAGGAATTATAAGATTGTTGAAGAGTAATTTAGTACCTATAGTTACATAAAAACTATGAAAACTAGTACTCCCTCCGTCCCAATTTATGTGAGGTAGTTTGACTCGGCATGAAGTTTAAGAAAGAAGGACTTTTTAAACTTGTAGTCTAAAATAAGTCATAGATATTTGTGTGTTTATAAATCATTTCATTAAGGGTAAAAGCATGAATTGAAATTGGGGTAAATAGGAATTATAAGATTGTTGAAGAGTAATTTAGTACCTATAGTTACATAAAAACTATGAAAACTAGTACTCCCTCCGTCCCAATTTATGTGAGGTAGTTTGACTCGGCATGAAGTTTAAGAAAGAAGGACTTTTTAAACTTGTAGTCTAAAATAAGTCATAGATATTTGTGTGTTTATAAATCATTTCATTAAGGGTAAAATTGACATTTTAAAGCTATAATATTACGTAGAAAACTAGAAATGTGTCATTCTTTTGGTGATCGACTAAAAAGTAAAGCGAGTCACATAAATTGGGACAGAGAGAGTATCTGAAATGGTTATGAGGTTTCAGATTCAAATTCCTGCGGTTGCAAAAATACTAGGTGATAGCATGCCATTGCTTGGTAATTCAGAGTTTAGAGATTCTTTAACCAGAAAGAATTCGGTTAAGATGTTTGATGATGGAATAATCAAACATTTGACCTTTTCCAACTCTGTCTGTAACTCACTAGAGGCCCGAATGGCGGAAACAAAACACACCGAGGCGTTGTGGGGAGGCGAAAGTAGCAAAAGGCATACGCCCTACTATTTTGGGCATTCATCTAAGCATGAGGTGCAAATTGGGCGTAATTCCAGAAAACTTTACAAAGTAAAATGATTTTTCCTATTAAATCCCTAATTTAAACTTATTACTAAAATATCCGATTGGTAAGTACGCGCTTGAGACGGGTGCGTGTTGAATCCTCCAAAAGTAGTGCAATTTTGGAGGATCCAACATGGGTTTGCGACATCATATTTGGAGAGTTTGAGCAACATAGGACACAATAATTCCATTTAACTTTTTTTTCCTACTGTTATTTGTTCTGAGCCGGGGGTCTATCGGAAACAGCCTCTACTTCGTTCGAGGTAGTGGTATGGACTTCGTACATCTTACCCTCCCCAGATCTCACTTGGTGGGATTATACTGGGTTTGTTGTTGTTGTTGTTGTAACTTTTTGAATGTAGTTGGATCTGTTTTGAAAGCATCTGCCATTACTCTCCTTCCAAAGCCCACCAAATGCAAGATGGGATAATCCTCCACCATCTCTTTCGGTGTTTACTTCCTCCCCTTCTAATCCAGCAGCTTAGCAAATCAACTGTGTGTTCAGGCTTGATCCACCTAGTGTTTGTGAGGGTGAGGAAAAGTGTCCACAATTGAGTAGGAAGCTGCAATGGAGGAACAAATGCTTGTTTGTTTCATCTGTTTTGTTACAGAGTAAACACCTTGACACCAATCACATTCCTTTCTTCTGTAGCACTTCGTGTGTAAGCCAAGCTCTCTTTACCCCACCAAACATTTCACCCTGGTAGGAGAAAGACTTCTCCAGATATAGTTCCATGGGTACTGAAGTCTCCCAAATTGGTCAGTCATCTCTTTTTTGTAGGCACTGTTAACCGTGTAGCATGCATCCTTACTGTGCTCCCAAATAAGTTATGTATTAGTAATACATAACTTGATACAAGATTCAATATTTCGTGGACAGCAGACCTTAATGGTAGTTATATTCATGTTTCTAACTAGTTATTGTGAAGGAAGCAAAAATTATTCATGCTCTATATTGAATGGAGCAAGTCCTCCGAAGGCAAAGTATGAGGGGTATGAAAGGCACCAGATTGAAGAGGGCGATATTATGATATAGTTATTCAATCAAATGACATTTTCATCATTATGATAGTTGTGGATGATTAACTTTGTGAAGCTCATAAGCTAATTCTAGCTCTCATAATATAGACCTTACAGGGGTAAATACATATCACACATGATGTTTAAGCAAACAAAGCTAATTACCTTAAGCAGTTACAAGTGAAGTGAGAATACATATCACTCAACCATTATTAAATAATAAATGTGTATGTGAAATACATGTCTTGCATTTGTTGGTTTAGTGTAAACACTGGGTGTGGGTAAGTTCTTACCCCTTCCAGGTTACATGTTAGGATCATATAGTCTCACCATATGCGCTACGACCCTTATTGATAGTTTCTACGGAAATAGTTAATAAAAATATGTACATACAGAACTAATAATTCATATCACCCTTGTCTATTTGGTTGGACATGAAGGAATAATTGCAATGGTTGAGGGGTGGAATGAGTGGTATATAGTAAGAGTCGAGGTGTTGTAACACAAAATGACTTGCAACTTTGAAGGACGTGAGTTATATCCCCTTCGATCAAAAACTTCCCTGGTGAAAACATTTTAGCTATTTTAGATAAACAACCCTCCTTCTCAAAAAAAGATAAACAACCGTGGTAAGTGATATTATGAGGTCACTCAATTTCTTAGAGATCATTTTATCATACCAAAGAATGCAATAGTTCTGGTTGTTTCACTATTCCACTCTATTGTATTTTGATGCTTCACAAGTTGTTTTTGCATCAGTCTTCCCTTCTAGAGTTCTATACTACCTTAACTCTTCAAATCAAAATACTTTCAGGTTTCAAGTCCACCTTTCATTTTGCAGTCACAGTTATACAGCAGTGTAAAGGACCGGACACAAGTGGACAGAGAGTTGGAGGTATGTACTGAAATCGTTGGTCAACTGTTAAAAAAATGTATTTTCTGAAATCGTGAGTCTGCTTCTTTAGTCATCTTTCTATCATGTAAGATTATTTTGGCACAAAATTTGGTCTAAAGCAGTTCAAGAATTGCATCTTGTCGGTGCAGAGATTTCACTGTTTGTTGAGTATGTCATGGATAACTCTTAGATTTCATTTCAGTTCTTATGACCATTGTACTTATCACTTCACATTTTCAGTTGTTTTTTTCGTTATTTTTCCTCTCTGTCATTTATATGCATTGCATCCAACTAATAACAACTAACAGATGTTTTGAGATATCTGTGCCTCTCAGTCTCTAAGGAGGGAAAGAGTTCTACGTACTTTCAAATTAAATACTGGACAGGATGATCATGCTATAATGTTTTTGGATGACTACTTTAGTCAGGTTTGTGGGTTAACTTTTACTTTCAGCAAAGTATTTTATTTCAAAAACTTCATACATCCTAGCTTCTCCTGTCATACAATACTGTTTTCTGCATTTGTCCGTGTTTTCTAATTATCGCCTATTTTCTAAGAATACGTGCCACCCACATCCATTTTCACCCAACATTGGCGGAGTCTAATGCTTATGTTCTTTTCTAGGTAGCTTTAATTGGTCATGAATTTTGTTTGAGTTAACTTCCTAGTATTAATACTTGCTTCAAATACTTGTTTAGATTGAACGTGTCAGTAAAAGATTGGAAGCACAGAAGCAAGAAGACCTTTATGTTTTTGAATGGTTCAAGGAGCATGTAATTCATTCAAAGCTAGATCCCAGCATTGGGCATGAAGAACTTGTGAGTGATCTTCCCAAAGCCATGTGACGGTGAATCAGATTTCTTTTTAATTTACTTGCGTGTACATACCTGGTATTTTCCATACCGATATGCAGCAAAAAATGTTTTGTTACATTGCCTGAAATTTAAATATGCGTTTTCTCCTTGCACCTCATAAGCTAATTGTATTGCACCAGCTTGAGAGGTCCTACAGTCATGCAAGTTTATTACTGAAACGTTCCTTCTAAAATTACTCATTCCTGTATAACCTATGCTCTAGTCAGATCACATTGCTCCCTTGAAGTGTCTTTCATAGTTCGTTATGTAGTTGCTCACCGTTCCTTCAGTATTTTCTGCTAAATTTTCAAATAAAAGTGAAATTGAATGGGTCCTTTACATTTTCTTCTTCTTGTTTTCTTTTTGCTTTGGCTTAAAGATGGAGTTTGGTGTAATGTTGATCTTTAATTTCTGATAGTTGATTGATCTGCTAACCTTCTGACATTTCTGTTTTAGGGCATTCCTTGAGAGTTGCTATAAAGGCATACTTACGTTGCAATATTGCATTCTTTCAACAGATGTTAATCCAGTGTTTTCCTAAAGTATGCTCCTCTCTGACATGAGCTATCCATATAATGCTTTGCGCACTTTATTCTTATGATAGTCTTAACTTTTTGCTGTTGTCAGAGAGTGAGTCGGTCTTCAGCATGTTGATGGAATTCAACTAAGATTTTTTTCTCTTGAATTAATAATTTCGAATGCTTGATGACAAAAGAGATTTTTTTCTTTCTTGCAAACTAATTTCTAAAGCCCTCAAATGTTGTTTTATGCTAAGTTGCTTGGACTCGGGTGCAGGTGTCTGATATGGGTGCAGATCTAGAGGTCGGACCCTTCATGATCTCAATTTTAAGATTCGGGGATATGGATCCAGGTATGGATACGGGTGCGGGGATTCGGCTAAAACTAATTCAAATATCTAAAAATAGAGTTATAAAACCTAAATTATAAGATATTATGTGGAAAATTTGAGGAGAAAATATTGATCAAGAGGAGAATCCTCAAAGGAGATAAAAGAAAAAGCAGTAACATAGAAATTTCTCCGTACAAGTTATTCTATTTTCTTCAATTTCACCTTTGCTTTGAAAATTTAGCAGAAAATACTGAAGGAACTTTCCCTATCGATTTTGGTCAAAATACCCAAAATCAGTTGACCAAATCGGGTACGGATCCCGCACCCACGCCCACACCCACACCCATGTCGTGTTGACAAGGGTGCAGCACCGAAAGTGAAGAGTCCGAGTAACTTAGGTTTTATGCTTCTTTAGATTTTACTTCGTAGTTTAACAAGTAATCCTAACATTATGAAAAAAGCCTAAATCTAGGGAAGACACCTCGTATAAGCTACAGTCTCCTGTCTCCCCAACCAATATCAATCAACTACATCTCTGTCCAAATAATTGGAGTCAGCTATATAAAACCTGTGAGAATTCAAGTGATTCTATTTTTTCAACAACAACAACATACCCAGTATAATCCCACAAGTGGAGTTTGTGGAGGGTGGGTGTACGCAGACCTCACCCCTACCCTTGTGGGGGTAGAGAGACTGTTCCTGATAGACCTTCGGCTCAAGATAGTGATTCTATATTTTTATGACGATAAATCCTCAAGGGGCAGTGGCACACGGTTCGAAATTGCGGATAATAGGCCTGTTTCTCTACTCATTTCCACTTAAATATAGGGTTTTGGTTTGCGGCAGGGTTCAAGCCAATGGCGTTCCCCTAACCCACACGTCATGTGTTGTACAGTATAATTTGACCACGGTGCGAGGATTCAATTGATTTTTCATAATTTGATAACTTTAATTGGATGTCAACCTATTGTAATCTCCTAGTTTATCCAGGCTTAGGGCTGACCATAATTTGGCGTTCGTGTAACTCACATAGGTGGAGTTTCTCCGCAAAATGAGGTTGTGGTTTTCTCCAGTTCTACATCTATTAAATGGAGATCAGCCATAATCTAAGACATATTAGGTGTGTAATTTCCTTAACTTCTCTAGAAAAGGATTTAGTTTCACTTTGTAGGACTTTTCTTCACAACGACTTAATACAAAGGTAATAATAGATACTACTTTTTTCTATAGCCCTGTAAAGGACATAATTTCTGCTTGAACATTTGTTTAATGAGGTGTATAAATTGTCCAGAAGGCAGTAGATGGAAACCTAAAATTAATATGTTATGAAGTTGGTTGGTGACCTCAGGGATCTTTAGCTATTTCCTGATCCAACTGCCTTTTAGATAGCCTTCAAAAGGATGGTGTGCATCTTAATGGGCAGGCTTTCTATGTTAATGTTTTAATTTGAAGATAGTTTATATACCAATGAAAAAATATAGAATTGTTTACCGTGGTATGTTTGGATTTGTGTAATAAATTCAATACATGTAGTTTAGAAGAGTATCAGAATGTCTATTGGGGATGTGTTGTACAGTATCCATCCAAGGCTGCTCAGCTGTGTCGATATTTAGTTGGTAAAGAATGATTTCTTTCCTTAAGTTGAAAAAAAATATTTGTAAGCCTTTCCGTAAATGAACCTGTGCGATATATATGATATCCTTCACAAAGGAATAGAATAGCTTGGATCAATTTGGATAATGTTCTTACGTCCTAAACCACCGTACTTGCTTATGATTTAATTGTTGGATAATAGCATAACATGACATGTTTGGTTCTTTATTCGTACCTGGTGTGAAGGATTAGAACAGCTCAAAATTTGTGCTTACAGGATATTTTTCCTTTTTCTTTCTTCTTTTCTGTTGGCTTTAGCGTTCACTTTTGTCGTTGGGAGGCACGGTGAAGGAGGAACACATCTCGGTCTTAATAAATGCTGGACTTTTGGTAAGCTAGAATCAGATTTTTCATGTCATGTAAATTGAGCTGCCCGTCTTATCTCAGCATTTGCTTATTTTTTTTGAAACTGAAAAAAAACAAACAAAAAAAACAACCATGTTTGATGCTGCACCGTCCTATATATTAACTTATTTTTTGTAATGGTAAAGAAACTATGTTTGATTTTCTAGTATGATCAAATTGGAATGCTCATTATGAATGGAAGCTTAGTTTTATGGGAATGAAAATCTCCTTGTGCCAATAAGAATTCTCTAGGATGAACCTTGAATCGAACTGTCATAATTTTGAATGTAACTCATATAAGTACCTTGAATCCCGTTGTGGCATATACCCCTAGGTGAAAGGTGTTAAGTTATTAGTGTTTTGCCTTTGTGATTGTTACAACTTACAAGCCTTTGTAAATGTACTCTCTCCTCCCTCTTGCATATATTTTCTAAAGGAGTCTAATTACGTCATTTAAAATTGTTGGATCGAAAGAATTATCCATCTTCCATTGAAATCGCATCTCTCTTATTATTCCAATTCCATTTTTTGTGTATAAGCTTTCTGTCTTTTAAGTTTTGTTTGCTGGTACAATTCCATTCTCATGCTGTTTTTTTCTTGTTTTTCCTTTTGTCTCCCTGTAAGACTCGACAACTTATTGATCCGAACATGTACTGGTTTGTGATTCCAAATATTGGATCAGTTCTCAAGAGCCTCTCACAGGTTTGACACGTCCTTCCTCTCATTTTCAAATTTCATTCAAGAATACGATTCTGTGCGCCCTCTTATTTTTCCCAAACATTTTCACGTAGCAGCCACCTCCAGACCCCACTGTGTGGGAATACACTGGGTATGTTGTTGTATTTTCACGCAGCAGCCATTATGTTAAATAGCATTTTGCAATTTGTATCAGGGAAGAAAGGAGCTTATGTCTTTTCTCAACCGTCGAAAGTACAAAGAGATAACAATGGCTGCTCTGGAAAAGAAGCGCCTTCGGCTCTCTCCACTAGATATGAGATTTCATCTCAGAGATTTGCTAGGATCCGGCCACCTCAAAACTGTTGAGGCGCCCACAGGTTTACTTGTTAAGGTTGTGAAGGATTAACTTAAACTCTATTCTGATTAGACAAATTTCTCCGCAATGCTATATTTACAAGAACTCAGATTTCTCGCGTTGAAACTAGATACACAGCATTTGCATGTGAATCTAGTCTAGCTTATATACACCGTCAATGCACTATAGTTGGAACTCCATATGGATTTTAGGTAAGTTAATTTTTTCTTCATTGTAACTGAAAGTTTTAACTTTTTGCCTCAAACATCTTGATATAGTCATAAATTTCTCTTCCCTGGGCCAATTCTTGTTAAGCTGTTATCGATGTTTGTTGCTTTAGTTGTGAACTTGTGCTTCAATTCCTATCCACCTGTTCGAGTTCGATGATGAGACTGAGGAACTTCTCCTTCGCAGTTATCACAATTATCCATCTTGATGTAGTCATAACTTGTGCTGCTTTTTAGCCTTTAGTCAAGAATAATTATCATCAGCATTATTGAGCTCCTGTTGCCAAGGGTTCTGGGGAAGGTAAATAGGGTAATATGGATAGGTTTCAATGCCCTCTCGTTAGCTCAATTGGCGAAGATTGAGGGACTCGTGTCAAGCGAACCAAGTCCAGTATTTAGTGGAGAGGGTATACTAGACTCTTGCGGGAGCTTTAGTACACTGGGCTGCCCTTTACTAATTATTCTTTTGTGGTAACAAGTGTTAACACATACATTGATCAATAGGTCAAGTTACACACCCATGATCCCTGTTCTCTTCACATATTTTTTCGATGAAGAAATCCGGGTCAACTTTTTGGGCCAACCACAGCCTTCGAAACTCTAAAATGATGGGTCGACCCTTCTACCCTTCTCCACTAAATACTTGACTTGGTTCGCAGTAGTGAAGGGCCTAACCACAAGAGTACTTTATGCAGTCTTACTTTGCATTTCTACCCGAGGTTGTTTCCACGGCTTGAATAATTACAAGATTCTGAATCCGTCTCTGTGGCAATTCAGATGTTTTGAAGTTTGTTAGACTTGACGCATCGTATTCATACCAAATATAAGCTTATCAAAGGAGATAAAGTGTCCTGTATTAAAGTTTTTTTCATTTTCAGAGTTCAAACTCGAGACTCAGAGAGCTATAGTATGCTATGAAATTTCATTGCTTTGATTCTAATGATATAATATTATAGATGATGTGAGTGCCATATTTTTTTTAATAACAAATTAACTACTGCCTTGCAAGAAAGTTATTAATCAACCCCACTCCACCAACTTAAATTTTTTTAAAAAATAAAACTTAAAATACTTTATTTGCAAATAGAATTTTGGATATCTACTTCAGATACTTGTTATTAGTCATCCTATATTAATTATTGTTGTCCAAACATTCCATTCCCATTGCAAGTGATAACGACTGCACACGTGCTGCTCCAAAATTCTTTACTACAATAGTCTTTGTGGTCCTTGTTTTGTTCTTGTTTTTATTTGAATGTTGGTGTTTGTGTTGGTTTGCGTATATCTCAATTATTTCACGAACTATTATCTCCTGTTAGTACATAGGGGCGAAGCTACCTTAGGTTAAGTGTGTCACTAAATATACATTATGCACCAAAAAAGAATTATATATAGATAAATTTAGGTTTGCGGATGCGTCACTAAAGAGATGTGAAAGTTGGTTGTAGGAGTTAGAAGAGGTAGAGGTAGGCCAGAAAAGAATTGAGAGAGGTTATTAGACAGGTTATACAGAGAACCTGATTTTATAGAGGAAGGTTTGGAGGTCGAGAATTAGGATAGAAGGTTAGCAAATAGCCGAGTGTCGCACTTTATGTGGGAAAAGTAAGGGGGCTAGCCTCCTCCACTCTTCTTCTCTTTATTATTAGTACTCTTTATTAGTAGTATTATTTAGTAGTCTCGTAATTTCTTTCCTTCAATGTATATTACTATCTGTTACTTCACTTATTTTGTATCTTACCATTTTGCTGTCATAATTCTGCTTGTAATCTTGCTTAGTGATCTTTTCTTTCGAGCCAAAGGTCTATTCGAAACAACCTCTCAATCCCATAATTAAAATGAAGGTAAAAATTGCATACATTCTACTTAGCTTCTCCAAATCTCACTACTTGTAGAATTACTCTGAATATATTGTTATTGTAAATTGATACTTATGTATGCAGTGCAATCATTTGTTAGAATTGCTTCAAGAATTATAATACTCACTTGGTTATAAATTATAATAGGTTCCAATAATTGTTATTTAACAATTATGGAAAGTAACAAGAACAAAATTGCCTTATTCTGATTGCCATCTGGACAGCTATTCTCCAATCACCATTTTGTTGAGATGACTTGTTGTAATGGCTATATTATTGGACCATATTGCTTTCCAAGATGAGTATATCTATATGAAAGGGAATATTTGTTTGTTTGGTAACATGGTCCATTTTTTGTTTCTATTCTATGCATGTACATATTGCATACACATAATTTTTTTGAGTAGAAAGTATTGTTTTAAAACTATATATTAAAAGATAAATACTCCCTCGTTCCGTCCTAATTTATATGATGTTGTTTGCATTTCAAAAAACTAAAAAAATATATGTCTAAATATACGGTTAAAATTAAGAAATTTGAATCGATCTTGAAAAATGTCGCGTAAATTGGGCGAGTAGTAATTTTAACAAATTGGAGTGTGTTTTGATAAAATTTTGCGATGAGTACTGAATATTAATAATAACACCTAAGGGTTGGTGAAGCTAAGAATTATGAAGTTTATTGTTAAAATAGTCATAAAGAAATTGACTTATTATGGATAAGTCATTTTCCCCTATTAATTTTGATAATATTGTACTATCACTCGCCTGTCTGACCTGCTTTCTGATTAGCTTCTTTATGGCAAGCGCTATCCTAACCTAGCTAGCACTACGTCTTGCTAACGCCGTATGAATTGCCTTGTAAGCGCTATATTTATATGACAAGTCCACGTTTTTCAAGAAAATTATTAACTTTCGTGATACTAAACACCTCATGTGTGTACATATGTGTGCACCTCTATATATATGAATCGATTCAACTCGAAGCACTGAATTCTATCGAACACATAAATTAAACCCTAAATTTAGATAGGGTCTCAATTACTAGCACTAAATTATATATTTCCAATATATATGAGATAATAAGTAGGTGAACAAACTACCCATACATGAAGGTTTTTTCAGTGGAGACAAGTAAATCAGACAGCACTAGGAAATAATTAAACCAATTGGTTAATTAATCTTGCTTCCTTAGTGTCAAATTATTTGTCATGATTCTCTTTTACACGCCCCTTAAGAGAGATTAATTAACAGTAAGGTGTTGACTACTTTACTGTTCATTGATATTTGAATAGTCATAATATTATTCATAATTGATGTGTTTATTAGTTTTCAAGAACAATAACTACTAAGAGTAAAATGGGGATAAATAAATAACTTTATGTTGAATTTTTAAAACGACAAATAATTTGAAATAACTATTCTTAAAAATCACGACATATAATTTAAGACGGAAGGAATAATATAATATAGTGTCAAACTGTTCAGTTTCTTGAGGAAAATCTTTGTGGGGATCTTTAATTATCTTTTAAGGGATAATTATAGCTAAAAAGACAAATTAAACTCACATCAAAGAGACACATAAAGACATACAAAATGATATGATAGAACTAATGTTTGATAAAAAAATTTTTGTCTGCACCTAAGCAAACATTAAAAAAAAAAAATAATTCATGAACCTAAAATTTTTCACTAACTCCTCTAATTATTAAAGTGTAAAGTGAATACATTGTATTATTTTAATTTCTGTCTTTATGGAATGTCACCTCATCATTAGTATAATCCTATTTTGTTTGTGTCAATTTACGTTACACACTTTATTTTTTAGTTTGTTTTATAAAGAATATTATGTTTTTATAGCTAGATATAAAATTAATTTTAATATTCTTAATGAGATATTTCAAACTTGTAATTTCAAACGTCTTCATTGTTTTTTTTTAATTTGTTTAAATAATGTCACATAAATTGGGACAGATTGATCGAGTATAACTTATTCTTTTGTAGTTCAAATTTCATTTTCTTTGGAATATATACTATGGACCTACCAAATGAATGAATATAATAAATAATTAACTTGCAAATCACGGTTTATATTTGATAGTAGTCCCCATGATTGCAATTACTGCAGCACTTGCTCTCTCTTAATCTATTTTAATTTATCTGCTAATGAAAAAAGAAAAATTCATAGTATGCTTTTACTTTGAATTTATATATAGTATTATTACATGATATATGTGTATATGATACACATCGGGTGAGTGCAGTGGTGTATGTAGAATTTTACGTAAATAGAGTCAATCTGTCATCTCTCGGTTCACATATAATAAGCTAATATTTCACGATTGCTTTAAACTCGAAAGTAAGTTCGTTGTGAAATTCGCTCTAGCAAATTCACATTGGTACTATCTTATTATTGATACTATATATTTATTCTTTCCTATAGATCCACCTTTCTTGAAAATAAAGATATAACAACCCCTCCTTAGACTAGATTGGGCTGCATTATCGTACCTTCATACCTTTACCCCGATGTCAATCCAGAGAAGAAACTGTCAAATAGGAAAGAGTAGTCGGATCAGTGTAGGTGCGCGCCACGTCACAACTGTCCTCCTCCTTTTTGAGTTTTTTAGGAGATAAGACAAGGTAAAAATTTAACTATTGAGGCACCTTTTCGATTGAAGTTCAAGGAGACATAATAATTGTGACACGTGGAATCAGAAACTCAATTGTTGAGGCGCCTTTTATTTAGGTTAAATCCCAAAGGGACAAAATTAGCTAGGTAGGGTTATTAGTAGGTTAAGAAGAGCTTTCAAATGTAGTACTAATTAAAAGGAAATAGAATGTTTATGAAGTGTATATTGAGGCTCTTGATCAACACCAAACAATAATGCATGGACTAATCCAATATAAGCCACACAATGTTAATTAATTATAATTATATGCATGAAATAGTGTGTATAATTATTATATATGAAGCTTTTGTTCATGTGGGTCATGACTATGTAATGTGACTAATGAATAATAATATGATAATCATGTTTTAGCTACCATGTGGTCTACAAAATGTAATTATCATGTTCAATATATATATATATATATATATTATATATCAACCAATCAATCTTCTCTCACAATGAAATGATATGGTTAAATCTTCTATTGGACAATATTCACTTATGAATAAATAATAATGGCATTTGTAGCATCCAATAGTAGAATGAGTTGTGGAAATTAGATTTTAGCATTTTACTTATCAAATATATTGGTCTTGAATTCTTCCTTAACGAATAATAATAATAATAATAAGGAATTGTGGTGAGATTTGAATTCAGAACTTCTACGCGTTAATTACTAGAAATACATCTACTTTTCATTGGAATTTCCGGCAAAATTCGTGATAAATGTGCTCGTCGAAAAATGTCTCCAACAAATTTAATTTCCATCGAAAATCATAGAATACTAACAGTATTTCGATGGGGACATATAAAGTAGTAAATGTGAAGTTGGTGTCCATGTGGGGGTCATGACTATATAATGTGACTAATGAATGATATGATAAGTTATTGCTTTTAATTAATCATGTTTTAGTTAGGGATGGCAATGGAGTGGGACGGGTGTGGGGTGCGGGGAAAATTCGCATAAAACCCACAAAGACTTCATTCCACCCCGACTAGCATAATTTTTTGTTTTTACCCCGCCCCGCAAAATTTGCTTTTTTTGAATCATCAAAAAAACGTTATAGTACTTGTGGTCTGCAATTTGCTGGTAATTCACTAAACAATTACCAATTTATCATTGTACAACTTAACCATGCCTTTATCAAAATTAGTCTTAATATTGATAGAGGCGAGATTTGAATTCAGGACCTCTGCACTATTATTGTAAATATCTGTATTTTTCACAATTTTTTTTCCGACAATGTCCATGATAAATGTGGTCGTAAAAAATGTTTTTGACGAATTCCTATCTGAAATAATCAGAATATTGACGACATAATTCTGACAGGAACGTTCATGAAAAATTCCTAGAATTTTAGTATGTCTGATTTGGTACCTTGTTGAAGTAGGTAACTATCTCATTTAGAGGCTTAAGTTTAAATTGTTGGAGAATTCACACTTTTATTTTAAGTTATATACCTTGACGGTGTATTAAATTTAGTTCACCAATATAATTTAACAAGTTATAACAAGTCAGTTAGGAATATTTTTTCTACGTTATCAATCATGTTATTAAATAGAGTTTGGACATCCTTTGGTTACAAAAATAAGGAAAAACAATCACCAAGTAGAATCTAGCATAAGTAATACACTGCTTGGTTGATTTTTTACCTTTTGAGATAAGCATCTAGTAACCCCGAACTATGATCATATTTGCTACGACACACTCCAACTCCACGGGGGACCTATTACCTCCCGAACCAAATTTTAGTGTATTTTTGTCAATCTTTTTAGCTGACGTGACACCTTTTGATGAAAGTAGGTAAAATAAGAAAGCAACTAGCCAAAGGTGCCACGTCAACTAAAAAGGTTGACAAAAATACACTAAAATTTAGTTCAGGGGGCAGTACCGGTTTCAACCTAAAGCAAGTGAAGCCAAGGCTTTAGGCCCCCAATTTGAGTACTTTTGGGGGGCCTCATTTTTTAATAATTAAGATTTATAATCTTGTAGATTTTTTTCATTAGAAAATATTAAGTACTTTTTAATAATTTCTCTTTTTCATTTTAATGTTGCTTAATTCAAGATTAAAGTTGACTATTATTTTTAACTTTATCTTTAACATTAAAGAAGATTTCTTTTTAATAATTCTAAATTCTAAAAATAAATCTAATAAATAGGGTTAACTTAATAAACTATACCATGTATTTGTTATTTTGTTTAATGGACATGAAAAGAATTAAAACAATATTTAAAGTGGGACAGAGTGAGTAGAAAGGTAAGAAATATTTCAATATGATAAAAAGATTTTATTATTTTTCAAATGCATATATTGCTTATAGAGTTCCTATAACAATTGCCTCACTCGAAGAAATTTTTTAAAATTAAAATTGATAAAATTTTACTTAAAATCAACAACATTTCAAGAGAAATTGAATGATTTAGGTATACTATTAATTGAAAAGAAACTATTGGAGAAATCAATTATAAAACAATTTTATTCATAACTTAGCATGTCAAAAAGTATAAAAATAAACTTCAAATAAAAAAAATATACATAATCATCTTTTTTTTGTTAAGGCCTCATTTTGGAGTTCCACTTTAGGTCACCAACTATATTGAGCTGCCCCTGTCAGGGGGGTAATAGGACCCCCGTGAAGTTGGAGTGTGTCGTAGCAAATATGGTCACAGTTCGGGGGGGGGGAGGAGGGGTACTAGATGCTTATCTCTTTCCTTTTTCACATAAAACACAGGATTGCTAATACATGTTTGGTTCATGTTTTTCTTTTCTTTGTAACTAATACATATATAATTTGTGAGAGGATCTATGTATAATTTTATGTAAGATAGAAGATGCAACAGCTGAATCCTGCATAATTATCTCGACATAATTAATCCATCCTTGCATTACTAATATCCGCAGAATCTATCCCTGCATAACTCTAATTAGAAACCAAACAACCCAAGCTAAAACTCATCTGATTTACGAACAAGTTATTCTAGAATTATAATGAGAGATTATAACATTAAAATTAAATAGTAATGAGACTATTAAATGAATATATACTTTTAGTAGATATTTTATTTATTGGATTAAAGAAAAATATGGAGAGTATAATAATTTAAAACAAATATTTATTTTATGCAAGATAAATTAAATATTATTTTATTATTATAATTATCTTAACCATAACCTTCTTAATTAAATGATTTTGAGAGAACGGTTTGGAGAAGGATATTAGTATCATTTGGTTGTTTTATTTCGAGATTAGTTAATCCCACGATTGTTATTATTACTGTATAAATTAATATGAAAGCTATGATATAAATAATCTCGACATTAATTACTTATACGATAATCACAGTAGTTTTAACTAAACACATTATAAGTAATTTTATATTTTATCCCCTAATTATTATCTTTATTTCTTATACAAGACCATCCATTAATTGTTTTGTCTAATGTTTAAATTTAGAGGTCATACGTAGCTCAAAATAGAAAGCAAACTTGTTTCAAATGATTAAACATTAGTCCTCATTGTTTTGCTTAAAGACATGCTAATTTTTTTTGTATCGTTTCAAATTTATGAAAGATCTCTCTCATAATATTTCAAATGATATCCTATCTATTTCACCACACCTCTTGATAATGATATTTCAAATAATTAACATTGTATTCACTATCATGCATCATTTTGCATAACAACATGCTAATCCTTTTCTTATCGTCCTAGTTTTGTCAGATATCCTCCAATATAGTTTCAATAATTTATATATTTATATATAATTATCTGGTGTTCAGTATTAATTACACTGACTAACACACACACACACACCCCACACACACACAAATAGATATTTGTACATTTCTAAAGTTTGAATTCGCCAGTTCTATTTGAGAATAATCAGGAATTTTATACGTCTCACCACATTCGTTAACAGCATGAACAATGTTTTAGACAGTTTATCATCATTTTGTATATCGAATATCTTCTAACACAGTTTCAAATCTTTTTCTTTTTCTATATAAGTAACTGGTGTCCAATATTCATTAAGCCGACTATCCCCGCTCCACCCCACATCCTACCCACCCACCCACCACATATATATATATGTGTGTATATATATTATAATATAATATACTAGAGATTCCTAAACTTGAATTCATGTATGTGACCTTGATTATAAGGATAATCAAAGCAGAATTTCATCCGTCTCACCATATCCCTTGATATTGACGTTTCAAATCATTAATGGATAATGTTTTACATAGTTTATTAACATTTTGCGTAACAACATGCTTATCTTTTTCATACCGTTCTAATTTTATCGAATATCTTCTAACACAATTCTGCATCTTTTCTTTTTCTATATAATTATCTGGTGTCCAATATTCATTAAGCCGACTAACCCCCACCCCCTACCCCTACCCCTACCCCCACCCACCCACCCACCACCACACACATATATGTAATATACTAGCAAGATTCCTAAACTTTGAATCCATGTGACCTTGATTAAGGATAATCAAGGCGTAATTTCATCCGTCTCACCATATCCCTTGACAGTGACGTTTCAAATCACTAATGAATAGAGTTTTGCACAGTTTGAGAGTGGCAACATTCCACACGTCTAACATTTATAGGCATTATTTGATAATTGTGGCAGTTTGGTAACTTGGGACACACGCATGTTATAGTTTTTGTGTGTCTTAAGGAAAGAATATTCTATTATTGTCATTATAACTCTCTTTATGTCATAGTTATGATTTATCAAACAGTACGAGGACACATGTTGTTCCTATAACTCTACACGTCATCTTTTTTCTTGCTCGGTATTCCATATTCATATTGAGATTCAATTATGTCTGAATTTGCATTGGAATGGAAGTCGCACATTGGAAGGGGAGCCTTGGAGTAACTGGTAAAGTTGGTGTCATATGATTAGGAGGTCACAGGTACAAGCCGTGGAAACAGCCTCTTGCAGAAATGTGAGGTAAGGCTACGTATAATAAATTCTTGTGATTTGCCTCTTCTCCGAACCTTGTGCATAGCGGGTTGCCCTTTTTTTTTTCTAATGGAATTCGCACATTGAAACTTTGAAAGGGCTCCTACCCCTAACAAAAATTCGATGACTTCGTATTTAGTAGGAATCGAACACCAAATTGCTAGTTAAAAGTGAAGGAATACTTATCGGTCGATCTACTACGACTCTTATTAATTATATGCCAATCAACATCAATCTACGTGTTCATCCCATCCTTATGTTTTTGAAAAAATTGCAACACTGACGTATACTTCTACCCTTTTGCCATATCATATGAGTTTATCATCTAAACATGTAAATCCTTATATTATCGTTTATGATTTACATTTATTGCTTAAACTTTTTAAAAATATATGTTGAATATTTTAAAATTAATGTATTTTTAGAAGATTTGACACAATTGCGAATATTTTTAAGAAGATCGAGAGTGCGAACAACATGGTGATAGACATAACATGTTTATTTTTAAAAAGACCGAGAGTGCGAACAGCAGAGTGATAGACATAACGTGTTCATTTTTAAAAAGACGGAGAGTGCGAACAACAGAGTGATAGACATAACGTGTAGTAAAACCTAATTAGTATAAAATTAGTAATTAAATATTGACATAGCATAGGATTAATTATATTACTAAGATTAGGATTATAAAAAAGACATGGCTATATAATGAAGTCATTACCTCATGTACAGGGTAAGAAGAGAAAAAAAATATAAAGAGATGTATATTGCTTCAACTTCTTAAAAATATTGGAGAAAAGACATCAAAATCTCCTAAACTTGTCTGACGAACTTACTTTACTCTTTTAACTACACGAGTATTTATTTACCCCACTAAACAACTTTCAAGTGAATTAAAAACCACCCTAAAATTTTAATACCACTCTCACAATGAAGAGTGCATTACACACGTGTCATGTCATTGCCACATCAAGGCCACATCAACGTCACGTCAATTTATTTTTTTTTTAAAGATAATCCCTCTACTATATTGTTGGAATATGTGTGTTGAATCCATGATTTTTTGTATGCCATATCATCGCATGATTTTTTCTTAAGATATCTTATAAATATAATACTGTTATGTAATATGGATGTCATGTGACATATATATGTGTGAATGTCATTAATGAGAGATAAGAGTTAGTAGCCAAATTGAACTTGAACACCAAGATTACTTATTCAATTTGGATTTGAACTCCAAAGTTACTTGGTCAAATTGTCAAGTTGTTGTCAAGCTAAACATACTTAGGGAGTAAGTTTGGTGGCTTATAAATAGCCATCCTTTGTACATTTTGTGATATACAAGAAGTGAAAACAAGTACTACTATTTTCATTCTCTAAAGTTGTCTCTTTCTTTATTAGTTTGATATTTTATCTTTATTTTATAACACGTTATCAGCACGAGACTCTGCCATCTCGAGCAAATACTTTTTCAGGGTAATAAAGGTAAGAACTTATTTTTCCTAATATAATGTCAAATCTATCTAAACGTGAATTTGTTGCCCTGGACATATCGGGCAAAGCCTACTTATCTTGGGCACTTGATGCCGAAATACATTTGAATGCGATGGGTCTGGCAGACACCATCCAAGATAAGAACCAGGCTTCAAACCAAGACCGTGCCAAAGCTATGATATTTCTCCGTCATCACCTCGATGAGGGATTGAAAATGGAATATCTCACTATTAGGGATCCTCTTATACTGTGGAATAATTTGAAAGATAGATATGACCACCTGAAGATGGTCGTTCTTCCACAGGCACATTATGAATGGACCCATTTGAGATTACAAGATTTTAAAGATATAACTGCGTATAATTCTGCTATGTTTAGAATTAAATCACAGTTAACTCTATGCGGAGAAAAAATCACAGATCATGATATGTTGGAGAAAACATTCTCCACCTTCCCTGCCTCGAGTATGCTCCTGCAGCAGCAATACCGAGAAATGGGATTCAAAAAGTATTCTGAATTAATTTCGCATCTCCTTGTTGTTGAACAACATAATGATCTTTTGATGAAAAACCATGAAAGTCGACCTCCTGGTACTGCTCCATTTCCTGAAGTAAATGCAGCAAATTTTCACCAATCTAGGCGTGAAAGAGGTCCTGGCCCCAGTCGTGGTCGTGGTCGTGGTCGAGGGAGAAATTTCAATCATGATGATCGTCTTGCACTGAATAATAACCCTCAGCACCAGCAGTGTAGAAAGAAGGGTAAAAAGCCTGAAGCGGTGCAAAGGACAAATACAGAAACTAGATGCTATCGGTGTGGAAGAAAAGGGCACTGGTCACGTACCTGTCGTACGTCAAGGCACCTAGTTAATCTTTATCAGGCATCCCTCAAGAAGGTGGATAATACTGTAGAAGCAAACTTTATCTCTGAAGATAATGTTGAGCCTATGCAGTTAGACGTTGCAGATTTCTTTGAAATCCCTGAAGGAAATATAGATCACCTTGTCGGTGACGGATCTGCAATAGTCTAAGTACTTTACTTTTTGTTAGTTGTGTCAGTTTACGTTTCTGTTAGTAGTGTTTCTCTAATCATGTAAATAAATAAAGTTTGTGTAAATACGTTGTTTGCTAGTACTACTATAATGTTTACTTTGTTTATATTTTCATCTTGAAGAATATATGGATACTCCTCAAATTTTATTTGGATCAATAATCGACCGTGAGGATATTTGTGTAATTGATAGTGGAACAACGCACGCCATATTTAAAGATGAGAAATACTTTTCTCAGTTGCTTAGGAGAAAAGCCAATGTTACAACAATTTCTGGTAATTCAAAATTAATTGAAGGCTCCGGAAGAGCTACTATATTTCTGCCAAAGGGGACGAAACTTGTTATAGAAGATGCACTATTCTCTTCTAAATCCCCGAGAAACTTATTAAGTTTTAAAGATATCCGCAGAAATAGATATCATGTTGAGACAATAAATGAAATGAATGTTGAATATCTTGGCATAACCAAGAATATCTCAGGCCAGAAATATGTATTGGAGAAATTGCCAACTTTGTCTTCTGGCCTATATTATGCAGAAATTAGTACAGTTGAAGCACACTCTATCGTAAACCAGAAGTTTACTGATTTGAATACTTTTGTGCTGTGGCATGATCGAATGGGTCACCCTGGATCAATAATGATGAGACGAATCATTGAAAATTCAAAAGGGCATCCGCTAAAGAACCTGAAGATTCTTGCAAGTAATGAATTTTCATGTGCTGCTTGTTACCAAGGCAAATTGATAACTAAGCCATCACCACTGAAAGTTGGCGTCGAATCCCCTCATTTTTTAGAACGTATACATGGGGATATATGTGGACCTATTCACCCATCCAGTGGGTCATTTAGATACTTTATGATACTAATAGACGCATCTTCAAGATGGTCTCATGTGTGCCTCTTATCGTCTCGCAACCTGGCGTTTGCGAAATTATTGGCACAAATAATACGATTAAGGGCGCAATTCCCAGATTATCCTATTAAGGCTATTCGCCTAGATAATGCTGGAGAATTTACATCCCAAGCTTTTGATAATTATTGTTTATCAGTTGGGATAAAAGTTGAAAATCCTGTCGCTCATGTTCATACTCAAAATGGCCTTGCTGAGTCATTTATTAAGCGCCTACAGTTGATAGCTAGACCACTACTTATGAAAACGAAATTGCCCACTACTGTTTGGGGTCATGCTATCTTACATGCAGCATCACTTGTTCGTCTCAGACCGACTCATTATCATAAATACTCTCCGTCACAATTAGTCTTGGGTCATGAACCAAATATTGCTCATCTACGAATTTTTGGTTGCTCTGTATACGTGCCAGTAGCACCACTACAGCGCACTAAGATGGGCCCCCAGAGAAGGTTAGGAATATATGTTGGGTTTGAATCACCCTCTATAATTCGCTACCTTGAGCCGTTGACTGGAGATTTATTTACTGCTCGATTTGCAGATTGTCGATTTGATGAAACAAATTTCCCGCAATTAGGGGGAGAGAAACAGGAACTCAAAAGAGAAATTGCGTGGAAAGTTTCGTCATTATCTCATTTTGATCCACGTACCCCTATATGTGAACATGAAGTCCAGAAGATCATTCACTTACAGAAAATGGCAAATCAAATGCCAGATGCATTTACTGATTTGAAAAGGATAACTAAGTCACATATCCCTGCAGTGAATGTGCCTGTCCGAATTGATGTCCCAAAAGGACCATCCGCTAATGTCATAGCTTCTGAATCCCAAGCACGCCTGAAGCGTGGTAGACCATTGGGTTCAAAGGATAAAAATCCTAGAAAAAGAAGCACGAAAAATGAGAAAAGTGACACTATAAAAGAACCTCATGAAGAGGCTCAAGATCTGATTAATCCTGATATTCCTGAAGAAATCAGCGAACCCGAGATTCAAGTGAATGAGGAACTTTCAAAAAGTTCCACCGGTGATGAGATAAATTTAGATCGATCGAAAATTATGGTGAATAATGTTTTTGCATATAATGTCGCACTTCACATTATGCAAGACAGTGAGGATCTTGAACCTCTATCTGTCGAAGAATGTCGACGAAGAAATGATTGGCCAAAATGGCAAGAGGCAATTCAATCAGAATTGAACTCACTTGCTAAACGTGAGGTTTTTGGACCTATAGTCCAAACTCCTAATGGTGTAAAACCAGTTGGCCATAAATGGGTCTTCGTGCGTAAAAGGAATGAGAAAAATGAAATTATAAGATACAAGGCACGCCTTGTCGCACAAGGATTCTCTCAAAGACCAGGAATTGACTACGAAGAAACATATTCACCCGTTATGGATGCAATAACGTTTCGATATCTCATCGGTTTAGCTGTACATGAAAACCTTGAAATGCATCTAATGGATGTGGTTACAGCTTATCTTTATGGTTCACTTAATAATGAAATTTATATGAGAATCCCAGAAGGATTAAAAATGCCTGAAGCATATAGTTCAAAGTCTCGGGATATGTGTTCAATCAGATTACAAAGATCGTTATATGGTCTAAAACAATCAGGGCGTATGTGGTATAATCGCCTTAGTGAGTACTTGATAAATGAAGGTTATATAAATAATGTCATTTGTCCTTGTATTTTTATTAAGAAAACAACATCAGAGTTTGTTATACTCGCTGTTTATGTTGATGACATAAATCTCATTGGAACTCCAAAAGAGGTCCAAAATGCAATTGAATATCTAAAGAAAGAATTTGAGATGAAAGACCTTGGAAAGACAAAACTTTGTCTTGGTCTGCAAATTGAGCATTTAGCAGACGGGGTCTTCATCCATCAATCTGCCTATACTGAGAAGGTTTTGAAACGATTCTACATGGACAAAGCACATCCATTAAGTACTCCAATGGTTGTCCGATCACTTGAAGTGAGTAAAGAACCGTTCCGACCTCCAGAAGAGAATGAAGAAATTCTTGGTCCTGAAGTACCATATCTCAGTGCTATTGGTGCACTTATGTATCTTGCTAATGCTACAAGACCAGATATAGCATTTTCTGTTAATTTGCTAGCAAGGTATAGTTCTTCCCCTACACGTAGACATTGGAACGGAGTTAAGCATATATTGCGATACCTAAAGGGGACTATTGATATGGGTTTGTTCTATACTAACAAAGTTAGTGCAGATCTTGTTGGTCATACAGATGCAGGTTATTTATCTGACCCACATAAAGCTCGATCTCAAACAGGTTATGTGTTTACATACGGAGGTACTGCTATATCATGGCGATCAACAAAGCAGTCTATTGTTGCTACTTCTTCAAATCATGCTGAGATAATAGCTATCCATGAAGCAAGTAGAGAATGTGTATGGTTGAGATCGGTGATACATTATATCAAAGAAAGATGTGAACTGAAGTGTGATATCAAGGTACCCACAATTCTATTTGAAGATAATGCAGCATGCATAGCGCAACTAAAGGGAGGATTCATAAAAGGAGATAGAACGAAGCACATTTCGCCAAAACTTTTCTACACACATGAACTCCAAAAGAATGGTGATATTGACGTGCGACAGATTCGTTCAAGTGACAATATAGCTGATTTATTCACTAAGTCTCTACCAACTGCAACTTTCGAGAAGATGGTGAACAAGATTGGGATGCGAAGATTCAAGTCATTAAATTAATGTTCTCATCAGGGGGAGTTAATACGCGTTGTACTCTTTTTCCCTCACAAGGTTTTGTCCCACTGGGTTTTCCTTGTAAGGTTTTTAATGAGGCAACACTGAAGGCGTATTACAAGATGTGTGTACTCTTTTTCCTTCACTAGGCTTTTTCCACTGGGTTTTCCTAGTAAGGTTTTAACGAGGCACATTATCTATTAATGGACATCCAAGGGGGAGTGTTATGTAATATGGATGTCATGTGACATATATATGTGTGAATGTCATTAATGAGAGATAAGAGTTAGTAGCCAAATTGAACTTGAACACCAAGATTACTTATTCAATTTGGATTTGAACTCCAAAGTTACTTGGTCAAATTGCCAAGTTGTTGTCATGCTAAACATACTTAGGGAGTAAGTTTGGTGGCTTATAAATAGCCATCCTTTTGTACATTTTGTGATATACAAGAAGTGAAAACAAGTACTACTATTTTCATTCTCTAAAGTTGTCTCTTTCTTTATTAGTTTGATATTTTATCTTTATTTTATAACAAATACTAGTTTTTTTTTCAGCTATCAATGTGAAACTATGTTCACACACCACCACCACCAACATATAATAATTTATTGTAAATCTAATCTGATAATTTAAAGCATGGGTGTATTTTGTATCCATTAAGTAAAAAAGGCATTGTAATTATATAAAGGTATCAAAAAAATATTGGTGTGATATTGGCTGATTTAGACCAATCACGAACGATTTTTTCCAAAAGGTCTCACACCACTAAGAGATCCTGCACTTTATAAGTCGTTTCTCAATTCTTTCAGCTACGTACTAATGTGGGACTATTGTTCGCAGTCCCAAAAGTTTTAATTTGAAACTTCAATATACTGAAGGAACAAGAGAATTCTCTTATTATTTTTATAGTCGTGAAATGATACACACATCTTCTTCATCGATCTTTAACTAAAGATTTCTGATTCAAGTTCTAAAAATAAAATCGATTGTGGACAGGGAACACTTTATCCCAAAAATAATTTTTCAATACGAATTTAAATTAGTCTATCTCAACATGCTTATTTTGCAACTAATGGGACATGTCTGAGAGAATCTTGGACTAAAGAACAAATTAGTTGATAATCAAAAAGCTTCTTCATGACAAAAGTATATAGGCAACAATCTTCATTAATACAATATCATATTTTTAGAAAAGTTGTTAAAGAAAAAAGCAACTTTTAGCAACTTTTCCTTTTACATTTTTGTCAAAAAGTGTGCAGTACAAACCTTTTTTTCCTCCTTTTTTCTGAAATCAAGCTGTCCCCCCTGGCCCCTAAATCCTAGAAATATTGCACAAGTAATTATACTCCTTCCTTCTCAATTTAGTTGTTGTATTTCGTTCTTTGAGAATTAAATTATATAAATTTAGATCAATATTTTAAAATATATTTTTTTATTATATTAACATGAAAAAAATACAACTTATAGGATTTCTTTGCTTAGATTTGAATATTTAAATTTTAGTTATTAAAATATTAAATTGATTTAATTAAATTAGTTTCAAAGATTATTTAAATTGACTCTCAAGAGAGACAAAACATGATAACTAATTTGGAACGAAGGAAGTATTTTTATAACATTCAAGGAAGTATTTGTTTAACATTCTTCTATTCTTGTTTTAGAAATTAAGATCACCTAAAGGGGGTGGAAATTTAATAATTTAACTAAAAAGCAAAATGAAATTCAATCTTTCTTTTTTTTTTTTTTGGGTTCACTTAAAGAAGTCAAATTCAAATCCATACACATCTTTTCATGTTAATTTATCCATCAAGCTTTACATAACATTTGCAATATGATAAATACAATCAAGAAGTGATTTTTTACGCAAATTGAGCATATATAGTAAAATCTCTCTATAACTATATTTTTTTGTCCAGATATCTTTTTGTAGTAAGGCAAAATGATTTGTTGGATCCTTGTATTTGTCTGAGTTTGTAATATAAACACTTTTATTTAGGCTTTTGTCATCTGAACTCCTCAATCCATCAAAACACAACATTTAAACTCTTTTTTTGACTAGGCTGTTGAGAGTGTAGCAAAAATGCTGACACATAATTAAAAAATTAAACTCCTAAAAACCATGTAGGAAATGACATGAAAACAAGTTAAAACCCTCAGAAAACTTCTCATTTTCTCATTCTTCTTTGTTCATCTAGACACCCGTACTTACACTTTTTCATTTTCCCCTTCGTTTCCACTTAATTCTTTGACTGTTCTTGTTGTTTTTGTTCGATCCTCAAGTTATCTATGTAAGTTTATCAACGTATTGTCCTAATTATTTCATGTTCTAGATTTTTTGTTGGTTTTTGTTAGAGTTATTGTGTCGTTTTTCTGATTTTTGGGTTTTTGTTGATTAACACTGTCTTTGTTGAAAATTTTTGGGGGTTTTGCTTTATTTCGTGTCTATGTTTTGTTGGAATTTTAAGTTCATCATAAAGTTCACAATAATAAACATGAACTGTTATGGTGAAAAGAAATACAACGACTGAAAATGGGGTTAAAATTGAACTGGAAATGTACTAAAAAAGAGAGGAGTATAACAATAGGCAAAAAAAAAATTAATGGAGAAGAAATTTGGAGAGAGAAGATCGAGAAAGAGGCAAAAAAGGGGTCAAATTTGTCCAACAATGGTGGTAGAACCAAATGGGAAAGAAGATGGTTAATATAAGCCCCAATGTGACTGTTAGGCCCTATTTACAAGGTCTCACGCTCTTGTTTTGTTTGTAACACACGCTCCTATGTGGTTTATGCCACATAGGATGCCAAGTCAAAAAGGGGGTTTAAAATATTATGTTTTGATGAATTGAGGGGTTCAGATGACAAAGACCTAAGGAGACGTATCCACATTACAAACTCGGACAAGTATAAGGGTTCAGTAGATCATTTTGCCTTGTAGTTATAGTGAATGTTGTTATGGTGAACATATAATTTAACATAACATAAAAATCGATTCCAAAAAGAAGTTGATCGTTATGGTAAAATGCTACTATATATAAAGGATGGTTGTTATAAAAAGATCTAATGGTATACTCCTTCCGTCTCAAAATACTTATCGTCCTTACTAAAAATATTTATCTCAAAATACTTATTATTTTAGAAGTTCAAGATTTATTTTTTTTTCATTTTACCCTTGATAGTAATTTTTTTTTTGAAATACCTCAATTATGACAGATAAATAGAGTAAATATTTAATGAAGAGAAATTATATTTTTAAGACTTAAATAAGAATAAATTAATTAAAAACACCTCCTAATTATTACTCCCTCCGTCCCATTTTATGTGTTGCCTTTTGACCGGGCACGGAGTTTAAGAAATAAATAATGACTTTGTAAAGTTTACAAAATTGCCCCTATTAAAGTCACTTTAATGTTTTTCTTTTAGTTGTCTTTTATTATTAAGTGGGACCCAGTGAGAATAAAATGAGGATCATGTCATTAAATTGTTGCCAAATAAGGAAAAATGACATTCTTTTTGGGACGGACTAAAAAGAAAATAGCGACACATAAAATGGGACGGAGGGAGTAATATTTTTTAAGATGAATGTAAATGAAAAACATGATAAGTATTTTGAGATGAAGGGAGTATATTGTACATAATTAATGAGGGCAAAAGGGGAGACACAGATCAGTTAATTCTGTTATTTGCCAGGGGATTTTTTTTCTTTTTTTAAATGATAACACAAAGAGAAATAAAGTGATTAGACATGTTGAAATAAACCTCCAAATGGAATCTTTTGAAAACGAATGATGATAATTACATTTTTAGTAACAAATATTTAATGACAATTAAATTAAAAGGAAAAGGAAAGGGGGTTAGGAAATGACAATTTGATGGGACCAAAGAAGAAGCCCTTTTGATGAATTGTGTCAAGATTCCAATGGACAACAATATGTGTTAGAATTTCAAATAGAAATTTTTTATATAGTTAAAGAAATTAAATTCCCATGAAAAACTATTAAATAAAACAAAAGTATATCAGGGTACTCCAGAAGATCAACAGTCTAGCTCAGTCACTTCTCTTCCAGTAGTTTCCTCCAATTTTCAGCTTCGTCGATCCTTTTAAGTTTTTTATTCTGTTAAAGGCTTAACAACTATAGTTTTGTAGCTCCACCTCACAAAATTATAATAGTGCATGTTGTAAATGATAAGTTTTTGTGATGCCCCTGATGAAAAGAGAGCTGATGAGAGTGGGTCAAGCAGGACTGACATACTTTTAGGTCTGAAAAACTTCTGAAGATGAGATGCACATGACATTTTAGATGAATTTCACATCGGAATGGAGAGGAAAGTGAAGAACTTTATAAGACATAACTTAAATTCACATAATAACACTCTTCTGAGGCTCGATGTGGTGTAGCCCAAAAAACAAATTTTGTGCTGGCTTAAGCCCACCCAAAGCGGATACGTGCTATGGATATGAGTCGTGATAAATATGACATCAGAGCTTGTACTCCCTCAATATGATAGTGGGACAAACCTCAAGCTTCTAGGTTGGCAATCGCTTCTGAAGATGAGGTGAACATGACACCTTAGACAATTTTCACATCGAAATGAGAGGAAAATGAAGAGCTATATAAACATAATTCAAGTTCACATGGTACATGCTCTTTTGAAGCTCCATGTGACATAGCTCAAAAGAATAATTTGTGGGCCTAGATCTGAAACAAACAATATGTGTCATGGATTTGGATCCTCCTCCAACTTCGTACATATTAGGTACAAGTTGGGATGATTTTTTTTTCTTTTTCCACCGTTTAGAAGGATCAATAATATTCTCACTTTATCCCCCACTTAATTCGAACCTCCAACCTACCAGTCGATGGTGGAGGTGCTCAACCACTAGCAAGCTTTACTTGTTGGCCGAATTCAATAACCTTTGTTTAGATCTTTTTTTTTTCTTACAAAAAGCATTAATCATGTATAAATTCCAATTGTTAATCAAGCCAGTAACTAAAACGATCAAGCTATCGGTTCATGCAAGTTTAAAACTCATAAATTTCAAATTCTATCTTTACGGAGGCAGTGGCGGAGCCAGGAATTTCATGAAGGATGTTCAAGCATTGGTAAGTAATTTATTTTTTTTTGGACAAATAGGTGCACAAAAAAAAATTAAAATCAAACTACGCAATGTTATTGACTATTTTTTTCAGATGGTCGCACCAAAAAATTTAAAACCAAACTACGTAATATTAATAATTAACTGTTTTCTTAATGAATGGGTGCATAAATTTTTTTAAGTCAAAATGAATATCATTTATCTCTAATACGGACATATTTAATGTACTATGAAGTGAACAGATGGAGCAAAAAAAAAAAAGAGAAGAGAGTTCAGCATAGAAAGAAATCATTTTTAGGTTTTAAGCTTTCACCAGCCTCTCGCGACGACAACGATAGTAGTAGACACAAATAATAGAGTGTAAAATCATACGAGATTTTTGTTTATTTTTATTCTTTGTGGACCACTTTTGCTTTCGATTTGACGTAGTTATAAAAATTACTTTTAAATTCTATTTAATAAATTTAATGAAAAGTAAAAGAAAGTTAATGGCACATAAGTTGAAAATCTAATTGGCTATTGATACTTTTATTTTTTTTAGAGATTTTTACGTTGTAGGCCACTAATTAAAAATTATTTTAAGGGGAGTCTTAGTTGAGTTTGGTTCCCCCACCTTGTAATTTTCTTACCCATTTCTCCTTACCGTAGAAAATATTTTTTTTAAAAAAATAAATTACTTTAACAGTAACAATTCAAAAATAACAAATTTATTACAATAACTATTAAAACACAAAATTGCAATGTTAATGTGTGAAGTTGGTTTCTTTTAAAAATAATAAATCATTTAACCATGATAAATTACACTAGTTTGGTGTATACACTGGGTGCGTGTAAATTTTTACCACTTTAATGACCACCCTCGGCCGCTGAGCTAATGCAATTAGCTGTGTCAAAGGGTGTGCAAGCTTAGTCATAGTATTTAACCCAATCCAGTAGCATTTCACATATATATATACAATATGATTTTTCGGCGAAGGATGTTCATCTGACCACCCTTGACAGAGTGTAGCTCCACCCCGGGACGGAGGTTGCAGAGGGGGTTATTTGAGAATGAAGTTGTGTAAGGTATTGCCGAAATCAGAAATTTCACTAAGAGTGATAAAAAATTAATATATACAAACGTAAAGTAATTAATTTGTGATCTATATACTTCGTATAATCTTTTACATATACAATATAGTTTTTCGATGAAGGATGTTCAGTTGATCATCCTTCATTATATGTGGCTACACCACAAGTATAAAGGTCCCTTCACATATATCCCATGAATGTCCCCATAGAATTGCCCATGATAACTTATGGAAGTGAACAAAATGGAAACTGATGCAGAATTCATAAGTTTCAAATTCTGCCTCGAATGGTGGGGTGGGGGTGAGGGTGGGGGTGGGGGTGGAGGGGGGGTGTATGTTTTTGAAAATGAAGTTGTGTAAAGTACCCTTCAAATAAATCCCATGAATGTCCTCATATATAGAATTTCCCATAACTTATGGAAGTGAACAAAGTGAACATAATGAAATATTATGGCCCATAAATTATTGGTTGTTTTGTTTGCAAAAAGATATGGTAAGAATATGAAGTCATTTTCAATTCACCAATAAGGAAACCGTTTCTTTATTGTTTTTCTTTGGTGTTTGATATTCATATTAGGGCCCGACTGAATCCCGATTCGTGTATTGTAGGGCGAATTTTTGAGGATACAACGCTTCCAAGTCCTAACAGGATTTTTTTTCCATTTTCAGAGGCTCGAACCCGAGACATCTAGTTAAGGGAGGAGGAAAATTTTATTTTTAGAGAATGAAGGATCGAAAACACACCTAAAATGTTTTAGATCTTTTGAGTTTCATACTTGAACTATCAAGTGGGTAAGCATTCTACCTGAAAGCTGAAGTATCACCAACTATTTATCAAAACACATCTTAGCTATCAATTGTTCACTTTTCCTACCTGAACTAGCACCATCATATCGTTCAGATAGGAAAAATGAACTATAGATAGCTGAGGAGTGTTTTGATAAATGTTGGCGATGGTTCATGTAGGAAACTCACACACCTGATAGTTTAGGCATGAAACTCAATAAATCAGAATACTTTAGGTGTGTTTTTGACCATTAACTATTAGTTTTATTATAAGTATTAACTATTAAGGCATTGGTTTTGTCATTAATCTATGTCATTCACTCATAATTATTTGTGACATGTTACATCGTATTAATTTTATAATCTTAGACACAAAACTTGATTTGGCTTTGATTTTTATTCGTTTATAGCTAATGATCATCTGAAAAAAATAATACTGTCATGTTATTTTATTCTCCATCACTTATTTTAAATATCGATGTTAGGATAGACATAATTTTTTTAAGAAAACAAAGAAATTACAGGCTTCTTGGAAGATACCAAAATTATACTATTTTGGAAACTTACGATTTTAATTAATGTTCCAACAGAATTTTTTTTCATTAATAATCATCACATGGAGTAACAATCTTTTCATTATTAATCACCGTATAATAAACCTCTGCTATGTATTTTCTGCCTAACTTTGTACGTGAATCGGACAACTTGTACATAAATTCTTTTCAGGTCAAAAGGCTAAAAATTACTCCCTTTGTCCCAATTTATGTGATGTACTTTGACTTAACACGGAGTTTAAGAAAGAAAGGAAGACTTTTGAAACTTGTGATCTAAAATGAGTCATAGATATTTGTGTGGTTGTAAATCATTTCATTAAGGGTAAAGTAGGTATTTTAAAGTTAAATTGTTACCAAATATAGAAATGTGTCATTCTTTTTGGGACTGGCTAAAAAGGAAAGTGTGTCATATAAATTGGGACAGAGGGAGTAGCATTTACAATATTATTTCTAATCAATCCTGTGATTAATTAGGTTGTATTTTAGGGAAGATATATATTTTATAGAAAGTATGATAATTAAGCAAAGTTGGATTGTATTAATTAAAGAATCTAATAATTGAGTTATGTTTAACAACATGCATGCATGTGGGATGAAATTAAAAAAATGATTAGTAGGTTGTACGTAGCAAGTAATTGCCATGACTCCCCATGCAACGTACAAGATAAAAACACACACATAAAGACAACAACGTGCCCATTTTCTTATTACAAGAGATGGAAAAGTAGTATATTGTGTGGGGGTATTTCCTTTGTGTGTATGGAGTGGGTGTGGGGTGGTAAAAACTTACTCGCACCTGGTGTATACACCAAACTAATGTAATTTACTATTGTTAAGTGATTACATGAAGTAAAATACATGTTAGTTAATCATGTTTAAGTAATATGAACTCTAAATTCAAACACATGACATGCAGGGGCGGAGCCAGAAAATTATAAAACTATTTATACATGACTAAAATTATTTTTTATGTATATATAATAGACGTTGAACCCCCTTCGGCTAGTTCGTATATCTATTTTTGGACCCCCTTAGTGAAAATCCTGGCTCCGCCACTGACAGGGGCGGACCCACGTTAAGAGAAGGGGTGTCGAGCGACACCGCTTCATCGAAAATTTTTACAATTATATGTAAATACTGTGTCCAAAGAGTAATATTTAAATAAATGACGCTGCTTAGCAAAGAGCTCCCCTTGGCGCAGTGGTTCAGCGCCTTGTTTGTTTCTTAGAGGTCGGGTGTTCGAACCTCCGTAAGTATTGAACCCATGACCTCTTCTAGCTTAAAACTAGACTATACCCATGGGATACAGACATATCATGTGTACAATGTGATAATTAAATTTTTATCCTTTCTTAAATAAAAATTGACACTGCTTACTCAAAATTCTGCGTACGCCACTGCTTGCTGATGATCAAGATCTTTAAGAATTCTCTTTCCTTTAGGCGGCTAGAAGGTCACTAACTATATAATCAGCGTATACGTTTTCATTACATTATTTGTTAATCATCAAAATTGAAACTCTTAATATTTAAATGCAAGAACCACTCTTTTAATTTTTTCAATAGGTTCATCTTATGACTTTTCAAATGAACAAGTGTTCCATAATGATTTAGTAGAAAAAATATGGATAGAATTAGGTGGTATGTTCCATCACAATTTTTGAATCATCAAATTTAATTATATGAACGAATCAATTTGCAATAATGTGATGAGTATAACCAATAATTCTCCTCCCTTTTTCGACCTCTAGAATTTAATTTTTAGGTGCAACCGGTCAATCGAACATGAAAAAATTAAAAATTATATTTTAGAAAATATTTCCTCCATGCCGAACACACCCTTTGTTGTATTAAATATTTCCACATCTATCTCTTCTTTCTTTTTTTTGTACAAGGTGTTGTAAAATGCAATCTAAATTCTTTATAACAACGTGATTTATCCTGATATTTTTACCTGCTATAGCAAAACATTATTATAATTAAGAGCTACTATAACATCACATAACATAAAAATTAATTCCAAAGAAAACTTTGTTATTATAATTAAATGTTGATACAAAAAAGTCTGACTATAAATAAAAATCGTCATATATGACTCTTTTCAAATAAACTCGATACCATAATACTGAAATGCCCCCAATATTACCGTCAAATATTGAATAACAGTACAAACTCTTAACACATGTGACACAAAATAAACAAAACTTTAATAATGTTAGGCTTAATTGTAACACAATTTATCATCTAGATTATAGAATCTACCTAATCCTGAGCAGCATCATTTTCTTTGTATCCAACTTTAGAGACAATGCCTCGAAATCAAAGGCATAATTTAATATATTTTCTTAAACCAGTGTATTTAAAAAATAAATAAATAATATTCATTGTTTGCAAATTATCTAAAAATATAATCACAATTACTCCTTTCGTTTCGTTTTACTTGGTTCTCTTACTAAAAAAAGTTATTTTAATTTACTTGCCTATTTATGAATTCATTGTTTTAATACTTCTTTTTTTTTTTGCACTATATTAATATCTCTCCATATTTATGACTAAGGGTAAAGATGGAAAAAAAACAATTAATTATATCTTGATTTTTCAAAATGACAAGTATTATGAAATACTCCCTCCATTTTATTTTAGTTGGCCCGTGTTGACTTGTCACTTTTCTTAAGAAAATATTTGTTAGGGGTTTATTTTATTAAAGTAGCCCTATTAATTATGCCTTAAAAATATAAATTTGAGTATATACACTTTATATAGTCATTTAATGATAAGGCTAGTATTGGAAGAACATAATAAACTTCTCTTGATTTTATAAATGAGATAGCTAAATTGAAACAAATATTTTTAGCAAAAGGGCCAAATAAAACGAAACGAAGGAGTATCTATTTTTAGTAAGGAAGATATGTATTTAGGAACGGATGGAGTGTTTTTTTCTTATATTACCCTTTGTATTAAATAACTATATAATTAAGGTGGTAGTAGTCCATTAAGTAGAGTTCTAAAATATTATTAATAAGATTAGTTTGACAAATTACATCTATAATTATAGTTCTCTTAAAGAATGTATCAAATTAATAAGGGCTAAGTAAAATAAAATGGAGGGTGTAGTATTATTGGTGGCCAATTTAATATAATTTCCTTATGATTTTATGACCACAATGATGCACATATCATATATGTTCTCGTAATTGGAACATAATTTGTATCGTAGTACAAAGTTTATTGTGGACAAGTAAAAGTAAACGAACGATGAAGTAGAAATTTGAAGTGATGTTATAGCGCAAATGAGTTGAAATTGATTTTCTTTTAAACTAAAATTCATTCCATTACATTTCTCAATATTTATTTTTTTATCATGCTTCAGATGCACGATTCTATTCTAGATATATAAGAAGTTAGCTTTTGAATTGAATTAGCTTCGATATCCATTTCGTTATCCGACCCTTCTTCAAATCACATATATAGCGTGAGTTTTAATGCATCATTTTTTTTGTCGACACAAAATGCCAATTTTATAAACGTGGATATTGCTTAAAGTTGCAAATGATGACACATAAGGTGGTAGCTAGGGGCTCTCTTAGATGACGGCGAAAAATAAGGTAAAAGTCCATAACAGCCCATCAAATACTTGGCTTTTGGGAAACAGACACAAGGGCAATCTTGACTTTTAAGCACTCAAAGATCTTAAAAAAAACTAACTTGTATCCCACGCAAACCCTAATTATTACTTCACCCGTCCTATTTTATATGACATTGTTTAACTTGACACGATATTTAAGAAAAAAAGAAAGACTTCTAAAACTTATAGTATAAAATAATTTTTAGATATTTCTGTGGTTATAAATCATTTCATTAAAGTTACTCCCTTCGTCCATCAATAGTTGTCCACTATTGACTTAACACACAGATTAAGAAACAATAAATGATAGTGATAATTTTACTATATCACCTTTTGAATATACTCCATCCATTCCATATTAAATGAATTGTTGAGATTTTTTTTATAGTTCAAAATAAGTGAATTGTTCAAAGTTCAAGAGAATTGTTTGGACCTTTTCCATATTTACCCTTTCTTTTAAAAGATGTTCTTAACTAATTTACATTTTTCTAGGAGAATAGTTTGGATAATTAAAAGGGTAATAGTGAAAAGTAGCCTTAAATTTATATCCGTAAATGTTTTTCTTAATAGGTGTGCATTACCTCAACAATTCAATTATTTTGGACTAGAGGGATTAATTGATTAAATGCTTTGAGAAATGTATTGGGTAATGACTGTAATTAATAACTAAGGATAAAATGGGTAAATTATCATTGATTTTCTAAACTGGATAAGTATTGTTGGACATCTATTTTTAGTAAAGTGGACAAGTAAAGATGGACGGAAGGAGTAAAATGTTTCTAATTATAGTAAGGTGACGTTCTTTTTAGGACGAACTAAAAAGGAAAGAGTGCCACATAAAATGAGACATAAATTATTTTTTTTAAATTTCTCATTTGGTATAAGATATTCGTGTTGAGCCACACTAAATTCGAATTCAAACATTTTTAGGGTCCCTTTGTCGAAGTCTAGATTCAAGCATTGTAGGATCCCATTTTCAGGACGGTGTTTTCAACAGAATTCTCAAACCCGAGATCTCTAAGATTAATAGTGAAAGGATCACAACTATTCCATTAAGTACGTGGCTTTTGGGAATAGACACCGGGGCAATCTAGACTTTTTGAAACTCAAATATCTTAAAACTAACTTCTGTCGCACGCAAGCTCTAATCATTTTTCATTCAATGTTTGATATCTGTAATAGGACCTGATTAAATTTGAATTTGCACATCACATGGTTCATTTTTGAGGCGACGCCCCAAATAAAATATTTCTATTTCTAAAATTCAAACTCGAGATCTCTAATTAAGAGTATATAAATCTCAATCATTCCACTACAATCAGTATTAGTCACGCAAGCTCTAATTATTATTCAATTAGATTATTCAAGGTTCTATCGCTCTAATTATTATTCAATTAGTATTTTTCAAGGTTCTATCCATGTCAAGTACTCTTTTTGTATACATATAATCCTACTAATTATTGTCAAATCATATGATTAGGCTGTGACAAAATATTATAGTAAGTAACACCTTTTGTCTTGATAATTTTCATAATTATTGCTCTTTGCCTAGCTGACAAAATTTTCAATCCCTCTCTCCCTTTCGATTTATGTGACAAATTTGATTCGACATAAAATTTAAGAAACTAAAATTTATAATTTTAAAATTTTGTTGGCTAAAAAAAAAGAAGAAGAAGTTATATCATTAAGTATACAACAAGAAGTATTATTTTAAATATTGTTTGTCATATTGATATGATTAGGCTGTGACAAAATATTAGACATTTTGTCTTGATTTTCATAATTATTGCTCTTTGCTTAGCAATCAACGTTTTCAGTTACTTCCTCGTTCCGAATTATATGACGTAATTTAGGTCGATATAAAATTTAAGAATTACAAAAAAATTGAAACTACTTAAGATTTTAAAATTGATATGATCGATAATTTTGTGGATATAAAAATACGACTGAAAAAATAAACATGTAAAGTTAAATTATTTTTTAAATAAAATAAGATGATATTCTTCTTGAAATAAACTAATAGGAAAATTATCCGATGTAATTAATTGCAGGACTTTGGCTCACCATAATTCCTTGTAAAATAGGAATGTTCATCTTTAGATCAAGGACACAAATATATTTATCTACTTGTTATATTTTGGGTTATTCTACATTTTTAAAACATGTAATATACTACTACTACTACTTTTTTTTAGTGATCAAACAAAATAATCACTAAAAACACCTTTTGATTAAGATCATGAACATTATAATTAAGCACCCAAATTAATATGTTTGGACCAATTATGTGACAATCATAAAGAAGTGAGGTATTTATTTCTGTCATTCGCGAAATATCAAAGCATGGAGGTCTCGGATTTGAGCCTCAGAAATAGAATCACTTTTTATATAAAGTATTTAATTTATTTCCAAAATAAAAGAATTTTGATGTAAATATAAATTAATCAAATTTTAAATAAACATCGAACATCAAACGAAGACGAATAAAAGAAGAAGATTGAAGCCAGGAAAGTATGGCCAAAAAGGATGAAGTAAAGAAGTGGTGACAGCTTGTAGTATGTTGTTAATCTTCATTTGAATTGCTTGTTCCCCTTTTTGGAAATATAATTCTAATATATATAGAATTTGAGCAAAAATTACTAATTCAGGTAAATACGATTGATAGATCCACCACGCCGCTATCTTAGCATTTGCATTAATTACACAAGCAATAATCAGAAGTCTTGAGATTGAGTCAGGAGAACTGATCGATTTTGACCGAAGGATTTATCTCCAACGAAAATTTCAACATGGATTCAAATTTATCAAGTCCAAAAATGAATACCGTATATTAAACAAAAAATCCAAAAGGAAAAACAAAACTCACAAGCATTTAGCATATACCTTGATAAAAATGATAACTAATTTTCTATCATCGGTTATTAAATTATTTTTATATATATAAAAAATTCTTTACGCTGTCAGCGTATAACTCAAGTCCCTATTATTTATTTTTCTTAACTATACCAACAAAAGTAGATTTCTTGTGACTTTGGTTTATCATGAAAGTTCCAAGAATATACAATAACTAACTTTACACAAACATAAGCTACTTAAATTATGTAACTAATTCCAAGTGGCAAAGTGTTCTTTTCAACCTCTCCCACTATATAAATACACACCATTATTATATATCAACAAAAAATATTCCTTATCTCTTTTCAAATCCCCCCCAAAAAAGATCTACTTTTTTTCTTAATTACCAAAATTATTCCACTAAAATGGGATTAAGGGATATTGGATCAACTTTGCCACCAGGATTTAGATTCTATCCTAGTGATGAAGAATTAATTTGCCATTATCTTTACAAGAAAATTGCTAATCAAGAGGTTATTAAAGGAACTTTAGTGGAAATTGATCTTCATATTTGTGAACCATGGCAACTTCCTGGTAAATTTCTCACTTCTTCTTCATGTTCTTTTACGCGTATTCAGAATTTACTGATCGGACTAGTAATTCAAATTTCATGACATGTTCTTCTCCTTCATATTTGTTTTGTTTTTTCATTTAATAATTTGATTATTCAGAATTTATTGATCCGACTAGTAATCAAACTTTCATGACATTTCTTCTCCTTCATGTTCTTTTTGTTTTTTACTTTAATCATTTGGTTATTCAGAATTTACTGATCCGACTAGTAATCTAAATTTCATGAAATGTTCTTCTCCTTCATGTTCTTTTTGCTTTTTTGCTTTGATCATTTGTGTAGTCAGAATTTAATGATATGACTAGTAATCCAATTTTCATGACATGTTCTTTTCCTTCATGTTCTTTTTTGGTTTTTACTTTAATTATTTGTTTATTCAGAATTTACTGATCCGACTAATAATTAAAATTTCATGACATGATTTCTTCTCCTTCATGTTCTTTTTGTTTTTTTTTCTTTAGTCATTTGTGTATTCAGAATTTACTGATTCGACTAATTATCTCGATTAAATGATGAGAAGTTATTGTTTATGTTAATTCTTCTTGTTGTTGTTCATGTTCTTGACAAATGTTTGTTTTTAGTTAATTTTATACAAAAGAAGGTTTCTTCTTGACTATATATTCTCCTCTTCCTCCTCCTTCATATTATTTTTTCGTATTCAAAATTTACTGGCCTGACTGATAATTTGAATTTCTTGACATGTTTAGAATTTACTAATTCGACTAATATCTAGATTACATGAGGTTCTTCTTCATGTTAATTCTTGTTGTTGTGGTGTTGTTCATGTTCTTGACAAATGAGAAGTTCTCCTTGATTATGTATATTCTTCTTCTTCTTCATGTACTTTTTTTTAAAATTTTAAAATTTACTGATCTGACTAATTATTCCAGTTACATGAGTAGAGGTTCTTCTTCATGTTAATTCTTCTTCTTGTTGGTGTTCATGTTCTTGACAAATACTTTTTCTTCCTTAATTATGTCTCTTCTTCTTCTTCTTCTTCTTCTTCTTCTTCTTCTTCTTCTTCTTCCTCGTGTTTTTTTTCTATTCAAAATTTACTGATCCGACTAATTATTCTGATTATATGATGAGAGGCTCTTCTTATGTCAATTGTTGTTGTTGTTGTTCATGTTCTTGACAAATGCTTTTTTCTCCTTAACTATGTATATCCTTCTTCTTTGTATTTTTTTTTTCTTATTTCAAAATTCACTAATCCGTCTAATTATTCTGATTATATGATGAGAGGTTCTTTTTCATGTTAATTCTACTTCTTGTTGTTGTTCATATTCTTGACCAATGCTTTTTTCTCCTTAATTATGTATATTCTTCTTCATATTTTTTTCTTATTCAAAATTCATTGATCAGACTAATTATTCTAGTATATGAAGAGAGGTTCTTCTTCTTCTTCTTCTTCTTTTAATTCTTTTCCTACTTTTTTTTTTCATTTAATTACTCCTAATTATTATGTAATTTTTTTTGTATTAGACTTTGAAAATTATGATTCTGCATCAGCTTCTTTTTTATTTATTGTTTAAAATTTTATTATATTTTTACACTTTTTTATTGCCTACTTTCTGCTTCTTCTTTTTATTTTATTTTTTTCCTTTTCCCCCCCTTGAAAGTGAAATTAATTTGAACTTTGAAGGAACCTTCCTAAGTTAAGTGGACACACTAACTTCAAAGAAAAAGATGCTTTTATTATATTCTTCTTAAAGCTCCCTTAGTTTTATGTCATTTAACTTTTGTTTTCTCTTTCTTATTTGTGTCGGTATCCGTATTGAGATTCAGATCAATTCTAATCCATAACACATAAAGGAAAAATACTATCTAATTGAATCTTTTTATACAAAACTTCTTTATATATGTGGGTGTCTCTGTGTGTATGATTTTTCAGAGTACTAAATATGTAAATCAGTATTACTAATAGAATAATCATGTCATTCATAAAGTAATTGTAAGTAAATCTTTATAGTAAGTATTAATCGAATAAAAAAGATAACTAACATGCTATATTTATACAATCATATTACTTATAAGATTTTCATATTTACCGCGTATATCTATTATACGTTCTTTTTATGAACTATTTTTTGTTTCGAGAAATTTTACACTAAAAATAGTTTAACAAAGAATATTAATGCAGGATTTGAAATTTATACAATCAAAAGAAATTAAATAGAAAGGGAAAGACACAAATTAATAGGCGGATTTAATTTATATTCACTAACTTGGAAAATAATTTTTACCCGTTGCATGCAAATTATTTGCCTTTTTTTTTTTTTTTTCTTTTCTAGTTAACTATTTTCACTTATTATGGACTTTTTTTTAAAATATATTTTATGTTGTTATTATGTTATGCTCTATATATCTTGCACCTATATTGTTAATAATGAACATCATATGGTAAACCAATTAAAATAATCTTCACTTAAATAGATTATTTAAGATACTTGAAATTAATTTTCACGATTATTGATTTAGTTAAAAAGAAACTACGAATTAAAAGAAAATGTACAAGCTTTTTCAATTTCTTCATATTTGATTGGTCAAAAATGAAAGTAGGAAAAATAAGTTCCGCTAGTGGCTTTGCATATTCATTGCGTTCTTCCTACCCTCTAAGCTCTAACACACCTCATCTTCACCCCAACCCCCGTACCCTCATCCCCACCACCCCACCTTCTACCCCCACTCAAACCCCGAAATCCCATAGTATTTTTCTAGGTTATATAAGAATATTTTTAAAATAATATTATGCACTTATATATCAAACATAAGAAAATAAGTATGAAACCCATTTATTTTTCAGAAAAATAGTTTCCAAGAAAATATTTTCCTTCTTATTGAACACACCCTTAGTTAACTTAATATTCTTTTTGATGACTTAACACTTTTATTAGGTGAAGACATGAAAATGAGATGGACTGCCCACCATCTAAATAATTCTACTATTAACAACCAAACAAAAAAATGTAATTTTTTTAAAATTTTCTTTTTCTGTTGTTTCACTTTCACATGAACTTTTTCAGAATCTTTAGGTAAAGAGGTAACAAGCCTAGTACTATTGTTTATCTTTAAATATATATAGATTTTGACTTTGTCATCCACGGTTATCATCCTGTCTAAAAATTTAAACTATAAAAGATAACACATTTTTGTTTACTGTATTATGTCTTCAACGCCCCCAACCTTCACGTCCATGCTTAATTCTTTTTTCATGAGCTAAGCACGTACGTGAAAGTTCTTTCTGATAATAGACGGCGAGACTTGAAATTAGTACCTCTATTTTCTCTAATATCATGTTAAATTATGTGACTGTCTTTTTCCAAAAACAATTTTTCTGTCTATTATGGTTCCTTAATTTTGTTTTGTACTAGTTTTACAATATTTTTTTTTTGTTAAATTTAGAGGTGACAAAATTAAACTCGAATTTATGGTACTTCTTCATGACCTTTTTTCCCCATTGTTTCACATGAACTTTCTCAGAAGCTTTAGGTAAGAGGAAACAAGCCTAGTACTATTGTTTAGCCTTAAATATATATAGATTTTTGGACCTGTCAAATCGTGTGATAATCTTATTTAAAAATTTAAAACTGTAAAAATATAACACACTTTTGTTTACTTTATAATGTCTTCATGTACCCCGTCCTTCATGTACATGTCTAGTTCTTTTTTCGCGAGTTAAACATGTGAATGTTCTTTATGATAATAGTTGGTTGCGCGACTTAAAATTAATTAGGACCTTTACATGTATTTTTATTCCACCACAATTTTTGATGATGTATAAAAACACACTTTTATTTAGATATATAATTATGTCTTTAACAGAACCAATTATTCATTAATTAGGTTTATACACTACAAGAAAAAACAATAATAACATTTTAGGTACCTAGAAGTAAGTTCGAAAGGATTTAACTTATATGCAATAATAACATTATCTTTTTACTTGTAATAGCAGGTAATTAACTTGTGTATTTCTTTTTTATAGATGGTCATTGAACCGTCAATTTATAGAAATTAAACTCGGTTCAACAGTATTGTTACATCATTGATGAATTCCGTCACAAAATCGTCACATATTGTGACAACCTAGTCTATCATCATAAATATTCTCTCACAAATTCATCCTTCGATATACACTAATTATACACTATACTTTTTTTTTTTAGAGGTGGCAAAATTAAACTCGAACGAATGGTATTTCTTCAGCTTTAGAGATCGAAAATACGCAACTGGTTTTCGAACAAATAGGGCTACAATTTCTGGATATTGGAAAGCTACAGGCAAAGATAGAACAGTGTTTGATCCTCAAACAGGTGCACTCATTGGCATGAGAAAAACTTTGGTGTTTTACAAGAATAGGGCTCCTCATGGGATTAAAACTGGATGGATTATGCATGAATTTCGTCTCGAAAATCCTCATATACCTCCTAAGGTACGTATATCGCTTATTATTCTTGTATTATATAACTAGCGATTGTAATTATTTTGGTCGAGTAGCTAGCCAAATGTGTTAAAATTCATTTTTTTTCTCTCTACTTTTAGTTTACGCTTGCATTATATGTGTTTGGTATGATGGGAGTTAATGTTTTACATTGAAAAACTATTTGTTGGATATTGGCATGTGAAAGTCTAGTTATTTTACTAAATATTCGTATAATACATGAACAAACGCTTAAACTTGGCTTAGCTGGCAAATAAGCACTTTGAGACTGCACATCTAGGACTAGACACCTCAACATGATAATTACACACTCCAACTCATTCCCATTGTGTCTCGTGGACACCGACGCTGACGTGACACACAAATTTTGTTGGTGCTTAGATAATCATTTTATAAGCTAAAGTGTTCAACTGACACAGTAAAAACGAGTTGAGGTGTCTAGACTGGGGCGAACCTATGTGGCATTTTGTGGTGCTCCGACACCTGTTAAACCTGACGCGAACTAGGTATAATTATATAGGAAATACATAAAAATTGGTATATGAGTCAAAAAAGTACCCTAGAAACCAAGAAGATAGTTGAGTACTTTGCTTTCGGGCGGAACCTTAAAGCTTTGAGCGTCAATATGTGTTCGAACTTCCCCGGGGCACCCACGACCCCTAAATTCTGGGTCCACAATTGTGTCTAGTCTAGATGTGCATACTCAAAGTTAAAGTATTTATTTGTCAGCGGAAACCAAATTTTATATCGATTTATGTTTATGTATTACGCCTTCAATATTTCAACAAATTGTCTAACATACACACTACATAGTCTATAAAAAGTCTTTTAGGATTGATTCCTAAGAGACGTGAGGAGACTTTTTAGTCACATAGAGAAATTAAGAGTAAAAGTCATGTGTCTTACGTTGTATGTTGAAAAAAATTGTTGTCAAGTTGTAAGTGACAAATATATGTCTTTATAAGAAACTTCATAGAAACCTCCTAGAGAAGCTAAGTAAGTCCGAAATGATTTAACTTATACGCACTGACAATGTAATATTATTTTAGCTTGTGTATTTCTCATGTTCCTGATTATACTTTCTATGGATGGTTAATTATATCTAAAAGATCAATTTCATTGCATTGTCAATTGATTATAGAAAAACTCAATTCAATAATATTATCACATCATTAAATTAGACCTAACTATATGCTTTATTTTATCATTGAACAGGAAGATTGGGTATTATGTAGAGTATTTTACAAAGGTACTAAAGATGAGAACATGTACGAGACTAGTGTCACATCACTCAATATTATGGACAACCATGAAGCAACCATGCCTAAATTATTGCCCTGTGGTGACCACGGATATCGTCCATCGACCGTGCCCAATTTCTCGAATAACTCTATCCATCAAAACCAGAACTCGAGCAATCTTCAGTTGTCACAAGAAATAAACAAAGTTCTAGCAAATGAAATGATGCACTCAAAGTGTGCCAAGGAGGATGAGTTTGGGTTCTTGTTTGACATGAATTATTTTGAAGAATCAAGTTTACAAGATGGAGGGGTTCATTCTTGCCTTGATGGGGATATGAAATTTGAGGATGAAAATAGTTTGGTTTTTATTTAAAATTATTAATTAGTCATAGTAATTATTGATTTGTTGGATTATTGTTTGTAGAAAAGAAGGGAAATACATTAAATATTATTTGTAGAACATGTTAATATAAATATTAGTGTTTGCTTGCGTGAGTTTAATATATAAGATAGAAGTTATATGATTGATTGGATGATATTTTTTTTTTTTTTCCCTCTATTCTTTTTTCAGTAAATATTTATTCACAATCAATAGGTGAACTTTTATCCACACTTTGAGCGGGTGGGTATTGACAACCATAATAACTTAATTAATCGGATCCACCGTAGCTTTCTTCTAGATAGAAATGAGGTCCCTGTTAAGAGATATATTAGTGACTTCGAGCGGGTAAATATTGACAGATATAATAACTTGATTAATCGGATCCACAGTAGCTATCTCCTCCAGATAGAAATGAGGTTCCTGTTAAGAGATATATTAGTGACTCCGAGCGGATGGATATTGACAGACATGTTGAGAGATCGACTAGTGATTAGGGTCGTGTTCATACAACAAATGAAATAATTTAGTTTGGAGAAATTAAAAAATTAAATTGGTAATATATATTATTTGATCAAGTGCCAATGCTTTTTCTTTTTTACATAATTGATTTGATGGAGTTACTTTTTCTTTCTTACTTTTATACTTTTGACTTTGGTGTAAATATTCGCTGTTATGTTCCACAATAAAGTGAGATTATATCCTTGTTATAGAAAATCCGTTGTTATAAAAGTTTGGGAAAAGACATACATAACCATTAAGCCATAGGCGAAATCTCAGCGACACACCCTATCTATACGGGGTCTTATTGTAACACTCCAAATTTTAAAACCTTCAAGAACCCATATACTTATATGAATTTAGGTTTTAAAAAAAAATAAAAATTGAGTCACGGGACCGACCCACGTGACGTGGGTTGACATACGTGACGTGGGTGGGCTTCCACGGAACCGTAGGTCCCTTCCGTGAACCAGATTCCGCAAGCTAAGAAAATTCCCTGATTTTTACGGAACCAACCCACGACCCGTGGGATGACTTACGGCCCGTAGGTGGGTTCCGTGACCCGATTTTTAGAAAAAAATTTTAAGTCGTCCAAGGGGTATTTTGGTCATTTTTCCTTATGAGATCCGACCCTTGCATACTTAAAACCCTTTTAGCGATCAGATACTCTTGTTTTGAAGAGGGAGACAATTATAAACCCTTCCTCCTTCCCCAAAACATTCAAAGAAGCAAAATCAACTAGAGTTTAAGATTCAAGACCCAAATCTCAAGCTTTCCCAAATTCTTCCATTTAAAAGGCATGTCTGAACACTCCCTATTTCAAATATTATTCTAAATTGTGATTATTATTTATTATGTATATTATGATGGTGATTTTGAAACTAAGGTTTGAGATTTTCTTATTAAAGCTTGACATAAATTTTCCCTTTCTTTATGAATAATGATTTAATCTATAATTGGGGTTTTTGAGACTGAATTGGCTATTTAAAATTAATGAATTGTTATTGATAAATGTTTTAACCATGATTTCTAGTCTCTTGAAAGCTTTGAAACTTCATAAGGAATATAAACGTTTTCCCCATCCTTTATATCATTGAAGATATTATGTTATTCAAATTGTTTGAAAATTGTTATGAGAATTTCAAATATGATTATGTTTATGATTTTAAAGGCGGAGTTTTGGAGTCAAAATTGTTTAATGAAAATTATTTGGTATGATAAGAGTGACTTGCAAGTTCTTGGTATGGCGATACCAACATGTTAATGCCCTAATGAAAGACTCTATGATTGAATGTAATGAAAATGTTTTAATTGGGCCTAAAGAGAATTATGTAGTTTACCAGAAGGTGTAGTCCCTGTGACCAACACTGGAAACCGCATTTGCCGACGTTGGATGGTCTTGTCCTGAAATATGGATGACCACTATATACTTGCCTTGAGCAGTTGTATGCAGTTATGATTATGTTATGATTTGGCCAACTATGTTATCTCAGTCCATGCGGCTAACATGGATTGAGGCCTCGCCAGTTGGGGAGTACTGGACCCATATTGCCCGTGGGTTACTTAATGTCAATGTAACTACATAGTTCAGAATTAAGAATTTCAAATTATTGTTTTATTTTATACTTTCAAATGTTCTTATTTCATACCCCATTTATGAAAGACTTATACTGTAAAGCTCTTCAAATTTCTATTATTATATTATATGAACTGTTTGGATCCCTTTTCTTGGGTTGCATGCCAGTACTCATCGTACTAACTCTCCCTGGACACTATATCTTTTCATGTGGGGTAAGAGATGACAGAAGAAGAAATCTTGGGGTAATGTTCAGCCTTCAGCTAGTGCACCTGCCCCTAAGCCTTCAGGCGACCAGCGATTTCAGCCTAGCAATGGTTCCAAAATGCAGGGCACTCAGTCTCAGGCTAATGTGACTCAATCATCGCCTTCTTATCCTCCTTGTCGCACTTGTGGAAAGTTGCACTGTGGGCCTTGTCGTTTGGGCAATGGTGTGTTTTATGGTTGTGGTCAGGCTGGTTATTTTCAGTGGGAATGCCCTTCGACTAAGGGAACTTTTGGGGGCAATAAATCTCAAGTTACCGCTCCTTCAGCCCCAGCAGCTAAGGGTACTACTTCGGGGACCGACGGAGGTCGTAAGCCCTTGTATGCCCTATCTACTCGTCAGGATTCAGAGGCCTCACCAGATGATGTCACGGGTATGTTACAGATTTTCTCCCATGATATTTATGTGTTACTTGATCCCGATTCCACTCTATCTTATGTGACCCCTTATGTGGCTGTGAATTTTGATTTTGGTCCTGAAAATATTTTGAACCCTTCTCAGTCTCTACTCCTGTTGGTGAGTCTATTATTGCTAGACGGGTCTACAAAAATTGTGTGGTATCTATCTTTCATCGGGACACTATGGTGGATTTGGTAGAACTTGATATGGTGGATTTTGATTTAATTCTGGAAATGGATTGGCTCCACTCTTGTTATGCTACCTTGGACTGTAGAACTCATAGAGTCACTTTTTGTTTTCCTAATGAGCCAGTTATAGAATGGAAGGGTGATTCCTTAACACAAAAGAGAAAGCTTATTTCTTATCTTAGAGCCTGTAAATTGATATCTAAGGGTTGTTTGTACCACCTAGTTTGGGTCAAAGATTCTAGCGTTGAAAGTTCCTCACTGCAGTCAGTTTCGGTAGTAAATGAGTTTCCCAAAGTTTTCCCGATGATCTTCCGGGTATTCCTCCCGACAGGGAAATAGAATTTGGTATTGATCTTTTGCCTGACACTAGACCTATTTCTATTCCTCCCTATAGAATGGCCCTGGCGGAGATAACAGAGTTAAAGGATCAGTTGAAGGATCTTCTTGATAAGGGCTTTATCCGCCCTAGTGTCTCTCCTTGGGGTGCTCCGGTACTCTTAGTGCGAAAGAAAGATGGGTTCTTTCGTATGTGCATAGACTATCGTCAATTGAATAAGGTTACTGTGAAAAATAAATACCCTATTTCTAGGATTGATGATCTTTTCTACTAACTTCAGGGTGCTAAGTATTTCTCCAAAATAGATCTCCGTTCGGGTTACCATCAGTTGAAAGTTAGAGAAGCGGATATTTCCAAGTCCGCTTTTCGAACCTGTTATGGCCATTGTGAGTTTTTAGTTATGTCCTTTGGTTTGACTAACGCACCTACAACCTTTATGGATCTTATGAACAGGGTGTTTAGACAGTTTTTAGACCTATTCGTCATAGTCTTCATTGATGATATTCTGGTATACTCCCGGAGCAAGGAGGAGCATACCAATCACCTCTGTATTGTACTTTAGACCCTTAAGGGCCAAAAGTTGTATGCCAAATTTTCTAAGTGTGAATTTTGGCTTAATGCCGTGACGTTCCTTGGTCATGTTGTTTCTAGTGAAGGAATTAAAGTTGATCCCCAAAAGATTGAGGCGGTTAAGAATTGGCCTAGACCAACAACTCTGACTGATATTAGGAGTTTCTTGGGTCTGGCAGGGTATTATAGAAGGTTTGTGGAGAATTTTTCCTCTTTAGATGCTCCACTAACGAAATTGACTCAGAAAAAGGTAAAGTTCTTGTGGTCTGATGCATGTGAGGGTAGTTTTGAGAAGTTGAAGGGTCGTTTAACCTCAGCCCCTGTTTTGACACTTTCCGATGGTACTGAAGGGTTTGTGGTGTATTGTGATGCGTCCCGAGTGGGACTTGGTTGTGTACTTATGCAACATGGGAAGGTTGTGGCTTATGCCTCTAGACAGCTTAAAGTGCATGAGAAGAATTATCCTACTCATGATCTTGATCTAGCAGCTGTCGTCTTTGCACTTAAAATCTGGCGTCATTATTTATATGGAGTGCATGTGGATATTTATTCAGATCACAAGAGTTTGCAGTATATTTTCATGCAAAAGGAGTTGAATCTCAGGCAGAGGAGGTGGCTTGAGTTACTAAAGGATTATGACATGAATTTGCACTATCATCCAGGTAAAGCTAATGTTGTTGCTGATGCTCTTAGCAGGTTGTCCATGGGGAGTCTTTCTCATGTTGAGGAAGAAAAGAGAGAATTAGTGAAGGATATTCACAGGCTTGCTAATTTGGGAGTTCGACTGTTGGATTCCGAAGATGGGGGAGTGATGATCCCATACTTGTGCAAATCAAGAAAGATGTTGGGCAACAAAAGGTTTTAGCTTTCGAGATTGGGGGAGATGGTATTTTACGATATCAAGGGAGACTGTGTGTTCCCAACGTCGATGGGCTACAAGAGAGAATCTTGACTGAAGCCCATGTCTCCAGGAATGTTGTTCATCCTGATTCTACTAAGATGTATCATGACTTGAAGGAGATGTATTGGTGGAATATTATGAAAAGAGATGTTGCGAACTTTATTGCTAAGTGTTTGAATTGCCAACAAGTTAAGGTTGAGCATTTAAGGCCTGGTGGTACGTCTCAGGAGATAGCCATTCCCATGTGGAAGTGGGAAATGATAAACATGGATTTTATCACTGGTCTTCCGCGATCTTGGAACCAATACGATTCCATCTGGGTCATTGTGGATAGGATGACCAAGTCTGCTCATTTTCTACCTGCGCGAACAAACTATTCGGGAGAGGATTATGCTAAGTTGTACATTCAGGAGATAGTTCGGCTTCATGGAGCTCCGGTATTTATCAAATCTGATAGAGGTATGCAATTTTCTTCTCAATTTTGGAAATTCTTTCAGAAAGGTTTGGGTACACAAGTGAACCTTAGTACCACTTTCCATCCTCAAACGGACGGGTAAACGGAGCGTACTATTCAGACCTTAGAAGATATGCTAAGGGCTTGTGTTATTGACTTTAAAGGCAGTTGGATGGATCACTTTCCTCTTATTGAGTTTGCTTATAATAATAGTTATCACTCTAGCATCCAAATAGCTCCTTTCGAGGCTCTTTATAGTAGGAGATGTAGGTCACCGATTGGATAGTATGAAGTGGGCGAGACCCGACTGTTCGGATAAGATCTTGTTTACCAAGCAATTGAGAAAGTTAAGGTTATTCGTGAAAGGCTTAAGACTGCTCAAAGTCGCCAAAAGTCATATGCAGATGTGAGGCAAAGAGAGTTGGAGTTTGAGATTAGTGATTGGGTATTTTTGAAAGTTTCTCCTATGAAGGGAGTAATGAGGTTTAGAAAGAAAGGTAAGCTCAGTCCTCGTTATGTTGGCCCATATCAGATTTTGAGAAAGTTTGGTCATGTTGCTTATGGGTTAGACTTGCCCGCGAGTTTGGGATCGGTTCATCTCGTGTTTCACGTGTCTATGCTTAAGAAATGTGTGGGTGGTCATTCTCTTGTGGTTCCCGTAGAGAACATTAGTGTGGATAGCTCTTTGTCTTATGAGGAAGTTCCTATAGAGATTTTGGATAGGCAAGTCCGAAAGTTGAGAACCAAGGAAATAGCTTCAGTTAAGGTCTTGTGGAGGAATCAAAAGACGGAGGAGGCTACTTGGGAAGCCGAGGAAGATATGAGGACTAGATATCCCTTCTTGTTTCCGACATCGGGTGATGTGGTTTGAGGTACTAACACTATACTCATATTTTATCTTATAAGTTCGTGTCCTTCAAGTTTCTTGCAATCTCTTTGTTCAAGCTAAATGTTCCCTAATCATCATTCGGGGATGAATGATCCCAAGGGGGGATATTGTAATACCCCAAAATTTTAGAACCTTCAAGAACCCATATACTTATATGAATTTAGGTTTAAAAAAAAAATTTAAGTCACGGGACCGACCCACGTATGTGGGTTGACCTACGTGACGTGGGTGGGCTTCAACGGAACCGTAGGTCCCTTCCGTGAACCAGATTCCGCAAGCTAGAAAAATTTCCTGATTTTTACGGAACCAACCCACGACCCGTGGGATGACTTACGGCCCGTAGGTGGGTTCCGTGACCTGATTTTGAGAAATTTTTTTTAAGTCGTCCTAGGGGTATTTTGGTTATTTTTCCTTATGAGATCCGACCCTTGCATACTTAAAGCTTTGAAACTTCATAAGGAATATAAACGTTTTTTCCCATCCTTTATATCATTGAAGATATTATGTTATTCAAATTGTTTGAAAATTGTTATGAGAATTTCAAATATGATTATGTTTATGATTTTAAAGGCGAGGTTTTGGAGTCAAAAATATTTAATGAAAATTATTTGGCATGATAAGAGTGACTTGCAAGGTTCTTGGTATGACGATACCAACATGTTAATGCCTTAATGAAAGACTCCATGATTGAATGTAATGAAAATGTTTTTATTGGGGCCTGAAGAGAATTATGTAGTTTACCGAGAAGGTGTAGTCCCTGTGACCAACACTGGAAACCGCATTTGCCAACGTTGGGAGGTCTTGTCCTGAAATATGGATAACCACTGTATACTTGCCTTGAGTAGTTGTATGCAGTTATGATTATGTTATGATTTGGCCAATTATGTTATCTCAGTCCATGCGGCTAACATGGATTGAGGCCCCGCCAGTTGGGGAGTACTGGACCCATATTGCCCGTGGGTTACTTAATGTCTGTGTAACTAAATAGTTTAGAATTAAGAATTTCAAATGATTGTTTTATTTTATACTTTCAAATGCTCTTATTTCATACCCCATTTGTGAAAGACTTATACTGTAAAGCTCTTCAAATTTCTATTATTACATTATATGAACTGTTTGGATCCCTTTCCTTGGGTGGCATACCAGTACTCATCGTACTGACTGTCCCCGGACACTACATCTTTTCATGATGTAGGTTCCGAAGCCTTTGCTCGTGATCCGGTTCGGTAGTAGACTATTCGCAGGTCAACAGTTCGTAAGTGGTGAGCCCTCCATCTTTCGGAAGGCATTATGTTTATCTCCCTAGAACTTCATTTTGATTTTGTGGTATTACCAGGGCCATGTCCTGGCTTAAGATTTCTATTCATAATGTTAGAGGCTTCGTAGACCTAAGTTAATTATTATTTTAATGTTACATTCCAAAGATTTTGGACTCTAGAAATCTTTTATTTTATGGGTCTAGTTTCCGAATTGACTTTTATTATAACTATGCTTATGATGTAATGCCCAGGGGTTTGGGAAGCCCGTCACGGCTAGGGCCTCGGTTCGGGTCGTGACACTTATTACTTTTTTTATATACACTTTTGTTTTACATGCAAAAATACTGTTTCATGAGTGTCTGGTAACCATATTCTTCGAAAACTAAACAGGTAGATAAAAAGAAATCTCTCACTTTTTTTATAAAAAGAATATAGCCAATCTTTATACAAGTAAAATGTTGAAAATGAGGGCAAAAAGACAAATGCTAATCTACTTTCCTTTGTGGAAGTTGCACCTTTCATGGCAACTAGCCTCCCAGAAAGGGCTGCACGTCTTGCTTTTTACTGGTATATCGGGAGTTCCTCCATATATTTTGCTGGACGTAAAACGGATAGTGGATTCCTCTATGGTGATTTAGGCAGATGACAGGGTGAATATCCACGCTGCTCTAACCACATTTGATTAACTCCGAGCAACAGATTCTTCATCCCCATCTGAACCTTCCTGCATTAGTCTTTGTGATGCAATCCCTCTAGGTGATAGTTTCCATGATGTGTATCTAAGGAAAAGTTAATGCACTTCTAATGAGCTTCTTATCTTTTGCTTCACAGCTAGATAACAAACTTGGAAACGAACTTCTCTTCATTAAGCTCATCGATCCTACACTTAATGGACTTAAAGGTGCCACCTGCAGAAAAGAAGCCAAGGTTAGAAGATATTAGCGACTCTTTTCACATTTGGATTAATTCATTCAGCTTCACCTTATATTATCACAACAACTGCTAGCGATAGTAGTCAAATTCTTGCTTGAATGCATCAGTGCATCGTTCCTGTTCAAATTAAGACTAGTACATTTTTTCTTTGAACCAATTTGTCTGAAATTTGATATAGCATATCCTGCATTGATGTATTAATAAGCAGAGGAGGATTTTTAATAACACTTACTGTTGCAAACGAGGACAAATGTTGCACAGCAGCACCTATTTGAACAAGTTGATCATTAGATACAGAAGCATCTCAACTCCAAATGCTTATCGATAGCTGATTCTTGGTGCACGTGAGTTCCACCACCCAGCATCACAATTCAAGCTCTTTGCACGCGAAAATCCCACTTCTTGTTGCATTGGAATTTCTCGATAGCTTCATTGCCTGAAGAGTTTTCAGATGTTTGTTATGATGGTATATTTTGAAAGATTTACAGAAACTTGAAAAACTGAGTTATGATGGTATATTTTGAAAGATTTACAGAAACTTGAAAAACTGAGATATAGGATATCCATATAGTACAGAGGTCGCCAACCTTTTGTTTCACTTCCTTCTTTCCCTCATATTATCACAACAACCAGTAGTATTAGCACTCAAATTAAACTCCTTTTTCTTAATGGAATTCTGGCTTGAGTGCAAAGCTGCATATTTTCCATTCACATTAATACTACTTCATCTTGCCCTATGAGCTTATGCAGTGAGTGCCGATGTTAAGGATCCTTTAGTTCTGAGCGAGGGCTTGACCCGTTGAGGAGGACATCTTCTTCTGCATCTCTCTTCTCAGATCGATACATTTTTCTTGAACCAATTTGTCTGAAGTTTGAGACGGGGTATTCAGCATCGATGTATTAATAGGCACAAGTGGATTCTTTTAATAACATTTACTGTTGCACATGGGGCCAAATGTTGTACATCAACACCTATTTAAACATATTGATCATTAAATACAGCAGCCCTCAACTCCAAATGCGTATTGATGCTGATTCCACCAGCCTGCATGACAATTATAACTCCTTGCACTCAAAGATCCCACTTCTTGTTACATTGGAAATTCTCAATGACTTCAGTACCTGAAGAGTTTTCACATGTTTGTGATTATGGTATTTCTAGAAGGATTTACAAAAAATTGAGAAAAACTGAGATATAGAATAACTTTCATATAGTGGAGAGGTTGCCGACCTTCTGTTTCACTTCCTTCTTTCCTGTATAGCAGAGAGTCACCAACTCCATGTATGTTTCAAAGAGAGACTTACAGTTGAAGTCACCAGCATTCGTGGCAGCAAACTCACATTGCGAGGCATAGCAGTGGCACACCGACTAGGAGGTGAACTGACCATGACGGAGGAGCTGGGGGCAGCAGGGAAGGGTTCTGCTTATTATTTATGCTTCAGATTATGTATAACATTTAATATGGATGACTATTGTATGACGTACCGATGAGGTGTTTGCTACCTCTTTCCATGATTACAATTTTCACTAGTCAATACCAAAGTAACTTCCCCTTCCTTTCCTTTCAAGTACTCCGATTCTGATGCATAAAATGTGCATAAAATTTTATAACACACTCTATGATGATATTTACCAATAATGATGCTAATTAATTAATGGAACAAAATAAAAGCAAGAAATAAAGTGGAGTAGGTTCTTGCCTTGCAGATTAGTTAAACAGATCATGGATTCCTCTTGGATGATTTAGGAAGATGCCAGGCTGATATATCCTCGCTGATCTAGCCACACTTGAATAATTCCGAGCAACAGGTTCTTCATCCCTGTCATAGATTTTTAACGAGATTTCCGAGTTATCAGAGAAAGAGTAGAAGCTAACTGCAACAGCAACCAACATAGCTTTTTTAGTTATGTTACAAAGTAAATCGACATTGTCAAATTTGTACTTCAGAAGCAACAAAGAGTTAACCATATATAACAGTTCTCTCTCTCTCTCTCTCTCTATATATATATATATATATATATATCAACATCAAGAATCTTAACAGGATTAGTCCACGTTATGAAACTGAGAATAAATTTAGCAAAGGAAAAAGTAGATATAAACAAAAGCTTAAGATGATCATTTATTGATGAAAGTTTACAAAGCAATGACATCGTATGTGACATCTCCGTTTTTCCTTTATTCGTCACACCTCCGTTTTCCTCTTCTTAACTGCTTTCCTGTATCTTGATTGGTTCCTCTTCTGTTTACATGACTACTACTGGATTTGCTCTTGGTTTGTTGACTGGCAGTTTCGGTTCTTGTTGTCTGACAGATTTGGAAATGGCACATTAGAGATGTGTGCCAAAATCACAATCAGCACAAAATACAACCAGTAATTAAAATCTGCAGTGTCGTGACAGAGGTCGGAAACAAAAATTGTGCTCTCATAGGCCTCGTCATCAAAAGGGGAAGATATTAAAGTGAGAGTCTATCAAAAAATGAAAAGGAATTACCCTGGACAAATTCATTACTTTTGATTGGCATCACTTAGATCAATTCATTACTTCTTTCAGCTTCCCTTATATTATAGCAACAACCAGTAGCGTTAGCACTCAAATTAAACTTCTTTTTCTCAATGGAATTACTCCAAAGCTGCATCTTTTCCTTTCACATTAAGACTAGTACATTTTTGTTGAAGTTTGAGACAGGGTATCCATCATCGATGTATTAATAGGCACGATGTATTAGTGATAGGCATGAGAGGATTTTCCAAATGTTGTACTTAAAGGCAAGATGTATTAATAATAGGAAGTGAACTGGGGCATGGCGGAGGATCTGGGGGCAGCAGGGAAGGGTTCTGCTTTTTGATGGGGACAGACAATGTTTGTGGGAAAGAAAGAAGTTTTTATTATTTATGCTTCATATTATGAACTTTTGAATGACAATTCTTTAAACTTATGTATAACATTTAATATGGATGACTATTGTATGATGTACTGATGAGTTGCTTGTTACCTCCTTCTTTCTTTCTTTCTCCTTCATTTTCTTCATTGTACCTAAGTAACTTCTCCTTCCCTTCCTTTCAAGTTCTCAGGATCTGATGTATAAAATGTGCATAAAACTTTATCAGGTGGAAGGAGTAAGAATACAACAAACCGAAGAAAGAAGCATAAAATGGAGAACAACCTGTTGTTGGTGGTGGTCGAGATATTCGAACCTGAAGCTCGTCCACTCCCGTCATATCTCCAACATATTGCTTAATCTTAAAAGCTGAATCTTCAAGTTGAGGGCTCTCTCTAAGTATGATACTTTTTAATGAACAAATATCGCCGAAACTAGGCGGAATCTCCTCAAGTTTACGACATCTCCACAGTTCTAATTTCTCAAGCACAGGAAAGGATTCCTCTCCAACCTCCCACTTAGCAAAAGTCACTTCAAACAACCCCAAATATTTGAGATTCTGAAAGGTGACTTCCTCCTCTATGTTCCATTCTTCCCCCTGGATGATTATTCTAGTAAAGAACAGCTCTACAAGGTTGGGCAGTCTCGCTATTGTTGATAGTGAATCGGATGTCACAGGAAAGTTAAACAACCCCATTTTTTTCAAATTGGAAGGAAAGTGAAAATCCCATGACCAATTTGTTGCTACAGAGGGCCCACTGTCATTTGAATTTGAACTTTCAAATTTTACATAGAGGTCTTCTAGTTCAGTTAGGAAATCCAATTTTGGGAACCAATTCTGCTCTATTGAATAATCCCATGATTCCTTGAGACTAAATTTAAGCTGCTGAAGATTGGGAAACCTTTCAAAAATATCCTCTGTGTCTTTCGAATAGGAAAGCACGAGTTTCTCTAAACCTCTCAAGTTCTCTAACTTTGAGTCCACTGTTAATAGTATTGGTTCATCTGTATCCATATCAAAGAAAGAACAATCACTCACCCTCAGCAGTCGCAGCTTTAGAAGATCCCAAATTATTGGTAATAGTACCAAGGTTGATCCTTCGTTTTCAACCGACAGAGTTTCTAAATTCCAGAGGTTTGAGAAAGATGAAGGCAGAGATTTAACTTCTGTCCCGATGTGTAAAAACCTCAAATGATTCAACATGCCTATTTCATTCAGCAAAGAATCTTTCACCATGATAAAAGAGGGATCCAGTTGCAACACTCTAAGAAGCCTCAAGTCTCTTAGGTGACATATATCAGAAAGATGATCTTCCATCTCGTCTCCAGTTATCACCAAAGAATAGAGGTGTTTAACAGAATGCCTATTCATTTTTGAACTAAACATGACGAAATTGTTAAGATCAAAGTGCTCCTTATCATAAATAATGGTCACTATACGTGACATCAAATCTGAAGAAGGAGAAGATAGAGCACTTGAACTTATCAAGTACTCAAACAACTTTTCCTCTTTTGCTTTTATCAAACAAAAGTCTCTAATAAGATCATGCATTTCGAAAAATGGTTCTTCACCAATCTCATTGATATAAGTTACCAAGCTACTAGAAATCAAATTATCAAAATAAACCATGCTCTTCATCTCTGTCTGCTCCACAAGTCCTTGAGCAGGCCAATTAACTTTCAACCCAGAGGACTTCGGAACACTTGCAACGTATAGAAAGCATGGCTTCAGGTGATGTGGTAAATGGTCATAACTTAATTTTATAACCTTCATTACATCCACTTCACCATCAAAAATATAGGAATTCAAATTATTTCTAATTTCAAGCCACACGGTCTTTTTCTTTTCCGTCCCTGCAATGACTCCAGCAATCAGGTCAGCAACCAAAGGAAGTCCCTTACAATTTCGGGCTATTTCTTTTCCAACATCCAATAGTTCATCAGGGCAACTCTCTTCTCCAAATGCCCTTTTTTCTAGTAACTCCCAACTTTCTTCTGATCTTAGCAACCGGAGCTTAAGAGGATCAGTGCTGTGCTTTCCATACAAAGCCACTTCCATTTGCCGAGTTGTCAAAATCATTCTGCTTCCATTCTCAACTAGAGGAAAAGGTCTTTTTAACTTATCCCATGCATCAGTATACCACAAGTCATCTAAGAAAATAAGATACCTCTTTCCAATCAGGTGTCTCCGTAGCTCATCAGCAACATCAATATTCTCACTCAATTTCGAATCCGAGCCAGTAACTTGATTATAAACTTTCTCCAACAACTTTTTTTTGTCGTATTCTTGGCCAACTGTGCACCATGCACGAATGTCGAAACGTCTAGAAACTGACTCATCATTGTATACTTTGTACGCCAAAGTAGTTTTGCCCGAACCTGGCATACCAGTGATAGAAATGACATCTAGATCTTTCGGTCCACTGGTGAGCTTACTAATTAACCAGTTTGTCTCCTCCTCAAAACCTACAATTATTTTACCAGCTGCCAATGACTTGCTTTCAACTGGCTTCTTGGTAGAGTTTACTACTGTGAGGCCTTTGTTCTTGGGAATCATCTCATGTAAATCGGAAACCTCTTCTTTGATAAGCTTGATCTTCTTTATGGTAAGGGGAAGTGAGAAAATAAGATGTAAGAGACCATTATCTCGAACAATAATGGAATCAATGACATCTTTTGCCTCATATGCCACATCTAAAACACGTGCCCAGAGATCTTTATACAATCCGTGATCAATGTTCTCGAAGGAAGATCTTATGAATTCTAGGTCTTCTTTCACCAGCCCAATTTCTTCTTTTATCAAAGCAATTGAATAAGCATTGGAATCTAGCAAATCATTTAAGTGTTTGTGTAGAAGATGCATGAAGAGAGGTCCATCGCTCATGGGGAAGTAACATTGAGATGAGTCTGGGGCTTTCAGATAAACCTGTTTGAGATCTTCCTTGAGGAGTTCAATACTTTCCAGCAAGTCTAGATTTGCACTATTTGTTCCATTGGTACTCTCTTCATTCCTTGAGTTCTCTTCTAAGTCACGAACAAGAGTTGATACTTCCCTGGTAAGTGTTCCAACTCGTGCCAAAAGAAAAAATAATTTGTCATGATGAATAAAGTCCAATACGTGCCAAACATCAGTAAGAATAATTAATAGGAACTCTATCATGACATGAATGTTTCGAGCCCCTGAAGTGCTAGCGGTAATGACATTAACCATGTGCTCTTGTAGATGAATCAGATATTCTCTAAGAATGTCTGGGGAGGTTTTCAGGAGCTGCTTAATGAAGTGTCCATTTTCCACAGAAGTTAAAGCTTTCAAATTTGTAAAACATATGTGCATCACCTCCAGTTCAATTGGAATAATCTTCAACAATAGATGCACTAGCTTGTGGACTCCGGCGTCTTTATTAATTAGTACATCCAAAAGGAAGAGTCCAAGTCTCTCAGCCATAGGTTGAAGTTGAGGTAAGACATATTCAACAATCTCCTGCTCAACACAACCATGCACTATCAACCCATGGAAATCTTTCATGTTGCCACACACATTCCGAAGAATCTCATACTGTGTCACTAATGGAAACTTATACTCAGCAAGAAAATTGTATACATGATGGAGATTCAGGAGGAGGAAGTCCAACTGCTCCTCAGTCATGATGGCACTTGATTTAGAATAATGACATGAGCTGATACAATCATTGATATTGTCCATGAGGCTACGAAGGACTTGATGCATGTTGTATTTACACCTGACGTTGTTGTCAACATCATTCCAAATTGGTCGAAATAGATTCTCAGCCACCTCTCTTGAAGCAGTCTCTGTAACTTTAAACTTCTCCAAATCGGAATACGAAAGCTGGACGTGCGTACAAATAAATGCCAGAAAAAATTTCAACTTTTCAATTTGATTGTCCATGTCAACATCTTTTATATCTTCTTCATTCTTTAACATCTCCAAGAAATCCAGAATGTTGACAACGTCCTTGCGAAGAGCAGAAAATGACACCTGCCAAATGATCAAATCAATGTTTTATTTATTTTCTATATTTATACCTTGGTTTGTACAACTGTGAGGTTTATCAACAGTTTTGGTGCATAAAATTTTCTATTACTCAAAGGAATACATTTTTGTTGCAGTTGGATTTTTGAAAAGAAATTACAATAATTTTTGAAAATTTGACTTTCCGGTGAGTGAACTATACTTTCTGGGTTAACACATATATAGTGCAGTGACTTTAACGAGTCTTCCTAAATAAGTGGTGTTTTAGCATTTTTCATTTTATTTCTAAATAAGTTGTGTTTTAGCTAGTCAAGAAGACATTAATGGTGTTCTTCCAATTCTACCTTTTCTTTAAACAAAAAGAATTTTACCTAACCAAGAAACTTCATGAATTTTGACCAATATTTTAAGATGTATTTTTTCATCATATTAATATGAAAAGAATTGTAACTTACAGTATTTTTCATATAATTTTCGAATATCTAAATTTCAAATCTAAATTATTGAATTATTCTAAGTCAATTTAGCACCGAAGATTAGTCAAGTTGACTCTCGTAAAACGAATTGTGACAAGTAAAAAGGAACAGAGGGAATGTACTTAACAGTTACATTTTTTTCAAGGTACTTATTGAGGATAAATTAGTAAAAACACTTTTTATTTACTAGAAATGAATAGTTTCTTAAGTGATGTACCCAAAATGAAACACCAATTATTTAGGAACGGAGCAAATATGACATACCATAAAGTTGTTTGCTTCCCCTTTTTCTCTTTCTCCTTCATTTTCCATGATTGTAAGTGCTTTTCAAGTTTCTTTCCTTTCAAATTCTCAGGATCTGATGAATAAAAAGTAGATAAAAAATTTATAAGGAGAATAAAGTAGCAAAAAATGTACAGATATAAATAAGTCAATCATTTTCTGTGTTTACTTTCTCAAAATTTTTCTACAGATCTTAGTACCATAATTAAACAAACTTTTTAAAGTTTATTAGAGACTAACCTTTTCACTTGATGAAAAATCTGATATAGCTGCTTTGTTCCTCTATGTTTTTGTGTACTTTCCAATTAACTATTTAGCTTGAAAAATGAAAAGCTGAAAATTTGTGTGGAAGAGAAAATAGAGAGATAACAAGTAATTGATGTTAGAGAGAAAATGACTATAAATATCTTTGAAATTAGTCAGCTAAAGACAGCCAATATGGAGCAGTGAATGAAGAAAATTTACGGATAGAAAAAGACTTATGTCATAAGACGAATAATTTTACTAATTTATTTCTTAAGATATTTTATTGAAACTTTACAAATAACTTGTTTATACTTTAAAGAAGAATTAACCGTAAGGGGGAAATGAGAAAAATGTAATTAATTTCTATCTTAATTTTGTAAATTGACAAGAACTCCCTCCGTTTCAAATTACTTGGCCTGTATTGACCTGCCACGTCCCTTAAGAAATTTTAATTAGAGGTGTATTTTAAGTTTATTAGATACTAACAGTTACGGAGAAGAAAAACTTATTAGTGATTTGATTTGCTTTAGTTTGAGCAAGTTGGGAATGAAGAACATGTATGAATTGTTTTATTGTCAGTTGAGATCAAGTTGAGGCGTCTAGATGTGCGCTCTCGAAGTTGGAGCAGTACTTACTTGTCAATTGAGACTAAAGTTGAGTGTTTGTTTATGTATTACTACAATCCTCTCCTTTCCAAATTGTGGAAAATTTGTGTGGAGGTGAAGATAGAGAGAGAAAGGATAGGATAATAGGATACCAAGTCATTGATGTTAACATGCAGCATTGATTGGAAGAAATGCAGGTAGTTGAGAAGTTACCATGAAAGCAAAATATGTTTGAACTAATCAAACAAGTCTATGACCTGGATTTAGTTGGGTCCAACAAGTCTTCAATAATGCTTCATTACCAAATCTACAATACCGGACATCTTCATCCAAAAAAGCCATGAAAGAGTAAGACAAGCTTCATAGTGTGGGCCTACTACGGGTGTTTAAAAGGTACAAGGCTTAGTTGAGGTGTCTAAGTGAGTGTTTGGATTGACTTACTTTTAGATGCTTTTGACTTTTAAGTACTTTATAATTTTTGGAGGTGTTTGGCAAAGACACAAAGTGCTTTTAAGTACTTTACTTAAGGTTTAAAAAGTACCAAGAAAAGTCAAAAGCCAAAAGTTGATAACTTTTGGCTTTTTGCTTTTAACTTATAAATCAATTAAAAAAAGTAAATCCAAATACCCCCCTAAGTGAAAAGTCGTGCCAACTTTAAGTGTATACTGATGGGTTCCGCCTTTTAAATAAGAAAAGATCCTATTAAATCTTGTTGTTTCAAGCAGGTAACTTGATGATCTTGCTCTTTGCCTTTCGGGTTAGTTAAACATTGAGTTGCACATAGTTATTGTCACAATCTGTTGGATCTTGTGGAAGTTGCACCCTTCTGGGAAACTAGCATTGGAGCAATATCATATTTCTTAGAGTCTATACACCCACACGTCTTGCTTTTACTGTTATATTGGGAGTTAATCCACCTATTGCTTGATGTAACATGGATAGTGGATTCCTCTTGGGTGATTTAGGCAGATGCCAGGTGATATATCCGAACAACAGATTCCTGGAACACTAGGATGAAGAAAGTTGGAAACACTAACCAACACTTCCACTACTTTCTGAAGAAATTAACAGCGTTGTTGTCTAAAAGATTGATGATTTTCAATTGACAAATATTGCCAAAACTAGGCGGAATCTCCTCAAGCTTACAACATCTCCACAGTTTAAACTTCTCAAGTGCAGGAAAGGATTCCTCTCCAACCTCCACACTTACCAAGAGTCACGTTAACCAACTCCGAATATTTGAGTTTCTCAAAGGTGTCTTCATCCCCCTGGATGATTGAGTCAACAAGGGTCAGCTCTTCAAGGTTGGGCATCCTCACATATGGTGACGGCGGATATCGCCCATCGACTGCGCCCAATTTCTTGAATAACTCTATCTATCAAAGTCAGAACTCAAGCAATCTTCAATTGTCACAAGAAATAAACAAAGTTCTAGCAAATGAAATGGCAAAAAGGGCAGCCCGGTGCACTAAAGCTGCCGCTATGCGCGGTGTCCAGGGAAGGGCCCCACCATAAGGGTGTATTGTACGCAGCCTTACCTTGCATTTCTGCCAGAGGCTGTTTCCAAGACTTGAACCCGTGACCTCCTGGTCACATGGCAGCAACTTTACCAGTTAATCCAAAGCTCCCCTTCTTCTAGCAAATGAAATGATTCATTCAAAATGTGGCAAGGAGGATGAGTTTGGGTTCGTGTTTGACATGAATTATTTTGAAGAATCAAATTTACCAGATGGAGGGGTTCATTCTTGCCTTGATGGGGACATGAAATTTGAGGATGAAAATAGTTTGGTTTTTATTTAAAATTATTAATTAGTCATAGTAATTATTGATTTGTTGGATTATTATTTGTAGAAAAACAAATGAAATACATTAAATATTGTTTGTAGAACATGTGAATATAAATATTAGTGTTTGCTTGTGAGTTTAGTTAATACGATAGAAGTTATATGATTGATTGGATGATATTTGTTTTGTTTTGTTTTCTATTTTTATTCAGTAAATATATATTCACAATCAACAGGTGAGCCCTTACCCATGGGTATCGACAGACATAATGACTTAATTAATCAGATCCACCGTAGCTATTTCCTCTAGACAGAATGAGGCTTTCGTTGAGAGTCTATTAATGATGAGCCCGTGTTCATGCAACAAATCAAATAATTTAATTTTCTCTGTTATGTTCCACAATATATAAAGAGAGATTCTATCCTTGTTATAAAAGTTTCATGAGTTTCTTATATTTGGTCACTCTTCTTTTTTCTTTATAAAGTTCACTAACAAAATAATCCATACACACAAATAATCCATACACACATACAATGTAATATATTTTTACACACACACACACTGCTGTTACATGCAACTCAACTATTTCCAGAGTATCTCGTAGAGTCTTGGGCTAAAATTATTCCTTATCTATTGGAGTAGTTTATTCATCTAGTGTAGTTATGGTGGACTCGTACAAGGATGAGCACTTTTAATTCATTAACTTTGCTAAAGTGGAGCAAGTAAATGCAGCATTTGGCTTAAAGAATGCAACAACAATGGTGAGAAGTGCTCTACTTTAGCAAGGTTAAGGGGTCAAAACTGCTCATGTTCTATTTAAAGGACCAAAATGAACCTACTCCCGTAAATAAGGGGTAATTTTAGCCCAAAACTCGTATCAGGTACCTCACATGTCAACTAACTTTATTCTTTGAAAACTAAACAGACAGATAAAAAGAAATCTCTCACTTTTAAAAAAAAATTAAAAATTTAGCCAAATCTGTATACAAGTAAAATGTTAAAAATGAGGGAAAAAAAACAAATGCTCATCTAGTCAATTTCTTTTAGTGTTCACAAATAGTTCAGTTGAGACTTGAGAGTTTCATCAAATACATTGGCCCAATCAAATTTGTTGCTTCAAAGTAATTTGATGATCTTTATACATGGTCTTGTGGAAGTTGCACCTTTCTTGGCAACTAGCCTCGCAGAAAGGGCTGCACGTCTTGCTTTTACTGGCACATCGAAAGTTCCCCTATATATTTTTCTCGACGTAAAACGGATAGTGGATTCCTCTATGGTGATTTAGGCAGATGACAGGGTGATATATCCACGCTGCTCTAACCACATTTGAATAACTCCGAGCAACAGATTCTTCATCCCCATCTGAACCTTCTTGCATTAGTCTTTGAGTTGCAATCCCTTTGGGTGATAGTTTCCATGATGTGTATCTAAAGAAAAGTTATTGCATTTCTAATGAGCTTCTTGTCTTTTGCTTCACAGGTAATTAAGAAGCAAGAGTATCAGCTAGATAACAAACTTGGAAACGAACTTCTCTTCATTAAGCACTTCAATCCTATACCTAATGGACTTAAAGGTGCCACCTGCAGAAAAGAAGCCACGGTTAAAAGATATTAGTGACTCTTTTCACATTTGGATTAATTCCTTCAGATTCACCATATATTATCACAACCACCACTAGCGATAGTACTCAAATTCTTGCTTGAGTGCACCAGTGCATCTTTTCTGTTCACATTAAGACTAGTACATTTTTTCTTGAACCAATTTGTTTGAAGTTTGAGATAGCACATCCTGCATTGATGTATTAATAGGCACGGGAGGATTTTTAATAACACTTACTGTTGCAAACGAGGACAAATGTTGCACAGCAGCACCTATTTGAACAAGTTGATCATTAGATACAGAAGCATCTCAACTCCAAATGCTTATCGATGGCTGATTCTTGGTGCATGTGAGTTCCACCACTCGGCATCACAATTCAAACTCTTCGCATGCGAAAATCCCACTTCTTGTTGCATTGGAATTTCTTGATAACTTCATTGCCTGAAGAGTTTTCAGATGTTTGTTATGATGGTATATCTTGAAAGACTTGCAAAAACTTGAAAAAACTGAGATATAGGATATCATATAGTATAGAGGTCACCGACCTTTTGTTTCACTTCCTTCTTTCCCATCATAGCAGGGAGTCGGCAATTCCATGTATGTTTCTTGATTTGCATTGATGTACTATATATTACTCATGCATCCGGACTTGAGGAGTGACACATGATATGCAAACAATTCAAGCCATGCCAAAGAAGTACAGAGAGTATGCAAGAACAACCATTTGAAAGAACAAATCTTACTGTTGTACATGAGGCCAAATGTTGTACAGCAGTCCTCAATTCCAAATGCCTATCAATGGCTGATTCCGGTGCCTGCATGACAATTATAACTCCTTGCACACAAAAATCCCACTTCTTGATGCATTAGAATTTCTCAATGACTTCATTACCTGAAGAGTTCTGCTTTTTGACGGGGACAGAGAACGTTTGTGGGAAATAAAGAAACTTTTATTATTTATGCTTCAGATTATGAACTTTTGAATAGCAATTCTTTAAATATATGTATAACATTTTGTATCTTAAGGTCAATATTAGTTTTACTATGGATGGCGTACCGATGAGTTGTTTTCTTCTTCCTCCTCTTTTTCTCCTCCATTTTCTTTTCCTCTTTCTATGATGTGCTTTGCACTAGTCAATACCAAGTAACTTCTCCTTCGCTTTCTTTCAAGTGGAAGAAGTAAGTCATAGAAGGAAACAATTCTGCAGATATAGTCAGACATATAAAAAGTCATTTTCAGGGGTAGATATGTATTGTCGACACATAACATAATTAAGTAATTAAAAGTGTGTTCTCTTTAACCACTTAAGTTTTTGGATGAGATGGTCACACACTTCAACAAGGTATCAAAGCCCACGTAAGGGGTGCTTGTCGAGACATTTAAGTAATTAAAAGTGTGATTTCCCTAACAGCTTAAGTCTTTGATGAGATGGTCACACAATTGATCTTAAATCATAACATTTGGATCCACCCGAACCCAACAGTTTTAGTTTTACTTAGTCTTTGATGAGATGGAACAAGGAGGACGATAGCGATGTTCAGACTGTAGAAGATATTCAAAGTGCAATCTATCAATGAAGGAGGTGATAGCCATTTACCTAGTGGCACTTGCACATTTGGATTAATTCCTTCAGTAGTGGTAGCAGTAGTACTCAAATGAAACTTCTTTTTCTTAGATGGCATATGCATTTGTGTATTAATAGGAACGGCACTTACTGTTGCACATGAGGCCAAATGTTGAACAGCAGCGCCTATCTGAACAAGTTGATCATTAGATACAGTAGCATCTCGATGCTTATCGATGGCTGATTCTTGGTGCACGCAAATTCCACCACCCAACATCATAATTCAAACTCTTTGCACGTGAAAATTCCACTTCTTGCTGCATTGGAATTTCTCGATAACTCCGTTGCCTGAAGAGTTTTCACATGTTTGTTATGGTGGTATATCTTGAAAGATTTACAAAAACTTGAAAAAGCTGAGATACAAGATAGCATATGGCACAGAGAAACTCAACACCGATGTATTAATAGGCACAAGAGGATTTTTAACATTTACTGTTTCATAGTGCGAGGCATAGCAGCAGGGAAGGGTTCTGCTTTTTGACAGGGACAAATAATGTTTGTGGGTAAGAAAGAAATTTTTATTATTTATGCTTGACATTATGAACTTTTGAATCGCAATTCTTTAAACATATGTATAACATTTTGTATCTTTAAACGTACCGATGAGTTGTTTTCTTCCTCCTCCTCTCTTTCTCCTTCATTTTCACTAGTCAATACCACGTAACTTCTCCTTCCCTTCCTTCCATGAAACATAAAACTTTATCAGGTGGAAGAAGTAAGAATACAAGTTAGACATATAAAAAGTCAAACATCAAAAGGCGTTTAGAAAACATAAAACGTTGTAATATTGGCAATTACTACAACAAACAAAACAAAAGCTCATTTAGAGAAGAACCTGTTCTGATGGTTCTCAATACTTTCTGAATAACGGGATATTATTCCTGCGAAGGACCTGAAGCTTGTCTTCTCCCGTCACGTCTTCAATATATTGCTTAATGTTCTTACCGGAATCTTCAAGTTGAGGGCTCTTTACAAGTATGATACTTTTCAATGACCAAATATCCCCGAAACTAGGCGGAATCTCCTCAAGCTTATCACATCTCCACAGTACTAATTTCTCAAGCACGGGAAAGGATTCCTCTCCAACCTCCCACTTAGCAAGAGTCACTTCATTCAACTCCAAATATCTGAGTTTCTCAAAGGTGTCTTCCTCCCTCATGTTCCATTCTCCCCACTGGATGATTGTTCTAAGAAGGATCAGTTGTTCAAGGTTGGGAAGTATCGCTATAGTTGATAGTGAATCTGATGTCAGAGGAAAGTCAGACAACATCAATTTTTTCAAATCAGAAGGAAAGTGAAAATCCCACGACCAATTTGTGGCTACAGAGGGCCCACTGTCATTTGTGGTTGAACTTTCAAATTCTACATCGAGGATTTCTAGTTCAGTTAGGAAATCCAATTTTGGGAACCAATATTGGTCTGTTGAATAATCCCATGATTCCTTGAGAATAAATGAAAGCTGTTGAAGATTTGGAAACCTTTTGAAAATATCCTCTGTATCTTTTGAATAGGAAAGCACTAGTCTCCCTAATGCGCTCAAGTTCTCTAACTTTGGGTCCGCTGTTATCAGTATTGATTCATCTGTATTCAAATCAAAGAAAGAACAAGCATTAGTGAACAACACTCGCAACTTTACAATATCCCAAATTGTCGGTAATAGTCCCAAGGTTGATCCTTCGTTAGTCACATACAGTGTTTCTGGATTCTAGAGGTTTGAGAAAGACGAAGGCAGAGATTTAACATTAAATATCTGCACATTATTGTTCTTTTTATACACATTATCTCTTAATTTGTTCTTGCCATTTTAATTTGTTTTTTCCTTATTACCTAAAGCTTATTGTGATGAAACAGGATCACATCATCTACTCATTTCTACTTTCAAACTCTAGGAAATTGCTCACGTCAATAATCAGAACAACACGCGTAAATTTGGTTTCTAAGAAGCAAAATAATAGAAAAGAACCTGTCTTAAATAACGGGATATTATTCGGGCCAAGGATCTGAAGCTTGTCTAATCCCGACACATCTTCAACATCTTGCTTAATCTTCAAGATGACGGCTCCTTACAAGTTTGATAATTTTCAATGAAGCAATATCCCCGAAACTAGGCAGAATCTCCTCAAGCTTACGACATCTCCACAGTTGTAATTCCTCAAGCACGGGAAAGGATTCCTCTCCAACCTCCCACTTAGCAAGAGTGACTTCTTCCAAATACAATAATTTGAGTTTCTTAGAGGTGTCACCAACCTCCATGTTCCATTCTTCCCCCTGGATGATTGTTCCAATAAGGAACAACTCTTCGAGGTTGGGCAGTCTCACTATTGTTGATAATGAATCTGATGTCAGAGGAAAGTCAGACAACACCAATTTTTTCAAATTGGAAGGAAAGTGAAAATCCCACGACCAATTTGTCTCTACAGAGGGCCCACTGTCATTTGTGTTTGAACTTTCAAACTCTACAAAAAGGGTTTCTAGTTCAGTTAGGTTATCCAATTTTGGGAACCAATATCGCTCTGTTGAATAATCCCATGAATCCTTGAGAATAAAATCAAGCTTTTGAAGATTGGGAAACCTTTTGAAAATATCCTCTGTATCTTTCAAATAGAAAAGCACGAGTTTCCCTAATACTCTCAAGTTCTCTAACTTTGAGTCCTCTGTTATCAGTATTGGTTCATCTGTATCCATATCAAAGAAAGAACAAGCACTAATGGATAGCATTCGCAACCTTACAAGATCCCAAATTCTCGGTAATAGTACCAAGGTTGATCGTTCATTTTCAACCAACAGGGTTTCCAGATTCCAGAGGTTTGAGAAAGATGAAGGCAGAGATTTAACTTCTGTCCCAATGTGTAAGAGCCTCAAATGATTCAACATGCATATTTCATTCAGCAAAGAATCATTCACCATGATAAAAGAGGGATCCAGTTTCAACACTCTAAGAAGTCTAAAGTGTCTTAGGAGACATTTATCAGAAAGATGATAGTCCAGCTCGTGTCCAGTTATCTCCAAAGAATAGAGGTGTTTACCAGAATGCCTTTTTTTTTTTTGAACTATGAAAGACAAAATTGTTATGCCCAAAAATCTTCATTTTCCATGGCAAAAAATCTGAAGAGGATGATGGAGCACTTGAACTTACCAAGTTAAACAATTTTTCCTCTCTTGCTTTTATCAAACAAAAGTCATGCACAAGATCATGAAGTTGGCAAGTCGGTAAATCACCAATCTTAGTGGAAGCAATTACCAAGCTACTGGAAATTAAATTATCCAAATAAACCTCCATAACTTCTTCCACACTCTTCATCTCTGTCTGTTCAACAAGCCCTTCAGCATGCCAATTCATTTTCAACACCTCTGTCCACTGCTGTGTCCTTCGAATAACTTGCAAGGTAAAGTAATCAGGGCTTCAGGTGATATGGTAAATAGTTATAACTTAATTCTATAACCTTCATCACATCAACTTCACTGTTCAAAATAAAGGAACTCAAATTATTTCGAACTTCAAGCCACACAGTCTTTTTCTTTTCCCTCCCTGCAATGACTCCAGCAATAAGATCAGCAACCAAAGGAAGTCCTTTACAATTTTGGGCTATTTCTTTTCCAACAGCCAATAGTTCATCAGGGCAACTCTCTTTTCCAAATGCCCTTTTCTCTAGTAACTCCCAACTTTCTTCTAGTCTTAGCAATCGAAGGTTAAGAGGATCAATGTTGCCCTTTCCATGATAAGCCACTTCCTTTTGTCGAGTTGTCAAAATAATTCTACTTCCTTTCACAACTTCAGGAAAAGGTCTTGTTAGCTCATCCCATGTATCAATATCCCATACGTCATCTAACACAATTAGGTACCTCTTTCCATACAGCTGTTTCTGTAGCTTATCGGCAACATCAATAGCCTCACTGAACTTCAAATCCAAGCCAGTAACTTGATTAAAAAATTTCACCAACAGCTTCTTCTCGTCATATTCTTGGTCGACTGTGCACCATGCACGAAGGTCAAAATGACTACAAACAGATTCATCATTGTATACTTTGTACGCCAAAGTAGTTTTACCCGAACCCGGCATACCAGTGATTGAAATGACATCTAGATTTGCTGGTCCACTGGTGAGCTTCCTAATTAACCAGTTTGTCTCCTCCTTAAAACCTACAATTATTTTACCAGTTGTCAATGACTTCCTTTCAACTCGCTTCTTGGGAGAGTTTACAACAATGAGGCTTCTGTTCTTGCGAATCTTCTCCGGTAATTGGGAGACAGCTTCTTTGATAAGGTTGAGCTTTTTTATGATGATGGGAAGTGAGAAAATAAGATGTAAGAGCCCATTATCTCTTACGATAATTGAATCAATGACATCTTTTGCCTCATATGCCACATCTAAAACACGTGCCCAGAGATCTTTATACAATCCTTGCTCAATGTTCATGAAGAAAGATCTTATGAATTCTAGGTCTTCTTTCACCAGTCTAATTTCTTCCTTTATCAAAGAAATTGAATAAGAATTGGAATCTAAAAGATCATTCAAGTGGATGAGTAGAAGATGTATGAAGAGCGGTCCATCACTCATGGGGAAGCACCATTGACATGAGTCCGGGGCTTGCAGGTAAACACGTTTGAGATCTTCCTTGAGGGGTTCAATATTTTCCAGCAAGTCTAGAGTTGCATGATTTATTCCATTGGTACTCCCTTCATACTTTGATTTCTCTTCTAAGTCGTGAACAAGAGTTGACACCTCCTTGGTAAGTGCTCCAACACGTTCCAAGAGATCAAATGATTTGCCATGATGAATAAAGTCGGTGGGCATGTCAGTAAGAATAATCAACATGAATTCCAACATGATGTGAATGTTTTGAGCCCCTGAAATGCTTGGGTTAATAACAGTTACCATGTGCTCTTGTAGATGATTCAGATATTCTCTAAGAATCTCCGGAGAAGTTTCCAAGAGCTTTTTAATGAAGCGTCCAACTTCTGCTGATGGTGAAGCTTTCAAATTTGTATAACATATGTTCATAACCTCCAGTTCAATTGAAAAAATCTTCAAGAGTAGATGTGCTAGCTTGAAGAGTCGAGAGCCTTCATCAATCCGATCATCCCAAAGGAAGCGTCCTACTCTCTCAGCCATTAATTGAAATAGAGGTAAGACATGTTCAACAATCTCGTGCTCAATGCAACCATTCACTATCAACCCATGGAAATATCTCATGTTGCCACACACTTTATGAATAATCTCATATTGAGTTAGTAATGGAAAAAACTTTTCAGCCCATAACTCGGATAGATGATGGAGATTCAGGAGAAGGAAGTTCAACTGCTCCTCAGTCACGGTGGCACTTGATTTTGAACAATGCTGTGAGCTGATAAGATAATCAATATTATCCCTTAGGCGAGTAAGGACATTATGTATGTCATATTTAATCCCCACGCTGGGCTCAGCATGACGGAGAATTGATCGAAGCCAATTTTCAACCACATGTCTTCTGACAGTCATTATTTTCTCAAACTGCTCCGAATCGGAATAAGGTAGCTGGATGTAAGTGCAAATAAATGACAGCTCCAATTTCAGCTCATCAATTAATTTCACAACAACAGCTTTTTGACCTTTTTCATTCTTTAACCTCTCCATGAAATCCAGAACATTGACAACATCCTTGCGAAGAACAGAAAATGACACCTGTCAAATGACCAACTGTTATATCAATTTTTCATAGCAAACATATCTATCATGAAATATTTTACTCTATACAGGCAACTAACATACCTGTAAGAGAGAGCCGTAGAGGGCTTTCTTCTTAATAACCTAGTGGATATAAGCTAAATGTTCGGCCAGCAGTCATAACTTATTAATTACACCACAAAACAAAGAATGTTTAAGCAATATTAAAGGAATTCACATTTATGTGTTCATAGCGTTTGAGCGACTGATAATATTCATTTAATGAAAAAAATGGTTTACTATGCATATGTTCAACTGCAATATTAAAGGAATATGGTAGTAGACTAGTAGGATTCTTGGAAGATAAACATTATACTCCAATTTATCTTGGTGAGAACTAAAGTTTCTGATTGATTTAATACCTAAATCAACACATGACTTGTCCAATTTTTGTTTTTCCCAAACACTTCTACTTGATAAAAACGTGCATAATAAACGACGCCTCTTTTCTCAAATTTGTGAAAGAAAAAAAAAACAAGCCCTTCCATTCTCTCTTTTTGGCTGAGAACTCAGAAGATTCAACAAGAGATAAAGTAAGGGAAAAAATGGAGTTACGATTCATGAGAATATGCGGGAAGAAATAGATAAGGAAGAGAAAGGATCGGCGGAGACATTGCTGGCACTGATAGAGATGGGTAAAGAAGATGTCACCCCAATTGAGGGATATGCTCAGTCAGAAGTGTTTATCAATTATGTGTTTTTTACCAAGTAGAAGTTTTCGAATGAGAAATTTATTGGTAATAAATGTATCGGGATGAAGACTCTTTGACTGAGCATATGGCAAGAGAAGAAACTCATAGTCAACCTCGAGTAATCTGGTGTCAGCTTGGCCAAAGAATAAAGAATCTTTAACCGACAAGAGCTTGATCCCGGGTATGGTTCGCCAAGATATCAATGTTTCATAACGATACATCGGAAAGGTCTAAGGTACGCGGACAATCGCCTTCCCAACATCAGCCAAACTCTGGAATATCCGGGATTCTATCTTATCACATCCAACAACCAAATCTTATCCCCGAAATGTGCATGGAGTTAGTTACGGTTAAATTATCCTATAAATATCCCCCTCTTCCCACTACTGTAAGACATTTGGATACATGATATACGCAAACTTTAGCTCAATCATTGTTCATATAACACTCGTTGATACTGTTTGGTGTCGATCCGCCCACATCAGTCAATACGAATCACTTTCTCTTTAAGTTATTTTCATTACATTCACATTGTCAAAGGAGCAATAGATTTGGCTTAATTATATTACTTGTAGGGGTAAGACTGCGTACACACCACCCTCCCCAGACTCACTTGTGGGATTGCACAGGGTATGTTATTGCATAGTACTTGTGTCTTAATCTCGTAAATTTGATTGTGTTGGTAAAACCAAAAAAAAAAACAAAAAAACACAGATTGTTTGGCCTAATAACCAAATTTTAGGTTACACAGGAAGAATGCAAGTTAGGAAACCGGTTATAAAATCTACACCGGACAGGTATCAATTTAGATATTAAGTCTTTCTTGTTTATCTATCACGCCACACATGCATCGAATAAGCTTCTTTATTTTCTATATTTATCATAATATCAAGGAAAGAAGCAAATCCATTAAATTGAAGTCTTTTATTGAATTTCAAATCATAAATATATGAGTGTGCATATCTGGAAGGAAAAATTATACATTGGTTTGCACGATTTTATTGTCCTAGGCATCTTGTGGGGTTTATCTACAGTTTGGTGCTTCAAATTTTCTATTACTCAAGAATGCATTTTCGTTGCAGTTAAATTTTCAAGAAGAAGTTAAAATAATTGCTGACATGTTATTTTCTGGTGCCTGAAATTTTGACTTTCTGGTGAGTTATATTTTCTGGCTAATTAACACATAGTTTAAGATAAGAGTCCCACATCGGCAAAACACCGATTTACTTATGTTAATGTGATGATATGGGATAACATCATCTGCTCATTTTCTACTTAACATTAGCATATGTGAATATTAGTTACTTTAACTAATCCTAGTGAGGGACAAACCATTCTCTAACAAGAAGATAAAAACATCAACTATAAGAAAAACACATATGTTTGAAAGAAAATCAAATATGTTATAATCATTATATTCCAACATAGCTTTTTCCTCTGTTATGTTACAAAGTAAATCCTCATTGTCAAATTTTGTACTTCAGAATCACTAAAGAATAAGCCATAACTCTTCTATATATGCATTCAACATCAAGACTTCAAAAAGTTTAAGATGATAATTTATTGATCAAAGTCACTGAGCAATACCATACTTTCACATTATACTTATTGACAAACCAGAGACGACACTTCTAAAACAACACAAATAGTTATCTTTTCTAATCCCAGTGAGGGAGAAACCATTCCCTAACAAGTATATAAAAACACCAACTAGAAGAAATAACCCTATCAAATCTTGTCGCTTCAAAGTAACTTGGCGATCTTGCTCTTTCCTTCGCAGATTAGATAAATATAAAACCCACCTTGAGTTGCACATGGTCATTGTCACAACCTGTTGGATCTCGTGGAAGTTGCACCCTTCTTGGAAACAACAGAAAGGGTCTCTTGGAGCAAATATCAAATCTCATATTCCTCTTGGATGACTTAGGCAGATGCTCGGGTGGAATATCCACGCTGCTCTAGCCACACTTGAATAATTCCAAACAAAAGATTCTTCATCCCCGTCCTAAGCTTCCTGCATTAGATTTTTAGTGAGCTTCTTGTCTTATTTCACAACTATCAGAGAAAGAGTAGCAGCTAAATTATCTCCTCTTGTAGAGCTAGCTGCAACAGCAACTATATTATAACATAGTTTTTTCCTCTGTTATGTTAAAAGTGAATCCACATCGTCAAACTTGTACTTCAAAAGTACTAAGGAATTAACCATAACAGTTGTATGTATGTATTCAATATCAAGACTCCAACATGACAAGTCCACATCATGAAACTGAAGATAACTTTGGCAAAGGGAATAGGAGACAGAAACTGGGGAAAACAAAAGTTCAAGACGATCATTTATTGATCAAAGTCGATGAGCAATAACCTACAAATAATACTTATTGACAAACCAGAGGCAACACTTCCAAAACAACCCCAATAACAAGCTTGGACAAAAAATAACAAAGGCCAAATAGCATTTCTCGGAACACTAACAATATGCATCAGGGTTCTGAAGGAGATAGGCTTCCACTACTTTCTGCGTTGAGCTTAAATTTGCCCTGTCCATAGTATAGTATGTGCTTGTCACCTTAGAGTTGGACATCTGGTGACTGCTCAAACTTCACTGATTCTTGGTGCACTTGAATTCCACCACCCTGCATCACAATACAAACTCTTTGCACGTGAATATCCCACTTCTTGTTGTATTGGAATTTCTCGATAACTTCATTACCTGAAGAGTTTTCACATGTTTGTGATGATAGAATTTCTTGAAAGATTTACAAAAACATGAAAAAACTGAGAAATAGGGTAACTTTCATATAGTTCAGAGGTTGCTACTTTATTGAAAATTTGAAACAAAAAGGAAATTATCTAGAGGGTATTTTTGTTCCTTACAACCAAATCATGTCCAAACGCCTAAGCATATGCATCAAAGTTCTGAAGGAAACAGGCTACCGCTGCTTTGTACATTCCCATTACTTTTTCCTTGCCTACCTTGACTTCTTCCTTTTCGTGTTTGTTTACCAAGGAATCACCTTCAATCAAAGTGTATTCTTAAACAAATGTCTCTTTGTTAAGCTCATCAATCCTATACTTGAAGTTTCCACCTGCAGCAAAGAAGCCACAGTTAGAAAATACTAGCGGTTAAAATGAGAGTCTACTCAGAAATGGAAAAGAATTAACTAGGATGGTTTAAACTTCAGGAAAGTTGATATTCTTAATGCTACCAGCACCTCCATTGAGAACCAACAATGGAGGCCCTGAAGATTCTTGACGAAGGAGGTGATAGACATTTACCTAGTGGTATTTGCACATTTGGATTAATTCCTTCATTAGAGGTAGCGATAGTACTCAAATTAAACTTTGTTTTCTTAGGAACAGGAGGGAAATAGGCACCAATTTTGTCTAAAGTTTGAGATGGCATATCCTGCATTTGTGTATTAATAGGAACGATACTTACCGTTGGACATGAGGACAAATGTTGAACAGCAGCACCTATTTGAACATCTTTGATCATAATAAACAGCAGCCCGTCAACTCCAAATGCTTATCCGTGGCTGATTCTTGGTGACGTAAATTCCACCACCCTGCATCACAATTCAAACTCTTTGCACTGCGAATATCCCACTTCTTATTGCATTGAACTTTCTCGGTAACTTTATTACCTGAAGAGGTTTCACATTGTTTGTGATGATGGTGTTTCTTGAAAGATTTACAAAAACTGAGATATAGGATAACTTGCATATGGTACAGAGGTTGCCAACCTTTTGTTTGACTTCCTTCTTGCCATCATATCAGCAATCCCATGTACGTTTCAAAGAGAGACTTACAGTTGAAGTCGCTGTCATTCTGTAGCAGCAAACTCGCTGTGCTAGGTATAGCAGTGGCAAGCCGACTAGGAGGTGAACTGAGCATGGCGGAGGAGCTGGGGGAAGCAGGGAAGGGTTATGCTTTTTGACGGGGACAGAGAATGTTTGTGGGAAAGAAAGAAACTTATATTATTTATGCTTCAGATTATGAACTTGTGGATAAAAATTCTTTAAACATATGTATAACATTTAATATGACGTATGGATAGTTGTTTGTTTCCTCCTTTTTTTCTCCTTCATTTTCTTCGTTGTACCAAACTGACTTCTCCTTCCCTTCCTTTCAAGTTCTCAGGATCTGATGTTTTTTTTCTTTTTCTTCTTTTCTTTGTTTTTCTTTTTTTTTTGTCTGATGTATAAAATGTGCATAAAACATTATCAGGTGGAAGAAGTAAGAATAGAAGAAACTGAAGAAATAAAGTGTCATTTTCGAGAATACAAAACCTGTAACCACATAGTTATTCCCAATCCCTGCTGATTTACCATTACTTTCTCACTATAGCAAGATATCAAAGCCCACGTAAGGGGGGAGGGGTCGGGCATGTAGAGGCATTTAAGTAATTAAAAGTGTGATTTCTCTAATAGCTTAAGTTTTTGGATGAAACGATCACACACTTGAGCATACATCATGACTTTTGGATTTACCCGACCCCAATAGTTTTGGCTTAGCCACTGTATATGCATTAAAGAAATCCACTAAATAACTATCTGCACATTATCATCTTAAGTGTTCTCAAACAGTTGTGAAAATTATCTGCACACTTGAGCATACATCACAACAAATGCTTGCATTTTATAGTGATGAAACGGGATCACATAACCTACTCATTTCTACTTAAAGTTCACAAAAAGTTCAATTGAGAGTTTCATCAAACACATTGTAAACATCTTTTAACATTGGCAATTGTCCATTTCAAGAATCAGAACAACATGCGTAAATTGGTTTCTAAGAAGCAAAATAATATAGAAGAACCTGTCTTAGATAACGGGATATTATTCCGGCCAAGGATCTGAAGCTTGTCTTCTCCCATCATATCTTCAACATCTTTCTTAATCTTTAAAGCAGAATCTTCAAGTTGAGGGCTCTCTACAAGTTTGATAATTTTCAATGAATAAATATCGCCGAAACTAGGCGGAATCTCCTCAAGCTTATGACATCTCCACACTTCTAATTTCTCAAGCACGGGATAGGATTCCTCTCCAAACTCCCACTTAGCAAGTGTCACTTCTCTCAACTGCAAATATTTGAGATTCTCAAATGATTCCTCTCCCATGTTCCATTCTTCCCCCTCGATGATTGTTCTAACAAGAAACAACTCTTCAAGGTTGGACAGTCTCGCTATTGTTGATAGTGAATCGGATGTCTGAGGAAACTCACGCAACCACATTTTTTTCAAATTTGATGGTAAGCGAAAATGCCACGACCAATTTGTTGCTACAGAGGGCCCACTGTCATTTGAATTTAAACTTTCAAATTCTACATCGAGGAGTTCTAGTTCAGTTAGGTATAATCCAATTTTGGGAACCAATATCGCTCTGTTGAATAATCCCATGATTCCTTGAGAATAAATGCAAGTTGTTGAAGATTGGGAAACCTTTTGAAAATATCCTCCGTATCTTTCGAATAGGATAGCACGAGTGTCCCTAATACTCTCAAGTTCTCTAACTTTGAATCCTCTGTTGTTAGTATTGGTTCATCTGTATCTATATCAATGAAAGAAAAAGCATCCATGAACAACACTCGCAACTTTACAAAATCCCAAATTCGCGGCAATAGTAGTAAGGTTGATCCTTCGTTATTCACATACAGGGTTTCTAGATTCTAGAGGTTTGAGAAAGAGGAAGGTAGAGATTTAATTTTTGTCCCAATGTGTAAGTTCCTCAAATGATTCAACATGCATATTTCATTCAGCAAAGAATCTTTCACCATGATAAACGACGGAATCAGTTGCAACACTCTAAGAAGCCTCAAGTGTCTTAGGTGACATATATCGGAAAGACTGTCGTCTAGCTTGTCTCCAGTTATCTCCAAAGAATAGAGGTGTTTACCAGAATGCCTTCCCTTTTTTGAACTGAACAGGAAAAAATTGTTAGGCTCAAACAACTCTCTCCGATAATCGATGGTCACTATACGAGGCATCAAATCTGAAGAAGAAGATGGATCACTTGAACTTATCCAGCCAAACAACCTTTCTTCTCTTGCTTTTATCAAACAAAAGCCACGCACAAAATCATGAAGTTGGCAAGTCGGTAAATCACCTATCTCATTGAAAAGAACTACCAAGCTACTGGAAATTAAATTATCCAAATAATGTCCGGAGAGGTTTCCAGGAGCTGCTTAATGAAGCATTCAACTTCTGCTGAAGTTGAAGCTCTCAAATTCGTATAACATATGTGCATAACCTCCAGTTCAATTGGAGTGATCTTTATGAGCAGATGAGCTAGCTTGAAGACTCGAGAGTCTCCATCAATTTGACCATCCCAAATGAAGTGTCCAACGATCTCAGCCATAGGTTGAAGCTGAGGTAAGACATATTCCACAATCTTATGTTTCCACTAACACCTATTAGTGAGACAAAAATTAGTCTTTGTAAATTAACAGATACATAATTAAGTAAAAGTTCAGTAATCATGAGAAAAACGATGTAGTTTAACATTATTGTATTCTATGGATTATAATAATATAATGATCCAAGTGAACATAATTAGTTTAATATAAGTATTGCATGACATATCGCAAAGTTGTTTGCCTCTCCTTTCTGTCTTTCTCCTTCATTTTCCATGACTGTAAGTTTCACCGGTCAAATTCTAAGGATTTGATGTATAAAAAGTTGGTAAAACTTGTATCAGGTGAAAGGAAGAAGCATAAAAATCAATTGTTTTCTGGAAATTTTCTACTCAAACTAAAGATGTGAATACCAAAATTATTTTACTAATTATGATATGACTGCTCTACTTTCTCCTCTCTATTTTTGTGTATATGACTATAATATTGATAAGCTTATAGTAAAATAATATTTCCAAATAGTCTTTTGATAAAATACGTGTGGAGGAGAATAGAGAGAGAGAAAGGATAAGGTAATAGGACACCAAATCTTGATTATTACTCCCTTCGTTTTAAAAAAAATGAACTCTTTTTCTTTTAACCGTTTCAAAAAGAATGATTTTTTTTCTTTTTTAGCAATACTTTAATTTCAACTTTTCACGTGACATATTTAAGACCACAAGATTAAAAAGCATTTTGATACATTTGACATAACTTTAATTTAGGACCACAAAATTAAAAAAACTTTTTTATTTTCTTAAACTCTATGTCAAGTCAAACTAAGTCATTCTTTTGAGAGTGGGGAGGGGATGATAATTTGACTTTTTTATATTCCCTTCATCTCGATCTATATAAGTTACTTTGACTTGACAAGGAATATAGGACCTATTTGGATTGACTTATTTTAAGTGTTTTTAAGTCAAAATAATTTTTAAACATTTTTGAAGTATTTGGGTAAAATAAAGCACTTATTTGTAAGCTAAAAAGGCAAAACTATGCCAAAAGTCATAAGTTAAAATTTCTATAAGCCCATCCAACCAACCACTTAAGAAAGAAATTAAAGAAAGATTTTTGAAACTTATGATCTAAGATGTGTAATAAATGTTTGTGTGACTATAAATCATTTCATTGACGTAAAATAAGCGTTTTAAAGTTAAATTATTTCTAAAGATAGAAATATGTCAATCTTTTTGAAATTGACTAAAAAGAAAAATGGGTCATGTAAATTGGGACAAAAAGAATAGTAATTTTCACAAGTATCGACCTTATTGGATAGAATGCCTTCTGCGGTGGGTTATCAACTGACCATACACTCGTGCACAAAATTGGGGTAAATGACAAAAATATTCCTTATTAAATCTAAAATAATCTCTTAAATATACTTTGAATAGTTTATTTGAAATTTGAATTTGCTAAAAATGAGCATAGTTTTATGTATTTAATGTTTTACATCACAAAACTATTTGCTGGATATTGGCATGTGAAAAGGTCTAGTTAATTTATTAAATATTGGGATAATACATGAACAAATACTTGAACACTTAACGGATAATATAAATAAATTATTTCTAATAGTTCGATGACATATTTGAATCTTTTTCTTTCTTTTTTTTGTTACTGTATTTTGACATTGATGAGCTCAAAGAATGAGTGAAGGGGCGAATTTATAGGTAAAAATATGAAGCACGTGAATTTGTGTTCTCTGAATTGAGTCTACATAAGAATGTGTGTTATATGTAATGTAATTTGGGTCAAGGAGGTCATTTTTGGGTTTTTGTTTGTAGTTTGTGTGCTTTACTGACGTTGTATTGGATGATGGTGTGATAGGTACATTTTCATTTTGGACTAAAAATGATATGTGAAAGAAAAATTAATGCTCATCTACTCAATTTCTACTTACTATTCACAAATAATTCATTTGAGACTTTTATCAAATATATTGTAGACATTTTTTAACACTGAAGAATCAAAACAAGACGCCTATATTTTGGTTTGTAAGCAGCAAAAGAAGGTGTAAGAATGGAGAAGAACATGTTCAGGTGCTATCATGACTTGGCGACTTTTTTGTTCTTATTGGTGCCAGTTTTCCGAGTTTCATGCCTCAACTGTTAGTGTGCCAGCTTCCTACCTAAATTATCACCAAATATTTTACTGGAATAATATCAGTTGTTCCCTTTATCTATCATCAAGTAAGAAAAAAGGTGTAAACAACTAAAGGTTGAGGTGTGTTTCGGTAAATATTTGGGAATAGTTTAGGTACAAAATTTGCACACTTATAATTCACTTATGAAAGTCGAAAAATCGAGATATTTCAAATGTGTTATTGAGTCTTTTTACTAAAATAAATGTGCATACCTCCAGTTCAATTGGAGTAATCTTCGTGAGTAGATGAATTAGCTTGAAAAGTCGAGACACTCCTTCAGTCTCATGCTTAATGCAACCATTCATAATCATCCTGTGAAAATCTCTAAGGTTGCGTAGATGTAAAGATATGACACTTGGCCTAACTCTCAAGTCCATACAAGCAATCGTCACTCCATTTCCCAGTACTCCAGTGACGCGTATTGAAAATTTAGGATAAGAGTTCAACATCAGCAAAACACATAAGAGATGCTGGTTATATTAGTAAGCAAGTCTTACACCCTAGTTATGCATTTTAAAGCGGAGTAGTCTAGGCTCAGAACGGACAATATCACTAGCGGGCTAGACCATTACTCTTAGATGTTCGGTACGATATTTTTCTTACGAAATAAGCAATTACTTATTTTCTGGTATTTTGATAAGCTAAAAAATAATTTGGTACATTCTATGTATTTTTAGTTTAAGAAAAAATCAAGAGTCTTCTTTACCTTCTTAAAATCCGCGCCAAGTCAAAATCAAACAAACAAATTGAAATGGAAGAGAAGTATGTACTAATTTTAGCCAAACTGTGGTTAAGGGATTGTCTATGTGAATTTCAATATTAAGATGTGTGTTAGGATTAACACACATTTGAATCAATATACACATCTGAATATCAAGATGTATTAAAGTTTGAATACTAAATAATTAAGTCTGTTTATTTTTTTAACATTGGAATATATAAAACTAGTTTTCTTTAAAAATTAAGTAATAAATATAAATTTTATATAAAATACTAATTAATAATACTATATCAACAAAATATTTTAAAAATTATATGGTGTTAGCGGCGGTGATGGCTAACTGTGGTGTAGTTATGTGTGTCGACGGAGCTGGTGGTGGTATTGGTTGATGGTGGTCCTTGTGGCTATGTAATAGCTAGTGATGATGATGGTCGATAGTAGTGGTTAATGCTGGTGGCAATTGATGACGGTGATTGCTTCAAATGTGTTAATCTTAATACACATTAGAATTTCGAGACAAGAATGGGAATTTTAATACAATTCGAATAGAATACTACTATTGAATTCCCCTCAGTTGAATGAAGAAGATCCAATGATCATTAGATACAACAGCCCTCAACTCTAAATACTCATCGATGGCTGATTCATGGTGCACGTGAATTACACCACCCTGCATCACACTGAAACTTCTCATTGCATTGGAGTTTCTTGATAACTTCATTACCTGAAGAGTTTTCACATGTTTGTGATGACATAAAGAGCAGTACTTTTCACTACTTATTGCTGTGAACTCGCTCGGTCAAGGGCGAAATTGATGGTGTATGAGCTCCAAAAACCTTCTCCGATAACTTTTAGCTCCAAGTTCTGTCGACTACTACCAGCACGCTAAAACTACACAAGGGTCTTGAGCAAAAAAGTGTGAAGAAAGATCAACATAGAACTGATACCTGCAGTTTTCCTACGCAGAAGCCATAGAGCAATTCCCGGTTCTATATGAAGTTGATGCTGCTGCATCTCCATCAACGGTCCAAACGGAATCAGGCATGTCGAACCTCCGTCCTGCCACTATCCTATAAATTTAGAGTTTCTTGATGGGGCAACTTTCTGGTCTCAAATCCGGGTGACCCCTCTCATCTATAACATCAACATTAGCCCTTGACAACTTCTGAGATAGCAGCTTACATGCGCCATAACTTACTGAACAAGAAGACATCCAAAGATATCACATCGTCTCCAGCTTTGCAGCAGAGCCCTGTCTCCGAAGGGGCAGTCGCTGATCTCCAACTTAGAGTCTCTCACAACTGGATAACATGTAGCACAGGCCTAGATCACTATTCCCCTCAAAAGATACAGAGAGAATTTCTAGCTTCTTAGCATGGGCCTGATGTAATGGAACACACAATCTGTATGGAGGCCAGAAAGGGCAAGTCACCACAATCCATTGCAGTGATGGATGATGGCCACAAAACCAGCGGTCAAAGGGTTAGGTAACCAGGAGTTTTGAGGCTTGACTAAACACAAGCGAAATCGGATCAAGTTAGGACGGTTCCATGCAATAGCAACCAAGGCGGCATTTGACATTTGGTGACAGAAGTATTGGACCGAGTGGAGCTTATGGCAGCCAGCCGAGACTTCTACAAGGACTCGCTTTGTCAAGGATACATATGGTTCTTGCGCATATAGATTGAAAAGAAATACCCTAAGTTCTTCAAGTTCCTTACAATAGTAGGCAATCTCCTCAAAACCGGTATCTTCAATATAATATAGCACCTGAGTCACATTCAGATGCAAAGATTAGAACTTTTTTCACCTGTAAGTACAAAAGCATTCAGAATGCATCCTTTTAACTTCAACATTCCCATTCTACCTTTATTGACACTCCTTTGTAGGACTGGCGCGCCAAGTTTAGGACAACGAGATTCAAGGAAATATCTTCTCTAAATTCAAACATTTACTGTATCGAGTCTCAAAACCATCAACAACATGTAAATCTATGCAGAAGTGACATTCAAGCTAGAACTTACCCACAACCACCACAATTTGTAAGTGTGTGAGATCATCCTGCCAAGATTATGCAGAACTTAGTTATGCAGAGTTTAGTTATTCCGTCTTCTACCTTGCATAAAATTGTACACAGACTCCCTCATACCATGCAATACATGTATTAGTATTGCCAAAAAGATTAACATGAACCAAACATTATATTACCAATGCGATGTTTTGTGGAAAAACAAAAAACCAATCAAACATTGTATAACTTATGTTAAGAGTTTATGGGGATTATTTTTCCTCATTATTGTGACCAAACAATTTATAAAGTTAGCTAGTTTTAACATTTCTCTAACCGGCAACCAAACGATTCCTAATTAAAATGTCTTGAGTTAGAATCTTTTGTCGCCCATTTAGGTATTGCTACTTTACTATTGACAATTCGAAAAAGAAAAAGGAAATTATCTAGAGGGAAATTTTTCTTCCTTACAATCAAATCAGGTCCAAACACCTACACATATGCAACAGAGTTCTGAATGAGACAGGCTTCTACTGCTTTGTACATTCCCACTACTTTTTCGATGCCTGCCTTGACTTCTTCTTCCTTTCGTGTTGTTTACCAAGGCATCACCTTCAATCAAAGTGTATTCTTAAAAAAATGTCTCTTTGTTAAGCTCATCAATCCTATACTTGAAGTTTCCACCTGCAGCAAAGAAGCCACAGTTAGAAAATACTAGCGGTTAAAATGAGAGTCTATCCAGAATTGGAAAAGAATTAACTAGGATGGTTTAACCTTCAGGAAAGCTGATATTCTTAATGCTACCAGAACCTTCATTGTGAGAACCAACAATGGAGGCCTTGAAGATTCTTGACGAAGGAGGTGATAGCCATTTACCTAGTGGTATTTGCACATTTGGATTAGTTCCTTCAGTAGAGGTAGTGGTAGTACTCAAATTAAACTTTTTTTTCTTAGGAACTGGAGGAATAGACACCAATTTTGTCTAAAGTTTGAGATGGCATATCCTGCATTGATGTATTAAAAGTACCTCAACATTTACTGTTGTACATGAGGCCAAATGTTGTACAGCACCTATTTGAACATCTTGATCATTAGAAACAGCAGCCTCTCAACTCCAAATACTTAGCAGTAGCTGATTCTTGATGCATGTGAATTCCACTTCTTATCGCAATTCAAACTCTTTGCACGTGAATATCCCACTTCTTATGGCATTGGAATTTCTCGGTAACTTTATTACCTGAAGAGTTTTCACATGTTTGTGATGATGGTATTTCTTGAAAGATTTCCAAAAAATTGATAACACTGAGATATAGGATAAATTGCATATGGGAGAGGTCACCAACCCATCATAGCATAGAGTCAGCAGTCCCATGTATGTTTCAAAGAGAGACATACAGTGGAAGTCGCCGGCATTCGGTGGAAGCAAATTCGCAGTGCAAGGCATAGCAGCATCACACCGACTAGGAGGTGAACTGAGCATGGCGGAGGAGCTGGGGACAGCAGGGAAAAGTTCTGCTTATTATTTATGATTCAGATTTGTATAACATTTGATACGGATGACTATGTATAGTGTACCGATGAGCTGTTTGCTTCCACTTTCCATGATTATACTTTTCACTAGTCAATACCGAAGTAGCTTCCCCTTCCTTTGCTTTCAAGTTCTCTGAGTTTGATGTATAAAATGCGCATATCATTTATAACACAGTCTATGATGATATTTACATCTAATGATTTTAATTAATTAGTGGAACAAAATAAAAGCAAGAAATAAAGTGGAGTAGGTTCATGTGATATTATTTTAAATAAGAAATGACCCTATTAATTCTTGTTGCTCCAAGCAAGTAACTTAACTTGCAGATTAGTTAAATATCAAGCCCACCTTGAGTTGCACATGGTCTTTGTGGATGACTATTGAATAACAATTCTTTAAAGATCATGTAAAACATTAATATGGATGAATATTGTATGACATACCGATGAGTTGTTTGCTTCCTCTTTCTCTCTTTCTTCTTCATTTTCTTTCTCTTTATAATAGTCAAATACCAAAGTAACTTCTACTTCCTTTCCTTTATCTGATGTATAAAATGTGCATAAAACTTTATCAGGAGGAAGAAGCAAGAATACATGGAATTGAAGAAAGAAGAAAAATGTTATCCCACAACGTTAATTTACACACAAAAGAGAGAGTAGTTTACACTGCGGAAGTTGCCACTACAAGAATCAGAACAACACACTTAGCAAGAAAAAGTACAGAGAATAACCTGTTCTGGTGGTGCTAAATAATTTGAACCTCAAGCTCGTCCCCTCCCCCACTCATATCTTCGGCATATTCCTTAATCTTCAGAGCAGAATCTTTAAGTTGAGGGCTCTTTACAAGTTTGATAATTTTCAATGTATAAATATCCCCGAAACTAGACGGAATCTCCTCAAGCTTATGACATCCCCACAGTACTAATTTCTCAAGCACAGGAAAGGATTCCTCTCCAACCTCCCACTTAGCAAGAGTAACTTCCCACAACTCCAAAAATTTGAGATTCTCAAAGGTGATTTCCTCCCCCATGTTCCATTCTTCCCCCTGGATGATTGCTCTATTAAGGTAAAACTTCTCAAGGTTGGGCAGTCTCGCTATTGTTGATAGCGAATCGGATGTCAGAGGAAAAGCACGCAACACCAATAATTTCAAATTGGAAGGAAACTGAAAATCCCACAACCAATTTGTTGCTACAGAAGGCACACTGTCATTTGTGTTTGAACTTTCAAAACCTACTTTGAGGATTTCTAGATCAGTTAGGAAATCCAACTTTGGGAACCAATCCTGTGATTCCTTGAGAATAAATACAAGCTGTTGAAGATTGGGAAACCTTTTGAAAATATCCTCTGTAGCTTGCGAATAGGAAAGCACGAGTTTCTCTAATACTCTCAAGTTCTCTAACTTTGAGTCCTCTGCTATCATTATTGGTTCATCTGTATCCAAATCAAAGAAAGAACAAGCAGACACTTCCAGCGCTCGCAACTTTACAAGATCCCAAATTCTCGGTAATAGTACCAAGGTTGATCCTTCGTTGTCAACCGTCAGCCTTTCTAGATTCCAGAGGTTTGAGAAAGATGAAGGTAGAGATTTAACTTCTGTCCCAATGTCTAAGAACCTCAAATGATTCAACATGCATATTTCATTAAGCAAAGAATCATTCACCATGATAAAAGCGGGATGCAGGTCCAACACTCTAAGAAGCCTCAAGTGTCTTAGGTGACATATATCATAAAGATGATCGCCCATCTCGTCTCCAGTTATCTTCAAAGAATAGAGGTGTTTACCAGAATACCTTTTCTTTTTTGAACCGAACAGGAAAAAATTGTCAGGCTCAAAATGCTCCTTATAATCAATGCTCACTATACGTGGCATCAAATTTGAAGAAGAAGATGGATCACTTGAACTTATCTGGCCAAATAACTTTTCCTCTCTTGCTTTGATCAAACAAAAGTCATGCACAAGATCATGAAGTCGGCAAGCACCTATCTCATTGGAAAGAATCACCAAGCTACTGGAAATTAAAATATCCAAATAAACCTCCATAACTTCTTCCACAAACTTCTTCTCTGTCTGTTCAACAAGTCCTTCGGTATGCCAATACATTTTCAACATATCTCTGACCAAAGCTGTGTCCTTCGGAAAAGATGCAAAGTGAAGTAAGCATGGCTTCAGGTGATGTGGCAAATGGTCATAACTTAATTCTATAACCTTCATCACATCAACTTCACTGTCGAAAATATAGGAATTCAAATTATATAGAACTTCAAGCCACAGAGTCTTTTTCTTTTCCCTCCCTGCAATGACTCCAGCAATCAGATCTGCCACCAAAGGAAGTCCCTTACAATTTTTGGCTATTTCTTTTCCAACATCCAATAGTTCATCAGGGCAACTCTCTTCTCCAAATGCCCTTTTCTCTATTAACTCCCAACTTTCTTCTGATCTTAGCAACCGGAGCTTAAGAGGATCAGCGCTGCGCTTTCCATACAAAGCCACTTCCATATCTCGAGATGTCAAAATCATTCTACTTCCATTCTCAACTAGAGGAAAAGGTCTTGTTAACTTATCCCATATATCAGTATCCCACAAGTCATCTAAGACAATAAGATACCTCTTTCCAAGAAGGTGTCTCCTTAGCTCATCAGCAACATCCATATTGTCACTCAATTTCGAATCCGGGCCAGTAACTTGATTATAAACTTTCTTCAACAAATTTTTTTTGTCGTATTCTTGGCCAACTGTGCACCATGCACGAATGTCAAAACGTCTAGAAACTGAGTTATGATTGTATACTTTGTACGCCAAAGTAGTTTTGCCCGAACCCGGCATACCAGTGATTGAGATGACATCTAGATCTTTCGGTCCACTGGTGAGCTTACTAATTAACCAGTTTGTCTCCTCCTCAAAACCTACAATTATTTTACCAGCTGTCAATGACTTGCGTTCAACTGGATTCTTGGTAGAGTTTACAACAATGAGGCTCCTGTTTTTGGGAATCTTCTCAGATATATTGGAGACTTCTTCTTTGATAAGCTTGATCTTTTTTATGGTAATGGGAAGTGAGAAAATAAGATGTAAGAGACCATTATCTCGAACAATAATTGAATCAATGACATCTTTTGCCTCATAGGCCACATCTAAAACACGTGCCCAGAGATCTTTATACCATTCTTGCACATTGTTCCCGAAAAAAGATCTTATGAAGTCCACGACTTTTTTCACCAACCGAATTTCTTCCTTTATCAATGCAATTGAATAAGAATTGGTATCTAGCAAATCTTCTAAGTGTCTGTCTAGTAGATACATGAAAAGTGGTCCATCATTCATGGGAAAGCAACATTGAGGTGTGGGGGGGGCTTTCAGATAAACATGTTCGAGATCTTCCTTGAGGAGTTCAATTTTTTTTTCCAGAAAGTCTAGAGTTGCACGACTTGTTTCATCGGTACTCTCTTCATTCCTTGATTTCTCTTCTAAGTCGTGAACAAAAGTTGATACCTCCCTGATAAGTGCTCCAACACATGCCAAAAGATCAAATAATTTGTCATAATGAATAAAGTCCTTGGGAAAATCAGAAAGAATAATTAATAGGAACTCTATCATGACATGAATGTTTCGAGCCCCTGAAGTGCTTGCGGTAATAACAGTCATCATGTGCTCTTGTAGATGAATAAGATATTCTTTAAGAATGTCTGGAGAGGTTTCTAGGAGCTGCTTAATGAAGCGTTCAATTTCTGCTGAAGTTGAATCTTTCAAATTTGTATAACAAATGTGCATCACCTCCAGCTCAATTGGAATAATCTTCAAGAACAGATGAGCTAGCTTAAAGACTTGAGAGTCTTTACTCATTACTTCATCCCAAAGGAAGAGTCCAACTCTCTCAGCCATGACTTGAAACTGAGGTAAGACATATTCAACAATCTTGTGCTCAATGCAACCGTTCACTATCAACCCATGGAAATCTCTTATGTCCCCACACACATTCTGAAGAATCTCATATTGAATCACTAATGGAAAAACCTGTTCAGCACGATATTTTGATAGATGATGGAGATTCAGGAGGAGGAAGTTCAACTGCTCCTCAGTCATGGTGTCACTTGATTTAGAATGATGACATGAGTTGATACAATCATCAATATTATCCATGAGGCTAGGAAGGACACAATGCATGTTGTATTTACACCCGACGTTGTTGTCAACATCGTTCAAAATTGGTCGGAGCAGATTCTCAACCTCTTGTCTTTTGCCAGTCATTATATCTTCAAACTGCTCCAACTCAGAATAAGAAAGCTGGACGTATGTACAAATAAATGCTAGCTCAAATTTCAGCTTTTCAATTTGATCAGCCACGTCAACAGCTATTTGATCTTCTTCATTCTTTAACCTCTCCATAAAATCCAGAACGTTGACAACGTCCTTGCGAAGAGCAGAAAATGACACCTGCCAAATGACCAAACCAATGCTTTATTTATTTTCTGTATTTAACAGAATATCAAGGAAATAAACAAACCCACTAAATTGAAGCCTTTTATTGGATTTCATAGCAGGAAGGAAAAATTTATACATTGATTTGTATGATTGTGGGGGGTTTATCAAAAGTTTTGGTGCTTAAAATTTTCTACTACTCAAGTAATACATTTTCGTTGCAGTTGGATTTTTGAAGAAATTAAAATAATTGTTGACATGTTATTTTCTTACGCCCGAAAATTGGACTTTTTGGTGAATTATACTTTATGGGTAATTAATCCCTTTGTCTCAATTTATATGATTCAGATTCCTTTTTAGTCAGTCCCAAAATATTTAGTAACAATTTAACTCGAAAATACTCAATTTATCTTTGATGAAAACGATTTATAGCCCACAAACATCTAACTTATTTTAGACCACATGTTTCAAAAGTCTTTATTTCTTTCTTAAACTTCATGTCATGTCAAACTACCTCATATAAATTAGGACGGGAGTAACACATAGTATAGTGACTTTAATGAGACAGAAGTTTAATATAAATATTATACTCCCTCAATTCCTAAATAAGTGGTGTTTTAGCCTTTTTCATTTTGTTCCTACAAGTGGCGTTTTAGATAATCAAGAAGACATTAATGATGTTCTTCTAATTTTGCCCTTTTTTTTAATTAAATAGAGAGAATTTTATCTAACCAAAAAACTACTAAAAAATTACATCTTTTTTTTAGGTATTTATTAAGATTAAGTTAGTAAAATCAATCTTTATTTTCTAGAAATGATTATAGTTTCTTAAGGGGTGAGCCCAAATTGAAAATGCCATTTATTTATGAACAGAGCAAATATGACATACCATAAAGTTGTTTGCTTCCCCTTTCCCTCTTTCTCCTTCATTTTCCATGACTGTAAGCGTCTTTCAAGTTCCCTTCCTTCAAATTCTCAAGATCTGATATATACAAAGTAGATAAAAACTTTATCACGAAGAATAAAGTGGGTAGCATAAAATTTCATAGCAATACATTTTTTGCAGATATAAATAAGTCAATTGTTTTCAGTGTTTACTTTCTCAAAATTTTCCCACAGATCTAAGTACCAAAATTAAACAAACTTTTTAAGTTTACTAGAGACTAACCTTTTTTACTGGATGAAAAATTTGATATAGTTGCTCTTTTCCTCTATGTTTTTGTGTACTTTCCAAAAAACTATTAGCTTGAAAAATGAAAAGCTGAAAATTTGTGTGAAGGAGAAGATAGAGAGAGAACAAATCATTGATGTTAGGGAGAAAATGATGCATAGCATTTCCAAAAAGTTTATAAAGCAAAAGCATGAAAGAATTTCAATGGGTCCTCACTTGTCTGCCACAAAGTCTAAAAGGAAAAAAGGAAAGAAAATTAATCAAACTCTCAAGTTGGGAACAATACTCTGCAATAGGGGGGTTTGGCCATGATATATTTTTATTTTTTTCGGGAGTTACGTTTAGCCATAAAATTCCGTAATTTCAGTAATTTGAAAGTTACTAAAAAATTGTTTTCACTCCAAATTACTCACAAAATTTCAAAAACAACTCCAATTTATATTCGTTTTCTCCTTGCGACCTGTTATTGTTACTAATCGTCTACTTCCACAGTTCCTTTTATTATCCATACAGTAGTATGTTTTTGTATTGTTACTCTATGTACAAGGATAATATTTTTCTCCATACCAAACAGACCCAAAATCCCTAGGGGTCGTTTGGTTGTTTGTTAAGAGTTATACACGTATTAGTAACGCAAAGATTAGTTATGCGCTATTTAGTTATTCATATATTAATCATTTTATCTTGTACCTTGTATTACCAATGCATGTTTTATGTGATGACTGCTCAAACTTCACCTCATAAGTGAAGTTTTTCGTGTTTGTCTACTAAGAAATCAGCTTCAATCAAAGTGGATTCTTAATACGACTCTTCGTTAAGCTCCTCAATCCTTGCTACTTATTAATGGACTTAAAAAGTCATTGTTATTTTCTGGAGTTGATTTCTTAGATGGTCAGAAAGTCACTTTAATTGTTGAAGAAAATTGAAATGTCTTTCTGAGATAATAACTATTAGTTAAATAACCATCTGAGAAATCGGGGTTTACTTTCTAAAAATTTCTAGTTCAATGGATATGTGGGTGGGATTACATATCTGAGCAGCAAGTACAAAATATGTGTTACTTATCGATGAGTTGTTTGCTTCCGCTTTCCATGATGGTAATTTTTCATTATTCTACTTCACTATCAGTGTATCAAAAATTACACACACTATTAGATGAGTTGACTAACCTTTTTATTTGATGAAAATATATCCTCTGCTTGCTTTGTTATTTGATTCAACAGCTCCAAATTCTGGAATTAAAGACAGTATGGAGGAATAATGATATGTGGGTTTCGTGTTTATAAAAAGACCAAAAATTAAACACACAATTCGAGACTAACCTTGTTACTTGATGAAAATATTCTCTGCTTGCTTCGTTTAATGGAAGTTCAAAATTCTGGAATGTTTATTAAAAATAACAAAAAGCTGCTTTAAGTATTTGGTAGTGGAAGAAAATAATTTAAGTATTCCAAAAAGTCTATAAAACAAAAGCATGAATCAATTGCAATGGGGCCTTTACTTTAATGAACAAGGAAGGCATGCAGGATGTGACACTCTAGTTTAGAATAAGAGTCCTACATCGGCAAAATACAGAAGAGATGTTGGGTATATTAGCAAGCAAACCTTACACCCTAGAGATCCGTTTAAAGTCGTGCGGGTCTAGATCCAGAGCGAATAATATCACTAACAGGCTAGGTCGTTACACAAGATGTGTGCTGGATGGAATCTAGCAAAATGAGAAGAAGAAACAAAAACAGAAAATGCTTGCCATTTTTTAATGTGTGATGAATTGGGATCACAGCATCTACTCATTTTCTACTTAATATTCATAAACAGTTCCGTCGAGACTTTATTCAAACACATGTCAGGCATTTTTTAACATTGGCAATTACAACAAGAATCACAACAGCATGGCTAATTTGGTTTCTAAGCAGCAAATAAACCAAGAAGAACCTGTTTTGATGCTGCTCTAGAATTATTTTTTCTCATCAATTGACAAGGAAATTCCCACCAATATTTTTAGTGGTGGCGATTGCTAACTGTGGTGGTTGTGTGTCACCGGAGCTGGTGGTGGTATTGGCTGATAGTGGTTCTTGTGGGTATGTAATAGCTGTGGTCGTGATGGTCGACAATAGTGGTTAATGCTGGTGGTAATTGATGCCGGCGATTGATTCAATTGTGTTAATGCTAATATACATTAGAATTTCGAGACAAGAACTGGGAATTTTTATATAATTCCAAAAGAAAACTACAATTGAATTCTCCTCGGTTGAATGAAGGAGATCCAGTTATCATTAGATACAATAGCCCTCAACTCTAAATGATTATCGAAATCGCAACTTCTGAGCTACCAGCTTACATGTGCCATAATTTACTGAACAACAAGACATCCAAAGATATCGCATCGTCTCCAGCATTGCAGCATTGACCAACAAAGCCTTGTTGCCAAATCGCCTCCAACTTACAGATGCTTTCACAACCGGAGAGCACGTAGTCACAGCCTAGATCGCTATTCGCTGTAAAAGATACAGAGAGCATCTTTAACTTCTTAGCGTGGGACCCAATGTAGTGAAAGACATGATGACTGTACAGGGGCTAGAAAGGGAGAATCAGCAATCTCCTCAAGACCGGTATCTTCAATATAATCTAGCACCTGCAGTCACATTCAGATGCAAAGATTATAACTTTTTTCACCTGCAAGGACAAAAGTACTCATAAAAGAGTAATCTACAAAGAAAATATACTCCCTCCTTTTCTATTTATGTGTGTTACCTTGTTTTTAGCCTGTTTCAAAAGAATACGTCTTTTTACATTTATATGTTTTTGATTCCAATATTTCAATTTTATGCCCTTTGCAGGAATGGCATGCCAGGTTTATTCAAAACAAAAATCTTCTCTAACGATAGCTTTTTTTTTTTTGTAACTACAGGACATGCTCATTAAGGTAGATGATTAATAACCATGATTAGTTTTTCTATTTTATTACAAACGCAGCTACAGTATCGAGTCACAAAACTATCAACATGCAAATCTATACAAAGTGAAACTCAAGCTAGAACTTACTCTCAGCCGCCGCAATTTGGAAGAGTGCCTGATCATCTTGCCAAGATCAGGGATTTGAACAGTAGCATGGCTTAAATTCAAAGATGTGAGTCTATGGTGGACCAGATATACAAGTGGAAAATAGTCCGGCACAGCCTCCCAAAACCTGCTCAAGCCTTCGATCTGGTAGTAGTCTGAAAAAGCATTACTCACGTTCATGTCAACTTCGATAGGATCAACCTGTCTGCCAGCAAAGTAGGCTCCAGTACCAAATTCAACCAACTGGGAAGTGTGAAGATGAATGTCCGGAAGTTCCTCAAGGGTCACGGCATGGCTAAGCCGAAGAATCCTCAAATTAGGAGAGCGAGAAACTAGATGCTCCAAAGCTGATAAGTCGACCATAGATGCCTTACAAGAATTGCTAAGTGAGCCTAGTGATGTGTCGCTATCGGGAAAATGACTAAGCCAATCACCAATCAGGTTTTCCATTTTTCTTTCTCCTAAGTCCAGTTCTCTCAGATTCCTGCAGAAAAGCCCGAATTACGTAAGCATGCAAATCCGAAGAACTATTCCAACGGACGCACCAGGAAAGAGATCTGTTATATTGCATCTACAGTGTATAGCAAGAAAAGGATGGATTTGATCATTACAAGTTGCCATGAGTAAATTAAGAAAATATGTCAAACTAGTTTCTCTTCACTAGATAAATATGAATTCCTCTAGATATGAAACTAGTTCCTTTCCACAAGATGTTTAAGAGTACTTAAAGTTCGCGTCAAGTCAAACCATTGATTCATCACTAACAATCATCCTTTTAACCCTGATTTCCTCAAGAAATGGATATGTTTAGCCTTGGCAACAGCCCATGGGTAGAAAAATGCACCCCAAGAATCAGGCAGGAGTTTGAAATCAGCAACACGTGGCATCCTTTTAGTGGTTAAAGATCTTATATCTGTGAACTCGTCTGATCAAGATCAAAGGGTTGACAGCATAGTAGTTCCCTTTGAATACCCTTTTTCTACTGAACCTTGACGCTTCATGACAAGATGTACAGACTAAAGAGAGAGAGTTAATCTCTTCTTCTGAGGTTGTCTGTGAATATGAGTTCTAATACAGCAAGATTAGTTTCAAGAATGCTATTGATTTGGTAATAGTTGTAGAGGAAGTTGGTGACAGCTGAAAGGGAGATGAGGGTTGGGAGAGAGAGAGAGAGAGGGATTCTATATATGTTTTCAACATCAAGACTCCAACATGATTAGTCCACATTATGAATCTGAAGATAAATTTAGCAAAGGAAATAGGAGATAGAAACTGGGGAAAACAAAAGTTTAAGATGATCATTTATTGATCAAAGTTACTGACCAATTACATACTTACACATTATACCTACTGACAAATCAGGGTTCTGAAGGTGATACCCTTCCACAACTTTCTACACTGAGCCTGAAATCGCCCTTCACGTAGTATGTGCTTGCCACCTTAGAGTTGGAACCACCATCTGGTGACTTCTCAAACTTCACCTCATTTTGTTATTTTTTGAGCTTGTCTACCATCGCTCATCAATCCTATACTTAATATGAACTTGAAGGTACAAACTGCAGAAAAGAAACCACAGTTAATATTAGTGATGAAAAATCAGAGTATCCAAAAGCGGAAAAGAATTAACCTTCAGGAAAGCTGATATTCTTAGCACAAAACTTTCTATTGCACATGAGGCCAAATATTTTACAGAAAGACCTATTTGAACATCTTGATCAATAGAAACAGCAGCCTCTCAACTCTAAATGCTTGTCGATGACTGATTCTTGGTGCATGTGAATTCCACCACCCTGCATCACAATTCAAATTCTTTGCACGAGAATATTCCACTTCTTGTTGCATTGGAATTTCTCAGTAACTTTATTACCTGAAGAATTTTCACGTTTTTGTGATGACGGTATTCCTTGAAAGATGTAAAAAACAAAGTTGATAAAGGATAATTTTCATGTAATACAGAGGTTGCCAACCTTTTGTTTGACTTCCTTCTTGCCCATCATATCAGAGAGTCAGCAATCCCATGTATGTTCCACAGAGAGACTTACTGTTGAAGTCTCCGGTGTACGGTGGAAGAAAACTTGCAGTCCGAGGCATAGCAACGGCACACTGACTAGGAGGTGAACTGAGCATGGCGGAGAAGCTGGGGGAAGCAGGGGAGGGTTCTGCTTTTTTACGGGGACAAAGAATGTTTGTGGGAAAGAAAGAAATATTTATTATTTATGCTTCAGATATTAACGTTTGAATAACAATTCTTTAAGCATATGTATAACATTCTGTATCTTAATGTTAGTTTTAATACGGATGACTATTGTATGACGTACCGATGAGTTGTTTGCTTCCTCCTTCATTTTCTTTTCCTCTTTCCAATAGTCAATACCGAAGTAACTTCTCCTTCCCTTCCTTTCAAGTTCTCAGGGTCTGAAGCATAAAATTTTATCAGGTGGAAGAAGTAAGAATAGAAGAAACTGAAGAAAGAAGCATAATAAGTCATAGAAGGAAACAATTTTGCAGATATTGATCAAGGTCAAACATCAAATGGTGTTTACGGAACTTTATCCCACAATGTTAATTTACACGCACACACAAAAAGAGTAGTTTACAAGATAAAGAAGAAAACAGAAGACCCAAATATTCAAGAAAACAAAACCGATATCGACATAGCTATATTCCCAAGCCCTGCTGATTTGATGCTTCTTTTTTTTTTTTTTTTTTTTTGAGTTACCAAGGTCAGAGGCAGATATATATTGTCGAGACATAATATAATTAGTAATTAAAAGTGTTTTCTATTTAAGTAAGTTTTTGGATGGATGATCACACACTTCAACAAAGTACCAAAGCTCACGTATAGGGGATGTGTCGAGACATTTAAGTAATTAAAAGTGTGATTTCTCTAACGGCTTAAGTTTTACTTTTGGATCCACCTGAATCCAATAGTTTTGGCTTAACCACTGTATATGCATTAAACAATCCACTAAATAAATACAAATCCTAGATCTGTCTTTGACCTAGATATGTTGTTGTAGAGTTGTGCAGTCTTAAGATTGTTAACTGGCTAGTAACAGCAAAAAAAAAGAAAATAAGAAATATTCAACATAATTTCCCTTTTCACAGCTTAGAGTTCAACAAATTAAACCTCTTGTTTGAGAAATCGTCTTAAGTCAATATACCAGATGCCAATTAGAAGAAAAGCAAATTTTTATACACATTGTAGGCAATTGCCACTACAAGAATCATAACAACACACACTTGTCACGACTTTTCACACAGAGAAAGAATAGAGAAGAACCTGTTCTGGTGGTGCTCATGACTTTTCACACATAGTGATCAAGAGCTACTTGAATAACGGGATATTATTCTGGCCAAGGACCTGAAGCTCTTCCCCTCCCCTCATATCTTCAGCATATTCCTTAATCTTCATAGCGGAATCTTCAAGTTGAGGACTATCTGTAAGTTTGATAATTTTCAATGAAAAAGCATCCCCGAAACTAGGCGGAATCTCCTCAAGCTTGTAACATTTGAACAGTTCTAATTTCTCAAGCACGGGAAAGAAGTCCTCCCCAACCTCCCACTTAGCAAGAGTCATTTCAGCCAACGTCAAAATATTGAGATTCTCAAAGGTGTCTTCATCCCCCATGTTCCATTCTTCCCCCTGGATGTTTGTTCTAGTAAGATACAACTGTTCAAGGTTAGGGAGTCTCGCTATTGTTGATAGTGAATCGTTTGTCAGAGGAAAGTCAAACAAGACCAATATTTTCAAATTCGAAGGGAAGCGAAAATCCCATGACCAATTTGTCGCTACAGAGGGTCCACTGTCATTTGAACTTTCAAAAGTGTGAAAGGAGAAGGTATGGAGAATAACTTGTGTATTATTCAATTATGTAAGATGTTTATATACATATACAATGAGCTAATTAAGGAAACTAAATAAGGAAAGGATCAAAAGATATTCTATCATATCCCTACATATCTGCTAAGCTACGTACACTACACCTAAACATGTCTATATTCATTCTGTAACACTCCCCCTCAAGTTGGAGCATAGATATTAATCATGCCCAACTTGTTACAAAGATACTCAACTCGAGTGCCATGTAATGCTTTTGTGAACAAATCAGCTAGTTGCTCTCCCGTCTTCACGTACCCGGTGGAAATCAAATTCTCCTGAATCTTCTCACGTATAAAATGACAGTCAACTTCAATATGTTTTGTTCTTTCATGATACACTGGATTTGAGGCAATATGAAGCGCAGCTTGATTATCACACCAGAGTTTTGATGGAGTAGGATACTTCAGCCCAATTTCAGTCAAAAGATGATGTATCCACATAATCTCACATGTAGACTGTGACATAGCTCTGTATTCTGATTCTGCACTGGATCGAGATACAACATTTTGCTTCTTACTCCTCCATGATACTAGGTTTCCTCCAACAAACACACAATAGCCTGTAGTAGATCTTCTATTAATTTTGGATCCAGCCCAATCAGCATCTGCAAAACACTCAACACGACTATGACCGTGATGGCTATACAATATGCCAAGTCCAGGAGCTCCTTTCAAGTAACATAGAATCTGTTCTAAAGCTTCCCAATGTTTGATTGTAGGTGAGGACATAAACTGACTAACAACACTTACAGCAAAGGCAATATCTGGACGAGTCACGGTAAGGTAGTTTAGCTTCCCAACTAACCTTCTATATCTCTCAGGATCTTCAAAAGGATTGCCATCGTCTTTCACAAGATGCACATTGGGAATCATTGGAGTACTGCAGGGTTTGGCTGCCAACTTTCCAGTGTTTGCAAGTAGATCAAGAATATACTTTCTCTGAGATAGAAAAATTCCCTTCTTGTTTCTATTAACTTCCACTCCCAAAAAGTATTTCAATTGACCTAAATCCTTCGTATGAAACCTAGTATGCAGGAAAGACTTGAGGGAAGAGATCCCCGCATAATCACTTCCTGTGATGACAATGTCATCAACATATAAAACAAGGAGGATAGTACCAGCTATTGATTTCTGATAGAAGACTGAGTGATCACATTTACTCATTTTCAGCCCAAAATCCCTAACTACCTCACTGAACTTGCCAAACCAGGCCCGTGGACTCTGCTTCAAGCCATATAAAGACTTCTTCAAATGACAAACTTTCCCATACTCCCCCTGAGTAACAAAACCAGGTGGTTGCTCCATATACACTTCCTCCTGAAGATCGCCATGAAGAAACGCATTCTTGATAGCCAACTGATGTAAAGGCCAATTCTCGGAAGCAGCTAGAGAAATAAACAAGCGTACAGAAGTGAGTTTGGCCACTGAGGAGAAAGTGTCTGAATAATCTACCCCATACTTCTGAGCATAACCTTTAGCCACAAGTCTGGCCTTAAGTCTTGCTAATGAACCATCTGGATTAACTTTAACTGTGAAGACCCACTTACATCCTACTGCTTTCTTTCCTTTGGGTAAATCCACCAAATCCCACGTATGGTTTTCCTCTAAGGCATGTATTTCATCAAGCATTGCATCAGACCAACCAGGATGGTTTAGAGCCTCCTTCACTGTTTTGGGTACAGAGATGGAGTCTAGAGAAGCAATCAAAGATCTAGACGTAGAGGATAAGTGATCATAGGAAACAAAATTGGCAATGGAATATATGGACTTGCAATTACGTGTACCTTTGCGAAGAGTAATAGGAAGGTCAAGATTTTCTGGAGGATCAGCTGGAAGAGGATCAGATAAAACTGGTGCAGGACACGTATCTTTCTTTCTTGAGTAATCTTGAACAATTGGCGGTCTTGCAGACACAGATGCAGGAGGTGCTGAAGGCACAATAATTGATTGGTGCTCAATAGGAGAACTGGGAGACAAAGGAACAACATCGTCTGATTGTTCTATCAAAGCACGTGTAACATGATAGACTAGCCACTCATCTTCCTCTTTTTGACTCGAAGAAATAGGAGATGCATAGAAAAATGGTGTAGTCTCTGAAAATACCACATCAGTTGACACCAAATACTTTCCAAGATCAGTAGAATAACATCGATATCCTTTCTGAAGACGAGAATAACCCAGAAAAACACATTTCAAAGCTTTAGGATCTAACTTGGTAACAGACGGTCGGACATCTCGAACATAGCATATGCTTCCAAACACCTTAGGTTCCACCGGAAAGAGTGACTTGTTTGGAAAAAGAACACTATAAGGCACATTACCGTCCAACACAGAAGATGGCATTCTGTTAATTAGAAAACAAGCAGTAGAGACTGCATCAGCCCAAAATTGTTTAGGAACCTTCATTTGAAACAAAAGTGCCCGAGCTGTCTCAAGTAGATGCCTATTCTTCCGCTCAGCAACTCTATTTTGAGAAGGTGTATCAACATATGACGACTGATGGAGAATACCATGTTGTCTCATGTATGACTGAAACAATTCTGACATGTATTCTTTTGCATTATCACTCCTTAGAATACGCACCGAAGCATTGAATTGAGTTTTGACTTCAACACAAAAAGCACAAAAGTGAGCAAACACTTCAGAGCGACTTTTCATAAAATAAATCCAAGTCATCCGAGAGAAATCATCCACAAAAGTGACAAAGTACTTATGTCCAGTTTTGGAAACGACAGGACATGGTCCCCAAACATCAGAATGAATTAGCTCAAAAGCTGACTCAACCCGTTTATTAACCCTCGGACCTAACTTGCTGCGATGATGTTTTGCAAATTGGCATGATTCACAGTCCAAAGAAGGGACATTTTGAAACTGGGGACAAAGCTTCTTTAGCAGAGGTAAAGAAGGATGCCCCAATCGACAATGTGCTTCAAATGGATACATGACACTTGAGCAGGCAACAAATCGAGGCTCAAATTCATCAAGGATATATAGATCACCAATTACACGTCCTTTACCAATAACCTTATGTGTTGCAAGATCACGGAACAAGCAATGATTAGGAAAGAAAGAAATATAACAATTAAGATCTCTAGTAAGTTTACTCACAGAAATCAGATTGAAGGCTAACTTTGGTAGATTCAACACAGATGACAAGGTAATGGAGGAAGTAGCTTTGATGGTCCCGGATCCCACAATATTACATGTTGACCCATCAGCTACTGTTACCTGAGAGGGTGCTTTGTGTGATTGAAAGGTAGAAAATAGATTAGGATTACCTGTCATGTGATCTGTAGCACCTGAATCAATCACCCAGTTGTTCAAAGAGGAGACAAGACATGCTTTTCTTGAATCGGCAAGGGTAGTAACTGAAGTCAATTCTTTAAGAGATTCTCGATACTGAGAGAACTCTGTAAACTCATCCGCCGAAACCAAAATCGTCTTGCCCTTCAGATTTGTAGCCATATTTCCTTCTGTCTAATTATTTGAATTATACTTTCCAACTCAAATATCCAAAATATAGGAGACGCCAGCAAACACAATAAAACAGCAAATACACTCCAATATCGATAAGGTTCTTTAAAATCACCAATACAATGAACAACCTTAAGATACACCAAAGATACCAGCAGCCAAACTCAACCCCAAAAATATTAAGAATCCAAATATACCAGCAGCCAACAAAGACCAAATTGCAAAATAAATATAGCACCCAGAGTCAATACCAAATTGCAATCAAAACAACTATGAGAGTGAACAAATGAACCAGGATGAAGAACAAGTATCCACTAATATTAATAAGGTATAAGCCGAAATCAGTAGTCGCAGAAGCAGAACAAAAATCAGATCCGAAATCAGAAACTACAGGGAAAAAAACATGAACCTGACGTGAGAAAATTTCTCAAAATAGTGTTTCAACACCAGGAACAACTTGGGGTATGCCGTAAATAACAATCCGAAGCCAGAACTGTAATTCCCGACCAATTCTGCCCGTGCACGCTCCTCCACGCGCCGGCGCGTGATGTTCCGGCGAGAAGTGTAAGTGGCGCGTGACAGCCACTCGATTCACTCCCAGTTGCCGGCGAGGACTTTTCCGGCCGCAAATGATGATCCGCCTCCTCCTATGGTGGCGGTGACGCAAACTGATAACTTAAAAGTTATCGATTAAAAATTTCGTCGATCTTTTCGTGAGACGGTAGAAGACAATAGCTTGTCTATCGAAACAGAGCCAAAACAATACCGAAGAGCCTACGCTCTGATACCATGTAAAGATATGGCACATGGGCCTAACTCAACCCCAAAAGCTAGCTCATGAGGGGAGGATTGTCCAAGTCCATATAAGCAAACCACCAGTTCATTCCCCAACCAATGTGGGACTTTTACCCACTCTAACACCCCCCTTCACCGCCAGGGCCCAACTGGCGCGTGGACCGGGAGCCCAAACGGGAATGGACCTGGCTCTGATACCATGTGAAAGGAGAAGGTATGGAGAATAACTTGTGTATTATTCAATTATGTAAGATGTTTATATACATATTGTAACACCCCGTATATTTTCGAACCTAGTTAATTCCCGTAACATGCATCGAATTATTTAACCATGAGATTGTTGAGGACTTATGCATTAATTTTTGTGGGCTAAATAATCTTGTGCTATTGGGCTCAATAAAGGCCCAATAATGTTGCAAAGACATGGCCCAAATGAGAAATTTGACCCATTCTTTCATTTCTCTTTTATTGACCAAGTAAACCATTAAGTGGTTGGATAAGGATGCTATATATATGCTCAAAAATCAGATTTTAATCATTCATTCCACCTTGCCATTTCTTGAAAAATCTAGACAATTCCAAGAGACCACAAAGAAACCCTTCTCTAAGCCAAGGCAACTACACTTGTTTTGAGCAAGATCATCACTTGGTGAGTATTGGTAAGTGTATATTCTCATGGTTTACTTTATTATAGTCATGGAATATTGTGTAGATGATGTTGGTTATGTTGGTGAAGTATGAGAAATTCATTATGTGTAAAACAACTTGTGTGTGCTAATCGGAGGATGATTTTTGTCTTGAAAGATTGAACATGGATTTGTGATCTTGAAGGAAATAACCTTGATGGATTCAATTGTAACATCCCGTACCTTTTCGACCTATGTGATGATGTTGAACAATGGTTACTTAAGTTTCGAGACGCTATGAGTATGTATTTTGTAAGGTTGGTGATGAAAAAAAAATTAATTAATTCGAGCCTCGTACATGTGATTAGATTTTAGTCGGAGATGTCTTGTGTAATACCCCATACATTTCCAACCTCATTTGGTACCTTGGAGTCATGTTTACTTGATGATTAAGGTCACTACGTAAGTATTTTGTAGTGTTTTGATAGGGTATTGGATGATATGCAAGTGTTAGAAAAAAATGGCTGAAAAATCCAGCAGGCCACTGATTCAGAGAACCGTCAATTCCTGCGCCACTGCTGCAAAGCAAGGCAGTGGCGCAAGGCACAACATAATTGGCCTTTCCGAGCTCGTTTTGCGACGAAATGCAACGACGATTCTTCCATGGTTTCTTTTAATTCCTTGGAGTTCCTTTAGCGTTGTTAAGGCTTCAAATACCTCGATACACTACTACATACTCCTACATGATCAAACCATGGAATACAAGAATTGACCAAAATGTTCAAAGAAGCCATAGGTGACTAGAATTCCTATTTTTGCGATTGAGGCTACGAATGAAAATCTCATAAGTGAATATTGTCGTGGCATTATGAAATTATTTAAACATGAGATATATGATGGATTATACATGAGAATTGGTGGGCTAGGATAATATGTGTTAATGGGCCAATTTGAGGCCCAAAATGGGATAAAATGCAAGGCCCAAAGGGGAAACAAAAGACCCATTCTTCCATTGACCAAATGGACATGGAATTTAATGCCAAAGAAGACTTGAGGGCCTATGTATATGTGGAAGAATCAGATTTTTATTCCAAAAGACACACATCACTTTTCTAGAATTTTCAAGATAATTCCCTTTTGGCTTTGCAAACCCTAAGTCATCTTTTGGACAAGATCAACATATTCCAAGCCTTGGTAAGTATTTATTTTCATGGATTAATATCTTATATGCATAAAAGAATATGTATATCATGTTGGTTGTGCTTGGAAAAGTTGGTCATGGAACTTGGTGAGTTTGTATGAGATTTGTGGTATATGGAATTCAAGTGTGAATTAGGCCTTGTGCCTTTGATGAAAAAGCATGGTATGGACAAAATATGAACATGTATGGTGTTATTTTTGGTATAAAACTTGTTCTTTTCTAAAAGTGGGAATTTTGGGATTTTGGCCGATATGTGTTATGAGTTGAATTAAGGTGCTTTGATGGATTATTTGTGATGTGTTATGGATAAGAAAGTGTAAAGGAGAAGTATTGTGGTGAAAGGTATTGATTGTCATGTATTGGTCAATGTTGGGCACATTATGGAATTTTTGGAATAATAGTATGATCAATGGTTTTGTCAAAGGGAAATGACATGTTGAAAGCCAAACATGTAATTCATTGACATGGTATGCATTTGTAAAGTAATTGGTGGTTAATGTGAATTGCGTTATGTATTTGTAGACACATAAAGAAGGAGTGGGATTATTGTCTACGCATCTAAGGTTGTAGATTCGTATTGCGAATCCAAGGTATGCAAGGTTATTTTGTCCGTATCTTTCTACGGCCAATAGTGTTCACAATTGACATTTCTTTAGTTCTATTCCGAAATGTACCAAGGTATCCCATATGCACTTATTTATGGTCATTGTCATATATTTCCTACTCATTGATCAATTGTGAATCTCATTTCTCATATTCATGATTAATGTTCCGAAAGTTCAAAGAAGGCTATGTTCCAATATTCCAATAGTGCTTATACTTGTGTCTCTTGTTCATGGCTTCTTGTCCAATGGTTCCAATAGTATCATGGTGCTAGTGATGTTATATTTCTCATTGATATTTGTTCACATGTTCTTCACTTATTGGTCAATGATTCAAAGTTTCCAACAATGTTGTGTTCCAAAGTGATGTTATGACTAGCAAAGTATCAATCTCAAAGTAATGAACAAAGTAATGCAAATGTGGTCAATGATCAAGTACGGGTGGCAAGTCTAGGGGCGTAAGCCTAGCTCGACTCGATCCCGAGATATGGATTTATGGGTGGCAAGTCTAGGGGCGTAAGCCTAGCTCGACTCGATCCCAAGGGTGGCAAGTCTAGGGGCATAAGCCTAGCTCGACTCGATCCCTATATGATGATATGAAAGACCCACTGATCAGTCGGGGCCCGGGTACATTGTGATATATGTGATAACAAGTGAGCATTGAGATAAAGAAAGTAATGAAAGCAATGAAAGCAATCCACATGGTTTCCAAAATGCAACATGGTGACTTATTCACATTGAGTATCCATATGTTTTGAGTTCATTGACATATTCCTTGACATATTCATGTGTTGTATAGTTTCATCTGAGCCTTGCATACTCAGTACTTATTTCGTACTGACCCCTCTCGGGGAATTTACCTTACTTGCTACAGGCGCAGGTCCCAGTAGGCCTCCTCAGTAGATTGCCAGTGTTAGCGGCTCTTTGGTGAGCTCCAGCTCATTCGGGGCTTCTCCGAGTCAGAGTGTATATATGTTTTGGTATTGTATATATTGTGTAATGCGGGGACGTGTCCCGACTTATGGTTCATTTTGGTCAATGCTCTTGTTAGAGGCTTTTGTAGACGGATGTGGGTGTATGAATGTAGAAGGGATATGTCGTCCTTGACTTGGTGGCCTCAACGGCCAAGTTTCGCATATATGTACATATATCATGTTCCATGACTTCCATTGTTGGTCTTGATAGTTGATATGTGTTTATGGGTTTCTTATGGCATGCATATGATTGAGTAAGTAAAGATTGGTTCTCTCGGGCCATGTCGGCTACGGGTGCCAATCACGCCTCGTTGGGATTCGGGGTGTGACAAAAGTGGTATCAGAGCAGTCGGTCTAAGGATGTCTACAAAGCCGTGTCTGAGTAGAGTCTTACGTATCGATGTGTTGTGCACCACATTTATACGTAGGAGGCTACGAGACATTTAGGATGTTGTTTCCTTTCCTTCATTCTAGATCGTGCAATAGAGCCAATATTGTCAGTTGCATTATATCTGATCTTGGTAATTGTTTTTCTTTGGTATAGTCAAAATGCCGAACACTAGAAGAGGAAGAGGAAAAGGTAAAAGTAAGCTTCTAGATAGAATTGCTGGTGAAGGAGCAAGTAGACCACCACCTGAGCAAGTTGATCAAGGTGGGGCTGAAACTGAGTTTGCAACGCGAGCTTCTTCTACTTCTTCAGCTCCAGAAGAGACGAGAAGAAGGGAAGTGCCCGTGGAACCACCGACAAATGCCACAGATCAGGATCTTAGGAATGCTGTACAGATGTTGACACAGTTAGTGGCGGCACAAAGCCAGGGAAGAGCTGGTGCTATGGCACATGATGATGGTGAGGCTAGAATGGCAAGTCGCAGAACACAGGATTTCTTGAAACTGGACCCTCCTATATTCACAGGGGCAGATCCAAAAGCAGATCCACAGGACTTCGTGGATCAAATTCAGAGGGCATTGGAAGTTATGCATGTGACAGGGGTAGAGACAGTTGAACTTGCTGCGTACAGGTTGAAGGGAGAGGCAATATTGTGGTATGAGGATTGGAAGAAATCCCGTGATATTGATGCAACCCCACCTACTTGGGAAGAGTTTAAAGTGGCCTTCCTCGATCATTATCTTCCATATGAGGTTCGGGAAGCACGTGCAGACCAGTTCCTGAACTTGCGTCAAGGGAATATGAGTGTTCGGGAATATAGCTTGCAATTTAATTCCTTGGCTCGATATGCGCCAAATGTTGTGGCTACGATGACAGACAGGGTCCATAGATACGTGGACAGACTAGAGCCATATTTGGTAAGAGATTGCACTATTGCGGCCTTGAATAGGGACATGGACATTGCTCGCATACAAGCCTTCGCCCAGAAAATGGAGGATCAGAGACAGAGACGCAGGGTACATGAATTTGATAGGGGACAGTCCAAAAGGGCTAGACCTATGGGACCACCTATGATGTCCCAAGGAGGAACTAGGCCCCGTATGTTTCCTAGACCACCTAGACCGTCGTTCTCTTATTCCACAGGGAGTGCTTATCCTCAGTCTCGAGGGTTTCGAGGTGGTTCAGTTGGACAGAGTAGTGGGGGTCATGGATCACAGTCAGCAGGTTTCCCTCGTCAGCAGTGTCAGCACTGCGGGCGTATGCACACAGGTCCATGTCGGACAGGGATGAATGTCTGCTTTTGGTGTGGTATGCCGGGACATATAGCGAGAGAATATCCACAGCGGAGCATGGGTGGTATAGCACGACCAGCTGGGTCGGCTGTTGCGTCTTCAGCATCGGTTCCTTCACAGGGCCGAGGGGTGCAGCCTATTGGTCGAGGTAGAGGTGCCAGAGGAGGAGCCAGTACTAGCGGGGTCCAGAATCGTACTTATGCTTTGGTGGACCGCCAGAATTCAGAGGCTTCCCCAGATGTCGTCACAGGTACATTATCCATATTCTCACATAATGTATATGCATTAATTGACCCAGGCTCTACATTTTCCTATGTTACTCCATTGGTTGCTGCGAAATTTGCAACGACACCGGAAATATTAATTAAGTCAATTGAAGTGTCTACACCAGTTGGTGAATATATTATTGCAAAGAGAGTGTATCGTAACTGTGTGGTAACTGTGTGTGGTCATGATACGTTGGCCGATCTCATTGAATTGGACATGGTGGATTTTGATGTAATTATGGGAATGGATTGGTTGGCTTCGTGTTATGCTACGGTAGATTGCCGGGCCAAGAAGGTACAATTTTGTTTTCCACAGGAAAATGTTCTAGAATGGCAGGGTAAGGTAGGGGCACCACGAGGAAGATTTATTTCCTACTTGAAAGCCAGAAAAATGATTGCCAAGGGGTACGTATGTCATTTGGTACGAGTGAAAGATAATGATGTGGAACCATTAACTCCACAGTCAGTACCGGTAGTCAATGAATTTCTTGATGTATTTCCAGAGGATCTTCCAGGTTTACCCCCAGAACGGGAAGTGGAATTCGGCATTGATGTGATTCCAGGCACTCAGCCTATTTCTATCCCTCCATATAGAATGGCTCCAGCGGAACTGCGTGAATTGAAGGAGCAGTTGAAAGATTTGCTGGATAAAGGCTTCATTAGGCCTAGTATGTCCCCGTGGGGTGCACCGGTATTATTCGTACGCAAGAAAGATGGCACCTTGAGAATGTGCATCGACTATCGGCAACTGAATAAAGTAACGATCAAGAATAAATACCCCCTTCCTCGCATTGATGATTTGTTTGATCAGTTACAGGGTGCCAGGTGTTTTTCAAAAATTGACTTGAGGTCGGGTTACCATCAGGTCAGAGTTAGAGAGGAGGATGTACCCAAGACAGCTTTCCGAACACGGTATGGCCATTATGAATTTTTAGTTATGTCATTTGGGCTAACAAATGCACCGGCTGTGTTTATGGATTTGATGAACAGAGTGTTCAAGCCATTCCTAGACGTGTTCGTGACAGTATTTATAGATGACATCCTTGTTTATTCAAGATCACCAGAAGACCATGCTTATCACTTACGGCAAGTGTTGCAAATTCTCCGTGACCGTAAGTTGTATGCAAAATTCTCCAAATGTGAGTTTTGGTTGACATCAGTCGCGTTCTTGGGTCACATTGTATCAGATGAAGGCATACAGGTTGATACCCAAAAGATTGAAGCAGTGAAGAATTGGCCAAGACCGACGACACCCACAGAGATTCGCAGTTTTCTGGGTTTGGCAGGTTATTACCGAAGATTTGTAGAAGGTTTTACTTCTATTGCGGCACCATTGACAAAGTTAACTCACAAGGCAATTAAATTTCAATGGAATGATGCATGTGAAAGAGGGTTTCAAAACCTGAAAGATAAGTTGACTTCTACACCAGTGTTAGTTCTTCCTGAAGGCACAGAGGGCTATGCAGTGTATTGTGATGCTTCCGGGATTGGTCTCGGATGTGTATTGATGCAGCATGGCAGGGTGATAGCATATGCCTCACGACAGTTGCGGCCACATGAGAAAAACTATCCCACGCATGATCTTGAATTGGCAGCGGTAGTTTTTGCTTTAAAGATATGGCGTCATTATTTATATGGTGTTCATGTTGACATCTATACGGATCACAAAAGCTTGCAATATCTTTTTAAGCAGAAGGAACTCAATTTGAGGCAACGAAGGTGGTTAGAGCTTTTAAAAGACTATGACATTGATATTCTTTATCACCCAGGCAAAGCAAATGTCGTAGCTGATGCATTGAGCCGTAAGGCAGTCGAAAGCACTAGTGGTCAGTTGAATGAAAAGCGTGAGATAATCAAAGATTTGAATCAATTAGCCAGCTTGGGAGTTCGCCTTATTGAAACCTCCGATGATAGAGTTATGGTACAGAATGCAGCAGAATCCTCCTTGATAGCTGAAGTGAAAGAGAAACAGTATGCGGATTCTATTTTATTACAGCTAAAGGAGAAGTGCAGCAGAATCTGACCAAGGCATTTGATATTACATCGGAAGGGGTGCTTCAATGTCAAGGGAGACTATGTGTACCGGACATAGATGAGCTGAGGACATGAATAATGACAGAGGCGCACCATTCGCGCTATTCCATTCATCCGGGTGCTACTAAAATGTACCATGAATTGAAAGAAGTGTATTGGTGGGGCAACATGAAGAAGAATATTGCAGAATTTGTCGCGCAATGCCCAAATTGTCAACAGGTGAAAGTGGAACATCAGAAACCGGGAGGTTACATGCAATGTATCAATCTTCCAGTCTGGAAGTGGGATATGATTAATATGGATTTTATTACGGGCTTGCCTCGTACATTGCGGAAGTTTGATTCCATATGGGTCATAGTGGACCGACTTACCAAGTCGGCGCATTTTCTACCTGTCAAGACGACCTATACAGCTGAGGATTATGCGAAATTGTATGTAAAAGAGATAGTACGATTGCATGGAATTCCACTTTCTATTATATCAGACAGAGGAGCACAGTTCACAGCACACTTTTGGAAATCTTTTCAGCGGAGTTTGGGTACTCAGGTGAATTTGAGTACGGCTTTCCATCCTCAGACCGATGGCCAAGCAGAACGTACTATTCAGACACTTGAAGATATGCTACGAGCATGTACGTTGGATTTTCAAGGTAGTTGGGATGACCATTTGCCTCTTATTGCATTTGCGTATAACAATAGCTATCATTCAAGTATTAAAATGGCACCTTATGAAGCCTTGTATGGAAGGAAGTGTAGATCACCAATCGGATGGTTTGAAGCAGGTGAAACTGCTTTACTTGGGCCAGATATTGTTCACCAAGCCATGGAGAAAGTTAAAGTTATCCAACAACGATTACAAACGGCTCAAAGTCGTCACAAGTCATATGCCGATGTTAGAAGAAGAGGGCTTGAATTTGCCATAGGTGATTGGGTGTTTTTAAAGGTGTCACCGATGAAAGGGGTAATGCGGTTCGGAAAGAAAGGGAAATTGAGTCCACGTTACATAGGCCCCTATGAAGTTATTAGAAGATTTGGGCAAGTCGCATATGAATTAGCCTTACCTCAAGAACTTTCCTCCGTCCATCCGGTATTTCATGTGTCGATGCTCCGGAAATGCATAGGAGATCCTTCACGTATTGTGCCCGTAGAAGATGTTCAAGTGGCAGAGGATCTCACTTATGAAGAGGTGCCCATTGCTATCCTAGATAGACAAGTAAAGAGATTGAGAAATAAAGACATAGCATCCGTAAAAGTCCTTTGGAGAAAGCCACAAGTAGAGGAGATCACATGGGAAGCGGAAGAAATGATGAAATCAAAGTATCCCCACTTATTCCAAATGGACCAAGAAGTTCACAGTGCGGAGGTGGAACAATAACAAGTAAGTATTTAAAAGCATTATGTGAATGTTTATCGGTATGTTAGAGTAAAGATACATTGTTGTGTATAAAACATGTTGTTAACATTCGAGGACGAATGTTCCTAAGGGGGGAAGAATGTAACATCCCGTACCTTTTCGACCTATGTGATGATGTTGAACAATGGTTACTTAAGTTTCGAGACGCTATGAGTATGTATTTTGTAAGGTTGGTGATGAAAAAAAAATTAATTAATTCGAGCCTCGTACATGTGATTAGATTTTAGTCGGAGATGTCTTGTGTAATACCCCATACATTTCCAACCTCATTTGGTACCTTGGAGTCATGTTTACTTGATGATTAAGGTCACTACGTAAGTATTTTGTAGTGTTTTGATAGGGTATTGGATGATATGCAAGTGTTAGAAAAAAATGGCTGAAAAATCCAGCAGGCCACTGATTCAGAGAACCGTCAATTCCTGCGCCACTGCTGCAAAGCAAGGCAGTGGCGCAAGGCACAACATAATTGGCCTTTCCGAGCTCGTTTTGCGACGAAATGCAACGACGATTCTTCCATGGTTTCTTTTAATTCCTTGGAGTTCCTTTAGCGTTGTTAAGGCTTCAAATACCTCGATACACTACTACATACTCCTACATGATCAAACCATGGAATACAAGAATTGACCAAAATGTTCAAAGAAGCCATAGGTGACTAGAATTCCTATTTTTGCGATTGAGGCTACGAATGAAAATCTCATAAGTGAATATTGTCGTGGCATTATGAAATTATTTAAACATGAGATATATGATGGATTATACATGAGAATTGGTGGGCTAGGATAATATGTGTTAATGGGCCAATTTGAGGCCCAAAATGGGATAAAATGCAAGGCCCAAAGGGGAAACAAAAGACCCATTCTTCCATTGACCAAATGGACATGGAATTTAATGCCAAAGAAGACTTGAGGGCCTATGTATATGTGGAAGAATCAGATTTTTATTCCAAAAGACACACATCACTTTTCTAGAATTTTCAAGATAATTCCCTTTTGGCTTTGCAAACCCTAAGTCATCTTTTGGACAAGATCAACATATTCCAAGCCTTGGTAAGTATTTATTTTCATGGATTAATATCTTATATGCATAAAAGAATATGTATATCATGTTGGTTGTGCTTGGAAAAGTTGGTCATGGAACTTGGTGAGTTTGTATGAGATTTGTGGTATATGGAATTCAAGTGTGAATTAGGCCTTGTGCCTTTGATGAAAAAGCATGGTATGGATAAAATATGAACATGTATGGTGTTATTTTTGGTATAAAACTTGTTCTTTTCTAAAAGTGGGAATTTTGGGATTTTGGCCGATATGTGTTATGAGTTGAATTAAGGTGCTTTGATGGATTATTTGTGATGTGTTATGGATAAGAAAGTGTAAAGGAGAAGTATTGTGGTGAAAGGTATTGATTGTCATGTATTGGTCAATGTTGGGCATATTATGGAATTTTTGGAATAATAGTATGATCAATGGTTTTGTCAAAGGGAAATGACATGTTGAAAGCCAAACATGTAATTCATTGACATGGTATGCATTTGTAAAGTAATTGGTGGTTAATGTGAATTGCGTTATGTATTTGTAGACACATAAAGAAGGAGTGGGATTATTGTCTACGCATCTAAGGTTGTAGATTCGTATTGCGAATCCAAGGTATGCAAGGTTATTTTGTCCGTATCTTTCTACGGCCAATAGTGTTCACAATTGACATTTCTTTAGTTCTATTCCGAAATGTACCAAGGTATCCCATATGCACTTATTTATGGTCATTGTCATATATTTCCTACTCATTGATCAATTGTGAATCTCATTTCTCATATTCATGATTAATGTTCCGAAAGTTCAAAGAAGGCTATGTTCCAATATTCCAATAGTGCTTATACTTGTGTCTCTTGTTCATGGCTTCTTGTCCAATGGTTCCAATAGTATCATGGTGCTAGTGATGTTATATTTCTCATTGATATTTGTTCACATGTTCTTCACTTATTGGTCAATGATTCAAAGTTTCCAACAATGTTGTGTTCCAAAGTGATGTTATGACTAGCAAAGTATCAATCTCAAAGTAATGAACAAAGTAATGCAAATGTGGTCAATGATCAAGTACGGGTGGCAAGTCTAGGGGCGTAAGCCTAGCTCGACTCGATCCCGAGATATGGATTTATGGGTGGCAAGTCTAGGGGCGTAAGCCTAGCTCGACTCGATCCCAAGGGTGGCAAGTCTAGGGGCATAAGCCTAGCTCGACTCGATCCCTATATGATGATATGAAAGACCCACTGATCAGTCGGGGCCCGGGTACATTGTGATATATGTGATAACAAGTGAGCATTGAGATAAAGAAAGTAATGAAAGCAATGAAAGCAATCCACATGGTTTCCAAAATGCAACATGGTGACTTATTCACATTGAGTATCCATATGTTTTGAGTTCATTGACATATTCCTTGACATATTCATGTGTTGTATAGTTTCATCTGAGCCTTGCATACTCAGTACTTATTTCGTACTGACCCCTCTCGGGGAATTTACCTTACTTGCTGCAGGCGCAGGTCCCAGTAGGCCTCCTCAGTAGATTGCCAGTGTTAGCGGCTCTTTGGTGAGCTCCAGCTCATTCGGGGCTTCTCCGAGTCAGAGTGTATATATGTTTTGGTATTGTATATATTGTGTAATGCGGGGACGTGTCCCGACTTATGGTTCATTTTGGTCAATGCTCTTGTTAGAGGCTTTTGTAGACGGATGTGGGTGTATGAATGTAGAAGGGATATGTTGTCCTTGACTTGGTGGCCTCAACGGCCAAGTTTCGCATATATGTACATATATCATGTTCCATGACTTCCATTGTTGGTCTTGATAGTTGATATGTGTTTATGGGTTTCTTATGGCATGCATATGATTGAGTAAGTAAAGATTGGTTCTCTCGGGCCATGTCGGCTACGGGTGCCAATCACGCCTCGTTGGGATTCGGGGTGTGACATCAATATCGCCATGTGATATGTGATTATAGTCTTGACATGTTTTATCATGGTGTATCATGTTGGGAATTTCCATTGTGAAATTGGTTATGGTTTTGGTGATGTTTTGATCGTAAAGTGTCGTTTTGGTGTTGTTACGTGTGTTGTGAAATCATGGCTGGTGGTTGGCATGTTAAATGATCAAAAATATGTTAAAATGAAGTTGGTGATGATCATGGACCATTCATGGCATTAAAAGACCCAAAACGGAGCCATTTCGGACTAAACGGGCATCCGCCCGCGCAGACGAGGGCATCTGCGCGCGTAGATGCCAACGCAGATGGCACTGGCTGCTGCCAAGGGCCATCTGCGTGTGCAGATGGGTGACCTGCGTGCGCAGGTGGCAGTGCAGGTCAGCCCAGAATTTTGTTTCGTTTGCTTTCGTATCCCTTTGATCCCCGAAAGCCCCGATACCCTTTTGGGATGTAATTATCCACTTGTAATGTCATTTTAATGACTTTAAAGTGTCGTATGGAGGTATGTTGGACTATGTTAAGTATGGATGATTGTTCATATGTTGTTATAAAGGAATAATTGTGACTGAATGATAAAGAGAAATGTGTAAAAGGTAAGTATGGGTGAAAGGCTATCAATGTATGATATTTTGGTCAATGTGTGTAATGTTATGGTGTTGTTGATATGGAAATGCAGCGGAGGGTATTGTAAGGGGGTGATGTGACGTTATATGGTGGTCACATAGTTCGTTGTCGTCTTGTACGCCTATTTCGTGACTAGTTGCTAATGTAAGTTCCGGTTGTGTACTTGTGTGTAGAATAGACGTAGAGGGAAAGCTGAAGTGTTGTATTCAAGAGTAAGATTGTGTATCCATATTGATAACATAAGGTATGTAAGGTTACTCTTTCGTATCCTTCTGCAGCATATGGTCTATAATGACATGGTACATATTTCATTTCGAAATGTCCAAAGGGATTTCAATTCAAGTTGCCATATCATATTCCTTATAGGGTCAATGGTGATTCTCACGGTTCATGGCCATTGGTTAATGTTTCAAAGTTCCAATAATGTTCAGTTACATGTCTCTTACTTGTTGATTATTGTTCCAAAGTTTACAACCATGTTAGAGCTACAAAAGTGTCAATCTCTCATAAGCTAAGGGTATCCTATTTCCGGGTTTTAATTATGCTCCTTCACATGTTCTTTATGCTATTATCAAATGCCATTCACATGTCTCACATACTTTGACTATTTCCCAGAATTCCATGGTTCCAACAAGGGTATGTTCCAAAGCTCAAAGTGATGTTACAACTATCATTGTACCAACCTCTTTGTAATAATCTCTCATAAGCAAAAGTACTAATCTCTCACAAGTAAAAGTATCAATCTCAAAAGTAAAGAATTAAAGTAATGAACACTTGTTGAGAACGGGTGGCAACCCAAAGGGGCATAAGCCTAGCTAGGGGCGATCCCGAATGATTATTGGATACAGGGGGCAGCTCAAAGGGGCGTAAGCCTAGCTAGAGACGAACCTGCTTTATTGATTTATGGGTGGCAGCTCAAAGGGGCATAAGCCTAGCTAGAGACGATCCCAATGTTATTTCCCACTGATCAGTTGGGCCCGGGCATACATGATTGATGATCACATGAAGAAGTAAAGGAAAGTGAAATGAAGTAAAGAAAGTAATGCACATGATTCCACATGTATTCTTATGGTAATTTATTCACATGAGGTGTTCACTTGTACTTACTTTCAACAAAGTTCCTATAACTCATATATTTACGTATAGCCTTGCATACTCAGTACTTTTTCCGTACTGACCCCTTTTGGGGAACATACTTTAAATGTTGCAGGCGCAGGTACTAGCAGGCCTCCCCTGTAGGTTATCAGTGTGTACGGATTCTTTGGTGAGCTCCAGCTAGTTCGAGGCTTCTCCGAGTCACAGTGGCATATGTGTTTTGCTGGTGTACATGCTGTGTAAAGCGGGGATTTGTCCCGACTTTCAGTTGGTATTGGTCAGTGCATTTGTTAGAGGCTTTTGTAGACGTATGTGGGTGTATGTATATAATATGTCACATGGAGTTTTGTTTTGATGGCCTCAACGACCAAGTTTCTCAAATGTGTATTTATATATGTCACATGTTCCATAACATCCGATTTTAGTCGTTCATGCTCTTGTGTGATAGTGGTGTTCCTATGGCATGCATATGAATGTATAGAAGCACAGCTTGGTTCTCTCGGGCCTTGTCGGCTACGGGTGCCAATCACGCCTCGTTGGAATTTGGGGCGTGACAAAAGTGGTATCAGAGCAGTTTGTCCTAAGGGTGTCTACAAAGCCGTGTCCGAGTAGAGTCTTACTTATCGATGTGTTGCGCGCCACATTTATAAGTAGGAGGCTACGGGACATTTAGGAGTTGTTTCACTTCTTCACTTTTAGATCGTGCAATAGAGCCAAAGTTGTAGGTGGACGTATATGTCTGCATTGACATTTGATTTCTTTGCATAGTCAAAAGCTGATTATCAGACAAGATAAGGGCAAAGGTAAGTAGGTTGATATGCCTGCCGAGGAAGAAATACGTAAATGAACACCTGACCAAGCTAGTCAAGGTGGGGTTGACATGGAATTTGTTATACGGGTTTCTCTTAGCCAAAAGGTAGAGAAGTATCCGCAGAACCACCTATAAATACCACTGAACGGAAATTACATAAGGAAGAGTATATGTTGACTCAGAGAGTGGTTGTATAATGTTATGGGCAAGCTGGCCCAACGATGAATAATGATATGTTCACCGGGTCGGATCTGTATGAAGACCCATAGGACTTTATCGACCAAATCAAAAAGGCTCTAGATGTGATACATGTGACCGGGTATTGATGTAATTCCAGCTAGTTGAGAGGAATGTAAAACGGTATTCCTTGACTAGTACCTCTCATATGAGGTCCGAATGTGGATCAATTGCTAAAGCATTGCTAAAAAAAAAAACAAAAAACCTATGAGTGTCAGAAAGTACAATCTTCGGTTTAATGCTGTGGTTAGGTATACTCCAAAAGTGGTAACCCTTATGACCGATAGAATGCATCGGTATATGGACAGATGGATGGTACCATTGCGATCTTAAAAAAAAATAAATATATTGATATAGTCAGAATGCAGGCTTTGCACAGATAATGAAAGCTCAGAGGCAAGAGAAAAGAATATGTCGGTTTGGGTTGAATATTTGTTATTGGAGTGGTATGTCGGGCCACAAAATGAGGCTTCTCTTGAGATAGTTACAGGTACCGTACTCGTATTGATTGACCTATATTCGACACTAGCATATGTTATATTATCAGTTGTTGAAAATACAAATGAACACCAGAATTTCGAATTATGTCACTTGAAGTCTACACATCAGTCGGTGAATCTGTGATAGTTAACAGAATATATCTTAAGTGCATAGAAATTGTTTGTGGTCATGAGACATTAGTTGATCTTATTGAACTGGAAATAGCGGATTTTGAGGTTACAAATAGATTGTGCCATCGTAGATTGCCGAGCTAAGAAGTTGTATCTTTCATTTCCCCAAAAGAGTGTTCTTGAATGGCAAGGGTTATGTGGGGGCACCAAGAGAAAATTTTATTCCTTATCTTATAAAGTAAGGAAAATGATACCCAAAGGGGTACATAAGTCATATGTCACATGGTGATAGTGAAGGATACTAATGTGGAACCACCAACTCTTCAACCGATTTCGGTGGTAAGTGAATTCCTCGATGTATAAGCTGATATTACTGTGACATTTGGTACTTAGCCTATTTTTACTTTATATGGTATAGCCCCGACAAAGTTATGGGAATTGACAAAAAAAAAAAAAAAACATTAAAAGACGTGATGAACAAGGGATTCATACGACCTAGTATGTTCCCTTGGGATGCACCAGTGATAATTGTATTATTGGCAACTGAATAAGATGACAATTACGAATGAATATTCCCTCCCCAGAGTTGACAATTTGTTTGATAAAGGGGGTGAAATGAATGGTGAAGTGATGAACGAATGGCGACGAAAAAAAAAAAAAACAAAGAAAAAGAAAGAATGATGATGATATACCCAAGACAACATTACAAATATGGCATGGTTATTATGAATTCCTAGTATGTCAATTGGACTAGTGAAAGCACCTATAGGTGTTATGGGTGAAATGAATAGGGTGTTCAAAACACTGTTCAGGGTGAGTGTGACCATGTTTGGTGATGGTATTCAAGATCACAAGAGGACCTTGCATTGTATAGGAGGAAGAGATAAAGGTTGTTATACAAAAGATAGAAATGGTGAACAATTGGCTAAGGCCTACGATGCCTACAGAGATCCATCGTTTTCTTGGGTTGGTTGCTTATTACAGGAGAATTGTGGAAGTATTTTATTCTATCCCTACGCCTTTAGCAAAGCTTATATGCAAAGCAATCAAGTTCCAGTAGAATGGTGCATATGAGAAGAGTTTCCAAGAGTTGAAAGATAAAGTAACTTCCACACCAGTTTTAAGTGCCTCCCGAAGGCAAAAGGATGTTATGCAATGTATGGTAGTGCTTCCGGGGTTGGCCTCGGATGTGTATTGATGTAGCATGATAAGGTAATAGCATATGCCTTACGGCAGTTGCGGCTACGTGAGAAAGTAAATTATTACCAAACACATGACCCTGGACTAGCAGCCGCGATATTGCTTTACAGTTATGGTGTCACTATTTGTAAGGGATTCATGCTGATATATATACCGTTCATAAGAAAATGTACGATATTTTAAGCCAAAGGACTTAAAATCTGAGGTAGTGAAGGTGGCTTGAACTATTAAAAGATTAGAACAATGGTATCTTGTGTCATTTGGAAAAATAAAATAAAATGGGATAGTTAATACATTATGCTGCAAAACAGTAGAAAGTATGAATGGCCAGCTCACGGCGAAGAAAGGTATAGTTAAGAAATCTATATCAATGAAGCAATAAGGGTTTTTGTTTTCTTGGAACTCCTGATGAAAGAAGTATAGTGTTAAATGTGGTGGGATTTTCATTGACATCTGAAATAAAGAAAAAAAAAAAGAATGTACAGCAGAGTGCGACAAAGATATTTGAACAAACACAAGGGGGAGTATTTTAACGCCAATGTAAATTGTGTATATTGGGTATAGACGAGTTAAGGAAATGAATTATGACAGAAGAACATCGTTCACGGTATTTTATTCGTTCGAAAGCAACCAAAATATACCATGGTTTAGCGGAGATGTCTTAGTAAGGTTACATGAAAAGCACATTGTAGAACTTGCAGCTCAATGTCCAAACGGTCACTGATTAACAGTATGGCATTGGAAATCTATATGTTTTATGCAACGTATTACCCTTCCAGCTTGGAAGTGGAACATGAATAATATGGATTAAATCACAGGGTTGTCTCATATACTGTGAAGGTTGATTCCATAGCAGTGATAATTAACAGACTTACCGAGCCAGCGTATCTCCTACTAGTTAGGACCACCGATACAGCTGAACATTACACAAAGTTGTATGTTATAGGGATAGTACAATTACATGGGATTCCACTCACTATTATATCCTACAGGATAGCTCACTTTATTGCACAGTGTTGGGAGCCTTTTCAGTAAAGCATGGGTACACAGGTAGATATAAGTACGGCTTGTCATCCTCGGATGAATGAACAAATAGAACGTATTATAAGAACATTTAAAGTGATGCCACGAGTTAATACATTGGAATTTAAAGGTAGTTGGGATGACCATCTACCGTTTATTGAAATTTTTTACGGTAAAGGCGTCAAAAAACACCTTATGAAGTTTTATATGAAAAAAAAAATGTAGATCATCAACTGGATGGGTTGCAGCCGATGGAATTTGTTTGTTCGGGTTAGAGTTTGTTCACCAAGCTATAGAAAAGGTAAAAAAAAAATGATATGACAACAGTTACCCGTGGTCCAAAGTCAATACAAATTACATGCCAATATTCGAAGAAAAGAATGAACAGGTACCATAGGTAATTGGTATTTTGGACAGTGTCATCAACGGAGAAAGATATTGAGATTCAGAAGGAAAGAGGAGTTGTACAAAGATGCGGGCAAATTGCGTATCTATTAACACTAGTCCAAGAACTCTTCCCAATTCATTCAGTATTTTATATTCGACGCTTGAAAGTGTATAGGGGATTATCACGTATTATTGTCAGTGGAGACGTACGGAAATGTACACATTACAGGGGATCTCACATGTGAAAGGGGTACTTCATGCCACTAATTGTTATTTTAGATCGACAAACGAAAGCAATGAGAAATAAAGAAGTAGCTTCCATAAGGACACTATGGAAGGAATTAGCACGTAGAAGGAATCACATGGGAAACCGAAGGATTGATGAAATCTAAGGTACACATATTTGTTGTAACCAGAAGAAGAAGTGTAAGGTGTGAAAGTGGGAAAATAAAAAGTAAGTACCTATGAGCATTATGTGTGTATGTGATAACATGAAGAATGATCCTAGACTTACAGTGGTTACAATGAGACAATGCTACTAACATTCGAGGACGAATGTTTATAAGGGGGGAAGAATGTAACACCCCGTATATTTTCGAACCTAGTTAATTCCCGTAACATGCATGGAATTATTTAACCATGAGATTGTTGAGGACTTATGCATTAATTTTTGTGGGCTAAATTAATCTTGTGCTATTGGGCTCAATAAAGGCCCAATAATGTTGCAAAGACATGGCCCAAATGAGAAATTTGACCCATTCTTTCATTTCTCTTTTATTGACCAAGTAAACCATTAAGTGGTTGGATAAGGATGCTATATATATGCTCAAAAATCAGATTTTAATCATTCATTCCACCTTGCCATTTCTTGAAAAATCTAGACAATTCCAAGAGACCACAAAGAAACCCTTCTCTAAGCCAAGGCAACTACACTTGTTTTGAGCAAGATCATCACTTGGTGAGTATTGGTAAGTGTATATTCTCATGGTTTACTTTATTATAGTCATGGAATATTGTGTAGATGATGTTGGTTATGTTGGTGAAGTATGAGAAATTCATTATGTGTAAAACAACTTGTGTGTGCTAATCGGAGGATGATTTTTGTCTTGAAGGATTGAACATGGATTTGTGATCTTGAAGGAAATAACCTTGATGGATTCAATATCGCCATGTGATATGTGATTATAGTCTTGACATGTTTTATCATGGTGTATCATGTTGGGAATTTCCATTGTGAAATTGGTTATGGTTTTGGTGATGTTTTGACCGTAAAGTGTCGTTTTGGTGTTGTTACGTGTGTTGTGAAATCATGGCTGGTGGTTGGAATGTTAAATGATCAAAAATATGTTAAAATGAAGTTGGTGATGATCATGGACCATTCATGGCATTAAAAGACCCAAAACGGAGCCATTTCGGACTAAACGGGCATCCGCCCGCGCAGACGAGGGCATCTGCGCGCGCAGATGCCAACGCAGATGGCACTGGCTGCTGCCAAGGGCCATCTACGTGCGCATATGGGTGACCTGCGTGTGCAGGTGGCAGCGCAGGTCAGCCCAGAATTTTGTTTCGTTTGCTTTCGTATCCCTTTGATCCCCGAAAGCCCCGATACCCTTTTGGGATGTAATTATCCACTTGTAATGTCATTTTAATGACTTTAAAGTGTCGTATGGAGGTATGTTGGACTATGTTAAGTATGGATGATTGTTCATATGTTGTTATAAAGGAATAATTGTGACTGAATGATAAAGAGAAATGTGTAAAAGGTAAGTATGGGTGAAAGGCTATCAATGTATGATATTTTGGTCAATGTGTGTAATGTTATGGTGTTGTTGATATGGAAATGCAGCGGAGGGTATTGTAAGGGGGTGATGTGACGTTATATGGTGGTCACATAGTTCGTTGTCGTCTTGTACGCCTATTTCGTGACTAGTTGCTAATGTAAGTTCCGGTTGTGTACTTGTGTGTAGAATAGACGTAGAGGGAAAGCTGAAGTGTTGTATTCAAGAGTAAGATTGTGTATCCATATTGATAACATAAGGTATGTAAGGTTACTCTTTCGTATCCTTCTGCAGCATATGGTCTATAATGACATGGTACATATTTCATTTCGAAATGTCCAAAGGGATTTCAATTCAAGTTGCCATATCATATTCCTTATAGGGTCAATGGTGATTCTCACGGTTCATGGCCATTGGTTAATGTTTCAAAGTTCCAATAATGTTCAGTTACATGTCTCTTACTTGTTGATTATTGTTCCAAAGTTTACAACCATGTTAGAGCTACAAAAGTGTCAATCTCTCATAAGCTAAGGGTATCCTATTTCCGGGTTTTAATTATGCTCCTTCACATGTTCTTTATGCTATTATCAAATGCCATTCACATGTCTCACATACTTTGACTATTTCCCAGAATTCCATGGTTCCAACAAGGGTATGTTCCAAAGCTCAAAGTGATGTTACAACTATCATTGTACCAACCTCTTTGTAATAATCTCTCATAAGCAAAAGTACTAATCTCTCACAAGTAAAAGTATCAATCTCAAAAGTAAAGAATTAAAGTAATGAACACTTGTTGAGAACGGGTGGCAACCCAAAGGGGCATAAGCCTAGCTAGGGGCGATCCCGAATGATTATTGGATACAGGGGGCAGCTCAAAGGGGCGTAAGCCTAGCTAGAGACGAACCTGCTTTATTGATTTATGGGTGGCAGCTCAAAGGGGCATAAGCCTAGCTAGAGACGATCCCAATGTTATTTCCCACTGATCAGTTGGGCCCGGGCATACATGATTGATGATCACATGAAGAAGTAAAGGAAAGTGAAATGAAGTAAAGAAAGTAATGCACATGATTCCACATGTATTCTTATGGTAATTTATTCACATGAGGTGTTCACTTGTACTTACTTTCAACAAAGTTCCTATAACTCATATATTTACGTATAGCCTTGCATACTCAGTACTTTTTCCGTACTGACCCCTTTTGGGGAACATACTTTAAATGTTGCAGGCGCAGGTACTAGCAGGCCTCCCCTGTAGGTTATCAGTGTGTACGGATTCTTTGGTGAGCTCCAGCTAGTTCGAGGCTTCTCCGAGTCACAGTGGCATATGTGTTTTGCTGGTGTACATGCTGTGTAAAGCGGGGATTTGTCCCGACTTTCAGTTGGTATTGGTCAGTGCATTTGTTAGAGGCTTTTGTAGACGTATGTGGGTGTATGTATATAATATGTCACATGGAGTTTTGTTTTGATGGCCTCAACGACCAAGTTTCTCAAATGTGTATTTATATATGTCACATGTTCCATAACATCCGATTTTAGTCGTTCATGCTCTTGTGTGATAGTGGTGTTCCTATGGCATGCATATGAATGTATAGAAGCACAGCTTGGTTCTCTCGGGCCTTGTCGGCTACGGGTGCCAATCACGCCTCGTTGGAATTTGGGGCGTGACAAAAGTGGTATCAGAGCAGTTTGTCCTAAGGGTGTCTACAAAGCCGTGTCCGAGTAGAGTCTTACTTATCGATGTGTTGCGCGCCACATTTATAAGTAGGAGGCTACGGGACATTTAGGAGTTGTTTCACTTCTTCACTTTTAGATCGTGCAATAGAGCCAAAGTTGTAGGTGGACGTATATGTCTGCATTGACATTTGATTTCTTTGCATAGTCAAAAGCTGATTATCAGACAAGATAAGGGCAAAGGTAAGTAGGTTGATATGCCTGCCGAGGAAGAAATACGTAAATGAACACCTGACCAAGCTAGTCAAGGTGGGGTTGACATGGAATTTGTTATACGGGTTTCTCTTAGCCAAAAGGTAGAGAAGTATCCGCAGAACCACCTATAAATACCACTGAACGGAAATTACATAAGGAAGAGTATATGTTGACTCAGAGAGTGGTTGTATAATGTTATGGGCAAGCTGGCCCAACGATGAATAATGATATGTTCACCGGGTCGGATCTGTATGAAGACCCATAGGACTTTATCGACCAAATCAAAAAGGCTCTAGATGTGATACATGTGACCGGGTATTGATGTAATTCCAGCTAGTTGAGAGGAATGTAAAACGGTATTCCTTGACTAGTACCTCTCATATGAGGTCCGAATGTGGATCAATTGCTAAAGCATTGCTAAAAAAAAAAACAAAAAACCTATGAGTGTCAGAAAGTACAATCTTCGGTTTAATGCTGTGGTTAGGTATACTCCAAAAGTGGTAACCCTTATGACCGATAGAATGCATCGGTATATGGACAGATGGATGGTACCATTGCGATCTTAAAAAAATAAAATATATTGATATAGTCAGAATGCAGGCTTTGCACAGATAATGAAAGCTCAGAGGCAAGAGAAAAGAATATGTCGGTTTGGGTTGAATATTTGTTATTGGAGTGGTATGTCGGGCCACAAAATGAGGCTTCTCTTGAGATAGTGTACCGTACTCGTATTGATTGACCTATATTCGACACTAGCATATGTTATATTATCAGTTGTTGAAAATACAAATGAACACCAGAATTTCGAATTATGTCACTTGAAGTCTACACATCAGTCGGTGAATCTGTGATAGTTAACAGAATATATCTTAAGTGCATAGAAATTGTTTGTGGTCATGAGACATTAGTTGATCTTATTGAACTGGAAATAGCGGATTTTGAGGTTACAAATAGATTGTGCCATCGTAGATTGCCGAGCTAAGAAGTTGTATCTTTCATTTCCCCAAAAGAGTGTTCTTGAATGGCAAGGGTTATGTGGGGGCACCAAGAGAAAATTTTATTCCTTATCTTATAAAGTAAGGAAAATGATACCCAAAGGGGTACATAAGTCATATGTCACATGGTGATAGTGAAGGATACTAATGTGGAACCACCAACTCTTCAACCGATTTTGGTGGTAAGTGAATTCCTCGATGTATAAGCTGATATTACTGTGACATTTGGTACTTAGCCTATTTTTACTTTATATGGTATAGCCCCGACAAAGTTATGGGAATTGACAAAAAAAAAAAAAAAACATTAAAAGACGTGATGAACAAGGGATTCATACGACCTAGTATGTTCCCTTGGGATGCACCAGTGATAATTGTATTATTGGCAACTGAATAAGATGACAATTACGAATGAATATTCCCTCCCCAGAGTTGACAATTTGTTTGATAAAGGGGGTGAAATGAATGGTGAAGTGATGAACGAATGGCGACGAAAAAAAAAAAAAACAAAGAAAAAGAAAGAATGATGATGATATACCCAAGACAACATTACAAATATGGCATGGTTATTATGAATTCCTAGTATGTCAATTGGACTAGTGAAAGCACCTATAGGTGTTATGGGTGAAATGAATAGGGTGTTCAAAACACTGTTCAGGGTGAGTGTGACCATGTTTGGTGATGGTATTCAAGATCACAAGAGGACCTTGCATTGTATAGGAGGAAGAGATAAAGGTTGTTATACAAAAGATAGAAATGGTGAACAATTGGCTAAGGCCTACGATGCCTACAGAGATCCATCGTTTTCTTGGGTTGGTTGCTTATTACAGGAGAATTGTGGAAGTATTTTATTCTATCCCTACGCCTTTAGCAAAGCTTATATGCAAAGCAATCAAGTTCCAGTAGAATGGTGCATATGAGAAGAGTTTCCAAGAGTTGAAAGATAAAGTAACTTCCACACCAGTTTTAAGTGCCTCCCGAAGGCAAAAGGATGTTATGCAATGTATGGTAGTGCTTCCGGGGTTGGCCTCGGATGTGTATTGATGTAGCATGATAAGGTAATAGCATATGCCTTACGGCAGTTGCGGCTACGTGAGAAAGTAAATTATTACCAAACACATGACCCTGGACTAGCAGCCGCGATATTGCTTTACAGTTATGGTGTCACTATTTGTAAGGGATTCATGCTGATATATATACCGTTCATAAGAAAATGTACGATATTTTAAGCCAAAGGACTTAAAATCTGAGGTAGTGAAGGTGGCTTGAACTATTAAAAGATTAGAACAATGGTATCTTGTGTCATTTGGAAAAATAAAATAAAATGGGATAGTTAATACATTATGCTGCAAAACAGTAGAAAGTATGAATGGCCAGCTCACGGCGAAGAAAGGTATAGTTAAGAAATCTATATCAATGAAGCAATAAGGGTTTTTGTTTTCTTGGAACTCCTGATGAAAGAAGTATAGTGTTAAATGTGGTGGGATTTTCATTGACATCTGAAATAAAGAAAAAAAAAAAGAATGTACAGCAGAGTGCGACAAAGATATTTGAACAAACACAAGGGGGAGTATTTTAACGCCAATGTAAATTGTGTATATTGGGTATAGACGAGTTAAGGAAATGAATTATGACAGAAGAACATCGTTCACGGTATTTTATTCGTTCGAAAGCAACCAAAATATACCATGGTTTAGCGGAGATGTCTTAGTAAGGTTACATGAAAAGCACATTGTAGAACTTGCAGCTCAATGTCCAAACGGTCACTGATTAACAGTATGGCATTGGAAATCTATATGTTTTATGCAACGTATTACCCTTCCAGCTTGGAAGTGGAACATGAATAATATGGATTAAATCACAGGGTTGTCTCATATACTGTGAAGGTTGATTCCATAGCAGTGATAATTAACAGACTTACCGAGCCAGCGTATCTCCTACTAGTTAGGACCACCGATACAGCTGAACATTACACAAAGTTGTATGTTATAGGGATAGTACAATTACATGGGATTCCACTCACTATTATATCCTACAGGATAGCTCACTTTATTGCACAGTGTTGGGAGCCTTTTCAGTAAAGCATGGGTACACAGGTAGATATAAGTACGGCTTGTCATCCTCGGATGAATGAACAAATAGAACGTATTATAAGAACATTTAAAGTGATGCCACGAGTTAATACATTGGAATTTAAAGGTAGTTGGGATGACCATCTACCGTTTATTGAAATTTTTTACGGTAAAGGCGTCAAAAAACACCTTATGAAGTTTTATATGAAAAAAAAAATGTAGATCATCAACTGGATGGGTTGCAGCCGATGGAATTTGTTTGTTCGGGTTAGAGTTTGTTCACCAAGCTATAGAAAAGGTAAAAAAAAAATGATATGACAACAGTTACCCGTGGTCCAAAGTCAATACAAATTACATGCCAATATTCGAAGAAAAGAATGAACAGGTACCATAGGTAATTGGTATTTTGGACAGTGTCATCAACGGAGAAAGATATTGAGATTCAGAAGGAAAGAGGAGTTGTACAAAGATGCGGGCAAATTGCGTATCTATTAACACTAGTCCAAGAACTCTTCCCAATTCATTCAGTATTTTATATTCGACGCTTGAAAGTGTATAGGGGATTATCACGTATTATTGTCAGTGGAGACGTACGGAAATGTACACATTACAGGGGATCTCACATGTGAAAGGGGTACTTCATGCCACTAATTGTTATTTTAGATCGACAAACGAAAGCAATGAGAAATAAAGAAGTAGCTTCCATAAGGACACTATGGAAGGAATTAGCACGTAGAAGGAATCACATGGGAAACCGAAGGATTGATGAAATCTAAGGTACACATATTTGTTGTAACCAGAAGAAGAAGTGTAAGGTGTGAAAGTGGGAAAATAAAAAGTAAGTACCTATGAGCATTATGTGTGTATGTGATAACATGAAGAATGATCCTAGACTTACAGTGGTTACAATGAGACAATGCTACTAACATTCGAGGACGAATGTTTATAAGGGGGGAAGAATGTAACACCCCGTATATTTTCGAACCTAGTTAATTCCCGTAACATGCATGGAATTATTTAACCATGAGATTGTTGAGGACTTATGCATTAATTTTTGTGGGCTAAATTAATCTTGTGCTATTGGGCTCAATAAAGGCCCAATAATGTTGCAAAGACATGGCCCAAATGAGAAATTTGACCCATTCTTTCATTTCTCTTTTATTGACCAAGTAAACCATTAAGTGGTTGGATAAGGATGCTATATATATGCTCAAAAATCAGATTTTAATCATTCATTCCACCTTGCCATTTCTTGAAAAATCTAGACAATTCCAAGAGACCACAAAGAAACCCTTCTCTAAGCCAAGGCAACTACACTTGTTTTGAGCAAGATCATCACTTGGTGAGTATTGGTAAGTGTATATTCTCATGGTTTACTTTATTATAGTCATGGAATATTGTGTAGATGATGTTGGTTATGTTGGTGAAGTATGAGAAATTCATTATGTGTAAAACAACTTGTGTGTGCTAATCGGAGGATGATTTTTGTCTTGAAGGATTGAACATGGATTTGTGATCTTGAAGGAAATAACCTTGATGGATTCAATATCGCCATGTGATATGTGATTATAGTCTTGACATGTTTTATCATGGTGTATCATGTTGGGAATTTCCATTGTGAAATTGGTTATGGTTTTGGTGATGTTTTGACCGTAAAGTGTCGTTTTGGTGTTGTTACGTGTGTTGTGAAATCATGGCTGGTGGTTGGAATGTTAAATGATCAAAAATATGTTAAAATGAAGTTGGTGATGATCATGGACCATTCATGGCATTAAAAGACCCAAAACGGAGCCATTTCGGACTAAACGGGCATCCGCCCGCGCAGACGAGGGCATCTGCGCGCGCAGATGCCAACGCAGATGGCACTGGCTGCTGCCAAGGGCCATCTACGTGCGCATATGGGTGACCTGCGTGCGCAGGTGGCAGCGCAGGTCAGCCCAGAATTTTGTTTCGTTTGCTTTCGTATCCCTTTGATCCCCGAAAGCCCCGATACCCTTTTGGGATGTAATTATCCACTTGTAATGTCATTTTAATGACTTTAAAGTGTCGTATGGAGGTATGTTGGACTATGTTAAGTATGGATGATTGTTCATATGTTGTTATAAAGGAATAATTGTGACTGAATGATAAAGAGAAATGTGTAAAAGGTAAGTATGGGTGAAAGGCTATCAATGTATGATATTTTGGTCAATGTGTGTAATGTTATGGTGTTGTTGATATGGAAATGCAGCGGAGGGTATTGTAAGGGGGTGATGTGACGTTATATGGTGGTCACATAGTTTGTTGTCGTCTTGTACGCCTATTTCGTGACTAGTTGCTAATGTAAGTTCCGGTTGTGTACTTGTGTGTAGAATAGACGTAGAGGGAAAGCTGAAGTGTTGTATTCAAGAGTAAGATTGTGTATCCATATTGATAACATAAGGTATGTAAGGTTACTCTTTCGTATCCTTCTGCAGCATATGGTCTATAATGACATGGTACATATTTCATTTCGAAATGTCCAAAGGGATTTCAATTCAAGTTGCCATATCATATTCCTTATAGGGTCAATGGTGATTCTCACGGTTCATGGCCATTGGTTAATGTTTCAAAGTTCCAATAATGTTCAGTTACATGTCTCTTACTTGTTGATTATTGTTCCAAAGTTTACAACCATGTTAGAGCTACAAAAGTGTCAATCTCTCATAAGCTAAGGGTATCCTATTTCCGGGTTTTAATTATGCTCCTTCACATGTTCTTTATGCTATTATCAAATGCCTTTCACATGTCTCACATACTTTGACTATTTCCCAGAATTCCATGGTTCCAACAAGGGTATGTTCCAAAGCTCAAAGTGATGTTACAACTATCATTGTACCAACCTCTTTGTAATAATCTCTCATAAGCAAAAGTACCAATCTCTCACAAGTAAAAGTATCAATCTCAAAAGTAAAGAATTAAAGTAATGAACACTTGTTGAGAACGGGTGGCAACCCAAAGGGGCATAAGCCTAGCTAGGGGCGATCCCGAATGATTATTGGATACAGGGGGCAGCTCAAAGGGGCGTAAGCCTAGCTAGAGACGAACCTGCTTTATTGATTTATGGGTTGCAGCTCAAAGGGGCATAAGCCTAGCTAGAGACGATCCCAATGTTATTTCCCACTGATCAGTTGGGCCCGGGCATACATGATTGATGATCACATGAAGAAGTAAAGGAAAGTGAAATGAAGTAAAGAAAGTAATGCACATGATTCCACATGTATTCTTATGGTAATTTATTCACATGAGGTGTTCACTTGTACTTACTTTCAACAAAGTTCCTATAACTCATATATTTACGTATAGCCTTGCATACTCAGTACTTTTTCCGTACTGACCCCTTTTGGGGAACATACTTTAAATGTTGCAGGCGCAGGTACTAGCAGGCCTCCCCTGTAGGTTATCAGTGTGTACGGATTCTTTGGTGAGCTCCAGCTAGTTCGAGGCTTCTCCGAGTCACAGTGGCATATGTGTTTTGCTGGTGTACATGCTGTGTAAAGCGGGGATTTGTCCCGACTTTCAGTTGGTATTGGTCAGTGCATTTGTTAGAGGCTTTTGTAGACGTATGTGGGTGTATGTATATAATATGTCACATGGAGTTTTGTTTTGATGGCCTCAACGACCAAGTTTCTCAAATGTGTATTTATATATGTCACATGTTCCATAACATCCGATTTTAGTCGTTCATGCTCTTGTGTGATAGTGGTGTTCCTATGGCATGCATATGAATGTATAGAAGCACAGCTTGGTTCTCTCGGGCCTTGTCGGCTACGGGTGCCAATCACGCCTCGTTGGAATTTGGGGCGTGACAAAAGTGGTATCAGAGCAGTTTGTCCTAAGGGTGTCTACAAAGCCGTGTCCGAGTAGAGTCTTACTTATCGATGTGTTGCGCGCCACATTTATAAGTAGGAGGCTACGGGACATTTAGGAGTTGTTTCACTTCTTCACTTTTAGATCGTGCAATAGAGCCAAAGTTGTAGGTGGACGTATATGTCTGCATTGACATTTGATTTCTTTGCATAGTCAAAAGCTGATTATCAGACAAGATAAGGGCAAAGGTAAGTAGGTTGATATGCCTGCCGAGGAAGAAATACGTAAATGAACACCTGACCAAGCTAGTCAAGGTGGGGTTGACATGGAATTTGTTATACGGGTTTCTCTTAGCCAAAAGGTAGAGAAGTATCCGCAGAACCACCTATAAATACCACTGAACGGAAATTACGTAAGGAAGAGTATATGTTGACTCAGAGAGTGGTTGTATAATGTTATGGGCAAGCTGGCCCAACGATGAATAATGATATGTTCACCGGGTCGGATCTGTATGAAGACCCATAGGACTTTATCGACCAAATCAAAAAGGCTCTAGATGTGATACATGTGACCGGGTATTGATGTAATTCCAGCTAGTTGAGAGGAATGTAAAACGGTATTCCTTGACTAGTACCTCTCATATGAGGTCCGAATGTGGATCAATTGCTAAAGCATTGCTAAAAAAAAAAACAAAAAACCTATGAGTGTCAGAAAGTACAATCTTCGGTTTAATGCTGTGGTTAGGTATACTCCAAAAGTGGTAACCCTTATGACCGATAGAATGCATCGGTATATGGACAGATGGATGGTACCATTGCGATCTTAAAAAAAAATAAATATATTGATATAGTCAGAATGCAGGCTTTGCACAGATAATGAAAGCTCAGAGGCAAGAGAAAAGAATATGTCGGTTTGGGTTGAATATTTGTTATTGGAGTGGTATGTCGGGCCACAAAATGAGGCTTCTCTTGAGATAGTTACAGGTACCGTACTCGTATTGATTGACCTATATTCGACACTAGCATATGTTATATTATCAGTTGTTGAAAATACAAATGAACACCAGAATTTCGAATTATGTCACTTGAAGTCTACACATCAGTCGGTGAATCTGTGATAGTTAACAGAATATATCTTAAGTGCATAGAAATTGTTTGTGGTCATGAGACATTAGTTGATCTTATTGAACTGGAAATAGCGGATTTTGAGGTTACAAATAGATTGTGCCATCGTAGATTGCCGAGCTAAGAAGTTGTATCTTTCATTTCCCCAAAAGAGTGTTCTTGAATGGCAAGGGTTATGTGGGGGCACCAAGAGAAAATTTTATTCCTTATCTTATAAAGTAAGGAAAATGATACCCAAAGGGGTACATAAGTCATATGTCACATGGTGATAGTGAAGGATACTAATGTGGAACCACCAACTCTTCAACCGATTTCGGTGGTAAGTGAATTCCTCGATGTATAAGCTGATATTACTGTGACATTTGGTACTTAGCCTATTTTTACTTTATATGGTATAGCCCCGACAAAGTTATGGGAATTGACAAAAAAAAAAAAAAAACATTAAAAGACGTGATGAACAAGGGATTCATACGACCTAGTATGTTCCCTTGGGATGCACCAGTGATAATTGTATTATTGGCAACTGAATAAGATGACAATTACGAATGAATATTCCCTCCCCAGAGTTGACAATTTGTTTGATAAAGGGGGTGAAATGAATGGTGAAGTGATGAACGAATGGCGACGAAAAAAAAAAACAACAAAGAAAAAGAAAGAATGATGATGATATACCCAAGACAACATTACAAATATGGCATGGTTATTATGAATTCCTAGTATGTCAATTGGACTAGTGAAAGCACCTATAGGTGTTATGGGTGAAATGAATAGGGTGTTCAAAACACTGTTCAGGGTGAGTGTGACCATGTTTGGTGATGGTATTCAAGATCACAAGAGGACCTTGCATTGTATAGGAGGAAGAGATAAAGGTTGTTATACAAAAGATAGAAATGGTGAACAATTGGCTAAGGCCTACGATGCCTACAGAGATCCATCGTTTTCTTGGGTTGGTTGCTTATTACAGGAGAATTGTGGAAGTATTTTATTCTATCCCTACGCCTTTAGCAAAGCTTATATGCAAAGCAATCAAGTTCCAGTAGAATGGTGCATATGAGAAGAGTTTCCAAGAGTTGAAAGATAAAGTAACTTCCACACCAGTTTTAAGTGCCTCCCGAAGGCAAAAGGATGTTATGCAATGTATGGTAGTGCTTCCGGGGTTGGCCTCGGATGTGTATTGATGTAGCATGATAAGGTAATAGCATATGCCTTACGGCAGTTGCGGCTACGTGAGAAAGTAAATTATTACCAAACACATGACCCTGGACTAGCAGCCGCGATATTGCTTTACAGTTATGGTGTCACTATTTGTAAGGGATTCATGCTGATATATATACCGTTCATAAGAAAATGTACGATATTTTAAGCCAAAGGACTTAAAATCTGAGGTAGTGAAGGTGGCTTGAACTATTAAAAGATTAGAACAATGGTATCTTGTGTCATTTGGAAAAATAAAATAAAATGGGATAGTTAATACATTATGCTGCAAAACAGTAGAAAGTATGAATGGCCAGCTCACGGCGAAGAAAGGTATAGTTAAGAAATCTATATCAATGAAGCAATAAGGGTTTTTGTTTTCTTGGAACTCCTGATGAAAGAAGTATAGTGTTAAATGTGGTGGGATTTTCATTGACATCTGAAATAAAGAAAAAAAAAAAGAATGTACAGCAGAGTGCGACAAAGATATTTGAACAAACACAAGGGGGAGTATTTTAACGCCAATGTAAATTGTGTATATTGGGTATAGACGAGTTAAGGAAATGAATTATGACAGAAGAACATCGTTCACGGTATTTTATTCGTTCGAAAGCAACCAAAATATACCATGGTTTAGCGGAGATGTCTTAGTAAGGTTACATGAAAAGCACATTGTAGAACTTGCAGCTCAATGTCCAAACGGTCACTGATTAACAGTATGGCATTGGAAATCTATATGTTTTATGCAACGTATTACCCTTCCAGCTTGGAAGTGGAACATGAATAATATGGATTAAATCACAGGGTTGTCTCATATACTGTGAAGGTTGATTCCATAGCAGTGATAATTAACAGACTTACCGAGCCAGCGTATCTCCTACTAGTTAGGACCACCGATACAGCTGAACATTACACAAAGTTGTATGTTATAGGGATAGTACAATTACATGGGATTCCACTCACTATTATATCCTACAGGATAGCTCACTTTATTGCACAGTGTTGGGAGCCTTTTCAGTAAAGCATGGGTACACAGGTAGATATAAGTACGGCTTGTCATCCTCGGATGAATGAACAAATAGAACGTATTATAAGAACATTTAAAGTGATGCCACGAGTTAATACATTGGAATTTAAAGGTAGTTGGGATGACCATCTACCGTTTATTGAAATTTTTTACGGTAAAGGCGTCAAAAAACACCTTATGAAGTTTTATATGAAAAAAAAAATGTAGATCATCAACTGGATGGGTTGCAGCCGATGGAATTTGTTTGTTCGGGTTAGAGTTTGTTCACCAAGCTATAGAAAAGGTAAAAAAAAAATGATATGACAACAGTTACCCGTGGTCCAAAGTCAATACAAATTACATGCCAATATTCGAAGAAAAGAATGAACAGGTACCATAGGTAATTGGTATTTTGGACAGTGTCATCAACGGAGAAAGATATTGAGATTCAGAAGGAAAGAGGAGTTGTACAAAGATGCGGGCAAATTGCGTATCTATTAACACTAGTCCAAGAACTCTTCCCAATTCATTCAGTATTTTATATTCGACGCTTGAAAGTGTATAGGGGATTATCACGTATTATTGTCAGTGGAGACGTACGGAAATGTACACATTACAGGGGATCTCACATGTGAAAGGGGTACTTCATGCCACTAATTGTTATTTTAGATCGACAAACGAAAGCAATGAGAAATAAAGAAGTAGCTTCCATAAGGACACTATGGAAGGAATTAGCACGTAGAAGGAATCACATGGGAAACCGAAGGATTGATGAAATCTAAGGTACACATATTTGTTGTAACCAGAAGAAGAAGTGTAAGGTGTGAAAGTGGGAAAATAAAAAGTAAGTACCTATGAGCATTATGTGTGTATGTGATAACATGAAGAATGATCCTAGACTTACAGTGGTTACAATGAGACAATGCTACTAACATTCGAGGACGAATGTTTATAAGGCTGGAAGAATGTAACACCCCGTATATTTTCGAACCTAGTTAATTCCCGTAACATGCATGGAATTATTTAACCATGAGATTGTTGAGGACTTATGCATTAATTTTTGTGGGCTAAATTAATCTTGTGCTATTGGGCTCAATAAAGGCCCAATAATGTTGCAAAGACATGGCCCAAATGAGAAATTTGACCCATTCTTTCATTTCTCTTTTATTGACCAAGTAAACCATTAAGTGGTTGGATAAGGATGCTATATATATGCTCAAAAATCAGATTTTAATCATTCATTCCACCTTGCCATTTCTTGAAAAATCTAGACAATTCCAAGAGACCACAAAGAAACCCTTCTCTAAGCCAAGGCAACTACACTTGTTTTGAGCAAGATCATCACTTGGTGAGTATTGGTAAGTGTATATTCTCATGGTTTACTTTATTATAGTCATGGAATATTGTGTAGATGATGTTGGTTATGTTGGTGAAGTATGAGAAATTCATTATGTGTAAAACAACTTGTGTGTGCTAATCGGAGGATGATTTTTGTCTTGAAGGATTGAACATGGATTTGTGATCTTGAAGGAAATAACCTTGATGGATTCAATATCGCCATGTGATATGTGATTATAGTCTTGACATGTTTTATCATGGTGTATCATGTTGGGAATTTCCATTGTGAAATTGGTTATGGTTTTGGTGATGTTTTGACCGTAAAGTGTCGTTTTGGTGTTGTTACGTGTGTTGTGAAATCATGGCTGGTGGTTGGAATGTTAAATGATCAAAAATATGTTAAAATGAAGTTGGTGATGATCATGGACCATTCATGGCATTAAAAGACCCAAAACGGAGCCATTTCGGACTAAACGGGCATCCGCCCGCGCAGACGAGGGCATCTGCGCGCGCAGATGCCAACGCAGATGGCACTGGCTGCTGCCAAGGGCCATCTACGTGCGCATATGGGTGACCTGCGTGCGCAGGTGGCAGCGCAGGTCAGCCCAGAATTTTGTTTCGTTTGCTTTCGTATCCCTTTGATCCCCGAAAGCCCCGATACCCTTTTGGGATGTAATTATCCACTTGTAATGTCATTTTAATGACTTTAAAGTGTCGTATGGAGGTATGTTGGACTATGTTAAGTATGGATGATTGTTCATATGTTGTTATAAAGGAATAATTGTGACTGAATGATAAAGAGAAATGTGTAAAAGGTAAGTATGGGTGAAAGGCTATCAATGTATGATATTTTGGTCAATGTGTGTAATGTTATGGTGTTGTTGATATGGAAATGCAGCGGAGGGTATTGTAAGGGGGTGATGTGACGTTATATGGTGGTCACATAGTTTGTTGTCGTCTTGTACGCCTATTTCGTGACTAGTTGCTAATGTAAGTTCCGATTGTGTACTTGTGTGTAGAATAGACGTAAAGGGAAAGCTGAAGTGTTGTATTCAAGAGTAAGATTGTGTATCCATATTGATAACATAAGGTATGTAAGGTTACTCTTTCGTATCCTTCTGCAGCATATGGTCTATAATGACATGGTACATATTTCATTTCGAAATGTCCAAAGGGATTTCAATTCAAGTTGCCATATCATATTCCTTATAGGGTCAATGGTGATTCTCACGGTTCATGGCCATTGGTTAATGTTTCAAAGTTCCAATAATGTTTAGTTACATGTCTCGTACTTGTTGATTATTGTTCCAAAGTTTACAACCATGTTAGAGCTACAAAAGTGTCAATCTCTCATAAGCTAAGGGTATCCTATTTCCGGGTTTTAATTATGCTCCTTCACATGTTCTTTATGCTATTATCAAATGCCATTCACATGTCTCACATACTTTGACTATTTCCCAGAATTCCATGGTTCCAACAAGGGTATGTTCCAAAGCTCAAAGTGATGTTACAACTATCATTGTACCAACCTCTTTGTAATAATCTCTCATAAGCAAAAGTACCAATCTCTCACAAGTAAAAGTATCAATCTCAAAAGTAAAGAATTAAAGTAATGAACACTTGTTGAGAACGGGTGGCAACCCAAAGGGGCATAAGCCTAGCTAGGGGCGATCCCGAATGATTATTAGATACAGGGGGCAGCTCAAAGGGGCGTAAGCCTAGCTAGAGACGAACCTGCTTTATTGATTTATGGGTGGCAGCTCAAAGGGGCATAAGCCTAGCTAGAGACGATCCCAATGTTATTTCCCACTGATCAGTTGGGCCCGGGCATACATGATTGATGATCACATGAAGAAGTAAAGGAAAGTGAAATGAAGTAAAGAAAGTAATGCACATGATTCCACATGTATTCTTATGGTAATTTATTCACATGAGGTGTTCACTTGTACTTACTTTCAACAAAGTTCCTATAACTCATATATTTACGTATAGCCTTGCATACTCAGTACTTTTTCCGTACTGACCCCTTTTGGGGAACATACTTTAAATGTTGCAGGCGCAGGTACTAGCAGGCCTCCCCTGTAGGTTATCAGTGTGTACGGATTCTTTGGTGAGCTCCAGCTAGTTCGGGGCTTCTCCGAGTCACAGTGGCATATGTGTTTTGCTGGTGTACATGTTGTGTAAAGCGAGGATTTGTCCCGACTTTCAGTTGGTATTGGTCAGTGCATTTGTTAGAGGCTTTTGTAGACGTATGTGGGTGTATGTATATAATATGTCACATGGAGTTTTGTTTTGATGGCCTCAACGGCCAAGTTTCTCAAATGTGTATTTATATATGTCACATGTTCCATAACATCCGATTTTAGTCGTTCATGCTCTTGTGTGATAGTGGTGTTCCTATGGCATGCATATGAATGTATAGAAGCACAACTTGGTTCTCTCGGGCCTTGTCGGCTACGGGTGCCAATCACGCCTCGTTGGAATTCGGGGCGTGACACATATACAATGAGCTAATTAAGGAAACTAAATAAGGAAAGGATCAAAAGATATTCTATCATATCCCTACATATCTGCTAAGCTACGTACACTACACCTAAACATGTCTATATTCATTCTGTAACAAAAGGCTACTTTGAGGATTTCTAGTTCAGTTAGGAAATCCAATTTTGGGAACCAATATTGCTTTGTTGAATAATCCCATGATTCCTTGAGAATAAATGTAAGCTCTTGAAGATTGGGAAGCCTTTTGAAAATATCCTATGTATCTTTCGAATAGGAAAGCACGAGTGTAACACCCCGTACATGTTAACCTTAGTTTTGAGAGCAAAAAAAAAAAAAAAAAAAAAAATATTTTTTTAGGGTGGGGCGTGCCACGCTGCTCTGGGCTGAAATTTTCAGTCCAGAGGCAGTAAAGGGGCGCGCCAGGCAGCGTGCCACGCCGCCCCTGCGCACCTTCAAAAGTTGAAAATTTTGTTTAAGTCCCAAGGGTTCCCGGGGACGTATTGAGCCAATTTTTGCCACGATTCTTCTACAACCATGAGAATATACATGAAATGAGTAAAATATTATATTGGTATGATAAAATATCTTGAGAATGAATTTGGCGTCAAAATGACGATTTTACCCTTTGGGTCAAAATGAGTCATACGTGGCTAGAATTGCTTGCTTTTGGAATTGAGGCTTTGAGTATGCATTGCATGAGTGGGAATATCGTTGTAACGCGTATATTATGGATTACACATTGATGTGAGTGAGTTAAGATGATATGGGCTTTTGGGCTTAATTTGAGGCCAAAAAGGAAACAAAACATGAAAGGCCCAATGGGTCAAAATGACCCATTCTTGCCTTGACTTGTCAAAGGGTGGATTAATGGCTAAGGATGACCTTATGATGTTATAAAAGGTGGCCAAAAAAATCTGATTTTTATTTCATTAGACACACAACACATTTCTCTCATTTTCTAGAATATTCTCAAGAGGACTCTTGGTGGCTCTTCAAACCCTAAGGCATTATTGGACAAGATCATCATCATCCAAGCTTGGGTAAGTGATTATTATGGTACTTTAACATCTTATAAGCATGAGAGAGTATGTATATCATGTTGGTTATGGTTGGAAGTGTTGGATATGACACTTTTGGTTTTGTGAAAAAAGATGTGTTATCCATGAGATTGTGACTTGAATTATGACTTGTAGTTTTGATGAAAAAGCATGGTATGGCTAAAATATCACCATGTATGGTGTTATTATGGTCCTAAACTTGGTATTTTTCTATAAGTATAAATGATGGAATTTTGGCCGATTTGTTGTTATGAGGTGTATTAAAGCAAGTTAATGGAATAATTGTGATATGGTGCTTATGAGGAAGTGTATAGGAGAAACCTTATGGTGACATGCTATTGGTATGAGATGTTGTGTTCAATGTATAAAATGTTATGGTATTGTTGGCATGAAAAGGGCCATGAATGGTATTGTAAAGGGTGAATAGGGAACTCACGTAACTTATGGTTGTCTTATACACTTGAAATGTAACTTGTGGTAAATGTATGACATGAATGGGACATTGTTGGTATGTTAATGCCGTCAATGGTATTGTAGAGAAGGAAATGCCATTTTAAAGATAAACATGTAACTTATTGTTGTCATATGCATTTGTAAGCTGGTGGTGGTTAATGTTGGTTCAATTATGTATTTGTGATGTAGAGTGACACGTAAGAAAGGAGCAGAATTGTTGAGCCATATTGGATTGTGTAATTACATTGGAAAGATAAGGTATGTAAGGTTACTCTGTCCGTATCTTTCTGCGGCAAATAGTTTTCACATTGACATTACGCATGTTCCATCCCGAAATGTGCTAAGGTATTCCATAACCGGTTATCCATAGTCATTGTCATATCTTTCCTACTCATTGATCATTGGTGATTCTCACGTCTCATATTCATGGTTAATGTTCCAAAAGCAATAAGGTTACGTTCCAATGTTTGATATGACTCATGTCCCTTGTTCATGGATTATGGTCCAATGGTTTCAATAGTGCTATGTTTCTAATAATGTTATGTTTCTCACACTGTTTGTTCACATATCTCTTACCCATTGGTTAATGATCCGAAGCTTCAAGGAAAGTTGTCATAAAGTTGAAATCTCTAAGGACCTATCTCAAGAGAATAATAACATAAGAGAATCTATTCAATCTTGGGTGGTAGTTTTCCAACCATGCCTTGTTCTAAAGTCCTTCAATATGATGATTATCTTTGTACCAATCTTTTGTAAGTAAAAGTACCAATCTCATGACAAGTGAAGAGTGAGGTGAAGTGTTTGTGTTTTCAAGAGTATCACGATCCTCAATGTATCAATCTCTCAAAAGAAATAACTTAAGTTAGGTTATGTATGTTTGTTGGTTGCAAGAATGAAGAAAGGTAATAGGGGGATGGACACAACTCCAAAGTTCAAACAATATTATGACTCCAAACTCCGATAATGTATGTTCCAAGTTCTAATAATGCTATGACTAGCTTTGTACCAATCTCATAAGTCTCATAAGAGAGGTGTGTGTCTCCTAAGTGGATGTGGGAATCTCTCATAAGTTGAAGTATCAATCTCACAAGAGTAATAAGAAAGGTGAGGTGCAAGTTAATTAATAATTCCTCATAGGTGAAGATGCCAATCTCATGTAAGGATGTGTGCATAGGGTTCCTTTATGTTTCATTGAGTATGGTTCACAAACGAAAGGGTATAAGTTAAGATGGAACAATCTCAATACTATACATCTACATATATATATATGATATCCCATCAAAGGTGGAGGCCCGGTACTATATATCCCACCAAGATGGATGCCCGGTACTATATTCATATAAATATATATATATATTATATCCCATCAAAGGTGGATGCCCGGTACTATATATCCCACCAAGATGGAGGCCCGGTACTATATACTTATTTATGATATCCCATCAAGGTGGATGCCCGGTACTATATATCCCACCAAGATGGAGGCCCGGTACTAAATACATATACATTATATCCCACTAAAAGTGGAGGCCCGGCATTATATACTTACGTATAAGGAGATGATCCATAAGGTGTTATGAATCACGAACTAGTTGAGTGACTAATAATAAAGATAGTTGGAATGAAGATGAGACTTTATCCCTTGCATGAATACATAAAAATAAAGGTTATGATAATGATAATGATGATGCGACGGTATGACTGAGTAATGAAATAATAGACGTAATGAACATGGTTCCACATATTCAGGACTGAGGTATATCCATATTTAGAATTCTCTTACGCTTCATTTCTTGGAAGTACTTATGTGCTATTCTAGTTTCATATGGCCTTACATACTCAGTACTTTTTTCGAACTGACCCCTCTTGGGGGACTTACCTTACATGTTGCAGGCACAGGAGTTAGTAGATCTCCGCAGTAAGTGGCGAGATATCCGCAGATTGTTGGTGAGCTCCAGTTGCTTCGGGGCTTCCCAAGTCACATGTGTATAGTAGATTTTGGCATTTGTAAATATTGTATAGACATGGTCATGTATCTATTAGAGGCTTTGTAGACATATGTGGGGTATCATGAGGTAAAAGATGTACGTTCATTTTGACGAAATGGCCCTAACGGCTAAATTGCATATATATTACATATGTTGTCATGACTTCCGCTTTACATGAAATAAGATGATATGCATACGCGAACATACATATGAGAGCACATGAGCATGAGCAAAGATTGAAAACGAGTTTCTCAAAATATCTCAAGTTCCCTAGCTTTTTGTCCTCTGCTATCAGTACTGGTTCATCTATATCCAAATCAAAGAAAGAACAAGCACTAGTGAACAACACTCGCAACTTTATAAGATCCCAAATTCTCGGTAATAGAACCAAGGTTGATCCTCTGTTATGCACCGACAGGGTTTCTAGATTCCAGAGGTTTGAGAAAGACGAAGGCAAAGATTTAACGTCTATCTCAATGTTTAAGTACCTCAAATGATTCAACATGCATATTTCATTCAGCAAGGAATCTTTCACCGCGATAAAAGATCTATGCAGGTGCAACATTCTAAGAAGCCTCAAGTCTCTTAGGTGACATAGATCAGAAAGACTGTCGTCTAGCTTGTCTCCATTAATAATCAAATAATAGAGGTGTTTACTAGAATGCCTTTTCTTTTTTGAACTGAACAGGAAAAAATTGTTAGGCTCAAAGAGCTCGCTGTGATATTCAATGTTTACCATGCGTGGCATCAAATCGGATGAAGAAGATGGAGCACCTGAACTTATCTGGTCAAACAAATTTTCCTGTCTTGCTTTTATCATACAAAAGTCACGCACAAGATCATGAAGTTGGCAAGTCGTCCCTTGACCTATCTCATTGAAAGCAATTACCAAGCTACTGGAAATTAAATTATCCATCACTTCGTCCACACTCTTCATCTCTGTTTGTTCCACAAGCCCTTCATGACACCAAGAAACTTTCAACACAGGGATTAAATTTGCTTTGTCCTCCCGATACCTTGCTAGGTAAAGCAAGCACGGCTTTGCGTGATCTGGTAAATGGTCATAACTTAATTCTATAACCTTCATCACTTCCACTTCACTGTTGAAAATAAAGGAATTCAAATTATTTCGAACTTCAAGCCACACAGTCTTTTTCTTTTCCCTCCCTGCAATGACTCCAGCAATCAGACCCGCTACCAAAGGAAGCCCTTTAAAATTTTAGGCTATTTCTTTTCCAACATCCAATAGTTCATCAGGGCAACTCTCTTCTCCAAATGCCCTTTTCTCTAATAACTCCCAACATTCTTCTGATCTTAGCAACCGGAGCTTAAGAGGATCAGTGTTGCGCTTTCCATACAAGGCCACTTCCATTTTTCGAGTTGTCAAAATCATTCTACTTCCATTCTCAACTAGAGGAAAAGGTCTTTTTAACTTATCCCATGTATCAGTATCCCACAAGTCATCTAAGAAAATAAGATACCTCTTTCCAATCAGGTATCTCCGTAGCTCATCAGCAACATCAATATTATCACTCAATTTTGAATCCGGGCCAGTAACTTGATTATAAACTTTCTCCAACAACATTTTTTTGTCGTATTCTTGGCCAACTGTGCACCATGCACGAATGTCAAAATGTCTGGAAACTGACTCATCATTGTATACTTTGTACGCCAAAGTAGTTTTTCCCGAACCCGGCATACCAATAATTGAAATGACATCTAGATCTTTCGGTCCGCTAATGAGCTTACTAATTATCAAGTCTGTCTCCTCCTCAAAACCTACAATTATTTTATCAGCTGTCAATGACTTTCGTTCAACTGGATGCTTGGGAGAGTTTACAACAATGAGGCTCCTGTTCTTGGGAATCTTCTCATGTAAATCGGAGACCTCATCTTTGATCAGCTTGATCTTTTTTATAGTAATGGGAAGTGAGAAAATAAGATGTAAGAGACCATTATCTCGAACAATAATTGAATCAATGACATCTTTTACCTCATATGCCACATATAAAACACGTGCCCAGAGATTTTTATACAACTCTTTCTCAATATTCATGAAAAAAGATCTTATGGATTCCAGGTATTGTTTCACCTGCCCAATTTCTTCCTTTATCAAAGCAACTGAATAAGCATTGGAATCTAGCAAATCATTTAATTGTCTGTGTAGAAAATGCATGAAGAGCGGTCCATCACTCATGGGGAAGCAACATTGAGATGACTCCGGGGCTTTCAGATAAACATGTTTGAGATCTTCCTTGAGGAGTTCAATATTATCCAGCAAGTCTAGAGTTGCACGATTTGTTTCATTGGTACTCTTCTCATTCCTTGATTTCTCTTCTAAGTCGTGAACAAGAGTTGATACCTCCCTGATAAGTGATCCAACACGTGCCAAAAGATCAAACAATTTGTCATGATGAATAAAATCGGTAGGTATGTCAGTAAGAATAATCAACAGGAACTCCATCATGACGTGAATGTTTCTTGCCCCTGAAGTGCTAGGGGTAACAACAGTTACCATGTGCTCTTGGAGATGAATCAAATATTCCCTAAGAATGTTAGGAGAGGTTTCCACGAGCTGCTTAATGAAGCGTCCAACTTCTGCTGAAGTTGAAGCCTTCAAATTTGTATGACATATGTTCATAACCTCCAGTTCAATTGGAATAATCTTGAGGAGTAGATGAGCTAGCTTGAAGAGTTCAGGGTCTGTACTAGTTAGACCATCCCAAAGGAAGAGTCCAACTCTCTCAGCCATAGGTTGGAACTGAGGTAAGACTAATTCAACAATCTTGTGCTCAACGCAACCATTCAGTATCAACCCATGGAAATCTCTCATGTTGCCACACACATTCTGAAGAATCTCATGCTGAATCAATAATGGAAAAACCAGTTCAGCATTATGCTTGGATATACGATGGAGATTCAAGAGGAGGAAGTTCAACTGCTCATCAGTCATGATGACACTTGATTTAGAATGATGACATGAGCTGATACAATCATCGATATTATCCAGGAGGCTCGGAAGGACATCAGGCATATTGTATTTACACCCAGTGTGGTTGTCAACATTATCCAAAATTGATTGAACCAGATTTTCAACATTTTCTCTTAGGAAAGTCATTACATCTTCAAAGTGCTTGGAACAAGAAAGCTGGATGCTTGCACAAATTAATGCCAGGAACCATTTCAGCTTTTTATGAATTAGACCCACATCAAGAGCTCTTTGATTTTCTTCATTCTGTAACCTCTCCATGATATCTAGAACGTTGACAACGTCCTTGCGAAGAGCAGAAAATGACACCTACCAAAAGACCAAATGTTATACTACTATCAAATTTTCAAAGCCACATTTCTACAATGCAATGTCTATTCTATTCTATTATTAGGATCTGATGTACAAAGAGTACCTACGTAAAACTTTATCAAGAGAAAGAAGAGGAAAGGAGTGGAAAAAGACAACAAGAAACTGAAGAAAAGATGCATAAAAAGTCATACAACAACAACATACCCAGTATATTCCCACCAAGTTTGGTCTGGACAGGGTAAGTGTACGCAGTCCATACCACTACCTCAGGGTATTGTGTTAAATTTCACATTTAATAAAAATTTAAATTGGTTAAATTGATTTTCTTGTTAAACTAATAATAAAATTTTCAAATTTAAATAACTCAATTGTTAAAAATATTAGTAAAATAATTTGTTTTTCTTAAAAAAAATCCTCCAACTTTGTTAAAACTATAAAGTGTTAGATTTTCAAATAACTTCATTTTGTGATCGTAACAAAAATAAAAGAAGTCATCAAGTCCTGGTGGTCCTGCCGAATACTATTTATAGTATTAGTTACAGTCGTTTTTGGTTGAATCCACTTGTGTAAATGTATTAAAAATTAGGTGAGTAGAAGTTAATCCCTAAATCTATTCCTTTCATTTTCCCACAATGTGTATAAGTTTTGCTTCCTAAAAATTTTCTCTTACTTTAATTTCAATATTTTACCACCCTTCTTTAATTCCTTCTTTTTCACCAAAATGTGTATAAGATTTAAAACTGTCTTCTTAAAAGTTCTCTTACCTTAATCTCAATATTTAACCATCCTTTATCCAAGTTTATTAAATCAAATTATGCTCTTAATAAATAATAGATAATTTACTAATATACAATAGGACATTTTTAATTATTATTATTAATTATTATTATTATTAATTATTATTATTATTATTATTATTATTAATAATAATAATAATCTATCTATTAAGAAAAAGAGAAGCAAAACATATCTAGGCTAAAAAATTGTAACACCCCGTAAGTTTCGGAGTCTGATTAATTCCTATAGCATTTTTGGAAATCATAAAACATGAGAACTTTGATGATTTTTGCATTTAAAAATTGTGGGCTTAGGTCATTGGGCCTTGAATAAAGCCCAAAAAAAATGATAAGAAGACATGGCCCAATGCAAGATTTTGACTCATTCTTCCATTTATGACCCATTTGACCCATTCAACATAATAATTAATGTTGATAAAAGGATAAGAAAGACTTGGGGGCCTATATAAGAGAGAAAATCATATTTTTCTCTCATTTGGACACCCATGCTATTCTAGAATTTTCCACAACATTTGCTCTCTTCAACCAAACCCTAAAGGGGCAAGAGCATCCATTTCCAAGACTTGGTAAGTGATTATGTTTATGGTTTAATATATTTTATGCATGGAATATGGTGTTAAACATGTTAGTTATGTTGGTGATGTATTGAGAATTCACTATGTGTGAAATACTACATGTTGGCTCAAATCGGAGGATGGTGTTGTCTTGTAAAGCTTGAACATGGGTTTGTGATCTTGAAGAAAATGAACTTGATGGATTCAATATTGATATATGAGATGTGATTATAGTCTTGACTTGTTTTATACTTGTGTATAGTGTTTGGAAATTCCATGGATAAATTGGTTATGGTTTTGGTGGCATGTTGGCCGTAAAGTGTCGTTTTGGTGATGTTATGTGTGTTGAGAAATCATGGCTGGTGGTTGGCATGTTGAATGATCAAAAATATGTTAAAATGAAGTTGGTTATGATCATGGACCATTCATGGCATTAAAAGACCCAAAACGAAGCCATTTCGGACCAAAACGGGCATCCGCCCCGCAGACGAGGGCATCTGCGTGCGCATGTGACTGACCTGCGTGCGCAGGTGGCTGCGCAGGTCAGTCCAGAAATGTGTTTTGGTTGCTTTCGTAGTCCTTTGATCCCCGAAAGCCCCGATACCCTTTTGGGATGTAATTATCAACTTGTAATGTCATTCTAATGACTTTGAAGTGTTGTATGGAGGTGTTTTGGACTATGTTAAGTATGGATGGTTGTTTATATGTTGTTAAAGGCATAATTACGACGGAATGATAAAGGGAAAAGCGTAAAGGGTAAGTGTGGTGTGAAATGCTATCGATGTGTGATCTTATGGTCAATGTGTGTAATGTCATGATGTTGTTGGTATGGAAATGCAGTGGATTGTATTGGGAAGGGGTGACATGACATTATATGGTAGCCACATAGTTCGTTGTCGTCTTGTACGCTTATATAGGGACTAGTTGCTAATGTAAGTCCGGTATGACCTTGTATTGTAGACTAAGAAGTAAAGAAGGAGCTGGGCCATTGTAATCATACATAGATTCGTGTATTCATACTTGGAAGTGCAGGTATGTAAGGTTACTCTTTCCATGTCCTTCTACATCATATTGTTCCTATTGACGTTGGTCATGTTTCACTTCCGAAAGGCATAAAGCATATCAATTCAGGTTGACGTATATTATTCTGCATATGTAACCTATTGGCTTGTTCTATTTCTAAAGGTTGTGAAGTACCTTAATTCAGGTTGACATACATTGTTATCCATATATGTCCTGTGCTTAGATGAACTATGATTTACTTATCTCATATCCATTGGCTATTCATTGACTGAAATCCCAAGGATGTCATAATGTCGTGAGTCCTAAAAGGACGATCTCCAGAGAGAGTAAGGCATAACGAGAGTTTATTAATGCTTGCTTAGCACATCCAAATTATGTCATGATCCCAAAGTCGCATAGTTTGATGATTATTATTCTTGTACCCATCTTTCATAAGTAGAAGTCTTATAAGAGCAATGAAGGAAGTAGGATGTGAGCTAATTTAACCCTCCCTCATAAGTTAAGGTATCAATCTCATGACGTAGAGAAGTGAGGTAATAGATATAGGTGTGTTTCAAATAGTGTCTTGATCCTTAGTATGTAAATTCCCAATAGATGAAGTATGTATCTTTCTCATAAGAAGATGTGTGATAGTGATCTCATGAAGCGAAGGGGGTGAAGTGAAATGTGTATAAGTGTGCGCCTTAATGTCATGATCCTTAACGTGTCATCCCCATAACTTAGTGAAGGGTAGCAGATTGTAAAGGAGTAATGTGCGTGGTTGTTATATGTTTCATTAAGTATGGATCACATTCTGAAGGGGTAGAAGTTTAGTATAGAACATCTCTATATTGTGCTATGTTAGTTCTTGTTATAGAAGATCTCATAAGAAGTAGCAAAAGTGTTAATCTCTTGGAAGTAGAGAAACAAGGTAAAGTATATACATGTGTGTTGCCAATAGCATCGTGATCCTTAATAGGTCGTACAAGTGTGTAGATATGCTAACTCTAAGTTCTGAGAATGTGATGTTCTAAAATGTAATAATGTTATGCTTACGTTTGTACCAAGCTGGTAAAAGTTGAGGTCTATATATCATCCATGGGGTGCAAAGAACACCTGCATGACGGTTCTCTATATATCATCCATGGGGTGCAAAGAACACCTGCATGACGGTTCTCTATATATCATCCATGGGGTGCAATGAACACCTGCATGACGGTCCTCTATGTATATCATCCATGGGGTGCAAAGAACACCTGCATGACGGTTCTCTATATATCATCCATGGGGTGCAATGAACACCTGCATGACGGTCCTCTATATATATCATCCATGGGGTGACATGAACACCTGCATGACGGTTCTCTATACATTATCCATGGGGTGACATGAACACCTGCATGACGGTTCTCTATGAATTTCCCACTGATCAGTTGGGCCCGGGTAGTATATGATTGATAAGGTATTGAGTGAAGTAAGCTAAGGTAGAAAAGCAAGTAGAGCGGATGTATGATACCCCTATCATAAGAATGGTTGTAGGTTATATTATTCATCCACCAAGAGAGTGGATGTGTATGAATGAATGTTATTCTTTTGTGATTTACTCACCAAGTAGTAGAACCATAGTGGTAATGAACATAGAAGTTAGAAAGAATCTCTTGAGTGTAGATGTATATAAGATATTCTCTGATTGGTAAGGAGATAAAATGAATGTCCTAAAATGTTCATAACGGAGGTAGTGTGCAAGTTTCCAATTAGAACGATGGTTTACCCATATTAAATAATCTCTCTTATTTATTTCATTGACATTATCCTATTTATTTCATTGACATTATCCTATTTATTTCATAGACATTCTCACGTATGATGTAATTTCCCTAGCCTTTCATATTCAGTACATTCTCGTGCTGACCCCCTCGGGGGACTTACCTTACATGTGCAGGTGCAGACATTAGTAGACCTCATCTGTAGACTGGGGATCATTTGCAGAGTTTTGGTGAGCTCCACTTGGTTCGGGGCTTTCCGAGTCATAGTGTACATTGTTTTAATATTGTAAATATTGTATAGACATGGTCATGTATGTGTTAGAGGCTTTCGTAGACCTATGTGGGTATGTGAATGAAAGAAGTGTACGTTCAGTTCTACGTAATGGCTCCAACGGCCAAGTTATATATATATGTTTATGGCATAAGTTTCCATGTTTATGATTTCTACATAGTTGCATAAGAAAGAATAAGACGCATATGAGGGCATGCATGTGAAGGTTCATGAGCAAAGATTGGTTCTCTCGGGCCATATCGGCTTCGGGTGTCAATCACGTCCCGATGGGATTCGGGGCGTGACAAAAATACAAAAGAAAAACCAGGAATCTTACTCCTCAATTTTTCATTGTTTGGCAGCTAAATAATACAAAAAGGCAAAAATCAATATATTTGTCCACTTTTTGATTCTTTATTTTACTTTTTGGATGCTATTGGTTGGATGTCATACATTGGTGATTTCATTGTGTGTGTTAATTAACAATCTAAACAATAAATGAAACAATATCCTTCAGGATACACTTGATAAGATCTCTTATACAAATTTCAGGACATAAAAACAAATTGATATCATTACTTTATGAGATTCTTTCTTAAATTTCTTCCATTGTCATCTATAATATTCAAAAAAGTTTTTACATGATGAATAGTTTGAGTAGAAGAATAATGAGCTAATGTTTTCTTTAAATATTAATCTTCTTTCCCATTGATTATTAATAAACATATATATATATATATATATATCATTTTTCTCTACTTAACTCAGATTTTCAGCTCCTGGAACTTTTATTGTACTGAGCATTATATATGTATTAAATAGACACATAAGGTTAGTTATTTGTATTAAGAACCATATTGAAAGTTACACACAATTATATTAAGTTTTAGCATTATTGAATTTGACGCATATTAAAACTATAATGAAGAACAATTGAAAAAGACTTCTCACTCTTAGAATTAAAGCAAAAATAAAGGTCACTTTGGATATAAGCAAAACTATAGTGATCCAAGTGAATATAATTGTATGACATACCGCAAAGTTGTGTGCTTCCAGTTTCTCTCTTTCTCCTTCATTTTCCATGACGATAAGTTTCACTGGTCAAATTCTCAAGATCTGATGTATAAAAAAATAGATAAAAACTTTATCAGATGAAAGAAAAAAGCATAAAAAGTCCTCTTCTTTTTTTTTTCTTCTGGAAATTCTCTACTCCAAAGTTACACATGTGAGTACCAAAATATTTTAGTTATTATTAGAGACTAACCTTTTTAGTGGATGAAAATGGGTGCTTTGCTCCTCTCTGTTTTTGTGTATGACGACTATAATCCTCTCCTTTCCAAGCAGCTGAAAATTTGTGTGGGGTAATAGGACACCAAGTCATTGATGTTAGGGAGAAAATTAATGACAAAAGATATCTTTGAACTAGACAAAATTATCATAAAGTTGAACAAATAGATACACATGTCCTACATGGTGTCCTACGTGACGTCTCACGCGAATTGCCACTTAGGACGTATGTGTCTACTTGTTCAATTTCATATAAGTTTAACTATCTACTTGTGCACAACCAAAATTGGAGGACATAAATGTCAGTTGTGACCAAGTTAAAAGGCATGCTTATGTATTATGCCTAATAATAATGAGCAAAGTAGTTAAACAAAGCAGATATTTACCATTGTCAACTTGAGGGAGAGTGTAAGAAATATAGATAGCTGAAAGGCGTTGTACAGTTGACTATTTAAGTTGTATGCTGCTAATGTTATTAGTTGGACACCTGTATTTTCATTCAATTCAATTCAAGCATTTCAAATATTTCTCTCTATAGCTCTCTGCTTGTTTATGCTATTTTTGGTATTTGGTGCAGTTTTAGGGTTGCGGTTTTTGAGATTTGGCGTGACATTTCTAGTGTTTCTTGTTAAATCTTCTTTTTTTCCCATAGTTCCCTTTAGATTTAACAGTTAAGAGTTTGTAAATATGTGACAAATACCGAAAGTGCTCACTTTTAACAAACTTAAAAGGATCAAAAACTGCTCAGAAGTATCTTTAACAGATAATTTCAACCCTACCCCAAACTCAAATCCTCCAGCCTCTATATCTACCGAGTGGCTGCCAATGCATGCTGAGCAACAAGTTGATGCACATATGATGAAAGAAAAAGAAGTGAAGGTGGATGAATTAATACGCCGAAATTGCTGCAGCAGCTAACTCTGCATCTGTGAATAATTTAGCTGCACAGGCTGCTTCTCCTGCTCCAACTGTTATCTGACCCCGTAGCTGATGCACTAGCCCCATCCCGGCAGATATATCGCTCGGGCATCTTCCTAAATCATCCGAGAGGAATAAGAGACTTGATGTTGCTTCAAGAGCCCTGTCTGTTCCAAGAAGGGTACAACTTCGACAGGATCCAGCTGGTTGTGAGAATGACCATGTATATTTAACTTATATATGCTAAGGCAAAGAGCAAGATCATCAAGTTACTTTGCAGCTATGTTTCTCGGACTCTTCAAAAATATCGATCAGTGTGTGTCGGATACTCCAAAAGTAGTTCATTTTGGAGAATCCTACATGGGTTCGGCAACAACTTTGGGGAGTCCGAGCAAATTTTGTGGCCTTTCTACCTTGTAGTTGTTACATGGGTTCAGCACGATTTTTATTTTGTAGTAGTTGTTAGTATTTTCGAGGGTCTATCAGAAATGGCCTTTCTACCTTGTAGGGTAAGGTTTGTTTACACACTACTCTCCCCAGACCTCATTTGTTAGTATTTTTATGTTGTTGTTTTAGTAATTGCTACAAATAATTGCATTTTCAAAGTTATTCTTGAAAAATTTTGTGGAGATAACGATCGATCAATTGTGAAAGTAATTGGCTAACGAAGTAGTTGAAAGGCCAACAACAGAGCGAGATTACAATTCTAACATATTAAATCACATTTCTGAGTTGGAGGGAATCTACCCTTTTTCTATAATAAGCAAAATGTTAAAAATGAGAAATAAAAAACACATTTTTTTCGGAAACGGTTCACATCATCTGCCCATTTTTTACTTTGTATTCACAAACAGACAATTCATTTAAGACTTTTATCAAACACATTGTAGATATTTTTCAACATTTGACAATTTCTACTACAAAAATCAGAACAACACGCGTATATTTTGGTTTCTAAGAAGAAAAAAAAATGTGTAAGAATGGAGAAGAATCTGTTTTAAGGAAATACCCCAATGTTTTCTCTTGCCAATTTGGTATATTTCAATTTTTCTTTTTTGCCATCAAGTTTTTGCTGTGATGAGTTAGTTAATTGCCTAACGTCTATGATTCGTCCTAATAGTTGAGGTAAGAAAAAATACTCGTCCGTCTCAATTTATGTGTCGTTTTTCGGATTTCGAGATTCAAACAAGAGTTTACATTTAACCATAATTTTTTCATATATCGTTTAAAAAATAAAAAGCATAAGAAGTGTTCACTTTAACAAATTTAAAAGGATCAAAACCACTCAGAAGTATCTTTAAGAGATAATTTCAAGCCTACCCCAAGCATAAGGGATCGTTTTTAGCATTTTCTCAACCACCCCCATCATGTTATTATGTTGTTAATAAAATCAAAAGAAAAAATCTTTCTGTTATGTCTGTTAGTCATAATGAAAAATGAAAACTCAGGTAGAGAAAACTAGAAAAGGAAAAACAAATAGACTTTCAACGTGATCTTACCTTTCAACCGTTTGAAGAGAAGATCAGCTATAGAAGCCCCTGTGTGAGAAATAATGTTGCACCTATTATCTTGTTAAACAATTGTTAATTCTGCTGCTTGTTGATAATATTATTATTATTGGGATAGGTGATCACATGTGCAGATTATTGGAAGTCTAAAATGCCTTGTGTGAATGCTTGTTATTTTACTAACTTACTCTGCCCATAATCTAATTATTTAGTAAGCTAATTAGAAGCACAGTTGGTAGGGTAGCCATTTATTATACAAGTAATACGGATCATATTTTAACATTGCCAATTTCAGTTGAGACGTTCATCAAACACATTGTTTTAACATTAGCGATTTCTACTACAACAATCAGAACAGTAGGTGTATAAGAACCTGTCGGTGCTTCCATTTTATTCTCCAGAATATATTTCCTCGAACCTCTTGGTGATGCCTTGGAGTAATTATTAAAGTTGTTGTTAGGAGGTGATGGAACGACTTCTTACAAAGCTGCATGATAAGGCTACGTACAATAAACACTTGTGGTCCCTTGTGATTATTAAATTTAAAACTAGAATTGTGGAAAAAAAGTTAAACCCAAAAACAGGAGAAAAGTCATATATAGAATTAAGGAAACAATTTAGATATAGGCAGACATATATAAGAAGTCATTGTACTCCCAGACTTTGATATTAAAAGAGTATCCTCAAACATAGTGAATGTGGGACCATTTGTTTGTTGTCAAAGTTGGGTGCATTCAACTTTGGCTAACTATATATTTTCACACAAAAAGATTTTTATCTGCTAGTAGACTAGTAGTTGTTAGTATTTACGAGAGTCCATCGGAAATTGCAATAGCCTCATTGTAAGGTAAGGTTTGCGTACACGCTATCCTTCTCAGACTCTACTTGTGGAACTATACTGGTTATGTTGTTGATATTTATATTTTCAAAGTTATTCTTGAAAAAAATTGTGGAAATAACAATCGATCAGTTGTGAAAGTAATTGGCTAAAGAAGTAGTTGAAAGGCCAACAACAGAGCTAGATTACGATACCAAGATTATTAAATTACAATTTTTTTAGGTTAGATTGATCAAAAATTTTAGAAAACATTATTTCTAGGAAAACAAGTTCCTTAAAATGAGGAAAACGACTTCACTAGTGGAAGTAGGGAAAATAAGTTTGGCTAGCGGCTTTGCATAATTGTGTTCTTCCGCCCTCTAACAGACCTCATCTTCACCCCATCCGCACCACCCCACCCTCTTCCCCCACCTCCCATAGTTTTTATCTAGGTTATATATAAATATTTTTAAATTAATATTATCCAATCATAAACCGAACATAAGAAAATAAGTATGAAATCTATTTATTTTCCTGAAAATTAGTTTTCAAGAAAACAGCTTCCTTAGTATTAAACACACCCTTAATTAACTTAATATTCTTTTTGATGGCTTAACATTTTTATTCGGTGAAGACATGAAAATGATAAGGACTGCCCAACATCTAAATAATCCTACTATTAACAACCAAACATTAAAAAGGTTAAAACTTTTGTTTTAAAAATTTTATATTGTTTCACTTGAACTTGAACTTTCTTAGAAGCATTAGGTAAAGAGGGGTAACAAGCCTAGTACTATTGTTTATCTTTAAATATGTATAGATTTTGACTTTGTCATCCACATTTGATCTTACATTTGGATCTGTTAAATTGTGTGATCATCTCATTTAAACAAAGTGTGTTGTATTTTTATAGTTTAATCATCGACAAGCAGTAGATATTTGTAGCATAATTCATCAACCCCAATTTAGCTAGGAAATAAACGATGTTTTCCATTGAGGTCACATTGCAAAAATTCAACAGTGACATTCACTTGTGCATCAGAAACATCAGCTTTGATGAAGCGAACAAGGAACACATAAGGCATTGGTACTGTTAAGTACCATTTCAGTTGTCCAAGAATCCTTTTCTCCATTGCCAGAACCTGCTCATGAGTGTAAGCTCTGTCGAAGATGCATACAAAGTCATTCACCTGAAATGTATTTGGTTTGTTAGTTAGTTAGCCTTGCATAATTGGACTTTTAGTGTGATAGAAAATATTTGGAGGCAATGATCATGACACTCATGCCTACTAACTGTAAGTCCCTCCTTGATGTAGTCGCCCCTGCAAGGTAACGATCGACGATGTTAATGGTGAGGTATACACAGTTTCTTGACTTAGCTCATGGACATTGATGTACTTCTACATGTAAAATATAACGGAGTCACGTGCAATCCGTATCCATATTCTTTAATTATATATTAATTGTAAAACATAAATCGCAAATATTTTGAAGTGAACAAATATCTCAAAAAGAAGAGTTTAACTACAAAAGAAAGACACAACAGATCTTAAAGGAAGGAGAGCGGAGAGTGTTTGAAAGACCAATATATAGCCCCACAGGATTTGAAATTAACATCGAAAATAATGCGACATGTTTAAGCATAGAAAAAAGGGCAGCCCGGTGCACTAAGCTACCGCTATGCGCGGTGTCCGGGGAAGGGCCCCACCACAAGGGTGTATTGTACGCAGCCTTACCTTGCATTTCTGCCAGAGGCTGTTTCCAAGGCTTTACTAATTGCAGCGTGCACACGGTATTCTTTAGTAAAAGGCGAAAGAATAGTTCGCTTAGAAATAAAAGAAATACACAGAGACCGACCAATCGAGATAATCACTTAATGGTGTTGCAGCTTTATTAGTAGAGTGCAGTACGCAGCAGCAACAATGTTCGGAACATTAACTTAAAAATCAGCCTTCTAAGTAGTACATTTAACAACTTTACTCCAACATGAAGCCTTATACCTCAAGTCTACTTTGGAGCCTAATACCCGAGGAATCTAATGGATTGGCAGGCGATACAGAGTATAGGCGGAACAAACTTTATCTTATGCTCCACAGCAGGCTACAATGATTTTTAATTCTTTAGAAAGTAATACTTCTTTAGGGATCCTCAAGTACACCTATCTGTCTCTTTCTTCGAACCAACTCAATTATAGGCAGACTATACTGATTTGCCGTAAAGAAGAGTTTTCAAAAGTAAAACATAATAGATTTTGCAACAAATTTTTCTAAAAGTGTGATGCTAAGCAGACTATGCTGATTTGCTCACAATACCTCAGGAATAGGATAGAGATATTGATGATGAAGAATATGAAACGGAAAGAAACAAAAGACAAGAATAGAACATTAAAACAGTACAAGTATAATATAAAGCAACCATGAAAATAAGTTCAATGGAATTATTTTCACAAATTGCAGTTCCACAAGTTAAAAACAGTCTAGAAAAAGAACGTAATAGAAGTACAAGAAACAATAGATAGTAACAAAACTGTAGATAGTACAGAAACAAGACTACCACAAATAATACTACAATCGAATCTACTTGAAACAATAGGTATCACCAAAGCTCAAAGAACAAGAAACTACAAGCGTAGCACTACGACTACTAGTACGGACTTGCAAGAGAATGCCACAGAGGCAGGCAGGTTGCTAAACTTAGTAATAACATTTTGAATCCTCTAAACACATAAATGTTAGGGATATCAAAGATCCTCATATTTCTAGTTTGGCAGGTTCTGCCTTTGTTGAATCAGCTTAACTATTGGATTTGACAATCATAGCTAGTTTGTTTGATATTGAAGGCTAACTGATCGAATAAAATCGGATAGAAATCTTGCCTCTCATTAATTAGTAACATAAAGAATAACAAAAAAGACCCTTCTTTTATCACTAGGACAATGAAGCAAGTGAATTTTTAGAAACAGAAAAGGTTGAATTATACCTTCTTGATGGACATCGGCTTGGTTGCAGAACCTCTAGCAAACAAAGACTCAAACGTGGTGTTTTGGGTGAATTCGCATTGTCACTTTTCACTTCCTCCTTCTTCAAAGCTTCTTACTCCACCTCCTCTGATTCCTCCTCTCCCTCATCTAGTTTTTCTACCAGCACAAACTGAAAATACAAGAATCAACACTAGGATTTTGTTGGAGGAAGTGAAAAAAGGGGATTTTCTTTCCAAAATCGTTTATTTCCCTAATTTTTTTCAGAATTTTGCACAAACAAAAACCTTGAAACAAACCCATTGAAGATTGAACAAAAAAATAACTTGAAAACCCTAGATAGTAAAAATTTGTCACCTGGAAGAAGTAAATCTACCATTTTCCGCAACTATTCAAAGCTAGAACGCTGAAACTTTTTGGGATGAAGATGGGTGCTCAATGAGCAGTGATTTTGGGTGAGCAGTGAGCAGCGATTTTGGGTGGAGCTGTTTGGGTGAAGTCAAAAAAAATAGAGAAAATTTCTTATGCATAAGTTTTGGTTGAAAATAGAAAATAATTTAAAATCAAAGAAGAAATGGGGGCAAATGAAAAAAAAAAAAAAAAAGGGAGGGAGTGAAATTTTAGTACTACCCGCTTATTTTGCCCACGACATTTAGCATCGGTTTGTTATACGTGGAGAATCTTTGTGTTTTTTAGAAATTTAGCCACGGTTAGTGGAACCGTGGCTATAAAACGGTAGCTAACAGGCGCTTTTTTTTGGTAGTGGATCCCCCATCCTTCATGTACATGTCTAGTTCATTTTTCGTGAGCTAATTAAACATGTGAAAGTCTCTTATGATAATAGTTGGTTTCGAGACTTGAAATTAACTAGGACCTCTACATGTTTTCCATTCTACCACAATTTTTGATGGCGCATAGAAACAAACTTTTATTAGATATATAATTATGTCTTTAACAGAAACAATTGTACATTAATTAGGTTTATACACTACAAGCAAAAACAATAATAACATTTTACGTACCTAGAAGTAAAGTTCGAAAGGATTTAACTTATATGCAATAATAGCATTATCTTTTTACTTGTAATAGCATGTAATTAACTTGTGTATTTTTCATGTTCCTGGTCATACTTTTTATGGATGGTTACTTATATTATAAAGAATTTCATTGCACCGTCAATTTATAGAAATTAAACTCAGTTCAATACTATTGTTAAATCATTGATGAATTCCAACACAAATCTACTACAAAGTTCATCCACATTGATGAATTCCGTCACAAAATCGTCACATATTGTGACAACCTAGTCTATCGTCATAAATATTCTGTCACATATTCATCTTTCGATATACACTAATTATACACTATACTTTTTTTTTAGAGGTGGCAAAATTAAACTCGAACGAATGGTATTTCTTCAGCTTCCGAGATCGAAAATATGCAACTGGGTTTCGAACAAATAGGGCTACAATTTCTGGATATTGGAAAGCTACAGGCAAAGATAGAACAGTGTTTGATCCTCAAACAGGTGCACTTATTGGCATGAGAAAAACTTTGGTGTTTTACAAGAATCGAGCTCCTCATGGGATTAAAACTGGATGGATTATGCATGAATTTCGTCTCGAAAATCCTCATATACCTCCTAAGGTACGTATATCGTTTATTATTCATGTATTATATAACTAGCGATTGTAATTATTTTGGTCGAGCAGCTAGCCAGATGTGTTAAAATTCATTTTTTTTCACTCTACTTTTCGTTTTCGTTTGCATTATATGTGTTTGGTATGATGGGAGTTGATGTTTTACATTGAAAAACTATTTGTTGGATATTGGCATGTGAAAGTCTAGTTATTTTACTAAATATTCGTATAATACATGAACAAACGCTTAAACTTGGCTTAGCTGGCAAATAAGCACTTTGAGACTGCACATCTAGGACTAGACACCTCAACATGATAATTACACACTCCAACTCATTCCCATTGTGTCTCGTGGACACCGACGCTGACGTGACACACAAATTTTGTTGGTGCTTAGATAATCATTTTATAAGCTAAAGTGTTCAACTGACACAGTAAAAACGAGTTGAGGTGTCTAGACTGGGGCGAACCTATGTGGCATTTTGTGGTGCTCCGACACCTGTTAAACCTGACGCGAACTAGGTATAATTATATAGGAAATACATAAAAATTGGTATATGAGTCAAAAAAGTACCCTAGAAACCAAGAAGATAGTTGAGTACTTTGGTTTCGGGCGGAACCTTAAAGCTTTGAGCGTCAATATGTGTTCGAACTTCCCCGGGGCACCCACGACCCCTAAATTCTGGGTCCACAATTGTGTCTAGTCTAGATGTGCATACTCAAAGTTAAAGTATTTATTTGTCAGCGGAAACCAAATTTTATATCGATTTATGTTTATGTATTACGCCTTCAATATTTCAACAAATTGTCTAACATACACACTACATAGTCTATAAAAAGTCTTTTAGGATTGATTCCTAAGAGACGTGAGGAGACTTTTTAGTCACATAGAGAAATTAAGAGTAAAAGTCATGTGTCTTACGTTGTATGTTGAAAAAAATTGTTGTCAAGTTGTAAGTGACAAATATATGTCTTTATAAGAAACTTCATAGAAACCTCCTAGAGAAGCTAAGTAAGTCCGAAATGATTTAACTTATACGCACTGACAATGTAATATTATTTTAGCTTGTGTATTTCTCATGTTCCTGATTATACTTTCTATGGATGGTTAATTATATCTAAAAGATCAATTTCATTGCATTGTCAATTGATTATAGAAAAACTCAATTCAATAATATTATCACATCATTAAATTAGACCTAACTATATGCTTTATTTTATCATTGAACAGGAAGATTGGGTATTATGTAGAGTATTTTACAAAGGTACTAAAGATGAGAACATGTACGAGACTAGTGTCACATCACTCAATATTATGGACAACCATGAAGCAACCATGCCTAAATTATTGCCCTGTGGTGACCCCGGATATCGTCCATCGACCGTGCCCAATTTCTCGAATAACTCTATCCATCAAAACCAGAACTCGAGCAATCTTCAGTTGTCACAAGAAATAAACAAAGTTCTAGCAAATGAAATGATGCACTCAAAGTGTGCCAAGGAGGATGAGTTTGGGTTCTTGTTTGACATGAATTATTTTGAAGAATCAAGTTTACAAGATGGAGGGGTTCATTCTTGCCTTGATGGGGATATGAAATTTGAGGATGAAAATAGTTTGGTTTTTATTTAAAATTATTAATTAGTCATAGTAATTATTGATTTGTTGGATTATTGTTTGTAGAAAAAAAAGGGAAATACATTAAATATTATTTGTAGAACATGTTAATATAAATATTAGTGTTTGCTTGCGTGAGTTTAATATATAAGATAGAAGTTATATGATTGATTGGATGATATTTGTTTTTTTTTCCCTCTATTCTTTTTTCAGTAAATATTTATTCACAATCAACAGGTGAGCTTTTATCCACACTCTGAGTGGGTGGGTATCGACAACCATAATAACTTAATTAATCGAATCTATTGTAGCTTTCTCCTCCAGATAGAAATGAGGTTCCTGTTAAGAGATATATTAGTGACTCCGAGCGGGTGAATATTGACAGATATAATGACTTGATTAATCGAATCTATTATAGCTATCTCCTCTAGATAGAAATGAGGTTCCTGTTAAGAGATATATTAATGACTCCGAGCGGGTGGATATTGACATATATAATGACTTGATTAATCGAATCCATCGTAGCTATTTCCTCCAGATAGAAACGAGGTTCCTGTTGAGAGATATATTAGTGACTCCAAGCGGGTGGATATTGATAGACATAATGACTTGATTAATCGGATCCACAGTAGCTATTTCCTCTAGACAGAAATGAGGTTCTTGTTGAGAGATCGACTAGTGATTAGGGTCATGTTCATACAACAAATGAAATAATTTAATTTGGAGAAATTAAAAAATTAAATTGGTAATATATATTATTTGATCAAGTGCCAATGCTTTTTCTTTTTTACATAATTGATTTGATGGAGTTACTTTTTCTTTCTTACTTTTATACTTTTGACTTTGGTGTAAATATTCGCTGTTATGTTCCACAATAAAGTGAGATTATATCCTTGTTATAGAAAATCCGTTGTTATAAAAGTTTGGGAAAAGACATACATAACCATTAAACTATAGGCGAAATCTCAGCGACACACCTTATCTATACGGGGGTCTTATTAACCCCCTAAACTTTTTTTATATACACTTTTGTTTTACATGCAAAAATACTGTTTCATGAGTATCTGGTAACCATATTCTTCGAAAACTGTCACGCCCCGAGCCTATACCCTAGACGTAATCGGCACCCAAACCACGAATGGCCCGAGAGAACCACTTGGCCTGGCATGCAACTAATAAAGCTGAACTTTTTATAAAAATGCGGAAGCTGGAAACATGGGCTAACTTTTGTAAACAAAATAAAATAAATTAACTTAAACTTTCATTGACTGAAACATTAAATTTTTTTTTTTATAAACTCATACAACTGACTTGACTTGAATATGTCTATGAAGCCTCTACTACATCATGAGTACAACAATACCTTATGTAACAAAAGAAACTAGTGACTGAGATATTGTTAAGTCCTCGGAAGAATGAGAACTCCCTCAAGCTGATGTCATAGCCTATTGAAAAATCTGAACACGAACCTGCATATCTGAAAGCTGGGCACTACATCATCCAATGATGCAGCGCAAAAAGAGCGTCAATACTTTGAATGTATTGGTACATAATAACGGAATAAAAACTGAACTGAATAAACTTTTGAATTAAATCATAACATATGACATGAGTAAGGAGATATGGGACCAAAGACTTACTAACCTTTTCTTACAAATCTGTCGGGACAAAAGTAGTGCAATTGAATAAGTTATTTAAAAACATTAAAAGCAGGTAAAAACTTAAATAGTAAACTTCGTGAAATATAAGCCCGACAACAATAATTACAATATTGTAATAAAATAACTTTAATACAATTCATCAACTAAAACTGAGACTAGAGAATAAATGACTGAAGTCTAGACAAAACTTGAAAACAATGCTTCATTAAACTTTCTTTAAACTAGTGGCCTCGGCCAATCATATATTCTCTCAAAATAAGTAAGTTTTCTTTTGGGGAGTTTCTCTTAACCGACATAAACCATGTGAGCAACATGGAGTCCAATGTCTTGCCCACATTGAGAAGAGCCGTCTTCTACCTTGCCAAGGTATAAAACGAAATCATAACTTATGGATCCAAAACTTAGCCCGAAGGCCCACGGTGGAAACGTGGTTCTGGGGCATGTGACCTCGGATTCATACCCAACTCGGTGCTAAATAATCCTCTCAAAACATACTAGCTGCTCATATAATAAGTCTTAAAAATATTTTCTGAAACCATACTAGTCTCTAAAATATCGTATCAAGAAACATATCTTTTTCTGCGAGCCTTGGCACTAAATCTTTGTAACTTTGCTTTATTTTTCAAGATACGATAACTTCTTTTCACTTTTCAAGTCATGACATAATACATAAAGGTTTTTCATAATCTTTTCATAAATTACTACCTTTGAACATACTTTACAATAAAACTATAAACGAATTTGTCAAAGCATTGAATACAGTTTCAATACAAAATTTCCAAGTCATAAGCTTTATGTGAAAACTAAATCTTGGATATGGAAATTAAAATTAAATTCAAGAGCAACCTTAACTTGGAAAATAATATAGAAGGAAATTATAACAAGACTCATGAACAACACTTAGGAGATCTAAATCTTAAAATCCTAACTTCAAATCATGACTTATCATGGAATTATGACTCACTTATGGGGATGAACAGGGTTCCCCACGAAAGGTATTGCTCTTACGTACCTCGAAGATTAACGATGAGGAAGAATCCTTATGATTTGGAACCCTAGCTTGATTTTCCTTGCAACTTGAAGGTTGAAAGCTTGAGAGAATAAGAGAGGAGAAGAGTTTATAGTGACTTATGAAATCTGATTGAATTTGGCTTTTAGGGGAAGTTAATAGACGTGATTTTACTCGGGACTCGGATGGATGAGCGGTTGGTGGCGTTGGAAAGAAGACTCGAAGATCTTTCATTTAGTGGGTCGTGGGTCACAAAATTCTGCATATTTCAAGAGTTATGCTCGTTTGAAATTGACCCAAGTAAAATCACATACTAAAACTCGATTGATCGAAATGCTCTCAACTCAACTTTGTGCTAAATGTTTCTTATGACCATAATTTACATCAAAAGAATGCATCACACTAGGGAGTTGATCCTAACACTTATATTTAATTGGAAACATTGGGTTTTGGGCCTTTACTCATACAAAGAATAGTTCAAATCCTAATCGAAATTTTCGGGGTGTTACAAAAACTAAACTAACTAAACAGGTAGATAAAAAGAAATCTCTCACTTTTTTTATTAAAAAAATATAGCCAATCTATATACAAGTAAAATGTTGAAAATGAGGGCAAAAAGCCAAATGCTAATCTACTTTCCTTTGTGGAAGTTGCACCTTTCATGACAACTAGCCTCCCAGAAAGGGCAGCACGTCTTGCTTTTACTGGTATATCGGGAGTTCCTCCATATATTTTGCTCGACGTAAAATGGATAGTGGATTCCTCTTTGGTGATTTAGGCAGATGCAAGGGTGATATATCCACGCTGCTCTAAACCACATTTGAATAACTCCGAGCTACAGATTCTTCATCCCCATCCGAACCTTCCTGCATTAGACTTTGTGATGCAATCAGAGGCGGAGCTACAGTGTAACGTGGGGGTTCAGCCGAACCCAGTAGCTTTTGCCGATACCTTGTACTTGTATTGGAAAATTCAGTATATCACAATAACAATTAAACGTGCGAACCCCTATACCGGAAAATTCAGTATATCACATAAAAACTAAAATGTTTCACTCTTAAAATCTCAGTCTTATTCCCAAACAAAACCAATATTCTAATTTGCGCACCCCTATACCGGAAACTTCTTGATTGGTATGTATGGAAACTCTTTCTCCTATTTTTCTTTTTTCAATTATTTATCTGTTAAAATGTGTGATAAATGATTTAAAAATTGATTTTAACCTTTTATATTCATCAATTTTGCTATTTTCTTTACAAAGTTTTAACACCAGAATTCCCGACAAGACGATAAATACGTGTTTCCTTTCTTATGTGTGATTTTTTTACCTTTTTCATAATTTGCAATCTTTAATGGTTGACAATGAGAAATAGGTACATAATTTGTGTTTTATGATTTTAATTAGGATCTTTAAAGCGAGAGTCGATATGATCACAAACCTTGTAGGCTCGTACTTCTTCAAACACTACTCTTAGCTCGCGAGTGCAATTATAATGATTATTGAGCTTATGCAGTGAAAGAGAGGAAGGGAGAAAATATCTTTTCTATCTTGTTCAATTAATCAGTATCTGTACAATAGTATGTATATATAGAGCAAAACAGCTAAGCTATATCTAACTATAACTACTTCTAGCTAATGGTAATTAGTTGACTAACTAACCACTAACCACAACTAACTAATGGACAGCTGTCCTGTACATGTGCAGCTCATGTGACACCTTCAATACTCCCCCTCAAACTGTGTAATGAAAACAAATTGAACATTCCCAGTTTGCTTAACAAAAAATCATGTTGTGTCTTCCCCAAGCCTTTTGTCAAGATATCTGCAAGCTGTAATGTAGTAGAAATATGCTCAGTATGTATTAATCCTTCCTGTATTTTTTCCCTAATGAAGTGACAATCAATCTCTATATGCTTTGTCCTTTCATGGTATATTGGATTGGCTGCAATTTGTATGGCAGCCTTGCTGTCACAATAAAGTTTCACAGGTAATTTCAGTTTCAATCCCAGCTCTTCAAACAACCCTACTGTCCATACCACTTCTGCAACAACATTAGCCATGCTTCTATATTCAGCTTCTGCTGAACTCCTTGAAATTGTGTTTTGTTTCTTGGACTTCCAGGATATCAAGGATTTCCCTAGCTTTACTATAAAACCACTGACTAACCTTCTGCTCATGGGGCAAGTTCCCCAATCAGCATCACAATATGCTGAAAGCTGTGTTGAGTCTTCAGATGACAATAAAATCCCAAGCCCTGGTGCATTCTTTAAGTATCGCACCACTCTTAAAGCTGCCTCCATGTGTGACTTCTTGGGATTATGCATAAATTGACTTAAATTCTGGATGGTAAAGCTTATATCTGGTCTAGTCATGGTCAAATACAACAATTTTCCTACCAGTTTTTGATAGCTTCTAGAATCTGCAAGTAATTCATCATCTGTATGCTCTGAATGATCTTGATCAAACTCCACACTGGTGAGCTTCTGATTTTGTTCTATAGGTGTGCTAGCAGGTTTAGAACCAGCTAGCCCCATGTCTGCAATCAAGTCCAACACAAATTTCCTCTGGCAGACTACAATTCCTTGTTGACTTCTGGCAATTTCAAGACCAAGGAAATATCTCAGCTCCCCCAGGTCCTTGATTTTGAAATGATGATATAACATTTGTTTGGCTTCCTCAATGAGAGTAGAACAGGAACCAGTGATGATTAAATCATCAACATAAACCAAAATAAGAACGCGATCTGCTCCAGAAGACTTGACAAACAAGGAATAGTCATGATGACTTTGATGAAAACCAGATGCAACAAGGGCTTCTGTAAGCTTCAAATTCCATTGCCTAGATGCCTGTTTAAGGCCATACAAAGATTTGTTCAATTTGCATACAAGAGAAGACTCCCCCTGCTTCAAAAGACCAGGAGGAGGAACCATATATACCTCTTCTACCAAATCCCCTTGCAGAAAGGCATTGAAAACATCCATCTGATGCAATCTCCATCCTTTCATGGCAGCCAAAGTAAGTACAGCTCTAACTGTAACCATCTTCACCACAGGAGAGAAAGTGTCTTGATAGTCTACTCCCTCCTGTTGGGTGTAACCTTTAGCCACCAATCTTGCCTTGTACCTGTCAACTTCACCCTGAGCAGTATACTTGACTTTAAAAACCCACTTACAACCAATTGGCTTCTTATCTACAGGTAAAGATGTTAGAGACCAAGTCTTATTGTCAGCCAGAGCTTGTAACTCTTGATCCATGGCTTGCACCCATTCTGGATGTTGTATAGCCTCCTCATAAGACTCTGGTTCTCTAATAGTAGAGAGATTGCATAGTACTTGAAGATAAGAAGCAGATACACCAGCATATGACATGTAATTGGACATGGGATACTGACAAAGTGATACCTGCTTACCAGACTTGTGTACAAAGTCATGTAACCAAACAGGTGACTTAATCACTCTACTGGATTTTCTTGTGGTCCTAACAGGTAGTGCAGACCTCATCAGATCCACCTCTGCAACTGGGGGTGATGGGGATGACTCCACTGCATCAATAATACCAGGTGTTGATTCACCCTGGTGCACTACTGTAGACTCATCTCTTATCACAATAAAAGGATCTGTATCCAGAATAGCCTCACCTGGTTGAGTTAGTCTAGAAGAATCTACCTCCAAGAAAGAACTGGATTGGAAGGGAAAAATATCTTCCATAAAGGATACATCTCGGCTGACAAAAAATATCCTATTAGTTAGATCAAAAAGCCTATAACCCTTTTGGGTGGATGAATACCCCATGTGAACTGACTTTACAGCTCTTACACCAAACTTGTCTCTTGAAGGAGCAACATTTGTGGCATAACATAAGCACCCTAACACTCTAAGATGCTGCAGATTTGGCTTCCGTCCAAGAAGAATTTCAATGGGAGATTTCCCTCCTAGAGCACTGGTTGGTATTCGATTGATAAGGTAAACAGCAGTTTGGACACAAATGCCCCAAAATCTAATAGGAATAGAACCTTGGAACCTTAGTGACCTAGCTACTTCCAAAATTTGTCTGTGCTTTCTTTCTACCACCCCATTTTGTTGGGGTGTGTAAGCACAAGAGCTTTGATGAATAACACCTGTATTACTGAATAAACTAGTGCAAGTAGAATTGAAGAACTCTGTACCATTATCACTTCTGAAAATTTTGATATTAGTATCAAATTGAGTCTTAACAAGTTGTAAGAAATCTTTCAAAAAAATGGGTACATCACTCTTCAATTTCAGTAAGAAAATCCACACCATCCTACTATGATCATCCACCAAAGTGAGAAAAAACCTATTTCCATCATAAGTGGGCATCCTGTAAGGCCCCCATACATCTCCATGAACTAGATCAAACATTTTATGTGCTCTACTTGTACTATGAGGAAAAGGAAATCTAGTTTGTTTTGCTAGAGGACAAATAGGACAAAAAACACCTTTAACTAGCTTGGTTAGCTGCATTTGGGCTAACAATTTATGAGGGATGTGCCCCAATCTCCTATGCCATGTATCATCAGATACTAATGTACTGCAAGCTGCTACAGAAAACTGATTTCTCCCTCCTGTCTTCAAGTGATACAGACCATCAATCATCTTACCAATCCCCTTCACCTGGCCAGTGTGAAGGTCCTGCAGTAAGCAGAAGTCAGGATAAAACTTCATGACACAATTCAGCTCTCTTATTAATTTGGCTACTGAAAGTAAGTTTAGTTTAAAGCCTGGAACATATAACACATCTCTGATCCTCCCCTGTCCTAACCTACAGTTTCCAACATGTAGTATAGGTAGTTTACTTCCATCAGGAAAATGTACATCTCCAATTCCTTTATGTGCAGTAATATCAGACAAGAAGTTAGGACTACATACCATGTGATTAGTAGCTCCCGTATCTACAATCCAATCACAAATATCCTTGTCCTCGACTAAAGTGCAAAGATGAGCTGCCATGTTCACTGATGAGGTAGTGCTCTTGCTGAACATCTCCTGAACCTGGGCATATTGATCTGGAGATAAGTTCATGGTGATAGTGTTGTCAGTCCCCACTTGTAGTGGCTGCATTTTGCTCTTCCCATGATTAGCTCCTGGATGACACCTACCATAAGATCCACTGTTAAAGAGTTGTCCAGCAAGGTGACCTCCATCATGTCCATTTCCAGGTGTTGTCATAGTGCCTCTTTCGCTTGGATGTCCATAATAATGTTGATGCTCAACATTATGCATATGGGAAGGCCAGTATCCATCTTGTGGATTCTGAGAAAAATATTGGTGCGTTCCTGGAGAATTGTTGTACATTGCATGATTAGCTAGGGGCTTTTTCTTTCCCTTGAAGTTTATGAGCTGATAACAATTGTCTATGAGATGACCTTGCATTTTGCAATGGTCACAACGATCATTCCAATTGCGTTTAGGCTTCTGATATCCATGAGTAGGTGCTGCTCCACGAGAAGATCCCACTCCTTTAGCACTCCAAAACGCAGCAATATCATGACCTTCTCCCAGGGCATTTTTTCCCGTATCACTGATGGATCTGTGGCTCTCTTCCTCCATAATCATGGCATAAGTTTGGTTCAAGGTAGGTGCAGTCGACTTCATAAGAATTTGCCGTTTAGATTGTGCGTAAGTATCGTTCAAACCACTTAGGAATTGCAATAACTTCTGCTGTTGTAAATGATCACTATACTCCTTAGATCTAGCACAACCACAGTTAGGAAAAGGTACTATTGCATCATATTCAGCCCAAAGCTCCTTCAACTTGGTGAAATATGTAGAAACAGAGTCTGTTCCTTGTGAAATTGTGGCAATTTCCTTGTGTAGCTGAAAAATCCTCACTCGATTAACTTTATCAAACCTCTCTTGCAGGTCCTCCCAAACGGTGTGAGCATCAGTAGCATACACAATTCCACTCAACAAAGGTGATGCGACAGTATTAATGATCCAAGATAAGACAATTGCATTGCAAGTCTCCCATTGCTCTTGCAATTCCTTCTCAAACGAACTCTTCTTGCAGGTGCCGAGTACAAAACCTAATTTTCTCTTTGCCAGTAACGCGATACACATCGATCTCCTCCACAATCCATAATTTTCAGATCCCTTCAGCTGAACTGGAATCAATATGGATCCTGGGCCATCCGATGTGCCCACAAATAGGGGATGATTTTGGTCAATTTTGATCTCTGTCACCATTGTTGTTGCTTAATGTCAGTAACGAAGAATTTTCAACAACGAAAATGAAAAAATTTGAAGAAGAAAAAGAAAAAAAACTCTCTATCGTTCGCAGAATTTCGCCGATCTGCAACCCTAGAGATCTCGTTACTCTCAATCTTCTCTCTTAACCATGTGAAATGGTCATGGAACCGCCAAACCTGGCTCTGATACCATATTGAGCTTATGCAGTGAAAGAGAGGAATGGAGAAAATATCTTTTCTATCTTGTTCAATTAATCAGTATCTGTACAATCGTATGTATATATAGAGCAAAACAGCTAAGCTATATCTAACTATAACTACTTCTAGCTAATGGTAATTAGTTGACTAACTAACCACTAACCACTAACCACAACTAACTAATGGACAGCTGTCCTGTACATGTGCAGCTCATGTGACACCTTCAATAATGATAACACTTATACTTATATAATATTAAGTGGTTCGTTGCTTTTTTAAATATACATTATGTATTGGTAGTCGTTCATTGGTTATTATATATTAGCGTGAAATCGTTCTCCTATTTTAAAATTTAGAACCCCAAAACTTCAAATCCTGGCTTCGCCTCTGGATGCAATCCCTCTAGGTGATAGTTTCCATGATGTGTATCTAAGGAAAAGTTACTGCATTTCTAATGAGCTTCTTGTCTTTAGCTTCACAGCTAGATAACAAACTTGGAAACAAACGTCTCTTCATTAAGCTCATTGATCCTATACTTAATTGACTTAAAGGTGCCACCTGCAGAAAAGAAGCCACGGTTAGAAGATATTAGTGACTCTTTCACATTTGGATGAATTCGTTCAGCTTCATCTTATATTATCACAACTACCACTAGCGATAGTACTCAAATTCTTGCTTGAGTGCAACAGTGCATCTTTCCCGTTTACATTAAGCCTACTAGTACATTTTTTCTTGAACCAATTTGTCTGATGTTTGAGATAGCATATCCCGCATTGATGTTTTAATAGGCACAGGAGGATTTTTAATAACACTTACTGTTGCAAACGAGGACAAATGTTGCACAGCAGCACCTATTTGAACAAGTTGATCATTAGATACAGAAGAATCTCAACTCCAAATGCTTATCCATGGCTGATTCATGGTGCATGTGTGTTCCACCACTCTGCATCACAATTCAAACTCTTTGCACGCGAAAATCCCACTTCTTATTGCATTGAAATTTCTCGATAACTTCATTGCCTGAAGAGTTTTCACATGTTTGTTATGATGGTATGTTTTGAAAGATTCACAGAAACTTGAAAAACTGAGTTATGATGGTATATTTTGAAAGATTTACAGAAACTTGAAAAACTGAGATATAGGATATCATATAGTACAGAGGTCGCCAACCTTTTGTTTCACTTCCTTCTTTCCCTCATATTATCACAACAACCAGTAGTATTAGCACTCAAATTAAACTCCTTTTTCTTAATGGAATTCTGGCTTGAGTGCAAAGCTGCATATTTTCCATTCACATTAATACTACTTCATCTTGCCCTATGAGATTATGCAGTGAGTGCCGATGTTAAGGATCCTTTAGTTCTGAGCGAGGGCTTGACCCCCGTTGAGGAGGACATCTTCTTCTGCATCTCTCTTCTCAGATCGATACATTTTTCTTGAACCAATTTGTCTGAAGTTTGAGACGGGGTATTCAGCATCGATGTATTAATAGGCACAAGTGGATTCTTTTAATAACATTTACTGTTGCACATGGGGCCAAATGTTGTACATCAACACCTATTTAAACATATTGATCATTAAATACAGCAGCCCTCAACTCCAAATGCATATTGATGCTGATTCCACCAGCCTGCATCACAATTATAACTCCGTGCACGCAGAGATCCCACTTCTTGTTACATTGAAAATTCTCAATGACTTCAGTACCTGAAGAGTTTTCCCATGGTTGTGATTATGGTATTTCTAGAAGGATTTGCAAAAAATTGAGAAAAACTGAGATATAGAATAACTTTCATATAGTAGAGAGGTTGCCGACCTTCTGTTTCACTTCCTTCCTTCCCGTATAGCAGAGAGTCAGCAACTCCATGTATGTTTCAAAGAGAGACTTGCTCCATGTATGTTTCAAAGAGAGATTTACAGTTGAAGTCACCAGCATTCGGTGGCAGCAAACTCACATTGAGAGGCATAGCAGTGGCACACTGACTCGGAGGTGAACTGACCATGACGGAGGAGCTGGGGGCAGCAGGGAACGGTTCTGCTTATTATTTATGCTTCAGATTATGTGTAACATTTAATATGGATGACTATTGTATGACGTACCGATGAGGTGTTTGCTTCATCTTTCCATGATTACAATTTTCACTTCCCCTTCCTTTCCTTTCAAGTACTCCGATTCTGATGCATAAAATGTGCATAAAATTTTATAACACACTCTATGATGATATTTACCAATAATGATGCTAATTAATTAATGGAACAAAATAAAAGCAAGAAATAAAGTGGAGTAGGTTCTTGCCTTGCAGATTAGTTAAACAGATCGTGGATTCCTCTTGGATGATTTAGGAAGATGCCAGGCTGATATATCCTCACTGATCTAGCCACACTTGAATAATTCCGAGCAACAGGTTCTTCATCCCTGTCCGAACCTTCCTGCATAGATTTTTAATGAGATTTCCGAGTTATCAGAGAAAGAGTAGAAGCTAACTGCAACAGCAACCAACATAGCTTTTTTAGTTATGTTACAAAGTAAATCGACATTGTCAAATTTGTACTTCAGAAGCAACAAAGAGTTAACCATATATAACAGTTCTCTCTCTCTCTCTCTCTCTCTATATATATATATATATATATATATATATTATCAACATCAAGAATCTTAACAGGATTAGTCCACGTTATGAAACTGAGAATAAATTTAGCAAAGGAAAAAGTAGATATAAACAAAAGCTTAAGATGATCATTTATTGATGAAAGTTTACAAAGCAATGACATAGTATGTGACATCTCCGTTTTTCCTTTATTCGTCACACCTCCGTTTTCCTCTTCTTAACTGCTTTCCTGTATCTTGATTGGTTCCTCTTCTGTTTACATGACTACTACTGGATTTGCTCTTGGTTTGTTGACTGGCAGTTTCGGTTCTTGTTGTCTGACAGATTTGGAAATGGCACATTAGAGATGTGTGCCAAAATCACAATCAGCACAAAATACAACCAGTAATTAAAATCTGCAGTGTCGTGACAGAGGTCGCAAACAAAAATTGTGCTCTCATAGGCCTCGTCATCAAAAGGGGAAGATATTAAAGTGAGAGTCTATCAAAAAATGAAAAGGAATTACCCTGGACAAATTCATTACTTTTGATTGGCATCACTTAGATCAATTCATTACTTCTTTCAGCTTCCCTTATATTATAGCAACAACCAGTAGCGTTAGCACTCAAATTAAACTTCTTTTTCTCAATGGAATTACTCCAAAGCTTCATCTTTTCCTTTCACATTAAGACTAGTACATTTTTGTTGAAGTTTGAGACAGGGTATCCATCATCGATGTATTAATAGGCACGATGTATTAGTGATAGGCATGAGAGGATTTTCCAAATGTTGTACTTAAAGGCAAGATGTATTAATAATAGGAGGTGAATTGGGGCATGGCGGAGGATCTGGGGGCAGCAGGGAAGGGTTCTGCTTTTTGATGGGGACAGACAATGTTTGTGGGAAAGAAAGAAATTTTTATTATTTATGCTTCATATTATGAACTTTTGAATGACAATTCTGTAAACTTATGTATAACATTTAATATGGATGACTATTGTATGATGTACTGATGAGTTGCTTGTTACCTCCTTCTTTCTTTCTTTCTCCTTCATTTTCTTCATTGTACCTAAGTAACTTCTCCTTCCCTTCCTTTCAAGTTCTCAGGATCTGATGTATAAAATGTGCATAAAACTTTATCAGGTGGAAGGAGTAAGAATACAACAAACCGAAGAAAGAAGCATAAAATGGAGAACAACCTGTTGTTGTTGGTGGTCGAGATATTCGAACCTGAAGCTCGTCCACTCCCGTCATATCTCCAACATATTGCTTAATCTTAAAAGCTGAATCTTCAAGTTGAGGGCTCTCTCTAAGTATGATACTTTTTAATGAACAAATATCGCCGAAACTAGGCGGAATCTCCTCAAGTTTACGACATCTCCACATTTCTAATTTCTCAAGCACAGGAAAGGATTCCTCTCCAACCTCCCACTTAGCAAAAGTCACTTCAAACAACCCCAAATATTTGAGATTCTGAAAGGTGACTTCCTCCTCTATGTTCCATTCTTCCCCCTGGATGATTATTCTAGTAAAGAACAGCTCTACAAGGTTGGGAAGTCTCACTATTGTTGATAGTGAATCGGATGTCACAGGAAAGTTAAACAACCCCATTTTTTTCAAATTGGAAGGAAAGTGGAAATCCCATGACCAATTTGTTGCTACAGAGGGCCCACTGTCATTTGAATTTGAACTTTCAAATTTTACATAGAGGTCTTCTAGTTCAGTTAGGAAATCCAATTTTGGGAACCAATTCTGCTCTGTTGAATAATCCCATGATTCCTTGAGACTAAATTTAAGCTGCTGAAGATTGGGAAACCTTTCAAAAATATCCTCTGTGTCTTTCGAATAGGAAAGCACTAGTTTCTCTAAACCTCTCAAGTTCTCTAACTTTGAGTCCACTGGTAATAGTATTGGTTCATCTGTATCCATATCAAAGAAAGAACAATCACTCACCCTCAGCAGTCGCAGCTTTAGAAGATCCCAAATTATTGGTAATAGTACCAAGGTTGATCCTTCGTTTTCAACCGACAGAGTTTCTAAATTCCAGAGGTTTGAGAAAGATGAAGGCAGAGATTTAACTTCTGTCCCAATGTGTAAAAACCTCAAATGATTCAACATGCCTATTTCATTCAGCAAAGAATCTTTCACCTTGATAAAAGTGGGATCCAGTTGCAACACTCTAAGAAGCCTCAAGTCTCTTAGGTGACATATATCAGAAAGATGATCTTCCATCTCGTCTCCAGTTATCAACAAAGAATATAGGTGTTTAACAGAATGCCTATTCATTTTTGAACTAAACATGACGAAATTGTTAAGATCAAAGTGCTCCTTATCATAAATAATGGTCACTATACGTGACATCAAATCTGAAGAAGGAGAAGATAGAGCACTTGAACTTATCAAGTACTCAAACAACTTTTCCTCTTTTGCTTTTATCAAACAAAAGTCTCTAATAAGATCATGCATTTCTAAAAACGGTTCTTCACCAGTCTCATTGATATAAGTTACCAAGCTACTAGAAATCAAATTATCAAAATAAACCATGCTCTTCATCTCTGTCTGCTCCACAAGTCCTTGAGCAGGCCAATTAACTTTCAACCCAGAGGACTTCGGAACACTTGCAACGTATAGAAAGCATGGCTTCAGGTGATGTGGTAAATGGTCATAACTTAATTTTATAACCTTCATTACATCCACTTCACCATCAAAAATATAGGAATTCAAATTATTTCTAATTTCAAGCCACACGGTCTTTTTCTTTTCCGTCCCTGCAATGACTCCAGCAATCAGATCAGCCACCAAAGGAAGTCCCTTACAATTTCGGGCTATTTCTTTTCCAACATCCAATAGTTCATCAGGGCAACTCCCTTCTCCAAATGCCCTTTTCTCTAGTAACTCCCAACTTTCTTCTGATCTTAGCAACCGGAGCTTAAGAGGATCAGTGCTGTGCTTTCCATACAAAGCCACATCCATTTGTCGAGTTGTCAAAATCATTCTGCTTCCATTCTCAACTAGAGGAAAAGGTCTTTTCAACTTATCCCATGTATCAGTATCCCACAAGTCATCTAAGAAAATAAGATACCTCTTTCCAATCAGGTGTCTCCGTAGCTCATCAGCAACATCAATATTCTCACTCAATTTCGAATCAGAGCCAGTAACTTGATTATAAACTTTCTCCAACAACTTTTTTTTGTCGTATTCTTGGCCAACTGTGCACCATGCACGAATGTCGAAACGTCTAGAAACTGACTCATCATTGTATACTTTGTACGCCAAAGTAGTTTTGCCAGAACCTGGCATACCAGTGATAGAAATGACATCTAGATCTTTCGGTCCACTGGTGAGCTTACTAATTAACCAGTTTGTCTCCTCCTCAAAACCTACAATTATTTTACCAGCTGCCAATGACTTGCTTTCAACTGGATTCTTGGTAGAGTTTACTACTGTGAGGCCTTTGTTCTTGGGAATCATCTCATGTAAATCGGAAACCTCTTCTTTGATAAGCTTGATCTTCTTTATGGTAAGGGGAAGTGAGAAAATAAGATGTAAGAGACCATTATCTCGAACAATAATGGAATCAATGACATCTTTTGCCTCATATGCCATATCTAAAACACGTGCCCAGAGATCTTTATACAATCCGTGATCAATGTTCTCGAAGGAAGATCTTATGAATTCTAGGTCTTCTTTCACCAGCCCAATTTCTTCTTTTATCAAAGCAATTGAATAAGCATTGGAATCTAGCAAATCAATTAAGTGTTTGTTTAGAAGATGCATGAAGAGAGGTCCATCGCTCATGGGGAAGTAACATTGAGATGAGTCTGGGGCTTTCAGATAAACCTGTTTGAGATCTTCCTTGAGGAGTTCAATATTTTCCAGCAAGTCTAGATTTGCACTATTTGTTCCATTGGTACTCTCTTCATTCCTTGAGTTCTCTTCTAAGTCACGAACAAGAGTTGATACTTCCCTGGTAAGTGTTCCAACTCGTGCCAAAAGAAAAAATAATTTGTCATGATGAATAAAGTCCAATACGTGCCAAACATCAGTAAGAATAATTAATAGGAACTCTATCATGACATGAATGTTTCGAGCCCCTGAAGTGCTAGCGGTAATGACATTAACCATGTGCTCTTGTAGATGAATCAGATATTCTCTAAGAATGTCTGGGGAGGTTTTCAGGAGCTGCTTAATGAAGTGTCCATTTTCCACAGAAGTTAAAGCTTTCAAATTTGTAAAACATATGTGCATCACCTCCAGTTCAATTGGAATAATCTTCAACAATAGATGCACTAGCTTGTGGACTCCGGCGTCTTTATTAATTAGTACATCCAAAAGGAAGAGTCCAAGTCTCTCAGCCATAGGTGGAAGTTGAGGTAAGACATATTCAACAATCTCCTGCTCAACACAACCATGCACTATCAACCCATGGAAATCTTTCATGTTGCCACACACATTCCGAAGAATCTCATACTGTGTCACTAATGGAAACTTATACTCAGCAAGAAAATTGTATACATGATGAAGATTCAGGAGGAGGAAGTCCAACTGCTCCTCAGTCATGATCGCACTTGCTTTAGAATAATGACATGAGCTGATACAATCATCGATATTATCTATGAGGCTACGAAGGACTTGATTCATGTTGTATTTATACCCGATGTTGCTGTCAACATCATTCCAAATTGGTCGAAATAGATTCTCAGCCACCTCTCTTGAAGCAGTCGCTGTAACTTTAAACTGCTCCAAATCGGAATACAAAAGCTGGACGTGCGTACAAATAAATGCCAGAAAAAATTTCAACTTTTCAATTTGATCATCCATGTCAACAGCTTTTATATCTTCTTCATTCTTTAACATCTCCAAGAAATCCAGAATGTTGACAACGTCCTTGCGAAGAGCAGAAAATGACACCTGCCAAATGATCAAATCAATGTTTTATTTATTTTCTATATTTATACACTGGTTTGTACGACTGTGGGGTTTATCAACAGTTTTGGTGCATAAAATTTCCTCTTACTCAAAGGAATACATTTTCGTTGCTGTTGGATTTTTAAAAAGAAATTACAATAATTTTTGAAAATTTGACTCTTTGGGTTAACACATAGTGCAGTGACTTTAATGAGTCTTCCTAAATAAGTGGTGTTTTAACATTTTTCATTTTTTTCTAAATATGTTGTGTTTTAGATAATCAAGAAGACATTAATGATGTTCTTCCAATCTAACCTTTCTTTAAACAAAAAGAATTTTACCTAACCAAGAAACTACTCTCTCCGTTCCTTTTTACTTGTCGCATTTCGTTTCTCAAGAGTCAAACTGCATGAACTTTGACCAATATTTTAAAATGTATTTTTTCATCATATTAATATGAAAAGAATTGTAACGTATAGTATTTTTCATATAGTTTTCGAATATCTAAATTTCAAATCTAAAATATTGAATTATTCTAAGTCAATTTAGCACCGAATATTAGTCAAGTTGATTCTCCTAAAACGAATTGTGACAAGTAAAAAGGAATAGAGGGAATGTACTTAACAGTTACATCTTTCTAAGAAACTACTAAAGAGTTACATCTTTTTCAAGGTACTTATTAAGTATAAATTAGTAAAAACACTTTTTATTTACTAGAAATGAATAGATTCTTAAGTGATGTACCCAAAATGAAACACCAATTATTTAGGAACGGAGCAAATATGACATACCATAAAGTTGTTTGCTTCCCCTTTTTCTCTTTCTCCTTCATTTTCCATGATTGTAAGTGCTTTTCAAGTTTCTTTCCTTTCAAATTCTCAGGATCTGATGAATAAAAAGTAGATAAAAAATTTATAAGGAGAATAAAGTAGCAAAAAATGTACAGATATAAATAAGTCAATCATTTTCTGTGTTTACTTTCTCAAAAATTTTCTACAGATCTTAGTACCAAAATTAAACAAACATTTTAAAGTTTATTAGAGACTAACCTTTTCACTTGATGAAAAATTTGATATAGCTACTTTGTTCCTCTATGTTTTTGTGTACTTTCCAACAAACTATTTAGCTTGAAAAATGAAAAGCTGAAAATTTGTGTGGAAGAGAAAATAGAGAGATAACAAGTAATTGATGTTAGAGAGAAAATGACTATAAATATCTTTGAAATTAGTCAGCTAAAGACAGCCAATATGGAGCAGTGAATGAAGAAAATTTACGGAGAGAAAAAGACTTATGTCATAAGACGAATAATTTTACTAATTTATTTCTTAAGATATTTTATTAAAACTTTACAAATAACTTGTTTATACTTTAAAGAAGAATTAACTGTAAGGGGAAAATGAGAAAAATGTAATTAATTTCTATCTTAATTTTGTAAATTGACAAGAACTCCCTCCGTTTCGAATTACTTGGCCTGTATTGACCTGCCACGTCCCTTAAGAAAGTTTAATTAGAGGTGTATTTTAAGTTTATTAAATACTAACAGTTACGGAGAAGAAAAACTTATTAGTGATTTGATTTGCTTTAGTTTGAGCAAGTTGGGAATGAAGAACATGTATGAATTGTTTTATTGTCAGTTGAGATCAAGTTGAGGCGTCTAGATGTGCGCTCTCGAAGTTGGAGCAGTACTTACTTGTCAATTGAGACTAAAGTTGAGTGTCTGTTTATGTATTACTACAATCCTCTCCTTTCCAAATTGTGGAAAATTTGTGTGGAGGTGAAGATAGAGAGAGAAAGGATAGGATAATAGGATACCAAGTCATTGATGTTAACATGCAGCATTGATTGGAAGAAATGCAGGTAGTTGAGAAGTTACCATGAAAGCAAAATATGTTTGAACTAATCAAACAAGTCTATGACCTGGATTTAGTTGGGTCCAACAAGTCTTCAATAATGCTTCATTACCAAATCTACAATACCGGACATCTTCATCCAAAAAAGCCATGAAAGAGTAAGACAAGCTTCATAGTGTGGGCCTACTACGGGTGTTTAAAAGGTACAAGGCTTAGTTGAGGTGTCTAAGTGAGTGTTTGGATTGACTTACTTTTAGATGCTTTTGACTTTTAAGTACTTTATAATTTTTGGAGGTGTTTGGCAAAGACACAAAGTGCTTTTAAGTACTTTACTTTAGGTTTAAAAAGTACCAAGAAAAGTCAAAAGTTGACAACTTTTGGTGCTTTTAACTTATAAATCAATTAAAAAAAGTAAATCTAAATACCCCCTGAGTTAAAAGTCGTGCCAACTTTAAGTGTATACTGATGGGTTCCGCCTTTTAAACAAGAAATGATCCTATTAAATCTTGTTGCTTCAAGCAATTAACTTGATGATCTTGCTCTTTGCCTTGCAGATTAGTTAAACATTGAGTTGCACATAGTTATTGTCACAATCTGTTGGATCTTGTGGAAGTTGCACCCTTCTGGGAAACTAGCATTGGAGCAATATCATATTTCTTAGAGTCGATACACCCACACGTCTTGCTTTTACTGTTATATTGGGAGTTAATCCACATAATGTTCGACGTAAAACGAAGAGTGGATTCCTCTTGGGTGATTTAGGCAGATGCCAGGTGATATATCCGAACAACAGATTCTTGTAGCAGGGTTCTGAAGAAATTAACTAGGATGAAGAAAGTTGGAACACTAACCAACACTTCCACTACTTTCTGAAGATTGTTGTCTAAAAGATTGATGATTTTCAATTAACAAATATCGCCGAAACTAGGTGGAATCTCCTCAAGCTTACAACATCTCCACAGTTTAAATTTCTCGAGTGCAGGAAAGGATTCCTCTCCAACCTCCCACTTAGCAAGAGTTATGTTAACCAACTCCAAATATTTGAGTTTCTCAAAGGTGTCTTCATCCCCCCTAGATGATTGAGTCAACAAGGGTCATCTCTTCAAGGTTGGGCATTCTCACATATGGTGAACGGGGATATCGCCCATCGATTGCGCCCAATTTCTCGAATAACTCTATCCATCAAAGCCAGAACTCGAGCAATCTTCAATTTTCACAAGAAATAAACAAAGTTCTAGCAAATGAAATGATTCACTCAAAATGTGGCAAGGAGGATGAGTTTGGGTTCGTGTTTGACATGAATTATTTTGAAGAATCAAATTAACAAGATGGAGGGGTTCATTCTTGCCTTGATGGGGACATGAAATTTGAGGATGAAAATAGTTTGGTTTTTATTTAAAATTATTAATTAGTCATAGTAATTATTGATTTGTTGGATTATTATTTGTAGAAAAACAAATGAAATACATTAAATATTGTTTGTAGAACATGTGAATATAAATATTAGTGTTTGCTTGTGAGTTTAGTTAATACGATAGAAGTTATATGATTGATTGGATGATATTTGTTCTGTTTTGTTTTCTATTTTTATTCAATAAATATATATTCACAATCAACAGGTGAGCCCTTACCCATGGGTATCGACAGACATAATGACTTAATTAATCAGATCCACCGTAGCTATTTCCTCTAGACAGAATGAGGCTTTCGTAGAGAGATCTATTAATGATGGGCCCGTGTTCATACAACAAATCAAATAATTTAATTTGGAGCACTTAAACATTAAAGTGATAATATATATTATTTCATCAAGTGCCAATACTTTTTTCTTTTTTTACATAATTGATTGGAGTTATTTTTTCTTTCTACTTATACTTTTGACTTTGATGTAAATTTTCTCTGTTATGTTCCACAATATATAAAGAGAGATTCTATCCTTGTTATAAAAGTTTCATGAGTTTCTTATATTTGGTCACTCTTTTTTTTTTTTCCTTTATAAAGTTCACTAACAAAATAATCCATACACACATACAATGTAATATATTTTTACACACACACACACACTGCTGTTACATGCAACTCAACTATTTCAAGAGTATCTCGTAGAGTCTTGGGCTAAAATTATTCCTTATCTATTGGAGTAGTTTATTCATCTAGTGTAGTTGTGGTGGACTCGTACAAGGCTGAGCACTTTTAATTCATTAACTTTGCTAAAGTGGAGCAAGTAAATGCAGCATTTGGCTTAAAGAATGCAACAACAATGGTGAGAAGTGCTCTACTTTAGCAAGGTTAAGGGGTCAAAACTGCTCATGTTATATTTAAAGGACCAAAATGAACCTACTCCCGTAAATAAGGGGTAATTTTAGCCCAAAACTCGTATCAGATACCTCACATGTCAACTAACTTTATTCTTTGAAAACTAAACAGACAGATAAAAAGAAATCTCTCACTTTTAAAAAAAAATAAAAAATTTAGCCAAATCTGTATACAAGTAAAATGTTAAAAATGAGGGAAAAAAAACAAATGCTCATCTAGTCAATTTCTTTTAGTGTTCACAAATAGTTCAGTTGAGACTTGAGAGTTTCATCAAATACATTGGCCCAATCAAATTTGTTGCTTCAAAGTAATTTGATGATCTTTATACATGGTCTTGTGGAAGTTGCACCTTTCTTGGCAACTAGCCTCGCAGAAAGGGCTGCACGTCTTGCTTTTACTGGCACATCGAGAGTTCCCCTATATATTTTTCTCGACGTAAAACGGATAGTGGATTCCTCTATGGTGATTTAGGCAGATGACAGGGTGATATATCCACGCTGCTCTAACCACATTTGAATAACTCCGAGCAACAGATTCTTCATCCCCATCTGAACCTTCCTGCATTAGTCTTTGAGTTGCAATCCCTTTGGGTGATAGTTTCCATGATGTGTATCTAAAGAAAAGTTATTGCATTTCTAATGAGCTTCTTGTCTTTTGCTTCACAGGTAATTAAGAAGCAATAGTATCAGCTAGATAACAAACTTGGAAACAAACTTCTCTTCATTAAGCACTTCAATCCTATACCTAATGGACTTAAAGGTGCCACCTGCAGAAAACAAGCCACGGTTAAAAGATATTAGTGACTCTTTTCACATTTGGATTAATTCCTTCAGATTCACCATATATTATCACAACAACCACTAGCGATAGTACTCAAATTCTTGCTTGAGTGCACCAGTGCATCTTTTCTGTTCACATTAAGACTAGTACATTTTTTCTTGAACCAATTTGTTTGAAGTTTGAGATAGCACATCCTGCATTGATGTATTAATAGGCACGGGAGGATTTTTAATAACACTTACTGTTGCAAACGAGGACAAATGTTGCACAGCAGCACCTATTTGAACAAGTTGATCATTAGATACAGAAGCATCTCAACTCCAAATGCTTATCGATGGCTGATTCTTGGTGCATGTGAGTTCCACCACTCGGCATCACAATTCAAAATCTTCGCATGCGAAAATCCCACTTCTTGTTGCATTGGAATTTCTTGATAACTTCATTGCCTGAAGAGTTTTCAGATGTTTGTTATGATGGTATATCTTGAAAGACTTGCAAAAACTAGAAAAAACTGAGATATAGGATATCATATGGTATAGAGGTCACCAACCTTTTGTTTCACTTCCTTCTTTCCCATCATAGCAGAGAGTCGGCAATTCCATGTATGTTTCTGGATTCGCATTAATGTACTATATATTACTCATGCATCCGGACTTGAGGAGTAACACATGATATGCAAACAATTCAAGCCATTCCAAAGAAGTACAGAGAGTATGCAAGAACAACCATTTGAAAGAACAAATCTTACTGTTGCACATGAGGCCAAATGTTGTACAGCAGCCCTCAGTTCCAAATGCCTATCAATGGCTGATTCCGGTGCCTGCATGACAATTATAACTCCTTGCACACAAAAATCCCACTTCTTGATGCATTAGAATTTCTCAATGACTTCATTACCTGAAGAGTTCTGCTTTTTGACGGGGACAGAGAATGTTTGTGGGAAATAAAGAAACTTTTATTATTTATGCTTCAGATTATGAACTTTTGAATAGCAATTCTTTAAACATATGTATAACATTTTGTATCTTAAGGTCAATATTAGTTTTAATATGGATGACGTACCGATGAGTTGTTTTCTTCTTCCTCCTCTTTTTCTCCTTCATTTTCCTTTCCTCTTTCTATGATGTGCTTTGCACTAGTCAATACCAAGTAACTTCTCCTTCGCTTTCTTTCAAGTGGAAGAAGTAAGTCATAGAAGGAAACAATTCTGCAGATATAGTCAGACATATAAAAAGTCATTTTCAGGGGTAGATATATATTGTCGACACATAACATAATTAAGTAATTAAAAGTGTGTTCTCTTTAACCACTTAAGTTTTTGCATGAGATGGTCACACATTTCAACAAGGTATCAAAGCCCACGTAAGGGGAACTTGTCGAGACATTTAAGTAATTAAAAGTGTGATTTCCCTAACAGCTTAAGTCTTTGATGAGATGGTCACACAATTGATCTTACATCATAACATTTGGATCCACCCGAACCGAACAGTTTTAGTTTTACTTAGTCTTTGATGAGATGGAACAGGAGAAGTATGCTCATCACTGAAGGAGGCCGATAGCGATGTTCAGTCTGTAGAAGATATTCAAAGTGCAATCTATCAATGAAGGAGGTGATAGCCATTTACCCAGTGGCACTTGCACATTTGGATTAATTCCTTCAGTAGTACTCAAATGAAACTTCTTTTTCTTAGATGGCATATCCTGCATTTGTGTATTACTAGGAACGACACTTACTGTTGCACATGAGGCCAAATGTTCAACAGCAGCACCTATCTGAACAAGTTGATCATTAGATACAGTAGCATCTCGATGCTTATCGATGGCTGATTCTTGGTGCACGCAAATTCCACTACCCGACATCACAATTCAAACTCTTTGCACGTGAAAATTCCACTTCTTGCTGCATTGGAATTTCCCGATAACTCCGTTGCCTGAAGAGTTTTCACATGTTTTGTTATGGTGGTATATCTTAAAAGATTTACAAAAACTTGCAAAAACTGAGATACAAGATATCATATGGTACAGAGAAACTCAACACCGATGTATTAATAGGCACAAGAGGATTTTTAACATTTACTGTTTCATAGTGCGAGGCAGAGCAGCAGGGAAGGGTTCTACTTTTTGACAGGGACAAATAATGTTTGTGGGTAAGAAAGAAACTTTTATTATTTTTGCTTCACATATGAACTTTTGAATCGCAATTCTTTAAACATATGTATAACATTTTGTATCTTTAAACGTACCGATGAGTTGTTTTCTTCCTCCTCCTCTCTTTCTCCTTCATTTTCACTAGTCAATACCACGTAACTTCTCCTTCCCTTCCTTCCATGAAACATAAAACTTTATCAGATGGAAGAAGTAAGAATACAAGTCAGACATATAAAAAGTCAAACATCAAAAGGCGTTTAGAAAACATAAAACGTTGTAATATTGGCAATTACTACAACAAACAAAACAAAAGCTCATTTAGAGAAGAACCTGTTCTGATGGTTCTCAATACTTTCTGAATAACGGGATATTATTCCGGCGAAGGACCTGAAGCTTGTCTTCTCCTGTTACTTCTTCAATATATTGCTTAATGTTCTTACCAGAATCTTCAAGTTGAGGGCTCTTTACAAGTATGATACTTTTCAATGAAGAAATATCCCCGAAAATAAGCGGAATCTCCTCAAGCTTATCACATCTCCACAGTACTAATTTCTCAAGCACGGGAAAGGATTCCTCTCCAACCTCCCACTTAGCAAGAGTCACTCCTGCCAACTTCAAATATTTGAGTTTCTCAAAGGTGTCTTCCTCCCCCATGTTCCATTCTCCCCCCTGGATGATTGTTCTAAGAAGGATCAGCTCTTCAAGGTTGGGAAGTATCGCTATAGTTGATAGTGAATCTGATGTCAGAGGAAAGTCAGACAACACTAATTTTTTCAAATCAGAAGGAAAGTGAAAATCCCACGACCAATTTGTGGCTACAGAGGGCCCACTATCATTTGTGGTTGAACTTTCAAATTCTACATCAAGGATTTCTAGTTCAGTTAGGAAATCCAGTTTTGGGAACCAATATCGCTCTGTTGAATAATCCCATGATTCCTTGAGAATAAATGAAAGATGTTGAAGAATTGGAAACCTTTTGAAAATATCCTCTGTATCTTTTGAATAGGAAAGCACGAGTCTCCCTAATGCGCTCAAGTTCTCTAACTTTGGGTCCGCTGTTATCAGTATTGATTCATCTGTATCCAAATCAAAGAAAGAACAAACATCAGTGAACAACACCAGCAACTTTACAAGATCCCAAATTGTCGGTAATAGTACCAAGGTTGATCCTTCGTTATTCACATACAGGGTTTCTGGATTCTAGAGGTTTGAGAAAGACGAAGGCAGAGATTTAACATTAAATATTTGCACATTATTGTTCTTCTTATACACATTATCTCTTAATTTGCTCTTGCCATTTTAGTTTGCTTTTTCCTTATTACCTAAAGCTTATTGTGATGAAACAGGATCATATCATCTACTCATTTCTACTTTCAAACTCTAGGAAATTGCTCACGTCAAGAATCAGAACAACACGCGTAACTTTGGTTTCTAAGAAGCAAAATAATAGAGAAGAACCTGTCTGAAATAACGGGATATTATTTGGGCCAAGGATCTGAAGCTTGTCTTCTCCCGTCATGTCTTCAACATATTGCTTAATCTTCAGTGCTGAATCTTCAAGTTGACGGCTCCATACAAGTTTGATAATTTTCAATGAAGCAATATCCCTGAAACTAGGCGGAATCCCCTCAAGCTTACGACATCTCCACAGTTGTAATTCCTCAAGCACGGGAAAGGATTCCTCTCCAACCTCCCACTTAGCAAGAGTCACTTCTTCCAAATACAATAATTTGAGTTTCTCAGAGGTGTCTCCAACCTCCATATTCCATTCTTCCCCCTTGATGATTGTTCCAATAAGGAACAACTCTTCGAGGTTGGGCAGTCTCACTATTGTTGATAGTGAATCTGATGTCAGAGGAAAGTCAGACAACACCAATTTTTTCAAATTGGAAGGAAAGTGAAAATCCCATGACCAATTTGTCGCTACGGAGAAACTACTGTCATTTGTGTTTGAACTTTCAAAACCTACTCTAAGGAGTTCTAGTTCAGTTAGGCAATCCAATTTTGGGAACCAATATCGCTCTGTTGAATAATCCCATGAATCCTTGAGAATAAAATCAAGCTCTTGAAGATTGGGAAACCTTTTGAAAATATCCTCTGTATCTTTCAAATAGGAAAGCACGAGTTTCCTTAATACTCTCAAGTTCTCTAATTTTGAGTCCTCCGTTATCAGTATTGGTTCATCTGTATCCATATCAAAGAAACAACAAGCACTAATGGACAGCACTCGCAGCTTTACAAGATCCCAAATTATCGGTAATAGTACCAAGGTTGATCCTTCGTTTTCAACCGACATAGTTTCTAAATTCCAGAGGTTTGAGAAAGATGAAGGCAGAGATTTAACTTCTGTCCCAATGTGTAAAAACCTCAAATGATTCAACATGCCTATTTCATTCAGCAAAGAATCATTCACCATGATAAAAGACGGATTGAGTTGCAACACTCTAAGAAGCCTCAAGTCTCTTAGGTGACACATATCAGAAAGATGATCTTCCATCTTGTCTCCAGTTATGTACAAAGAATAGAGGTGTTTACCAGAATGCCTTTTTTTATTGAACTGAACAAGACAAAATTGTTAAGCCCAAAGTGCTCCTCATCATAAATAATCTTCATTTGACATGGCAAAAAATCTGAAGAGGATGATGGAGCACTTGAACTTACCAAGTTAAACAATTTTTCCTCTCTTGCTTTTATCAAACAAAAGTCATGCACAACATCATGAAGTTGGCAAGTCGGTAAATCACCAATCTTAGTGGAAGCAATTACCAAGCTACTGGAAATTAAATTATCCAAATAAACCTCCACAACTTCTTCCACACTCTTCATCTCTGTCTGTTCAACAAGCCCTTCAGCATGCCAATTCATTTTCAACACATCTCTGTCCATTGCTGTGTCCTTCGAATAACTTGCAAGGTAAAGTAAGCAGGGCTTCAGGTGATATGGTAAATGGTTATAACTTAATTCTATAACCTTCATCACATCAACTTCACTGTTCAAAATAAAGGAACTCAAATTATTTCGAACTTCAAGCAACACTGTCTTTTTCTTTTCCCTCCCTGCAATGACTCCAGCAATAAGATCAGCAGCCAAAGGAAGTCTGTAACACCCCGTACCTTTCCAACCCTACTTGATGACGTTGAATAATGTTTTCTTAGGGGTCTAGAGATATAAGTATGTATTTGGTAATGCTAATGATGAGGAAATTAAAATTTGGCCACATACATGTGATTAGACCTTCGTAGGAGGTGTTTTGTGATTTCGTGGAGCATTTGGGTAATACCCCGTACACATCCTAACCTCATTTGGTGACTTGGAGTCATGTTTACTTGATGATTAAAATCACTAAGTAAGTATTTTGTAGTGTTTTGATAGGGTATTGGACGATATGCAAGTGTTGGAAAAAGTGGCCAAAAAATTCAGCAAAGTACCAAGATTTGCGCCACTCCCTGTTTCAGGGTGTGTGGCGCAAGCCACCTGATTCAGAGGGAAGCAGGATCTTGCGCCACTGCTTGCTTTGCAGCAAGTGGCGCAAGGCACAACATATTGTGCCCTTCCGCGCTCATTTTGTAACGCGATTCTACGTCGATTCTTAGATGGTTTCTTTTGGTTCTTTGGAGTTCTTTAAGCATTGTTAAAGCTTCAAATACTTCAATACACTCCTACATACTTCTACATGATCAAACCATGAAACACAACTAATTGTCAAAAAAATGTTGAAAGAAGCCATGGACGACTAGAATGTCTATTTTTGCGATTGAGACGACAAATGAGAATATCTCAAGAGAATATTGTCGTGACATTATGAAATTATTTAAACATGAGATATGTGGTGAATTATACATGAAATTGGTGGGCTAAGTTGAGATATGTTATTGGGCCCAATTTAAAGCCCAAAATGAGCCAAAAATAAGAGGCCCAAAAAGGGTCAAATGACCCATTCTTGTGTTTGACAAGTAAACACAACCTTTTTGACTAATTGGATGGATAGAGATGAGCATGAGGGCCTATATAAAGCCACCACAAATCAGATTTTTATTTCTTAAAACACACATGCCTTTTTGGAGATATTTCCAACATATTGCTCTCAAACTCTCAAACCCTAAGTCCACTTCTTGGGCAAGAGCATCATCCTACAAGTATTGGTAAGTGTTTATTCTTGTAATTTAATATATTATGTACATGAGAGGTTATGTATATCATGGTAGTTATGGTGGCGAGGTGTTGAATAGTGCACTTTTGGTTTTTGATAAAAGATGTGCATTCTTGTGAAGTAAACTTGAAATATGACTTGTGGGTTTGATGAAAAGGCATGGTATGGATGAAATACCAACATGTATGGTGTGATTACATTAAGAAACTTGTTATTTCCAAAAAAGTGTAAATTATGGGATTTTGGCCGATTTGTTGTTGTGAGGTGTATTGAAGTAATTTGATGGCATAATTGTGATGTTGTGGTGATGGAGAAGTGTAAAGTATGAACTTGGTGTGACATGATCTTGGCTATCATGTATTGGTCAATGTATGGAATATTGTGGGATTATTGGAATAGTAAATTCATAAATGATATTTTGGTCAATGTTGGGCATGTTGTGGTAATATTGATATGACCATGCCGAAAATGATATTATCAAGGGGAAATGACATGTAAAAGCCAAACATGTGACTTGTTGTTATTGTATGCATTTGTAAGGTAGTTGGTGGTTAATGTTGGTTCCATTATGTATTTGTGATGTAGAGTGAAACGTAAAGAAGGAGCGGAATTGTTGCTCTCACATATTTGATTGTGTACTTACATTGGGAAGACAAGGTATGTAAGGTTACTTTGTCCGCATCTTTCCGCGGCAAATAGTGTTCACATTGACATGTCACTTGTCCTATCTCGAAATGTGCTAAGGTATTCCATATCCGGTTACCAATGGTTATTATCACATGTTTCCTACTCATTGATCAATTGTGAATCACATGTCCCCTATTCATGGATAATGTTCTAAAAGCCCAATAAGGTTGTGTTCCAAAGTTCCAATAGTGGTTATACTCATGTATCTTGTTCATTGATTATTGTCCAATAGTTCCAATAGTGCTATGCTTCCACAAAGGCTATGTTTCCAATAATGTTTATTTACATGTCTCTTGCTCATTGGTTATTGTTCCAAAGCTTCCAACAATGTTATAGCTACAAAAGTATCAATCTCTCATAAGCCAAGGGTATCCTAATTCCGGATATCAATTATGGTTCATCACATGTTCTTTGTGCATTGATCAAATGTCATTCATATGTCTCATATACATTGACTAATGTTTCAAAGATTCTATGGTTCCACCAATGTTATGTTCCAAAGTTCTAAGTGATGTTATGACTATCCAAGTATCAATCTCAAAGTAATGATCAAAGTAATGCAAATGTGGTCAATGATCAAGTATGGGTGGCAAGTCTAGGGGCATAAGCCTAGCTCGACTCGATCCCGATGTATTGATTTATGGGTGGCAAGTCTAGGGGCGTAAGCCTAGCTCGACTCGATCCCGAGGTATGGACTTATGGGTGGCAGGTCTAGGGGCATAAGCCTAGCTCGACCCGATCCCGATGCATTGATTTATGGGTGGCAAGTCTAGGGGCATAAGCCTAGCTCGACTCGATCCCAACATGACGATAAGTCATGGAAAGACCCACTGATCAGTAGGGGCCCGGGTACATTGTTATCATTGAGCATTGAGATAAAGAAAGCAAAGAAAGTAATGAAAACAATCCACATGGTTTCCAAAAATGCAAAATGGTGACTTATTCATATTGGTTATTCATATGCATCTGAGTTCATTGAAAAATTTATGAATTGTACAGTTTCATTTGAGCCTTACATACTCAGTACTTATTCCGTACTGACCCCTTTTGGGGAACTTACCTTACATGTTGCAGGTGCAGGCTAGTAGGCCGCCACAGTAGGTTGCCAGCTGTTTGCGGTTCATTGGTGAGCTCCAGTTAATCCGGGGCTTCTCCGAGTCATAGTGATGCATATGGTTTGAAATAGTACATTGTGTATAAAGCGGGGACTTGTCCCGACTTTCAGTTGGTTTTGGTAAATGCATCTGTTAGAGGCTTTTGTAGACGTATGTGGGTGTATATGTATAAGATGATAGATGAAGTCTGGACTTGATGGCCTCAACGGCCAAGTTTCTCATATGTATATACGTCATATGTCCTATGCTTTCCGATTTTAGCCTTTCATGTTTCTATGTGATAGTAGTGTTTCCTATGACATGCATATGACTAAATAGAAGCAAAGCTTGGTTCTCTCGGGCCTTATCGGAGCCGGGTGCCAATCACGTCTCGATGGGATTCGGGTCGTGACAAAGTCCTTTACAATTTTGGGCTATTTCTTTTCCAACAGCCAATAGTTCATCAGGGCAACTCTCTTTTCCAAATGCCCTTTTCTCTAGTAACTCCCAACTTTCTTCTAGTCTTAGCAATCGAAGGTTAAGAGGATCAATGTTTCCCTTTCCATGATAAGCCACTTCCTTTTGTCGAGTTGTCAAAATAATTCTACTTCCTTTCACAACTTCAGGAAAAGGTCTTGTTAGCTCATCCCATGTATCAATATCCCATACGTCATCTAACACAATTAGGTACCTCTTTCCATACAGTTGTTTCCGTAGCTTATCGGCAACATCAATAGCCTCACTGAACTTCAAATCCGAGCCAGTAACTTGACTAAAAAGTTTCACCAACAGCTTCTTCTCGTCATATTCTTGGTCGACTGTGCACCATGCACGAAGGTCGAAATGACTACAAACAGATTCATCATTGTATACTTTGTACGCCAAAGTAGTTTTACCCGAACCCGGCATACCAGTGATTGAAATGACATCTAACTTTGCTGGTCCACTGGTGAGCTTCCTAATTAACCAGTTTGTCTCCTCCTTAAAACCTACAATTATTTTACCAGTTGTCAATGACTTGCTTTCAACTGGCTTCTTGGTAGATTTTACCACAATGAGGCCTCTGTTCTTGGGAATTTTCTCATGAAAATCGGAGACCTCTTCTTTGATAAGCTTGATCTTCTTTATGGTAAGTGGAAGTGAGAAAAAAAGATGTAAGAGACCATTATCTCGAACAATAATGGAATCAATGACATCTTTTGCCTCATACGCCACATCTAAAACACGTGCCCAAAGATCTTTATACAATCCTTGCTCAATGTTCTCGAAGGAAGATCTTATGAATTCTAGGTCTTCTTTCACCAGTCTAATTTCTTCCTTTATCAAAGCAATTGAATAAGAATTGGAATCTAAAAGATCACTCAAGTGGATGAGTAGAAGATGTATGAAGAGCGGTCCATCACTCATGGGGAAGCACCATTGACATGTGTCCGGGGCTTGCAGGTAAACACGTTTGAGATCTTCTTTGAGGGGTTCAATATTTTCCAGCAAGTCTAGAGTTGCACGATTTGTTCCATTGGTACTCCTTTCATACTTTGATTTCTCTTCTAAGTCGTGAACAAGAGTTGATACCTTCCTGGTAAGTACTCCAACACGTGCCAAAAAATCAAATAATTTGTCATGACGAATAAAGTTGGTGGGCATGTCAGTAAGAATAATCAACATGAATTCCAACATGACGTGAATGTTTCGAGCCCCTGAAATGCTTGAGTTAATAACAGTTACCACGTGCTCTTGTAGATGAATAAGATATTCTCTAAGAATGTCTGGAGTGGTTTCTAGAAGCTGCTTGATGAAGCATCCAACTTCTACTGATGGTGAAGCTTTCAAATATGTATAACATATGTGCATCACCTCCAGTTCAATTGGAATAATCTTTATGAGTAGATGTGCTAGCTTGACGAGTCGAGAGTCTCCATCAAATCGATCATCCCAAAGGAAGAGTCCAACTCTCTCAGCCATGACTTGAAACCGAGGTAAGACATATTCAACAATCTCGGGTTCAACGCAACCATTCACTATCAACCCATGGAAATCTCTTACGTTTCCACATACATTCTGAAGAATGTCATATTGAATCACTAATGGAAACATCTTTTCATCATGATACTTGCATAGATGATGGATTCTGGAGGAGGAAGTTCAACTGCTCCTCAGTCATGGTGGCACTTGATTTTGAACGATGCTGTGAGCTGATAAAATAATCAATATTATCCCTGAGGCGAGTAAGGACATTATGTATGTCATATTTAATCCCCACGCTGGGCTCAGCATGACGGAGAATTGATCGAAGCCAATTTTCAACCACATGTCTTCTGACAGTCATTATTTTCTCAAACTGCTCCGAATCGGAATAAGGTAGCTGGATGTACGTGCAAATAAATGACAGCTCCAATTTCAGCTCATCAATTAGTTTCACAACAACAGCTTTTTGACCTTTTTCATTCTTTAACCTCTCCATGAAATCCAGAACATTGACAACATCCTTGCGAAGAACAGAAAATGACACCTGTCAAATGACCAACTGTTATATCAATTTTTCATAGCAAACATATCTATCATGAAATATTTTACTCTATACAGGCAACTAACATACCTGTAAGAGAGAGCTGTAGAGGGCTTTCTTCTTAATAACCTAGCGGATATAAGCTAAATGTTCGGCCAGCAGTCATAACTTATTAATTACGCCACAAAACAAAGAATGTTTAAGCAATATTAAAGGAATTCACATTTATGTGTTCATAGCGTTTGAGCGACTGATAATATTCATTTAATGAAAAAAATGGTTTACTATGCATATGTTCAACTGCAATATTAAAGGAATATGGTAGTAGACTAGTAGGATTCTTGGAAGATAAACATTATACTTCAATTTATCTTGGTGAAAACTAAAGTTTCTGATTGATTTAATACCTAAATCAACACATGACTTGTCCAATTTTTGTTTTTCCCAAACACTTCTACTTGATAAAACGTGCATAATAAACGTCGCCTTTTCTCTCAAATTTGTGAAAGCAAAAAAAACAAGCCCTTCCATTCTCTCTTTTTGGCTGAGAACTCAGAAGATTCAACAAGAGATAAAGTAAGGGAAAAAATGGAGTTACGATTCATGAGAATATGCGGGAAGAAATAGATAAGGAAGAGAAAGGATCGCCGGAGACATTGCTGGCACTGATAGAGATGGGTAAAGAAGATGTCACCCCAATTGAGGGATATGCTCAGTCAGAAGTGTTTATCAATTATGTGTTTTTTACCAAGTAGAAGTTTTCGAATGAGAAATTTATTGGTAATAAATGTACCGGGATGAAGACTCTTTCACTGAGCATATGGCAAGAGAAGAAACTCATAGTCAACCTCGAGTAATCTGGCCAGTGTCAGCTTGGCCAAAGAATAAAGAATCTTTAACCGACAAGAGCTTGGTCCCGGGTATGGTTCGCCAAGATATCAATGTTTCATAACGATACATCGGAAAGGTCTAAGGTACGCGGACAATCGCCTTCCCAACATCAGCCAAACTCTGGAATATCCGGGATTCTAGCTTATCACATCCAACAACCAAATCTTATCCCCGAAATGTGCATGGAGTTAGTTACGGTTAAATTATCCTATAAATATCCCCCTCTTCCCACTACTGTAAGACATTTGGATACATGATATACGCAAACTTTAAACACTTGTTGTTGTTGTTGTCACATTATCAAGGGAGCAATAGATTTGGGTTATATATTACTTGTAGGGGTAAGGCTGCGTACACACCACCCTCCTCAGACTCACTTGTGGGATTGCACAGGGTATGTTATTGCATAGTACTTGTGTCTTAATCTCGTAAATTTGATTGTGTTGGTAAAACCAAAAAAACACAGATTGTTTGGCCTAATAACCAAATTTTAGGTTACACAGGAAGAATGCAAGTTAGGAAACCGGTTATAAAATCTACACACGGACAGGTATCAATTTAGATATTAAGTCTTTCTTGTTTATCTATCACGCCACACATGCATCGAATAAGCTTCTTTATTTTCTATATTTATCATAATATCAAGGAAAGAAGCAAATCCATTAAATTGAAGTCTTTTATTGAATTTCAAATCATAAATATATGAGTGTGCATATCTGGAAGGAAAAATTATACATTGGTTTGCACGATTTTATTGTCCTAGGCATCTTGTGGGGTTTATCTACAGTTTGGTGCTTCAAATTTTCTATTACTCAAGAATGCATTTTCGTTGCAGTTAAATTTTCAAGAAGAAGTTAAAATAATTGCTGACATGTTATTTTCCAGTGCCTGAAACTTTGACTTTCTGGTGAGTTATATTTTCTGGCTAATTAACACATAGTTTAAGATAAGAGTCCCACATCGGCAAAACACCGATTTACTTATTTTAATGTGATGATATGGGATAACATCATCTGCTCATTTTCTACTTAACAATAGCATATGTGAATATTAGTTACTTTAACTAATCCTAGTGAGGGACAAACCATTCTCTAACAAGCAGATAAAAACATCAACTATAAGAAAAACACATATGTTAGAAAGAAAATCAAATATGTTATAATCATTATATTCCAACATAGCTTTTTCCTATGTTATGTTACAAAGTAAATCCTCATTGTCAAATTTTGTACTTCAGAATCACTAAAGAATAAGCCATAACTCTTCTATATATGCATTCAACATCAAGACTTCAAAAAGTTTAAGATGATAATTTATTGATCAAAGTCACTGAGCAATACCATACTTTCACATTATACTTATTGACAAACCAGAGACGACACTTCTAAAACAACACAAATAGTTATCTTTTCTAATCCCAGTGAGGGAGAAACCATTCCCTAACAAGTATATAAAAACACCAACTAGAAGAAATAACCCTATCAAATCTTGTCGCTTCAAAGTAACTTGGCGATCTTGCTCTTTCCCTCGCAGATTAGATAAATATAAAACCCACCTTGAGTTGCACATGGTCATTGTCACAACCTGTTGGATCTCGTGGAAGTTGCACCCTTCTTGGAAACAACAGAAAGGGTCTCTTGGAGCAAATATCAAATCTCATATTCCTCTTGGATGACTTAGGCAGATGCTCGGGTGGAATATCCACGCTGCTCTAGCCACAGTAGAATAATTCCAAACAACAGATTCTTCATCCCCGTCCTAAGCTTCCTGCATTAGATTTTTAGTGAGCTTCTTGTCTTATTTCACAACTATCAGAGAAAGAGTAGCAGCTAAATTATCTCCTCTTGTAGAGCTAGCTGCAACAGCAACTATATTATAACATAGTTTTTTCCTCTGTTATGTTAAAAGTGAATCCACATCGTCAAACTTGTACTTCAAAAGTACTAAGGAATTAACCATAACAGTTGTATGTATGTATTCAATATCAAGACTCCAACATGACAAGTCCACATCATGAAACTGAAGATAACTTTGGCAAAGGGAATAGGAGACAGAAACTGGGGAAAACAAAAGTTCAAGACGATCATTTATTGATCAAAGTCGATGAGCAATAACCTACAAATAATACTTATTGACAAACCAGAGGCAACACTTCCGAAACAACCCCAATCACAAGCTTGGACAAAAAATAACAAAGGCCAAATAGCATTTCTCGGAACACTAACAATATGCATCAGGGTTCTGAAGGAGATAGGCTTCCACTACTTTCTGCGTTGAGCTTAAATTTGCCCTGTCCATAGTATAGTATGTGCTTGTCACCTTAGAGTTGGACATCTGGTGACTGCTCAAACTTCACTGATTCTTGGTGCACTTGAATTCCACCACCCTGCATCACAATAAAAACTCTTTGCACGTGAATATCCCACTTCTTGTTGTATTGGAATTTCTCGATAACTTCATTACCTGAAGAGTTTTCACATGTTTGTGATGATATAATTTCTTGAAAGATTTACAAAAACATGAAAAAACTGAGATATAGGGTAACTTTCATATAGTTCAGAGGTTGCTACTTTATTGAAAATTTGAAACAAAAAGGAAATTATCTAGAGGGTATTTTTGTTCCTTACAACCAAATCATGTCCAAACGCCTAAGCATATGCATCAAAGTTCTGAAGGAAACAGGCTACCACTGCTTTGTACATTCCCATTACTTTTTCCTTGCCTACCTTGACTTCTTCCTTTTCGTGTTTGTTTACCAAGGCATCACCTTCAATCAAAGGGTATTCTTAAACAAATGTCTCTTTGTTAAGCTCATCAATCTTATACTTGAAGTTTCCACCTGCAGCAAAGAAGCCACAGTTAGAAAATACTAGCGGTTAAAATGAGAGTCTACGCAGAAATGGAAAAGAATTAACTAGGATGGTTTAAACTTCAGGAAAGTTGATATTCTTAATGCTACCAGCACCTCCATTGAGAACCAACAATGGAGGCCTTGAAGATTCTTGACGAAGGAGGTGATAGACATTTACCTAGTGGTATTTGCACATTTGGATTAATTCCTTCATTAGAGGTAGCGATAGTACTCAAATTAAACTTTGTTTTCTTAGGAACAGGAGGGAAATAGGCACCAATTTTGTCTAAAGTTTGAGATGGCATATCCTGCATTTGTGTATTAATAGGAACGATACTTACCGTTGGACATGAGGACAAATGTTGAACAGCAGCACCTATTTGAACATCTTTGATCATAATAAACAGCAGCCCGTCAACTCCAAATGCTTATCCGTGGCTGATTCTTGGTGACGTAAATTCCACCACCCTGCATCACAATTCAAACTCTTTGCACTGCGAATATCCCACTTCTTATTGCATTGAACTTTCTCGGTAACTTTATTACCTGAAGAGGTTTCACATTGTTTGTGATGATGGTGTTTCTTGAAAGATTTACAAAAACTGAGATATAGGATAACTTGCAAATGGTACAGAGGTTGCCAACCTTTTGTTTGACTTCCTTCTTGCCATCATATCAGCAATCCCATGTATGTTTCAAAGAGAGACTTACAGTTGAAGTCGCTGTCATTCTGTAGCAGCAAACGCGCAGTGCTAGGTATAGCAGTGGCAAGCCGACTAGGAGGTGAACTGAGCATGGCGGAGGAGCTGGGGGAAGCAGGGAAGGGTTATGCTTTTTGATGGGGACAGAGAATGTTTGTGGGAAAGAAAGAAACTTATATTATTTATGCTTCAGATTATGAACTTGTGGATAAAAATTCTTTAAACATATGTATAACATTTAATATGACGTACGGATAGTTGTTTGTTTCCTCCTTTTTTTCTCCTTCATTTTCTTCGTTGTACCAAACTGACTTCTCCTTCCCTTCCTTTCAAGTTCTCAGGATCTGATGTTTTTTTTCTTTTTCTTCTTTTCTTTGTTTTTCTTTTTTTTTTGTCTGATGTATAAAATGTGCATAAAACATTATCAGGTGGAAGAAGTAAGAATAGAAGAAACTGAAGAAATAAAGTGTCATTTTCGAGAATACAAAACCTGTAACCACATAGTTATTCCCAATCCCTGCTGATTTACCATTACTTTCTCACTATAGGAAGATATCAAAGCCCACGTAAGGGGGGAGGGGTCGGGCATGTAGAGGCATTTAAGTAATTAAAAGTGTGATTTCTCTAATAGCTTAAGTTTTTGGATGAAACGATCACACACTTGAGCATACATCATGACTTTTGGATCCACCCGACCCCAATAGTTTTGGCTTAGCCACTGTATATGCATTAAAGAAATCCACTAAATAACTATCTGCACATTATCATCTTAAGTGTTCTCAAACAGTTGTGAAAATTATCTGCACACTTGAGCATACATCACAACAAATGCTTGCATTTTATAGTGATGAAACGGGATCACATAACCTACTCATTTCTACTTAAAGTTCACAAAAAGTTCAATTGAGAGTTTCATCAAACACATTGTAAACATCTTTTAACATTGGCAATTGTCCATTTCAAGAATCAGAACAACACGCGTAAATTGGTTTCTAAGAAGCAAAATAATATAGAAGAACCTGTCTTAGATAACGGGATATTATTCCGGCCAAGGATCTGAAGCTTGTCTTCTCCCATCATATCTTCAACATCTTTCTTAATCTTTAAAGCAGAATCTTCAAGTTGAGGGATCTCTACAAGTTTGATAATTTTCAATGAATAAATATCGCCGAAACTAGGCGGAATCTCCTCAAGCTTATGACATCTCCACACTTCTAATTTCTCAAGCACGGGATAGGATTCCTCTCCAAACTCCCACTTAGCAAGTGTCACTTCTCTCAACTGCAAATATTTGAGATTCTCAAATGATTCCTCTCCCATGTTCCATTCTTCCCCCTCGATGATTGTTCTAACAAGAAACAACTCTTCAAGGTTGGACAGTCTCGCTATTGTTGACAGTGAATCGGATGTCAGAGGAAACTCACGCAACCACATTTTTTTCAAATTTGATGGTAAGTGAAAATCCCACGACCAATTTGTTGCTACAGAGGGCCCACTGTCATTTGAATTTAAACTTTCAAATTCTACATCGAGGAGTTCTAGTTCAGTTAGGTAATCCAATTTTGGGAACCAATATCGCTCTGTTGAATAATCCCATGATTCCTTGAGAATAAATGCAAGCTGTTGAAGATTGGGAAACCTTTTGAAAATATCCTTCGTATCTTTCGAATAGGATAGCACGAGTGTCCCTAATACTCTCAAGTTCTCTAACTTTGAATCCTCTGTTGTTAGTATTGGTTCATCTGTATCTATATCAATGAAAGAACAAGCATCCATGAACAACACTCGCAACTTTACAAAATCCCAAATTCTCGGCAATAGTACTAAGGTTGATCCTTCGTTATTCACATACAGGGCTTCTAGATTCCAGAGGTTTGAGAAAGAGGAAGGCAGAGATTTAATTTTTGTCCCAATGTGTAAGTTCCTCAAATGATTCAACATGCATATTTCATTCAGAAAAGAATCTTTCACCATGATAAACGACGGAATCAGTTGCAACACTCTAAGAAGCCTCAAGTGTCTTAGGTGACATATATCGGAAAGATTGTCGTCTAGCTTGTCTCCAGTTATCTCCAAAGAATAGAGGTGTTTACCAGAATGCCTTCCCTTTTTTGAACTGAACAGGAAAAAATTGTTAGGCTCAAACAGCTCTCTCCGATAATCGATGGTCACTATACGAGGCATCAAATCTGAAGAAGAAGATGGATCACTTGAACTTATCCAGCCAAACAACCTTTCTTCTCTTGCTTTTATCAAACAAAAGCCACGCACAAAATCATGAAGTTGGCAAGTCGGTAAATCACCTATCTCATTGAAAAGAACTACCAAGCTACTGGAAATTAAATTATCCAAATAATGTCCGGAGAGGTTTCCAGGAGCTGCTTAATGAAGCATTCAACTTCTGCTGAAGTTGAAGCTCTCAAATTCGTATAACATATGTGCATAACCTCCAGTTCAATTGGAGTGATCTTTATGAGCAGATGAGCTAGCTTGAAGACTCGAGAGTCTCCATCAATTTGACCATCCCAAATGAAGTGTCCAACGATCTCAGCCATAGGTTGAAGCTGAGGTAAGACATATTCCACAATCTTATGTTTCCACATACATTCTGAAGCATCTCATATTGAATCACTAATCGAAAAATCTGTTCAGCACGATACTTGGATAGATGATGGAGATTCAGGAGGAGGAAGTTCAGCTGCTTGTCAGTCATGGTCGCACTTGATTTAGAATGATGACATGAGCTGATACAATCATCGATGTTATCCATGAGGCTAGGGAGGACATGATCCATGTTGTATATACATCCGACATTGTTGTCAACATCATCCAAAATTGGTCGAAGCAGATTTTCGAACTCTTGTCTTTTGCCAGTCATTATATCTTCAAACTCTTCCAAATCAGAATAAGAAAGCTGGACGTACGTACAAATAAATATCAGCACCAATTTCAGCTTTTCAATTTGATCGACTAGGTCGACAGCATTTTGATCTTCTTCATTCTTTAACCTCTTTATGAAATCCAGAACATTGACAACGTCTTTGCGAAGAGCAGAAAATGACACCTATTGAAATAAGCAAACCCATTAAATTGAAGTCTTTTATTGAATTTCATAAAAGGTAGGAAAAATTCTACATTGATTTGTATGATTAAACCCACTAACACCTATTAGTGAGACAAAAATTAGTCTTTGTAAATTAACAGATACATAATTAAGTAAAAGTTCAGTAATCATGAGCAAAACGATGTAGTTTAACATTATTGTATTCTATGGATTATAATAATATAATGATCCAAGTGAACATAATTAGTTTAATATAAGTATTGCATGACATATCGCAAAGTTGTTTGCCTCTCCTTTCTGTCTTTCTCCTTCATTTTCCATGACTGTAAGTTTCACCGGTCAAATTCTAAGGATTTGATGTATAAAAAGTTGGTAAAACTTGTATCAGGTGAAAGGAAGAAGCATAAAAATCAATTGTTTTCTGGAAATTTTCTACTCAAACTAAAGATGTGAATACCAAAATTATTTTACTAATTATGATATGACTGCTCTACTTTCTCCTCTCTATTTTTGTGTATATGACTATAATATTGATAAGCTTATAGTAAAATAATATTTCCAAATAGTCTTTTGATAAAATACGTGTGGAGGAGAATAGAGAGAGAGAAAGGATAAGGTAATAGGACACCAAATCTTGATTATTACTCCCTTCGTTTTAAAAAAAATGAACTCTTTTTCTTTTAACCGTTTCAAAAAGAATGATTTTTTTTCTTTTTTAGCAATACTTTAATTTCAACTTTTCACGTGACATATTTAAGACCACAAGATTAAAAAGCATTTTGATACATTTGACATAACTTTAATTTAGGACCACAAAATTAAAAAAACTTTTTTATTTTCTTAAACTCTATGTCAAGTCAAACTAAGTCATTCTTTTGAGAGTGGGGAGGGGATGATAATTTGACTTTTTTATATTCCCTTCATCTCGATCTATATAAGTTACTTTGACTTGACAAGGAATATAGGGCCTATTTGGATTGACTTATTTTAAGTGTTTTTAAGTCAAAATAATTTTTAAACATTTTTTAAGTATTTGGGTAAAATAAAGCACTTATTTGTAAGCTAAAAAGGCAAAACTATGCCAAAAGTCATAAGTTAAAATTTCTATAAGCCCATCCAACCAACCACTTAAGAAAGAAATTAAAGAAAGATTTTTGAAACTTATGATCTAAGATGTGTAATAGATGTTTGTGTGACTATAAATCATTTCATTGACGTAAAATAAGCGTTTTAAAGTTAAATTATTTCTAAAGATAGAAATGTGTCAATCTTTTTGAAATTGACTAAAGAGAAAAATGGGTCATGTAAATTGGGACAAAAAGAGTAGTAATTTTCACAAGTATCGACCTTATTGGATAGAGTGCCTTCTGCGGTGGGTTATCAACTGACCCTACACTTGTGCACAAAATTGGGGTAAATGACAAAAATATTCCTTATTAAATCTAAAATAGTCTCTTAAATATACTTTGAATAGATTATTTGAAATTTGAATTTGCTAAAAATGAGCATATTTTTATGTATTTAATGTTTTACATCACAAAACTATTTGCTGGATATTGGCATGTGAAAAGGTCTAGTTAATTTATTAAATATTGGGATAATACATGAACAAATACTTAAACACTTAACGGATAATATAAATAAATTACTTCTAATAGTTCGATGACATAGTTGAGTTAATTTATTTAATGTTTTTTTTTGTTACTGTATTTTGACATTGATGAGCTCAAAGAATGAGTGAAGGGGCGAATTTATAGGTAAAAATATGAAGCACGTGAATCTGTGTTCTCTGAATTGAGTCTACATGAGAATGTGTGTTATATGTAATGTAATTTGGGTCAAGGAGGCCATTTTTGGTTTTTTGTTTGTAGTTTGTGTGCTTTACTGACGTTGTATTGGATGATGGTATGATAGGTACTTTTTCATTTTGGACTAAAAATGATATGTGAAAGAAAAATTAATGCTCATCTACTCAATTTCTACTTACTATTCACAAATAATTCATTTGAGACTTTTATCAAATATATTGTAGACATTTTTTAACACTGAAGAATCAAAACAAGAGGCCTATATTTTGGTTTGTAAGCAGCAAAAGAAGGTGTAAGAATGGAGAAGAACATGTTCAGGTGCTATCATGACTTGGCGACTTTTTTGTTCTTATTGGTGCTAGTTTTTCGAGTTTCATGCCTCAACTGTTAGTGTGCCAGCTTCCTACCTAAATTATCACCAAATATTTTACTGGAATAATATCAGTTGTTCCCTTTATCTATCATCAAGTAAGAAAAAAGGTGTAAACAACTAAAAGTTGAGGTGTAAGAAAAAAGGTGTAAACAACTAAAAGTTGAGGTGTGTTTCGGTAAATATTTGGGAATAGTTTAGGTACAAAATTTGCACACTTATAATTCACTTATGAAAGTCGAAAAATCGAGATATTTCAAATGTGTTATTGAGTCTTTTTACTAAAATAAATGTGCATACCTCCAGTTCAATTGGAGTAATCTTCGTGAGTAGATGAATTAGCTTGAAAAGTCGAGACACTCCTTCAGTCTCATGCTTAATGCAACCATTCATAATCATCCTGTGAAAATCTCTAAGGTTGCGTAGATGTAAAGATATGACACTTGGCCTAACTCTCAAGTCCATACAAGCAATCGTCACTCCATTTCCCAGTACTCCAGTGACGCGTATTGAAAATTTAGGATAAGAGATGCTGGTTATATTAGTAAGCAAGTCTTACACCCTAGTTATGCATTTTAAAGCGGAGTAGTCTAGGCTCAGAACGGACAATATCACTAGCGGGCTAGACCATTACTCTTAGATGTTCGGTACGATATTTTTCTTACGAAATAAGCAATTACTTATTTTCTGGTATTTTGATAAGCTAAAAAATAATTTGGTACATTCTATGTATTTTTAGTTTAAGAAAAAATCAAAAGTCTTCTTTACCTTCTTAAAATCCACGCCAAGTCAAAATCAAACAAACAAATTGAAATGGAAGAGAAGTATGTACTAATTTTAGCCAAACTGTGGTTTAAGGGATTGTCTATGTGAATTTCAATATTAAGATGTGTGTTAGGATTAACACACATTTGAATCAATATACACATCTGAATATCAAGATGTATTAAAGTTTGAATACTAAATAATTAAGTCTGTTTATTTTTTTAACATTGGAATATATAAAACTAGTTTTCTTTAAAAATTAAGTAATAAATATAAATTTTATATAAAATACTAATTAATAATACTATATCAACAAAATATTTTAAAAATTATATGGTGTTAGTGGCGGTGATGGCTAACTGTGGTGTAGTTATGTGTGTCGACGGAGCTGGTGGTGGTATTGGTTGATGTTGGTCCTTGTGGCTATGCAATAGCTAGTGATGATGATGGTCGATAGTATTGGTTAATGCTGGTGGCAATTGATGACGGTGATTGCTTCAAATGTGTTAATCTTAATACACATTAGAATTTCGAGACAAGAATGGGAATTTTAATACAATTCGAATAGAATACTACTATTGAATTCCCCTCAGTTGAATGAAGAAGATCCAATGATCATTAGATACAACAGCCCTCAACTCTAAATACTCATCGATGGCTGATTCATGGTGCACGTGAATTACACCACCCTGCATCACACTGAAACTTCTCATTGCATTGGAGTTTCTTGATAACTTCATTACCTGAAGAGTTTTCACATGTTTGTGATGACATAAAGAGCAGTACTTTTCACTACTTATTGCTGTGAACTCGCTCGGTCAAGGGCGAAATTGATGGTGTATGAGCTCCAAAAACCTTCTCCGATAACTTTTAGCTCCAAGTTCTGTCGACTACTACCAGCACGCTAAAACTACACAAGGGTCTTGAGCAAAAAAGTGTGAAGAAAGATCAACATAGAACTGATACCTGCAGTTTTCCTATGCAGAAGCCATAGAGCAATTCCCGGTTCTATATGAAGTTGATGCTGCTGCATCTCCATCAACGGTCCAAACGGAATCAGGCATGTCGAACCTCCGTCCTGCCACTATCCTATAAATTTAGAGTTTCTTGATGGGGCAACTTTCTGGTCTCAAATCCAGATGACCCCTCTCATCTATAACTTCAACATTAGCCCTTGACAACTTCTGAGATAGCAGCTTACATGCGCCATAACTTACTGAACAAGAAGACATCCAAAGATATCACATCGTCTCCAGCTTTGCAGCAGAGCCCTGTCTCCGAAGGGGCAGTCACTGATCTCCAACTTAGAGTCTTTCACAACTGGATAACATGTAGCGCAGGCCTAGATCACTATTCCCCTCAAAAGATACAGAGAGAATTTCTAGCTTCTTAGCATGGGCCCGATGTAATGGAACACACAATCTGTATGGAGGCCAGAAAGGGCAAGTCACCACAATCCATTGCAGTGATGGATGATGGCCACAAAACCAGCGGTCAAAGGGTTAGGTAACCAGGAGTTTGAGGCTTGACTAAACACAAGCGAAATCGGATCAAGTTAGGACGGTTCCATGCAATAGCAACCAAGGCGGCATTTGACATTTGGTGACAGAAGTATTGGACCGAGTGGAGCTTATGGCAGCCAGCCGAGACTTCTACAAGGACTCGCTTTGTCAAGGATACATATGGTTCTCGCGCATATAGATTGAAAAGAAATACCCTAAGTTCTTCAAGTTCCTTACAATAGTAGGCAATCTCCTCAAAACCGGTATCTTCAATATAATATAGCACCTGAGTCACATTCAGATGCAAAGATTAGAACTTTTTTCACCTGTAAGTACAAAAGCACTACTTTTAACTTCAACATTCCCATTCTACCTTTATTGACACTCCTTTGTAGGACTGGCACGCCAAGTTTAGGACAACGAGATTCAAGGAAATATCTTCTCTAAATTCAAACATTTACTGTATCGAATCTCAAAACCATCAACAACATGTAAATCTATACAGAAGTGACATTCAAGCTAGAACTTACCCACAACCACCACAATTTGTAAGTGTGTGTGATCATCCTGCCAAGATTATGCAGAACTTAGTTATGCAGAGTTTAGTTATTCCGTCTTCTACCTTGCATAAAATTGTACACAGACTCCCTCATAACTTATACATGTATTAGTATTGCCAAAAAGAATAACATGAACCAAACATTATATTACCAATGCGATGTTTTGTGGAAAAACAAAAAACCAATCAAACATTGTATTACTTATGTTAAGGGTTTATGGGGATTATTTTTCCTCATTATTGTGACCAAACAATTTATAAAGTTAGCTAGTTTTAACATTTCTCTAACCGGCAACCAAACGATTCCTAATTAAAATGTCTTGAGTTAGAATCTTTTGTCGCCCATTTAGGTATTGCTACTTTACTATTGACAATTCGAAAAAAAAAAAGGAAATTATCTAGAGGGAAATTTTTCTTCCTTACAATCAAATCAGGTCCAAACACCTACACATATGCAACAGAGTTCTGAATGAGACAGGCTTCTACTGCTTTGTACATTCCCACTACTTTTTCGATGCCTGCCTTGACTTCTTCTTCCTTTCGTGTTGTTTACCAAGGCATCACCTTCAATCAAAGTGTATTCTTAAACAAATGTCTCTTTGTTAAGCTCATCAATCCTATACTTGAAGTTTCCACCTGCAGCAAAGAAGCCACAGTTAGAAAATACTAGCGGTTAAAATGAGAGTCTATCCAGAATTGGAAAAGAATTAACTAGGATGGTTTAACCTTCAGGAAAGCTGATATTCTTAATGCTACCAGAACCTTCATTGTGAGAACCAACAATGGAGGCCTTGAAGATTCTTGACGAAGGAGGTGATAGCCATTTACCTAGTGGTATTTGCACATTTGGATTAGTTCCTTCAGTAGAGGTAGTGGTAGTACTCAAATTAAACTTTTTTTTCTTAGGAACTGGAGGAATAGACACCAATTTTGTCTAAAGTTTGAGATGGCATATCCTGCATTGATGTATTAAAAGTACCTCAACATTTACTGTTGTACATGAGGCCAAATGTTGTACAGCACCTATTTGAACATCTTGATCATTAGAAACAGCAGCCTCTCAACTCCAAATACTTATCGGTAGCTGATTCTTGATGCACGTGAATTCCACTTCTTATCGCAATTCAAACTCTTTGCACGTGAATATCCCACTTCTTATGGCATTGGAATTTCTCGGTAACTTTATTACCTGAAGAGTTTTCACATGTTTGTGATGATGGTATTTCTTGAAAGATTTCCAAAAAATTGATAACACTGAGATATAGGATAAATTGCATATGGGAGAGGTCACCAACCCATCATAGCATAGAGTCAGCAGTCCCATGTATGTTTCAAAGAGAGACATACAGTGGAAGTCGCCGGCATTCGGTGGAAGCAAATTCGCAGTGCAAGGCATAGCAGCATCACACCGACTAGGAGGTGAACTGAGCATGGCGGAGGAGCTGGGGACAGCAGGGAAAAGTTCTGCTTATTATTTATGATTCAGATTTGTATAACATTTGATACGGATGACTATGTATAGTGTACCGATGAGCTGTTTGCTTCCACTTTCCATGATTATACTTTTCACTAGTCAATACCGAAGTAGCTTCCCCTTCCTTTGCTTTCAAGTTCTCTGAGTTTGATGTATAAAATGCGCATATCATTTATAACACAGTCTATGATGATATTTACATCTAATGATTTTAATTAATTAGTGGAACAAAATAAAAGCAAGAAATAAAGTGGAGTAGGTTCATGTGATATTATTTTAAATAAGAAATGACCCTATTAATTCTTGTTGCTCCAAGCAAGTAACTTAACTTGCAGATTAGTTAAATATCAAGCCCACCTTGAGTTGCACATGGTCTTTGTGGATGACTATTGAATAACAATTCTTTAAAGATCATGTAAAACATTAATATGGATGAATATTGTATGACATACCGATGAGTTGTTTGCTTCCTCTTTCTCTCTTTCTTCTTCATTTTCTTTCTCTTTATAATAGTCAAATACCAAAGTAACTTCTACTTCCTTTCCTTTATCTGATGTATAAAATGTGCATAAAACTTTATCAGGAGGAAGAAGCAAGAATACATGGAATTGAAGAAAGAAGAAAAATGTTATCCCACAACGTTAATTTACACACAAAAGAGAGAGTAGTTTACACTGCGGAAGTTGCCACTACAAGAATCAGAACAACACACTTAGCAAGAAAAAGTACAGAGAATAACCTGTTCTGGTGGTGCTAAATAATTTGAACCTCAAGCTCGTCCCCTCCCCCACTCATATCTTCGGCATATTCCTTAATCTTCAGAGCAGAATCTTTAAGTTGAGGGCTCTTTACAAGTTTGATAATTTTCAATGTATAAATATCCCCGAAACTAGACGGAATCTCCTCAAGCTTATGACATCCCCACAGTACTAATTTCTCAAGCACAGGAAAGGATTCCTCTCCAACCTCCCACTTAGCAAGAGTAACTTCCCACAACTCCAAAAATTTGAGATTCTCAAAGGTGATTTCCTCCCCCATGTTCCATTCTTCCCCCTGGATGATTGCTCTATTAAGGTAAAACTTCTCAAGGTTGGGCAGTCTCGCTATTGTTGATAGCGAATCGGATGTCAGAGGAAAAGCACGCAACACCAATAATTTCAAATTGGAAGGAAACTGAAAATCCCACAACCAATTTGTTGCTACAGAAGGCACACTGTCATTTGTGTTTGAACTTTCAAAACCTACTTTGAGGATTTCTAGATCAGTTAGGAAATCCAACTTTGGGAACCAATCCTGTGATTCCTTGAGAATAAATACAAGCTGTTGAAGATTGGGAAACCTTTTGAAAATATCCTCTGTAGCTTTCGAATAGGAAAGCACGAGTTTCTCTAATACTCTCAAGTTCTCTAACTTTGAGTCCTCTGCTATCATTATTGGTTCATCTGTATCCAAATCAAAGAAAGAACAAGCAGACACTTCCAGCGCTCGCAACTTTACAAGATCCCAAATTCTCGGTAATAGTACCAAGGTTGATCCTTCGTTGTCAACCGTCAGCCTTTCTAGATTCCAGAGGTTTGAGAAAGATGAAGGTAGAGATTTAACTTCTGTCCCAATGTCTAAGAACCTCAAATGATTCAACATGCATATTTCATTAAGCAAAGAATCATTCACCATGATAAAAGCGGGATGCAGGTCCAACACTCTAAGAAGCCTCAAGTGTCTTAGGTGACATATATCATAAAGATGATCGCCCATCTCGTCTCCAGTTATCTTCAAAGAATAGAGGTGTTTACCAGAATACCTTTTCTTTTTTGAACCGAACAGGAAAAAATTGTCAGGCTCAAAATGCTCCTTATAATCAATGCTCACTATACGTGGCATCAAATTTGAAGAAGAAGATGGATCACTTGAACTTATCTGGCCAAATAACTTTTCCTCTCTTGCTTTGATCAAACAAAAGTCATGCACAAGATCATGAAGTCGGCAAGCACCTATCTCATTGGAAAGAATCACCAAGCTACTGGAAATTAAAATATCCAAATAAACCTCCATAACTTCTTCCACAAACTTCTTCTCTGTCTGTTCAACAAGTCCTTCGGTATGCCAATACATTTTCAACATATCTCTGACCAAAGCTGTGTCCTTCGGAAAAGATGCAAAGTGAAGTAAGCATGGCTTCAGGTGATGTGGCAAATGGTCATAACTTAATTCTATAACCTTCATCACATCAACTTCACTGTCGAAAATATAGGAATTCAAATTATATAGAACTTCAAGCCACAGAGTCTTTTTCTTTTCCCTCCCTGCAATGACTCCAGCAATCAGATCTGCCACCAAAGGAAGTCCCTTACAATTTTTGGCTATTTCTTTTCCAACATCCAATAGTTCATCAGGGCAACTCTCTTCTCCAAATGCCCTTTTCTCTATTAACTCCCAACTTTCTTCTGATCTTAGCAACCGGAGCTTAAGAGGATCAGCGCTGCGCTTTCCATACAAAGCCACTTCCATATCTCGAGATGTCAAAATCATTCTACTTCCATTCTCAACTAGAGGAAAAGGTCTTGTTAACTTATCCCATATATCAGTATCCCACAAGTCATCTAAGACAATAAGATACCTCTTTCCAAGAAGGTGTCTCCTTAGCTCATCAGCAACATCCATATTGTCACTCAATTTCGAATCCGGGCCAGTAACTTGATTATAAACTTTCTTCAACAAATTTTTTTTGTCGTATTCTTGGCCAACTGTGCACCATGCACGAATGTCAAAACGTCTAGAAACTGAGTTATGATTGTATACTTTGTACGCCAAAGTAGTTTTGCCCGAACCCGGCATACCAGTGATTGAGATGACATCTAGATCTTTCGGTCCACTGGTGAGCTTACTAATTAACCAGTTTGTCTCCTCCTCAAAACCTACAATTATTTTACCAGCTGTCAATGACTTGCGTTCAACTGGATTCTTGGTAGAGTTTACAACAATGAGGCTCCTGTTTTTGGGAATCTTCTCAGATATATTGGAGACTTCTTCTTTGATAAGCTTGATCTTTTTTATGGTAATGGGAAGTGAGAAAATAAGATGTAAGAGACCATTATCTCGAACAATAATTGAATCAATGACATCTTTTGCCTCATAGGCCACATCTAAAACACGTGCCCAGAGATCTTTATACCATTCTTGCACATTGTTCCCGAAAAAAGATCTTATGAAGTCCACGACTTTTTTCACCAACCGAATTTCTTCCTTTATCAATGCAATTGAATAAGAATTGGTATCTAGCAAATCTTCTAAGTGTCTGTCTAGTAGATACATGAAAAGTGGTCCATCATTCATGGGAAAGCAACATTGAGGTGTGGGGGGGGCTTTCAGATAAACATGTTCGAGATCTTCCTTGAGGAGTTCAATTTTTTTTTCCAGAAAGTCTAGAGTTGCACGACTTGTTTCATCGGTACTCTCTTCATTCCTTGATTTCTCTTCTAAGTCGTGAACAAAAGTTGATACCTCCCTGATAAGTGCTCCAACACATGCCAAAAGATCAAATAATTTGTCATAATGAATAAAGTCCTTGGGAAAATCAGAAAGAATAATTAATAGGAACTCTATCATGACATGAATGTTTCGAGCCCCTGAAGTGCTTGCGGTAATAACAGTCATCATGTGCTCTTGTAGATGAATAAGATATTCTTTAAGAATGTCTGGAGAGGTTTCTAGGAGCTGCTTAATGAAGCGTTCAATTTCTGCTGAAGTTGAATCTTTCAAATTTGTATAACAAATGTGCATCACCTCCAGCTCAATTGGAATAATCTTCAAGAACAGATGAGCTAGCTTAAAGACTTGAGAGTCTTTACTCATTACTTCATCCCAAAGGAAGAGTCCAACTCTCTCAGCCATGACTTGAAACTGAGGTAAGACATATTCAACAATCTTGTGCTCAATGCAACCGTTCACTATCAACCCATGGAAATCTCTTATGTCCCCACACACATTCTGAAGAATCTCATATTGAATCACTAATGGAAAAACCTGTTCAGCACGATATTTTGATAGATGATGGAGATTCAGGAGGAGGAAGTTCAACTGCTCCTCAGTCATGGTGTCACTTGATTTAGAATGATGACATGAGTTGATACAATCATCAATATTATCCATGAGGCTAGGAAGGACACAATGCATGTTGTATTTACACCCGACGTTGTTGTCAACATCGTTCAAAATTGGTCGGAGCAGATTCTCAACCTCTTGTCTTTTGCCAGTCATTATATCTTCAAACTGCTCCAACTCAGAATAAGAAAGCTGGACGTATGTACAAATAAATGCTAGCTCAAATTTCAGCTTTTCAATTTGATCAGCCACGTCAACAGCTATTTGATCTTCTTCATTCTTTAACCTCTCCATAAAATCCAGAACGTTGACAACGTCCTTGCGAAGAGCAGAAAATGACACCTGCCAAATGACCAAACCAATGCTTTATTTATTTTCTGTATTTAACAGAATATCAAGGAAATAAACAAACCCACTAAATTGAAGCCTTTTATTGGATTTCATAGCAGGAAGGAAAAATTTATACATTGATTTGTATGATTGTGGGGGGTTTATCAAAAGTTTTGGTGCTTAAAATTTTCTACTACTCAAGTAATACATTTTCGTTGCAGTTGGATTTTTGAAGAAATTAAAATAATTGTTGACATGTTATTTTCTTACGCCCGAAAATTGGACTTTTTGGTGAATTATACTTTATGGGTAATTACTCCCTTTGTCTCAATTTATATGATTCAGATTCCTTTTTAGTCAGTCCCAAAATATTTAGTAACAATTTAACTCTAAAATACTCAATTTATCTTTGATGAAAATGATTTATAGCCCACAAACATCTAACTTATTTTAGACCACATGTTTCAAAAGTCTTTATTTCTTTCTTAAACTTCATGTCATGTCAAACTACCTCATATAAATTAGGACGGGAGTAACACATAGTACAGTGACTTTAATGAGACAGAAGTTTAATATAAATATTATACTCCCTCAATTCCTAAATAAGTGGTGTTTTAGCCTTTTTCATTTTGTTCCTACAAGTGGCGTTTTAGATAATCAAGAAGACATTAATGATGTTCTTCTAATTTTGCCCTTTTTTTTAATTAAATAGAGAGAATTTTATCTAACCAAAAAACTACTAAAAAATTACATCTTTTTTTTAGGTATTTATTAAGATTAAGTTAGTAAAATCAATCTTTATTTTCTAGAAATGATTATAGTTTCTTAAGGGGTGAGCCCAAATTGAAAATGCCATTTATTTATGAACAGAGCAAATATGACATACCATAAAGTTGTTTGCTTCCCCTTTCCCTCTTTCTCCTTCATTTTCCATGACTGTAAGCGTCTTTCAAGTTCCCTTCCTTCAAATTCTCAAGATCTGATATATACAAAGTAGATAAAAACTTTATCACGAAGAATAAAGTGGGTAGCATAAAATTTCATAGCAATACATTTTTTGCAGATATAAATAAGTCAATTGTTTTCAGTGTTTACTTTCTCAAAATTTTCCCACAGATCTAAGTACCAAAATTAAACAAACTTTTTAAGTTTACTAGAGACTAACCTTTTTTACTGGATGAAAAATTTGATATAGTTGCTCTTTTCCTCTATGTTTTTGTGTACTTTCCAAAAAACTATTAGCTTGAAAAATGAAAAGCTGAAAATTTGTGTGAAGGAGAAGATAGAGAGAGAACAAATCATTGATGTTAGGGAGAAAATGATGCATAGCATTTCCAAAAAGTTTATAAAGCAAAAGCATGAAAGAATTTCAATGGGTCCTCACTTGTCTGCCACAAAGTCTAAAAGGAAAAAAGGAAAGAAAATTAATCAAACTCTCAAGTTGGGAACAATACTCTGCAATAGGGGGGTTTGGCCATGATATATTTTTATTTTTTTCGGGAGTTACGTTTAGCCATAAAATTCCGTAATTTCAGTAATTTGAAAGTTACTAAAAAATTGTTTTCACTCCAAATTACTCACAAAATTTCAAAAACAACTCCAATTTATATTCGTTTTCTCCTTGCGACCTGTTATTGTTACTAATCGTCTACTTCCACAGTTCCTTTTATTATCCATACAGTAGTATGTTTTTGTATTGTTACTCTATGTACAAGGATAATATTTTTCTCCATACCAAACAGACCCAAAATCCCTAGGGGTCGTTTGGTTGTTTGTTAAGAGTTATACACGTATTAGTAACGCAAAGATTAGTTATGCGCTATTTAGTTATTCATATATTAATCATTTTATCTTGTACCTTGTATTACCAATGCATGTTTTATGTGATGACTGCTCAAACTTCACCTCATAAGTAAAGTTTTTCGTGTTTGTCTACTAAGAAATCAGCTTCAATCAAAGTGGATTCTTAATACGACTCTTCGTTAAGCTCCTCAATCCTTGCTACTTATTAATGGACTTAAAAAGTCATTGTTATTTTCTGGAGTTGATTTCTTAGATGGTCAGAAAGTCACTTTAATTGTTGAAGAAAATTGAAATGTCTTTCTGAGATAATAACTATTAGTTAAATAACCATCTGAGAAATCGGGGTTTACTTTCTAAAAATTTCTAGTTCAATGGATATGTGGGTGGGATTACATATCTGAGTAGCAAGTACAAAATATGTGTTACTTATCGATGAGTTGTTTGCTTCCGCTTTCCATGATGGTAATTTTTCATTATTCTACTTCACTATCAGTGTATCAAAAATTAAACACACTATTAGATGAGTTGACTAACCTTTTTACTTGATGAAAAATATATCCTCTGCTTGCTTTGTTAGTTGATTCAACAGCTCCAAATTCTGGAATTAAACACACAGTGTGTGGAGGAATAATGATATTTGGGTTTAGTGTTTATAAAAAGGACCAAAAATTAAACACACAATTAGAGACTAACCTTTTTACCTGATGAAAATATTCTCCGCTTGCTTTGTTATTCATCCAACTGGAAACTCAAAATTCTGGAATTAAACTTACAAAGTCTAACAGGAATAATTAATTTTTGGTTTAATGTTTTATAAAAAGACCAAAAAGCTGCTTTAGTATTTGGTAGTGGAAGAAAATAATTTCAGTATTCAAAAAATTATAGAAAAAATTAAAATGATGCATAGTATTCCAAAAAGTATATAAAGCCAAAGCACGAATCAATTGCAATGGGGCCTCACTTCTCTGCCACAAAGTCTAAAAGGAAAAATGAAAGAAAATATATCAAACTTTCAAAAGTGATTTGATTAATGATTCTAAGACAAAGCCAAAGGAGTATACAAAATGTGACACTCTAGCTTAGGAAGAGTCTCACATCGACAAAATACAGAAGAAATATTAGATATATTGGTAAGCAAGTCTTATATTCTAGTGACGCATTTTAAAACTGTGCAGTAAGCCTGGTAATGGACTGGTACAGGACCTACCGAACCGGGTTTTACCGTTACTGGGTCCATTCTGGTCCTCTCCAAACCGAAACACGAACCGTTTTTGATACTACCGGTACCGGGTCTACCGATATTTTTGGCGATTCCAACTCGATCCATTGGTAACTGGTGTGAAACGGGTCGGACCGGACTGGTCCACCGAGTCTACCGATTTATTTATTTATTTAAATTATATAACTTATAAAAAAAAATATTTTAAAAATTCTAAAAACAATTTTTAAAACTAAAAATAGAGCATGGGAAAACAATTTAATCCAACGCAAACAACAGTAAGAGAAAGCACAACACGAAGTAATAGAGCATGATCTGAGCCCTTTAAGATTTAGACTTTTGAAGGAAACTTCGTTGAATAATGTTTAACAATACTTGTAATTGATGTCGATCAATTTTCAATCTTTTTTTCAAACTCTTTTTCAAAATTTTGCAAACTTTTAATTTAGATTAAATTTATAGTTTTCAGGAAATTTTAACTAATTAATTTATAAAATGAATTGCATTAAATAAACGGAAAAGGGTCAGAAATACCCCTTAAGTATTGAAATTGGTTCAAAAATACCCTCCGTTAACCTATTGGGCCAAAAATACCCTTCTACCCACCTTTATGGCTCAAAAATACCCTTCCATCCACCTTTATGGCTCAAATATACCCTTATAACTAACAGTCCTTTTTTAAACCATAATTAAAAAAATTATTTATTACGTGTCAGTTTTCTATTGGTTGCAAATTAAATTAATTAAAATGTTATTATTTTATAATCAAACCCAGACCCAACTAAAACTACCCGACCCAAACCAGACAAAACCGCCCCCAACCAATTAAATAAAGAGGCAAATCCATTTCTTCTAAACCTAATTTCATTCATATTTTACGTCTGTTGAAAGCTGGGTCTTCTTCTTCTTCAATTTTTAGGGTTCTTGAAAACTATTTCGTGTTCTAAACTCATTTTTCTTCTCACTGCGAATGAGACTTGCAAGTAAGTAGGTTGTTGCCAATGAGACATAGTTTTACCTCCCTAACTAGGGGTGGGCATTCGGTTCTTCGGTTCGATTTTATCAAATTTCGGTTCGGTTCGGTTCTTCGGTTTTCGGTTTTGTAAAAGTGTGCACCGAAGAACCGTTATCCCTAAACCAAACTCCGAACCGAAGCACCGAACTACCGAAATAAAAACGGAAACCGAACCGAAGAACCTAAACCGAAGAACCGAACTAATTCGGTTCGGTACGGTTTTTTGGTTCTCCGATTTTTATGCCCACCCCTATCTCTAACGTATTTGCAGGCAGACACAGAAAGTAGAAAATTATTCACCTTTGAGGTATGGTGTAACTGATATAAACCAAAAAACTATGGGTCATCGTTATTTAATTGGTTGGGACGGGTTTTGTCGGGTAGTTTTAGTTGGGTCCAGATTTGGTTATAAGATAATAACATTTTAATTAATTTAATTTGCAACCAATAAAAAGCTGACACATAATAAATATTTTTTTTAATTATGGTTTAAAAAAGGGTTGTTAGTTGTAAAGGTATATTTGAGCCATAAGGTGGATGGAGGGGTATTTTTGGCCCAATAGTTAAACGGGGGGTATTTTTGAACCAATTTCAATACTTGAAGGGTATTTTTGGCCCTTTTCCGTTTTTTTAATTATGGTTTAAAAAAGGACCGTTAGTTATAAGGGTATATTTGAGCCATAAAGGTGGGTAGAAGGGTATTTTTGGCCCAATAGGTTAACGGAGGGTATTTTTGAACCAATTTCAATACTTAAGGGGTATTTCTGACCCTTTTCCCTTAAATAAAAGACAAATTTTAAAATAAAACTAAGGCGAACAGCCTATATATTTATTCAAATCTCGGACATTGTACATGTATTACAAATATTAGAAGAGAATCTAATCTACACAGCCACCTTCTAGAAAGGGTTCTGTTTGAATTAGATCTCTAATATCTTACTAATATCTATAACGTCCAAAATATTCTAGTTGTAATTTAGTTATTTCGTCGGCGGACATATTTTTCGGAATCTATCTTCATCCTTGTTCATCCATTGCTTCCATTCCATCATCGCTATCTTCCTCAAATACTTCATCTATTTCATCTTCGATTTGGGGCGGTAATTTTGGGAGCCTAAAATTTCTTCGTTCGGCATTGATCCAATCTCTAAATAAAACTGAAATCTCCAAATTATCCTTTGCTATTGAATATCGATGATCTCCAATAATAAATCTTTCCGAGCTAAAAGCTTGCTCCGAAGCAATTGAAGAAGCCTGACTTGCGAGCACATCTTGAACCACCTTCGAAAGCCTTGGAAATTGTCTGACACGGGTCTTCCACCAAGCTCAAAGTTGTTGTTGTCCATTCGCATCTCTAATATTATCTCGATCCTGAGAAAGATATGAATCAAAATCATTACTGTTAGAACATTGAAGACCAAGTTCTTCACCCATTTCATCATCTAAATCATCATATCTAGGCTTAGATGAAGAAGGTTCGGCCGACGGAATATTTTGTTCCATAACTTGATACATGTTATACAAGCTCCTAGCGTTAGGAACTATGTTAGTACAACAAGTTTCTACCGATGGCTCTTCATTAGGACCAATTTCTAAATTTCTATAAATTTTTTGAACCATCATCATTACACCAATTTCTTTGTAAAATAGGTTGAATAAAGCAGTGGTCAAATAAATTTGGGGAATAGAAAAATAATATTTTTAAAACTTTTCCATCATAGCTAAAATAGACTCTTTGAACAAAGGAATTTTTTTATATTCAGCAAGTACTTTAGAAACAACAGTAATATTTACTAAAACAAAAGAAATGGTTGAAGTATATATAGCAGATACGGTATGTGTAGCTTAATAAAAAAATTTCAAAAATTTACAAAATTCTTTATTTCAGCTCAATCATCATCACATAGTCTTAAACAGGGGAGGATCTAGGATAGCGGGTGGGGGTTCCCGTGCATGTAGAAAAATATATTAAGAGTATAAATATTTACAGATGGGAACCCACAAATAAATGTGTTGTTGGTTCAATGGAAAGAAAGTAGCCCTTGAAGCTCCCTTGTATTGCTAATTGTGGGTTCGAACCCCATTGGGTGTGCCTTTTTTAAATAAAATTTTCAGCTTTTTTACTTTAAGTAAAATGCTTTTCTGTTTTAGTTCTAAAATGCACTGTTTTTTTTTAGTAAAATCCCTTTCCTTTCTTGTATGATTTTATTGCATATTAATTTATTTTATTGGGAATCCAAAAGCTTAAAATCCTAGATTCGTCTTAAATTAGGATTCGTATTTTGAACATTATAAACTAACTTTATACGTTCATGATAATCATAAGGAACAATAAGCATTTCATATAAAGAATTCCTTCTAGTAAGGACTTCCTTTGGAACTTTTCTATATAGAATTTCTAATTCTACACAGCGACATTTAAAATCATCTGATATACTCTTTTTTTTATTTTTAAAAATAAAGCTACAAGCAATTCGAACTTTATAACAACCAGTTCCAAACAAATCCACGCCGTCTTGTACTATCAAATTTAAAATATGTGCAATACATTTAACATGAAAATAATTTTCAGCTATTGGATAAAGTCTAGTTTTAAAGTATCAATAGCTTTCATATTGTTAGAAGTATTATCTAATGTGCATGACATGATTTTATCAATAAGTTGAAAATATTTCAAACTATCTGCTATTGTAGTACCTATATAGAAATCAGTTTTAGCCTCGTCAACATATTTATAACAAATAATTCATTTTTGCATGTTCCAATGGTGATCAATCCAATGAGCCGTAATAGTAAAATAATCATTACCTAATACACTACGACCCATATCAGAAGTAATAGACATTTTACCATCAAATTTTTTAAATAAGCAACGAAGAAAATGACAATGTTCAGCTTGATATCTAAGAATATCACTTTTGATTGTATTTCGTGAAAAACCTTTAAAAGAGAGATCATAAACTCATTGAATAATGAATAAAATCGGGGTGCGAAGCAAAACTAAAAGACAAACCCATCACAGCAACCATTTTTGCTAATTCTTCTCTATCTACATTTTCATCACATGTCGATGATGAGCACGGGCCAGCCGGGTTAGACATGTTTAAACGAGTCTGAACCATATTACCTCATACAGATTCTTTCGAAAATGGTATACCATTTTTTTTGGCTTTAACCTCCTATTCTAGAAGAATAAGTTCTTTACTATAATGTCTCAAATGCTTACTTAGCAATCCTGTCCCGCCATTGTTTCCCCCAGTCAAATGTTTCATAACTTTCTGGCATCTATTACAAGTAGCGGTATTTTTTACCCAATCATGCACCATAAATTTCCAAACTATAGACCTTTTAGGACGTTCGGTCCCTTTGGCCCTAGTAAATTTCGGAAAAACTTCATCATCTTGTTCCGGTAATTCCGTAACCGGACTAGTAGGGGTAGGGGTCTCACCTAACTCTTGTTCTTCTATATCATCTTCTTTTGATAATTCTTCATCACAAATATCATAACGTCTACTTAGGGTCTCGGGTCTAATTGTGCACCAGGGTGAATATTGTATCCATTTGGTTGTGATAAAGAAGTTTCATTAACATCATTTAAAAATCTAGAAGGTAATGAAGTAGTAGCACTATTTTTTTTTACCCTTACGAAAAACCTTACGAAGCATCGATGTTTTACCACTACTTTTTTTACCGACGTCCATAATTAAATTTAAATATAACTAAAATATTAAAAAGAAACAATATAAATATTATAACAAAAAAAATAATGAAAGTAAACAAATATAGATATTTAAAAACAAAAATATATTGATTAAAGTAAACAAATAGAGAGATTAAAGTTGGAACGAATGTATCGAACACGCAGCAGACGTATACGAAATGTCGAAAATCAAAATTGAAAGATGATAATTGAAGCTTGCAATATCTTCAAAAAATCTCCAACTCCAATTAGCTAATACCACGATTATAGAATATTAAGAGAATAATAAAGAGATTTTTAGGGAATGATAAAGAGAGTATGTGAAGATTTGTGAGAAAAAGAATGAATATATGGGGGTTTTTATAGTCAAAAATGGTTAAGGGGAGTAGAGGGGTGTTTTTGGAGGGTTTGGGGGGCGGGGTGTTTTGGGAGGGTAGATAGGTAAAATAGTCGTTGGTGGGCTCCCCAACGGCTGCCAACAACTACTTTTTTAAAAAAAAAAAAAAATTCAAAAATCGGAACCGGGTCAACTAGTGCAAAAAGATGTTCCGCACCGGGACCGGATACCGGAATGCCGAGTTTCGATCTTTAATGGGTCTAACGGTACCGGACCGGACCGTTACTAGAACCGGATCAAAACGAGTCAGACTCGGTCCATTGATAGGCTTATTGTGCAGGTCTAGTCCTCGAGCAACAATATCACTGCAAAATGAAAAGAAAAATCAAAACATATGTCATGAATTGGGAGCACAACATCTACTCATTTTCTACTTAATATTCATAAACAGTTCCGTTGAGACTTTAATCAAACACAAGGCAGACGTTTTTTTAACATTGACAATTACTACAAGAATCACAACAGCATGCCTAGAATTATTTTTTCTCATCAATTGACATTCCTCCCATAAGGAAATTCCCACCAATATTTTTGGGCAACTGGTTTTCTCTTGCCAATTTGGTACTTCATCTGTTTGAATTTGTTTGTCTTATTTTGTTTGTATTTTCATTTCGAAACGAATGTCTATTCCTTTTGTGACAACTTTTTAATTCTAGCTTTCCACGTGACACGCTTAAGAACACAAGATTAACGAGCATTCTAGTATGTTCTACGTATCTTTAGTTTAAAACCACAAGATTTAAAAGTCCATTTTTACCTTCTTAAACCCCGTGTCAAGTCAAACTAGACAAACAAGTTGAAATGGAGAGAGTACTACTTTTAGTCAAACTACGATTAAGGGCTTGTCTATATTAAATTACTAGTAATTTTGAATAGTAAGATGTGTACTAAGATTAACACAATTGAATCACATCTCAATATCAAGATGTATTAAAGTCAAAATACTAAATAATTAAGTCTGTTTATTTTTTTAACATTAGAATATATAAATAGGAAAAGGCATAAGTACCACCGTCAACTATAGGCCAAATCTCAGCCGACACACCTTAACTATAAGGGGGTCCTATTAACACCCCCCCCCCCCCCCCAAAAAAAAAAACAAAAAAAAAAACACTATTTTAAAATGTAATGAAAACACAATATTTTAAATTCGTATAAAATACTAAATAATAATACTATATCAACAAAATATTTTAAAAGCTACATCGTTAATGGTGGTGACGACTAACTGTGGTGTGGTTGTGTGTGTCGACTGGAGCTGGTGGTGATATTGACTGATGGTGGTCCCTATGGTTATCTAATGGCTAGTGGTCATGATGGTCGACAATAGTAGTTAATGCTGGTGGCAATTGATGCCGGCAATTGATTCATAATAATGGATGATTACTAGACACCTTATTGCTGTAGAATTCTATTTTTGTAGTTCGTAAATATTAGGAATCTATTGTAACTTTCCTTGTTGATATAGGTCTTGTTCTTTAATTAGCTGTCATACGTATCCTTGTTGATATAGGTCTTGTACAGACTCTTTAAATAGTTGTCATGCGATTAATAACACAACAATTATTTTCCATCTTCTACTCGCGTCTCTTTATGGTATCAGAGCATATCTAAACTCCCACGAGTTGATCCTCTCTCCTTTTTTTTCCTGCTTACTCATCCAAATGGCCTCAATTATTTCTGTGACCAATGCTGATGGAATCAACAATGCCATCACTATTGTTCAGTTCAATCCAGTTACCCAACTGCCAATAAAATTAACAGGCAGTCACAATTTCTCCTTGTGGAAAGCTCAAGTTTCAATGCTTATGCGTGGTCACAATCTTTATGGGCATCTCGATGGCTCCATCCCTGCCCCCACTCGCACCAGCTCTCAAAACAATCAAGATGTTGATAACCCTGAGTTCGTTCCTTGGTATCGCCAAGATCAGTTAATTCAAAATGCTATCTTGGCCTCTGTTGATCCTACCCTTGCCCCCACTGTTGCTGTTGCAGTCTCCGCCAAAGATGCCTGGGATGCTTTGCATACTGCGTATGCAAACAAATCTCAAACAAGAATTTTCAGCCTGCGAGACCGATTGGCTCGCCTCACTAAAGACTCTCGTCCAGTTACAGATTATCTTCATCAAGTTCGATCACTTTGTGATGAACTTGCAACTGCTGGTGCGCCGGTATCAAACCCGGAACTCATTGTGAAAATTCTCAGTGGACTCGGATCTGAATTTCGAGAACTCTCTGCTGCCATTCGTGCTCGAGATTCTACTATTTCATATGAAGAGCTTTATGAAAAGCTTCTAGATTATGAACTTTTCCTACAGCATGAGGAAGACAAGAAGCCACTATCAACTCCTATTACCGCTGCTGTAGCGCAAAAGACAAGCTCAACTCCTTCTCGCCAAGGTAACCAAAATTACTCCAGCAATCATCGTCCAGGTGTGAACACACCTGCCAACAATCAGCAATGGCAACCACAACGCCCACGAAGAAACAACCAGCAGCAAGCCTTTGACAAAAACCTTCGCTGCCAACTATGTGATCGCGTAGGTCATTCTGCTAAAGTCTGCAGATCGCAGTCGCATAACCACCTGCAAGCCCGGGCAAACTTTGCTGCTCGTTTTCCTTCTCAGCAGAGCCCTTGGATTGTGGATAGTGGAGCCACTCATCATATTGCATCTGATGCTCAAAGCCTATCCACTGGACATGACTACCACGGCACTGAAGAAATAGCTATGGGCAATGGTAACACCATTCCAATATCCCATACTGGTAACACTAACATAAGTGCATCAAATCATCATTTCAAACTTCTCAATACCTTATGCTCCCCTGCCATAAAAAATAATCTGATTTCTGTTTCTAAGTTTTGTCGTGATAATCATTCCTCTATTGAATTTTTTCCTTTCCATTATCTTGTGAAGGATTTGAGTACGGGGGCGTCTCTAGTTCGCGGGCAGAATAAAGATGGGTTGTATGAGTGGCCACCGAGTTGTACACATCGTTCTCCTCAATGCAATGTGGCTGTTCCAATTCACCTGTGGCATCGGCGTTTAGGCCATCCTAATCGCCGCGTTTTAGATACTATCTTAACTAATTTTTCCCTTCCTGTTTTAGATCCTAAAGCTAGTTCCGTTTGTAATTCTTGTTATTCAAATAAAATGCACAGGTTGACTTTCTCTGAAAATTCATTGCAAAGTAATAAGCCTCTGCAAATTCTTTATAGCGATTTATGGGGTCCATCTCCAGTTGTGTCAATTGATAAAAAAAGATATTATGTGTTATTTGTTGATCAATTTTCAAAATACATGTGGTTGTTCACTTTAAAATCAAAACATGAAACTCTGGAAGTTTTTCAAAATCTGCATCCATTGCTTGAACGCAGATTCAACACCAAAATTCAATCTTTTTACACTGATGGTGGTGGTGAATTCCAGAGTCTCCGGTCCTATCTCAAAACACATGGTATAGAACACTTAGTGTCACCCCCATATACTCCACAGCGAGTTGCTCTAGTCGAAAGACGACACCGGCATGTTATTGAAACTGCTAGGACCTTGCTGCACCAAGCTTCTTTACCCTCACACTTTTGGAGTTTTGCCTGTCAACAAGCTGTTTATCTTATAAACAGGCTAACTACACCCAATCTTCAGCATAAGAGCCCCTTTGAAATGTTATTTCAAACTATACCCAAATATGACTCCATTAAAGTATTTGGTTGCTTGTGTTATCCATGGCTCAAACCATATGCCAAAACCAAATTAGAGCCCCGTTCGACACCATGTGTTTATTTAGGATTTTCTAATAAACATAATTGCCATCAATGTTTTGATCCTTTAACTTTGAAAATATATTTATCTCGCGATGTCTTATTTTTAGAAAATCAGTTCCCCTTCGAAAATATTTTTTCCCATTTGAAAAATACACAAAATAAAAATGTATCTTGGGAAATTTGTTCAACTGAACAGCAGCCACATGATAATACTCAAAGTTCAAATGATTCTTATGAGCTTCCTGCTCACATTGTGCAGCAGCCCGTGGACACGCATTCACCCGTCTCTTCTGCCCCAACAGGTACCACCGTCTCAGGTAATTCAGTTTCTCCCTTATCTGATACTTCCTCTCCTTCTCCAACACCCCCACTGCCCCCTCCCCTCACCGTACAAAATTCAGTTTCCAGCCACAATACACCTCAACCAAATGTTTCGGCCTCACCAGTTCATCCTTCTCCCCATTTAAACGCTCAGCCGCAATCCACCATAATAACTTACCAGCGTAGAAATAAGTCCACTGGACCTTTGACCCAGAACCCTGTGGTACAACCCTCTTCCTCATCACATGTCCCACCTCCCGTGACCCCACAACCTTCTCTCGTTGCCCCTAACTCTACAGCGACACCCACTCATCACATGATTACTCTATCTAAGACCAATAGCCTTAAGCCTAAACAATTCCACACTGTTGTTCAAACCACTTCCTCCCTACCTAGAACCTTTAAGCAAGCTCAACAAATCCCACACTGGCGTGAAGCTATGAAAAATGAATTTGATGCCTTAGTTCGAAACCGGACATGGGAGCTGGTACCATGTGATCCTTCGAAAAATGTGGTGGATTGTAAGTGGCTTTTTCGGGTCAAATATCATCCTGATGTATCTGTTGACAGGTACAAAGCTCGCCTGGTTGCCAAAGGGTTCACACAACGACCTGGCCTTGACTTTCAATGTACTTTTAGCCCTGTGGTGAAGCCCGCAACTGTTCGAATTGTTCTTGCAATTGCAACACAACAAAGCTGGCCCATTCGTCAACTTGATATCAACAATGCCTTCCTGCAAGGCCGTCTTGATGAGGAAGTCTATATGCGCCAACCACCCGGTTTCGAAGCTTCTACACATCCGACGCATGTTTGCAAGTTGCACAAAGCTATTTATGGACTCAAACAGGCTCCCAGGGCCTGGTACACTGAACTCAAAAATTATTTGATTACTTTGGGGTTTATTAAATCCCAATCTGGTTCTTCATTGTTCATCCTGCATAATTTTGAGTTTATTATTTATGTCCTAGTATATGTTGATGACATAATTGTTACGGGCAATCAGATTCGTGGCGTTCAAAGCATTATAGATAATCTTGCAACCCGGTTCTCATTGAAGGATCTTGGACCACTTCATTATTTCCTTGGTGTTGAAGTTTTTTCTTATCCTGGTGGTCTTTTGTTGTCTCAACAGAAATACATTACAGATCTTTTGCAGGAAGTTAATATGCTCAATTGCAAGGGTGTTCCAACACCAATGGCTTCTACTGTCATTTTCCCAGAGTCTGCTGAAGATTCTCTAGTTGATGGCTCTCTTTATCGACGGATAATCGGTAAACTTCATTACCTTTCTTTTACACGTCCGGACATAGCATTTGCTGTTAGCAAACTCTCACAGTCCATGCACCAGCCCTTAATATCTCATTGGACAGCCATGAAACGTCTCCTTCGGTATCTTCACCAAACATCCTCGTTTGGCCTCCGAATGGCCAAAGAACATGATCACCGTCTTCTAGCCTACTCAGATTCCGACTGGGCTGGAGATCCTCTTGATCGAACCTCCACCACAGGTTATGTTGTTTACCTTGGCAGCTCTCCAATATCATGGTCCTCTAAGAAGCAAAGATCTGTCTCCCGCTCCTCCACAGAAGCAGAATATCGGGCTGTTGCAGCTACTGTTTCTGAGACCAATTGGCTAACAAGTTTACTCCATGAGCTTCGGTTTCGTATTTCAGACATTCCTCAGATATTTTGTGACAATGTTAGCACCACCTATATTTGTGCCAACCCGGTGTTCCATAGTCGGATGAAACATATTGCTATTGATTTTCACTTTGTTCGTGAACAAGTTCAAAATAAAGATATCGCAGTTCAACACCTTCACTCGGCTGATCAAGTGGCAGATATACTCACCAAACCACTTCCAAGAGCCTCTTTTGTCAAGCATTTTTCCAAGTTGGGTGTTGTTGACACCACCAACTTGCGGGGGCGTAATAATGGATGATTACTAGACACCTTATTGCTGTAGAATTCTATTTTTGTAGTTCGTAAATATTAGGAATCTATTGTAACTTTCCTTGTTGATATAGGTCTTGTTCTTTAATTAGCTGTCATACGTATCCTTGTTGATATAGGTCTTGTACAGACTCTTTAAATAGTTGTCATGCGATTAATAACACAACAATTATTTTCCATCTTCTACTCGCGTCTCTTTAATTCAAATGTATTAATCTTATTACACATTAGAATTTCGGGACAAAAACTGGGAATTTTAATACAATTCCAAAAGAAAACTCCAATTGAATTCTCCTCAGTTGAATGAAGGAGATCCAATGATCATTAGATACAACAGCCCTCAACTCTAAATGCTTATCGATGGCTGATTCTTTGTGCACGTGAATTCCACCACCCTGCATCACACTGAACTTGTTGCATTGAAATTTCTTTTGTGATGACATAAAGAGTTGTATCTTTTACTACTTATTGTTGTGACCTTGCTTGGTCAAGGGCGAAATTGATGGTGCATGAGCTTCAAAAGCCTTCTCCAATAACCTTTAGCTCCCATGTTCTGTCGACTACAACCAGCACGCTAAAACTACACAAGGGGCTTGAGCAAAAAAGTGTGGAGAAAGATCAACATAGAACCGATACCTGCAGTTTTCCTATGCAGAACCCATGGAAAAATTCCGGTTCTATATGAAGTTGATGCTGCTGCATCTCTGTCAACGGTCCAAATGGAATCAGTCATGTCGAACCTCCGTCCTGCCACTGTCCTGTATATGAAGAGTTTCTCAATTGGGAAACTTTATGGCATCGTATCTGGATGACCCCTCTCATCTATAACTTCAACATTAACCCTTGGTAACTTCTGAGCTAGCAGCTTACATGCGCCATAACTTACTCAACAAGAAGGCATTCAAAGATATCGCATCATCTCTAGCTTTGCAGCATTAACCAACAGAGCCTTGTCGCCCAAGGGGAAGTATCTGATCTCCAACTTACAAATGCTTTCACAACTGGAGAGCACGTAATGGAGGCCTAGATCTCCCCCGCAAAAGCTATGGAGAGTATCTCTAGCTTCTTAGCATGGGCCCCGTTGTGATGGATGATGGCCCCAAAACCAGTATCGAGCGGTCCAAGGGTTACGTAATTATGAGTTTGAGGCTTGACTAAACACAAACGGTATCGGATCAAGTTAGGATGGCTCCTTGCAATAGTAACCAAGGCGGCATTTGTCATTTTGCGGCAGAAGTATAGAACTGAGTGGAGCTTAGGAAAGCCAGCTGAGATAGCTACAAGGCCTTGCTCTGTCAAGGATACATTCAGTTCTTGCGCATAAGAAAATGCTCTAAGGTCTCAAGGTCCTTACAATAGGTGGCAATATCCTCAAGATCGATTTCTTCAACATAATCTAGCACCTGCAGATGAAAATTAAGATTAAAACTTTTTTCACCTGTAAGGACAAAAGTACTCGGAAAAGGGTAATCTACAAAGAAAAATATACTCTCTCCATGTCTATTTATGTGTGCTACCTTCCTCTTTAGCCTGTTAAAAAAAGACCACATCTTTTTGTATTTAGCATGATTTTAATTCCAATGGTATGGCATGTCTGAGACCGCAAGATTCAAGGACAATTTTTCTCTCAGAAATATTTGCTTTTGCAACTAGACAACATGGTCATGAACGTAGATGATTGATAACCATGATAAATTTTTCCATTTTATCACAAACACAGTTATTGTATCTAGTTTCGAAACTATCAAGAACATATAAATCTATACAAAAGAAAAATCAAGCTAGAACTTACCCACAGCCGCTGCAACTTGTAAGACAGCCTGATCATCTTACCAAGATCAGGGATTCGAATGGTAGCATGGCTTAAAACCAAAGACGTGTGGCTATGGTGGACATGACATATAAGCAAGAAAATAGGCTGGCACAGAGTCCCAAAACCTGCTCAAGCATTTGAGTTGATAGCAGTCTTGAAAAGCATAATGCACGTTTATCTGAACTCCGGTCAGGATCAGATAAACCAACTGGGTAGCATGGTGAAGAATGTTAGGAAGAGCCTAGAGTCCTCACATTAGTGATCTGAGACGTCGAGCTCAGACGCCAAACAAGAAATGTTACGTGAGATGAGTGATGTGTCACTATTGGGAAAATGGCTAAGCCAGTCGCCATTCAGGTGTTCCACTTCACTTTTCCCGAGTCCAGTTATCTCATATTCCTGAAGCAAAGTGCGAGTTACATAAGTATACAAATCCGAAGAATCCTACCTTAGTGAAAACAAACCTACTTTACTTATATAGTGACTATTCGCGCACGCAACAAGATACATAAGTAAAAGCAGGTGAAGGGAATTATAACAAATCCTTTAGAAGAGATAAAAATGTAAGATTTAACAAGAGATATTGGGGGAAATTATCAAGAATTCCCTGCTCATTCAATAAATTCTATACATCCTAATGGCTAGGACCACACGCAAAAGAAAATCTGACAAATTGAACTGAAAGGTGCAAATATTCTTAATGCTACCAGTATCTCCATTTCCATGGACAAATTCAATACATTTAATAGCTTGTGGAATCAACTTTGGCATCAAATTCTGAGAATCAACAATGGAGGCCTTGAAGATTCTTGACGAAGGAATTGAAGTGTGCTCATCAGTGAAGGAGTCTGATAGCGATGTTCAGTCTGTAGAGGATATTCAAAGTGCAATCTATTAATGAAGGAGGAGATATCCATTTACCTAGTGGCACTTGCACATTTGGATTAATTCCTTCAGTAGCGGTAGCGGTAGTACTTAAATTAAACTTCTTTCTCAATGCCCAAAACCTGTGTTTTGCCAACATAGGGATAATACGATCCTTAATTGGAAGATATGTTTTCCTCTATGAGGATGATTGTGCTGGCCGAAATGATTTAATCTCGATCCATGCGGCAAACATGGATTGGGGCTTAGCCGATCAAGCATTGATCGAACCCACATAGCCCGTGCTGTTTAAACAGAAGTCGGTGATACCATCTAGTTTAGAACTAAAGAACAGAAAGTCTATGTTTTAAATTTGGAGTCACTACTGATATATATTCCTTTTATATTTTGATTTTACTTTCATGGCTATTTTTATATGAAGCATATCTTATCTTTTAGAAACAGGAGGGAAATGGGCACACCAATTTTGTCTAAAGTTTGAGATGGTAAATCCTGCATTGATGTATCAAAAGGAACAACAATTACTGTTGCACATGAGGCCAAATGTTGTAGTACAGTACCTTTTTGAGCATCTTGATCAATACACACAGCATCCTCTCAACTCCAAATGCTTATCGGTGGCTGATTCGTGGTGCACGTGAATTCCACCACCCTGCATCACAATTCAAACTCTTTGCACGCGAATATCCTACTTCTTGTTGCATTGGGATTTCTCGGTAACCTTATTACCTGAAGAATTTTCACATATTTGTGATGATGATATTTCTTGAAAGATTTACAAAAACTTGAAAAACCTGAGATATAGAATAATTTTCATATGGTACAGAGGTTGCCAACCTTTTGTTTGACTTCCTTCTTGTCCATCATAACAGAGACTTACAGTTGAAGTCGCCGGCGTTCGGTGGCAGCAAACTCGCAGTGCTAGGCATAGCAGCGGCACACCGACTAGGAGGTGAACTGAGAATGGTGGAGGAGCTGGGGGCAGCAGGGAAAGGTTCTGCTTTTTGACGGGGAAAGAATGTTTGTGGGAAAGAAAGAAACTTTTATTATTTATGTTTCATATTATGAACTTTTGAACAAGAAGTCACCATCTGTTTTAAAATGTATATATTGTATGACATACCGATGAGTAGTTTGCTTCCCTTTTCTCTCTTTCTCCTTCATTTCTTTTCCTGTTTCCATGATTGTACCAAAGTAATTTCTCTTTCCCTTCCTTTCAAGTTCTCAGGATCTGACATACAACAAGTAGATAAAACTTTGTTAGGAGAAACAAATAGAAAAACAATACGTACAAGAAAGTTGCACTGCTGTGAGGTAGCAGGTACCCAAAATTCTTTCCCTGACATCACGTGCTTTCCCAAAATTCTTCCCAGCTTACTGTCTAGGAAAGTGAATTTGAGTGCGACTGCACTTCAATGTAAAATCTCAATACCTATATACAAAAGTGGATCCGGGATTCGGAGGTTCTAACTTCTAGTTGTCACGTTGCTTTGAATGTATGGTCCAAATAGGGTTTACATTTGGTAGTCATGATCTATTTTGAAGGGCAATCATTATCAGTTTATTACTTATGCTTCCGAGTATGAACTTTTGAATAACAATTCTTTAAACATATGTATGACAATTTGTATCTTAAGATCAATATCAGTTTTATCATGGATGACGCACCAATGAGTTGCTTTCCTCCTCCTCTCTTACTTTTCCTCTTTCCATGATTGTACGTTTTACTAGTCAATACTAAAGTAACTTCTCCTTCCCTTCCTTTCAATGTTCTCAGGATCTGATGCATAAAAAGTCATAGAAGGAAGCAATTTGCCAGATATAGTCAGACGTATAAAAAGTCATTTTAAGATATTGATCAAGGTCAAACATCAATTGGTGTTTACAAACATTTATCCCACAAATTTCTTCTGTTTTTACGATAAAGAAGAAAACAGAAGACCCAAATATTCAAGAAAACAAAACCTATAACCACATAGTTATTCCCAAGTCCTGCTGATTTAAAAGTGTTATTTCTCAAACGGCTTAAGTTTTTGGATGAAATGGTCACACACTTGAGCATACATCATAACTTTTGGATCCACCTGAACCCAACAGTTTTGGCTTAGCCACTGTACATGCATTTAACAATCCACTAAATAAATAGTTCAGTTGAGACTTTCATCAAAGACATTGTAAACATCTTTCAAAGCTGCGGGAATTGCCACTACAAGAATTAGAACAACAAGCATATATTTGGTTTCTAAGTATAGAGAATAGAGAAGAACCTGTTCTGGAGCTGCTCAAGACATAATGCATAAGAGCTACTTAAATAGCGGGATATTATTCTGACCAAGGACCTGAAGCTCCCCTCCCATCATATCTTCAACATATTGCTTAATCTTTAGAGCTGAATCTTCAAGTTGAGGGCTCTCTATAAGTTTGATAATTTTCAGTGAATAAGTATCACCGAAACTTGACGGAATCTCCTCAAGCTTACGACATTCTAACAGTGCTAATTTCTCAAGCATGGGAAAGGATTCCTCTCCAACCTCCCACTTAGCAAGAGTAAATTCTCTCAACTCCAAATATTTGAGATTCTCAAAGGTGTCTTCCTCCCCCATATTCCATTCTTCCTCCTCGATGATTGTGTTGTAAAGGAACAACTCTTCAAGGTTGGGCAGTCTTGCTATTGTTGATAGTGAATCGGATGACAGAGAAAAGTCATGCAACCACAATTTTTTCAAATTGGAAGGGAAATGAAAATCCCACGACCAATTTGTGGCTACAGAGGGCCCACTGGCATTTGTGTTTGAACTTTCAAAATCTACTCTGAGGGATTCTAGTTCAGTTAGGAAATCCAATTTCGGGAACCAATATTTCTCTGTTGAATAATCCCATGATTCCTTGAGAATAAACATAAGCTGTTGAAGATTTGGAAACCTTTTGAAGATATCCTCTGTATCTTTCGAATAGGAAAGTACGAGTCTATTTATAAATCTCAAATTCTCTAACTTTGAGTCCTCTGTTATCAGTATTGGTTCATTTGTATCCATATCAAAGAAAGAACAATCACTCACCCTCAGCAGTCGCAACTTTTCAAGATCCCAAATTCTCGGTAATAGAACCAAGGTTGATCCATTGTTATTCACCCATAGGGTTTCTAGATTCCAGAGGTTTGAGAAAGACAAAGGTAGAGATTTAACTTTTGTCCCAATGTATAAGAACCTCAAATGATTCAACATGCATATTTCATTCAGCATAGAATCTTTCACCGTGATAATAGAGTAATCCAGCTGCAACACTCTAAGAAGCCTCAAGTCTCTTAGGTGAGATATATCAGAAAGATGATTGTCTCCAGTTATCAACAAGGAATAAAGGTATTTACCAAACAGGACGGAATAGTCAAGACCAAAGTGTTCCTTATCATGAACAATGTTCACTCTACGTAGCATCAAATCTGAAGAAGAAGATGGATCACTTGAACTCATCTGGACAAACAATTTTTCCTCTCTTGATTTCATCAAACAGAAGTCATGCACAAGATCATGAAGCTGCCAAGTCGATAAATCACCCATGTCACTGAAAGCAATTACCAAGCTACTGGAAATTAACTTATCCAAATAAGCCTCCATCACTTCTTCCACACTCTTCATCTCTGTCTGTTCAACAAGCCCTTCAGCACGCCAAGATATTTTCAACATATCTTTCTCCATTGCTTTGCCCTTCGGAGCAATTACAAGGTGAAGTAAGCATGGCTTCAAATGATGTGGTAAATGGTCATAACTTAATTCTATAACCTTCATCACTTCCTCTTCACTATTCAAAATAAAGGAGCTCAAATTATTTCGAACTTCAATCCACACAGTCTTTTTCTTTTCCCTCCCTGCAATGACTCCAGCAATTAGATCAGCCACCAAAGGAAGTCCCTTACAATTTTGGGCTATTTCTTTTCCAACATCCAATAGTTCATCAGGGCAACTCTCGTTTCCAAATGCCCTTTTCTCTAATAACTCCCAACTTTCTTCTGGTCTTAGCAGTCGAAGGTTAAGAGGATCAGTGTTGCGCTTTCCATGAAAAGCCACTTTCTTTTCTCGAGTAGTAAGAATAATTCTACTTCCACTTTCAAATAGAGGAAAAGGTCTTGTTAATGCATCCCATGTAGTAGTATCCCACACGTCATCTAAGACAATAAGGTACCTCTTTCCAAACAATTGTTTCCGTAGCATATCAGCAACATCAATATCCTCACTGAACTTCAAACCCGAGCCAGTAACTTGATTAAAAAGTTCCACCCACAACTTCTTCTTGTCATATTCTTGTCCAACTATGCACCATGCACGAATGTCGAAACGTCTAGTAACTGAATCATCATTGTATACTTTGTACGCCAAAGTAGTTTTGCCCGAACCCGGCATACCAGTGATTGAAATGACATCTAGATCTTTCGGTTCACAGGTGAGCTTCCTAATTAACCAGTTTGTCTCCTCCTCAAAACCTACAATTATTTTACCAGCTGTCAATGACTTGCTTTCAACTGGCTTCTTGGGAGAGTTTACAACAATGAGGCTCTTGTTCTTGGGAATCTTCTCAGGTAAATTGGAAACTTCTTCTTTGATAAGCTTGATCTTTTTTATGGTAATGGGAAGTGAGAAAATAAGATGTAAGACGCCATTATCTCGAAAAATAATTGAATCAATGACATCTTTTGCCTCATATGCCACATTTAAAACACGTGCCCATAGATCTTTATACAATCTTTTCTCAGCATGCACGAAGAACGATCTTATGAATTCTAGGTCTTCTTTCACCAACTCAATTTCTTCCTTTATCAAAGAAATTGAATAAGCATTGGAATCTAGCAAATCATTTAAGTGTATGTGTAGCAGATGCATAAAGAGGGGTCCATCACTCATGGGGAAGCACCATTGACATGGGTCCGGGGCTTTCAGATAAACCTGTTTGAGATCTTCCTTGAGGAGTTCAATATTTTTCAGCAAGTCTAGAGTTGCACGACTTGTTTCATTGGTACTCTCTTCATTCCTTGATTTTTCTTCTAAGTCATGAACGAGAGTTGATACCTCCCTGATAAGTGCTCCAATACGTGCCATAAGATCAAATAATTTGTCATGATGAATAAAGACCTTCGGCATATCAGTAAGAACAATTAATAGGAACTCTATCATGACATGAATGTTTCGAGCCCCTGAAGTTCTAGCAGTAATGACACTTACCATGTGCTCTTGTAGATGAATCAGATAATCTCTAAGAATGGCCGGAGAGATTTCCAGGAGCTGCTTAATGAACTGTCCAAGTTCTGCTGAAGTTGAAGCATTTAAATTTGTAAAACATATGTTCATAATCTCCAGTTCAATTGGAATAATATTCATGAATAGATGAGCTAGCTTGAAGAGTCGTGAGTCTCCATCAAGGTTATCATCCCAAAGGAAGAGTCCAACTCTCTCAGCCATGAGTGGAAACTGAGGTAAGACATATTTAACAAACTCGTGCTCAACATACCCATTCACTACCAACCCATGGAAATCCCTCATGTTGCCGCACACATTCTGAAGAATCTCATACTGAGTCTCTGATGGAAAATTCTGTTCAGCAAGGATCTTGGATATATAATGGAGATTCAGAAGTAGGAAGTTTAACTGCTCGTCAGTCATGGTGGCACTTGGTTTAGAACGATGATATGAGCTGATACAATCATTGATATTATCCATGAGGCTAGGAAGGACTTGATGCATAATGTATTTACACTTGACGTTGTCAACATCATTCAAATTTAGTCGAAGCAGATTCTCAACGTCTTGTCTTGAAGCACTCATTATATCTTCAAACTGCTCCAAATCGGAATAAGAAAGTTGGACGAACGTACAAATAAATGTCAGCACAAACTTTAGCGCTTCAATTTGACCGGCCACAGCAACAACATTATGATCTTCTTCATTCTTTAACCTCTCCATGAAATCCAGAATGTTGACAACGTCCTTGCGAAGAGCAGAAAATGACACCTGTCAAATGACCAAACCAATGTTTTATTTATTTTCTATATTTATCAGAAAGAAATCAGAATATCAAGGAAATAAGAAAACCCATTAAATTGAAGTTTTTTGTTGAATTTCATATCAGGAAGGAAAAAATTATGCATTGGTTAGTACGACTGTGGGGTTTATCAATATTTTGGTGCTTAATATTTTTTTATTACTCAAGGAATACATTTTAATTATAGTTAGATTTTTGAAAAAAATTAAAATAACTGTTGACATGTTATTTTCTTACACCTGAAAGTTTGACTTTCCGGTGAATTATACTTTCTGAGTAATTATTCTCTCTGTCCCAATTCATATGACTCACTTTCCTTTTTAGTCAGTCCCATAAACATCTGACTTATGCGCTAACTAATGATGGATCTACATATGTGTTTGTCTATTTGCTGTGAGTGATATAACAAAACAGGAAACTGAATTATTTGAGGTGGCTCCTAATTATGATGGGTGGACTACGTAGACAAAATTATAAATGCGTTTTGACGGGCTGTAGAATCCTATCCAGGAAATCAAAGAACATTTTTGTTATCGTTCTGGATTTTGTTCTTTTCTTAATTGCTTGGATACACTTTTATTTTCTTCAGTGAAAACACTAAATACATAATCTGTTGATCAAAAGAAGACATCTCCTAGCTCTTTTTGAACTCCTCTAAGTCCTAAGCATATCTACTCTTTCTTTGACTTTGTCGCATGATTGTATCTGTCTATAATGTGGTTTCTGTAAAGTGTCCAGTTTCGAGCTATGTGATACATCAGTGACCCCAGACCTTCAGTTATAATATGCTCTTTAATTTCTTCCGGTGCTTTCTTCTCACATGTCAAAGAGTAGTTGTGACATCATTCTGCTTCAAGGTAAGACCAAACCAGTCATTAAGTTTCCCCCCCCCCCCCCCCCATATGCTTGTTGTCCACCTACACTCAACATACAAATGTATAGCAGTTTCAGCAGCCTCTATGTTACATAAGCAACACACAACATCTACACCAGTAGAGCCCATCCTCACTAGTCTATAACCTAAGAAATTTATGGAATCTGGGAAATTCATGAACTTTATGATTATCTTTTTATGTTTTGGTTCGTATCATCAACTTTGTAAAGTTTCTGGAAAATTATCCCCAATTTGAGAACTTAATGGAGATTTGTTTGTTTGTGTGATCTTTAATATGGTTTTGGTTGGTTCTGTTTTCTTATAACTGAAGGGTATGGATTTTTAATCGTTTGCTAAGATATCGAACTGGAAGGGTGCGACTCATGAAACTTACCTAGAGCACTTTTATCCACATATCAGCTTCATGAAGTACTAAAGAAGTTATTATGACATGAAATTTTAGTTTGATAATTTGAGCCTCTCATTACATGATACATTCAGCAATCTTGAAGGAGTGCATGAGCCTAAAAAAGCTAGCACGTTCATCACAATTCAATAGATAAGATAATGTTATGAGCATAAGGGAGTTAGCTGGCTGACTGAGAAGGCATAGGTCTAAACGACAAATGCCCGAAACTATGATTGCCGACGTAGGATAGAGATTATTCCGCAAGTCGGATGACTCTTTTTCATGTGTCCCGAAAAGGGCTAATTATGGATACTTGTTAGCAAATCATGTCATGTCATGTCCTATGCCCGGCAAGATATAGGATGACTTAGCTGATCGGGCCAAGATTAGACTCCATGCGCTCACATAGTGGTTTATGTCGGTTCACTACTTACTCCCACAAATAATCAAAGGAATTAAATTTACCTTACTTGGTCAATTATAAATTGAGTTTATACTCTTGTTCCTTTCCAGCTTGTCGTCACTTAAAATTGAATTTTATTGCTTGCTTTACTATTCTCCTGAATTGGTTTTACATAACAATACATTCCACGTATTGACAGTCTTTGGCGCTACATCGTTTCATGATGTAGGTTCTGGCTCTCAAGTCCGTGCCAGGCGTATCCTTAGGATCTCTATCTTCTGCCATTGGTGAGCCTCTTTTCTACCTGGAGGTTGTACGAGATATGATGATTTTTTTATATTTTTCTTTCAGTATTGGTACTTATTAGAGGCTTCACAGGATGGTGTAGTTGTCAAACAAACTTCGTAATTTCCAGTCTTTATTTATCATAGCTATTAGTATTGTTGGACATTGTGCGGTGCTAGTAAACTTTGGTGAAGTTTTATCCCTTGAGGAAATTTTACATAAATTTTATATTATTTCCGCTTTATTCATTTGTATTAGAAGTATGCTTAGGTGATATGCCATAACGTTCACTCGTACTAGCAATAGTATCGGGTGCGTGCCACATCCAGGGCCTCAGCTCGGGTCGTGACAAGTTACATCTTTTTCAAGGTATTTATTAACTATAAGTTATTAAAAACAATCTTTATTTTCTAGAAATGAGTATAGTTTCTCAAGTACGAAAAAAAGGAAAAAAAGTATAGCTTCTTAAGGGGTACGCGTGCGCCCAAACTGAAAACGAAACTTATTTAGAAATGGAGTGAATATGACATACCATAAAGTTGTTTGCTTCCCCTTTCTCTCTTTCTCCTTCATTTTTCATGATTGTAAGTTCCTTTCCTTTCAAATTCTTTGGATCTAATATATAAAAAGTAGATAAAAAGTTTATAAGAGAATAAAGTAGCAAAAAATGTACAGATATAAACAAGTCAATTGTTTTCTGTGTATATTTTGCCAAATTTTTCTAAAGATTCTCACCAAACAAACTTTTTAAAGTTTATTGGAGACTAACCTTATCACTTGATGAAAAAACTGATACAGCTGCTTTGTTCCTCAATGTTTTTTTGTACTTGCCAAAAAACTATTAGCTTGAAAAATGAAAAGCTGAAAATTGGTGTGGAAGAGGAAATAGAGAGAGAACAAATAATTGGTGTGGAAGAGGAAATAGAGAGATAACAAATAATTGGTGTTAGAGAGAAAATGACAATAAATATCTTTGAACAAGTTAGCTGAAGACAGCCAACATGCAGCATTGAATGAAGAAAATTTACAGAGAAAAAAAAAGACTTGCTCCCTCCGTATTTCGTGTCATATTAGTTGTTCATTTTCTTTTCACACGTCTCTTAAAAATTATAAATAAAAAAAATAATTTACTAATTACCTCTCTCCATTCACTTTTACTTGTTCACTATTTTAAAAAAAGATTTTTGATTTTACTTGCCACTTTTAACATATCAAGAAAAGATAATTATTTTTTTCATGTTTAACTCTTAGCATTAATTACTTATCCTCCAAATTTTTTTTTAAAACATAATATTAAACATCAATCAATAAGGGTAGTGTGAGTACCTCTTAGGATACTTTAATTGGAACTTTACAAATAACTTGTTTACACTTTCTAAACGAATTAATTATAAGGGTGAAATGCGAAGAAAATGTAATTAATTCTATTTTGATTTTGTAGTTTGAAAAGTACTCCCTCCGTTTCAAATTACTTGGCCCGTATTGACCTGCCACAACCCTTGAAAAAAATTATTAGTGACTTGATTTGATTTAGTTTGAGCAAGTTGGGAATGAAGAACATTTATGGATTGTTTTGTTGTCAGTTGAGATTAAGTTGAGGTGTCTAGATGTGCATTCTCGAAGTTGGAGTAGTGCTTACTTGTCAGTTGAGGCTAAATTTGAGTGTCTGTATATGTAGTACTATAATCCTCTCCCTTCCTAACAACGTAAAATTTGTGTGGAGGAGAAGATAGAGAGAGAAGGGTAATAGGACACCAAGTCATTGATTGTAAGAAATGCAGGTAGCTGAGAGGTTAGAGCAAAATATGTTTGAACTAGTCAACACGTGCAGCATTTAAGTTGTATACTGTTAATGTTTTTCGTTGGACAGCTGGATACTAGCCTTGGAGCAATATCAGATCTCTTAGAGACTAGAGTCGATACACTCAACGTTTTGCTTTTACTGTCATATCGAGAGTTAATCCACATATTGCTTGACGAAAAACGGATAGTGGATTCCTCTTGGATGATTTAGGTAGATGCCAGGTGATATATCTGAACAATAGATTCTTCATCCCCGTCAGAACCTTCCTGCATTAGATTTTTATTGAGCTTCTTGCCTGTTGTTTCAAAGCTAACAGAGCTAGAGTAGGAGCTACAGCAAATACAGCAGCACTTTTCTTAGTATTGAAATATGTACATGACGAGTTGTACAAAATTTGAAAGAGGAAAATACAAGTGTGAACTAATGAGTGGTGCGTCTATTTGATTGATATTTATTGTCATCCCAAAGCACAGATGTATAAGAAATTACTTTCAAATTATGAATGCGAGAATAACATTTATTTTTTGGAGGTGAAAGTCGAAAAATATGTTTTTGTGTGGAGGAGAAGATAGAGAAAAAATGACAAAAAATATGTAGTCATCTGACATTTTTGACAAAAGCATTAGTACACAGACAACTTGCAGCATTGATTGTCAAGTTGGAAATATTTATCATTCTCAACTTGAGGTGGAGCGTAGAAATAGATAGGTGAAATTAAAGGAGTTGAACAATTAGCTATTTAAGTTGTATACGTTTTTGTTTATCCCTAAATCTATATATATATAAAAGAGGGTCATAGCCCCGGTGACGTGGCAGCCTCTAAAACTTGCATCTCTATTTTTCAAAAAAAAATTAAATTTTTGGCATTAAATTCTCTTTAAAAAAGATGAAAAAATTGTTTCATTAAAAATGAAAAAAAAATGGATATTCAACAGTCACATCTGAACATAAAAGTGTGCTTCTTATTCAAGAGTCACATCTGAACATAAAGTATCGCTTCTTATGATGGGTTACCAAACGAAGAGTCGCATCTTATTTTTCTACAGTCTTCCTCTTCTTTCTTCTATCCATGAAGAACAAAATCCTTGCCGACTTTATACAATTGCTGTAAAAACAAATGCTCTGCTCCTAAATGACATGTCCGGTTCTTAACGCCCTTCAAAATTACGTGACTGCACTGAAATTGCATCTGTCATCTTTGTCAAGAGTAAACTCGATAGAAACAAACAACGGCAACAGAGAAAGTTTCAATGGCGGAAAGAATCTCTCCGGAAGATACCCACCCAGCTGCCCATTTTCTCTATTGATTTGAATATTTTTTTTTGTTTGATTTGTTTCTCTTTCCAATGTTGTAATAATATTAGTACTTAATATTTTTTGAATTAGATGGATTCCCTTCTTTTGCCTTTTCTTTTTGGGAATTGAATAAAGTGTTTTAGTTGTGTGGATGTGGGGTAATTTTTAATTTTCCAGTGGAAAAACCTTAGTGTTACTATTTTCGGTTTAAAGAGTCCTTGTATATCCTATGTATCTACGATTCAAGAAATTCATAAATAATACAAAAGAAATGCTCCTATATCATCCAAATTATAAGTTTTTTCTACATCCGGGCATCCCAATAAGTTTGATCTTTTTTTCTCATATATATTTGGGTTTTAGCAATTATTCAAGAGAGTTGCAAGATATTTTGATAGATCAATTGTGTTATGCGAAGATTGCAGCGTTGGGATCGAAAAGATGTTCAAACCAACATCACTCATAGGCTTTTAGTACAATAGGAACCATGGAGTCATGGTTATTGCATTTTGCAGCTTGGTGTACATCATATCCAACTATTTACTATCACACTTTGGTCAAAATTTAACTCACTTTTTTCTGGATTCCTTATCTTGAACCTTGAGGACAAGTTTCTTATTGAGGATGGAGGTATTGTTATGAACCCCGTTATGGGCTTCGTAGACCAAACAAGTAATAACACAGTTAACGATGTACTTGGGCCTGAGGTGAAGTTACAGCCCAACAATAGAGTGGATTTCCTCTGGGATCTGGATTAGGAGCAAGTTAAAAGGGGGCAGTGACCGATGGAAGGGATTATGCAAATTGTGTATGCGCCTTGGGCAAAGTCTATGCTTCTCATCTCCTATTCTTCTATGGGTTCTCATCTCCCTTCTATGCTTTGTTACGATTCTCTGTAATCCTTTCCGTTGCCTTAGTTGATCTTAAGCTTTTCATTGTAATAGTTAGTGTGAGCCTTCAATCAAAGGAATTAGTTCTTTGTTGTTGTTGAGCATTTAAGTGTTCACTTCACTTTTGTTTCCCTTTTTCCCTTCTGTTTCTCCCATATCGCTTATGGTATGAATCCTGATGAACAAAAGTCTGCTAGAGTTTTGCACAGGAAAAAGATATTGCAAGAGTTTTGCTTCTAATAAAAGGGATTTCTGGACAAATGGCTAGGAGTAATGCTCCAACTCAAATAAGGTAAATGCCTTTCTAATGCTCCAAACTTTTAATTTTGCTATTATTTTTAAACCCTGAAGAATATTCTTATGTGATTGTGCGTGTGTGTACCTGCAATAATATTATTTAGTGATTGTTACTATTCCTTTCTTTAGAATGCTACGTAATGCTTTCTTTATTATTATTCATGGCTTCTCCATTTTCGTATTTCCTTATTCGAATCTGCTTTGAAATGCTTTCGTTGAGCTGAAGGTCTATCGGAAACAACCTCTCTATCCACAAAGGTTAGGGGTAAGGTTTGCATACACACTACTCTCCCCAGATCCCATTTGTGGAGTTAAGTTGCTATGATGTTGTTGTTGTTCGTGTGTGGTATGTGTTATGTTGCTAAGAGTATCCTATCTCTCTTTCATTTATGATTACATATGCTAATGACCTTCAAATGTATTCACTTACTAACAATAACGTCAAAAGAATTCCTTATGTAGTTTTGATTACATAAATTTTCAATTCTTATATTTTTGTACAAGTTAATTGATAGATGGGGTGCCATCAAAGGCTTCTTTACCTGTTGCATTTCTAATGCATGTATTAGTGGATTATGGTGGTATTCGAAATATATCACATAATTCGTGCAGATATAAATGGGTTGAAAGTATTGCATCTGAATATCTCTTTAGATCATATACTTATAAATTTATATAGATTTTGCAAAGAGAAATAGAGAATGGAGCCTACCTCTTCAAGAGCTACTTATATGTTGACAATTTTAATGAGAGCATAATGAAATTTTCTGAGATATTGTAATGCAAATTTGATAACTTGCAGCAATGAAGTACCTGTGTTGTCAAAGTTCTTGTGTTACTAGGTGAATGTGGGAGACATTCTCGGGATATGGAATCTATGAAGCTGATTCCATGTGAGGAAGCAGCATCGGATGAGAATGCATCCGTTTACATGAGCTGATGTTTACAGATACAAAAAATGGGACTGAACCTGAAATCTGTCTATGTTGTTATGCTCTCAAATACTGCTAAGAGATCAAGAGCCAAGCCTAAAGTTGCTCTAACCATCTCCAAGCGCTGCAACCTCGCCAATTATCCTACTGGCTACTAGTGTGGATATATGCCATTTTTATACTATATGTTCTTAATTCTCTCAAAATTGTTTTGTATCTCTGATAGTTTCTACTACTAAAATCTTTTGTCCTATTTTGTAGCTTACACACTGCCTTGACGACTGAACACTACCAATTCACATAGACCAATTCAATTCAGTTAGCAAGTAAATCAGAATTTTTTTCCTGTTAATAGCTGCTGCAAATTATTTTTGAAGCAGGTTAAAGTTGGCAGGACGAATTGCCATGGATATTGATTTGGAAGCCAATTGATCTACCTAAAGTTTTCAAGATATTTGGAGTAAGGTGGGAAATGCCACAAGATATCAAGCAACTTCTACTATGCTGGGTTTGGATAGAAGTTGAACACCAGAGGCAAATTTATCAGAAATTCTATCTTAATGTGCATCATTTGAAATACATGGCTTGAGAGAGCCAAGCACAATTATTTGGTGAGTTTAAACGCTTGCAAGAATTATACCTGTGGTTCAACGGAAACACGTAGAATATTACGATACAAGTTTGGATTGTTTTGGACTTTTTGAGTCGATGGTTGTACATTGCTCCTTTTAAACTATATTCCATACCATTTTGATACTAACAATAATAATATTGTTCTTTTATTTAGAAGAAATTCCAAATGTTGAACTTTATCGGTATAATAATGCTTTGAATCTCTTTACCCACCTATTTTTGTTATGCCTTTGAATCTCTACAATTACCACACTTTTATTATTAAAGTTTGGAGAGGAGGGAAGGAAACCTAGATTTGAAATATTAAAATACAAAGAGGAAGTACGAAAGAAAAACATTTAAAAAAGAGGAAGAAATGTTCATTTTCACATGTACATGTTTGCAAGTGTTAAAAACTAGAGAGAAATATAAAATTATGTTTCCAAAATAAAATAGATGAGAAGTTGAAATCTAACATATTTGGATTTAAATGCAAGAGAGAAGTATAAAATTATGTTTCCAAAATAAAATAGATGAAAACTTGAAATCTAATATATTTGGATTTAAATACAAACCTTTTTCACAAAGACTTAACTTTTCACTGTTTGTAATATTCATATCTTAAAAAATAGATTATTATTAGATTTAATGAGGTTAATCATTACCGCGCGAAGCGCGGGTAAATTACCTAGTTCATAAGTAATTCAGAGTAACAATTGAATTTGTATAGTGTCGTAGGCTAAGGTCAACCAAATAATGAAATAAATGATACTAACTCACTATATGAAAGCAACTTGAGGGGGAGTGTGAAAAATGTAGATAACCGAAAGGGCAGTTGAACAATTCCCTTTAGTTCAATGCTCCAAATTTAAGAAGCTTTTAGTTACCTCTTTCAACAACCTCTCTACCTCCACAAGGTAGGGGTAAGGTCTGCGTACACACTACCCTCCCCACGGGGGTATGCTATCTGTTGTAGTTACCCCTTTCAGTTCATTCCTGTGTTTTACTTGATTGGACGTTATTTGACGACACTTGGTGGAAAAGAGTAGCATAGACTTGTTCGTCAACAGTTAGTCCTAGATACATAGGGCTCTTGGTTTAGTTATTCTAGGTATTTTTTGGTCGTATCGTTGTGTCATTTATTTTTGCTATTCAAAAACATGACTTCACATCAGTTTGAGTCCTTCAATGTTCTTTTCACCCGAAAAAATTATTCTACTGGGAATTTCAGTTGCAACTATTTGTCACCGGAAAAGAATTACATATCCAGTCCACTCCAGACTCACCTCTTTGAATTTAAGCTATGCTACCATTCAAATACCTGATCTTGGCAAGCTCATCAGCAACTGTCATAATTTGCAGCGGTTGTGGGTAGGTTCTAGCTTGTGGTTTTACTTTTGTATAAATTTGCGTGTTTTCGATAGTCAAGACTCGATACATGAATTGTGTTTATGATAAAATAGATAAATCGATCATGTTTATCATCCTTAATAATACCTTCTGAGCATGTTGTCTAGTAGTGAAAGCAAAAGTCTCCAAGAGAAGAAGAAAAATCCTAACGTATTCATTGTTATGCTGATTCTGATAATTGCCAGGGATAAATAAACAACGTAGGTAAACTTCAGTGTATACTGAAATAACGAAACTAAACGAGTAATGTAGGGTAAATTCTCTGAATAATTTGCTGGTCAGCCATTTGGAGAATAACTTAATGTTGCATAGTTGTTGTTATGCGGACTAAATATTTTTCAGTTATTTAATTTTTGCTCCTACTCTTTGACAATTAACGTGTTTATCCCTCTGAATTAGATGCTTCCATAAGTTTTTAAGCTCTTCTTGCCTAGTGGCTCTGATGTATTTCTCTGCCTAACTGGTTATCTAGCTTACGCTTTAAGTAACTTGGAATCTATGTGACTGCAGGTGCTAGATTACATTGAAGATAACGGTCTCCAAGAGCTTAGGGTGTTCCCTTCTGATCCATTTGCTCCAGGACCAAATGTATCCTTGACAGAGCAAGGTCTTGTAGCTGTCTCAGTGGGCTGCCCTAAGCTTCAGTCAGTTTTATACTTCTGCCGCCAAATGACAAATGACACCTTGGTTACTATTGCAAGAAACAGTCCTAACATGATCCGATATCGTTTGTGTATTATTGAGCCTCGAACACCTGATTACTCAACCTTTGAACCACTTGATGCTGGTTTTGGGGCCATTGTGCAACACTGCAAGGAATTGCGGCGACTTTCTCTTTCTGGCCTCCTTACAGATCGTGTGTTTGAGTACATCTGGGTCCATGCTAAGAAGTTGGAGATGCTTTCCTTAGCTTTTGCAGGGGATAGCGATCTAGGCCTCCACTTCGTACTCTTTGGTTGTGAGAACCTCCGTAAATTGGAGATTAGAGACTGCCCCTTTGGCAAGTCCAACTGTTCAGTAAGTTTTGAAGCATGTAAGCTGCTAGCTCAGAAGTTGCCAGGGTTTCATGTTGAAGTTACAGACGAGAGGGGTCATCCGGATACGAGACCAGAAAGTTGCCCCGTTGAGAAACTTTACATATACAGGACAGTGTCAGGAAGGAGGTTCTGTTGGTTTTTTAAAAAAAGATGGGGCAGCAAAAAGGGGTTAAAATGACTCTCAATGGATTGTAATGACTTTCAATAGCTTTCAATAATTTACTTCAGCATAGGAGGGCTTTAAATAGCTAACTTACAATAAAATCTGCATAATTTGAAATTCAAAAATACTAAAATATCTCAACAACTAAAACAACCTAATTTAAAATTTAAAATTCAAATTTATCTTAATCTAAATAACTTGTTAAGCTAGAAGTTATTTTAGTAACAAAATCCAATTTCAAAAGGTTCGACACACCTGGCTTTGTTTGGATAATTGATGAAGATGCAACATTGACTCCATATAGGAATGGGAATTGCTCTCTGGCTTCTTCTTAGAAAAGACTTCAGGAATTAGTTCTATGCTAATCTTTCTCCTTGTGTAGTCGCAGGCTGGTTATGGTGGGATTGAAGCTTGTGTGCCATCGATTTTACCCTTTGTTGAGCGACTTCGCAGCAATTAGTCACAAATAATGAGTTTAAACTCTTCTGTTGTGCAGTATCACTAAGGACTACTATTGTATTTTTGGGTGGGAAGGGGGCATGTTCAACTGTGTACTTTATTTTGTATCATTATGTATCAGTTTAATTTTCTCTAGTGACTTGTTCTTCTGGTGAGATGGTGTTGTCATGTACTTCAGGTCATATATTATTGAACTTTAGTTGTAATTCTCTTTGAAGACTTATGTGAACCTTTCATTCATTTGAGTACTGAAATCCCATTTGTTGAAATTTTAGAAGGTATTTTAGTGTTCTACTACGAGTTAGTTTGAGAATCAACACTTATTTTCGTTCTAAGTGAGATTTTGGCCTAAGTTGGTCAAATGTTTGAGGAGAGGTAGTCATGAGTGCTTATACGCAGTCTACAACCTTTGCACTTCACGACCTGACTTTTGTGATTAATGTTTGTTGGGTTTGTGACAGAGTGGTATCAGAGCTTCGTTTTGAATCAGTACCCCAATCGAGGTTAAACGATTGCTTTGACCACATATGATGGGACTTCAGACACAGGAGGTTTGGACAGCCAAAGGCAAATCTACAGCGTAATCTATAGATTCACGTGAATCTAGTAGATTTTGTCCAGATCCTTTATATGTATTAAGATGTCGACTAAATAACTATAAACACGTGATTGTGAACTAAATTACTATCGTATTAACTTGATGTTGCAGTAGGAACTCATAAATTTCAAATGTTGGATCCATCTCTGCCGGCAATTTAGGTGGTAAAAATGTTTGAAAATTATTATCTGTGTGAATGCAAAGAAAAAAGGAAACAGAGAATGACAGGTGGAAAACAACATCGCGTAGAATAAGAGATACCTGTTGGCACAAAGAAACAAAATACTGTTATGCCAAAAGAAAAGTTTAAGATGATCATTTACTGATCAAAGTCACTGAGCAATAACATGATACTTAGTGACAAACCAGAGGCAACACTTCCAAAACAACACAGATAACAAACTTGGAAAACACACTACGAAGGGCAGATAGCATTTCTTGGAACACTAACCATTTGCATCAGGGTCCTGAAGGAGATTGGCTTCCACTACTTTCTACATTGAGCTTAAAATTGGCCTCTGCATAGTATGTGCTTGCCACCTTAGAGTTGAAAAACACCATCTGGTGACTCCTCAAACTTCACCTCATTAAGTTAATTTTTGAATTTGTCTACCAAAGCTCATCAATTCTATACTTAATTGACTTAAAGGTGCCACCTGCAGAAAAGACACCACGGTTAGAAGATATTAGGGATGAAAAGACAGTATCCAAAATTGGAAAAGAATTAACCGTGACTTACCCTGGACTCATTCAATTCCCATCAATCGATGTATTAATAGGAACAAGAGGATTTTAATACCACTTACTGATGCATCTCCACTCCAAATGGCTATAGATGGCTGATTCCACCAGCCTGCATGACAATTATAACTCCTTGCACACAAAGATCCCACTTCTTGTTGCATTGGAATTTATCAATGACTTCATTACCTGAAGAGTTTTCACATGTTTGTGATGATGATATTTCTTGAAACATTTACAAAAACTGAGATGCATATGTATAACATCCCTGTATCTTAATGTTATCGTTAATACGGAAGACCATTGAATGACGTACCAATGAGTTGTTTTCTTCCTCCTCCTCTCTTCTCTTTCATTTTCTTTTCCTATATCCATGGTTGTACTTTTCACTAGTCAATACCAAGTAACTTCTCCTTCCTTCCTTTCAAGTGGAAGAAGCAAGAATAGAAGAAACTGAAGAAAGAAGTATAAAAAATCATTTTCGAGATATTGATCAGGTCAAACATCAGTGGTGTTCACAAAACTTTATCCTACAATGTTAATTTACACACAAAAAAAGTAGTTTATAAGATAAAGAAGAAAACAGAAAACCCAAATATTCAAGCAACAAAAGAAAACCTCATTTGCCATTACTTTCTGATGCTTCTATTTTTGAGTTACCAAGGTCAGGGCCAGATGATTTTGGATGAGATGGTCACATACTTCAACAACTTATCAAACCCCACGTAAGGGGAGCGTGTCGAGACATTTAAGTAATTAGAAGTGTGATTTGTCTAACAACTTAAGTCTTTGAGATGGTCACACAGTTGAGCATACATCATAACTTTTGGATCCACCCGATCCCAATAGTTTTGGCTTAGTCACAGTATTTGCATTAAAAGATCCACTAAATAAATATCTGCACATTATCGTCTTAAGGTTTCTTAAAATATTGTGAAAATTATCTGCACGTCTCTTGTCTTGACAGTATACCAGATGCCAATTAGAAGCAGAGCTGGATGGAATCTATACAGTAAAGTTTTTATAAAAGTAAGATGTTGAAAATGAGACAAAAAAAATAAAATAACAAATGCTTAATGTGATGAAACACAAACAATGTATTCACCAAACACATTGTAGACATCTTTTAACATTAGCCATTGCCACTACAAGAATGGAGTGGAGAAGGACCTGTTTTGTTGGTGCTCAAGATATTCGGACCTGAAGCTCGTCCCCTCCCATTATATCTTCAACATATTCCTTAATCTTCAGAGCGGAATCTTCAAGTTGAGGGCTCTCTACAAGTTTGATAATTTTTAATGAACATATATTGCCGAAACTAAGCGGAATCTCCTCAAGCTTATGACATCCCCTCAGTACTAATTGCTCAAGCACGGGAAAGGATTCCTCTCCAACCTCCCACTTAGCAAGAGTCACTTCTTTCAACCCCAAATATTTAAGATTCTCAAAGGTGTCTTCCTCTCCCATGTTCCATTCTTCCCCCTGGATGATTGTGTTCTCACGGAACAACTCTTCAAGGTTGGACAGTCCCCCTATTGTTGATAATGAATCTGATGTTAGAGGAAAATCACACAACTTCAATCTTTTCAAATTCGATGGGAAGTGAAAATCCCATGACCAATTTGTCGCTACCGAGGGCCCACTGTCGTTTGTGTTTGAACTTTTAAAAACTACTTTGAGAAATTCTAGTTCAGTTAGGAAATCCAATTTTGGGAACCAATATCGCTTTGTTGAATAATCCCATGATTCCTTGAGATCTAATATAAGCTGTTGAAGATTGGGAAACCTTTTGAAAATATGCTCTGTATATTTCGAATAGGAAAGCACGAGTTTCTCTAATCTTCTCACGTTCTCTAGCTTTGTATCCTCTGCTATCAGTAGTGGTTCATCTGTATGCATATCAAAGAAAGAACAACCATGCGGTATAAACAGCTCTCACAACTTTACAAGATCCCAAATTCTCGGTAATAATACCAAGGTTGGTTCGTTAATCACCCACAAGGTTTCTAGATTCCAGAGGTTTGAGAAAGACAAAGGCAGAGATTTAACTTCTGTCCTAATGAGTAAGAACCTTAAATGATTCAACATGCATATTTCATTCAGCAAAAAATCTTTCACCGTCATAAAACCGGATTGCAGTTGCAATACTCTAAGAAGCCTCAAGTCTCTTAGGTGACATATATCAGAAAGACTATCGTCCAGCTTGTCTCCCGTTATCCTCAAGGAATAGAGGTGTTTACCAGAATGCCTTTTCTTTTTTGAAACGAACAGGACAAGATTGTTAATCCCAAAGTGCCCCTTATCATAAATAATCTTCATTTTCCATGGGAAAAACTCTGAAGAAGATGATGGAGCACTTGAACTTATCCGGTCAAACAACTTTTCCTCTCTGGCTTTTATAATACAAAAGTCATGCACAAGATCATGAAGTTGGCAAGTCGGGTAACCACCTATCTCATCTCTGAAAATTACCAAGCTACTGGAAATTAAATTATCCAAATAAACCTCCATCACTTCTTCCACACTCTTCATCTCTGTTCGTTCCACAAATCCTTCAGCACGCCATACTGTTTTCAAATACATGACTACAATCTCTCTGTCGTCGTTCCATAAACTCGCAAGGTAAAGTAAGCATGGCTTCAAGTGATGTGGTAAATGGTCATAACTTAATTATATAACCTTCATCACATCAACTTCACTGTTCAAAATAAAGGAATTCAAATTATTTCGAACTTCAAGCCACAGAGTCTTTTTCTTTTCCCTCCCTGCAATGACTCCAGCAATCAGATCAGCCACCAAAGGAAGTCCCTTACAATTTTGGGCTATTTCTTTTCCAATGTCCAATAGTTCATTAGGGCAACTCTCTTTTCCAAATGCCCTTTTCTCTAATAACTCCCAACTTTCTTCTGGTCTTAGCAATCGAAGGTTAAGAGGATCAGTGTTGCGCTTTCCATGAACAGCCACTTTCTTTTCTCGAGTAGTAAAAATAATTCTGCTTCCACTTTCAAATAGAGGAAAAGGTCTTGTTAAGACATCCCATGCTGTAGTATCCCACACGTCATCTAAGACAATAAGGTACCTCTTTCCAAACAATTGTTTCCGTAGCATATCAGCAACATCAATATCCTCACTGAACTTCAAACCCGAGCCAGTAACTTGATTAAAAAGTTCCACCCACAGCTTCTTCTTATCATTTACTTGGTCAACTGTGCACCATGCACGAATGTCGAAATGTCTAGAAACTGACTTATCATTGTATACTTTGTATGTCAAAGTAGTTTTGCCCGAACCCGGCATACCAGTGATTGAAATGACATCTAGATCTTTCGGTCCACTAGTGAGCTTACTAATTATCCAATCTGTCTCATCCTCAAAACCTACAATTATTTTACCAGATGTCAATGACCTGCTTTCAACTGGCTTCTTGGTAGAGTTTACAACAACGCGGCTTCTGTTCTTGGGAATCTTCACATGTAAATTGGAGACATCTTCTTTGATAAGCTTGATCTTTTTTATGGTGATGGGAAGTGAGAAAATAAGATGTAAGAGACCATTATCTCTTACGATAATTGAATCAATGACATCTTTTGCCTCATATGCCACATCTAAAACACATGCCCAGAGATCTTTATACCATTCTTGCTCAATGTTCACGAAGAAAGATCTTATGAATTCTAGTTCTTCCTTCACTAGTCCAATTTCTTCCTTTATCAACTCAATTGAATAAGAATTGGAATCTAGCAAATCATTTAAGTTTCTCTGTAGAAGATGCATGAAGAGCGGTCCATCACTCATGGGGAAGCACCATTGACATGAGTCTGGGGCTTTCAGGTAAACACGTTTGAGATCTTCCTTGAGGGGTTCAATATTTTCCAGCAAGTTTAGAGTTGCTTGATTTGTTCCATTGGTACTCTCTTTATTCCTTGATTTCTCTTCTAAGTCACGAACAAGAGTTGATACCTCCCTGGTAAGTGCTTCAACACGTGCCAAAAGATCAAATAATTTGTCATGATGAATAAAGTCCCTGGGCATATCAGAAAGAATAATTAATAGGAACTCTATCATGATATGAATATTTCGAGCCCCTGAAGTGCTAGGGCTAATAACTGTTACCATGTGCTCTTGTAGATGAATCAGATATTGCCTAATAATGTCAGGAGAGGTTTCGAGGAGCTGCTTAATGAAGTGACCAACTTCTGCTGAAGTTGAAGCTCTCAAATTCGTATAACATATGCGCATAGCCTCCAGTTCAATTGGAGTGATCTTTATGAGTAGATGAGCTAGCTTGAAAACTCGAGAGTCTCCATCAATCTGACCACCCCAAATGAAGTGTCCAACGCTCTCAGCCATAGGTTGAAGCTGAGGTAAGACATATTCAACAGTCTCGTGATCAACGCAACCATTCACTATCAACCCATGGAAACCTCTGATGTTGACACACACATTGTGAAGAATCTCATATTGAGTCATTAATGGAAATATCTGTTCAGCAAGATACTTGGATAGATGATGGAGATTCAAGAGGAGGAAGTTCAACTGCTCCTCAAGCATGGTGGCACTTGATTTAGAACGATGATGTGAGCTAATACAATGATCGATATTATCCCTGAGGCTAGCAAGGACACAATGCATGTCGTATTTACTCCCGACGTTGTTGTCAACATCATATAAAATTGATCGAAGAATATTCTCAACCTCTTGTCTTTTGCCAGTCATTATATCTTCAAACTGCTCCAAATCAGAATAAGAAAGCTGGATGTACGTACAAATAAATGCCAGCACCAATTTCATCTCTTCGATTTGATTGGCCATGTCAACATCATTTCGATCTTCTTCATTCTTTAACCTCTCCATGAAATCCAGAACGTTGACAACGTCCGTGCGAAGAGCAGAAAATGACACCTGCCAAATGACCAAACCAATGTTTTATTTATTTTCTATATTTATCAGAATATCAAGGAAATAAGGAAACCCATTAAATTGAAGTCTTTCATTGAATTTCATATCAGGAAGGAAAAAATTATACATCGGTTTGTACGACTGTGGGGTTTATCAATAGTTTTGTTGCTTAAAATTGTTCTATTACTCAAGGAATACATTTTCATTGCAGTTGGATTTTTGAAAAGAAATTAAAATAATTGTTGACATGCTGTTTTCTTACGCCCGAAAATTTGACTTTCCGGTGAATTATACTTTCTGGGTAATTACTCCCTTTGTCCCAATTTATATGACTCACTTTCCTTTTTAGTCAATCCCAAAAAGAATGACACATTTCTATATTTAACACTAAATATTCATTTTATCCTTAATGAAATGATTTATAGCCACACAAACATCTGACTTATTTTAGACTACAAATTTCAAATGACTTTTCTTTCTTTCTTAAACTTCATGTCAAGTCAAACTACCTCATATAAATAGTACAGTGCAGTTACTTAATGAGACCAAAGTTTAATATACGTATTATATTCCCTCAGTTTCTAAATAAGTGGTGTTTTAGCCATTTTCATTTTATTCCTAAATAAGTGGTGTTTTACATAATCAAGAAGACATTAATAATGTTTTTCCAATTTAACTTTTTTTAAATAAAGGAAATTTTATCTAACCAAGAAACTACTACTAAATAGTTACGTCACTTTCAAGAAACTACTAAAGAGTTACATCTTTTTCAAGAAACTACTAAAGAGTAAAACTAGTCTTATTCTAGTAATGAGTATAGCCAGTTTCTAAAGGGATGCACCCAAACTGAAAACACCACTTATTTAGAAACGGAAGGAGTATGACATACCACAAAGTTGTTTGCTTCCTCTTTCTCTCTTTCTCCTTCATTTTCCATGACTGTAAGTGACTTTTGTAACACCCCGTACGTTTCTACGCTTAGCTGACAATCGTAACATTTAGGGAAAAATGACAACATGAGAGAATTGATGAATTTTGTATTGAATTGTGGGCATTTAATAGGTCTCATAATATTGGGCCCAAAAAATAAATAAATAAATAAATAAAGCCCAAAAGAACTAGAAGACATGGCCCAATAAGGGATTTTTGACCCATTCTTCCAAAATTTGGTCCATTTGACCAAACAACATTGCATTAAATGCTAAAGAAAAGATAAGGGAGACATGGGGGACTATATAAAGAGGAAAATATGGATTTCATTACGGGTTGGCCTCGTACATTGCGGAAGTTTGATTCTATATGGGTCATAGTGGACAGGCTTACCAAGTCAGCGCATTTTCTACCAGTCAAGACGACCTATACAGCTGAGGATTATGCGAAGTTGTATGTGAAAGAGATAGTACGATTGCATGGCATTCCACTTTCTATTATATCAGACAGAGGAGCAAAGTTTACCGCTCATTTTTGGAAATCTTTCCAAAGGAGCTTGGGCACACAGGTTAATTTGAGTACGGCTATTCATCCCCAGACAGATGGACAAGCAGAGCGTACTATCCAAACACTTGAAGAGATGCTACGGGCTTGCACATTGGATTTTAAAGGTAGTTGGGATGAACATCTACCTCTTATTGAATTTGCGTACAACAATAGTTATCATTCAAGTATCGGAATGGCACCTTATGAAGCTTTATATGGGAGAAAATGTCGGTCACCAATTGGATGGTTTGAAGCGGGTGAACCTGCTTTACTTGGGCCAGATCTTGTTTATCAAGCTATGGAGAAAGTTAGAGTGATCCAACAACGGCTCCAAACGGCCCAAAGTCGCCACAAGTCATATGCTGATGTTAGACGGTAGCCTTAGCTATCATTTTCCTAGCCTTAAGGTAGGAAATAAATTTGCCTCTCGATGCCCCCACATTACCCTTCCACTCGAGAATATTCTTTCGTGGAAAATGAAAATGTACCTCCTTAGCTCGGCAATCCACCGTGGCATAACAAGAAGCCAACCAATCCATCGCCATTATTACATCACAATCCACCATGTCAAGTTCAATAAGATCAGCTAATGTATCATGACCACACACAGTTACCACACAATTACGATATACTCTTTTTGCAACAATAGATTCACCAACCGGTGTAGACACTTCAATAGACTTATCTAAGAATTCCGGTGTTCTTTCAAATTTTGCAGCAATCAACGGAGTAACATAGGATAAAGTAGAGCCCGGATCTATCAATGCATATACACCATGTGAAAATATGGACAATATACCTGTGACCACGTCAGGGGATGCCTCCGAATTCTGTCGGTCCACTAGAGCATGAGTGCGATTCTGAGGTCCACTGGAACTAGCTGCTCCTCTGGTACCTCTACCTCGACCAACAGGCTGTACACCTCTACCTAGGGAAGGAACCGATGATGATGATGCAACGGCCGATCCCGTAGGTCGAGCTACACCTCCCGTGCTCCTCCGCGGGCATTCTCTAATTAGGTGCCCTGTCATACCACACCAATAGCAAACCGGAGACCCCATCCGACATTCACCCAGATGATGCCTTCCGCAGTGCTGACACGGTGGGCGAGAAAACCCTGATGTCTGCGAGCCTTGAACCCCACTGCTTTGCTCAACATAACCGCCCCTAGACCCTCGAAATTAGGAGGAAGCGCCTGCTATGGAATGAGAAAATAATGGTCTAGGCGGTCTAGGAAACATCCGGGGCCTAAACTCTCCTTGGGACACCATAGACTGCCCCATAGGTCTAGCCTGCTTTGATGGCCCTCTTTCAGATTCCTGTGTCCTCCTCCGTTGCCTCTGATCCTCCATCTTTTGTGCAAAGGCCTGGATCCTGTCAATATCCATGTCCCTGTTCAAAGCAGCAATGGTACAGTCCCTTACCAAATACGGCTCCAATCTGTCCACATATCGATGTATTCTGTCCGTCATTGTAGCCACTACATTAGGAGCATATCGAGCCAAAGAATTAAACTGAAGACTGTATTCTCGAACACTCATATTCCCTTGTCGAAGGTTTAGAAACTGATCTGCACGTGCCTCTCTGATCTCATAGGGAAGATAGTGGTCAAGGAATGTTGTTTTAAATTCGTCCCAACTGGGTGGATTTGCACCAATGCCCCTCGATCGTTTCCAGTCCTCATACCACAATATTGCTTCACCTTTCAACCTGTAGGCCGCAAGTTCTACCGTTTCTACACCAGTCACGTGCATAACATCTAGGGCCCTTTGGATTTGGTCCACGAAGTCCTGTGGATCTTCCTGATGATCTTCCAGGTTTACCTCCAGAATGGGAAATGGAGTTTGGCATTGATGTGATTCCAGGCACTCAGCCGATCTCTATTCCTCCGTATAGAATGGCTCCAGCAGAATTGCGTGAATTGAAGGAGCAATTGAAAGACTTGCTGGACAAGGGCTTTATCAGGCCTAGTATGTCCCCGTGGGGCGCACCAGTATTGTTTGTACGAAAGAAAGATGGCACCTTGAGAATGTGTATCAATTATCGGCAATTGAATAAGGTAACGATCAAGAACAAATATCCCCTCCCCAGAATTGATGATTTGTTTGATCAGTTACAGGGTGCCAAATGGTTTTCCAAGATTGACTTGAGGTCGGGTTACCATCAAGTCAGGGTTAGAGAAAATGATGTACCCAAGACAACTTTTCGAACACGGTATGGCCACTATGAATTTTTAGTTATCCCAGGGGTGAAAGGAAAGCCTAGCATGGGTCGATCCCGATATATATATTGATGAGGACCGTATCCCAGGGGTTAAAATGCCTAGCATGGGTCATCCTCTTTTACCACTGATCAGTTGGTCCCTGGCATGATATGATTATTGTTGATATTGAGATGATCCAGGAAATAAAGAATGTAATGTACATGATTCCACACGTATGGAATGTTTCCCTTGTCGAAGGTTTAGAAACTGATCTGCACGTGCCTCTCTGATCTCATAGGGAAGATAGTGGTCAAGGAATGCTGTTTTAAATTCGTCCCAACTAGGTGGATTTGCACCAATGCCCCTCGACCGTTTCCAGTCCTCATACCACAATATCGCTTCACCTTTCAACCTGTAGGCCGTAAGTTCTACCGTTTCTACACCAGTCACGTGCATAACATCTAGGGCCCTTTGGATTTGGTCCACGAAGTCCTGTGGATCTGCCTGTGGGTCTGACCCAGTGAATGTAGGAGGGTCTAATTTCAGAAAATCCTGTGTTCTGCGGCTCGCTATTCTAGTTGCATCATCCTCATTTGTCATTGGATTAGCCCGTCCCTGCGTTTGTGCAGCAACTATCTGCGTCAACATATGCACTGCATTTCTCAAATCCTGATTAGTAGCATTCATAGGCGGCTCTGCGGGTAAAGTAGAAGAAGCCCGCGATGCAAACTCCTGTTCAACACCGCCTTGATTAACCTGTTCCGGTGGTGGTCTACTAGTTCCCTCTCCAACCAGCCTGTCTATTCTTTTACTTTTACCTTTCCCTTTTCGTGCAATCGGCATTTTCTATAACATAAGAAAACCAATGGTTAGGTACGATTCCACTTACAACAGTAGCTCTATTGCACGATCTAGAAATGAAGAAAAAGAAACAACTCCTAAATGCCCCGTAGCCTCCTACTTATAAATGTGGTGCACAACACATCGATAAGCAAGACTCTACTCAGACACGGCTTTGTAGACACCCTTAGGACGACCCGCTCTGATACCACTTTTGTCATGCCCCGAGTTCCAACGGGACGGACATGGCACCCGAAGCCGATAAGGCCCGAGAGAACCAATTTACATCCATAAACACCCATACACATACCATGCAATAGTCATCACCACCACAATTAGAAATAAGAAGCCAATAGCGGAAATTATGAAAAATATATAAGAAATAAGAAACTTGGCCGTCAGGGCCATCAAGACAAAACATACGTTCATCACCTTCCCTTCATCTATCCCACAACATCTACAAAGCCTCTACAGATGCACAACCAAAACCAACCTAGAGTCGGGACACACCCCGCTCTATACATAAGACCAAAACAAATGTACATATAAGACTCGGAAAGCCCCGAACCAACTGGAGCTCACCAAATGTCCGCAAACGATCCGCAACCTACAGTGGAGGCCTACTAGTACCTGTGCCTGCAACAAGTAAGGTAAATTCCCCCGGGGGGGGGAGGTCAATACGAAGAATGTACTGAGTATGTAAGGCTATAAGAAACTGTACCAATAAGTGAGAACATCAAAGTAACTCAAAGATAAGAGAATAGACAATATAGATAAACCAACATTCCATACGTGTGGAATCATGTACATTACATTCTTTATTTCCTGGATCATCTCAATATCAACAATAATCATATCATGCCCGGGACCAACTGATCAGTGGTAAAAGAGGATGACCCATGCTAGGCATTTTAACCCCTGGGATACGGTCCTCATCAATATATATATCGGGATCGACCCATGCTAGGCTTTCCTTTCACCCCTGGGATACCACCCGTAATATTGGGATCGACCCATGCTAGGTGTTCCTTCCACCCTTGGGATACCACCCAAGAACACATAACTTCTCTTTACAACATTACTTTAATCTTTAGTTATGAAATTGAAACATTGTTGGTTATCGCATTATTGGAATTTTGGGACAATGTTCAATGTACAAGAGACACATGAATAAATATATATATAGGTAACCAACCTGACATGAGATACTTTGGAACATTTCGACATAGGTACAAGTACAATGGCAAAGGGAGCAATATGTGCTGCAGAAAGATACGGACAAAAATAACCTTACATACCTTGGCTTCTCAATAAGAATCCACAATCCTATTGAATATAATGATCCAGCCCCTTACTCTACAACACAAGCACATAACGGAGTTTACGTCAACATCTAACACCTTACAAGTGCAAAAGACGACAAAAGGTACATAATTGCCTATAACGCCATTTCCCCCTTTATAATGAAATTTCGGCATGACCATTCCAAAAATACTACAAAATGCCATACATTGACCAAACATCATAACCAATAGCATTTCGCAACAAAGCTTCTTCTTTACACTTTCTCACTCACACCATATCACAAAGAATCCATTAAGTCACCTTAATACACCTCATAGCACATATCGGCCAAAATCCCATAATTTACACTTATGGAAAATAACAAGTTTAATAACAAAATCACACCATACACGTTGATATTTCATCCATACCATGCTCTTTCATCAAAACCACAAGTCACCTTTCAAGTTTAATTCACAAAATGGCACATCTTTTACCAAAGGGAAAAAGTGTCCTATTCAACCTTTCCAACACAACCATCATGATCTACACAATACTTCATGCATATAATATGCTAAATCACAAGAATAAATACTTACCCAAGCTTGAAAAGTGAGGCTCTTGCTCCAAAATTGCCTTTGAGTGCTTAGGGTTTGAAAAGAAGAGAAATAGTTTCAAGAAATGTTTAGAAAGGCATGGAACATTAGAATGACTAAAAAGCATAGGGGATCCATCCCGTATTGTTCCCGTTAACGATGTCCAAGTTACCAAGGATCTTACTTATGAAGAGGTACCCATTGCTATCCTAGATCGACAAGTAAAGAGATTGAGGAATAAAGACATAACTTCCATGAAAGTCCTATGGAGAAATCAACAAGTAGAGGAGATCACGTGGGAAGCTGAAGGAATGATGAAATCCAAGTACCCTCATTTGTTTCAAAGAGAAGAATGACAAGTAAGTATTTATAAGCTTTGTGTATATCCATATGATGAGATGCAAAGTATTCCTAAACTTGTAACTATTACTTTGAAATGATCACACTAACATTCGAGGACGAATGTTTCTAAGGGGGGAAGAATGTAACACCCCGTACGTTTCTACGCTTAGCTGACAATCGTAACATTTAGGAAAAAATGACAACATGAGAGAATTGATGAATTTTGTATTGAATTGTGGTCATTTAATAGGTCTCATAATATTGGGCCCAAAAAAAAAAAAAAAAAAAAAAAAAAAAAACCCAAAAGAACTAGAAGACATGGCCCAATAAGGGATTTTTGACCCATTCTTCCAAAATTTGGTCCATTTGACCAAACAACATTGCATTAAATGCTAAAGAAAAGATAAGGGAGACATGGGGGACTATATAAAGAGGAAAAATCAGATTTTTTAGTCATTCTAATGTTCCATGTCTTTCTAAACATTTCTTGAAACTATTTCTCTTCTTTTCAAACCCTAAGCACTCAAAGGCAATTTTGGAGCAAGAGCCTCACTTTTCAAGCTTGGGTAAGTATTTATTCTTGTGATTTAGCATATTATATGCATGAAGTATTGTGTAGATCATGATGGTTGTGTTGGAAAGGTTGAATAGGACACTTTTTCCCTTTGGTAAAAGATGTGCCATTTTGTGAATTAAACTTGAAAGGTGACTTGTGGTTTTGATGAAAGAGCATGGTATGGATGAAATATCAACGTGTATGGTGTGATTTTGTTATTAAACTTGTTATTTTCCATAAGTGTAAATTATGGGATTTTGGCCGATATGTGCTATGAGGTGTATTAAGGTGACTTAATGGATTCTTTGTGATATGGTGTGAGTGAGAAAGTGTAAAGAAGAAGCTTTGTTGCGAAATGCTATTGGTTATGATGTTTGGTCAATGTATGGCATGTTGTAGTATTTTTGGAATGGTCATGCCGAAATTTCATTATAAAGGGGGAAATGGCGTTATAGGCAATTATGTACCTTTTGTCGTCTTTTGCACTTGTAAGGTGTTAGATGTTGACGTAAACTCCGTTATGTGCTTGTGTTGTAGAGTAAGGGGCTGGATCATTATATTCAATAGGATTGTGGATTCTTATTGAGAAGCCAAGGTATGTAAGGTTATTTTTGTCCGTATCTTTCTGCAGCACATATTGCTCCCTTTGCCATTGTACTTGTACCTATGTCGAAATGTTCCAAAGTAGACTGCCCCATAGGTCTAGCTCGCTTTGATGGCCCTCTTTCAGATTCCTGTGTCCTCCTCCGTTGCCTCTGATCCTCCATCTTTTGTGCAAAGGCCTGGATCCTGGCAATATCCATGTCCCTGTTCAAAGCAGCAATGGTACAGTCCCTTACCAAATACGGCTCCAATCTGTCCACATATCGATGTATTCTGTCCGTCATTGTAGCCACTACATTCGGAGCATATCGAGCCAAAATCAACAATAATCATATCATGCCCGGGACCAACTGATCAGTGGTAAAAGAGGATGACCCATGCTAGGCATTTTAACCCCTGGGACACGGTCCTCATCAATATATATATCGGGATCGACCCATGCTAGGCTTTCCTTTCACCCCTGGGATACCACCCGTAATATTGGGATCGACCCATGCTAGGTGTTCCTTCCACCCCTGGGATACCACCCAAGAACACATAACTTCTCTTTACAACATTACTTTAATCTTTCGTTATGAAATTGAAACATTGTTGGTTATCGCATTATTGGAATTTTGGGACAATGTTCAATGTACAAGAGACACATGAATAAATATATATATATAGGTAACCAACCTGAGAGATGATCCAGGAAATAAAGAATGTAATGTACATGATTCCACACGTATGGAATGTTGGTTTATCTATATTGTCTATTCTCTTATCTTTGAGTTACTTTGATGTTCTCACTTATTGGTACAGTTTCTTATAGCCTTACATACTCAGTACATTCTTCGTATTGACCCCCCCTCCCCCCCCGGGGGAATTTACCTTACTTGTTGCAGGCACAGGTACTAGTAGGCCTCCACTGTAGGTTGCGGATCGTTTGCGGACATTTGGTGAGCTCCAGTTGGTTCGGGGCTTTTCGAGTCTTATATGTACATTTGTTTTGGTCTTATGTATAGAGCGGGGTGTGTCCCGACTCTAGGTTGGTTTTGGTTGTGCATCTGTAGAGGCTTTGTAGATGTTGTGGGATAGATGAAGGGAAGGTGATGAACGTATGTTTTGTCTTGATGGCCCTGACGGCCAAGTTTCTTATTTCTTATATATTTTTCATAATTTCCGCTATTGGCTTCTTATTTCTAATTGTGGTGGTGATGACTATTGCGTGGTATGTGTATGGGTGTTTATGGATGTAAATTGGTTCTCTCGGGCCTTATCGGCTTCGGGTGCCATGTCCGTCCCGTTGGAACTCGGGGCATGACAACTTTCAAGTTCCCTTCCTTTCAAATTCTCAGGATCTGATGTATAAAAAGTAGACAAAAATATTTAGCAGGAGAATAAAGTAGCATAAAGTTTCATAGCAAAAAATGTACATTTTTGCAGACATATAAGTTTATTAGAGACTAATCTTTTCCTCTATGGTTTTGTGTACTTCCCAACAAACTATTTAGCTTGAAAAATGAAAATCTGAAAATTTGTGTAGAGGAGAAGATAGAGAGAACTGTTGAGCAGCTGGTAAAATGCACAGTTGTGCACTAGTGGTTAAGCTATGTACAGCTGTCAGTTAGAGGTTGTTGAGTTAGTTAGGTGGTTAAATTAATTGGAGTAGTTAGTGGCCTAATTGTAACTATAAATACAAGTAGTAGGAGTAACAGTTTTAATTTTGTATGTTCAGTCATTCTCAGTTGAGAGAAATGAAAATATCTTCTCTTTGATTCTCATAGCTCATTCGATTTCATTCAAGTTCGTCAAAGTTTACATGATATCAGATCCAGTAGGGCAAATCTAGGGGTTTATCACACAGGATTTCGAAGATAAATCGAGAGTTTTGCTGCATTTGGAGTCAATATGTCAATCGATGATGCATCGCAGGAAGGATCGGGAAACAGAGGACGAGGTGAAACTTCAAACATGGGAGGTACATTGACATTGGATCACAATCATCCACTGTATGTGAGCTCTTCTGATGTTCCTGGATGTTTATCAGTGGGGATTCAATTGACTGGGATGGAAAACTACACTTTGTGGAGTCGAGCTATGGAGATTGCGCTGCTTGGTCGAAATAAATTGGGATTTGTGGATGGATCAGTTTTGTGCAGTCATTATGAAGGTGATTTGAAGAGAATTTTGGATCGTTGCAATGCGATTGTCATCTCTTGGCTTACATGCAATGTGAGCAGAGAATTGCTAAGCGGAATACTCTATTCACCAAATGCACATCAAGGTTGGCTTGATCTCAAGGAGCGATTCGATAAAATCAATGGTTCTAGGCTCTATCAGTTGCACAGGAGTATATTTACGCTTACACAAGGTGTTTCTACAGTTTCTGCATACTACACCAAACTGAAAAACCTATGGGATGAATATGACTCGATTTTGTCCCCACCTTCTTGTGATTGTCACAAGGCAAAGGAATACGTTGAGCAGATGCAGTATCAGTGTTTACTGCAGTTCTTAATGGGATTGAATGACATTTATTCACAGGCAAGAGGACAAATCCTGATGATGCATAACTTGCCAAATGTTAATTACACATATTCTTTGGTTATCCAAGATGAAAGCCAGAAAGGCATTGCAGGATTCATCCATGAAGCAATGGAATCTACTGCCTTGCCTTGTATTCTACCAGGAACATTACTAATCAACCACAATAATTTCAGCAGAGGAACTTGAAAACTCTGTATTGTGACTTTTGTCATATGAAGGGGCATGTGAAGAATGATTGTAATAAGTTGAAAAAATGTGCTCATTGTCATGCTACTGGTCATGTGATAGATGACTTCTTTCAGCAGAATGGTTATCTGGAGAATTGGAAAGGGAAGAAGAAGGTTAATGCAGTCCAAGGAGGAGGCCAGGTGTATGATCCTCAGGGAAAACAAGAACAAATGATGAAGAAAGCAAGTGCAGTGCAGGGTGGACAATCATTTGGTACTCAAATGTTCACACAGGACCAGCTTATGCAATTAATGCAGAAGGCCACACCAGAATAACTTCAACAGATTCTTCATGTTCTGAGTAAGAATGGGTGGCTGAACCTCATAGTATGGTCAACATGACAGGTAATTCTAGCTTAAATTCTGTGAAGTGGATAGTGGACTCAGGAACCAGTGATCATATGATAAGCAATTACAGACATTTGCATAATGAAAAACTGTTAGGAAATCTGGGAAAGGTACATTTACCTGTAGGTGATTCAGACTCAGTATCATACATAGGGATTTTTCATTTGAATAAAGGTGAAGTGCTTAACAATGTGTTGTGTGTGCCATCATTTCAGTATAGTCTTTTGTCTGTCAACAAGATGACAAAAGAATTAACCTGTTGTGTGTCCTTTTTCCTTACATGTTGCGTGTTTCAGGACCTCTTGTCTGGGAAGGTCAAGGGGATTGGTGAAGTAGAGGATGGCTTATATGTATTGAATTGGAAGGAGAGGCAACAATTGGGGGAAATCAAGACAATGTCTGCTACTGGTGGAGTTACTGATCCTGCACTTTGGCATAGAAGATCAGGCCATATCCCTATAAGAGTTATTAGAAAGAATAAAGAGTTTAATAAATGCAATAGTTTTATTATAGATAAATGCACCATCTGTCCTCAGGCTAGACAGACTAGAATTCCATTTCCAGTTAGTGACACTAAAGCAGATGCAGCATTTGATTTGATCCACATGGATGTCTGGGGTCCTTACAAGGTGACTACTCAGAATGGAATGAGATATTTCCTCACTTTAGTTGATGATAAATCTAGATGGACATGGATTTTCTTACTTGCATTAAAGTCTGATGTAATAGTTGTCCTTAAACAATTCCTTTCAATGGTAAAAACTCAGTTTGGAAAAATGTTAAGGTTTTCAGATCTGATAATTTGGACAATTTCTTAATATTGCTTGTCATGACTTGTTTATGATGCATGGTATTATTCACCAGAGGTCTTGCCCTCACACTCCACAACAGAATGGAGTGGTGGAGAGGAAGCATGGACATCTCTTGGAAATTTCTATATCTATTAAAATTCAAGGCCATTTACCTAATAGATTTTGGGGAGAATGTGTTGAAACTGCAGCATACATAATAAACAGGATGCCTTTTTCTGTGCAGAGACATATATCACCATATGAAGAGTTGTATAACAGACCTCCTTCTTTGGCACATCTCAGAGTGATAGGATGTCTTGCTTTTGCTACTAATCTACAGAAGGGAGACAAGTTTGCTTCTAGGGAAAGAAATGCAATTTTACTTGGATATGCAGTCTATCAGAAGGGATACAAGTTGTTTGATGCAGATTCAAAGACCATATTTGTTAGTAGGGAGGTGGTCTTTCACGAGGATGTATTTCCTTTTCAATCACAGGATTTGGTTTAGAAGATATTCTACAGTTTTTTGTTCCGCTAGCTGCAGATCATGATCATGATGCTGAATTATCTGTAGGAGGAGGAATCCTATCATCTTCTGATCCTGTTAACTCCAATAATCCACCAGGGGATGGAATGATACATTGTGAAGGTGACATTGTGAATGTAAGTCACCATGAAGTCATGACTCTAAATGAAGGTCAAAGTGATCAGGAAAATGGTCATGTACAATATCATTGCACTGTCATGTCCTCTCTATCCAATCTGGTACTTGAAAGCCAAGTAGACAAGTTAAACCTGTTAGCATATTGGACAAGTCACAGATCTTGGATTAACGGATGAATTAATAGAGAATATTGTATATATTTATGTAATAATATAATGTTGTATATAAGTGTGTAATTATATAGATTTGATATTGTAATCAACGAGAATAAATAGTATGATAGGATAGCAGATATGGAGGGATAGAATAGCTGATTTAGAGGGATAGAAAAGCGGATCTTTAGGGATGTAAATCTGCATTCTTTCTATTTAATGGCAAGGCTCTCAATTTGAGAGGCATTCAGAAAAATTGACATGGTATTAGAGCCTTCTTTTCAGTGCTTTGATTCTTAGTGTCTTTCATTTGTTCCTTTCAGAAATTTTTTTTTGAAAGTTTTGGTTTGGCTTACTGTTAGTCAACAGTTAGTCGTAAGGATCTTGGAATTTTAGTCTTGGTTATTCTGGGTTTTTTTTGTGTGTGTTTCTATCTTCCTTAGCTAGTCAAGTACATGGTGTCACATCAGTTTGAATCCTTTCATGTTCATTTCACTGAAAAATTATTCTACCTGGGAATTTCAATTCCAACTATTTGTCACCGGAAAAGAATTATGGGGACATATAGATGGAAGCAATCCTGCTCCTACTGATCCTACATAGCTCGGTGAATGGAAGGTTAAAGATGCTCGGGTGATGACATGGATCTTAGGGTCAATTGACCCTCTTATTGTTCTTAATCTCAAGCCATACAAGACAGCAAAGGCCATGTGGGATTATTTACAAAAGGTTTACAACCAAGACCACAGCACAAGACGCTTTCAGTTAGAGCATGAAATTGCTCTTTACTCTCAAGGAGGTCTCTCTGTTCAAGATTATTTCTCTGGATTTCAGAACTTATGGGTTGAATTCACCGATATCATTTATGCTAAAATACCTTCCAAATCTCTTCTATCATTCAAGGAGTTCATGAGCAAAGCAAGCGAGATCAATTTTTGATGAAATTGCGATCTGATTTTGAAAGTGTTCGTTCCAACTTGATGAACCGTGATCCATCTCCCTCGTTGGATGTTTGTTTTAGGGAATTACTTCGTGAAGAGCAGCGTCTCTTCATACAAAATGCTTTCCATCAGGAAAATACTGCCCCTGTTGCATTTGCAGCTCAAGGGAAAGGAAAGGGCAGGGATATGGCTAGAACTCAATGCTACAGTTGCAAGGAATATGGTCATATTGCTAGCAATTGTGGCAAGAAGTTCTGTAATTATTGCAAACAACAAGGACACATTATCAAAGAGTGTCCCACACGTCCTCAAAATCGTAGGGCAAATGCTTTTCAAGTTGGGATAAGTGGTTCCACTGCAGATAACTCATCTTCAACAGGACAAGTTCTTACTCCTGAAATGGTACAACAAATGATCGTGTCAGCATTTTCAGCTTTGGGGCTGCAAGGTAATGATGTAATAGCTAAATTTTGGCTTGTTGATTCTGGAACTTCCAATCATATGACCAATTCAACTAATATACTCAAGAACATTCGCGAGTATAATGGTCCAACACAAATTCAGGTTGCCAATGGTAGTAATTTACCCATTACCAAGGTTGGAGATATTACTGATACATTCAAGAATGTTTTTGTATCACCAAATCTCTCAACTAGTCTTATTTCAGTTGGCCAATTGGTAGATAACAATTGTGATGTGAATTTTTCTCGTAATGGTTGCCTTGTGCAGGATCAGGTGTCGGGGACGATAATCATGAAGGGGACTAAAGTTGGAAGATTGTTCCCTATACACTTTTCTATTCCTCTTGTTCTAACTTTTGCTTGTACTTCTACCACTAGTAAGACTGAGATTTGGCATAAGCGTCTAGGATATACGAATTCTATTGTGTTGTCTCATTTGTCCAATTCTGGTTTATTGGGAAATAAAAATCAATTTTTAGCTGCTTCCTTTGATTGTTCTACTTGTAAATTAGGCAAAAGTAAAACTCTTCCTTTTCCTAATTTTGGTAGTCGTGTTGCAAAGTTTTTTGATATCATTCATAGTGATGTTTGGGTCATTTCACCATTATTTCTCATGCTCATTTCATGTATTTTGTGACATTTATAGATGATTATAGTCTGTTTACATGGGTGTATTTTCTCCATTTCAAATCTGAGGTATTTTCCATATTCAAGAAATTTTTGGCTTACATTGAGACTCAATTTTCTACCCGCATTAAAATATTAAGATCTGATTCTGGTGGAGAATATATGTCTCATGAATTCAATAATTTCTTGCTTGAGAAAGGAATTGTCTCACAACGCTCTTGCCCATATACGCCACAACAAAATGGGGTTGCTGAGCGTAAAAAATCGTCATCTTTTAGATGTCACTCGTACTTTATTGATTGAGTCCTCTGTTCCTTCTAAATTTTGGGTTGAAGCTTTGTCTACTACTGTCTATTTAATTAATAGACTGCCATCTAAAGTGTTAGATCTTGAGTCTCCATATTATCGTCTTTATCACAAAAATCCTAGCTATGATAATTTTCAGACATTTGGTTACATTCGTTTTGTGCATCTACCTCCTTTTCAGCGTAATAAACTTTTTGTTCAATCTACTAAATGTGCTTTTATGGGTTATAGTACGTCACAAAAAGGTTTTATTTGCTATGATCCATGTTCTAACAAATTTCGTGTTTCTAGAAATGTTATTTTCTTTGAGAATCAGTATTTCTTTCCTACTCATGTTGAGTCATCTCCTGCTTCTCTGATTCTACCTGCTTGTGATGATTTGTCGTCTTCTTCTAAGAGGTTCAAACCTGGATTTGTGTATGAACGACGTGAGACTGCTCCACAACTAGAATCTGAGAATTCTTCAAGGTCTGCTCCTCTTGAGCCCACTCGGCGTTCTACCAGAGTATCTCGTCCTCCTAATAAGTATGGCTTTTCTTCTACTTTATCCACCATTTCTGTTCCAAATTGTTACTCACAAGCTTCCAAGCATGAATGTTGGCAGAAAGCAATGGAGAAAGAACTTTTGGCTCTTAAAGAAAACAACACATGGGATATTGTTTCATGTCCTTCAAATGTCCGCCCAATTGGATGTAGATGGGTCTATTCAATTAAACTTCATTCTGATGGAACTCTTGATCGGTACAAAGCTCGGTTGGTTGTTCTTGGTAACAGACAGGATTATGGTGTGGACTATGAGGAGACTTTTGCACCAGTAGAAAAAATGACTACGGTGCGCACTATTATTGCCATTGCTGCTTCACAAAACTGGCCTCTTCATCAAATGGATGTCAAAAATGCTTTTCTTCATGGCGATCTTAAGAAAGATATTTCTATGAAACCTCCACCTGGTTTGTTCTCATCACCTACATTAGATGTATGCAAGTTGAAGCGGTCTTTGTATGGATTAAAACAAGCACCCAGAGCTTGGTTTGACAAATTTCGATCTACTTTGCTACAATTCTCTTTTGAGCAGAGCAAATATGACTTATCTTTGTTTCTTCGAAAAACATCTACAGGTTGTGTTCTTCTTTTGGTATATGTAGATGACATTATTATCACAGGAACCGATTCTTCACTAATCACTAGCCTCCAGCAGCAGCTTAAAGATTCATTTCATATGAAAGATCTTGGTACTCTTAACATATTTCTTGGGCTTGGAAGTTCGTCATGATTCTTCAGGTGTGTTTCTAAACCATCAAAACTATACTGAGGGTCTGATTTCTTTGGCTGATTGGGCGGGATGTTCTGATACTCGTCGTTCGGTCACTGGTTGGTGCATGTTTCTTGGAGAGTCCTTGATATCTTGGAAGAGTAAGAAGCAAGACCGCGTGTCTAAATCTTCATTGAGTCTGAATATCGAGCCATGTCTACTACTTGCTCCGAGGTTGGGTGTCTTCGTGGATTACTTTCTGAGATTGGATTTCCACAATCTAATCCTACTCCTCTCCATGCTGACAATACAAGTGCTATTCAGATTGCTACTAATCCGATTTATCATGAGCGGACCAAGCACATCGAAGTAGATTGTCATTATATACGAGAAGCTGTAGATAAAGGAGTCATTACTCTTCCACACGTGTCCAGTGATCTTCAAATAGCTGATGCATTTACAAAATCCATGGCCCGAAGACGACATCAGTTTCTAGTAAGCAAATTGATGCTTCTTGATCCACCGGCATCAATTTGAGGGGGGATGTTAGCATGTTGGACAGCTTACAGATCTTGGATTAATGGATGAATTAATAGAGAATATTGTATATATTTATGTAATAATATAATGTTGTATATAAGTGTGTAATTATATAGATTTGATATTGTAATCAACGAGAATAAATAGTATGATAGGATAGCAGATATGGAGGGATAGAATAGCTGATTTAGAGGGATAGAAAAGCGGATCTTTAGGGATGTAAATCTGTATTCTTTCTATTTAATGGCAAGGCTCTCAATTTGAGAGGCATTCAGAAAAATTGACAAAACCACCTATATGGAACACTGATTATGTTCTACAACAACAGAAGAAGACAGTTGGAAGAAGTTTATATTCAATAGCAGAAGTGTTAGATTATGACAACAACTCTCCATCCTACAAGAGCTTTGTCACTAATTTTTCTCAAGAAAAGGAGCCTACATATTATCATGAAACTATTCAGGACAACAGGTGGATTAAGGAAATGAAGAGTGAAATAAAAGCGCTGGAGGACAACCAGACATGGACAATTACACAACTATCTAAAGACAAGAAAGCTATAGGGTGTAAGTGGGTGTACAGGATCAAGTATAAGGCTAATGAAGAGGTGGATAGATTCAAAGAAAGATTAGTTGCCAAAGGATACAACCAAAAGGAGGGTCTAGATTATCAGGAAACTTTTTCCCATGTAGTGGAGATGGTAACTGTTAGAGTGGTCATATCTTTGGCTTCTGCACAAGGGTGGAGTATTCATCAAATGGATGTTTTCACTGCATTCCTTCAAGGTGATTTGAATGAGGAAGTATACATGGAATTGCTCTTGGAATTTAATCATCAAGGTGGGAAAGGAGCAGTGTGCAAACTTACAAAGTCCCTTTATGGGCTTAAGCAGGCCAGCAGACAATGGAACATCAAATTGACCACAGCCTTATTGACATCTAGCTTCCAACAAAGTCACTTTGACTATTCCATTTTTACTAAGCATCAAGGATCCAGTATGGTTGTGGTGCTTGTATATGTAGATGACCTCCTTATTACAGGAAATGATCATGAATTGATACTAGCTACAAAGAAGACTTTCAAAGACAATTTTAAAATCAAAGATTTGGGTGATGTGAGGTATTTCTTAGGGATAGAATTTGCCAGGAATGATACTGGAATTCTCATGCACCAGAGGAAGTATTGCTTGGCGTTAATATCAGAAATGGGGTTGTCAAGCTCAAAACCAATTGGATCTCCAATTGAGTTAAACCAGAAACTCACTAGCACAGAGTTTGATTTGCATTTTCCAACTGATGTTGACAATGATAAACCATTGAAGGACCCTGCAGTATACCAAAAATTGGTGGGAAGGCTGCTTTACTTAACAATAACAAGACCAGATATTGCATTTGCAGTGCAACTTCTGAGTCCATTCATGCATAGCCCAAAAACTTCACACATGGAGGCTGCAATAAGAGTAGTTAAATATGTAAAGCAGTCACCTGGACTCGGAGTTTTCATGTCAGCTAACACAGGCAAGCAGTTGACTGCATATTGTGATGAAGATTAGGCATCATGCCCGAACACCAGGAAATCTATTACAGGTTATCTTGTTACATATGGAAACTCATTGTGTCACGCCCCGAATCCGATTGAGACATGATTGACACCTGTAGCCAATAAGGCCCGAGAGAACCAACCTTTGCCTATGTTCAATCATTCATATGCATCTCATAATCATAACTACCATTGCATAAGAACATGGAAGACGAATAAAGGAAAATATGGGACATATTTATACATATATATGAAACTTGGACGTTGAGGCCATCCAGTCAAAACAACATATGTCTTTTAAACTGATACACCCACATCCGTCTACAAAAGCCTCTAACAAGAGCATTGACCAAAATGAACCATAAGTCGGGACAAGTCCCCGCTTTACACAGCATGTACAATACCAAAACATATATACACTCTGACTTGGAGAAGCCCCGAATGAGCTGGAGCTCACCAAAGAACCGCTAACACTGGCAATCTACTGAGGAGGCCTACTGGGACCTGCGCCTGCAGCAAGTAAGGTAAATTCCCCGAGAGGGGTCAGTACGAAATAAGTACTGAGTATGCAAGGCTCAGATGAAACTGTATAATACATGAATATTTCAATGAACTCAAAACATATGAATAATCAATGTGAAGAAGTCACCATGTTGCATTTTGGAAACCATGTGGATTGCTTCCATTACTTTCATTACTTTCTTTATCTCAATACTCACTTGTTATCACATATGTCACAATGTACCCGGGCCCCTACTGATCAGTGGGTCTTTCATATCATATCATTGTGTTGGGATCGAGTCGAGCTAGGCTTACGCCCCTAGACTTGCCACCCATACATCAATGCATCGGGATCGAGTCGAGCTAGGCTTACGCCCCTAGACTTGCCACCCATAAATCCATATCTCGGGATCGAGTTGAGCTAGGCTTACGCCCCTAGACTTGCCACCCGTACTTGATCATTGACCACATTTGCATTACTTTGTTCATTACTTTGAGATTGATACTTTGATAATCATAACATCACTTTGGAACTTTGGAACATAACATTGTTGGAAGCTTTGAGTCATTAACCAAGACATGTGAATAAACATCATGAGAAATATAACATAACTAGCACCATGATACCATTGGAACCATTGGACAATAATCCATGAATAAGAGACACAAGTATAGGCACTATTGGAATATTGGGACATAACCTTATTTGAACTTTCGGAACATTAACCATGAATATGAGAAATGAGATTCACAATTGATCAATGAGTAGGAAATATATGACAATGACCATGGATAAGTGCATATGGGATACCTTAGTACATTTTGGAATAGAACTAGAGAAATGTCAATGTGAACACTATTGGCCGTAGAAAGATACGGACAAAGTAACCTTGCATACCTTGGATTCGCAATACGAATATACAACCTTAGATGCGTAGACAATAATCCCGCTCCTTCTTTATGTGTCACTCTACAACATAAATACATAACGAAATTCACATTAACCACCAATTACTTCACAAATGCATACCATGTCAATGAGTTACATGTTTGCCTTTAAACATGTCATTTCCCCTTGACAAAACCATTGATCATACTATTATTTCAAAAATTTCATAATATTCCCAACATTGACCAATACATGATAATTGATACATTTCACCACAACACTTCTCCTTTACACTTTCTTATCCATAACACATCACAAATAACCCATCGAATGACCTTAATTCAACTCATAACACATATCGGCCAAAATCCCATAATTTCCACTTTTAGACAAGAACAAGTTTAAGACCAAAAATAACACCATACATGTTCATATTTTGTCCATACCATGCTTTTTCATCAAAGGCACAAAGCCTAATTCAAGTTCAAATTACCAAGATGACACATCTTTCACCAAAGGCAAAAATACACTATTCATCACCTTGCCAACACAACTAGCATAACATACATAATCTCCCATGCATATAATATGTTAATCCATGAAAATAAACACTTACCAAAGCTTGGAATAGGATGATCTTTTCCAAATATGCCTTAGGGTTTATTTGCTTTAGGGTTTGGAAATGAAAGAAATGTGTGTAAAAATATCCAAAAGTTATGAGAGGTTTTGTGGAATAAAATCTGATGTTGGGGACTTTATATAGACCCAAGGTCATCCTTAGCCCCATGTGGCATTAAGGGATATGTTCAATTGGTCAATTATTGAAAGAATGGATCATTTTTGCCTTTGGGCCCATGTATTTTCTTCCATTTTGGGCCTCAAATTGGGCCCAATAACACATATCCATGTAACCCATTAACTTCCATGTATTATTCACCATATATCTCATGTTTACATAATTCCATAATGTCACGACAATATTCTTTTAAACAATTCTCATTCGTCCTTTCGATCGCAAAAATTGGAATTCTAGTCGCCCTTGGTTTCATTGGACATTTTGGATCACTATTCACATTTCATGATTTGATCATGTAGGAGTATATTGAAGTGTTTGAATCTTTAACAATGCTCAAATAACTCCAAAGAACCAAAAGAAACCATTCAAGAATCGTCGTAGGATTGCGTTACGAAACGACTCCGGAAAGGGCATAATGTTGTGCCTTGCGCCACACCCCCTGAAACAGGGTAGTGGCGCAAGTTTGCAGCATCCTCTGAAGTTTTTGGCTGCAGGTGGCTTGTTCCACACCCCTGAAACAGGGTAGTGGCGCAAGTTTCAGCACTTTGCTGAAATTTCCGGCCACTTATCCAATGTTTACGTATCGTCCAATCCCTTATCAAAACACTACAAAATACTTACGTAGTGATCTTAACCATCAAGTAAACATGACTTAAAGTCACCAAATGAGGTTAGAATGTATACGAGTTCTTACCTAAATGCTCCACGAAATCACAACACACCTCCTACGAAGATCTAATTGCACATGTTATGTCCGATATCAAATGTTTCACCAATGACACTATAAAACACATATGCATGGCATCTCAACACCTATTTAGATATGATCCCAAGGTATCAAGTGAGGTTATAAAAGTACGGGGTGTTACACATTGATCCCATGGAAGTCTAAGAAGCAGAATATAGAAGTTTGGCTACAACTATTGTAGAAATTGTGTGGCTAGTTGGTCTTTTTAAGGAGTTGGGAGTTTCTGTGGATTTACCCGTGCCTATACATTGTGAGAGTAAGTCAGCAATTCAGATTGCGGCTAATCCAGTGCTTCATGAACGCACAAAATACATAGACATTGATTGTCATTTCATCAGGGAGAAGGTTCAGCTTGGACTTGTTCAACCAGTTTACATAAACACAACAGAGCAGCCTGCAGATTTGCTTACTAAAGGACTCACTCGCATACAACATGACTATCTACTTGGCAAGCTAGGAATGAAAAACATTTTTCATACACCTAGCTTGAGGGAGGATGTTGAGCAGCTGGTAAAATGCACAGTTGTGCACTAGTGGTTAAGCAATGTACAACTGTCAGTTAGAGCTTGTTGAGTTAGTTAGGTGGTTAAATTAATTGGAGTAGTTAGTGGTCTAATTGTAACTATAAATACAAGTAGTAGGAGTAACAGTTTTAGTTTTGTATGTTCAGTCATTCTTAGTTGAGAGAAATGAAAATATCTTCTCTTTGATTCTCATAGCTCATTCGATTTCATTCAAGTTCATCAAAGTTTACAAGAACAAATCATTGATGTTTGGGAGACAACGACAAAAATATCACTTAAAGATATCATAAATAAGAAGGATAATTTTATTAATTTATTCCTTAAGATAATTTTGCCTCCTTTTCATTTTACTTGACTCATGTTGACTTGACACTCCCCTTAAGAAAACATTTATTAGATAGGGGTAGAAATAACCTTATTAATTATGCTTTGAAAATCTGAATTTGACTACTAATTAATATTGGCAACGTTGATCCGACAATATGCAAAAAGAGATGGCTATTACTTTTAACTTCTCTTCCACACTTGCAATTTGAATTGAAGAAAATGACCCATAAAGATTTCTTGTATTTTACGTACAAATCTCATGTGTTATTTTCTACTCATTTTCTATGAAAAGGTTCATATTATAATTGAATCACCCGTTAATTAATTTCGAAAATTCTCGTCTTGAAATCTGATACTCTACTCCCCTTCAGGACCACTTTATGTTTTCTTTAAATATCCCTATAATTTCTGCTTTTGTTCACTCCACTCTCTACACCCCCTGCCTCTCTCATGGTAAAAATTTATTTGCATCGGGTGTTTATACATAACTAATACAACTTGTCATGGCTAAGTAATCTACCGAAGTGATAGTTGTGTATGTTCAAACACATATCATGCTTAAATGAGAGTACCAAATATTAAAGACACTATTAGATGAGATGACTAACCTTTTTACTTAATGAACATATCCTCTGCTTGCTTTGTTATTCATCCAACAGGAAGCTCAAAATTCTGGAATTAAGCACACAGTGTGGACCAATAATTAATGACACCAAATCATTGTCTTGTTGGGTTTAATGCTTATAAGAAGACCAAAAACTCTCTTTTGTTGGAAGATTTTTAATTTAGCGTAGGAGTGTTTTATAAAACCGTTAAAATATTCGATCCATTCATATTTAACGTGGATAAAAAAATGTATTAACTGATAGATAATATAGATATATGGTCAGTTGAGAAAACAAGCTAAAAGGCCAAATAAGTTTTTAGACTCTCAAAAAACAAAAACACATGAAAAATAACAAGCAGACAAATGAGTATCGTAATATGAACATCGATATCAAATAGAGAATAATGCTTATAAGAAGACCCAAAAGCCTCTTTTGTTGGTTGGGGATGGTGGAGAAAATAATTTCGTATTATAAAAAATCATGCATAGTATTCCCTCATAATTGTATATTAAAAAATTATAAAGGTAGCTTAGTGCTACTGTCACGAAGGTCTAAAAAGCAAAATCATTAATCAATTAAAGGATTGATAATTAGGATTAGATTAATTTAATTAGAAAGCTAGTCAATATTTCTCATAAGAACAATAATCTGCTCACTTTATATTACTTTTTTCGTTTCATTCTTATTCAACACTATTTTCTTACTATTATTCCGTCCCGATAATATTAACATTTTTAACTCTCGCAAGAATAGTCCATTGCAAGAATTCATAGGTTAAAATATTTCACTCTCGTGTATATTGGAGAATCTTTTGATCATCATACTCATTTCACATAAATCATCCTCGTGCAGTGGATCGAAGAAAATTTGAAAGTGAAATTCCGACATAAGAAACTGATGGTGGAGTCAGAGGACCTAGCATTTTTACGGGGGTGGAAATAACGAAACAGGGGACTGCTAATGATTGAAAGCTACCGTTTTGAAACTGTCAGTAATTGAAGTAGAAATTTGATGGTAAGAGCAGTGAAATTTCAGGTAAGAGTCTGATGAAAAAGGTTTTCAAATTCAATCAAGATTTCACTGACATGTGTGATTTTGGTTCGTCTCTCGAAATTCCGGCAATGGATGAAGGTGATTTTGATTATTATCCATCGGTTTAGTATAATTGTCGTCGGAAGTAATGGTGTGCTGAACAAAATTGCCTTTGAATAATTGATGTTTGATGGCATATGTAATGGAAAGTTGTTATTGCTGGAAATTATCTTTCAAAAAACAATTAATGCTACGTAAAGTTGTGTCGGTTTCGTTGGCGGCAAAAGTTGCAACTGTTCGGAGAAGATGCTACTTACAAATAAATTAGCAAACATAAAGCGAAAAAATTGAGAAAAATTTAAAATAGAATTCCTGGCCTGTAAGGCTGCCACGTCACGGGGCTAATGTCCCTCTTTTATATATATAGATAGATAGATATAGATATTTATTCACAATCAACAGGTGAAACCTTAACCACATTTCAAGGTATTGATAGACGTAACAACTTAATTCATCGAATCCATCAAAGATATCTCCTCTAGGCAGAATGAGGCTAGCCCCCCATTGGAAGATCTATTAATTTAATTTGAAGCAATTAAAAAATTAAGTTGGTAATATATATTATTTAATCAAGTGTCAATACTTTTTCTTTGCGATAATATACAAGTATCCCTCAAGCTATATTCGAAATTGCTATGATAAATCTAAACTTTACGTAGGTTCTATTATCCCCTAAATTCATTTTTTTTTTATATTTTTGTTCTCCTTTTGGGCTTTCATGGCTGTTAAATCAACACAAAAGAAGTACAAAAAATATTCTGCTACTTGACAGCCACATAAGCAAAAAACGAGCACAAAAATATAGAAAAAAATGAGTTTAGGAGATAATAGGACTCCCCATAAAATTTAGATGTGTCATAAAAACTTGGAGTATAGTTTAGGGATATTTTTGCCTTATCTCCTTTTTCTTTTTACATAATTGATTGATTTGATGGAGTTATTTTTTCTTTCAACTTTTATACTTTTGACTTTGGTCTAAATGGGGAATAATCAAAATATTCTCTGTTATTTTCCACAATGAAGAGAGATTCTATCCTGTGTTATTAAAATTTCATGAGGTTCTTATATTTGGTCACTCTTCTTCTTCTTCTTCTTTTTTTTTTTTTTTTTTGAGAATAAAGTCCACTAACAAAATAATCCATACACACATACAATGTAATATATTTATACGCACACCCACACAGAATTTTGTTTTACATGCAACTCAACTATTTCATGAGTATCTCGTAGAGTTTGGGCTAAAATTATCCCTCATCTATTAGAGTAGGTTCATTTTGATCCTTTAAATACAACCTCAGCACTTTTAATCCCTGAACTTTACTAAAGTGGAACACTTTTAATCTCCGTAATATAACAATGTGTGAACAAATTCTAATGGCGCAAATTTGATAGTACTATCTGTTTCTTGATTGATGCACATTTTATTTCTTCTTGTCTTCTTCATCTCTTAGTATTAATATAGTAGTAGCTATTTATATAAGAAGACAATACTTTAATCCAAAAAAGGAACCATTTTCCCTTAAAGGTAGTAACAAAATGGCCTTAAGGTCAGTGGCGAAGGGTGTAAAAATTTTCTTATAAGTTGTGTTAAGGGTGTGCAAAATTAAATATACACTCATAATAACTAACATTTAACCTCTATACATACACCACATAATTTTTCAACGAAAGGTGTATACCGGACCACCCTTCGCCCATGCTTAAAGTGCAACAACACAACCTTAGGAAGGCAAACATAATGGACCCAAACATCTAGCAAACAGTACTTCAAAGTGCTGCAAGTAAATGCAGCATGTGGCTTAAAGAATGCAACAACAATGGTGAGAAGTGCTCCACTTTAGCAAAGTTAAGATGTTAAAACTGCTCATGTTGTATTTGAAGAACCAAAATGAACCTACTCCTGTAAATAAGGGATAATTTTAGCTAAAAACTCGTATCTGGTACCTCACATGTTAGCTAAATTTATCCTTCGAAAACTAAACAACAGATGAAAAGAAATCTCTCTTTTTTAAAAAAAAAATAAAATTAATCTAGCCAATTTTTATACAAGTAAAATGTTAAAAATGAGGGGGAAAAACAAATGCTCATCTAGTCAATTTCTTTTAATAGTCACAAATAGTTCAGTTGAGAGTTTCATCAAACACATTGGCCCAATTAAATCTTGTGCTTCAAAGCAATTTGATGATCTTGCTCTTTGTCTTGCAGATTAGTTAAATATCAAGCCCTTGTCTTGTCAACTAGCCTCGCAAAGGGCTGCACGTCTTGCTTTTACTGGAATATCGGGAGTTCCTCCATATTATTTGCTCAATGTAAAACAGATAGTGGATTCCTCTTTGGTGATTTAGGCAGATGCCAGGGTTATTTATCCATGCTGCTCTAAACCACATTTGAATAACTCCGAGCAACAGATTCTTCATCCCCATCTAAACCGTCCAGCATTAGACTTTGTGATGCAATCCCTCTAGGTGATAGTTTCCATGATTTATATCTAAGGAAAAGTTATTGCATTTCTAATGAGCTTCTTGATCGTCTTTTGCTTCACAGCTAATTAAGAAGCAAGAGTAGCAGCTAGATAACAAACCTGGAAACAAACTTCTCTTCATTAAGCTCATCAATCCTATGCTTAATTGACTTAAAGGTGCCACCTGCAGAAAAGAAGCCACGGTTAGAAGATATCAGTGACTCTTTTCACATTTGGATTAATTTGTTCAGCTTCACCATATATCATCACAACAACCGCGCAAGCGATAGTACTCAAATTCTTGCTTGAGTGCAACAGTGCATCTTTCCCATTCACATTAAGACTAGCCCATTTTTTCTTGAACCAATTTGTCTGAAGTTTGAGATATAGCATATCCTGAATTGATGTATTAATAGGCACAGGAGGACTTTTAGTAACACTTACTGTTGCAAACGAGGACAAATGTTGTACAGCAGCACCTATTTGAACAAGTTGATCATTAGATACAGAAGCATCTAATGTATTAATAGCCATGGTCATTGTGGAAGTTGCACTCTTCTTGGCAACTTGCCTCACAGAAACTACACCAAAACTGGGTTTTACTGTTTATATCGGGAGTTACTATTGCTTGACGTAAAACAGATAGTGGATTCCTCTTGGATGATTCAGGAAGATCTCAGGCTTATATATCCTCAATGCTCTAGCCACACTTGAATAATTCCGAGCAACAGGTTCTTCATCCCTGTCTGAACCTTCCTGCATTAGCCAAAATCACAATCAGCACAGTAATGCAACCAGTAATTAAGATCTGCTGTGTCGTGACAGAGGTTGCAAACAAAAATTGTGCTCTCATAGGCCTCGTCATCAAAAAGGGAATTGTTACAAAGTCACAAAAGATATGTATAGGATTGTATATGATAGGATAGCTGATTTATAGGGATTTCAATATCTAGTTACTATAATTAGCTTAGTCTCTTTATGTATTTATATTGTGTATTCTTTGAGGAATAATATAAGAAATTCTCCATACTCTTTATCTTTACATGGTATCAGAGCGTAGGCTCGTCAATGGTGCTTCGTTTCTGTTTCAATTCGTCGGCTTCTGTTTGTCCGACAGAAAGAGGTTCGAATTTCCAATAGAGCACTGTTAAGTGATCATTTTGCATCACCGTCACCGTAGAAGGAGGCGGATCATCGTTTACTGCCGGAATTGCCGTCGCCGGCAACTGGTTGTGAAGAGAGTGGCCTTCACGCGCCACCTAAGTTTCTCGACTGGCCATCACGCGCCGGAGCGTGGAGGCGCGTGCACCGGCAGAATTTGTCGGAGATCAAAATTCCGGTGTCGGATTGTCTTTTCCGGCGTATCCCCAGTGTTCTCTGATTTTTTGGTCACTTCCAGGTTAATTTTTCTTTTTTTTCCTGTAGCTTCGTAGTTCAGATCTGGCCTCTTGTCGCAGATCTGGTTTTTTGGTTCGTGCTGCTGCCATTGCTGATTTCTGAATCTATATTCAATCAACATTGCTTTGTGGATGCTTGTTTCTCATTGTGGTTCCTTTGTGCCGCATTGTTTGAAATTTGACATTTGACTCTCGGCTACCATTATTTTGTTGGTATTGACAATTGGTTTAGCTTGATCTGTTTGCTGGCTTTTCCCATATTTTTTTTGGATATTTGAGTTGGAAAATAGAACTCAGATAATTAGAAAGGAGGAAATATGGTTACAAATCAAAATGATAAGACAATTTTGGTTTCGGTTGAGGAATTCACTAAATTCTCTCAATATCAGAAGTCCTTGAAGGAATTCACTTCAGTAAGTACCTTATCTGGATCAGACAAAACATGTCTTATCTCCTCTTTCAATAAATGGGTGATTGATTCAGGTGCCACAAATCATATGACAGGTAATCCTAATGTTTTCTCTAGCTTTCAATCACACAAAGCAGCCTCTACGGTTACTGTAGCTGATGGATCAACATGTAATAGTGTTGGATATGGAACTGTTCAACCAACTTCGACTATTACTCTGTCATCTGTATTAAGTCTACCAAAATTGGCCTTTAATCTGATTTCTGTTAGCAAAATTACCAGAGAGCTTAATTGTTATATCTCGTTCTTTCCCGATTATTGTATGTTTCGTGATCTTGTGACAAATCAGGTTATTGGTAAAGGACATCTGGCAGGTGATCTTTATATTCTTGATGAGTGGGAGTCTCCACCTGTTGCTTGCTCTAGTGTCGTGTCTCCATTTGAGGCAATTGTCGATTGGGACATCCTTCGCTACCTTTGTTAAAAAAGCTTTGTCCTCAGTTTCGGAATATTCCTTCCTTGGAATGTGAGTCATGTCGATTTGCAAAACACCACCGCACCTCCGTAGGCCCAAGGGTTAATAAGCGGGCTGAATCAGCTTTTGAATTAGTTCATTCTGATATTTGGGGACCATGTCCTATTGTTTCGAAAACTGGACATAAGTACTTTGTCACTTTTGTAGATGATTTCTCTCGAATGACTTGGATTTATTTTATGAAGAGTCGCTCTGAAGTGTTTACTCACTTTTCTACTTTCTGCGCTGAAATTAGAAACCAATTCAATGTTTCAGTACGTACTCTGAGAAGTGATAATGCTAAAGAATACATATCAGAATCATTTGGGACGTACATGAGACAACACGGTATTCTTCATCAGTCTTCATGTGTTGATACACCTTCTCAAAATGGAGTTGCTGAGAGGAAGAATAGACATCTACTTGAGACAGCTCAGGCACTTTTATTCCAAATGAAGGTTCCTAAACAGTTTTGGGCAGATGCGGTGTCTACAACTTGTTTTCTAATTAATCGAATGCCATCATCTGTGTTAGACGGTAATATGCCTTATAGTGTTCTTTTTCCAAACAAGTCACTATTTCCGGTGGAACCTAAGGTATTTGGAAGCATATGCTATGTTCGAGATGTCCGACCGTCTGTTACCAAGTTGGATCCCAAGGCATTGAAGTGTGCTTTTCTGGGTTATTCTCGCCTTCAGAAAGGATATCGGTGTTACTCTAATGAACTTGGCAAGTACTTGGTGTCAACTGATGTGGTATTTTCAGAAACTTCACCATTCTTTTATGCACCTCCTACTTCTACAAGTCAAGAGGAGGAAGATGAGTGGTTAGTCTATCATGTTACTCGTGCTTCAACAGAAAAATTAGATGATGTTGCTCCTCTGTCTCCTAGTTCTTCTATTGAGCACCGTTCGACTATTATGCCTCTAGCACCTCCTCCATCTGTGTCAGCAAGACCTCCAATTGTTCAAGTTTACTCGAGGAAGAAAGAGGCCAACAATACATGTCCTGCACCAGTTTCATTGTCATCAGATCCTCTTCCAGTTGATCCTTCAGAAAATCTTGACCTTCCCATTGCTCTTCGCAAAGGTACACGTAATTGCAAGTCCATATATTCCATTACTAATTTTGTTTCCTATGATCGTTTATCCTCCACGTCTAGATCTTTGATTGCTTCTCTAGACTGTATATCTATACCCAAAACAATGAAGGAGGCTTTGAACCATCCTGGGTGGTCTGATGCAATGCTTGATGAAATACATGCCTTAGAGGAAAACCACACATGGGATTTGGTGGATTTACCTAAGGGAAAGAAAGCAGTAGGATGTAAGTGGGTCTTCACAGTTAAAGTTAATCCAGATGGCTCTGTAGCAAGACTTAAGGCCAGACTTGTGGCTAAAGGATATGCTCAGACTTATGGGGTAGATTATTCAGACACCTTCTCCCCTGTTGCCAAACTCACTTCTATACGCTTGTTCATTTCTCTAGCTGCTTCTGAGCATTGGCCTTTGTATCAGTTAGACATCAAAAATGCATTCCTTCACGGTGATCTACATGAAGAAGTGTACATGGAGCAACCACCTGGTTTTGTTGCTTAGGGGGAGCATGGGAAAGTTTGTCATTTGAAGAAATCCTTGTATGGCTTGAAGCAGAGTCCTCGGGCTTGGTTTGTCAAGTTTAGTGAGGTAGTTCAAGAGTTTGGGCTAAAGAAGAGTAAATGTGACCACTCAGTCTTTTATAAGCAATCAATTGCTGGCACAATCCTTTTGGTTGTATATGTTGATGATATTGTTATTACAGGAAGTGACTTTGTTGGGATTTCTTCTCTCAAATCCTTTCTGCATACGAGATTTCACACAAAGGATTTGGGCTCGTTGAAATACTTCTTGGGAGTAGAAGTAAGCAGAAGCAAGAACGGAATCTATTTGTCTCAAAGAAAGTATATTCTTGACCTGCTTGCAGAAACTGGTAAGTTGGCAGCCAAGCCATGCAGTAGTCCAATGGTTCCTAATGTGCATCTTACGAAAGATGATGGTGATCTTTTTGATGATCCGGAGAGATACAGGAGATTAGTTGGTAAATTAAATTATCTTACTGTGACTCGTCCGGATATTGCTTTTGCGGTAAGTGTTGTTAGCCAATTCATGTCTGCACCTACAATCAAGCATTGGGAAGCATTAGAACATATTTTATGTTACTTGAAAGGAGCTCCTGGACTTGGCATATTGTATAGCAATCATGGTCATACCCGCGTTGAGTGCTTTGCAGATGCTGACTATGCTGGATCCAAGATTGATAGGAGATCGACTACAGGCTATTGTGTCTTTGTTGGAGGAAACCTAGTCTCATGGAGGAGTAAGAAGCAAAGTGTTGTATCTCGATCCAGCGCAGAATCCGAGTACAGAGCTATGTCACAGTCTACATGTGAGATTATGTGGATACATCATCTTTTACTGGAAATTGGTCTAAAGCATCATACACCAGCAAAACTCTGGTGTGATAATCAAGCTGCTCTTCATATTGCCTCAAACCCAGTGTATCATGAAAGAACTAAACACATTGAGGTTGACTGTCATTTTGTTCGTGAGAAGATTCAGGAAAATCTTATTTCCACTGGCTACGTGAAGACAGGAGAGCAACTAGCTGATTTGTTCACAAAAGCGTTAACTGGAGCTCGAGTTGATTATCTGTGTAACAAGCTGGGCATGATCAATATCTATGCTCCAGCTTGAGGGGGAGTGTTACAAAGTCACAAAAGATATGTATAGGATTGTATATGATAGGATAGCTGATTTATAGGGATTTCAATATCTAGTTACTATAATTAGCTTAGTCTCTTTATGTATTTATATTGTGTATTCTTTGAGGAATAATATAAGAAATTCTCCATACTCTTTATCTTTACAGGAATCAAATATGAGCTCAAGTTTATGATGATGGTGCTAAAATAGGAAAGCCGTTTTGGGAAAAAGGGCACACTGCATGTGGATATCGGATTCGCAATAGGCACAGCTAAAACTAAAGCCATTTACAGCAGAGCCACAAGCCTTGCTAGTATAGGAACTATTCGAGTAAGTCGGAACTGGGAGAAGGGTCAAGTGGTGTGATGGATGAGAAGAATGATCGAGAAAATGAGGAGTGTTGAGGCATTTTTCATGGAGGAAACATCGGCAGCCATAGAAATTACTACTAATGTTTGGTTGCTGTGACCTGTGTGGGAATACACTTTCAGGTGGATTTACAATTGGTTTCAAGATGTGGGGATGGCTGAAGTGTTGTTACCTTGACATGTCTATTCCCTCCTCTTTTTTCTCAGAATTTCGTTAGTGATCAATAAGCTAAGGTTTTGGGTACATCTAAGTGATATGAGTAGCATGTTTAAATATTTGACATGAAAGTCAAATATTGAGGTTCAAGGAAACACTTCCAAAACAACATAACAAAGGACAGATAGCATTTCTCGGAACACTAACCATATGGATCAGAAATTGGAAGTAAATAGGCTTCCATTGCCTTGTACCTTAATATGGATTTAAAGGTACAACCTGCAGAAAAGAAGCCACAGTTAGGAACAGGAGGGAAAAATGCACCAATTTTGTCTAAAAGTTTGATGTGTTAATAGGAACAATACTTACTCTTGCACATGAGGCCAAATGCATCACCTATTTGAACATATTGATCATTAGAAACAGCAGTCTCTGAACTCCAAATACCTATCGGTGGGTGATTCTTGGTGCAAGTGAACTCCACCACCCTGCATCACAATTCAAGCTCTTTGCACTGCGAATATCCCACTTCTTATTGCATTGGACTTTCTCGGTAACTTTATTACCTGAAGAGGTTTCACATTGTTTGTGATGATGGTATTTCTTGAAAGATTTACAAATACTGAGCTATAGGATAACTTGCATATGGTAGAGGTTGCCAACCTTTTGTTTGACTTCCTTCTTGCCCATCATATCAGAGAATCAGCAATCACATGCATGTTTCAAAGAGAGACTTACAGTTGAAGTCACCTTCGTTCGGTGACAGCAAACTCGCAGTGTGAGGATAAATCGTTGGATTTGAAATCGAACTCTCTACCTTGGGCGGATAGGAATTGAGACTTTCAATGGTCCGCTCTTCTCTCCTCGTGATCGAAGCTGACCCCAGAAGTTGGGTATTCCTTCTTAAGAGGACACTAACCCTCCCGATCTTGCTAGCCGGGGGATAGCAGTGCCACATCTACTAGCGACGCATAAAATGTGCATAAAATTTTGTAACACACTCTATGATGATATTTATAAACAATGATGCGAATTAAGTAATGGAATAAAAAGAAAGCAAGAAAGAAGGTGGAGTAGGTTCATGTGATATTATTTTAAATAAGAATGACCCTATTAAAGACTTACAGGGGAAGTCGCCAGCATTTGGTGGCAGCAAACTCTGCATAGAAGTGGCATTGGTGAACTGAGCATGGCGGAGAAGATGGGGGGCAGCAGGGAAGATTCTGTTTTTTGACAATAATAAAAGAAAGAAACTTTTATTATTTATGCTTCAGACTAACAATTCTTTAAATAGATGTATATCATTTAATATGGATAACTATTGTATGACGTACCGATGAGTTGTTTGTTTTCCCCTTCTCTCTTTCTCCTTCATTTTCTTTTCCTCTTTCCATGATTGTACCATAGTAACTTCTCCTTCCGTTCCTTTCAATGTTCTCAGGATCTGATGTATAAAATGTGCATAAAACTTTATCAGGCGGAAGAAGTAAGAATACAAGAAACTTAAGAAAGAAGCATAAAAAGTCATAGAAATATTGATCAATGTCATCCCAACAATGGTGTTTACAAAACGTTATCCCACTACGTTAATATTGATCATATCATACTAAATTTCTACTTAGCATTATTCACATTGAGACTTTCATCAAACACATTGCAGACATCTTTTAAGAAGCAAGAGAATAGAGAAGAACCTGTTCTGGTGGTGCTCAAGTCATAATGCTTAAGAGCTACTTAAATAACGGGATATTATTCGGGCCAAGAATCTGAAGCATGTCTTCTCCCGTCATATCTTCAACATATTGCTTAATCTCCAGAGCTGAATCTTCAAGTTGAGGGCTCTCTACAAGTTTGATACTTTTTAATGAATAAATATCGCCGAAACTATGCGGAATCTCCTCAAGCTTATGACATCCCCATAGTTCTAATTTCTCTAGCACGGGAAAGGAGTACTCTGCAACCTCCCAATTACCAAGAGTGACTTCTTCCAACTTCAAAAATTTGAGATTCTCAAAGAGGCCTGCGTCCCAAATGTCCCATTCTTCCCCCTGGATATTGAGTCAACAAGGGCCAGCTCTTCAAGGTTGGGCAGTCTCGCTATTGTTGATAGTGAATCAGATGTCAGAGGAAAGCTAGACAACCCCAATTTTTTCAAATTCAAAGGGAAGTGAAAATCCCACGACCAATTTATTGCTATGGAGGGCACTGTGTCATTTGAAATTGAACTTTCAAAACCTACTCCGAGGGATTCTAGTTCATAAAGGAAATCCAATTTTGGGAACCAATATTCCTCTGTTGAACAATCCCACGATTCTTTGAGGCAAAATGCAAGGTGTTGAAGATTGGGAAACCTTTTGAAAATATCTCCCGTGTCTTTCGAATAGGAAACCTGGAGTTCCTGTAATATTCTCAAGTTGTCTAACTTTGAGTCCTCCATTATAAGTACTGGTTCATCTCCATCCAAATCAAAGAAAGAACCAGTGTCTATGCTCAACACTCGCAACTTTAAAAGATCCCAAATTCTTGGTAATAGTACCAGGGGTGGTCCATCATTTAGCAAGAACAGAGTTTCTAGATTCCAGAGGTTTGAGAAAGACAAAGGCAGATATTTAACTTTTGTCCGAATGCTTAAGAACCTCAAATGATTCAACATGCATATTTCATTTAGAAAAGAATCTTTCACCTTGATATAAGGGCTTTCCAAGATCAACACTCTGAGAAGCCTCAAGTGTCTTAGGTGACATGTATCATAAATACTGTCTCCACGTATCCTCAAAGAATAGAGGTGCTTACCAGAACACCTTTTCTCTTTTGAACCAATATCCTCAAAGAGCTCGCTGTGATAATCGGTGGTCACTATACCTGGCACCAAATCTGAAGAAGAAGATGGAGCATTATCAAAACATGCCCGGTCAAACAACTTTTCCTTTGTTGCTTTTCCCAAACAAAATTCATGCACGAGATCATGAATTTGGCAAGCCGGGTAATCACCTATCTCACTGAAAGCAATTACCAGTCTACTGGAAATTAATTTATCCAAATAATACTTCTTCCACACTCTTCATCTCTGTCTGTTCCACAAGTCCTTCAGCACGCCATAACATTTTCAACAAATCAACTCTAATTGTTGTGTCCTTCATATTACTTGCAAGGTAAACCAAGCATGGCTTCAGGTGATCTGGTAGGGTGTCATAACTTAATTTTATAACCTTCATCACTTCCACTTCACTATTTAAGATAATGGAATTAATTTTATTTCGAATTTCAAGCCACACAATCTTTTTCTTTTCCGAACCTGCAAGGAATCCAGCAATCAGATCAGCCACCAAAGGAAGCCCTTGACAATTTCCAGCTATTTCTTGTCCAATATCCAATAGTTCATCAGGGCAACTCTCGTTTCCAAATGCCCTTTTCTCTAATAACTCCCAAATTTCTTCTGATCTTAGCAATCGAAGGTTAAGAGGATCAGTGTAGCGCTTTCCATGCAAAGCCACTTCTATTTTTCGAGTTGTCAAAATAATTCTACTTCCTTTCTCAACTTCAGGAAAAGGTTTTGTTAACTTATCCCATGCTTCGGTATCCCACATGTTATCTAACACAATTAGGTACCTCTTTCCAAACAGTTGTTTCCGTAGCATATCAGCAACATCAATAGCCTCACTGAACTTCAAATACGAGCCAGTAACTTGATTAAAAAGTTTCACCAACAACTTCTTCTCGTCATATTCTTGGTCGACTGTGCACCATGCACGAAGGTCGAAATGACTACAAACTGATTCATCATTGTATACTTTGTACGCCAAAGTAGTTTTACCCAAACCCGGCATACCAGTGATTGAAATGACATCTTGATTTGCTGGTCCACTGTTGAGCTTCCTAATTAACCAGTTTGTCTCCTCCTTAAAACCTACAATTATTTTACCAGTGATCAATGACTTTCTTTCTACTGGCTTCTTGGGAGAGTTTACAACAATGAGGCTCCTGTTCTTGGGAATCTTCTCAAGTAAATTGGAGACATCTTTTTTGATAAGGTTGATCTTTTTTATTGTGATGGGAAGTGAGAAAATAAGATGTAAGAGCCCATTATCTCTTACGATAATTGAATCAATGACATCTTTTGCCTCATATGCCACATCTAAAACATGTGCCCAGAGATCTTTATACAATCCTTGGTCAATGTTCACGAAGAAAGATCTTATGAATTCTAGTTCTTCTTTCACCAGTCCAATTTCTTCCTTTATCAAAGCAATTGAATAAGAATTGGAATCTAGCAAATCTTTTAAGTGGATGAGAAGAAGATGCATGAAGAGCGGTCCATCACTCATGGGGAAGCAACATTGTGATGAGTCTGACGCTTTCAAATAATCATTTTTGAGATCTTCCTTGAGGAGTTCAATATTTTCCAGCAAGTCTAGAGTTGCACGATTTGTTCCATTGGTACTCTCTTTATTCCGTGATTTCTCTTCTAAGTCACGAACAAGAGTTGATACCTCCCAGATAAGTGCTCCAATACGTGCCAAAAGATCAAATAATTTGTCATGATGAATAAATTCCTTTGGCACATCCGTAAGAATAATTAATAGGAACTCTATCATGACTTGAATGTTTCGAGCCCCTGAAGTGCTTGCGGTAATAACAGTTACCATGTGTTCTTGTAGATGAATCAGATATTCTCTAAGAATGTCTGGAGAGGTTTCTAGGAGCTGCTTTATGAAGCATTCAACTTCTGCTGCAGTTGACTCTTTCAAATTTGTAAAACATATGTGCATGACCTCCAGTTCAATTGGAATAATCTTCATGAATAGATGTGCTAGCTTGAAGAGTTGTGAGTCTCCATTAAGTCGACCATCCCAAAGGAAGAGACCAACTCTCTCAGCCATGAGCTGAAACTGAGGTAAGACATGTTCAACAATCTCTTTCTCAATGCAACCATTCACTATCAACCCATGGAAATCTCTTATGCCTCCACACACATTCTGAAGAATCTCATATTGAATTACTAATGGAAAAACCTGTTCAGCACGATATTTTGATATATGATGGAGATTCAGGAGGAGGAAGTTCAACTGCTCCTCAGTCATGGTGGCACTTGATGTAGAATTATGAGATGAGTTGATACAATCATCAATGTTATCCATGAGGCTAGGAAGGACATGATGCATGTTGTATTTACACCCGACGTTGCTGTCAATATCATCCAAAATTGGTCGAAGCAGATTTCAACCTCTTGTCGTTTGCCAGTCATTATATCTTCAAACTCTTCCAAATTAGAATAAGAAAGCTGGACGTACGTACAAATAAATGCCAGCACAAATTTCAGCTTTTCAATTTGATCGGCCATGTCAACAGCTTTTTGATCTTCTGCATTCTTTAACCTCTCCATGAAATCCAGAATGTTAACAACATCCTTGCGAAGAGCAGAAAATGACACCTGCCAAATGACCAAATCAATGTTTTACTTATTTTCTGTATTTATTAGAATATCAAGGAAGGAAAAATTATACATTGGTTTGTACGACAGTTTTGGTTCTTAAAATTTTCTATTATTCATGGGATACATTTTCATTACAGTTGAATTTTTTAAAAGAATTAAAATAATTGTTGACATGTTATTTTCCTATGCCCGAAAATTTGACTTTCCGCTGAATTATACTTTCTGGGTAATTATTCCCTCTGTCTCAATTTATATGACTCACTTTCCTTTTTAGTCAGTCTAAAAAAGGATGACACATTTCTATATTTAGTAACAATTTAATTTTAAAATAGCAATGAAATGATTTATAGTTACACAAACATCTGACTTATTTTAGACCACAAGTTTCAAAAGTCTTTTTTTTTCTTTTTTAAACATCGTGCCAAGTCAAAATATCTCATATAAATTAGGACGGAAGGAGTAACACATAGTGCATCGACTTTAACCAGACAAAAGTTTAATACAAGTATTATACTCCCTCAGTTCCTAAATGAAGTGGTATTTTAGCCTTTCTAATTTTGTTCCTAAATAAGTGGTGTTTTAGATAATCAAGAAGACATTAATGATGTTTTTCTAATTTCACCCTTCTTTACATAAAGAAAGTTTCATCTAACCAAAATACTACTAAAGAGTATCTTTTTGAAGGTATTTATTAAGGATAAGTTAGTAAAAATAGTCTTTATTTTCTAGAAATGCGTATAGTTTCTTAAGTGGTGCGTCCAAGCTGAAAACATCACTTATTTAGGAACGGAGCGAATATTACATACCATAAAGTTGTTTGCTCCCCTTTTCTCTCTTTCTCCTTCATTTTCCATGACACTATCAAGTTCCCGTCCTTTCAAATTCTCAAGATCTGATGTATGAAAAGTAGATAAAGTTTATCCCGAGAATAAAGTAGCAAAAAATGTACAAATATAAATAAGTTAATTGTTTTCTGTGTTTACTTTCTCAAATTTTTTCTCCAGATCTAAGTACCAATAAAAGACTATTAGTTTTTTACTAGAGACTAACCTTTTTACTTGATGAAAACTCTGATATAAGTACCAATAAGTTATTAGAGACTAATCTTTTTACAGATAAGTACCAATAAATTTTTTCTGCAGATCTAAGTACCAATAAGTTGTTTCTACAGATCTAAGTACCAATAAGTTGTTTCTACAGATATAAGTACCAATAATTTTTTTCTACAGATCTAAGTACCAATAAGTTGTTTCTACAGATCTAAGAACCAATAAGTTGTTTCTACAGATCTAAGAACCAATAAGTTGTTTCTACAGATCTAAGTACCAATAAGTTATTAAAGACTAACCTTTTTACTGGATGAAAAATCTGATATGGCTGCTTTGTTCCTCTCTATTGTTTTTGTGTACTACCAAAAAACTATTAGCTTGAATAATGAAAAGCTTGAAAATTTGTGTGGAGGAGAAGATAGAGAGAAAATGACAATAAAACATGTTTGAACTAGTCAGCTGAAGACAGCCAATATGCAGCATTGAATGAAGAAAATGTATTCCTATAAAATAAGTAAAATGTTGAAAAATAGAAGAAGAAACAAAACAACAATGACGTTTGAGTTATTTTTAATACCCGTTAATTATCTTCTCAAACAATTGTTTAATTCTGCTGCTTGTTGGTAATATTATTATTGGGATACGTGATCACATGTGCAAATTGTTGGAACTCTAAAATGCCTGGTGTTAGTTTACTAACCTACTCTGCCAATAATGCTAATTATTTAGTAGCCAATTAGAAGCACAGTTGGTAGGGTTGCCATTTATTATACAAGTGATATGGATCATATTTTAACATTGGCAATTTTAGTTGAGACATTCATCAAACACATTGTTTTAACATTGGGGATTTCTACTACAACAATCAGAACAGTAGGTGTTGCCATTTTATTCACAGATTCAGAGTTAGCTGCTACAGAAATTTCGGCGAATTAATTCATCCACCTTCACTTCTTTTTCTTTCATCACATGTGCATCAACTTGTTGCTCAACATGTACTGGCAGCAACTCGATAGATACAGAGGCTGGAGGATTTGATTAAGTTTCTGCATTACATGTGAAGTTGCACCAGCAATTACCCTTATGTTGATTCTTCATTCAAAGATTCATTATATTCCAACATAGCTTTTGCTCTGCTTTCTTAAAGTGAATCCACATTATGAAACCGAAGATAAATTTAACAAAGGGGATAGGAGACAAACTGGGAAAACAAAAGTATGAGATTATCGTTTATTGATCAAAGTGACTCAGCAATAACATACTTACACATGACACTTTGTGACAAACAAGAGGCAATATGTTGTGAACCAAGCTAATTCGGTAAGGGTCCATGGGTTAGAAGTGGTGAATGAGATTGGGCCGAGCAAAATGTTGGAGTGTTTTATTTGGGATCCCCGGCCCAATTAGCATCTAGTTAAAAGGGAGATTAGGTTTGAAAGAAGGATTATGCGAATATTGTTGAGAAAAGTCTGTTTCCTCTCATCTCCATTCTTAGAGTCTAAGCTTCTCATCCCATTCTATCTCTATTCTCATCCCATTCTATCTCTATCTTTAGTTACTTGTAATTTCAATATTTCCATTGTAATTCAGTATTTCGAGTGTTGCGTTTATAATTCTAAAGCTGTAATAGGGTGTTCAGTTCTTATTAATATAGTGAGGAAATTGGGGTTGCTACATGCAATACTTCCAAAACAACACAGATAACAAACTTGCAAACAACACAACAAAGGCCAGATAGCATTTCTCGGAACACTAACCATATGCATCAGGGTTCTGAAAGAGATAAGCTTCCACTACTTTGATAAGCTTGATCCATTTTATGGTGATGGGAAGCTTGACCTACCCCACATCTCCTCTTCTTCATCACCTCCCACACAGATCTAAAACTTCCATTAACACAACATTTTAACAATTCTTGAAAATCTTTAAGAAAAAAAATGTCAACTTTAGCACCCCATTTCCATACAATAAAGGTGAACTCACTTCCTTTAGAAGTACTTGAACAAATTTTTTTCTGACATAAATTCAGACAAAGACAGGAACTCAATATCCTTAGTAAGTAAATTGGGAACTGTTATGCTGTCAGTTCATCAATCTTGATCAGAAGATCTCCAGCTATTAGATCTGTTACTATTAAGGGAAGCCACATTTTGCTGATTTTGATCTTGTACCTGAAGGTTGGGGTTCATATTTTTATCCATGGGTTGTTACAATGGTAAAAGCTTATCCATTTCTTGAAGAAATTAGACTTAACAGAATGGTTGTTTGTGATGAGTCATTGGACTTGATTTCTACGTCATATAAGATTTTTAAAGTCTTGGTTTTACAGTCTTGTGAAGGGTTTACTACTGATGGACTTGCTGCCATTGCTGCTAACTGCAGGTTTAACTAACATTGTTTAGCTGTATTACAGTGCTTACTAGTTGTTAGAGTGGGTAAAAGTCCCACATTGGTTGGGGAATGGACTGGTTATTTGCTTATATGGACTTGGGCAATCCTCCCCTCTTGAGCTAGCTTTTGGGGTTGAGTTAGGCCCAGGTGTCATATCTTTACATGGTATCAGAGTCAGGTCCATTCTCATTTGGGCTCCCGGTCCACGCGCCAGTTGGTCCCTGGGCGTGAAGGGGGGTGTTAGAGTGGTTAAAAGTCACACATTGGTTGGGGAATGGACTGATGGTTTGCTTATATGGACTTGGGCAATCCTCCCCTCAAGAGCTAGCTTTTGGGGTTGAGTTAGGCCCAGGTGTCATATCTTTACATGGTATCAGAGCCAGGTCCATTCCCATTTGGGCTCCCGGTCCACGCGCCAGTTGGGCCCTGGGCGTGAAGGGGGGTGTTAGAGTGGGTAAAAGTCCCACATTGGTTGGGGAATGGACTGGTTATTTGCTTATATGGACTTGGGCAATCCTCCCCTCTTGAGCTAGCTTTTGGGGTTGAGTTAGGCCCAGGTGTCATATCTTTACACTAGTGAAATTTTTTTTGATCTTTTCATCTGGGTGTAACTGTTCTTTTTTGTAATTGAGGGGAATGAGGAAAGACTTTAATAATTTCAAAGTCCTGTTTTTATAAGGGTTTGAGATGTAGAAGAGAAAGATAAGATGTTATTCACGTACAATAGCTCTTTATATAGAGCGGATACAGAACTGGAGAATACTATCTGATAAGTACAAAGCAACAGAAAAACCTAGAATACAGGAAGCTATAAAAGTCCTAAATACAACACATAACTAACTACCGTATAATTTAAAATATCAGATAGCTAAAATATAGGAAGCTAATATTATCTGTTAATACACCCCCGCAAGTTGGGGGTGACTGGAACAAGCCCCAACTTGTGAAAATGTGGCAGAAAAGTTGTACGTGGAAGAGGCTTGGTGAGGACGTCAGCAACTTGATCAGCAGAGTGAAGGTGAGGAACCTCAAGCGCTTTTTGTTTAACTTGCTCACGAACAAAATGGAAATCAATAGCTACATGCTTCATCCTACTATGAAAAACAGGATTAGCACAAATGTAAGTGGTGCTGACGTTGTCACAGAGAACGGTTGGTGGGGAAGACAGTGATAGGTGAAGATCAAATTCGTGAGCCAATTGACTTCAGAAACAGCAGCAGCAACAGCTAGATACTCTGCTTCCATGGATGAGCGTGAGACAGACTTTTGCTTTTTGGAAGACCATGAGATTGGTGAGTTCCGAAGGTAGACAACATAACATGTTGTTGATGTTCTGTCATGTGGATTTCCAGCCCAATCAGAGTCAGAATACGCAAGCAAACGGTCTGTTGATTGTCGACTTACCAATGTGCTTGTGTGTTTAAGGTAGCGCAGCAAACGTTTGGTGGCCTTCCAGTGAGACACTTTGGGATTATGCATAAACTGAGACAACTTGCTCACAGCAAACCCATGTCAGGCCTAGTGAAGGATAGGTAGTGAAGCTTACCAATGATTCTTCTGTAAAGTGAAACATCAACTGCTGAATCTGTTTCTGAATCAATGAAGGAGCAGGTTGATGTCATTGGTGTTGGAACGCCCTTGCAATCAGCCATATGCAATTCATCTAGAAGATACATGACATATTTGTGTTGGCCATATGCAATTCATCTAGAAGATACATGACATATTTGTGTTGGGACAAGTATATGGCAGTTGGCATGGATATTACCTCAACACCCAGAAAATAATGCAAGAGCCCAAGATCTTTGAGAGAGAATCTCTGAGAAAGTGATTTAATTATGGACATGATACTTCCCTGAATGCTGCCCATAATGATTATGTCATCAACATATATAAGAATGTACACAGTAACACCAAAATTATGTAGGATAAACAAAGATGAGTCATATTTTGATTTAACAAACCCAATGCTTGTCAAGTAGTTGGTGAGCTCGGTGTACCACGCCCCAGGAGCCTGCTTAAGTCCGTATATGGCCTTTTTGAGCTTGCAAATGTACGCAGAATTTTGAGAGGATTTGAAACCAGGGGGTTGTTTCATGTACACTTCCTCTTTAAGACTACCTTGCAAGAATGCATTATTGACATCTAGCTGATGAATAGGCCAGGAACGTTGGGCAGCAATTGCAAGGACCAAGCGGACTGTTGCAGGCTTGACAACGGGGTTGAATGTGGAATGATAATCTAATCCGGGTCTTTGAGTGAAGCCTTTGGCTACTAGGCGAGCCTTATACCTATCAATGCTTCCATCAGGTTTAGGTTTAATTCTAAACAACCACTTAGAGTCCAAAACATTCTGGGAGGGATCACTAGGGACCAAATCCCAGGTCTGGTTTCTGACTAGAGCATCATATTCTGCTTTCATTGATTCTTGCCATTTGGGATATAGTTGTTCTTGACGGTAGGAGCGGGGAATTGGTGGCGAGAGATTGGTTTTGGCAAGAAAATTCTTGGGTTTCAGACTATTTGTTTTTGAGCGGATTACCATTGGGTGAGAAAGGGTGGCTGGTTTTGGTTGCGGTGGAGGGGCATTAAGGTGTGGTGGTTGCAAGGCAGTGCTTGGCGGAAGCTGAGGAACTTGGACAGATGGGGTAACCTTAGAGGTCCGACGGCTATAGGTGCGGGTGATGGGTGGTGTCCTTGTGCTGCTGGAGAAGGGAGAATAGGAGCTGATGGAGTTGAACAGGGAGAAACATGGCTGCTTGCTGGATTGTTGGGAGAAGGTGGAGATGTACCTGAGCTTGGCGACGCCCCCGTAGACAATGGCTCAGGTAGTTCAAAACAATGTGTCTCTGTTGGGATATCAGTGTGCATCTCTTTTGGAGGAGATAACTCATCCCAAGATAATTTCAAATACTGATTTTTATATTAGAAAATAAATTGGTAAAAGGATAACTAGTTTCAAAAAATACTACATCTCTCGAAAGATAGACTTTGGAGGTGGTCGGGTCAAAGCATTGATGGCAATAATGTTTGTTTGAAAATCCCAAATAGACACAGGGATTTGATTTTGAATCAAGCTTATTTTGTGCATACGGTTTCAGCCACCGATAACACAAACAACCAAAATTTTTTATGTTGTCTTAATTTGGTGATTCTTGAAATAAAAGCTCGTATGGACACTTATCTTTTATATTTGGAGTTGTCATTCTATTTATGAGAAAAACCGCTTGATGACATGCAAAACTCCAAAAGGTAGCTGGTAAAGAAGCTTGGTGCAGTAGAGTTTTTGCAGTCTCGACAACATGGCGATGTCGTCTTTCTACTACAACAACTCATTGTGGAGTATAAGGTGGAGAAATTAAGTGCTCAATACCCTGTGATTTCAAATAGGAAGTTAAACTCTGAAATTCACCTCCTCCATCAGTATAAAAAGATAATATTTTTGTTTGAAACCGACGTTCGAGTAATGGATGTAGTGTTTTGAGAACATCTAAAACCTCATGTTTGGATTGAATCGTGTGGAGCCACATATATTTTGAAAGGTGATCTACAAAAAAAAAAATATAATATCTTTTTCTATCAATGGACAAAACGGGTGACGGGCCCCCCAAATCACTGTAAATAATTTGTAAAGGCCTATGACTCTGCAGGGAATTCGTAGAAAAAGATTGCATGTGGCTTTTATTTGATTGGCATGAATTACAAATAGAAAGAGAGTCTTTCTTAACAGGAATGGAAAATTTATTCAAAAATATATCTAGAGTACGGCATGTTGGATGCCCCAAGCGCCGATGCCACAGATCTAAGGACACAACCACATTGCATTGAGGTTGAGAAGAAGAAGAAGCATTGTCTGGCTGCCACTCATAAAGGTGTCCTCTACTCCGCCCTTGAACTAGCGGTGCCCCCGTACTCAGATCCTTCACAAGATAAGAGAATGGAAAGAATTCAATGGATGTTATATTATCAAGACAAAATTGAGAAACTGAAATCAGGTTATTGGCAATGGAAGAGGAGCACAGTATATTGGATAATTGAAAGCTAGAATTAGAAGCTGATAAATCAGTGTTACCAATGTGAGAAATTGGTATGGTATTACCATTTCCCATAGTGATTTCTTCCGGACCATTGTAGTCAGTAATGTTTGTGAGACTTTGGGCATCCGATGCAACATGGTGTGTAGCTCCTGAATCGACTATCCATGGGGCTGATTGCTGCATTTTTTGTCCAGCAAAGTTGGCCCGGGCCTGAAACTGATTATGAGACTGAGAGCGACAAACGCGAGCAGAATGTCCAGGTCGGTCACATAACTGACACACTAAGTTGACTTCTTGAGGGTTGATGTGACGATTGTGCCCTGGCTGAGAACGGTGCTGCTGGTAGTTGTAGTTGTTTTGACGCCTATTGTTGTTGGTGGCATTGGTCCTTGTTTGAGAGTTGGGACTTTTGAGCAACAGCAGCAGTAATTGGGGTGGATTGAGGCGGAGCATTGTGTTTGAGGAAAAGCTCTTGATACCATATAAAGGTTTGAGATGTAGAAGAGAGAGAAAAGATGTTATTCACGTACAATAGCTCTTTATATAAAGCGGATACAGAACTGGAGAATACTATCTGATAAGTACAAAGCAACAGAAAAACCTAGAATACAGGAAACAATAAAAGTCCTAAATACAACGCATAACTAACTACCGTATAATTTAAAATATCAGATAGCTAAATTATAGGAAGCTAATATTATCTGTTAATAGTTTTTACAGTCTTGTGCAGGTTTATCTAGCATATTTTAGCTGCATTTTACCCTTTTATGAGTACTTTAGTCCTGAATGGTGAAAAAAGTTGTAATCCTTGCATCTGGAGTTAGCTGTACTTGTTTGTAGTTGAGGGGTTGAGGAAATTGTTAATCTTTGCATCTGGGTTTAAATTTATTTGTTTGTAATTGAGGACTTGAGTGATTGTTTGTGATGAGTCATTGGAGTTGATTTCTAGGTAGTTTAAGAATTTCAAAGTCTTGTTTTACAGTCTTATGAAGGGTTTACTACTGATGGACTTGCTGCCATTGCTTCTTACTGCAGGTTTGACTAGCATTTTTAGCTGTACTTTTTTCTACTTTAGTCTTTAATGGTGAAAAAAAAGTCTCTTTGCATCTGTGGGTAACTGTTTTGAGGAAACACTAGTAGGTTTTGTGGAGCATTGTTGTCTGAGTACTTTAGACCTACGGGTTATGAAAAATTGTAATCTTTGCATCTGGGGTTAACTGTACTTGTTTGTGATTGAGGGGTTGAGGAAAGTTTTAATATTTGCATCTGGGTGTAACTGTATTTGTTTGTAATTGAGGAAATTAGTCTTAAAAGAATGGTTGTTTTGTGATGAGTCATTGGAGCTGATTTCTAGGTAGTTTAAGAATTTCAAAGTCTTGGTTTTACCATCTTGTGAAGGATTTACTACTGATGGTCTTGCTGCCATTGCTGCTAACGGCAGGTTTATCTAGCATTTTTTAGCTGCATTTTACCCTTTTCTGAGTACTCTAGTCCTTAATGGTGAAAAATGTCATAATATGAGGGATTGAGGAAAGTTTTAATCTTTGCATCTGGGGTTAATAACTTTATTTGTTTGTAATTGTGTGTTTAAGGAAATGGTATGCTTTTCAGAGCATTGTTCTTTGAGTACTTTAGTCCTTACTGGTGAGAAAAAGTTCAAATCTTTGCATCTGTTCAGAGGAAATACTAGTGGGTTTTGTGGAGCATTATTGTATTGAGTACTTTAGCCCTTACTGGTGAGAAAAGTTGTAATCTTTGGATCTGGGGTTAACTATACTCGTTTGTAATTGAGGGGTTGATGAAATGGTATGTTTTGTAGAGAATTGTTGTCCGAGTACTTTAGTCCTTACTGGTGAAAAAAAGTTTTAATCCTGCATTTGGGGGTAGCTGTTTTGAAGAAATAGTTGGTTTGTGGAGCATTGTTGTCTGAGTACTTTGGCCTTACTTGGATTGTCTTTGACGGCACTTGGTGGAAAGAGTAGCAAGAATGCCATAGCGAAGAAATACCTTGGTCCTTTGATTCTATTTCTGGGCCATGAAGCAAGATCATAGACTTGTATGACCTGGCTACAAAAACAGAAGGGATGTAAGAGGGCACAATTTCCTGCCCAACTTTAAAAGCTAAAGCAGACACTGAATCTAATTAAAATTTTAATCGAATCTTTGTATCTTATTGATGATAGTGCACGAAAAGTATAAATTAATAATTGAAGAGTTAGTGTGATAGAGGAAATATCAAACTTGATATAGCCATATGCTCATAATCATATATTCTGAGCAGTAATCTCACGATTCGTCTAACCCCACGCAAGCCTCCCTCTCCTCGTTGACATCTAAACCATGGTTAAAATTTAACCATACCCCACTCCACCCACTCATGCCCTCATTTTATTGGGGCAGGACACTTCAGATTTGTTTTCTTATGTAACTCACAATTTGCTGCAGGAATCTGAGAGAATTGGACTTTGGAGAAAGTGAAATGGAACACCTGAGTGGCCACTGCCTTAGTCATTTTCCTGATAGCTGCACATCGCTCATATCACTTAACATTGCTTGTTTGGCCTCAGAGGTCAGCTTCTCAGCTTTGGAGCGTCTAGTTGCTCGCTCTCCTCATTTGAGGACTCTTCGGCTCAATCGTGCTGTGTCCATCGAGAAACTTCCAAAGCTGCTTCGTCATGCTTCACAGTTGGTTGAATTTGGTACCGGATCTTACTCTGCTGACAAACAGGCTGAGGTTTCTGAAGTTTTCGTAAACGTATCTCAAGCTTTTTCAGGCTGCAATTGACTCAAAGGCTTGAGTGGTTTTTGGGCGGCCGTGCCAGCCTACTTTCCAACTATATATCCAGTCCACTCCAAACTCACCTCCTTGAATTTAAGCTATGCCACCGTTCAAATACCTGATCTTGGCAAGTTCATCAGCGACTGTCACAATTTACAGCGGTTGTGGGTAGGTTCTATTTTGTGTTTTACTTTTGTATACATTTGCGTGTTTTCAACAGTCGAGACTTGATACATTAACTGTGTTTGTGATAAAATAGAAAAGTTGATCATGGTTATCATTCTATTATTTTCTGAGCATTTTTTCTAGTTGTAAAAGCAGAAGTTTCCGAGAGAAGAACAATAATCCTAACTTATTAATTGTTATGCTGATTCTGATAACCGCCAGGGATAAATAAACAGTGTAGACAAGCTTCGGTGTATACTGAAATAACGTAGCTAAATGACTAATGTCGAGTAAATTCTCTGAATAATTTTCTGTTCAACCATATGGAGAGTAACTTATTGTTTCATAGTTGTTGTTATCTGGACTAAAGAATTTTCAGCTATTTAATTCTTGGCCTTACGCTTCCAATAGTTTTTAAGCTCTTCTTGTCTAGTGGCTCTGATCTGCCTAACTGGCTATCTAGCTTACGCTTTAAGTCGCTTGGAATGGATGTGATGTAGGTGCTAGATTATGTTGAAGATAGCCGTCTTAAGGAGATTGCCAACTCTTGTAAGGAACTTCAAGAGCTTAGAGTGTTCCCTTCTGATCCATTTGCTCCAGGACCAAATGTATCCTTGACAGAGCAAGGTCTTGTAGCTGTCTCAGTGGGCTGCCCTAAGCTTCAGTCAGTTTTATATCTGCCGCCAAATGACAAATGACACCTTGGTTGTAACATCTCAGGCCCATTGCTTATCTTTCAAGGGAATTTTTGTCCTTTCCTTTTTACTTTATCCCAAGCAATTAAAACCCTTTTTAATTATCAGTTCCATACGTTGTTTTTTCAGTAGAGCGTTATCTTTTCAGCAGATAAAAAGAACCCCCTTTGTTTCCATCAGCTTTGTACGTTAAAAAGAGTCCCCCTATTTTCCTCAAGTTCACACCATAAAAGCCTCACTTTTCCCATAATTTGCATACGTTTTTTCATCAGCAAATATCCCTATTCCTGCTCTTAATCACAACTCCTAAGAAACAAAAGAGAATTGGTTGAGACTCAAGTTCAATTCCATCTTCCGATCTCAAGTTCTTTCAACGTTTAAAGAGGTATGTAGAACCGTCTCTTGCTCACGTTTCTGAATGTTTTTCTGTTTTGTAATCTCCTTCCCTCCACATGGTCTGGTGTTCATTAACTTGATGCATAGATTAGGGACTTGGTTTTTGTCTAGATTAAGAATTCTCCCTGCTTGCCTAGGTAATTCTGAGAAATTCTGAAATTTAAATCTGCCAGTAGAGTCAAAGCCCATGTTGGACACTGTAAAGCACAGTTGCTGTAATTGATATGATTTCAAAAGTCCTCAGTTGTTGCAATCTAATTTCCTTGATGCTATCGAATATTGTTTTATATTGGGTTTTCTCTCTGAAGTATGTGTAATTTAGTTAAGGCTACTGAACTAATAGATATTGATTTAGATCGCTCTGTTTTTATTTAATGTCTTAAACTAGTGATATGTTATTTGGGTGATGCTCCACAGTAAACTGTGCTGGCTCATCATTCTTATTTGTGATACAGATCTATTGGTTATAGCGGTTCATTTAGAATTAACATTTGCAAGCATGATTCCCTCTCTGTAAATGTGTTTTAGTTCAGTACTACAAAGTTGCGAGGCACTCATTATATCCTCAATAATTACAGCAATGCTCCAGGGAATTTTCCAAACTTTAGTTAGGATCTTATTTAGTACAATTAAGGGTCTATTTCTGGACAGATTTGGTTATCCCAACTATTACACAGTGTGTAAATTGCTTCCTTCCCAGTAACTCATAAACATAGTTCCCTCAAGAGATGTGGAAGCCATGTTCTCAGATGTAATAAGTCTGACATTAAGGTCCTCCAACGCATGTTTCTGCTCTACAGATAATCTACTTGAGTCAACTAACTGTTTTCCCTTGGCTTCCAATAGATGTTGTACTTCTTTGAGTTGTTCAAGATATGGAAGCTGACTGGCTCAGTTCTTTCATTCCTGCAAGACAAAGAAAAGTGAATGTTTCTAAACTCTTCCAGAAAACTCTAAACTGGTACCAAATCAAAATCTTATGAAACCAGAGTGATTGAATTCCCAACATGAGCCCAAAAAGGCTAAATTATGTACATGAGCCTAAAAAGGCTAAACCACGAGCATGAGCCTAGTATGGCTAACACTTTGAACATAAATAAATAAGATAACGTTATAAGCATAAGGGAGTTAGCTGGCTGACCGAGAAGACATAGGTCTAAACGACAAACGCCCGAAACTATGTTTGCCGATATAGGATAGAGATTATTCCTCAAGTCAGATGACTCTTTTTCATGTGTCCCGAAAGGGGCTAATTATGAATATTTGCTAGCAAATCATGTCATGTCATGTCCTGTGCCCGGCAAGGTATAGGATGGCTTAGCAGATCGGGCCGAGATCAGACTCCATGCGCTCACATGGTGGTTTATGTGGGTTCACTACTTGCTCCCACAAATAATCAAAGGAATTAAATTTACCTTACTTGGTCAATTATAAATTTAGCTTATACTCATGAGTGAAAACTTGCTCTCCTTCCATGAACTCTAAATGATGAAACTTACGATCTGCATAGCTATTTTACCTACTCTGGGATGTCAAGATCCTTCCCTAAATCAATCTCACTCAATCCATCAAATCTCTCACTAAATTTGTACCCCAAGGTCTCACCTCAAAGAAATCAAACCACTCCACTAGATATCTACATCTCCTACCATACAAAGCCTCAACCAGTGTTAGAGCATATCATCTAACACCTGAATAGTATGCTCTGACTGAACATTGGTCTAATGGTAAGATGTAGTACTCATCTCCAACTAAGAACCCAACTCCCGCTGCATAGGACTCTAAAAGTGTGAAGTAAACAGAGTACCCCTATCTGAAATGATAGAAATAGACACACCATGCAACCGAACTATCTCTTGAATGTAGATCTTAGCTAGCTTCTCTGCATTGTAGTTCATTTTCACCTGTATGAAGTGCGCTGATTTGGTCAAAATATTATGAGAAACAAAGACTGGAAATTACAAAGTTTGTTTGGCAACTACACCAACCTATGAAACCTCTAATAAGTATCGATACTGAAAGAAAAATATAAAAAAGTCATGATATCTCGTCCAGCCTCCAGGTAGAAAAGAGGCTCACCAATGGCAGAAGATAGAGATCCTAATAATGCACCTGACCACGGACTTGAGAGCCAGAACCTACATCATGAAAATCATGGAAAGACGGTCAATACGTGGAATGTATTGGTATGTAAAACCATTTCATGAGAATAGTAAAGCAAGAGATTATCAATGTCAATAAAATTCAACTTTAAGTGACGACAAGCTGGAAAAGAACAAACTATTAGTATTGTTGGACATTATGTGGTGCTAACAAACTTTGGTGAAGTTTTATCCCTTGAGGAAATCTTAAATAAATTTTATATTATTTCCGCTTTATTTATTTGTAGTAGAAGTATGCTTAGGTGATATGCCAGAACGTTCGCTCGTACTAGCAATTGTATCAGGTGCGTGCCACGTCCAGGGCCCCGGCTCGGGTCGTGACAGAATGTTGAAAATTATTATCTGTGTGGATGCAAAGAAAAAAGAGAAAGAGAGAATGACAGAAGGAACAGAACATAGCATAGAATAATAGATACCAATATAGCATACCTCATTTGTGACCTGCAATCGACGTGTCAAATGGACAAATCACCGAATGACATTTGTATTTATAGAAATTATAATTTTTATTAAAAAGTTGAAAGTTTTCTGTAGGAAACATAAAAAAAGTCAACAAAATGTTTCATAACAACTGTAATAGAATTTTCTTAGTCATATACAATCTACCCAGCAAAGCAAAACTTACTGTTTGTGGTTTGTACAGAAGAATGATTCATGTACAGAAGCCAATATCACAAGTAGAGGACTTGAACACAAAAGTACAAAGAGTGCTGAAGACTTTTCACACATAATTCTTAAAAGCTACTTAGATAACGGGAAATCATTCGGGCCAAGTAACTGAAGCTCATCCCCTCCCCTCATATCTTCAGCATATTCCTTAATCTTCATAGCGGAAGCTTTAAGTTGAGGGCTCCTTACAAGTTTGATAGTTTTCAATGATAAAATATCGCAGAATCTAGGCGGTATATTCTCAAGCTTATGACACCCCCACAGTTGTAATTTCTCAAGCACAAGAAAGGATTCCTCTCCAACTTCCCACTTAGCAAGAGTCACCTCATACAACTTCAAAAATTTGAGATTCTCAAAGGTGTCTTCCTCCCCCATGTTCCATTCTTTCCCCTGGATGATTGTCCTCTCAAGGAACAGCTCTTCAAGGTTGGGCAGCTTCGCTATTGTCGATAGTGAATCAGATGTCAGAGGAAGGTCACGCAACACCAATATTTTCAAATTGGAAGGGAAGTGAAAATCCCATGACCAATTTGTCGCTACAGAGGACCCACTGTCATTTGAATTTGAACTTTCAAAACCTACTTTGAGGAGTTCTAGTTCAGTTAGGAAATCCAATTTTGGGAACCAACGTCGCTCTGTTGGATTATCCCATGATTCTTTGAGATCAAATGAAAGTTCTTGGAGATTGGGAAACCTTTTGAAGATATCCATTGCATCTTTTGAGTAGAAAAGCACAAGTTTCTCTAAACATCTCAAGTTCTCTAACTTTGTGTCCTCTGCAATCAGTATTGGTTCATCTGTATCCAAATCAAAGAAAGAACTATTCATGAACAACACTCGCAACTTTATAAGATCCCAAATTCTCGGTAATAGTGCCAAGGTTGATCCTTCATTATTCACCCAGAGGGTCTCTAGATTCCAGAGGTTTGAGAAAGATGGAGGAAGAGATTTAATTTCTGTCCCAATGTATAAGAACCTCAAATGATTCAACATGCATATTTCATTCAGCAAGGAATCATTCACCTTGATAAAAGAGGGATACAGGTGCAACACTCTAAGAAGCCTCAAGTGTCTTATGTGACATATATCAGAAAGACGATCGTCCATCTCGTCTCCAGTTATCAATAAAGAATAGAGGTGTTTACCAGAATGCCTTCTCTTTTTTGAACCGAACAGGACAAAATTGTTAGGCCCAAAGTGCTTCTTATCATAAATAATGGTTACTATACGTGGCATCATATCTGAAGAAGAAGATGGAGCACTTGAACTTATCCGGTCAAACAACTTTTCCTCTCTTGCTTTTATCAAACAGAAGTCATGCACAAGATCATGAAGTTGGCAAGTAGGATTACTACCTATCTCATTGAAAGAAATCACCAAGCTACTGGAAATTAAATTATCCAAATAAACCTCCATAACTTCTTCCACACTCTTCATCTCTGTCCGTTCCATAAGTCCTTCGGCACGCCATAACATTTTCAACACATCTTTGTCCGTTGCACTGTCCTTCGGACAACTTGCAAGGTACAGTAAGCATGGCTTTAGGTGATGTGGTAAATGGTCATAACTTAATTCTATAACCTTCATCACTTCCACTTCACTGTTCAAAATAAAGGAACTCAAATTATTTCGAACTTCAAGCCACACAGTCTTTTTCTTTTCCCTCCCTGCAATGACTCCAGCAATCAGATCAGCCACCAAAGGAAGTCCCTTACAATTTTGGGCTATATGTTTTCCAACATCCAATAGTTCATCAGGGCAACTCTCATTTCCAAATGCCCGTTTCCTTAATAACTCCCAACTTTCTTCTGATCTTAGCAACCGGAGCTTAAGAGGATCAATGTTGCGCTTTCCATACAAAGCCACTTCCATTTCTCGAGTTGTCAAAATCATTCTACTTCCATTCTCAACTAGAGGAAAAGGTCTTTTTAACTTATCCCATGTATCAGTGTCCCACAAATCATCTAAGACAATAAGATACCTCTTTCCATACAGGTGTCTCCGTAGCCCATCAGCAACATCAATATTCTCACTCAATTTCAAATCCAGGCCAGTAACTTGATTATAAACTTTCTTCAACAACTTTTTTTTGTCGTATTCTTGGCCAACTGTGCACCATGCACGAATGTCGAAACGTCTAGAAATGGACTCATCATTGTATACTTTGTACGCCAAGGTAGTTTTGCCCGAACCCGGCATACCAGTGATTGAAATGACATCTAGATCTTTCGGTCCACTGGTGAGCTTATTAATTATCCAGTGTGTCTCCTCCTCAAAACCTACAATTATTTTACCAGCTGTCAATGACTTGCTTTCAACTGGCTTCTTGGTAGATCTTACAACAACGCGACCCCTGTTCTTGGGAATCTTCTCATGTAAATTGGAGACATATTCTTTGATAAGCTTGATCTTTTTTATGGTGATGGGAAGTGAGAAAATAAGATGTAAGAGACCATTATCTCTTACGATAATTGAATCAATGACATCTTTTGCCTCATATGCCACATCTAAAACACGTGCCCAGAGATCTTTATACCATTCTCGCTCAATGTTCACTAAGAAAGATCTTATGAATTCGAAGTCTTCTTTCACCAGTTCAATTTCTTCCTTTATCAAAGCAATTGAATAAGAATTGGAATCTAGCAAATCATTTAAGTGGATGAGTAAGAGTTGCATGAAGAGCTGTCCATCACTTGCTGGGAAGCAAAGTTGAGATGTGTTTGGCGCTTTCAAGTAAACATACCTGAGATCTCCCTTCAGGAGTTCAATATCTTTTAGCAAGTCTAGAGTTGTATGATTTGTTTCATTTGTACTCTTTTCGATCCTTGATTTCTCTTCTAACTCGCAAACAAGAGTTGATACCTCCCTAGTAAGTGCTCCTACACGTTCCAAGAGATCAAACAATTTTTCTTGATGAATAAAGTTGGTAGGCATGTCAGTAAGAATAATCAGCAGGAACTCCACTGTGACGTGAATGTTTCGGGCTCCTGAAATGCTTGGTTTAATAACAGTTACCACATGCTCTTGTAGATGAATCAGATATTCTCTAAGAATGTATGGAGTGGTTTCCAGGAGCTGCTTAATGAAGCGTCTAACTTCTACCGAAGTTGAAGCTTTCAAATTTGTATAACATATGTGCATAACCTCTAGTTCAATTGGAATAATCTTTAAGAGTAGATGTGCTAGCTTGAGAAGACGAGAGTCTCCATCAATTTGATCATCCTCATCTAACTCAGGGAGTTGAGAGTCTTCATCAGTCTGATCATCCTCATCTAGCTCGGAGAGTTGAGAGTCTTCATCAATCTGATCATCTTCATCTAGCTTGGAGAGTTGTGAGTCTTCAGCAATCTGATCATCTTCATCTAGCTCAGAGTGTTGAGAGTCTTCATCAGTCTGATCATCCCAAATGAAATGTCCTACTCTCTCAGCCATAAGTTGAAACTGAGGTAATACATATTCAACGATCTCATATTCAATGCAATTATTCACTATCAATCCATGGAAATATCTCATGTTGCCACATATATTCTGAAGAATCTCATATTGAGTCATTAATGGAAAAAGCTGTTCAGCATTATACGTGGATAGAAGATGGAGATTCACGAAGAGAAAGTCCAATTGCTCCTCTGTCATGGTGGCATTTGATTTAGAACGATGATGTGAGCTGATACAGTCATCCATATTATCAGTGAGGCTAGGAAGGACATGATGCATGTTGTATTTACATCTGATGGTGTTGTCAACATCATCCAAAATTGACCGAAGCAGATTCTCAACCTGTTGTCTTTTGCCAGTCATTATATTTTCAAACTGATCCAAATCAGAATAAGAAAGCTGGACATATGTACAAATAAATGTCAGCTCCAATTTCAGCTTTTCAATAAGATCCACATCTACAGCGTTTTGATCTTCTTCATTCTTTAGCCTCTCCATGAAATCCAGAACATCGACAACATCCTTGCGAAGAGCAGAAAATGAAACCTGCCAAATGACCAAACCAATGTTTTATTTATTTTCTATATTTATCAGAATATATATCAAGGAAGGAAATAAGCAAACCCATTAAATTGAAGTCTTTTTATTGAATTTCATATCAGGAAGGAAAAAATTATACATTGGTTTGTACTACAGTGGGGTTTATCATTAGTTTTGGTGCTTAAATTTTTCTATTACTCAAGGAATACATTTTCATTGCAGTTGGATTTTTAAAAATAAATTAAAATAATTGTTGACATGTTATTTTCTTACGCCCGTAAATTTGACTTTCCGGTGAATTATACTTTCTGGGTAATTACTCCCTCTGTCCCCAAAAAGAATGACACAATTCTATATTTAGTAACATTTTAACTCTAAAACACTCATTTTATCCTTACTGAAATGATTTATAGCCACACAAACATCTGACGTATTTTATACCACAAGTTTCAATAGTTTTTCTTTTTTTCTTAAACTTCGCGTCATGTCAAACTACCTCATATAAATTAGGACGGAGGGAGTAACACATAGTGCAGTCACTTTAATGAGACAAAAGTTTAATACAAGTATTATACTCCCTCAATTCCTAAATAAAGTGGTATTTTAGCCCTTTTTTTCATTTTGTTCCTAAATAAGTGGTGTTTTAGATAATCAAGAAGACATTAATGGTCTTTTTCTAATTTTACCCTTTTTTTAAATAAAGAGAATTTTATCTAACCAAAATACTACTAAAGAGTTACATCTTTTTCAAGGTATCTATTGAGAACAAGTTAGTAAAAACAATCTTTATTTTCTAGAAGTGAGTATAGTTTCTTAAGGGTGCGCCCAAACTGAAAACGACACTTATTTAGGAACGAAATGAATATGACATACCATAAAGTTGTTTGCTTCCCCTTTCTCTCTTTCTCCTCCATTTTCCATGATTGTAAGTTCCTTTCCTTACAAATTCTCAGGATCTGACGTATAAAAAGTTTATCAGGAGAATAAGTCAATCGTTTTCAGTGTTTACTTTATCAAAAAATTTCTACAGATCTTAGTACCAAAATCAAACAAACTTTTTAAAGTTTATTTGAGTCTAACCTTTTTACTTGATGAAAAATCTGATATAGCTGCTTTGTTCCTCAATGTTTTTGTGTACTTTCCAATAAACTATTAGCTTGAATAATGAAAAGCTTGCAAATTTGTGTGGAGGAGAATATAGAGAGAGAACAAATAATTGATGTTATGGAGAAAATGACAATAAAAGTCATAGCAGGAGACTTTTATATTAAAAGAGTATCCATCAAACATTGTGAATGGGACCATTTATTTATTGTCAAGTTGAGTGCATTCAACTATTTGAGTTGTTGTAGTAGTTGTTAGTATTTACATTGTGTACACGCTATTCTCCTCAGACCTCACTCATGGGATTACACTGGCTACGTTATGTTGTTGTTAGTATTTATATTTTCAAAGCTATTCTTGAAAATTTTTATGGAGATAACGATCGATCAATTGTGAAAGTAATTGGCTAAAGAAGTGGTTGAAAGGCCACCAACAGAAAAAGGAATCAAATAGCTAGATTATAATTCCAACATATTAAATTACATTTCTGAGTTGGAGGGAATCTACTCCATTTTTAGATTCCCAATTTGGTAGATTTCCATTTTTTTTTTTGCCATCAAGTTTTTGCTGTGTGTTTGAGTTGGATGAGTTGTTTATTTATTTTTTTGATTTCTCACTCGGTGTCCGGTACCACATTGGAGCCCGACTAAATCAGAATTCGGGCCGGAAAGTCCCACATTGGGGGGTAAAGCGCTCCCTAACAAAGGTGACTCAGTACCCAGAGGGACTCGAACCCGAGACCTCTGATTAAAGATGAAGGAGTACTTATCACTCCACCACAACCCTTGTTGGTGAGTTGGATGAGTTAATTATATCTCATCCCCATGTTATGGCACCTAAAGTTTATTGCCTAACGTCTATGATTCGTCCTAACAGCTAGGTGGGGTTTGGTGGTGGTTGGTTGGTGGTGGTGGGGTTGGGGTGGGTGGTGGGGTAAAAAAGTATTTCTTTTAAGGGGTGAGAGGGTTGGGTGGGGTAGGTGGTGAGTATCTAGCTCCAATTTTTAAATTTTATTTTAGGGGGTGAGTGGTGGACAGATCTTAAACTTTTAACTCCGCAATGTTTTTGACTTTTGATTAAGAAGAGGAAGAAGAAGAAAGAGAAATTTGGGCTATTTTTTGTGTATGAAATTTAACTCAATAGTCATTTTGTCTAATTTTCCCTAGAAGCTCCCACCCCTTTTGCTCCTTTGATGACTCGAGCTTACAACCTTCGGGTTGGAAGTGAGGGTTGATAGCATCCGAGAAACTCCCTTTTTTTTATATTTCAATAACTCAAATCCAATAATTCAGTAGATTTAGGTCTATTAACAAAAAAGGTGTTATATGCACTTTTTATTAAATGACAGAGAGATATATGCACCACTTTTTTAACGAGGAATATATCTGCTCTAAATGACAAAATTGAAAGCTATATTTCTCCCTTTTCTCTTTAAAAACAAATCAAAAAGTCCAATTTTTTTAAATCCAAACACCTTCAATGTCAACTAAACAGTTATTTTACTAATCCTAGTGAGAGACAAACCATTCACTAACCAGCATATAAAAACACCAACTAGAAGAAAATTAAATATGCTATAATCATCATAGAGTTTATAACATATTCTAACAAATAATAATACTAAATTAATGGTACAAAATACAAAGAAAGAAAGAAAGAAAGAAAGAAAGAGGAGTAGGTATACTCACACTACATGTGCTATTATCTGAAACAAGAAATGGCCCTATCAAATCTCGTTGCTTCAAAGCTATACTAGTTGGACTCTCCAAAGTTGTTGCCACACCCATATAGAATTCTCCAAAATGCACTACTTTTGGAGTATCCGACACACACCAATCGACATTTTTGAAGAGTCCGAGCAACGTAGCTTCAAAGTAACTTGATGATCTTGCTCTTTGCCTTGCATATAAGTTAAATATACATGGTCATTCTCACAACCTGCTGGATCTAGTGGAAGTTGTACCCTTCTTGGCACAGAAAGGGCTCTAGGAGCAACATCAAACCTCTTACTCCTCTTGGATGATTTAGGAAGATGCCCGAGCGATCTGTCCTGTTTAGTTTTAAAAGTTTGTTTTTACTGTTTCATTGATGCAGTTTTACTGTAGAGTTAGTTTGTTGTAACTGTTTTTGTTAGTTAGTTTAGCTGCAAGGTGAGTCGGTTAGACTAGTTTATCAAGCTGTCATTTGGAAGCTTCTAGATGATCAGATATTTTGTAGTGAGCTCACTCAATTGAGTCAATTAATAGGAGCTTGTACATTACATTTGATACATAATGAATAAAAGTTTACAGTTTCCTTCTTCCTCTTAGCTTAACTTCCCTTCTTCTTAGCTGAGTTACTGAGTTGCTGAGCATCTCATCAATGGTGATTTGGCCATTGTAGCTCAGTTTTCACATATCCCCCCGGGGTGGGGTGGGGGGGTTGGGGGAGGGGGTAAGTGCATCAGCTATGAGGTACGATAACAGTTGGATCAGGAGTAGCAGCCTGTGCAGCTAAATTATTCACACATGCAGGATTAACTGCAACAGCAATATCGGCGAATTCATCCAACTGAACTTCTTTTCTTTCATCACGTGTGCATCAACTTGTTGCTCAACATGCACTGGCAGCCACTCTGTAGATATAGCGGCTGGAGGATTTGAGTTTTCTGCATTACAAGTGAAGTTGCACCAGCAATTACCCTTATGTTAATTTTTCATTCAAAGATTCATTATAGTCCAACATAACTTTTTCCTCTGTTATGTTACAAAGTAACTCCACATTATCAAAATTGTACTTCCGAAGCACTAAAATATTAACCATAACAGTTCTATATATGTATTCAACATCAAGACTTCAACATGATTAGTCCACATTATGAAAAAAAAAAAAAAAAAAAGGGCAGCCCGGTGCACTAAAGCTCCTGATATGAGCGGGGTTCACGGGTTCAAGCCGTGACCTCCTGGTCACATGGCAGCAACTTGACCAGCTACTCCAAGTTCCACATTATGAAACTGAATAAATTAGCAAAGGGAATAGGAGAAAGAAACCGGGGAAAACAAAAGTTTAAGATAATCATATATTGATCAAAGTACTTAGCCAATAACATACTTAGACAAACCAGAGGCAACACTTACAAAACAGCACAGATAACAAACTTGTATACAACAAAATATAGGCCAGATAGCATTTGTCGGAACACTAACCATATGCATCAGGGTTCTGAAAGCGATAAGCTTCCACTGCTTTCTACATTGAGCTTAAAATGGGCCTCTGCAAAGTAAGTGCTTGCCACCTTAGAGTTGGAACCACCATATGGTGACTGCTCAAACTTCACCTCATTAAGTTATTTTTTTGAGTGTATATATCAAAGCTCATCAATCCTATACTTAATTGACTTAAATGTGCCACCTGCAGAAAAGAAACCACGGTTAAAAGATATTAGTGATGAAAATGAGAGTAACAAAAATCGAAAACAAATTAACAAGGAAAAAGTAAATTGATATTCTTAGTACCTCCATTACCCTGGGCAAATTCAATACTTCTGTAGCATGTGGCATGAACTTTGGATCAATTCTTTCAGCTAGTGGCTCTTGCACATTTGGATTAGTTGTTTCAGCTTCCCTTCTATTATTACAACAACCAGTAGTATTATTACTCAAATTAAACTTCTTTTTCATAAAGGAATTTTGGCTTGAGTTAAAAGCTGCATATTTCTCATTCACATTAAAACTAGTACATTTTTCTTGAACAAATTTGTATAAGTTTGAGACGGGGTATTCAGCATCGAATGTGTTAATAGGCTCAAGAGGATTTTTAATAACACTTACTGCTGCACATGAGGCCAAATGTTATACAGCAACACCGAATTAAACATCTTGATCATTAAATACAGCAGGCCTCAACTCCAAATGCTTATCGATGGATGATTCCACCACCCTGCATCAGACTAAACTTCATGTTGCATTGGAATTTCACGATAACTTCATTACCTAAGAGTTTGCACATGTTTGTGATGATGGTATTTCTTGAAAGATTTTTTTAAGAAAAAAAACTTGCAAAAAACTCTGATAAAGGATAATTTCATATAGTACAGAGGTTGCCAAACTTTTGCTTCACTTCCTTCATGCCCGTCATACCAGAGTCAGCAATCCCATGTATGTTTCAGAGAGAGACTTATAGTTGAAGTCTCCGGCATCCGTGTCACGCCGCAAGCCGAAACCCTGGGCGTGGCACTCACTCGATACTATTTCTAGTACGAGCGAACGTTCTGGCATAACACAAGAATATACAACTAACATGAAAGAATAAAACTGAAATAATATGAGATTGAAATAAGATTCCTTAAAGGAGAAATATTTTCATCAAGGCTTATTAACACCACTTAATATTAAACAATAATAATAGTCAAGATAAAGACCTGAAAATTACAAAGTTTGTTTGACAACTATACTAGCCCGTGAAGCCTCTAATAAGTACCAATACTAAAAGAAAAATATATTGAAGTTATCATATCTTGTTCGGCCCCCAGGTAGAAAAGAGGCTCACCAATGGCAGAAGATAGAGATCCTAGTGATGCACTAGGTCACGAACTTGAGAGCCTGAACCTACATCATAAAACGATGTAGCGCCAAAGACGGTCAATACGTGGAATGTATTGGTATGTAAAACCATTCCAGAGAATATCAACGCAGGAGATTACTAATGAAAATGAAACTCAAATTTAAGTGAAGACAAGCTGGAAAGGAACAAGAGTATAACCTGAATTTATAATTGACAAAGTAAGGTAAATTTAATTCTTTTAGTTATTAGTGGGAGCAAGTAGTGAACCGACATAAACCACCATATGAGCGCATGGAGTCTGATCTCGGCCCGATCAGCTAAGCATCCTATACCTTGCCGGGCATAAGACATGACATGACATGATTTGCCAGCAAGTATCCATAATTAGCCCCTTTTCGGGACACATGAAAAAGAGTCATCCGACTTGCGGAATAATCTCTATCCTATGTCCGCAAACATAGTTTCGGGCATTTGTTGTTTAGACCTATGCCTTCTCGGTCAGCTAGCTAACTCCCTTATGCTCATAATGTTATCTTATTTATTTATGTTCAAAGTGTTAGCCATATTAAGCTCATGCTCGTAGTTTAGCCTTTTTAGGCTCATGTAAATAAGCTAGCCTTGTTGGGCTCATGCTCAAATTTAGCCTTTTTAGGGTCATGCTCATATTTTTAGCCTTTTTAGGCTCATGTTGAAAATGTAAACACTGTGGGTTCATACATAATGGTTTATTATGGGAACAAGAAAGAGGTTGCATATTAGAATATCATAGTATGTTATTAGCCTTGGAACATATACAGTGAATGCCTTTATTAGCTTTTACACCACCGTAATAGATGTGTGATTGAAAGCTAAATTAATACAACGTTCTTCAGTAAGCTATTGAACCTAAGCATTCTATTAAGGGTTCCAAAAGTAATTAATTATTCTTTTACGAAGTTGGAACCTGAGGGGCATATATGTATCAAGAGGTTCACTCAATTGAAGAACAGGGAACTATGCTTCTGTCTAAATAGTTATCATTGAAGCTTTATCTTAGCAAGACAACTAAAAATTGGTATCCTTTGGTTACAAGAAAAATCAACCGAGACTACAAAACAAGCAGCCCATCAACTAACAAGTTCCCAAGTTGAACGAATTTTCACTAGAGTCAATATAATTCATGCTACAAATTCCAAACCATAAATCAATAACCACAGGGTTTATGGATTCCAATAGTTTCATGATATATGCAGAATTCACAAATCTCACAACAATTCGTAGGATTTAATGAGTTTCGTAAAAGTTGAAGAGTATTCATGATACATGTTAAGAGTAATTTGAATTGAGAGGAACAATAAAACTTACAGAATATATGGAGGGACAGTTCTACATACCTCTAAACATTGAAAAACTTGAGATTGGAAGAGGAGATGTGAACTTGTGTTCTTGAACCAATTCTCTTGAGATTGTTGTAGCAGCGTTTGAGAAGAGGTAAAGGGATATTCAGTGATGGAATATTGAGTAAAACTGATTGAGAATGAGACATGTGAAACTCATGGAGAAAGAGATGTGTGAAGCTGATGGAGAAGGAGAGGTGTGAAACCGATGGAGCAGGAGAGGTTTTTAACGTGTTAAGCTGCTGGAAAAAAGGAAGATTTTAAACATGTGAAACTGATGAAGGAAAAGAGTGTAAAACGTGATGGATGATTAAAAATGTCACGCCCCGAACCCCACCGGGACGGATTGGCACTCGTAGCCGACAAGGCCCGAGAGAACCAAGCTCTGCTTACATTCATTCATACGCATGCCATAAGAAATACCCCCAACACATAAAATCATAAAAGGCTATCATCGAAAATCATGGAACATGTAAGATATATATATAGACATATGAGAAACTTGGCCTTCATAGCCATCGAGTCAAACTACACACAACATCACTTGGCATACCTACGTACGTCTACAAAAGCCTCTAATAGAAGTGCATACATGACCAACCTAGATTCGGGATAAGCCCCGCTTTACATAACATTTACAATACCAAAATATATATACAACTGTGACAAGGGAAGCCCCGAACCAACTGGAGCTCACCAAAGGTCACCAAGGGTCAAAAAGAAGTCCTGCAGCTTACTGGGGAGGTCTACTCGTGTCTGTGCCTGCAGCAAGTAAGGTATATCCCCCAAGAGGGGTCAGTACGAGAAATGTACTGAGTATGTAAGGCTGTATGAAACTGTACGATACATAAAGACTTCGAATATAAAAGAGTACTCAGCATGGATAAGTCATCATTCCGAATATATGGAAAACTGTACATTAGGTGAATTACTTTCTGTACTTTTAAGCTCATACGCTCATTCACTCATTCCTTCATCCATCACTCATTCATCCATTCATATAGTGCCCGGGCCCCAAGCTGATCAGTGGGTAATCAATAGTAATCGGGATCGACCCATGCTAGGCTTTTCCTTTGCCCCTGGGATACCACCCGTAGCGGAATCGACCTATTCTAGGTGTTCTTCTCACCCCTGGGATACCATCCGTAAATATTGGGATCGACCCATGCTAGGTTATTTAACCCCTGGGATACCACCCATGAAACATCTCACCTCTTTACACAACATTACTTCTTAATCTGTGAAATAGCTCAATCAATAGTTACTTCATTTTGGGAACCTTTGAAATAACATTTTTAGAACTTAGAACCATGTTCATGATTATGCGACACATGAATGATAATAGACCAAGCATGAGATATATGTGATTAACAATAAATGATAACTCGAAATGAAATACCCTAGGACACACACTTGCAATATGCAGATGATACCCTCATTTTTTGTGATGCTGAGGAGGAACAACTTAAGCACCTGAGGGTGATTCTGGTTCTATTTGAAGGGATATCTGGTCTACGTATTAACTGGAGGAAGAGTGTAATGTATCCCATTAATGAAGTCAACAACATGAACTGGTTAGCATTAATTCTGGGTGGTGAAATAGGTGCATTGCCAACTACATACTTGGGATTACCTTTGGGAGCCAAATCCAAGTCCATAGACATATGGAACAGTGTGATTGAGAAGTGTGAGAAGAAATTGGCAAGATGGAAGACTCAATATTTATCTCTAGGAGGAAGACTGACACTTATCAACTCAGTACTGGATGCCCTGCCTACCTACATGATGTCTCTTTTTCCCTTGCCTGCAGGGGTTATTAAGAGGTTGGATAGTATCAGAAGAAAATTCTTGTGGCAGGGTAGCAAAGACAGAAAAGGTTTTCACCTTGTAAAGTGGAAAACAGTGACAACTGACAAGAAGACTGGAGGGTTGGGGATAAAGAACCTGAAAATTCAAAGTAAGGCTCTCATGATGAAATGGTTGTGGAAATATGCAAACAATAACCAGCTGCTATGGAGGAAAGTGATCGGGGCTAAATATATTGGAGAAGATAGATGGATGACTAAAGAAGTGACTACACCATATGGGGTTAGCCTCTGGAGATCTATTAGACTCTGGTGGAATGAAGTTAAAAGCAACTCAAAGGTTAAAGTGGTGGATGGAAACAAGACTAGGTTCTGGAAGGATAATTGGCATGAGAAAGGGAACATGGAAGTGGTTTTTCCAGATATCTACAACTTGATTTTGTTTCAACAAAGGACTATAGCAGAATTATGGACACCACATGGATGGAACTTCAATTTCAGAAGGCAACTTAATGACTGGGAGGTAGTGAGAGCAGCTGAATTTTTTAAAACTGTGGACTCATTCAATGGACTGCAGACAGGGGAGGACGTACTATGGTGGATGGGAAACGAAAAAGGAATGTTCAGAGTCAACAAATCCTACAAGATGATGAACCAAACAAATCAACAGGGTCCAAGATGGCCATGGAAACAAATATGGAAAAGTAGGATACCTCACAAAGTGTCCTGCTTTGTCTGGTTACTAGCCAAGGAAGCAGTTCTTACACAAGATAATGTCATGAAGAAAGGGATAACCTTGTGCTCTAGATGTTTCCTCTGTGCAGAAACTCTAGAGTCTGTTAACCATCTATTTCTACATTGTAAGTACACTCAACAACTTTGGAGAATTTTCCTAAGGCTTAAAGGTATTTCCTGGACAATGCCTAGGAAAGTATCTGAGACTTTAATGTGCTGGGAGGAAGCAGGTATACATGCAAAGGACAGAGGTAGATGGAGAATTATCCCTGGTGCTATATGGTGGGCTATATGGAAAGAAAGGAATTCTAGATGTTTTGAGAGCATAGAGAATAGTATGCAGAAGGTTAAACTCAACTGCATTTTGCTATTATGTTTTTGGTGTAATCAACTATACTCTAATGATACTGTCTCGATAATTGATGTTCTAGACTCAATTTAGATAGAGCAGTGGATTAGGAGTATTCTTGTATATAAGGTTTCAGTACAACCCATGTACTGTGTGATATAATACAAAGTTATCAAGTTCAAAAAAAAAATACCCTAGGACAATTCGGAAATGAGTAGTACCCTAACAAGGTGTACACTATATGCTGCAGAAGGATACGGAAAGGGGAAACCTTACATACCTTAATTCCTCAATATGGATACACAATCTTACTCGTGAATACAACACTTCAGCTTTCCCTTTATGTCTACTCTACACACAAAAGTATATAACGAAGCTTGCATTAACCACTTACTTCATTTCAAGTGTATAACATGGCAATAAGTCACATTGTTGTCACACAACGCCATTTCACCTTCGTACAATATCATGTACAGCTTTACCATTACCAAAACAAGTCACATAACACCCATGGTATCACACATCACTAACATTCCCCTCCAAAATCATGCTTTACACTTCCTTTTCGATAAGAAGTTACATTTACGTCATTTCGTCACCCAAACGTCTTTCACAACAACACATTAAATTCAATCCATACTTAACATAATCCAACATGTCCCCATACGACACTTTAAAGTCATTACAACGACATTACAAGTTGATAATTACATTCAAAAAGGGTATCGGGGTCTTCGGGGAGCAAGTAGATGCGAAAACATACAAAATCGGAACCGGGGCGGACCTGCGCTGCCACCTGCGCACGCAGGTGGATGACCTGCGCCCGCAGATGGCTCCTAGCAGATTCCAGGAGCATCTGCGTTGGCATCTGCGCCCGCAGATGCCTCCGTCTGCGGGGGCGGATGCCCGTTTTGGCCAAAATGGGTCCTTTTTGGGTCTTTTCATGCAATGAATGGTCCATGATCATAAACACACTTATTTTAACATATTTTTGATCATTTGAATGCCAACATTCAGTCATGGTCTCACACACACATAAACAACGCCCAAAACTACACTTCTCGGCCAATACGCCACCAAAGCCAAAACCAATTTTACACTAACAATTCCAAACATCATTCACAAGGATAAAACAAGGCAAGACTATATTCACATCTCACATGTCAATATTCAATCCACCAAGTTCATTTCCTTCAAGACCACAAGTGCATATTCAACGTTACAAGACAAACCACCCTCCGATTTAGCAACATGAGTCATTTCACTTATTGTGAACTTCTGAATACTCCACCAACACAACCAACATAATATACACCATATATCATGCATAAAATATACTAATTCATCATAAGAAACACTTACCACGTCGTACAAGTTGGTGATCTTGGCCACAAAGAGATGAGAGCTTAGGGTTTGTCTTTGAGAGAAAAGGTTGTTTTGGATAAGTCTTGCAAATGGCATGAGAATTCTTTTGGTTAAAAATCTGATTTTTATCTCTTTATATAGTCCCTTTTAGGTGCTCCTCATCCACACATTTGGTGTTTACTTGGTCAAATGGGAGACTAGACAAGCATGGGTCAAAAATCCCTTTTGGGCCATGTCTTTCTCTTGAGTATTGGGCCTCATTTGGCCCAAATGACATAAGACTCATTAAATGCCCCCAATTTAATACATAATTCACCAAATCTCTCATGTTTTCATATTTCCATAAATGTTACGGTAGTCAGCTAGACTCCGAAACGTACGGGGTGTTACAAAAAAAACGTATGAAACTGATAGGGAAAGGGGATCTTTAATCGTTTGGGATTAAGGTAAAAAGGAAAGGAAAAAACTGCCCTTGAAGGGGCTTCCTGGGCAGTAGCTCTCTGCTTGCTGTCCTTCTTCATTCCCTTGCACTGCTGCGATGATGCAGCAGTAAAATCTTCGCCCCCGGGTACGATTTACACCCCTATAACCCCCGAAACATATACGAATCATTCCAAGATAATTTCCAACTAAATTTGAAGCACAACAAGCTCAATTATGCAGCCATAACACCTCCACTTACAACTATGACTTAAGCTTAAAATGTGAGGGGTAACAGTTCAGTGGCAGCAAACTCTCAGTGTGAGGCATAGAAAAGGCACGGCAACTAGGAGGTGAATTGGGCAGCAGGGAAGGATTCTGCTTTTTGACCATGTTTGTGGCAAAGAAAGAAACTTGAATTATTTATGCTTCAGATTAAAAGTTACTTTAGACATATGTATGACATTCTGTATTTTAATGTTAGTGTTAATACGGATGACTATTATATGATGTACCGATGAGTTGTTTTCTTACTCCTCTCTTTTCTCCATTTTTTCCCTCTTTCCGTGATTGTACTTTCCAAAAGTCAATACCAGATTAACTTCTCAGGGTTTGTAGCATAAAAATTTATTAGGTGGAAGAAGTAAGATTACAAGGAATTGAAGAAAGAAGCATAAAAAGTCATAGAAGGAAACAATTTTGCAGTAGCCAGAGAGTCGGCAACTCCATGTATGTTTCAAAGAGAGGCTTACAGTTGAAGTTGCCGGCGTTCGGTGGCAGCAAACTCACAGTGTGAGGCATAGCGGCGGCATTCCAACTAGGAGGTGAACTGAGCATGGCGGAGGAGCTGAGGGCAGCAGGGAAGGGTTCTGCTTTTTGATGGGGACAGAGAATGTTTGTGGGTAAGAAAGAAACTTTTATCATTTATGGTTCAGATTATGAACTTTTGAATCACAATTCTTTAAACATATGTATAACATTCTGTATCTTAAGGTACACATTAGTTTTGATATAGATTACGTACCGATGATAGTACTTTTCATTAGTCAATATCAAGTAACTTCTCCTTCCCTTCCTTCCATGAAGCATAAAACTTTATCAGGTGGATGAAGTAAGAATACAAGAACCTGAAGAAAGTCAGGCATATAAAAAAGTCATTCTCTAGATATTAATCAAAGTCAAACATCAAATGGCATTTACAAAACGTTTAAAAAACATAAAACGTTGTAGTAATATTGGCAATTACTACAACAAACAAAACAAAAGCTCATTTAAATCAGAACCTGTTCTGTTGGTGCTCAAGACTTTCCACATATAATGCTTCAAGCTACTTAAATAATGGGATATTATTCCGGCCAAGGATCTGAAGCTTGTCTTCTCCCGTCATCTCTTCAACATATTCCTTAATCTTCAGAGCGGAATCTTTAAGTTGAGGGATCTCTACAAGTTTGATAATTTTCAATGAATAAATATCCCCGAAACTAGACGGAATCTCCTTAAGCTCACAACATCCCCGCAGTACTAATTTCTCAAGCATGGGAAAGGATTCCTCTCCAACCTCCCACTTAGAAAGAGTCACTTCACGCAATCTCAAAAATTTGAGATTCTCAAAGATGTTTTCCTCCCCTATGTTCCATTCTTCCCCCTGGATGACTGAATCATAAAGGGACAACTCTTCAAGGTTTGGCAGTCTCGCTATTGTTGATAGTGAATCGGATGTCAGAGGAAAGTCATGCAACCACAATTTTTTCAAATTCAAAGGAAAGTGAAAATCCCACGACCAATTTGTCAATACAGAGGGCCCACTGTCATTTGTGTTTGAACCTTTAAAATCTATTCTGAGGGATTCTAGTTCAGTTAGGAAATCCAATTTTGGGAACCAATATCGCTCTGTTGAATAATCCCATGATTCCTTGAGATCAAATAAAAGATGCTGAAGATTGGGAAACCTTTTGAAAATATCTTCTGTATCTTTTGAATAGGAAAGCACAAGTTTCTGTAAACGTCTCATATTCTCTAACTTTGAGTCCTCTGTTATCAGTATTGGTTCATCTGTATCCATATCAAAGAAAGAACAAGCATTCATGAGCAGCACTCGCAACTTTACAAGATCCCAAATTCTCGGTAATAGTACCAAGGTTGATCCTTTGTTATCCACCAACAGGGTTTCTAAATTCCAGAGGTTTGAGAAAGATGAAGGCAGAGATTTAACTTCTGTCCCAATGCTTAAGTACCTCAAATGATTCAACATGCATATTTCATTCAGCAAAGAATCTTTCACCATGATAAAAGAGGGACTCAGGTGCAACACTCTAAGAAGCCTCATGTGTCTTAGGTGACATATATCTGAAAGACTGTCATCCAGCTTGTCTCCACATATCCTCAAAGAATAGAGGCATTTACTAGAATGCCTTTTCTTTTTTGAACCGAACAGGACAAAATTGTTAATCGCAAAGACATCACTGTGATAATTAATGGTCACTTTACGTGGCATAAAATCTGAAGAAGAAGATGGAGCACTTGAACTTATCCGGCCAAACAACATTTCCTCTCTTGCTTTTATCAAACAAAAGTCATGTACAAGGTCATGAAGTTGGCAAGTCTGGAAATACCCTATCTCGTTGAAATGAATTACCAAGCTACTGGAAATTAAATTATCCAAAAAAACCTCAATCATCTCTGCTTGTTCCATAAGTCCTTCAGCACACCATACATCTCTCAAAAAATTGACTGAAGTTACTTTGTCCTTCTGATAACTAGCAAGGTAAATCAAGCAGGGCTTCAGGTGATTTGGTAAATGGTCATAACTTAATTCTATAACTTTCATCACTTCCACTTCATTGTTGAAAATAAAGGAGCTCAAATTATTTCGAACTTCAAGCCACAGAGTCTTTTTATTTTCCCTCCCTGCAATGACTCCAGCAATCAGATCAACCACCAAAGGAAGCCCTTTACAATTTTGGGCTATTTCTTTTCCAACTTCCAATAGTTCATCAGGGCAACTCTCTTTTCCAAATGCCCTTTTCTCCAATAACTCCCAACTTTCTTCTGGTCTTAGCAATCGAAGGTGAAGAGGATCAGTGTTGCCCTTTCCATAAAAAGCCACTTCCTTTTGTCGAGTCGTCAAAAGGATTCGACTCCCTTTCTCAACTTCAGGGAAAGGTCTTGTTAACTCATCCCATGTATTAATATCCCACACGTCATCTAACACAATTAGGTACCTCTTTCCAAACAGTTGTTTCCGTAGCATATCAGCAACATCAATATCCTCACTGAACTTCACCGAGCCACTAACTTGATTACAAAGTTTCACCAACAACTTCTTCTCGTCATATTCTTGGTTAACTGTGCACCATGCACGAAGGTCGAAATGACTAGAAACTGATTTTTCATTGTATACTTTGTACGCCAAAGTAGTTTTACCCGAACCCGGCATGCCAGTGATTGAAATGACATCTAGATTTGCTGGTCCATTGGTGAGCTTCCTAATTAACCAGTCTGTCTCCTCCTTAAAACCTACAATTGTTTTACCAGTTGTCAATGACTTTCTTTCAACTGGCTTCTTGGGAGAGTTTACAACAATGAGGCCTTTGTTCTTGGGAATCTTCTCAAGTAATTGGGAGACATCTTCTTTGATAAGGTTGATCTTTTTTATGGTGATGGGAAGTGAGAAAATAAGATGTAAGAGACCATTATCTCGAACAATAATCGAATCAATGACATCTTTTGCCTCGTATGCCACATCTAAAACACGTGCCCAGAGATCTTTATACAATTCTTGCTCAATATTCACGAGAAAAGATCTTATGAATTCTAGGTCTTGTTTCACCAGCCCAATTTCTTCCTTTATCAATACAATTGAATAAGCATTGGAATCAAGCAAATCATTTAGGTGTCTGTGTAGTAGATGCATGAAGAGAGGTCCATCGCTCATGGGAAAGGAACATTGAGATGAGTCCGGGGCTTTCAGATAAACATGTTTGAGATCTTCCTTGAGGAGTTCAATATTTCCCAGCAAGTCTAGAGTTGCACAATTTGTTTGGTAGGTACTCTCTTTATTCCTTGGTTTCTTTTCTAAGTCGCGAACAAGAGTTGATACCTCCATGGTAAGTGTTCCAACACATGCCAAAAGATCAAATAATTTGTCATGATGAATAAAGTCGGTAGGCATGTCAGTAACAATAATCAACAGAAACTCCATTATGACATGAATGTTTTGGGCCCCTGAAGTGCTAGGGGTAATAACATTTACCATGTGCTCTTTTAGATGAATCAGATATTCTCTAATAATGTCTGGAGAGGTTTCTAGGAGCTGCTTAATGAAGCGTTCAACTTCTGATGAAGTTGAAGCTTTCAAATTTATAAAACATATGTGCATAACTTCCAGTTCAATTGGAATAATCTTCATGAGTAGATGTGCTAGTTTGAAGAGTCGAGAGTCTCCATCAATCTGATCATCCTCACATAACTCAGACAGTTGAAAGTCTCCAGCAGTCTGATCATCCTCATCTAGCTCGGAGAGTTGATAATTTTCATCAGTCTGAATATCCTCATCTAGCTCGGAGAGTTGAGAGTCTTCATCAGTCTGATCATCTTCATCTTGCTCCGAGAGTTGAGAGTCTCCATCAGTATGATCATCCTCATCTAGCTCGGAGAGTTGATAATTTTCATCAGTCTGAATATCCTTATCTAGCTCGGAGAGTTGAGACTCTTCATCAGTCTGATCATCCTCATCTAGCTCAGAGAGTTGACAGTCTTCAGCAATCTGATCATCCTCATCTTGCTCGGAGAGTTGAGAGTCTCCATCAGTCAGATCATCCTCATCTAGCTCGGAGAGTTGATAATTTTCATCAGTCTGAATATCCTCATCTAGCTCGGAGAGTTGAGAGTCTTCATCAGTCTGATTATCCTCATCTAGCTCAGAGAGTTGAGAGTCTTCATCAATCTGATCCTCCCAAAAGAAGTGTCCTACTCTCTCAGCCATCAGTTGAAACAGAGGTAAGACATTCTCAACAATCTCATGTTTAATGCAACCATTCACTATCAACCCATGTAAATCTCCTATGTTGGCACACACGTTCTGAAGAATCCCATATTCAGTCACTAACGGAAAAATCTTTTCAGCACGATACTTGGATAGATGATGGAGTTTCAAGAGAAGGAAGTTCAATTGCTCCTCTGTCATGGTGCCATTTGATTTAGAATGATGATGTGAGCTGATACAGTCATCCATATTATCGGCGAGGCTAGGAAGGACATGATGCATGTTATATTTACACCTGACGGTGTTGTCAACATCATCCAAAATTGTTCGAAGCAGATTCTCAGCCTCGTGTCTTTTGCCAGTCATTATATCTTCAAACTGATCCAAATCGGAATAAGAAAGCTGGACATATGTACAAATAAATGCCAGCACAAATTTCAGCATTTCAACAAGATCCACGGCAATAGCTATTTCATCCTCTTCATTCTTTAACTTCTCCATGAAATCCAGAACATTGACAACATCGTCGCGAAGAACAGAAAACGACACCTGCCAAAAGACCAAATGTTATTCTCCTATCAAATTTTCTAAGCGGCAGCACCTAACATAGCTATAGAGAACTTTCTTCAAATAGGCTGTCGGAAATAAACTATAGATTGATGACATACCAATGAGTTATTTGCTTCCTCTTCCTCTCTCACTTCTTCATCTTCTTTTCCTCTTTTCATGATTGTAATTTTCACTAGTCAGTGAAAAAGTAAAATTTCCTTTCAAGTTCTCTGGCACAAAGAGTACCTACATAAAACCTTATCAGGAGGAAATGAATACAAGAAAATGCAGAAAAAATCACAGCAGGAAAGTATTTTGCTGATATAGAATTTGCTTGTTGTCGAATTGATTGCATTAAATTTTGGATTACTTTTTTCTACCATTTTCACACGAAAGTGTTTCATCATGTATTACTTATTAGCACTTATTAACAGTATTTCAAATTCTGAAGCTAGGACTGACACCTAACAAGCCACAACCCGCTAGGCAAACTATTAAAGTCTGAATTCTCATTCATCCCACCAGACCTCTGATTAAGAGACCTTAAGCATAATCTTACCTTTGACTTATTTTTGTTAGACAGGTTGAAGAAGTAGTTGAAGGGCAAACAACAAAAAGAAGAATCAAATAGATAGATCAAGATTTACTATTCCTATTGCTTTTTTAATTCTTGTATATTCAACTCCTAAAAATCTCATAGCTATTTATTTCTCTACTTTCTTATAATCAAAATCCAACTTTCACCGAAAGTGTTCACCTTTAACAAATTTAAAAGGATCCAAATAGCTCAGAAAAACCTTTAAGAGATAATGTCAACTGTACCCCAAACATAAGGGATCGTTTTTATCATTTTCTCAACCACCTTCATCATGTTATTATGTTGTCAATAAAATAAAAAGAAAAACCTTTGTGTTCTATCTTTGAGTTGTAATGTAAAATGAAATCCCTGGTAGATTTCTACTAGAATATAGAAATAAAGAAAACAAGAGACTGAGAACATGATCTTACCTTTTCACGGTCTAAAGTTTAGCGGTAGAAGCCCTTGTTTGAGAAATAATGTTGAAAAATGCCAAAGAGAGTAAGCTATTGGATCAAAAAGAGTTTGTCAGAGTATTGTTGAAGTACTTTGCTAAAAGAAGTTGAAAGAAGAATCAAGTAGCTAGATCTAGATTTACAATTCCATGATTATTAAAAATACAACTCATTGATTTTTGAATTATTAGTTTTCTTATACAATTGTTAATTTTGTTGCTTTGTGTGAATGCTTCATGAAAGTTGGTATATGTATTCACATGGGGAGATTGTTGGACGTCTAAAAGAGACTGTTTAAAGAAACAAACACTAGGTGATTTCTTCCTATCTGTTCTAGCCTTCGTGGACAGAGTTACCTGGTACTTGTTGCTGGTGGGAGGTGATAGGTATCCCGTGGAATTAGTTGAGGAGCGCGCAAGTTGGCCAGGTCACCACGGTTATCAAAAAAAGAAAGAGATTGTTTATTCAACTCCTAAAAATCTGATAGCTCTTAATTTGAAGTAATTGACTAAAGATGAACTTGTATGGCCACCACCAACAGAAACAACAACACATACCCAGTGAAATCCCACAAACTGGGGTCTGGGGAGGGTGAAGTGTACGCAAACCTTACTAAGAGGATGTTTCCAAAAGACCCTCGGCTAAAGTGAAGCAAAACAATGTAGTGATTGCAAGAAAAAACGACAGTGAAGAAAAATATGACAATTAATAGAAAAGCAGTACGGAGCATATGTGCAAGGAACCGTAACATCAATCAATAAGGTGCGAACACCTAAAGATAGGAAACAAGCCAAAGACTACATGAATAGAATCTTAATATTAAAGAATGAAGCATCAAGTAGATTGACAGTTCATGGATTCTTAAAATACAATTCATTGACTTGGACTTAATCAATTATTTTCACGTCTCTTGTCTTAACAATATGTGACCGGTAAATTGTAATCTAATAGAAGCAGAGCTCGATCAAGGTCAGACATCAAATGGTGCTAACAGAGCAATTATTTTGATGAATAGTAACTTTAGATGCAATTAGTCTCTAATTGAGAAATGAACTTGAAAGGCCAGCAAAACAAAGAAGAGCCAAATAGAAATCGACAACTAATCCTGAGATTAAAATACAATCCATTGACTCTTTAATAATCATTATCATCTTAAGTCTTCTTAATCAACTGTGAAAATATATATGTCTACCTTATATTCTTATTACGAGTTGACTTAGACTAGTGGAGATTGTCAGCTTGTGAATGTAGTGATTGACAGGGTTGAGTTACACTGAATCTCTTTTTCGGTATATGAGAATTCGAACAGTGGCTAATGCACCTCTAATTAAGAATGGAGGATTCTGTATACTCCTAATCTTCTGTTCTTAAACTCTTAACTGGCTGTTTACATGTTTACTCTTTCTATGATTCTTATTAGTAACATTTTATTGAAAATGATAAAAAATGGTCCCTTATGTTTGGGGTAGGTTCAAAATAGTCCTTAAATATACTTTGAACAGTTTTGATCCTTTAGATTTGCTAGAAGTAAGCTGTTTTCATCTTCCATTAAATATTTTACAAACTGTGGTCATAAGATTTAATGACAACTAAGAAAAGAAAGATTTAACGGGAACCCAAACTTGGAGGTGTAATTTTTGTGGTTTTGGAATATTTTTGGCACCTAGTGCAGTTTTTTGAGGTTGTTTATGTTATTTATGGTATCTGGGGCAGTATCGGTGTTGCAATCTTTGAGATTTGACAGGACATTCCTAGTGTTTCTTGTTAAATCTTCTTTTTTTCATAGATCCCCTTAGATCTAACAGTTAGGAGTTTGTAACATGTGAAGAAGACTGAAAGTGCTCACTTTTAAGAAATTTAAAAGGATCAAAAAACTGCTCAGAAGTATCTTTAAGAGATAATTTCAAACCTACCCCAAACATAAGGGATCATTTTTATCATTTTCTCAACCACCCTCATCATGTTATCATGCTGTCAATAAAACCAAAAGAAGAATCTTTGAGTCGTAATGTAAACTGAAATCCCTGGTAGATTTCCACTAGCATATAGAGAAAACTACGAAGAAAAAAAAAGAGGCTTTCAACATGATCTTACCTTTTCACTGTGTGAAGTTTAGCAATAGAAGTCCTTGTTTGAGAAATAGTGTTGAACAGTGGCAAAGAGAGTAAGCTATTGGATCAAAAAGAATTTTTCAAATGAAGTGTAGTTTGATGAAGAATGAAATAGCTAGATCTAGATTTACAATTCCAAGATTATTAACAAAAAAACTCATTTGACTTTTAAATTATTTTAATAACCATTATCATCTTAGTCTTCTTATTCAATTGTTAATTCTGGTGCTTTGTGTAAATGTTTGATTATAAGTTGGTATTATGTATTCTCACATGGGCAGATTGTTGCAAGTGTAAAAGAGATTGTTTATTCAACTCGTAATTGTCTAAAGATGAAGTTGAAAGGCCACCACCAACACAACTAAGAGCAATCAATTCAACGATAATATTAAAAATACAAATCATTGACTTTGACTTAAACAATTATTTGCATGTCTCTTATCTTGACAATATGTGACCTGTTAATAATAGGATCAGATCTGGAGCCAATTGTTGAAGTGAAGAAGAAAAAAATAAGCTCAACAGCAGCAGAGACGAAAAAAATACTAGGTGATTTTTCTCATCTGTCCTCTCCTTGGTGGACAGAGTTACCATATATCCGCATTGGAGCTCGACTATATTCAGATTCCATGTACAAGATAGTTTTCAAATTCAAGATTCGAACTCGAAATCTCTAATTAAGGACAGAGGGACTCCTCTAATTTTTGATTCGAGGAGGGCATTTTTGGGTTTCTGTAGTTTGTGTGCTTTACTGCCATTGTGCTTGATGGTGGTGTAATAGTACTTTTCCATTTTCAACCAAAACTTTAGGTGGACCCCACTTGATAAATCCATGCCATTAAAGTTAAATATATGAACTAATATAAATTTGATTTAACATATGTAAGTATGTACATGATTGGTATTTTTCAGTTCAACTTTTTATTTTATCTTTAATGGCATGGATCTATCATCACACAAAGATTAAAGTACAAGTCTAGCAAAATTTTACCTTGCTAATCCTAGCGAGGGACACACCCTTCTCTAACAAGCATATAAAAAAAATGAACTAGAGGAAAGTCAAACTCGCAGAGTTTATGGTACGCTTTGTGATGACGTTAAACTAATGGTACAGAATAAACACAAGAAAGAAAGTGGAGTATGTATACTCACACTACTTCCTTGTCCATGTGATATTTTTGAAATAAGAAATGGTCCTATCAAATCTTTTTGCTTCAAAGTAACTTGATGATCGTGCTCTTTGTTTTGCAGATCAATTAAATACATTGAGTTGCATATGGTAATGTTGTGGAAGTAAGTTGCACCCTTCTTGGCAACTTGCCTCAAACAAATGGCTCTTGGAGAAATATCAAATCTCTTATGAGTCAATACACCCACACGTCTTGCTTTTACTGCTACATCAGGAGTTACTTCATGTATTGCTTGACAGAAAACGGATAGTGGATCCTCTTTGATGGTCTAGGTAGATGCCCGGGTGATATATCCGTGCTGCTCTTGAATAATTCCGAGCAACAGATTTTTCATCCTCATCCGTACCCTCCCTGCATTAGATTTTAAATGAGCATCTAAAGAGTAGCAGCTAAATTATCTCCTCTTGAAGAGCTAACTGCAACAGCAATATATTTCAAAACTGTCAAATTTGACTTTTTTCAGAAGTGCTAAAGAATTAACCAGTTCTCCATATACATAGATTGAACATCAAGACTCTTAGCATGTGTAACATCCCGTACCTTTTCGACCTATGTGATGATGTTGAACAATGGTTACTTAAGTTTCGAGACGCTATGAGTATGTATTTTGTAAGGTTGGTGATGAAAAAAAAAATTAATTAATTCGAGCCTCGTACATGTGATTAGATTTTAGTCGGAGATGTCTTGTGTAATACCCCATACATTTCCAACCTCATTTGGTACCTTGGAGTCATGTTTACTTGATGATTAAGGTCACTACGTAAGTATTTTGTAGTGTTTTGATAGGGTATTGGATGATATGCAAGTGTTAGAAAAAAATGGCTGAAAAATCCAGCAGGCCACTGATTCAGAGAACCTTCAATTCCTGCGCCACTGCTGCAAAGCAAGGCAGTGGCGCAAGGCACAACATAATTGGCCTTTCCGAGCTCGTTTTGCGACGAAATGCAACGACGATTCTTCCATGGTTTCTTTTGATTCCTTGGAGTTCCTTTAGCGTTGTTAAGGCTTCAAATACCTCGATACACTACTACATACTCCTACATGATCAAACCATGGAATACAAGAATTTACCAAAATGTTCAAAGAAGCCATAGGTGACTAGAATTCCTATTTTTGCGATTGAGGCTACGAATGAAAATCTCATAAGTGAATATTGTCGTGGCATTATGAAATTATTTAAACATGATATATATGATGGATTATACATGAGAATTGGTGGGCTAGGATAATATGTGTTAATGGGCCAATTTGAGGCCCAAAATGGGATAACATGCAAGGCCCAAAGGGGAAACAAAAGACCCATTCTTCCATTGACCAAATGGACATGGAATTTAATGCCAAAGAAGACTTGAGGGCCTATATATATGTGGAAGAATCAGATTTTTATTCCAAAAGACACACATCACTTTTCTAGAATTTTCAAGATAATTCCCTTTTGGCTTTGCAAACCCTAAGTCATCTTTTGGACAAGATCAACATATTCCAAGCCTTGGTAAGTATTTATTTTCATGGATTAATATCTTATATGCATAAAAGAATATGTATATCATGTTGGTTGTGCTTGGAAAAGTTGGTCATGGAACTTGGTGAGTTTGTATGAGATTTGTGGTATATGGAATTCAAGTGTGAATTAGGCCTTGTGCCTTTGATGAAAAAGCATGGTATGGACAAAATATGAACATGTATGGTGTTATTTTTGGTATAAAACTTGTTCTTTTCTAAAAGTGGGAATTTTGGGATTTTGGCCGATATGTGTTATGAGTTGAATTAAGGTGCTTTGATGGATTATTTGTGATGTGTTATGGATAAGAAAGTGTAAAGGAGAAGTATTGTGGTGAAAGGTATTGATTGTCATGTATTGGTCAATGTTGGGCATATTATGGAATTTTTGGAATAATAGTATGATCAATGGTTTTGTCAAAGGGAAATGACATGTTGAAAGCCAAACATGTAATTCATTGACATGGTATGCATTTGTAAAGTAATTGGTGGTTAATGTGAATTTCGTTATGTATTTGTAGACACATAAAGAAGGAGTGGGATTATTGTCTACGCATCTAAGGTTGTAGATTCGTATTGCGAATCCAAGGTATGCAAGGTTATTTTGTCCGTATCTTTCTACGGCCAATAGTGTTCACAATTGACATTTCTTTAGTTCTATTCCGAAATGTACCAAGGTATCCCATATGCACTTATTTATGGTCATTGTCATATATTTCCTACTCATTGATCAATTGTGAATCTCATTTCTCATATTCATGATTAATGTTCCGAAAGTTCAAAGAAGGCTATGTTCCAATATTCCAATAGTGCCTATACTTGTGTCTCTTGTTCATGGCTTCTTGTCCAATGGTTCCAATAGTATCATGGTGCTAGTGATGTTATATTTCTCATTGATATTTGTTCACATGTTCTTCACTTATTGGTCAATGATTCAAAGTTTCCAACAATGTTGTGTTCCAAAGTTCCAAAGTGATGTTATGATTATCAAAGTATCAATCTCAAAGTAATGATCAAAGTAATGCAAATGTGGTCAATGATCAAGTACGGGTGGCAAGTCTAGGGGCGTAAGCCTAGCTCGACTCGATCCCGAGATATGGATTTATGGGTGGCAAGTCTAGGGGCGTAAGCCTAGCTCGACTCGATCCCAAGGGTGGCAAGTCTAGGGGCATAAGCCTAGCTCGACTCGATCCCTATATGATGATATGAAAGACCCACCGATCAGTCGGGGCCCGGGTACATTGTGATATATGTGATAACAAGTGAGCATTGAGATAAAGAAAGTAATGAAAGCAATGAAAGCAATCCACATGGTTTCCAAAATGCAACATGGTGACTTATTCACATTGAGTATCCATATGTTTTGAGTTCATTGACATATTCCTTGACATATTCATGTGTTGTATAGTTTCATCTGAGCCTTGCATACTCAGTACTTATTTCGTACTGACCCCTCTCGGGGAATTTACCTTACTTGCTGCAGGCGCAGGTCCCAGTAGGCCTCCTCAGTAGATTGCCAGTGTTAGCGGCTCTTTGGTGAGCTCCAGCTCATTCGGGGCTTCTCCGAGTCAGAGTGTATATATGTTTTGGTATTGTATATATTGTGTAATGCGGGGACTTGTCCCGACTTATGGTTCATTTTGGTCAATGCTCTTGTTAGAGGCTTTTGTAGACGGATGTGGGTGTATGAATGTAGAAGGGATATGTCGTCCTTGACTTGGTGGCCTCAACGGCCAAGTTTCGCATATATGTACATATATCATGTTCCATGACTTCCATTGTTGGTCTTGATAGTTGATATGTGTTTATGGGTTTCTTATGGCATGCATATGATTGAGTAAGTAAAGATTGGTTCTCTCGGGCCATGTCGGCTACGGGTGCCAATCACGCCTCGTTGGGATTCGGGGTGTGACAAAAGTGGTATCAGAGCAGTCGGTCTAAGGATGTCTACAAAGCCGTGTCTGAGTAGAGTCTTACGTATCGATGTGTTGTGCACCACATTTATACGTAGGAGGCTACGAGACATTTAGGATGTTGTTTCCTTTCCTTCATTCTAGATCGTGCAATAGAGCCAATGTTGTCAGTTGCATTATATCTGATCTTGGTAATTGTTTTTCTTTGGTATAGTCAAAATGCCGAACACTAGAAGAGGAAGAGGAAAAGGTAAAAGTAAGCTGCTAGATAGAATTGCTGGTGAAGGAGCAAGTAGACCACCACCTGAGCAAGTTGATCAAGGTGGGGCTGAAACTGAGTTTGCAACGCGAGCTTCTTCTACTTCTTCAGCTCCAGAAGAGACGAGAAGAAGGGAAGTGCCCGTGGAACCACCGACAAATGCCACAGATCAGGATCTTAGGAATGCTGTACAGATGTTGACACAGTTAGTGGCGGCACAAAGCCAGGGAAGAGCTGGTGCTATGGCACATGATGATGATGAGGCTAGAATGGCAAGTCGCAGAACACAGGATTTCTTGAAACTGGACCCTCCTATATTCACAGGGGCAGATCCAAAAGCAGATCCACAGGACTTCGTGGATCAAATTCAGAGGGCATTGGAAGTTATGCATGTGACAGGGGTAGAGACAGTTGAACTTGCTGCGTACAGGTTGAAGGGAGAGGCAATATTGTGGTATGAGGATTGGAAGAAATCCCGTGATATTGATGCAACCCCACCTACTTGGGAAGAGTTTAAAGTGGCCTTCCTCGATCATTATCTTCCATATGAGGTTCGGGAAGCACGTGCAGACCAGTTCCTGAACTTGCGTCAAGGGAATATGAGTGTTCGGGAATATAGCTTGCAATTTAATTCCTTGGCTCGATATGCGCCAAATGTTGCGGCTACGATGACAGACAAGGTCCATAGATACGTGGACAGACTAGAGCCATATTTGGTAAGAGATTGCACTATTGCGGCCTTGAATAGGGACATGGACATTGCTCGCATACAAGCCTTCGCCCAGAAAATGGAGGATCAGAGACAGAGACGCAGGGTACATGAATTTGATAGGGGACAGTCCAAAAGGGCTAGACCTATGGGACCACCTATGATGTCCCAAGGAGGAACTAGGCCCCGCATGTTTCCTAGACCACCTAGACCGTCGTTCTCTTATTCCACAGGGAGTGCTTATCCTCAGTCTCGAGGGTTTCGAGGTGGTTCAGTTGGACAGAGTAGTGGGGGTCATGGATCACAGTCAGCAGGTTTCCCTCGTCAGCAGTGTCAGCACTGCGGGCGTATGCACACAGGTCCATGTCGGACAGGGATGAATGTCTGCTTTTGGTGTGGTATGCCGGGACATATAGCGAGAGAATGTCCATAGCGGAGCATGGGTGGTATAGCACGACCAGCTGGGTCGGCTGTTGCGTCTTCAGCATCGGTTCCTTCACAGGGCCGAGGGGTGCAGCCTATTGGTAGAGGTAGAGGTGCCAGAGGAGGAGCCAGTACTAGCGGGGTCCAGAATCGTACTTATGCTTTGGTGGACCGCCAGAATTCAGAGGCTTCCCCAGATGTCGTCACAGGTACATTATCCATATTCTCACATAATGTATATGCATTAATTGACCCAGGCTCTACATTTTCCTATGTTACTCCATTGGTTGCTGCAAAATTTGCAACGACACCGGAAATATTAATTAAGTCAATTGAAGTGTCTACACCAGTTGGTGAATATATTGTTGCAAAGAGAGTGTATCGTAACTGTGTGGTAACTGTGTGTGGTCATGATACGTTGGCCGATCTCATTGAATTGGACATGGTGGATTTTGATGTAATTATGGGAATGGATTGGTTGGCTTCGTGTTATGCTACGGTAGATTGCCAGGCCAAGAAGGTACAATTTTGTTTTCCACAGGAAAATGTTCTAGAATGGCAGGGTAAGGTAGGGGCACCACGAGGAAGATTTATTTCCTACTTGAAAGCCAGAAAAATGATTGCCAAGGGATACGTATGTCATTTGGTACGAGTGAAAGATAATGATGTGGAACCATTAACTCCACAGTCAGTACCGGTAGTCAATGAATTTCTTGATGTATTTCCAGAGGATCTTCCAGGTTTACCCCCAGAACGGGAAGTGGAATTCGGCATTGATGTGATTCCAGGCACTCAGCCTATTTCTATCCCTCCATATAGAATGGCTCCAGCGGAACTGCGTGAATTGAAGGAGCAGTTGAAAGATTTGCTGGATAAAGGCTTCATTAGGCCTAGTATGTCCCCGTGGGGTGCACCGGTATTATTCGTACGCAAGAAAGATGGCACCTTGAGAATGTGCATCGACTATCGGCAACTGAATAAAGTAACGATCAAGAATAAATACCCCCTTCCTCGCATTGATGATTTGTTTGATCAGTTACAGGGTGCCAGGTGTTTTTCAAAAATTGACTTGAGGTCGGGTTACCATCAGGTCAGAGTTAGAGAGGAGGATGTACCCAAGACAGCTTTCCGAACACGGTATGGCCATTATGAATTTTTAGTTATGTCATTTGGGCTAACAAATGCACCGGCTGTGTTTATGGATTTGATGAACAGAGTGTTCAAGCCATTCCTAGACGTGTTCGTGACAGTATTTATAGATGACATCCTTGTTTATTCAAGATCACCAGAAGACCATGCTTATCACTTACGGCAAGTGTTGCAAATTCTCCGTGACCGTAAGTTGTATGCAAAATTCTCCAAATGTGAGTTTTGGTTGACATCAGTCGCGTTCTTGGGTCACATTGTATCAGATGAAGGCATACAGGTTGATACCCAAAAGATTGAAGCAGTGAAGAATTGGCCAAGACCTACGACACCCACAGAGATTCGCAGTTTTCTGGGTTTGGCAGGTTATTACCGAAGATTTGTAGAAGGTTTTGCTTCTATTGCGGCACCATTGACAAAGTTAACTCACAAGGCAATTAAATTTCAATGGAATGATGCATGTGAAAGAGGGTTTCAAAACCTGAAAGATAAGTTGACTTCTACACCAGTGTTAGTTCTTCCTGAAGGCACAGAGGGCTATGCAGTGTATTGTGATGCTTCCGGGATTGGTCTCGGATGTGTATTGATGCAGCATGGCAGGGTGATAGCATATGCCTCACGACAGTTGCGGCCACATGAGAAAAACTATCCCACGCATGATCTTGAATTGGCAGCGGTAGTTTTTGCTTTAAAGATATGGCGTCATTATTTATATGGTGTTCATGTTGACATCTATACGGATCACAAAAGCTTGCAATATCTTTTTAAGCAGAAGGAACTCAATTTGAGGCAACGAAGGTGGTTAGAGCTTTTAAAAGACTATGACATTGATATTCTTTATCACCCAGGCAAAGCAAATGTCGTAGCTGATGCATTGAGCCGTAAGGCAGTCGAAAGCACTAGTGGTCAGTTGAATGAAAAGCGTGAGATAATCAAAGATTTGAATCAATTAGCCAGCTTGGGAGTTCGCCTTATTGAAACCTCCGATGATAGAGTTATGGTACAGAATGCAGCAGAATCCTCCTTGATAGCTGAAGTGAAAGAGAAACAGTATGCGGATTCTATTTTATTACAGCTAAAGGAGAATGTGCAGCAGAATCTGACCAAGGCATTTGATATTACATCGGAAGGGGTGCTTCAATGTCAAGGGAGACTATGTGTACCGGACATAGATGAGCTGAGGACACGAATAATGACAGAGGCGTACCATTCGCGCTATTCCATTCATCCGGGTGCTACTAAAATGTACCATGAATTGAAAGAAGTGTATTGGTGGGGCAACATGAAGAAGAATATTGCAGAATTTGTCGCGCAATGCCCAAATTGTCAACGGGTGAAAGTGGAACATCAGAAACCGGGAGGTTACATGCAATGTATCAATCTTCCAGTCTGGAAGTGGGATATGATTAATATGGATTTTATTACGGGCTTGCCTCGTACATTGCGGAAGTTTGATTCCATATGGGTCATAGTGGACCGACTTACCAAGTCGGCGCATTTTCTACCTGTCAAGACGACCTATACAGCTGAGGATTATGCGAAATTGTATGTAAAAGAGATAGTACGATTGCATGGAATTCCACTTTCTATTATATCAGACAGAGGAGCACAGTTCACAGCACACTTTTGGAAATCTTTTCAGCGGAATTTGGGTACTCAGGTGAATTTGAGTACGGCTTTCCATCCTCAGACCGATGGCCAAGCAGAACGTACTATTCAGACACTTGAAGATATGCTACGAGCATGTACGTTGGATTTTCAAGGTAGTTGGGATGACCATTTGCCTCTTATTGAATTTGCGTATAACAATAGCTATCATTCAAGTATTAAAATGGCACCTTATGAAGCCTTGTATGGAAGGAAGTGTAGATCACCAATCGGATGGTTTGAAGCAGGTGAAACTGCTTTACTTGGGCCAGATATTGTTCACCAAGCCATGGAGAAAGTTAAAGTTATCCAACAACGGTTACAAACGGCTCAAAGTCGTCACAAGTCATATGCCGATGTTAGAAGAAGAGGGCTTGAATTTGCCATAGGTGATTGGGTGTTTTTAAAGGTGTCACCGATGAAAGGGGTAATGCGGTTCGGAAAGAAAGGGAAATTGAGTCCACGTTACATAGGCCCCTATGAAGTTATTAGAAGATTTGGGCAAGTCGCATATGAATTAGCCTTACCTCAAGAACTTTCCTCCGTCCATCCGGTATTTCATGTGTCGATGCTCCGGAAATGCATAGGAGATCCTTCACGTATTGTGCCCGTAGAAGATGTTCAAGTGGCAGAGGATCTCACTTATGAAGAGGTGCCCATTGCTATCCTAGATAGACAAGTAAAGAGATTGAGAAATAAAGACATAGCATCCGTAAAAGTCCTTTGGAGAAATCCACAAGTAGAGGAGATCACATGGGAAGCGGAAGAAATGATGAAATCAAAGTATCCCCACTTATTCCAAATGGACCAAGAAGTTCACAGTGCGGAGGTGGAACAATAACAAGTAAGTATTTAAAAGCATTATGTGAATGTTTATCGGTATGTTAGAGTAAAGATACATTGTTGTGTATAAAACATGTTGTTAACATTCGAGGACGAATGTTCCTAAGGGGGGAAGAATGTAACATCCCGTACCTTTTCGACCTATGTGATGATGTTGAACAATGGTTACTTAAGTTTCGAGACGCTATGAGTATGTATTTTGTAAGGTTGGTGATGAAAAAAAAAATTAATTAATTCGAGCCTCGTACATGTGATTAGATTTTAGTCGGAGATGTCTTGTGTAATACCCCATACATTTCCAACCTCATTTGGTACCTTGGAGTCATGTTTACTTGATGATTAAGGTCACTACGTAAGTATTTTGTAGTGTTTTGATAGGGTATTGGATGATATGCAAGTGTTAGAAAAAAATGGCTGAAAAATCCAGCAGGCCACTGATTCAGAGAACCTTCAATTCCTGCGCCACTGCTGCAAAGCAAGGCAGTGGCGCAAGGCACAACATAATTGGCCTTTCCGAGCTCGTTTTGCGACGAAATGCAACGACGATTCTTCCATGGTTTCTTTTGATTCCTTGGAGTTCCTTTAGCGTTGTTAAGGCTTCAAATACCTCGATACACTACTACATACTCCTACATGATCAAACCATGGAATACAAGAATTTACCAAAATGTTCAAAGAAGCCATAGGTGACTAGAATTCCTATTTTTGCGATTGAGGCTACGAATGAAAATCTCATAAGTGAATATTGTCGTGGCATTATGAAATTATTTAAACATGATATATATGATGGATTATACATGAGAATTGGTGGGCTAGGATAATATGTGTTAATGGGCCAATTTGAGGCCCAAAATGGGATAACATGCAAGGCCCAAAGGGGAAACAAAAGACCCATTCTTCCATTGACCAAATGGACATGGAATTTAATGCCAAAGAAGACTTGAGGGCCTATATATATGTGGAAGAATCAGATTTTTATTCCAAAAGACACACATCACTTTTCTAGAATTTTCAAGATAATTCCCTTTTGGCTTTGCAAACCCTAAGTCATCTTTTGGACAAGATCAACATATTCCAAGCCTTGGTAAGTATTTATTTTCATGGATTAATATCTTATATGCATAAAAGAATATGTATATCATGTTGGTTGTGCTTGGAAAAGTTGGTCATGGAACTTGGTGAGTTTGTATGAGATTTGTGGTATATGGAATTCAAGTGTGAATTAGGCCTTGTGCCTTTGATGAAAAAGCATGGTATGGACAAAATATGAACATGTATGGTGTTATTTTTGGTATAAAACTTGTTCTTTTCTAAAAGTGGGAATTTTGGGATTTTGGCCGATATGTGTTATGAGTTGAATTAAGGTGCTTTGATGGATTATTTGTGATGTGTTATGGATAAGAAAGTGTAAAGGAGAAGTATTGTGGTGAAAGGTATTGATTGTCATGTATTGGTCAATGTTGGGCATATTATGGAATTTTTGGAATAATAGTATGATCAATGGTTTTGTCAAAGGGAAATGACATGTTGAAAGCCAAACATGTAATTCATTGACATGGTATGCATTTGTAAAGTAATTGGTGGTTAATGTGAATTTCGTTATGTATTTGTAGACACATAAAGAAGGAGTGGGATTATTGTCTACGCATCTAAGGTTGTAGATTCGTATTGCGAATCCAAGGTATGCAAGGTTATTTTGTCCGTATCTTTCTACGGCCAATAGTGTTCACAATTGACATTTCTTTAGTTCTATTCCGAAATGTACCAAGGTATCCCATATGCACTTATTTATGGTCATTGTCATATATTTCCTACTCATTGATCAATTGTGAATCTCATTTCTCATATTCATGATTAATGTTCCGAAAGTTCAAAGAAGGCTATGTTCCAATATTCCAATAGTGCCTATACTTGTGTCTCTTGTTCATGGCTTCTTGTCCAATGGTTCCAATAGTATCATGGTGCTAGTGATGTTATATTTCTCATTGATATTTGTTCACATGTTCTTCACTTATTGGTCAATGATTCAAAGTTTCCAACAATGTTGTGTTCCAAAGTTCCAAAGTGATGTTATGATTATCAAAGTATCAATCTCAAAGTAATGATCAAAGTAATGCAAATGTGGTCAATGATCAAGTACGGGTGGCAAGTCTAGGGGCGTAAGCCTAGCTCGACTCGATCCCGAGATATGGATTTATGGGTGGCAAGTCTAGGGGCGTAAGCCTAGCTCGACTCGATCCCAAGGGTGGCAAGTCTAGGGGCATAAGCCTAGCTCGACTCGATCCCTATATGATGATATGAAAGACCCACCGATCAGTCGGGGCCCGGGTACATTGTGATATATGTGATAACAAGTGAGCATTGAGATAAAGAAAGTAATGAAAGCAATGAAAGCAATCCACATGGTTTCCAAAATGCAACATGGTGACTTATTCACATTGAGTATCCATATGTTTTGAGTTCATTGACATATTCCTTGACATATTCATGTGTTGTATAGTTTCATCTGAGCCTTGCATACTCAGTACTTATTTCGTACTGACCCCTCTCGGGGAATTTACCTTACTTGCTGCAGGCGCAGGTCCCAGTAGGCCTCCTCAGTAGATTGCCAGTGTTAGCGGCTCTTTGGTGAGCTCCAGCTCATTCGGGGCTTCTCCGAGTCAGAGTGTATATATGTTTTGGTATTGTATATATTGTGTAATGCGGGGACTTGTCCCGACTTATGGTTCATTTTGGTCAATGCTCTTGTTAGAGGCTTTTGTAGACGGATGTGGGTGTATGAATGTAGAAGGGATATGTCGTCCTTGACTTGGTGGCCTCAACGGCCAAGTTTCGCATATATGTACATATATCATGTTCCATGACTTCCATTGTTGGTCTTGATAGTTGATATGTGTTTATGGGTTTCTTATGGCATGCATATGATTGAGTAAGTAAAGATTGGTTCTCTCGGGCCATGTCGGCTACGGGTGCCAATCACGCCTCGTTGGGATTCGGGGTGTGACAGCATGATTATGAACTTACTGAAGGATAACACACTTGGAAACAACATACACAGTAAAGGTGAGATAGCATTTCTCGGAACACTAACCATATGCATCAGGGGTCTGAACACTCCATATAGTATGTTCTTGCGACCTTAAAACTGGTGACTTCTTAAACTTCACCTCATTAAGTTCTTTATTCAAGTTTGTCAATCAAAGTTAATGAACTTGAAGGTGCCACCTGCAGAAAAGAAACCATGGTTAGAAGATATTAGTGATGAAAATAAGATTACCCAAAATTTGAGGTTTCACTTTTCCTTTTCAAATATCGGATAACTCATCGGACACGTATTCAAATATTATTTATATTATTTTAAAAAGTTTGTTCTGATTAGTATAGGATACACGTGCGTTAGTGTCCAATGACTAGTAAAATAAAACAAAGGAAGTAACAAATTCATCTGTACTCACATAAATTCATCTTTACACTCACTGCTCTAGCCACACTTGAATAATCCGAGCAACTGGTACTTCATCCCCGTCAAAACCTTCCTGCATTAGATTTTTAATGAGCTTCTTGTCTGTTGTTTCACAGCTACCGAAACAAGAGTAGCTGCTAAATTATCAACAAACGTAGATACCTAGCTGCAACAGTACTTCAAAAGTACTAAAAAATTAACCATAACAGTTGTATATATGTATTCAACATCAAGACTCCAACATGATCATTCCACATCATGAAACCGAAGATAAATTTAGCAAAGGAGACTGGAGATTGGAAAACAAAAGTTTTAGATGATCATTTATTGATCAAAATCACTGAGCAAGAACATACTTACACATTATACTTACTGACAAAGCAGAGACAACACTGCAAGACAACACAGGTAACAAACTTCGAAACAACATAACCATTTGCATCAGGGTTCTGAAGGAGATAGGCTTCCACTACTTTCTACATTGAGCTTAAAATAGCCCTCTGCATAGTATGTGCTTGTCAGCTTAGAGTTGGAACCTCCTTCTGGTGACTGCTTAAACCTCACCTCACTAAGTTATTTTTTCGAGTTTGTCAATCCTCTGCTTAGTGGACATAAAGGTACCACCTGCAGAAAAGAAACCACAGTTAGAAGATATTAGTGATGAAAATGAGAGTATCCAAAATTGGAAAAGAATTAACCTTAAGGAAAGGTGATGTTCTTAGCACCTTATTACCCTGGACTCATTCAATTCCCATCAATCGGTGTATTAATAGGGACAAGTGGATTTTTAATAACACTTCCAGTTGCACATGAGTCTAAATGTTGTACAGCAACACCTAATTATACATCTTGATCATTAACTACAGCAGCCTTCATGACAATTATAACTCCTTGCAGGCAGAGATCCCACTTCTTATTGCATTGGAATTTCTCAATGAATTCAGTACCTGAAAAGTCTTTCTTGAAAGATTTACAAAAACTTGAGAAAAACCGAGATATAGGATAACTTTCATATAGTAGAGAGGTTGCGGACCTTCTGTTTCACTTCCTTCTTTTCCAATAGCAGAGAGTTGGCAACTCCTTGTATGTTTCAAAGAGAGACTTACAGTTGAAGTTGCCGGCGTTTGGTGGCAGCAAACTCGCAGTTTGAGGCACAGCAACGGCACGCCAACTAGGAGGTGAACTGATCATGGCGGAGGAGCTGGGGGCAGCAGGGAGGGGCTCTGCTTTTTGGCGGGGACAGAGAAGGTTAGTGGGAAAGAAAGAAACTTTTATTATTTATGCTTCAGATTATGAACTTTTGAATAACAATTCTTTGAACATATGTATAGCATTTAATATGGATGACTATTGTATGACGTACCGATGAGTTGTTTGTTTCCTTCTTTATTTCTCCTTCATTTTCTTCATTGTACCAAAGTAACTTCTCCTTCCCTTCCTTTCAAGTTCTCAGGATCTGAAGAAGTAAGATTAGAAGAAACTGAAGAAAGAAGCATAAAAAGTCATAGAAGGAAACAATTTTGCAGTAGCCAGACATAAAAATTCATTTTTCAGATATTGGGCAAGTTCAAATATCAAGTGGTGTTTACAAAACGTTATCCCACAATGTTAATTTATACACACACACAAAAAAAGAGTAGTTTATAAGATAAAGAAGAAAACAGAAGACCCAAATATTCAAGAAAACAAAACCTATAACTATATATAGTCAGGGTCACACACTTCAGCAGAGCTGGATAGAATCAACAAATCAACAAACACTTGCCGGTTTAAACTTAATAATCTGCTCATTTTCTATTTAGCATTCACAAAAAGTTCAATTGAGACTTTCATCAAAGGCATTATAGACATCTTTTTACATTGCGGAAATTGCCGCTAGAAGAATCAGAATGGAGAAGAACCTGTTCTGTTGGTGCTCAAATTCTTTCGACCTTAAGCTCGTCCCCTCCCGTCATATCTTCAACATATTGTTTAATCTTCAGAGCGGAATCTTCAAGTTGAGGGCTCTCTACAATCATGATATCTTTTAATGAAGAAATATCGCCGAAACTAGGCGGAATCTCCTCAAGCTTACAACACCCGTATAGTACTAATTTCTCAAGCATGGGAAAGGATTCCTCTCCAAATTCCCACACAGCAAAAGTCACTTCTCTCAGCCCCAAGTATTTGAGTTTCTCAAAGGTGTCTTCCTCCCCCATGTTCCATTCTTCCCCCTGGATGATTGCTCTAATAAGGTTCAGCTCTTCAAGGTTGGGCAGTCTCGCTATTGTTGATAGTGAATCGGATGTTAGAGGAAAGTCATACAACAACAATCTTTTCAAATTGGAAGGAAAGTGAAAATCCCATGACCAATTTGTCACTACAGAGGGCTTACAGTCATTTGAATTTGAGCTTTCAAATTTTACTTGGAGGAGTTCTAGTTCAGTTAGGTTATCCAATTTTGGGAACCAATATCGCTCTGTTGAATAATCCCATGATTCCTTGAGATCAAATACAAGATGCTGAAGATTGGGAAACCTTTTGAAAATATCCTCTGTATCTTTCGAATAGGAAAGCACAAGTTTCTCTAAAAATCTCAAGTTCTCTAACTTTGAGTCCTCTGCTATCAGTATTGGTTCATCGGTATCTATATCAAAGAAAGAACAATTATCCACGGCCAGCACTTGCAACTTTACAAGATCCCAAATTCTCGGTAATAGTACCAAGGTTGAACTTTTGTTAGTCACCCAGAGGTTTTCCAGATTCCAGAGGTTTGAGAAAGATGAAGGCAGAGATTTAACTTCTGTCCCAATTCTTAAGTACCTCAAATGATTCAACATGCATATTTCGTTCAGCAAAGAATCTTTCACCATGATAAAAGAGGGATCCATTTTCAACACTCTAAGAAGCCTCAAGTGTCTCAGGTGACATGTATTAGAAAGACTGTCGTCCAGCTTGTCTCCAGCTATCGTCAAAGAATAGAGGTGTTTACCCAAATGCCTATTCTTTTTTGAATTGAGCAGGACAAAATTATTAAGACCAAAGTGCTCCTTATAAAAAAAAATCGACATTTTCCATGGAAACAAATCTGAAGAAGATGATGGAGCACTTGTACTTACCAAGTTAAAAAACTTTTCCTCTCTTGCTTTTATCAAACAATAGTCACGCACAAGATCATGAAGTTGGAAAGTCGGGTAATAGCCTATCTCATTGAAATGAATTACCAAACTACTGGAAATTAAATTATCCAAATAAACCTCCATCACATCTTCCACAAGTCCTTCAGAACGCCATAACAGTTTCAACACATCAACTCTAACTGATGTGTCCTTCGAAAAACATGCTAGGTAAAGGAAGTATGGCTTCAGGTGATGTGGTAAATGGTCATAACTTAATTCTATAACCTTCATCACTTCTACTTCACTGTTCAAAATAAAGGAATTCAAATTATTTCGAACTTCAAGCCACACAGTCTTTTTCTTTTCCCTTTCTGCAATGACTCCAGCAATCAGATCAGCCACCAAAGGAAGCCCTTTACAATTTTGGGCTATTTCTTTTCCTACTTCCAGTAGCTCGTCAGGGCAACTCTCCTTTCCAAATGCCCTTTTCTCTAATAACTCCCAACTTTCTTCAGGTCTTAGCAACCGAAGCTCAAGAGGATCAGTGTTGTGCTTTCCATACAAAGCCACATCCATTTCTCGAGTAGTCAAAATAATTCTACTTCCTTTCTCAACTCGAGGAAAAACTAATATTAGCTCATCCCATGTTTTGCTATCCCACAAGTCATCTAAGACAATAAGATACCTCTTTCCATATAGGTGTATCCGTAGCTCTTCAGCAACATCAATATTCTCACTCAATTTCGAATCGGGGCCAGTAACTTGATTATAAACTTTCTCCAACAACCCTTTTTTGTCGTATTCTTGGCCAACTGTGCACCATGCACGAATATTGAAATGTCTAGAAACTGACTTATCATTGTATACTTTGTATGCCAAAGTAGTTTTGCCCGAACCCGGCATACCAGTGATTGAAATGACATCTAGATCTTTTGGTCCATCGGTAAGCATACTAATTATCCAGTGCATCTCCTCCTCAAAACCAACAGTTATTTTACCAGCTGTCAATGGTTTGATTTCAGCTGGCTTCTTGGTAGAGTTTACAACAACGCGCCTCCTATTCTTGGGAATCTTCTCAAGTAAATTGGAGACATCTTCTTTGATAAGCTTGATCTTTTTTATGGTGCTGGGAAGTGAGAAAATAAGATGTAAGAGAGCATTATCTCTTACAATAATTGAATCAATGACATCCTTTGCCTCATATGCCACATCTGAAACATGTGCCCAGAGACTTTTATACAATTCTTGCTCAATATTCACGAAACCAGATCTTATGAATTCTAGGTCTCCTTTCACTAGCTCAATTTCTTCCTTTATCAAAGAAATTGAATAAGCATTGGAACCTAGCAAATCAGTTAAGTGTCTATGAAGCATATGCATGAAGAGAGGTCCATCGCTCATGGGGAAGCAACATGGAGATGACTCCGCGTCTTTCAGATAATCATGTTTGAGATCTTCCTTGAGGAGTTCAATATTATCCAGCAAGTCTAGAGTTGCACGATTTGTTTCATTGGTACTCTCTTCATTCCTTGATCTCTCTTTTAAATCCCAAACAAGATTTGATACCTCCTTGATAAGTTCTCCAACACGTGCCAAGAGATCAAAAAATTTGTCATGATGAAAAAAGTCGGTAGGCATGTCAGTAAGAATAATCAACAGGAACTCCATCATGACGTGAATGTTTCGAGCCCCCGAAGTTCTAGGGGTAACCACAGTTACCATGTGCTCTTGTAGATGAATCAAATATTCCCTAAGAATGTCAGGAGAGGTTTCCAGGAGCTGGTTAATGAAGTGTCCCACTTCTGCTGAAGTTGAATCTTTCAAATTTGCATAACATATGTGCATCACCTCCAGTTCAATTGGAATAATCTTCAAGAATAGATGTGGTAGCTTGAAGTGAAGAGAATTTTCATCAATATATCCATTCCACATAAAGCGTCCAACTCTCTCAGCCATAGGTTGAAGCTGAGGTAAGACATATTCAACAATCTCATGCTCAACATAACCATTCACTATCAACCCATGGAAATTTCTGATGTTGACACATACATTCCGAAGAATCTCAAACTGAATCTCTAATGGAAAAATATGTTCAGCAAGGATCTTGGATAGATGATGGAGATTCAGGAGGAGGAAGTTCAACTGCTCCTCAGTCATGGTGGCACTTGATTTAGAACGATGATGTGAGCTGATACAGTCATCCATATTATGGGTGAAGCTATGAAGGACATGATGCATGTTGTATTTACACACGACGTTGTTGTCAACATAATTCAAAATTGGTCGAAGCATATCCTCAACCTCTTGTCTTTTGAAAGTCATTTTATCTTCAAACTTCTACAAATCAGAATAAGAAAGCTGGGCATATGTACAAATAAATGCCAGCACCATTTTCAAAGCCTTTTCAATTTTATTGGCCATGTCAACAACATTTTGATCTTCTTCATTCTTTAACCTCTCCAAGAAATCCAGAATGTTGACAACGTCCTTGCGAAGAGCAGAAAATGACACCTGCCAAATGACCAAACCAATGCTTTATTTATTTTATGTATTTATCAGAATATCAAGGAAATAAGCAAACCCACTAAATTGAAGTCTTTTTATTGAATTTCATATCAGGAAGGAAAAAATGATATATTGGTTTGTATGACTGTGGGGTTTATCAATAGTTTTGGCGCTTAAATTTTCTATTACTCAAGTAATACAATTTCGTTCCAGTTGGATTTTTGAAGAAATTAAAATAATTGTTGACATGTTATTTTCTTACGCCCGAAAATTTGACTTTTCGGTGAATTATACTTTATGGGTAATTACTCCCTTTGTCTCAATTTATATGATTCACATTCCTTTTTAGTCAGTCCCAAAATATTTAGTAACAATTTAACTCTAAAATACTCAATTTATCTTTAATGAAAATGATTTATAGCCCACAAACATCTAACTTATTTAAGACCAAATGTTTCAAAAGTCTTTATTTTTTCTTAAACTTCGTGTCATGTCAAACTACCTCATATAAATTAGGACGGAGGGAGTAACACATAGTGCAGTGACTTTAATGAGACAAAAGTTTAATATAAGTATTATACTCCCTCAATTCCTAAATAAGTGGTGTTTTATCATTTTTCATTTTGTTCCTACAAGTGGTGTTTTAGATAATCAAGACATTAACGATGTTCTTCTAATTTTACCCTTTTTTATTAAATAAAGAGAATTTTATCTAACCAAAAAACTACTAAAGATTACATATTCTTTTTTTTTTAGGTATTTATTAAGGATAAGTTAGTAAAAGCAATCTTTATTTTCTAGAAATGATTATTTATGACATACCATAAAGTTGTTTGCTTCCCCTGTCTCTCTTTCCCCTTCATTTTCCATGACTGTAAGCGTCTTTCAAGTTCCCTTCCTTCAAATTCTCAAGATCTGATATATACAAACTAGATAAAAACTTTATCACGAAGAATAAAGTGGGTAGCATAAAATTTCATAGCAATACATTTTTTTGCAGATATAAATAAGTCAATTGTTTTCAGTGTTTACTTTCTCAAAATTTTCCCACAGATCTAAGTACCAAAATTAAACAAACTTTTTAAGTTTACTAGAGACTAACCTTTTTTACTGGATGAAAAATTTGATATAGTTGCTCTTTTCCTCTATGTTTTTGTGTACTTTCCAAAAAACTATTAGCTTGAAAAATGAAAAGCTGAAAATTTGTGTGAAGGAGAAGATAGAGAGAGAACAAATCATTGATGTTAGGGAGAAAATGATGCATAGCATTTCCAAAAAGTTTATAAAGCAAAAGCATGAATGAATTTCAATGGGACCTCACTTGTCTGCCACAAAGTCTAAAAGGAAAAAAGGACAGAAAATTAATCAAATTCTCAAGTTGGGAACAATATTCTGCAATAGGGGGGTTTGGCCATGATATATTTTTATTTTTTTCGGGAGTTACGTTTAGCCATAAAATTCCGGAATTCCAGTAATTTGAAAGTTACAAAAAAATTGTTTTCACTTCAAATTACTCACAAAATTTCAAAAACAACTCCAATTTATATTCGTTTTCTCCCTGCGACCTGTTATTGTTACTAATCGTCTACTTCCACAGTTCCTTTTATTATCCATACAGTAGTATGTTTTTGTATTGTTACTCTTTGCACAAGGATAATATTTGTTAGGGTTTTTGCCCTGATTTTCTTACCAAATTTAAGTTTTACTTTTTTATTGAAGGAAAATAAAAGTAATACCATAATTACTTTTACTTTTCTTAAAAGAAAAATATAAAACTCTTTCATATTTGGCTAACCTCTTTATTGTAGGAAAGATTTTGAAACTCTATAAATAGAAGACCCCTCTTCTCATATCACAACACAATAGCATCCACAATGTAGTCTTTTAAAAAGTCTTGTTTAGAGGGAGATCTTCTCCCAATAGATTTTTATGCTTTTTCAATATTAGGTTTTCATATATAGGCTAATTGGCCAAACCCTATCAATAATATGTTTTTAGTATATTTTTATTTGTCATCTGATTTATCGTCTACTTGGTTTGCAACTTTAAGCTTCCGTATGACGCCCTCTCGATTTCGAACCCAACAAGTGGTATCAGAGTCTACGGTTCAAAGGTCCAATAGTTTGGTGAAACGAGATTAAAAACAGGTTTAAAGTGGATTCAAATCAAGTTGCAACCAATTTGATGATAATGAAGATTTTGTCCAATTACATGTGGAGAAGAGGTTTCAACCATATTTTCAACATACCTGCTGCTGCATTTTTAAAAATAAAAACAAAATATTAATTTTTAATCCATTTTTAACCATGATATTTTAAATCTTATTTTTAACCATGGCAAGCAGCAGTGATGAAGATTATGTGAAGAACAAAGATCATATATGCAAGTGAAGAAGGCGGATCAAATTTTGTCAAGAAAATCAAGCCAAAAAGGGGAGATTTGTTAGGGGTTTTGCCCTGATACCATAATTACTTTTACTTTTCTTAAAAAGAAAATATAAAACTCTTTCATATTTGGCTAACCTCTTTATTGTAGGAAAGATTTTGAAACTCTATAAATAGAAGACCCCTCTTCTCATATCACAACACAATAGCATCCACAATGTAGTCTTTTAAAGAGTCTTGTTTAGGGGGAGATCTTCTCCCAATAGATTTTTATGCTTTTTCAATATTAGGTTTTCATATATAGGCCAATTGGCCAAACCCTATCAATAATATGTTTTTAGTATATTTTTATTTGTCATCTGATTTATCGTCTACATGGTTTGCAACTTTAAGCTTCCGCATGACGCCCTGTCAATTTCGAACCCAACAATATTTTTCTCCATGCCAAACACACCCAAAATCCCTAGGGGTCGTTTGGTTGTTTGTTAAGAGATATACACGTATTGGTAACACAAAGATTAGTTATGCACTATTTAGTTATTCATATATTAATCATTTTATCTTGTACCCTGTATTACCAATGCATGTTTATGTGGTGACTGCTTGAACTTCACCTCAAAGTAAAGTTTTTTGTGTTTGTCTACTAAGAAATCAGCTTCAATCAAAGTGAATTTTTAAACAAATTACGACTCTTCGTTAAGCTCCTCAATCCTATGCTACTTATTAATGGACTTAAAAAGTCATTGTTATTTTCTGGAGTTGATTTCTCAGATGGTCAGAAAGTCACTTTAATTGTTGAAGAAAATTGAAATGTCTTTCTGAGATAATAACTATTAGTTAAATAACCATCTGAGAAATCGGGGTTTACTTTCTAAAAATTTCTAGTTCAATGGATATGTGGGTGGGATTACAGATCTGAGCAGCAAGTACAAAATATGTGTTACTTATCGATGAGTTGTTTGCTTCCGCTTTCCATGATGGTAATTTTTCATTATTCTACTTCACTATCAGTGTATCAAAAATTACACACACTATTAGATGAGTTGACTAACCTTTTTATTTGATGAAAATATATCCTCTGCTTGCTTTGTTATTTGATTCAACAGCTCCAAATTCTGGAATTAAAGACAGTATGGAGGAATAATGATATGTGGGTTTCGTGTTTATAAAAAGACCAAAAATTAAACACACAATTCGAGACTAACCTTGTAACTTGATGAAAATATTCTCTGCTTGCTTCGTTTAATGGAAGTTCAAAATTCTGGAATGTTTATTAAAAATAACAAAAAGCTGCTTTAAGTATTTGGTAGTGGAAGAAAATAATTTAAGTATTCCAAAAAGTCTATAAAACAAAAGCATGAATCAATTGCAATGGGGCCTTTACTTTAATGAACAAGGAAGGCATGCAGGATGTGACACTCTAGTTTAGAATAAGAGTCCTACATCGGCAAAATACAGAAGAGATGTTGGGTATATTAGCAAGCAAACCTTACACCCTAGAGATCCGTTTAAAGTCGTGCGGGTCTAGATCCAGAGCGAATAATATCACTAACAGGCTAGGTCGTTACACAAGATGTGTGCTGGATGGAATCTAGCAAAATGAGAAGAAGAAACAAAAACAGAAAATGCTTGCCATTTTTTAATGTGTGATGAATTGGGATCACAGCATCTACTCATTTTCTACTTAATATTCATAAACAGTTCCGTCGAGACTTTATTCAAACACATGTCAGGCATTTTTTAACATTGGCAATTACTACAAGAATCACAACAGCATGGCTAATTTGGTTTCTAAGGAGCAAATAAACCAAGAAGAACCCGTTTTGATGCTGCTCTAGAATTATTTTTTCTCATCAATTGACAAGGAAATTCCCACCAATATTTTAGTGGTGGCGATTGCTAACTGTGGTGGTTGTGTGTGTCACCGGAGCTGGTGGTGGTATTGGCTGATAGTGGTTCTTGTGGGTATGCAATAGCTGTGGTCATGATGGTCGACAATAGTGGTTAATGCTGGTGGTAATTGATGCCGGCGATTGATTCAATTGTGTTAATGCTAATATACATTAGAATTTCGAGACAAGAACTGGGAATTTTTATATAATTCCAAAAGAAAACTACAATTGAATTCTCCTCGGTTGAATGAAGGAGATCCAGTTATCATTAGATACAATAGCCCTCAACTCTAAATGATTATCGATATCGCAACTTCTGAGCTACCAGCTTACATGCGCCATAATTTACTGAACAACAAGACATCCAAAGAGATCGCATCGTCTCCAGCATTGCAGCATTGACCAACAAAGCCTTGTTGCCAAATCGCCTCCAACTTACAGATGCTTTCACAATCGGAGAGCACGTAGTCACAGCCTAGATCGCTATTCGCTGTAAAAGATACAGAGAGCATCTTTAACTTCTTAGCGTGGGACCCAATGTAGTGAAAGACATGATGACTGTACAGGGGCTAGAAAGGGAGAATCAGCAATCTCCTCAAGACCGGTATCTTCAATATAATCTAGCACCTGCAGTCACATTCAGATGCAAAGATTATAACTTTTTTCACCTGCAAGGACAAAAGTACTCATAAAAGAGTAATCTACAAAGAAAATATACTCCCTCCTTTTCTATTTATGTGTGTTACCTTGTTTTTAGCCTGTTTCAAAAGAATACGTCTTTTTACATTTATATGTTTTTGATTCCAATATTTCAATTTTATGCCCTTTGCAGGAATGGCATGCCAGGTTTATTCAAACAAAAATCTTCTCTAACGATAGCTTTTTTTTTTTGTAACTAGAGGACATGCTCATTAAGGTAGATGATTAATAACCATGATAAGTTTTTCTATTTTATTACAAACGCAGCTACAGTATCGAGTCACAAAACTATCAACATGCAAATCTATACAAAGTGAAACTCAAGCTAGAACTTACTCTCAGCCGCCGCAATTTGGAAGAGTGCCTGATCATCTTGCCAAGATCAGGGATTTGAACAGTAGCATGGCTTAAATTCAAAGATGTGAGTCTATGGTGGACCAGATATACAAGTAGAAAATAGTCCGGCACAGCCTCCCAAAACCTGCTCAAGCCTTCGATCTGGTAGTAGTCTGAAAAAGCATTACTCACGTTCATGTCAACTTCGATAGGATCAACCTGTCTGCCAGCAAAGTAGGCTCCAGTACCAAATTCAACCAACTGGGAAGTGTGAAGATGAATGTCCGGAAGTTCCTCAAGGGTCACGGCATGGCTAAGCCGAAGAATCCTCAAATTAGGAGAGCGGGAAACTAGATGCTCCAAAGCTGATAAATCGACCATAGATGCCTTACAAGAATTGCTAAGCGAGCCTAGTGATGTGTCGCAATTGGGAAAATGACTAAGCCAATCACCAATCAGGTTTTCCATTTTTCTTTCTCCTAAGTCCAGTTCTCTCAGATTCCTGCAGAAAAGCCCGAATTACGTAAGCATGCAAATCCGAAGAACTATTCCTACGGACGCACCAGGAAAGAGATCTGTTATATTGCATCTACAGTGTATAGCAAGTAAAGGATGGATTTAATCATTACAAGTTGCCATGAATAAATTAAGAAAATATGTCAAACTAGTTTCTTTTCACTAGATAAATATGAATTCCTCTAGATATGAAACTAGTTCTTTTCCACAAGACGTTTAATAGTACTTAAAGTTCGCGTCAAGTCAAACCATTGATTCATCACTAGCAATCATCTTTTTAACCCTGATTTCCTCAAGAAATGGATATGTTTTAGCCATGGCAACAACCCATGGGTAGAAAAATGCACCCCAAGAATCAGGTAGGAGCTTGAAATCAGCAACACGTGGCATCCTTTTAGTGGTTAAAGATCTTATATCTGTGAACCCGTCTGATTAAGATCAAAGGGTTGACAGCATAGCAGTTCCCTTTGAATACCCTTTTTCTACTGAACCTTCAGGTAGTATGTGCTTGCCACCTTAGAGTTGGAACCACCATCTGGTGACTTCTCAAACTTCACCTCATTTTGTTATTTTTTGAGCTTGTCTACCATAGCTCATCAATCCTATACTTAATATGAACTTGAAGGTACAACCTGCAGAAAAGAAACCACGGTTAATATTAGTGACGAAAAATCAGAGTATCCAAAAGTGGAGAAGAATTAACCTTCAGGAAAGCTGATATTCTTAGCACAAAACTTTCTAGTGCACATGAGGCCAAATATTGTCCAGAAAGACCTATTTGAACATCTTGATCAATAGAAACAGCAGCCTCTCAACTCTAAATGCTTATCGATGACTGATTCTCGGTGCATGTGAATTCCACCACCCTGCATCACAATTCAAATTCTTTGCACGTGAATATCCCACTTCTTGTTGCATTGGAATTTCTCAGTAACTTCATTACCTGAAGAGTTTTCACGTTTTTGTGATGACGGTATTCCTTGAAAGATGTAAAAAACAAAGTTGATAAAGGATAATTTTCATATAATACAGAGGTTGCCAACCTTTTGTTTGACTTCCTTCTTGCCCATCATATCAGAGAGTCAGCAATCCCATGTATGTTCCACAGAGAGACTTACTGTTGAAGTGGCCGGTGTACGGTGGAAGAAAACTTGCAGTCCGAGGCATAGCAATGGCACACTGACTAGGAGGTGAACTGAGCATGGCGGAGAAGCTGGGGGAAGCATGAGAGGATTCTGCTTTTTTACGGGGACAAAGAATGTTTGTGGGAAAGAAAGAAACATTTATTATTTATGCTTCAGATATTAACGTTTGAATATGAATTCTTTAAACATATGTATAACATTCTGTATCTTAATGTTAGTTTTAATATGGATGACTATTGTATGACGTACCGATGAGTTGTTTGCATCCTCTTCCATTTTCTTTTCCTCTTTCCAATAGTCAATACCGAAGTAACTTCTCCTTCCCTTCCTTTCAAGTTCTCAGGGTCTGTAGCATAAAACTTTATCAGGTGGAAGAAGTAAGAAAAGAAGAAACTGAAGAAAGAAGCATAATAAGTCATAGAAGGAAACAATTTTGCAGATATTGATCAAGGTCAAACATCAAATGGTGTTTACGGAACTTTATCCCACAATGTTAATTTACACACACACACACAAAAAGAGTAGTTTATAAGATAAAGAAGAAATCAGAAGACCCAAATATTCAAGAAAACAAAACCTATATCGACATAGCTATATTCCCAAGCCCTGCTGATTTGATGCTTCTTTTTTTTTTTTTTGAGTTACCAAGGTCAGAGGCAGATATATATTGTCGAGACATAATATAATTAGTAATTAAAAGTGTTTTCTATTTAAGTAAGTTTTTGGATGGATGATCACACACTTCAACAAAGTACCAAAGCTCACGTATAGGGGACGTGTCGAGACATTTAAGTAATTAAAAGTGTGATTTCTCTAACAGCTTAAGTTTTAATTTTGGATCCACCTGAATCCAATAGTTTTGGCTTAGCCACTGTATATGCATTAAACAATCCACTAAATAAATACAAATCCTAGATCTTTCTTTGACCTAAATATGTTGTTGTAGAGTTGTGCAGTCTTAAGATTGTTAACTGGCTAGTAACAGCCAAAAAAAAAAAGAAAATAAGAAGTATTCAACATAACTTCCCTTTTCACAGCTTAGAATTCAACAAATTAAGCGTCTTGTTTGAGAAATCGTCTTAAGTCAATATACCAGATGCCAATTAGAAGAAAAGCAAATTTTTATACACATTGTAGGCAATTGCCACTACAAGAATCAGAATAACACACACTTTTCACGACTTTTCACACAGAGAAAGAATAGAGAAGAACCTGTTCTGGTGGTGCTCATGACTTTTCACACATAGTGATCAAGAGCTACTTGAATAACGGGATATTATTCGGGCCAAGAACCTGAAACTCTCCCCCTCCCTTCATATCTTCAGCATATTCCTTAATCTTCATAGCGGAATCTTCAAGTTGAGGACTATCTGTAAGTTTGATGATTTTCAATGAAAAAGCATCCCCGAAACTAGGCGGAATCTCCTCAAGCTTGTAACATTTGTACAGTTCTAATTTCTCAAGCACGGGAAAGAATTCCTCCCCAACCTCCCACTTAGCAAGAGTCATTTCAGCCAACGTCAAAATATTGAGATTCTCAAAGGTGTCTTCCTCCCCCATGTTCCATTCTTCCCCCTGGATGTTTGTTCTAGTAAGATACAACTGTTCAAGGTTAGGGAGTCTCGCTATTGTTGATAGTGAATCGTTTGTCAGAGGAAAGTCAAACAAGACCAATATTTTCAGATTCGAAGGGAAGCAAAAATCCCATGACCAATTTGTCGCTACAGAGGGTCCACTGTCATTTGAACTTTCAAAAGCTACTTTGAGGATTTCTAGTTCAGTTAGGAAATCCAATTTTGGGAACCAATATTGCTCTGTTGAATAATCCCATGATTCCTTGAGAATAAATGTAAGCTCTTGAAGATTGGGAAGCCTTTTGAAAATATCCTCTGTATCTTTCGAATAGGAAAGCACGAGTTTATCAAAATATCTCAAATTCTCTAACTTTTTGTCCTCTGCTATCGGTACTGGTTCATCTGTATCCAAATCAAAGAAAGAACAAGCACTAGTGAACAACACTCGCAACTTTTTAAGATCCCAAATTCTCGGTAATAGAACCAAGGTTGATCCTCTGTTATGCACCGACAGGGTTTCTAGATTCCAGAGGTTTGAGAAAGACGAAGGCAAAGATTTAACTTCTATCTCAATGTTTAAGTACCTCAAATGATTCAACATGCATATTTCATTCAGCAAGGAATCTTTCACCATGATAAAAGATCTATGGAGGTGCAACATTCTAAGAAGCCTCAAGTCTCTTAGGTGACATAGATCAGAAAGACTGTCGTCCAGCTTGTCTCCATTAATAATCAAAGAATAGAGGTGTTTACTAGAATGCCTTTTCTTTTTTGAACTGAACAGGAAAAAATTGTTAGGCTCAAAGATCTCGCTGTGATATTCAATGTTTACCATACGCGGCATCAAATCGGATGAAGAAGATGGAGCACCTGAACTTATCTGGTCAAACAACTTTTCCTGACTTGCTTTTATCATACAAAAGTCACGCACAAGATCATGAAGTTGGCAAGTCATCCCTTGACCTATCTCATTGAAAGCAATTACCAAGCTACTGGAAATTAAATTATCCATCACTTCGTCCACACTCTTCATCTCTGCTTGGTCCACAAGCCCTTCATGACACCAAGAAACTTTCAACACAGAGATTAAATTTTCTTTGTCCTTCCGATACCTTGCTAGGTAAAGCAAGCATGGTTTTGCGTGATGTGGTAAATGGTTATAACTTAATTCTATAACCTTCATCACTTCCACTTCACTGTTGAAAATAAAGGAATTCAAATTATTTCGAACTTCAAGCCACACAATCTTTTTCTTTTCCCTCCCTGCAATGACTCCAGCAATCAGATCCGCTACCAAAGGAAGCCCTTTACAATTTTGGGCTATTTCTTTTCCAACATCCAATAGTTCATCAGGGCAACTCTCTTCTCCAAATGCCCTTTTCTCTAATAACTCCCAACATTCTTCTGACCTTAGCAACCGGAGCTTAAGAGGATCAGTGTTGCGCTTTCCATACAAGGCCACTTCCATTTTTCGAGTTGTCAAAATCATTCTACTTCCATTCTCAACTAGTGGAAAAGGTCTCGTTAACTTATCCCATGTATCAGTATCCCACAAGTCATCTAAGACAATAAGATACCTCTTTCCAAGCAGGTGTCTCCTTAACTCATCAGCAACATCAATATTCTCACTCAATTTCGAATTCGGACCAGTAACTTGATTATAAACTTTCTCCAACAACATTTTTTTGTCGTACTCTTGGCCAACTGTGCACCATGCACGAATGTCGAAACGTCTAGAAACTGACTCATCATTGTATACTTTGTACGCCAAAGTAGTTTTACCCGAACCCGGCATACCATTGATTGAAATGACATCTAGATCTTTCGGTCCGCTGATGAGCTTACTAATTATCAAGTCTGTCTCCTCCTCAAAACCTACAATTATTTTATCAGCTGTCAATGAATTTCGTTCAAATGGATTCTTGGGAGAGTTTACAACAATGAGGCTCCTGTTCTTGGGAATCTTCTCACGTAAATCAGAGACCTCATCTTTGATAAGCTTGATATTATTTATAGTAATGGGAAGTGAGAAAATAAGATGTAAGAGGCCATTATCTCGAACAATAATTGAATCAATGACATCTTTTACCTCATATGCCACATCTAAAACACGTGCCCAGAGATTTTTATACAACTCTTGCTCAATATTCATGAAAAAAGATGTTATGAATTCCAGGTCTTGTTTCACCAGCCCAATTTCTTCCTTTATCAAAGCAACTGAATAAGCATTGGAATCTAGCAAATCATTTAATTGTCTGTGTAGCAGATGCATGAAGAGCGGTCCATCACTCATGGGGAAGCAACATTGAGATGACTCCGGGGCTTTCACATAAACTTGTTTGAGATCTTCCTTGAGGAGTTCAATATTATCCAGCAAGTCTAGAGTTGCACGATTTGTTTCATTGGTACTCTCTTCATTCCTTGATTTCTCTTCTAAGTCGTGAACAAGAGTTGATACCTCCCTGATAAGTGATCCAACCCGTGCCAAAAGATCAAACAATTTGTCATGATGAATAAAATTGGTAGGTATGTCAGTAAGAATAATCAACAGAAACTCCATCATGACGTGAATGTTTCGAGCCCCTGAAGTGCTAGGGGTAACAACATTTACCATGTGCTCTTGGAGATGAATCAAATATTCCCTAAGAATGTTAGGAGAGGTTTCCACGAGCTGCTTAATGAAGCGTCCAACTTCTGCTGAAGTTGAAGCTTTCAAATTTGTATGACATATGTTTATAACCTCCAGTTCAATTGGAATAATCTTGAGGAATAGATGAGCAAGCTTGAAGAGTTCAGGGTCTGTAGTAGTTAGACCATCCCAAAGGAAGAGTCCAACTCTCTCAGCCATAGGCTGGAACTGAGGCAAGACATATTCAACAATCTTGTGCTCAACGCAACCATTCACGATCAACCCATGGAAATCTCTCATGTTGCCACACACATTCTGAAGAATTTCATGCTGAATCAATAATGGAAAAACCAGTTCAGCATTATGCTTGGATATATGATGGAGATTCAAGAGGAGGAAGCTCAACTGCTCATCAGTCATGATGACACTTGATTTAGAACGATGACATGAGCTGATACAATCATCGATATTATCCAGGAGGCTCGGAAGGACATCAGGCATATTGTATTTACACCCGGTTTGGTTGTTAACATTATCCAAAATTGATTGAACCAAATTTTCAACATTTTCTCTTAGGAAAGTCATTACATCTTCAAAGTGCTTGGAACAAGAAAGCTGGACGCTTGCACAAATCAGTGCCAGGAACCATTTCACCTTTTTATGAATTAGACCCACGTCAAGAGCTATTTGATTTTCTTCGTTCTGTAACCTCTCCATGATATCTAGAACATTGACAACGTCCTTGCGAAGAGCAGAAAATGACACCTACCAAAAGACCAAATGTTATACTCCTATCAAATTTTCAAAGCCACATTTCTACAATGCAATGTCTATTCTATTCTATTATTAGGATCTGATGTATAAAGAGTACCTACATAAAACTTTATCAAGAGAAAGAAGAGGAAAGGAATGGAAAAAGAAAACAAGAAACTGAAGAAAAGATGCATAAAAAGTCATACAACAACAACATACCCAGTATATTCCCACCAATTGGGGTCTGGAGAGGGTAAGTGTACGCAGTCCATACCACTACCTCAGGGTATTGTGTTAAATTTGACATTTAATAAAAATTTAAATTGGTTAAATTGATTTTCTTGTTAAACTAATAATAAAAATTTCAAATTTAAATAACTCAATTGTTAAAAATATTAGTAAAATAATTTGTTTTTCTTAAAAAAATCTTTCAACTTTGTTAAAACTATAAAGTGTTGATTTTCAAATGACTTCATTTTGTGATCGTAACAAAAATAAAAGAAGTCATCAAGTCCTGGTGGTCCTGCCGAATACTATTTATAGTATTAGTTACAGTCCTTTCTGGTTGAATCCACTTGTGTAAAATTCTAGGTCCACCACCACTTGTGTAAATGTATTAAAAATTAGGTAAGTAGAAGTTAATCCCTAAATCTATTCCTTTCATTTTCCCACAATGTGTATAAGTTTTGCTTCATAAAAATTTTCTCTTACTTTAATTTCAATATTTTACCACCCTTCTTTAATTCCTTCTTTTTCACCACAATGTGTATAAGATTTAAAACTGTCTTCTTAAAAGTTCTCTTACCTTAATCTCAATATTTAACCATCATTTATCCAAGTTTATTAAATCAAATTATGCTCTTAATAAATAATAGATAATTTACTAATATACAATAGGACATTTTTAATTATTATTATTATTATTATTAATAATAATAATAATCTATCTATAAAGAAAAAGAGAAGCAAAACATATCTAGGCTAAAAAATACAAAAGAAAAACCAGGAATCTTACTCCTCAATTTTTCATTGTTTGGCAGCTAAATAATACAAAAGGAAAAAATCAATATATTTGTCCACTTTTTGATTCTTTATTTTACTTTTTGGATGCTATTGGTAGGATGTCATACATTGGTGATTTCATTCTGTGTGTTAATTAACAATCTAAACAATGCATGAAACAATATCCTTTAGAATACACTTGATAAGATCTCTTATACAAATTTCAGGACATAAAAACAAATTGATATCATTACTTTATGAAATTCTTTCTTGAATTTCTTCCATTGTCATCTATAATATTCAAAGAAGTTTTTACATGATGAATAGTTTGAGTTGAAGAATAATGAGCTAATGTTTTCTTTAAATATTAATCTTCTTTCCCATTGATTATTAATAAACATATATATCATTTTTCTCTGCTTAACTCAGATTTTCAGCTCCTGGAACTTTTATTGTACTGAGCATTATATATGTATTAAATAGACACATAAGGTTAGTTATTTATATTAAGAGCCATATTGAAAGTTACAGACAATTATATTAAGTTTTAGCATTATTGACGCATATTAAAACTATAATGAAGAACAATTGAAAAAGACTTCTCACCCTTAGAATTAAAGCAAAAATAAAGGTCACTTTGAATATAGCTAATTCAATTTTTGTATACTATACATAACTTGATGGTAATTTAGTGAGACAAAAATTAGTTTGTATAACTATGTACGTGATTATATAGTTATTTCATATACATAAGTAAAGTTCAATGATCATGAGCAAAACGATATAATCTAGGAAGTTTAAACCCATTCACTCTTAACATTATTGAATGTTATGGATTATAATTAGATAGTGATCCAAGTGAATGTAATTGTATGACATACCGCAAAGTTGTTTGCTTCCCGTTTCTCTCTTTCTCCTTTATTTTCCATGACGATAAGTTTCACTGGTCAAATTCTCAGGATCTGATGTATAAAAACTATATAAAAACTTTATTAGATGAAAGAAAAAGAGCATAAAAAGTCTTCTTTTTTTTTTTGGAAATTCTCTACTCCAAAGTTACGGATTTGGCTCCACTCCATTACACCTTCCCTCCATTTTCTCAAGTGCACATTTAGATAAGTGACACTTGTCATATTTAAAATTCAAAATTTTATATTTATTTACGTTAAAAAGCCTCTAATTAACCATAGTTAAAAAATAAATAAGGAAAAAACTCTAACTTTGGTAGAAAAATCTCATCTTCCACTAATTTTGACTCCACATTAATATCATAATTTTCATGATATATAGTTTACATCCCCATTAATTTTAAAATCTCTCCTTTTTTTTATGTGACAAAATAAAATCAAAAGGTGTAATGGGAAGAGGCAAAATAATTTTTTTTAAAAAAAGAGACAGAAATTATTTAAATACATTTTATTAAGATATACTACTATATACAAAACAATATTTTTTTTCCTCACTTTTTTTTCATTTATGGAATAATTTTATCCACCAAAAACTAATTATTTTACTTAACAAAAGTTAAATTTTCAAAAAAAATAATCCTGTCAAAGGTAATTTACAAGATTTCAGCAAAAAATAAATAAAAAGAATATAATATTATATGTTAAAGTAATTCAGAAAGTGTGATCTGAATTTTTTTTAATACTAAATTTCTTTAGATAATTCTCTCTAGTTATTTTTGTATATCATGCAGTGTCTTCTACGTATTTTTTACTAAGGATATTTATGATTTGATTTAATTTTTAAATAAAATTAAAATCAAATCAATCATATCAAAAACATAATAAAGAAAAGTATAATTAAAGTAATAATATTAATGAGGAGTCAAATTAGTGGTAGATGAAACTTTTCTTACCAAAATTGGTGAATCCCTTTCCTAACTTGTTCTTTTACTATGGTTAAGGCGCTTGTTAAAGTAAATTAATCTAAACCTTTGAATTTTAAATATGACAAGTGTCACTAATCTAAATGTGCACTTGAGGGAATGGAGAGAAGGTGTAATGGAGGGGAGCCAAATCCCAAAGTTACATCTGTGAGTACCAAAATTATTTTAGTTATTATTAGAGACTAACCTTTTTAGTCAATGAAATGGCTGCTTTGCTCCTCTCTGTTTTTGTGTATGACTATAATCCTCTCCTTTCCAAGCAGCTGAAAATTTGTGTGGGGTAATAGGACACCAAGTCATTGATGTTAGGGAGAAAATTAATGACAAAAGATATCTTTGAACTAGAGAAAATTATCATAAAGTTGAACAAATAGATACACATGTTCTACATGGCGTCCTACGTGCCTTCTCACACGAATTGCCACATAGGATGCCACATAGGACGTATGTGTCTACTTGTTCAATTTCATACAAGTTTAAGTGTCTACTTGTGCACAACCAAAATTGGAGGACATAAATGTCAGCTAAAGCAAAGTTAAAAGGCATGCTTATGTATTATGCCTAATAACAATGAGCAAAGTAGTTAAGCAAAGCAGATATTTACCATTCTCAATTTGAAGGGGAGTGTATGAAATGTAGATAGCAGAAAGGGGAGTTGTACACTTAGCTATTTAAGTTTTATACTGCTAATGTTATTAGTTAGACACCTGTATTTTCATTCAATTCATTTCAAATATTTCTCTCTATAACTCTCTGCTTGTTTATGCTATTTTTGGTGTTGAGTTTGTAAATATGTGACAACTACCGAAAGTGCTCACTTTTAACAAATCTAAATGGATCAAAACTACTCAGAAGCATCATTTTCTGAATCACCCCCACCATGTTATTATGTTGTCAATAAAATCACAAGAAAAAATCTTTCTGTTATGTCTTTTAGTCATAATGAAAAATGAATACTCAGGTAGAGAAAACTAGAAAAGGAAAAACAAAGAGACTTTCAACGTGATCTTACCTTTCCACCGTTTGAAGAGAAGTTCAGCTATAGTAGCCCCTGTTTGAGAAATAATGTTGAACAGTTGCAAAGATTTTGTCAGAGTTGTTGGAGTAGTTTGCTAATTGGAGTGTAGTTGAAAGAAGAATCAACTAGCTAGATCTATTATTATTGGGATAGGTGATCACATGTGCAGATTATTGGAAGTCTAAAATGCCTTGTGTGAATGCTTGTTATTTTACTAACTTACTCTGCCCATAATCTAATTATTTAGTAAGCTAATTAGAAGCACAGCTGGTAGGGTAGTCATTTATTATACAAGTGATATTAAAACATTGCCAATTTCCACTACAACAATCAGAACAGTAGGTGTATAAGAACCTGTCGGTGCTTCCATTTTATTCTCCAGAATATTTTTCCTCGAACCTGTTGGTGATGCCTTGGAGTAACTGTTAAAGTTGTTGTTAGGAGGTCATGGAACAACCTCTTACAAAGCCGCATGATAATGTTAGGATATACTATTAACCATGTTGGTTTAAGTTATAGTATTATTTTTACATCCCATGTAAAGACAATTTATTTCATCTTCTTAATTTAATAAAGTCTTTATTTAAATAAATCATTGTGTTGACATGTGTGTCCTTTACTTATATAGTATGCAATTTTATGCATGGAGTTATTTAACTCATGCATGGAAGATTAAAATTGTTGGTTCTTATAAGTTATAAATTAAAGTTCACAATCAAAGATGAAGTAGGACAAACATCTTGATGATTGTAGCACAAGATTAAAATATAATTTGATCTTAATTATGGGAGTGGTAATATTCCAACTTCTTGTGCTAGTACATTTCGTATGTATTGAACGGACCAAGTAGAGATGTTTGTTTATGTTCTGAATATTAATAAACAACTTCTCTAGTCCATTACATGTACTTATACTCTTAATCTTGATATAATTATTATGATCTATGTAGTTTGATTTATTATTTTAATCTATTAAAAGGTGAGACTCTATTGAGAGTCAATATATTCCTAATAGATTGGATAATGACAAATTACTTAGTGAAATAATAATTAGTTGATAGAACCATGTCTCGGACTTGAGATAGAAGACACCCCTATATGGTTGCTTATAAGTTTTCACGTGTGAACCCTGCAGGTGGATTTAGTATCCGTCACGTGAAATAATTTAAGCATAGTAATATAGGATTGAGTTAGTCAATAAATTAAATTTTTCAGAAAAATTTGATTTAATTGATTGGTGTCGGTAATTCTAACATGGGGAGTTAAATAAGATGTAATGGTAGATTTCGAAGTTAATATCGAGGAGTACAGTTACAGATTTTTAGTGGAATAATTTGTAATTTATTATGATATGGTAATTCATTCATTTGCGAATTAATATCATAATTCGAAGCCTCAGTTAATAAATCTGCGATCTCTGCTACACCTGATTAACTAAACGATTTTGAAAAGAAAAGGATTTTGTGGAAGAAGTGATATTGTTTTGCTAGTCTTCTATAAGGAATGAATGTGACTTAATGTGACTTAATACCAATATAAAGAGCTGAAAACGTTTTGTGCTTAATGGATTATTAAGGCTGAAAAACGTTTTCAGCTCATTAGTGGTATTAAGGTGACATAATAGCTGAAAACGGTTCTGCCCTTTCCTCTACCTTCTTTAATGGGGTTATAGGATTAAATAGGGGCTGGGTTTTCAGAAGAGGATTATTCATTTTTATCCTTAGTAAAATCAGAAAACTTGTCCACTCAAGTATTGTTTAGAAAAGGTTAATCAGGAAGTAGTAGAAGGCAGCAGACCTGGAGAACAAGGTGATAAACAACATTTGTGAAAGCTTCAAGAGGTATGTAGTTTTTTCATGAATTTCGTTTTTTTAAGTTACATTATCATGTTGTCATGCAAGTATATGATCCGTGATCATGCTTCCGCTGCGTATGTGAATCATACTTTCTAGCAGATAAGGCTACGTACAATAAACACCTGTGGTCCCTTGTGATTATTAATTTTAAAACTAGAATTGTGGAAAAAAAGTTAAACCCAAAACAGGAGAAAAGTCATATATAGAAGGAAACAATTTAGATATAGGCAGATCGACATATATAAGAAGTCATTGTACTCCCAGACTTTTATATTAAAATAGAGTATCCATCAAACATCGTGAATGTAACCATTTGTTTGTTGTCAAGTTGAGTGCATTCAACTATTTTCACACAAAAAGATATTATCTTGTAGTAGTAGTTAGTATTTCCGATGGTCTATCTGATACAACCTCTCTACCTTGTAGGGTAAGGTTTGCATACATAATACTCTTTCCATACTCCACTTGGGAGATTACACTGGCTATATTTTTTTTTGGTAATAACTGTAAATATTACCATTAATAACAAAATATCATGAGATCATCAGCAAATATTAAATGAGTTAACTTCAAGTGTTTGCACATAGGATGAAACTGGAAATCAGGTAATTCACTCATCGTACTCAACAGTCTTGATAAGTACTCCATTATGAGCACGAATAGTAAAGGGGACATTGGATCACTTTGTCTTAGTCCTCTCTTCCCTTCAAAATATCCATGACTTTCTCCATTTACCTTGATAGAAAACTTAGTAGAAGTCACACATGTCATGATTTGGTTAATAAAGCTTGCTGGAAAACCATAGCATGTTAACACTTCTCCCAAAAACTCTCCATGGACCATGTCATATGCTTTCCTCAGGTCAATCTTCATGAGGCATTTTGGAGTAGTCTTCCTATTGTAATGTCTTAAAATATCATGACATATAAGAACATTATGCAACATTGACCTCCCCTTGACAAAGGCTGACTGATTTTCAGCTACAATGTGATTAATCACCTCTTTCTGCTTCCTACATATCATTTTTGAGATGCATTTATACAAGACATTACAACAAGAAATAGGCTTGTATTGGCTAGCAATCTCAGGTCTACTGATCTATGGAATTAGTGTTATACAAGTTGCATTCAACTGCTTCAAGAATTTCCCATTATGGAAGAATTCCAGGACTGCCTCTGTTATATCATAACCTACTATAGTCCAAGCTGCTTTATAAAAACCAATGTTATATCTATCTGCCCATGTCACCTGGTTACCTCCTATTCTATCCTCTTGCTGTAAGACAGAATTGAAGTCACCTGATATCATCCAAGGTAATTGACAAACTGAGCTATATTCTGCTAGATATTCCCACAAACCCCGCCTTTCTTCTTTTGTATTGAAAGCATAAACGAAAGAAATAGCAAACCTCAGTTGCAAAGGCACATATTACACCTCACAAGTCACTGCTTGATCAGACTTACTAATGAGATTAACACTATAAAAATCCGGCCTCCAAGTAATCCACACTCTATCCTTCTTTATTTTTGTTTCTAGTAGACCTACCAAGCCTACTCTTTCATTATTGCAAAGGAGCTTCACTTCCCTTTGCTTATTTGGGCCATTAAAATTCCTAACATTCCATATTATATACTTAACTATCCCCAACAACCGGAATGGTAGAGCCTCCCCCATTTCCAACCTTATCATACATATTTTGCAAACAAGTACTAGTCATATTAAGAGCTCTGAAAGAGTTATTACTTGTAGTCTGCTGAGGAGACAGTCTGACTATATTTTTCCCAGGTTTTGCTGGGGTTATCCACCTTCCTTCTGCCTGCGATTACTAGTTATTTGTTGTTGACTGACCCTGTTGGTCTACACCTTTACCCTGCTCCACCTTATCTCGTGAATTGGTCATTACATGAGTTTTTACTTTTACTAGCTTCTTTCAGCTGCTGCATCCTTCTTTCCTTTGGTTTAGCGGGATTTTTCTTCCTACACACCTCCTCTATATGACCATAATTCTTACAGAAAGAACAAATTGTAGGTTTCCAATCATACAACACCTTTTGCTCTACAATATTTCCTTTTTCATTCCTGAAGTAAACCACATCCGGTAATTTAGCCCCGACATCTACTTCAACCAACAGCCTTGCAAAATTCAATCCCATTTTCCATTCAGTATTTTGATCAGCCATCAATGGCTTCCCTACTAGACTTCCAATCTTACTCAATGCCTTAGCACTCCAATATTTGAAGCTAAGGCCTGGGAATTTGACCCAAATAAGGACTGAAAAGAGCTCACCGCGTGTGAATTCCATGTCCTCACTCCATGCCTTCACAATGAAAGGTTTGTTGTCGAAGTGATAAATCCCACCTGAACCCACTTCATTTTTGCCTACCTCATTATCAAATCGAACAAGGATAATGCCATTCTTCAACATCCCAATTTTATTCACTCCAAGCTTTGCCCACATCCTCTGTATGTAACCCTGAACTACTGCAAATGGTGGGTGTGCACCCAGAACATAACAAACCACCGCGTTCCTCCAATAATCTACTTCAGATGTATAGTCCTCCGGCTCAATTTCAATGATAGAAGCCTCACCATGCTTAGTCAGAGCAACATATTCCAATTTAAATCCTGCATTTGAAAGTTTTGATATATCAAAACTGTTGAAAGTTGCTTTAAGAATGCACGACTTTTTTCCTTCTTTTTTTTTCCAGCTTTTTTATATACTACTCCTAGTCAAATTGGGATTCCTATTTTTGTTAGAAAACTATTAGTCGGTTTTTTTATTTTTAGATAGAAAATAGGACTGCTTTATTATGGTAATTTTTGACCTACTTTCAGTTGTAATAGTACTATTTAAGTTAGGAGATTGATAATAAAAAAAAGTACGCTGTTTTTCAGAAAATAAAAAAAACCTCTCTGCGTCAACTCTTCTTCGATTCATCTCTGTTTTTCAGCAGCTAGCTTTTGGTTTTTCCTTGCTGCGTTATTTACCTTAACAGTATTAAACCAACAATTGGTATCGGAGCTTTAATCTTGAGAGACCTGTGAGTGTATGCATCAAGCAGATTCAGTGGACACCATGAACGGAGAAGCAAGTTTTTCTTCAATAGCACCACCAACTTTCGATGGAGAAAGTTATCAAATCTGGGCAGTTAGAATGCAGACATATCTGGAAGCTTTAGATCTCTGGGAAGCTATCGAAGATGAATACGAGATAGCTCCCTTGCTAAACAATCCCACGGTGGCGCAGATTAAAACTCACACGGAGAGGAAAACTAGGAAATCAAAGGCAAAGGCATGCTTATTTACTGCAGTTTCATCCAATGTATTCACTCGTATCATGTCTCTAAACTCAGCGAAAGAGGTATGGGATTATCTCAAGATTGAGTATGAAGGAGATGAAAGGATTTGAGGGATGCAAGTGTTGAATCTGGTACGTGAGTTTGAGCTGCAAAGGATGAAGGAAAGTGAAACCATAAAGGAGTACTCTGACCAACTTCTTAATATAGCAAATCGCATCAGATTGTTGGGTTCCACTTTTAATGATTCAAGGATCGTTGAGAAAATCCTTGTAACGATACCTAAAAGATTCGAGGCTACCATTACAACCTTAGAAAATACTAAGGACTTGTACAAAATTACACTAGCAGAGCTCTTAAGTGCTTTTCAAGCACAAGAGCAACGGCGTGTTATGAGACAAGGAGGAGCTGTTGAAGGTGCCTTACCAGCCAAGCATCACGATGATGGACGATATAAAAAGAAGAAGAATAAGAAGTACCAACCAACAGATGGAGAAGGTGCAGCACGCAACAACAAAAACAAAACAGGTAGCTTCAAAGGAAACTACCCTCCTTGTAAGCATTGCGGCAAGCTCGGACACACACCTTTCAAGTGTTGGAAAAGACCTGATGCTAAGTGCACTAAGTGCAATCAGCTTGGGCATGAAGCAATCATTTGTAAGAATAAAAATCAGCAACAGGATGCAGATGCTCGAGTTGTTAATGAACAGGAAGAGGATCAACTCTTTGTCGCATCCTGTTTTACAAGTAAAACTTCAAGTGAAAGTTGGTTAATTGATAGCGGTTGTACAAATCATATGACTTGTGATAAAGATATCTTTAAAGATTTGAGGCCTACTAAAATTACAAAGGTTATAATAGGTCATGGCGGTCATGTTCCAGCAAAAGGAATGGGAACCATTGCAATTGAAACACAATCAGGTACTAAAACAATTTCGGATGTTCTTTATGTACCCGATTTGGACCAAAACTTGTTAAGTGTTGGTCAGTTATTAGAAAAAGGTTTCAAATTGTATTTCGAAGATAAATACTGCTTGATCAAGGAAGCCTCTGGACAAGACTTGTTTAAAATCAAAATGAGAGGCAGAAGTTTCTTATTAAATCCATTGGAGGAAGAGCAGATGGCGTATTCAGCAAAAGAAAATGTTGCTGAGTTATGGCATAGGAGACTCGGGCACTATTATTATCAAGGCCTTGTCAAAATGCAAAATTCAAAGATGGTGGAGAACCTACCTGATCTGGAAGTAAGTTCTACGGAATGTCATGCTTGCCAATTTGGTAAACAAAACAGAATGCCTTTTCCAAAATCAGTTTGGAGAGCCTCTCAAAAGCTGCAACTGATTCACACTGATGTCGCAGGACCTCAAAGAACTCCATCACTACAAGGTAGCATCTATTATGTTCTTTTCATTGATGATTTTACAAGAATGTGCTGGATTTTTTTCTTGAAATTCAAGTCAGAAGTTGCTGGTGTATTCTGGAAATTCAAGAAATTGGTGGAAAATCAAAGTGGTTGTAAGATTCAAGCTTTGAGGTCTAATAATGGAAAGGAATATACCTCGACAGAATTTAATTCATTCTGTGAGGAGGCCGGTATTGTGCATCAACTTACAACACCATACACACCAGAACAAAATGGTGTTAGTGAAAGAAGAAATAGATGGATAATGGAGATGGCCAGGTGTATGTTACATGAGATGAAGCTGCCTAAAACATTTTGGGCAGAGGCAGCAAATACTGCAGTTTTTGTGCAAAATCGACTTCCAACGAAAGCTTTGAAAGATAAAACACCATTTGAAGCTTGGTACGGGTTTAAACCTTCACTAAGTTTTCTTAAAGTGTTTGGTTGTGTGTGTTTTGTTCATGTTCCTCAGGTTAAACGCAACAAACTTGACAAGAAGGCAATTCCTGGCATCTTTATAGGCTACAGTATTGTGTCCAAAGCATATAAGGTCTATCAATCTCAAACGGAGAAAATTGTTGTAACAAGAGATGTTCACTTTATTGAGGACTAGCACTGGAATTGGGAGAAGCCCGAAATCAATCCCAAAATTGACACTTTATTAAATCCAAAAGATCTAGTAGATGATCCTCCTGTTAGAGGCACTAGGTTGATCTCTGATATCTATCAGAAATGCAATACTGCAATTTGTGAACCCGCAAGCTATGAGGAAGCAGAAGGGGATAACAAATGGGTGGCTGCAATGAAGGAGGAGATGATGATGATCGAAAAAAATCAGACCTGGGAGCTTGTTGAGAAACCTCTTGCTAGAAAGATCATTGGTATAAAATGGGTCTTCAGAACAAAGTTGAATGAAGATGATTCCATCACCAAACACAAAGCGAGGCTTGTGGTGAAGGGCTACACTCAGATATTTGGAGTAGACTACTCAGAAACTTTCGCACCAGTTGTTGACACCTAATTTTTGCCCTCCCCGACCAAATTTAATCCTGAGTTTCTTCGGTTTTAAATAAAATTGAAATATTCATTTTATCCGGATAAACACTTTCTAAAATGTTTATTTGAGTTGAATTTGCCATTTAAGTGATAAATTGTACATTTCTGTATTCTTGTATACGAGATCGTATAATTTTTTCACTTAAATAATTATTTTATCAAAGATTGATTTTTATCAGGAACTATTTTGAGAATTAGTTCAAATAGGAGAAATCTTGATTTAACATATGAATTGTTCTTAAAAGTGAATTATCCGAAAGATATTTATTTTATTTTATTTTAATAAACCAAGAAGCTTAGGATTAAATTGGTTATTAGTTGGTTTCGATCTTTGATTTAATTTAGTCGATTTATTAAATTGGACCTTAATTGAAATCAACTTGGCCATAATTGCAATGCAATTGGCCAATTGATTTTCAAATTAGGCTAAAATTAACTAAATTGACTAAGTTCTAATCTAATTAGGCTATTTATTAAATGGCCGAATTCCTAATTTCTATCCTTCCCCTATTTAAAACCCAACTCACCATACCTAACCTACCAGCCCAATAACAAATTCGCCGCCCCAGCCCAACACATTCACTGACCCGGCCCAATCCAACACCTTATAACCCCTCAATACATCTTCTCCTTCACCCCAAACACCCGATAAACAACAACAAAATCAGCTCCATGACTTCAACATATCGATAAGGGCATCACCAACCCGAAAACCCCAAAAAGCCCTTTTCCCCCTTTCCTCCTTCGCGAATTTCATACCCAAGACGCGCATGCCAGTCACGAGGCACACGAAAATCTTCTAGAATCTTCAAGGAGCTAATTCATCATAAATCCAAAATTTCCCCAAGATTTGAAATTCGAATTTGTACTGAATAGTACGATTCCAGCCTACTCAACTTTGTCCTCTTCCTAAAATTCATTTTCCCCCTCTAAATTTCCCCCCAAATTTGCGAATTATTCTAGAATCAAACACCGTACGCAGTCCTATTCGTTGATAGTACAGCTAGGACGAGACTCATTTTCTTCACCGTTGATTTATCCCGAGTAATCGACAACCGTGGGATTTGGGTTTTACCCAAAATCCCACATCGACCCAAGCTGAAAATCGAGACCCCCATTCTCTCCTATATATACTCGACTGTTTCATTGAAGGAAGGGGGCTGAAGAGTTGGAAAATCTTTTGAGAAAAAAGAGTTTTGATATCACAAAAAAAGGGGGGTTGAAAAAAAGCTCTCGAGTGAAAAAGTTGTTTTCAAAAAAGGGTCTTTGGTTAAAACCCGATCGGAATTCTTGTAAGACTCCGTTGAGCTTAGAATTCCGATAACAAGTGGCTTTTTCTGGTGGTGATAGAGATTCCGGTGATAGCTCGAGTCCCGTTTTGCTGCTCCGAAAGAGGTAAACTTCTCGACTCTTTTCTTTTTGCGCGATTCTGCCTCATTTCATTATCGTAGTAGTATTTGATTCTCGTTCGCAGCGTACGGTGGGATTGCTTGCTGTAGAGGCTATGAAGGCCATAAGATTTTTTGTGCAATGCTGTTGAACCAATATTCTTGCTTTAATTGCTCGGTCCATTGTTTAGCTTCATGACTCTTATTTTAAAAAAACTTTCATCGTTTCATCTTGATATGCTTGTTGACTCCTAGCTCACTGCTTCCAGCATTAATTTCTTTCTTTTCCACACTATTTCTAGCTTTAGGTTTTAATATATTGTTTCCAGTCAAATGATAGTTCATTGAAGGTTTTTTTTAGATTCTTGTTTTAGATTATACCCTCTTGTATCAGTCATCATTTTGTTATTCTAGGCTTAAAGTTGTCTGCTGTGACTTAGGTTCGATGTTCAAATTAGTGAGTCGATGATTAGATCGTAGTTTACTCTTTTAGCTTGAATATGGCATATTCTGATTTTAGTTGATGTTTTCTGTTAATTTAGACTTTGCTGCTTTACTTAGTATTTCCTGCGAAAAGTTTCCTTTTATTCACCACTCTTAAGAGCTCTTCTTAATTTATAATGTTAAGAGGGAGCAAAAAGAAGTGTTATATTGGATGTAAACGATCCCGGGACCCTCTTAGGACATATTTTGACTCAAGGTTCTCTTGAACTTGTCAAAGAGGAGGATAGGATGAACGTTGCAATTTCAACCTATTTCTGAGTTGAGGATTTTCTAAGGAATTATATTGACCTATGAGGTCAAGTGGGGAAGAGATGAGATTAACCTTTGTTGTTCTTTCCAAAGCAAGGCTGGAAAGTGAAGATGAGTATAGAAATTACTCGTTTTTCCTCTTTCATCAACTCTACCGCTAGAAACTCTTTTTTTTTCTGAGTAAGGATTCATCTTTCTTTCTTTTTGTATTACTAATCTGATTGTTCAAGTTCTTTGAAATGATACTTGCTTCAATTGATTAGCTTTTGTTGTCAAAAATTGAGATTTTGTTGAGTCTTCTTGGGATCAGATTTCCTCTGTGAATTCCACCTGATCTTATTGTGTCACTTGGAGTCTGAAAAGGAATTGATAGTTACACCACCTGCGAATCCTTTCTCTAATTTTCCTAAAAAATTCAAATTTTGTTTTCTTTCTTTTTTCTTATAAGATCACGTTTCTTCACTAAAAGATAATGTTTTCAAACAATTTTTCTGTTGAGACTTTGTTCATTTTGGTATTGCTTATATGACTTGCCATGTTAATTTTAGCCACTGCCCATCCATGTTATTTTGGGAATTCTAAGTATATGACCGAACTCTTCTGGTTAGTTTGATTGAGGTAAAAATTTTGGTTTGTTTGATTATTTGTATGTTACTTGATCCTACACCAAGTGTATGCACTTATTCTTTTTCTCCTCCTTTTTTGCATGTGAACCTTATTTGGAGTCCAAACGGACTCCTTCTCCTTGCATTTCCTCCATTGGCCATCGAGGCCCACTACCTCTCTCTAGTCTAACCCAAAAGAAGGCCCCAATGGGGTTAAATATAGCGGTATACAAGTTGTATATGCTGGACAGGTGCAAAGATGGAAAGAAAAGAGGCTGCTACAGGTGGAAGAACAGAAAAGTGGGCCAAAGCCCATTAATGAGATGCTGCCAATTTTTTTAAGACTTGACAAAGTCTTGAAACTCTATGTTTTATGGGCCAAAAGCCCTATTTGTATTAATACAGGTACAATGGGCCTCGAAAGCCCAATCAATAGTTTAGGACAGGTGGAAGGGAAAGAAGAAAAATGGGCCCAAATCCAGTCCAGGCGAACAGAAACTGGAAATGGGCCTATAATTTCAATTCTCTTGATTTTGGGCAAAGTCTGAGATCTCTCTATTTTCTTTTCTTAGATATTGTGCTTATGTGTTACTAATTTAGAATTTATTCTAACTTAGGTAAACTCCCCAACTAGTACCAAAACCTGTTTTCTTAACTAGTTTTCGATTAATCCATTAATCAATTTATTTCTTTTTTAACTTGCTAATTCTCTCACATAAATAAATGATTTTCCTAAGTTAGTCAAATAAAGTTGTTTTCAAATAGATCGGATAACCGCGAGTTAGCGGATACCTTAGGTGCTTTAAAACCCTTCCTAAGGTATTAATAGGAGTCGTTTACCTAGAATTTCTTAACTTTGAGATTTTTTCCTGTTTTAAATCTTTAAAGTCCTTTTAAAGGTTTTCTTGATTTTCCTACAAATTAATCAAGTGGCGACTCTGTCTTAAGATTGAGTTTGAAACATTTTCCTAAATTTTCGAATTCAAGTCATTTTCTCCGCAAAACACCAGTTGCTCGCCTTGACACAATCAGATTGCTACTAGCCATTGCAGCGGAAAAAAGTTGGAAAGTTTATCAACTTGATGTTAAGTCTGCCTTTCTCAATGGTCTTCTCCAGGATGAGATTTATGTTGAGCAACCAGATGGTTTTGTTGTCAATGGGCAAGAAAATAAGGTTTATTTGCTAAAGAAAGCTCTCTATGGCTTAAAGCAAGCACCAAGAGCTTGGTGTAGCCGGATAGATGATCATCTGTTAAGCTTGGGTTTCAAAAAAAGCTTATCGGAATCCACTCTTTATGTAAAACATAAAGACAATGATATTCTTATTGTGTCTCTTTATGTTGATGATATTCTGGTAATAGGAAATAATTCAAGGCTGGTTGAGGAGTTTAAAGAAGAAATGATGCAAGTGTTTGAAATGACAGATCTAGGTCTCATGGCCTATTTTCTTGGGATGGAGATCATGCAAAGCAAAAGTGAAGTGTTCATCTGCCAAAAGAAATACGCAAAGGAGATTCTGAAGAAATTTCAAATGGAGGAATGCAAGCCGATGAGCACGCCGATGAATCAAAAAAAGAAACTATGTAAAGAAGATGGAGCCGATAAAGTTGATGAAGGGTATTACAGAAGCTTGATAGGATGCTTAATGTATCTCACTACGACAAGGCCAGATATTCTATTTGGTGTAAGTCTCTTATCTCGTTTTATGCATTGTGCAAGTGAGATGCATTTAAGAGCAGCAAAAAGAATATTAAGATATATCAAAGGAACGGTTGACTATGGTGTTGTCACACCCCGAATCCCAACGAGGCGTGATTGGCACCCGAAGCCGACAAGGCCCGAGAGAACCAAGTTTTGTCTCTAATCAACCATATGCATGTCGTAGGAAACCCATAATCACTTAATAGCTATAGACACCATCAATGGAATTCATGGAACATGATAAGCATATATACATATACGAAACTTGGCCGTTGAGGCCACCAAGTCAAGAACGACATATGCCCTTTACATTTATACACCGACAACCGTCTGCAAAAGCCTCTAGCAAATACATTGACCAAAATGAGATACAAGTCGGGACAAGTCCCCGCTTTATACAATACGTACAACACCAAAACAGATATACAACTGTGACTCGGAGAGGCCCCGAACTAATTGGAGCTCACCAAAAATCTGCAACAACTGGCAACCTACTGTGGCGGCCTACTAGAACCTGCGCCTGCAACAAGTAAGGTAAATTCCCCAAAAGGGGTCAGTACGGAATAAGTACTGAGTATGTAAGGCTCAAATGGAACTATATAACACATGAACATATGAATGAACTCAAGACAAATGACTAGTTAATGTGAGTAAGTCATCATTTTGCATTTTGGAAACCATGTACATTACGTCCTTTCCTTCTCTTGCTTTTACTTTACTTTACATATATGTTGATAGGGCCCTCATCATGCAGGTGTTCTTTGCACCCCATGGATAACATATCATCGTCATGCAGGTATTCTTTTTACCCCATGGATAAGATTATATCATCATGCAGGTGTACTTTGCACCCCATGGATAACGTAACGTCATCATGCGGGTGTTTTTTCACCTCATGGATAAGATAACATCATCATGCAGGTATTTATACCCCATGGATAAGATAACATCATCATGCAGGTGTTGACACCCCATGGATAATAATCATGAACATAACCAGTATGCATTACTGAATTCTTACTTCGCTTCTTTACTTTTGAGATTGCTAGTCATCACTTACTTGAAGCTTTGGATCATAACCAATGAGGGTGAGACATGAGAATAACCATTGTGAGAAACATAACATTATTGGGAAAATAATCGTATTGGAAACATAATACCATTGGGACCATAGAACAATAAGTGATGAACAACATTAGAACATAACCTTAATCGAGCTTATGGAACATTAACCATGAATATGAGACTCACAAATGATCAACGAGTAGGAGATTCATAACAATGACCATTGCTAACCGTATATGGAATACCTTAGCACATTTCGGGATAGGACTAGTGACATGTCAATGTGAACACTATTCACCGTAGAAAGATACGGACAAAGTAACCTTACATACCTTGTATCCAATACGAATATACAACCTTTAGGTGTACATGCAATGTCCCTCTCCTTCTTTATGTGTCACTCTACAACACAAATATAGAACGGGATTTACATTAACCACCAACTACTTTATCCATGCATATAACATCAATGAATTACATTTTTGCCTTTAAACATGTCATGTTTTTTGACAAAACCATTGATAAAACTATTATTCCAAAAATCCCATAATATTTCCAACATTGCTCAATACGTGCTAATCAATACATTTCACCACACCTCTTCTCCTTTACACTTTCTTTATCTATATTACATCACAAATAATCCATCACATAACCTTAATACACCTTATAGTGCGTATCGGCCAAAATCCCACAAATTACACTTATAGACAAGAACATGGCTAATCAACAAACTAACACCATACATGTTCATATTTCATCTATCCCATGCTCTTTCATCAAGGCACAAGTCCTAATTCAAACTTGAATTACATGGATCCCAAATCTTAGACAAGAACACAAAGTACCATGTCCAACATTTCCAAGCACAACCAACATGATTTACATACCTTCTCATGCATCTAATATATTATTCCATAAGCATAAGTACTTACCGAAGCTTAAAAATGAATGATCTTGTTCCAAGAAGTAGCTTAGGGTTCTTGAGAGTTAAGAGTAATATTTGGGAAATTTTAACAATGTGTTGTGTAAGCCTTGGAATAAAAATCAGCTTTTGTCCTCTATATATAGCCCCTCAAGTCTTCTTGGCATTAAATGCCATGTTGCTTGGTCAAAGGATGAAGAATGGGTCCTTTTTGGCCTACTTGGGCCATATCTTTTATCTCATTTTGGGCTTGTATCGAGCCCAATGCAACTAACACAATAATATCTTACGTTTAAATCATTTCATTCGCGCTATGATGATATTCCCACTCATGTGATTCATATTCGTAGCCTCAATCCCACAACCAAGTGATTCTAGCCACGTATGGCCCATTTGGACCAAAAGGGTAAAATCGTCATTTTGACGCCAAATTCGTTCTCGAGTAATTTTATCATACCAATATAATATGTCATTCATTTCATGTATATACTCGTGGTTGTAGAAGAAACGTGGCAAAAATCGGCTCAATACGACCCCGGATACCCTTGGGACTTAGAAATTTCCAACTTTCGAAAAAGTGGGATTTCCAGCGTGGCACGCCCCTTGGCGCGCTAGATCTCTGCCTCTGGACTAAAATTTTTAGTCCAGAGCGGCGTGGCACGCTGGCCATCGCGCCCCTGCCTAAATTTTTGACAAAATTCATTTTTCGACTTTCCTTCGCGGGTTTGGTTCGACATTTCAAATCCTATCCTTTCACTTACTTATGAACCTTAATATCCTTCATTTAGAGGTCCTTTTAGCCTCATTTTGAACCCCACAATTGCGCCATGAAAATCACAAAACAACTCTTACGAAGGTTTTAGCACATATCCGAGGCCAAATTCAATTTTGCTCATCCTTAACATTACCAAATACATACTCATAGGTCTCTACACCTAAGTAAACATGATTCAATGCCGTCAAGTAGGGTTAGGAAGGTACGGGGTGTTACAGGTGTAAAGTTTGAGAAGTCTCACAGTTTCAAGTTGCTTGGATTCTCGGATAGTGATTGGGCCGGATCCGCTGATGATATGAGAAGTACTTCTGGATATTGTTTCAGTCTAGGTTCAGGAACCTTTTCATGGTCATCTAAGAAGCAGGAAATTGTTGCACAATCCACTGCAGAGGCTGAATTCATAGCAGCAACGGCAGCAGTAAACCAAGTCCTATGGCTTAGAAAGATCATGTGTGATTTACATATGGAACAGAAGGACTGTACTGAGTTCTAGTCGACAACCAGGCAGCTATTGCAATCTCAAACAATCCGGTGTTTCATAGGAAGACCAAGCATTTCAACATCAAGTTCTATTTCTTGAGAGAAGTGCAGCAAAAGGGAGAAGTGACTCTAATCTACTGCAAGTCTGAAAACCAGCTAGCAGACCTGTTTACTAAGCCACTTCCAGTCAGCAAGTTCGAGCTTCTAAGGAAAAGAATTGGTGTTTGCATTTCCTAAAGCAAGGAGGAGTGTTGAAAGTTGTTTTAAGAATGCACGACTTTTTTCCTTCTTTTTTTTTCCAGCTTTTTTATATACTACTCCTAGTCAAATTGGGATTCCTATTTTTGTTAGAAAACTATTAGTCGGTTTTTTTATTTTTAGATAGAAAATAGGACTGCTTTATTATGGTAATTTTTGACCTACTTTCAGTTGTAATAGTACTATTTAAGTTAGGAGATTGATAATAAAAAAAGTACGCTGTTTTTTCAGAAAATAAAAAAACCCTCTCTGCGTCAACTCTTCTTCGATTCATCTCTGTTTTTCAGCAGCTAGCTTTTGGTTTTTCCTTGCTGCGTTATTTACCTTAACAGTATTAAACCAACAAAAACTATCCCAAATTGAACCCTTTGATTGTACCCTATCCTCTTCATCAACCTCATCAGCCCATGATTTTGTGACACTATCTGGGTTTTTACTTCCACTACACTCCGGAAGCTTGAGATCTCTCCACTTTGCCTGAGCACTTAGACCTGGCAATTGCGCCTTCCCTGTATTTTTATTTACTATTCCATTGGCTTCCCCGGGTTCCGTTGTTTTGTACCAATTGCAGTTGCTTTGAGCCCCGATTGAGCTCCCAAAGTGCTTGGTTGTACCCTAGTTCCGCCATTTCTACCTCGCCGAGCTTGCGCCATAGTATCCTGAGCTTGTACAGCCTTCTGAGAAGGGAAGCGAGCTCTCTTTCCCATGGCCGACGCACGCTTGCTAACATGCGCCGAGAGAGAAACTGCCCTTTCTCATTGCTTTAGTACACTGGCTATGTTGTTATTGTTGTTGTTAGTATTTATATTTTCAAAGTTATTCTTGAAAAAATTTTGTGGAGATCAGTTGTGAAAGTAATTTGCGAAAGAAGTAGTTGAAAGGCCACCAACAGAAACAAGAATCAAATAACTAGATTACAATTCAAACATTATTAAATTACAATTCTGAGGTGGAGGGAATCTACCTCATTATTATACGATCAGGCAAAAGGTTAAAAATGAGAAATAAAAAACATTTTTTTCGGAAACGGATCATATCATCTGCTCATTTTTTACTTAGTATTCACAAACAATTTTGTTGAGACTTTCATTAAACACATTGTAGACATTTTTCAACATTGACAGTTTCTACTACGAGAATAGGAACAACGCGCATATATTTTGGTTTCTAAGCAGAAAAATATTGAGTAAGAATGGAGAAGAACTTGTCTTAAACTTTTAATTAATTTTTTACTCCAATTAATTTTTTTGGGGTGGGTGGTGGACTTGTCTTAAACTTTTAGGGCTCATTTGGTATAAGGGATAACTAATTCTGAGATTAATTTTAGGATGGTCTTATACCATGTTTGGTTGGGATAAAATGTATTAGATAACTCATCCCGAGATTAGTTATCTCGGGATTGTAGCATTTTTTTAATCCCATCTTAAGGGTGGATAACTAATCCCAGGATAATTAATCTTGGAATAATTTGTTTCCCAACCAAACGACCCCTTTAACTCCACAATGTTTTTTGACTTTTGATTATGAAGGTTTGACATGAATGAAGTCAAAAGTTCAACATCACTCATTTTCAGAGTTAATTTCTTAAACGGTCACATAATGAACATTTTTTATCTTATAAAGTCACTCAATTTTATTTTGTAACAAAAAAAGTTGTTCCATTGGTGGTAATTATCTCACAAAGTCACTCACACTCACCTTTATTTTGTAATAGAAAAGTCACTCAATTATTCCATTTCACCTACAAAGTCACTAAAACATTTCAAACTATATTCCCCGTAGATAATGTTGATGTGGAAAATAAGCCAATTTTTAAAAAATATTAAAGGTGGATCAATTTAATGGTTCATTAAAATAAATAGCTTTTTATTTTTTAAAAAGTTGACTTCAAAAAATCTCCCTGTCAACAATATCATGACCTGTTATTACAAGTTTCTGAATTCTTTATACTTTCTTAAACTCCATGCCTAGTAAAACTAAATAGAGAATTTTTTAAGGTTTTCAAATTTAGTTTTCATATCTTTCAAATACTCAAATCCAATTTTTGGTGTTTATTTTGAAGATTTGAAATACTTTTTGAACCAGTTCTAAGACATTTTTAATTCAGTAGATATAAATCTATTAACGTAAATGTATATGCACCATTAATTAGATAGTGAGGATGTATATGTACCATTTATTAAGCAGCGAGGGGATATATGCACCACTTTTTTAACAGTGATATATGTACTCTAAATCACCAAGTTGAGGGGTATATTTATTCCTTTAAAAAGAATAATCAAAAAGTTCAATTGTTTTTAATCCAAATACCTTCAGTGTCAACCAAATAGTTAGTTTACTAATCTTAGTGAGGGTCAAACCATTCCCTAACAAGCATATGAAAACACCAACCAGAAGAAAATCACATATGCTATAATCATCAAAGAGTTCATAACATATTCAACAAATAATGAAACCAAAATAATGGTACAAAATACAAAGAAAGAAAGTGGTGTAGGTTCAGACTAAATGTACTATTATTATTTGAAACAAGAAATGGCCCTATCAAATCTTGTTGCTTCAAAGCTATGTTGCTCGGACTCCCTAAAGTTGTTGCCGCACCCATGTAGGATTCTCCAAAATGAACTACTTTTGGAGTATCCGACATGTACTGATCGATATTTTTGAAGAGTCCGAGAAACATAGCTGCAAAGTAACTTGATGATCTTACTCTTTGCCTTTGCATATATAAGTTAAATATACATGGTCATTGTCACAACCAGCTGGATCTTGTGGAAGTTGTACCCTTCTTGGCACAGAAAGGGCTCTTGAAGCAACATCAAGCCTCTTATTCCTCTCGGATAATTTAGGAAGATGCCCGAGCGATATATCTGCGGGGACGGGGCTAGTGGATCATCTATGGGGTCAGAGAACAGTTGGAGCAGGAGAAGCAGCCTGTGCAGCTAAATTATTCACAGATGAAGAGTTAGCTGCTACAGCAATTTCGGCAAATTAATTCATCCACCTTCACTTCTTTTTCTTTCATCATATGTGCATCAACTTGTTGCTCAGCATGCACTGGAAGCCACTCCGTAGATATAGAGGCTGGTGGATTTGAGTTTTCTGCATTACAAGTGAAGTTGCACCAGCAATTACCCTTATGTTGATTCTTCATTCAAAGGTCATTATATTCCTACATAGCTTTTTCCACTGTTATGTTACAAAGTAAATCCACATTGTCAACTTTGCACTTCTGAAGCACTAAAGAATTAACCGTAACAGTTCTATATGTGTTTTCGACATCAAGACTCCAATATGATTAGTCCACATTATGAAACTGAAGATAAATTTAGTAAAGGGAAAAGGAGACAGAAACTGGGGAAAACAAAAGTTTAAGATGATCATTTATTGATCAAAGTCACTGAGCAATAACATACTTACATATGATACTTATTGACAAACCAGAGGCAACACTTCCAAAACAACACAGATAACAAACTTGGAAAAAACACAATGAAGGGCAGATAGCATTTCTTGGAACACTAACCATTTGCATCAGGGTCCTGAAGGAGATTGGCTTCCACTACTTTCTACATTGAGCTTAAAATCGGCCTCTGCATAGTATGTGCTTGCCACCTTAGAGTTGGAAACACCATCTGGTAACTGCTTAAACTTCACCTCATTAAGTTATTTTTTGAGTTTGTCTACCAAAGCTCATCAATTCTATACTTAACTGACTTAAAGGTGCCACCTGCAGAAAAGAAACCACGGTTAGAAGATATTACTGATGAAAAGAGAGTATCCAAAATTGGAAAGGAATTAACCTGGACTTACCCTGGACTCATTCAATTCCCATCAATCGATGTATTAATAGGCACAAGAGGATTTTAATAACACTTACTGATATACCTCCACTCCAAATGCCTATCGATGGCTGATTCCACCAGCCTACATGATAATTATAACTCCTTGCACACAAAGATCCTACTTCTTGTTGCATTGGAATTTCTTAATGACTTCAGTACCTGAAGAGTTTTCACATGTTTGTGATGATGTAGTTTATTGAAACATTTACAAAAACTTGAGAAAAACTGAGATATAGGGTAACTTTCATATAGTAGAGAGGCTTCCGACCTTATTTTTCACTTCCTTCTTTTCCAATAGCAGAGAGTAGGCAACTCCATGTATGTTTCAAAGAGAGACTTACAGATGAAGTTGCCGGCGTTCGCTGGCAGCAAACTCTCAGAACGAGGCATAGCAACGGCACGACAACTAGGAGGTGAATTGGGCAGCAGGGAAGGGTTCTGCTTTTTGACCATGTTTGTGGGAAAGAAAGAAACTTTTATTATTTGTGCTTCAGATAAAAAGTTCTTTATACATATGTATGACATTCTGTATCTTAATGTTAGTGTTAACATGGATGACTATTGTATGACATACCGATGAGTTGTTCACTTCCTCCTCTCTTTTCTCCATTTTTTCCCTCTTTCATAAAACTTTATCAGGTGGAAGAAGTAAGATTAGAAGAAACTGAAGAAAGAATCATAAAAAGACATAGAAGGAAACAATTTTGCAGTAGACAGACATATAAAAAGTCATTTCGAGATATTGGGCAAGTTCAAACATCAAATGGAGTTTACAAAACGTTATCCCACAATGTTAATTTACACACACAAAAAGAAATAGTTTATAAGATAAAGAAGAAAACAGAAGACCCAAATATTCAAGAAAACAAAACCTATAACCATATAGTTATTCAAACACTGCTGATTTACCAAGATAGCTAGTTTTGATGCTTCTATTTTTGAGTTACCAAGGTCAGGGGCAGATGTATAATTAAGTTATTAAAAGTGTGATTTCTATTTAACAACTAAAGTTTTTGGATGAGATGGTCACACACTTCAGCAGAGCTGGATGGAATCAACAAATCAACAAACACATTGTAGTCATCTTTTTACACTACGGCAATTGCCACTACAAGAATCAGAATGGAGAAGAACCTGTTCTGTTGGTGATCAAAATATTTCGACCTTAAGCACGTCCTCTCCCGTCATATCTTCAGCATATTCCTTAATCTTCAAAGCGGAATCTTCAAGTTGAGGGCTCTCTGCAAGCTGGATAATTTTCAATGAACAAATATCGCCGAAAATAGTCGGAATCTCCTCAAGCTTACGACATCCCCACAGTCGTAATTTCTCAAGCACGGGAAAGGATTCCTCTCTAACCTTCCACTTAGCAAGAGTCACTTCACACAACCCCAAATAATTGAGATTCACAAAGGTGTCTTCCTCCATGTTCCATTCTCCCCCCTGCATGATTGTCCTCATAAGGATCAGCTCTTCAAGGTTGGGCAGTCTCGCTATTGTTGATAGTGAATTGGATGTCATAGGAAAGTCACGCAACACCAATTTATTCAAATTCGATGGGAAGTGAAAATCCCACGACCAATTTGTCGCTACAGAAGGCCCACTGTCGTTTGTGTTTGAACTTTCAAAACCTACATTGAGGAATTCTAATTCGGATAGGAAATCCAATTTTGGGAACCAATATTTCTCTGTTGAATAGTCCCATGATTCCTTGAGACTAAATGTAAGCATTTGAAGATTGGGAAACCTTTTGAAGATATCCTCTGTATCTTTCGAATATGGAAGCACAAGTCTCTCTAATTCTCTCAAGTTCTCTAACTTTGAGTCCTCTTCTATTAGTATTGGTTCATTTGTATCCATATCAAAGAAAGAACAAGCAGTCACTCCCAGCACTCGCAACTTGACAAGATCCCAAATTCTCGGTAATAGTACCAAGGTTGATCCTTTGTTATCCACATACAGGGTTTCCAGATTCCAGAGGTTTGAGAGAGACGAAGGCAGAGATTTAAGTTCTGTCCCAATGTGTAAGAACCTCAAATGATTCAACATGCATATTTCATTCAGCAAAGAATCTCTCACCATGATAAAAGACGGAAACAGTTGCAACACTCTAAGAAGCCTCAAGTCTCTTAGGTGATACATATCATAAAGATGATCGTCCATCTCGTCTCCAGTTATCAACAAAGAATAGAGGTATTTCTTGTTTGAACTGAACAGGATGAAATTGTTAAGACCAAAGTGTTCCTTATCATAAACAATGTTCACTATACGTGGCATCAAATCTGAAGAACTTATCCAACAATGTTCAAGGCAGCGATCACTTGAATGTATCCACTCAAAGAACTTTTCCTTTTTTGCTTTTATAAAACAAAAGTAATGCACAAGATCATGAAGTTGGCAAGTCGGGCTATTACCTAGCTCCAGGAAAAGAATCACCAAGCTACTAGAAATTAAATTATCCAAATAAGCCTCCATCACTTCTTCCACACTCTTCATCTCTGTCTGTTCAGCAAGTCCTCGGTATGCCAATATTTTTTCAACACATCTGTCTCCATGGTTGTGTCCCTAGGAAAACATGCAAGGTAAAGTAAGCAGGGTTTCAGATGACATGGTAAATGGTCATAACTTAATTCTATAACCTTCATCACTTCCACATTACTGTTCAAAATAAAGGAATGCAAATTATTTCGAACTTCAAGCCACACAGACTTTTTCTTTTCCCTCCCAGCAATGACTCCAGCAATCAGATCAGCCACCAAGGGAAGTCCCTTACAATTTTGGGCTATTTCTTTTCCAACATCCAATAGTTCATCGGGGCAACTCTCATTTCCAAATGCTCTTTTCTCCAATAACTCCCAACTTTCTTCTGGTCTTAGCAATCGAAGGTTAAGAGGATCAGTGTAGCGCTTTCCATACAAAGCCACTTCCTTTTCTCGAGTAGTAAAAATAATTCTACTTCCACTCTCAAATAGAGGAAAAGGTCTTGTTAATGCATCCCATGAAGTAGTATCCCACACGTCATCTAACACAATTAGGTACCTCTTTCCAAACAATTGTTTCCGTAGCATATCCGCAACATCAATATCCTCACTGAACTTCAAACCCAAGCCAGTAACTTGATTATAAACTTTCTCCAACAACATTTTTTTGTCGTATTCTTGGCCAACTGTGCACCATGCACGAATGTCGAAACGTCTAGAAACGGACTCATCATTGTATACTTTGTACGCCAAAGTAGTTTTGCCCGAACCCGGCATACCAATGATTGAAATGACATCTAGATCTTTCGGTCCACTGGTGAGCTTACTAATTATCAACTGTGTTTCCACCTGAAAACCTACAATTATTTTACCAGCTGTCAATGACTTGCTTACAACTGGCTTCTTGGGAGAGTTTACAACAATGAGGCTCTTGTTCTTGGGAACTTTCTCTAGTAAATTGGAGACTTCTTCTTTGATAAGCTTGATCTTTCTTATGTTAATGGGAAGTGAGAAAATAAGATGTAAGAGACCATTATCTCGAACAATAATTGAATCAATGACATCTTTTGCCTCAGATGCGGCATCTAAAACACGTGCCCATAGATCTTTATACAATCTTTGCTCAGCATTCACAAAGAACGATCTTATGAATTCTAGGTCTTCTTTCACCAACTCAATTTCTTCCTTTATCAAAGAAATTGAATAAGCATTGGAATCTAGCAAATCATTTAAGTGCATGTGTAGAAGATGCATAAAGAGAGGTCCATCACTCATGGGGAAGCACCATTGACATGGGTCTGGGACTTTCAGATAAACATGTTTGAGATCTTCCTTGAGGAGTTCAATATTTTCCAGTAAGTCTAGATTTGCACAACTTGTTTCATCAATACTCTCTTCATTCCTTGATTTTTCTTCTAAGTCGTGAACAAAAGTTGATACCTCCCTGATAAGTGATCCAACACGTGCCAAAAGATCAAATAATTTGTCATGATGAATAAAGTCCTTGGGAATATCCGTAAGAATAATTAATAGGAACTCTATCATGACATGAATGTGTCGAGCCCCTGAAGTGCTTGCGGTAATAACAGTTACCATGTGCTCTTGTAGATGAATCAGATATTCTCTAAGAATGCCCGGAGAGATTTCCAGGAGCTGCTTAATGAACTGTCCAAGTTCTGCTGAAGTTGAAGCATTTAAATTTGTAAAACATATGTTCATAATCTCCAGTTCAATTGGAATAATCTTCATGAGTAGATGAGCTAGCTTGAAGAGTCGCGAGTCTCGATCAAGTCGATTATCCCAAAGGAAGAGTCCAACTCTCTCAGCCATGAGTGGAAACTGAGGTAAGACACATTGAACTACCAACCCATGGAAATCTCTCATGTTGCCGCACACATTCTGAAGAATCTCATACATAGTCTCTAATGGAAAGACCTGTTCAGCAAGGATCTTGGATATACAATGGAGATTCAGGAGTAGGAAGTTCAACTGCTCGTCAGTCATGGTGGCACTTGGTTTAGAACGATGACATGAGCTGATACAATCATTGATATTATCCATGAGGCTAGGAAGGACATGATGCATGTTGTATTTACACCTGTCATTGTTTTCAACATCATTCAAAATTGGTCGAAGCAGATTCTCAACCTCTTGTCTTGAAGCACTCATTATATTTTCAAACTGCTCCAAATCGGAATAAGAAAGCTGGACAAACATACAAATAAATGCCAGCACCAATTCCAAAGCCTTTTCAATTTGATCGTCCACGTCAACAACATTTTGATCTTCTTCATTCTTTAACTTCTCCATGAAATCCAGAATGTTGACAACGTCCTTGCGAAGAGCAGAAAATGACACCTGCCAAATGACCAAACCAATGTTTTATTTATTTTCTATATTTATCAGAAATCAGAATATCAAGGAAATAAGAAAACCCATCAAAATATTTTGTTGAATTTCATATCAGGAAGGAAAAAATTATACATTGGTTAGTACGACTGTGGGGTTTATCAATAATTTTGGTGCTTAATATCTTTGAGATAAGTGTTGAAAACACCCCTAAATTTGACGCGAATTATTACTTTAGTCCCCGAACTATTGACAGCCTTAAAAACACTCCTCTACTTAACTAAGTGAATTTAAAAACATCCCTCTTATGCCATGCGCGCATACATGTGGAATTTTCAGCTGACGTGGCATATACATAGATATATACAGTAAAAAAAAAATTAAAAAATTTAAATCTTTTTTCTTACCCCAACCCCAACCCCATACCCCACTATCCAATTTTTTTTATTAAAAATTTCATCTTATTTCACCCCACCGCCTACCCTGACTCCCCCACCCAACCACCCAACCCCATTTTTTTTTTTTAATTTTAAAAATTAATTTTAAAAAATTAATTTTTTTTGCTACCCATCCCCACCCCCTACCCGTGGCCACCCCACCCCCCTAAAAATATTTTTTAACTTTTAAAATTAATTTTTTTTTTCTTACCCTTACCCCGACCTCCACACCCCTCCCCTCCCCCCGGGAAAAAAAATTCCTACCCTACTACTTCCACCCCCTCAAGAAAAAAATAATTTTTCTATGTTGTGTTGGATATATATAAATGCTTTTAGGAAAATCTTGTCTACGTGTATATCGAACACAAGAAAATAAGATTTTCCTAAAAGCATTTATATATATCTAACACAAAAAATTTAAAAAAAATTGAGGGGGTGGGGCTAGTGGGGTAGGGAATTTTTTTTTGTGGGGGTGGGGGTGGGGGTGGGGGGCTAGGGGTAAGAAATTTTTTTTATTTTATTTTAAAAATAATTTTAGAAATTAAAAAAAATTGGGGAGGGGGTGGGGGGCTTAGGGGGTGGAGTATTAGGTAGGGGATGTGATGGGGTAAGAAAAGAAATTTATTTTTTAAAAGAAAAAAAAAATCTTCTTCTCTTCTTTAACTGCTAAATTCTTAGCTTTTGATTTTCAAATGTTTTTTCTATTTTTTTTACTATATATATCTATGTGTATATCATATCAGCAGAAAATTCCACATATACGCATGTGTGGCATAATGTGAGTGTTTTTAAATTCACTTAGTCAAGTAGAGGGATGTTTTTAAGGCTGTCAATAGTTCGGGGACTAGAGTAATAATTCGCGTCAAATTTAGGGGTGTTTTCAATACTTATCTCAATATTTTTTTATTACTCAAGGATATAGTTTTCATTGCAGTTAGATTTTTGAAAAGAAATTAAAATAATTGTTGACATGTTATTTTCTTACACCCGGAAGTTTGACTCTCCGGTGAATTATACTTTCTGGGTAATTATTCAATCTATCCTAATTTATATGACTCACTTTACGTTATAGTCGGTCCCAAAAAAAATGACGCATTTCTATATTTAGCAATAATTTAACTCTAAAATACTCATTTTATCCTTAGTGTAGTGATTTATAACCACACAAACCATCTGACTTATTTTAGACCACAAGTTTCAAAAGTCTTTATTTCTTTCTTAAACTTCGTTTCATGTCAAACTACCTCACATTTTATCCTTAGTGCAGTGACTTTAATGAGACAAGTTTAATATAAGTATTATACTCCCTCAGTGCCTAAAATAAAGTGGTATTTCAGCCTTTTCATTTTTGTTCCTAAATAAGTGATGTTTTAGATAATCAAAAAGACATTAATGATGTTTTTCTAATTTTACCCTTCTTTAAATAAAGAGAATTTTATCTAACCCAAAATACCACTCCCTCCGTTCTTAATTAGTTGTCGTCTTTATTAAAAATAGATATTCCTTAATACTTGTCATTTCACAAAATCAAGGCATAATTAGTTGTTTGTTTCCACTTTTTCCCTTAGTAATAAATATGAAGAGATATTAATATATTTCAAAAAAGAGAAGCATTAAATAAATATGAGTAACAAATAAGGATAATTTAGTCAGTTTACCTTCTAGTTAATGTTTTTCTTAAGGGGTGTGCAACATAAAAAGGTGATGAGTAAATAGGAACAAACGGAGTACTAAGGAGTTACATCCTTTTCAAGGTATTTATTAACGATAAGTTATTAAAAACAATTTTTATTTTCTAGAAATGAGTATATTTTCTTAAGTATGAAAAAAAGGGAAAAAAGTATAGCTTCTTAAGGGGTGCGCGTGCGCCCAAACTGAAAACGCCACTTATTTAGAAATGGAGTGAATATGGCATACCATAAAGTTGTTTGCTTCCCCTTTCTCTCTTTCTCCTTCATTTTCCATGATTGTAAGTTCCTTTCCTTTCAAATTCTTTGGATCTGATGTATAAAAAGTAGATAAAAAGTTTATCAGGAAAATAAAGTAGCAAAAAATGTACAGATATAAACAAGTCAATTGTTTTCTGTGTATACTTTACCAAATTTTTCTACAGATCTTACCAAACAAACTTTTTAAAGTTTATTGGAGACTAACCTTATCACTTGATGAAAAAACTGATACAGCTGCTTTGTTCGTCAATGTTTTTGTGTACTTGCCAAAAAACTATTAGCTTGAAAAATGAAAAGCTGAAAATTGGTGTGGAAGAGGAAATAGAGAGATAGCAAATAATTGGTGTTAGAGAGATAACAAATAATTGGTGTGGAAGAGGAAATAGAGAGAAAATGACAATAAATATCTTTGAACAAGTTAGCTGAAGACAGCATTGAATGAAGAAAATTTACAGTGAAAAAAAAAAGGACTTGCTCCCTCAGTATTTTGTATCCTATTAGTTGTTCATTTTCTTTTTACACGTCTCTTAAAAATTATACATAAGAAATACAATTTTACTAATCAACTCTCTCCATTCACTTTTACTTGTTCACTATTTTAAAAATAGATTTTTAATTTTACTTGCCACTTTTAACATTGCAAGAAAAGATAATTATTTTTTTGCATGCTTAACTCTTATCATTAACTACTTATCCTCCAAATTATTTTTTAAAACATAATATTAAACATCAATCAATAAGGGTAGTGAGAGTAACTCTTAGGATACTTTAATTGGAACTTTACAAATAACTTGTTTACACTTTCTAAAAGAATTAATTATAAGGGTGAAATGCGAAGAAAATGTAATTAATTCTATTTTGATTTTGTAGTTTGACAAGTGCTCCCTCAGTTTCAAATTTATTAGTGACTTGATTTGATCTAGTTTGAACAAGTTGGGAATGAAGAACATTTACGGATTGTTTTGTTGTCAGTTGAGATTAAGTTGAGGTGTCTAGATGTGCATTCTCGAAGTTGGAGTAGTGCTCACTTGTCAATTGAGGCTAAATTTGAGTGTCTGTATATGTATTACTATAATCCTCTCTCTTCCGAACAACGGAAAATTTGTGTGGAGGAGAAGATAGAGAGAGAAGTGCAATAGGACACCAAGTTATTGATTGTAAGAAATGCAGGTAGCTGAGAGGTTAGAGCAAAATATGTTTGAACTAGTCAACACATGCAGCATTTACGTTGTATACTGTTAATGTTTTTAGTTGGACAACTGGATACTAGCCTTGGAGCAATATCAAATCTCTTAGAGACTAGAATCGATACACTCAACGTTTTGCTTTTACTGTCATATCGGGAGTTAATTCATGTATTGCTTGACGAAAAACGGATAGTGGATTCCTCTTGGATGATTTAGGCAGATGCCAGGTGATATCTCCGAACAATAGATTCTTCATCCCCTTCAGAACCTTCCTGCATTAGATTTTTATTGAGCTTCTTGCCTGTTGTTTCAAAGCTAACAGAGCTAGAGTAGGAGCTACAGCAACTACAGCAGCACTTTTCTTAGTATTGAAATATGTACATGACGAGTTGTACAAAATGTGATAGAGGAAAATACAAGTGTGAACTAATGAGTGGTGAGTCTATTTGATTGATATTTATTGTCATCCCAAAGCACAAGTGTATAGGAAATTACTTTCAAATTATGAATGTGAGAATAACATTTATTTTTTTGGAGGTGAAAGTCCAAAAATATGTTTTTGTGTGGAGGAGAAGATAGAGAAAAAATGACAAAAAATATGTCAGTTATCTGACATTTTTGACAAAAGCATTGGGACACAGACAACTTGCAGCATTGATTGTCAAGTTGGAAATATTTATCATTCTCAACTTGAGGTGGAGCGTAGAAATATAGATAGCTGAAATTAAAGGAGTTGTACAATTAGCTATTTAAGTTGTATACGGGCAACAATTGTATTTGTATAGTGTCGTAGGCTAAGGTCAATCAAATAATGAAATAAATGATACTAACTCACTATATGAAAGCAACTTGAGGGGGAGTGTGAAAAATGTAGATAGCCGAAAGGGCAGTTGTACAATTCCCTTTCGTTCAATGCTCCAAATTTAAGAAGCTTTTCGTTACCTCTTTCAACAACCTCTCTACCTCCACAAGGTAGGGGTAAGGTTTGCGTACACACTACCCTCCCCACGGGGGTATGCTATCTGTTGTAGTTACCCCTTTCAGTTCATTCCTATGTTTTACTTGATTGGACGTTATTTGACAACACTTGGTGGAAAAGAGTAGCATAGACTTGTTCGTCAACAGTTAGTCCCAAATACATAGGGCACCTGGTTTAGTTATTCTAGGTATTTTTTTGTCGTATCGTTGTGTCTTTTATTTTTGCTATTCAAAAACATGACTTCACATCAGTTTGAGTCCTTCAATATTCTTTTCACTGGAAAAAATTATTCTACTGGGAATTTCAGTTGCAACTATTTGTCACCGGAAAAGAATTCATATCCAGTGCACTCCAGACTCACCTTTTTGAATTTAAGCTATGCTACCATTCAAATACCTGATCTTGGCAAGCTCATCAGCAACTGTCACAATTGTTATGCTGATTCTGATAATTGCCAGGGATAAATAAACAACGTAGGTGAACTAAATATACTGAAATAACGAAACTAAACGATTAATGTAGAGTAAATTCTCTGAATATTTTGCTGGTCAGCCATATGAAGAATAACTTAATGTTGCATAGTTGTTATCTAGACTAAATATTTTTCAGTTATTTAATTTTTGCTCCTACTCGTTGACAATTAACGTGTTTATCCCTCTGAGTTAGATACTTCCATAAGTTTTTAATCTCTTCTTGTCTAGTGGCTCTGATGTATTTCTCTGCCTAACTGGTTATCTAGCTTACGCTTTAAGTTGCTTGGAATCTATGTGACTGCAGGTGCTAGATTACATTGAAGATAGCGGCCTTGGGGAGATTGCCAACTCTTGTAAGGAACTTCAAGAGCTTAGGGTGTTCCCTTCTGATCCATTTGCTCCAGGACCAAATGTATCCTTGACAGAGCAAGGTCTTGTAGCTGTCTCAGTGGGCTGCCCTACTCTTCAGTCAGTTTTATACTTCTGCCGCCAAATGAAAAATGACGCCTTGGTTACTATTGCAAGAAGCCGTCCTAACATGATCCGATATCGTTTGTGTATTATCGAGCCTCGAACACCTGATTACTCAACCTTTGAACCACTTGATGCAGGTTTTGGTGCCATTGTGCAACACTGCAAGGAATTGCCGCGACTTTCTCTTTCTACCCTCCTTACAGATCGTGTGTTTGAGTACATTTGGGTCCATGCTAAGAAGTTGAAGATGCTTTCCTTAGCTTTTGCAGGGGATAGAGATCTAGGCCTCCACTACGTGCTCTCTGGTTGTGATAACCTCCGTAAATTGGAGATTAGAGACTGCCCCTTTGGCAAGTCCAACTGTTCAGTAAGTTTTGAAGCATGTAAGCTGCTAACTCAGAAGTTGCCAGGGTTTAATGTTGAAGTTACAGACGAGAGGGGTCATCCGGATACGAGACCAGAAAGTTTCCCCGTTGAGAAACTTTACATATACAGGACAGTGTCAGGAAGGAGGTTCTGTTGGTTTTTTAAAAAAAGATGGGGTAGCAAAAAGGGTGTAAAATGACTCTCAATGAATTGAAATGACTTTCAATAGCTTTCAATAATTTTCTTAAGCATAGGAGGGCTTTAAATAGCCAACTTACAATAAAATTTGCATAATTTGAAATTCAAAAATACTAAAATATCTCAACAACTAAAACAACCTAATTTAAAATTTAAAATTCAAACCTAATTTAAAATTTAAAATTCAAATTTATCTTAATCTAAATAACTTATTAAGCTACAAGTTATTGTAGTAACTAAATCCAATTTCAACAGGTTCGACACACCTGGCTTTGTTTGGATAATTGATGAAGATGCAGCATTGACTCCCTATAGCAATGGGAATTGCTCTCTGGCTTCTTCTTAGAAAAGACTTCAGGAATTAGTTCTATGCTAATCTTTCTCCTTGTGTAGTTGCAGGCTGGTTATGGTGGGATTGAAGCTCGTATGCCATCGATTTTACCCTTTGTTGAGCGACTTCGCAACAATTAGTCACAAATAATGAGTTTAAACTCTTCGTGTTGTGCTGTATCACTAACGACTACTATTGTATTTTTGGGTGGGAAGGGGGCATGTTCAACTGTGTACTCTATTTTGTATCATTATGTATCAGTTTAATTTTCTCTAGTGGCTTGTTCTTCTGGTGAGATGGTGTTGTCATGTACTTCAGGTCATATATTATTGAACTTTAGTTGTAATTCTCTTTGAAGACTTCTGGGAAACTTTCATTCATTTGAGTACTGAAATCTCATTTGTTGAAATTTTAGAAGGTATTTTAGTGTTCTACTACGAGTTAGTTTGATAATCACACGCTTATTTTCGTTCTAAGTGAGATTTTGGCCTAAGTTGGTCAAATGTTTGAGGAGAGGGAGTCATGAGTGCTTATACGCAGTCTACAACCTTTGCACTTCGCGACCTGACTTTTGTGATTAATGTTTGTTGGTTTTGTGACAGAGTGGTATCAGAGCTTCGTTTTGAATCAGTACCCCAATCGAGGTTAAACGATTGCTTTAACCACATATAATGGGACTTCAGACACAGGAGGTTTGGACAGCCAAAGGCAAATCTACAGCGTAATCTATGGATTCACGTGAATCTAGTAGATTTTTTCCAGATCCTTTATATGTATTAAGATGTCGACTAAATAACTATAAACATGTGATTGTGAACTCAATTACTATCGTATTAACTTGATGTTGCAGTAGGAACTCATAAATTTCAAATTTTGGATCCATCTCTGCCAACAATTTAGGTGGTAAAAATGTTTGAAAATTATTATCTCTGTGAATGCAAAGAAAAAAAGGAAACAGAGAATGACAGATGGAAAACAACATCGCGTAGAATAAGAGATACCTGTTGGCAGAAAGAAACAAAATACTGTTATGCCAAAAGAAAAGTTTAAGATGATCATTTACTGATCAAAGTCACTGAGCAATAACATGATACTTAGTGACAAACCAGAGGCAACACTTCCAAAACAACACAGATAGCAAACTTCGAAAAAACACTACGAAGGGCAGATAGCATTTCTTGGAACACTAACCATTTGCATCAGGGTCCTGAAGGAGATTGGCTTCCACTACTTTCTACATTGAGCTTAAAATTGGCCTCTGCATAGTATGTGCTTGCCACCTTAGAGTTGAAAAACACCATCTGGTGACTCCTCAAACTTCACCTCATTAAGTTAATTTTTGAATTTGTCTACCAAAGCTCATCAATTCTATACTTAATTGACTTAAAGGTGCCACCTGCAGAAAAGACACCACGGTTAGAAGATATTAGGGATGAAAAGACAGTATCCAAAATTGGAAAAGAATTAACCGGGACTTACCCTGGACTCATTCAATTCCCATCAATTGATGTATTAATAGGCACAAGAGGATTTTAATAACACTTACTGATGCATCTCCACTCCAAATGGCTATAGATGGCTGATTCCACCAGCCTGCATGACAATTATAACTCCTTGCACGCAAAGATCCCACTTCTTGTTGCATTGGAATTTCTCAATGACTTCATTACCTGAAGAGTTTTCACATGTTTGTGATGATGATATTTCTTGAAACATTTACAAAAACTGAGATACATATGTATAACATCCCTGTATCTTAATGTTATCGTTAATACGGAAGACCATTGAATGACGTACCAATGAGTTGTTTTCTTCCTCCTCCTCTCTTCTCCTTCATTTTGTTTTCCTATATCCATGGTTGTACTTTTCACTAGTCAATACCAAGTAAGTTCTCCTTCCTTCCTTTCAAGTGGAAGGAGCAAGAATAGAAGAAACTGAAGAAAGAAGTATAAAAAATCATTTTCGAGATATTGATCAGGTCAAACATCAATGGTGTTCACAAAACTTTATCCTACAATGTTAATTTACACACAAAAAAGTAGTTTATAAGATAAAGAAGAAGACAGAAAACCCAAATATTCAAGCAACAAAAGAAAACCTCATTTGCCATTACTTTCTGATGCTTCTATTTTTGAGTTACCAAGGTCAGGGCCAGAAGATTTTGGATGAGATGGTCACATACTTCAACAACTTATCAAACCCCATGTAAGGGGAGCGTGTCGAGACATTTAAGTAATTAGAAGTGTGATTTCTCTAACAACTTAAGTCTTTGAGATGGTCACACAGTTGAGCATACATCATAACTTTTGGATCCACCCGAACCCAATAGTTTTGCCTTAGTCACAGTATTTGCATTAAAAGATCCACTAAATAAATATCTGCACATTATCGTCTTAAGGTTTCTTAAAATATTGTGAAAATTATCTGCACGTCTCTTGTCTTGACAATGTACCAGATGCCAATTAGAAGCAGAGCTGGATGGAATCTATACAGTAAAGTTTTTATAAAAGTAAAATGTTGAAAATGAGACAAAAAAAAATAAAATAACAAATGCTTAATGTGATGAAACACAAACAATGTATTCACCAAACACATTGTAGACATCTTTTAACAGTAGCCATTGCCACTACAAGAATGGAGTGGAGAAGGACCTGTTTTGTTGGTGCTCAAGATATTCGGACCTGAAGCTCGTCCCCTCCCATTATATCTTCAACATATTCCTTAATCATCAGAGCGGAATCTTCAAGTTGAGGGCTCTCTACAAGTTTGATAATTTTTAATGAACATATATTTCCGAAACTAAGCGGAATCTCCTCAAGCTTATGACATCCCCTCAGTTCTAATTGCTCAAGCACGGGAAAGGATTCCTCTCCAACCTCCCACTTAGCAAGAGTCCCCCTATTGTTGATAATGAATCTGATGTCAGAGGAAAGTCACACAACTTCAATCTTTTCAAATTCGATGGGAAGTGAAAATCCCATGACCAATTTGTCTCTACAGAGGGCCCACTGTCGTTTGTATTTGAACTTTTAAAAACTACTTTGAGAAATTCTAGTTCAGTTAGGAAATCCAATTTTGGGAACCAATATCGCTCTGTTGAATAATCCCATGATTCCTTGAGATCTAATATAAGCTGTTGAAGATTGGGAAACCTTTTGAAAATATGCTCTGTATATTTCGAATAGGAAAGCACGAGTTTCTCTAATCTTCTCAAGTTCTCTAGCTTTGTATCCTCTGCTATCAGTAGTGGTTCATCTGTATGCATATCAAAGAAAGAACAACCATACGGTATAAACAGCTCTCGCAACTTTACAAGATCCCAAATTCTCGGTAATATTACCAAGGTTGGTCCGTTAATCACCCACAAGGTTTCTAGATTCCAGAGGTTTGAGAAAGACAAAGGCAGAGATTTAACTTCTGTCCCAATGAGTAAGAACCTTAAATGATTCAACATGCATATTTCATTCAGCAAAAAATCTCTCACCGTCATAAAACCGGATGGCAGTTGCAACACTCTAAGAAGCCTCAAGTCTCTTAGGTGACATATATCAGAAAGACTATTGTCCAGCTTGTCACCCGTTATCCTCAAGGAATAGAGGTGTTTACCAGAATGCCTTTTCTTTTTTGAAACGAACAGGACAAGATTGTTAATCCCAAAGTGCCCCTTATCATAAATAATCTTCATTTTCCATGGGAAAAAGTCTGAAGAAGATGATGGAGCACTTGAACTTATCCGGTCAAACAACTTTTCCTCTCTGGCTTTTATAATACAAAAGTCATGCACAAGATCATGAAGTTGGCAAGTCGGGTAACCACCTATCTCATCTCTGAAAATTACCAAGCTACTGGAAATTAAATTATCCAAATAAACCTCCATCACTTCTTCCACACTCTTCATCTCTGTTCGTTCCACAAATCCTTCAGCACGCCATACAGTTTTCAAATACCTGACTGCAATCTCTCTGTCGTCGTTCCATAAACTTGCAAGGTAAAGTAAGCATGGCTTCAAGTGATGTGGTAAATGGTCATAACTTAATTCTATAACCTTCATCACATCAACTTCACTGTTCAAAATAAAGGAATTCAAATTATTTCGAACTTCAAGCCACAAAGTCTTTTTCTTTTCCCTCCCTGCAATGACTCCAGCAATCAGATCAGCCACCAAAGGAAGTCCCTTACAATTTTGGGCTATTTCTTTTCCAACGTCCAATAGTTCATCAGGGCAACTCTCTTCTCCAAATGCCCTTTTCTCTAATAACTCCCAACTTTCTTCTGGTCTTAGCAATCGAAGGTTAAGAGGATCAGTGTTGCGTTTTCCATGAACAGCCACTTTCTTTTCTCGAGTAGTAAAAATAATTCTGCTTCCACTTTCAAATAGAGGAAAAGGTCTTGTTAAGACATCCCATGTTGTTGTATCCCACACGTCATCTAAGACAATAAGGTACCTCTTTCCAAACAATTGTTTCCGTAGCATATCAGCAACATCAATATCTTCACTGAACTTCAAACCCGATCCAGTAACTTGATTAAAAAGTTCCACCCACAGCTTCTTCTTGTCATTTACTTGGTCAACTGTGCACCATGCACGAATGTCGAAATGTCTGGAAACTGACTTATCATTGTATACTTTGTATGCCAAAGTAGTTTTGCCCGAACCCGGCATACCAGTGATTGAAATGACATCTAGATCTTTCGGTCCACTAGTGAGCTTACTAGTTATCCAATCTGTCTCATCCTCAAAACCTACAATTATTTTACCAGATGTCAATGACCTGCTTTCAACTGGCTTCTTGGTAGAGTTTACAACAACGCGGCTCCTATTCTTGGGAATCTTCACATGTAAATTGGAGACATCTTCTTTGATAAGCTTGATCTTTTTTATGGTGGTGGGAAGTGAGAAAATAAGATGTAAGAGACCATTATCTCTTACGATAATTGAATCAATGACATCTTTTGCCTCATATGCCACATCTAAAACACATGCCCAGAGATCTTTATACCATTCTTGCTCAATGTTCACGAAGAAAGATCTTATGAATTCTAGTTCTTCCTTCACCAGTCCAATTTCTTCCTTTATCAATGCAATTGAATAAGAATTGGAATCTAGCAAATCTTTTAAGTGTCTCTGTAGAAGATGCATGAAGAGCGGTCCATCACTCATGGGGAAGCACCATTGACATGAGTCTGGGGCTTTCAGGTAAACACGTTTGAGATCTTCCTTGAGGGGTTCAATATTTTCCAGCAAGTTTAGAGTTGCCTGATTTGTTCCATTGGTACTCTCTTTATTCCTTGATTTCTCTTCTAAGTCACGAACAAGAGTTGATACCTCCCTGGTCAGTGCTTCAACACGTGCCAAAAGATCAAATAATTTGTCATGATGAATAAAGTCCTTGGGCATATCAGAAAGAATAATTAATAGGAACTCTATCATGACATGAATGTTTCGAGCCACTGAAGTGCTAGGGCTAATAACAGTTACCATGTGCTCTTGTAGATGAATCAGATATTGTGTAATAATGTCAGGAGAGGTTTCGAGGAGCTGCTTAATGAAGTGACCAACTTCTGCTGAAGTTGAAGCTCTGAAATTCGTATAACATATGCGCATAACCTCCAGTTCAATTGGAGTGATCTTTATGAGTAGATGAGCTAGCTTGAAGACTCGAGAGTCTCCATCAATTTGACCATCCCAAATGAAGTGTCCAATGCTCTCAGCCATAGGTTGAAGCTGAGGTAAGACATATTCAACAGTCTCGTGATCAACGCAACCACTCACTATCAACCCACGGAAACCTCTGATGTTGACACACACATTGTGAAGAATCTCATATTGAGTCATTAATGGAAATATCTGTTCAGCAAGATGCTTGGATAGATGATGGAGATTCAAGAGGAGGAAGTTTAACTGCTCCTCAAGCATGGTGGCACTTGATTTAGAACGAGGAAGTGAGCTAATACAATGATCAATATTATCCCTGAGGCTAGCAAGGACACAATGCATGTCGTTTTTACACCCGACGTTGTTGTCAACATCATATAAAATTGATCGAAGAATATTCTCAACCTCTTGTCTTTTGCCAGTCATTATATCTTCAAACTGCTCCAAATCAGAATAAGAAAGCTGGATGTACGTACAAATAAATGCCAGCACCAATTTCATCTCTTCGATTTGATTGGCCACGTCAACATCATTTCGATCTTCTTCATTCTTTAACCTCTCCATGAAATCCAGAACGTTGACAACGTCCTTGCGAAGAGCAGAAAATGACACCTGCCAAATGACCAAACCAATGTTTTATTTATTTTCTATGTATATCAGAATATCAAGGAAATAAGTAAACCCATTAAATTGAAGTCTTTCATTGAATTTCATGTCAGGAAGGAAAAAATTATACATCGGTTTGTACGACTGTGGGGTTTATCAATAGTTTTGTTGCTTAAAATTTTTCTATTACTCAAGGAATACATTTCATTGCAGTTGGATTTTTGAAAAGAAATTAAAATAATTGTTGACATGTTGTTTTCTTACGCCGGAAAATTTGACTTTCCGGTGAATTATACTTTCTGGGTAATTACTCCCTTTGTCTCAATTTATATGACTCATTTTCCTTTCTAGTCAGTTCCAAAAAGAATGAAACATTTCTATATTTAACACTAAATATTCATTTTATCCTCAATGAAATGATTTATAGCCACACAAACATCTGACTTATTTTAGACCATGAATTTCAAATGACTTTTCTTTCTTTCTTAAACTTCATGTCAAGTCAAACTACCTCATATAAATAGGACAGTGCAGTTACTTTAATGAGACCAAAGTTTAATATACGTATTATAGTCCCTCAGTTTCTAAATAAGTGGTGTTTTAGCCATTTTCATTTTATTCCTAAATAAGTGATGTTTTACATAATCAAGAAGACATTAATAATGTTTTTCCAATTTAACCTTTTTTAAATAAAGGAAATTTTATCTAACCAAGAAACTACTACTAAATAGTTACGTATCTAACCAAGAAACTACTACTAAATAATGACATACCACAAAGTTGTTTGCTTCCCCTTTCTCTCTTTCTCCTTCATTTTCCATGACTGTAAGTGACTTTCAAGTTCCCTTCCTTTCAATTTCTCAGGATCTGATGTATAAAAAGTAGACAAAAATATTTAGCAGGAGAATAAATTAGCATAAAGTTTCATAGCAAAAAATGTACATTTTTGCAGACATATAAGTTTATTAGAGACTAATCTTTTCCTCTATGGTTTTGTGTACTTCCCAACAAACTATTTAGCTTGAAAGATGAAAATCTGAAAATTTGTGTGGAGGAGAAGATAGAGAGAACTGTTGAGCAGCTGGTAAAATGCACAGTTGTGCACTAGTGGTTAAGCCATGTACAGCTGTCAGTTAGAGGTTGTTGAGTTAGTTAGGTGGTTAAATTAATTGGAGTAGTTAGTGGCCTAATTGTAACTATAAATACAAGTAGTAGGAGTAACAGTTTTAGTTTTCTATGTTCAGTCATTCTCAGTTGAGAGAAATGAAAATATCTTCTCTTTGATTCTCATAGCTCATTCGATTTCATTCAAGTTCGTCAAAGTTTACATGATATCAGATCCAATAGGGAAAATCTAGGGGTTTATCACACAGGATTTCGAAGATAAATCGAGAGTTTTGCTGCATTTGGAGTCAATATGGCGATCGATGATGCATCGCAGGAAGGATCGGGAAACAGAGGACGAGGTGATACTTCAAACATGGGAAGTACATTGGCATTGGATCACAATCATCCACTGTATGTGAGCTCTTCTGATGTTCCTGGAGGTTTATCAGTGGGGATTCAATTGACTGGGATGGAAAACTACACTTTGTGGAGTCGAGCTACGGAGATTGCGCTGCTTGGTCGAAATAAATTGGGATTTGTGGATGGATCAGTTTTGTGCAGTCATTATGAAGGTGATTTGAAGAGAATTTGGGATCGTTGCAATGTGATTGTCATCTCTTGGCTTACATGCAATGTGAGCAGAGAATTGCTAAGCGGAATACTCTATTCACCAAGTGCACATCAAGGTTGGCTTGATCTCAAGGAGCGATTCGATAAAATCAATGGTTCTAAGCTCTATCAGTTGCACAGGAGTATATTTACGCTTACACAAGGTGTTTCTACAGTTTCTGCATACTACACCAAACTGAAAAACCTATGGGATGAATATGACTCGATTTTGCCCCCACCTGCTTGTGATTGTCACAAGGCAAAGGAATACGTTGAGCAGATGCAGTATCAGTGCTTACTGCAGTTCTTAATGGGATTGAATGACAGTTATTCACAGGCAAGAGGACAAATCCGGATTATGCATAACTTGCCTAATGTTAATCAGGCATATTCTTTGGTTATCCAAGATGAAAGCCAGAAAGGCATTGCAGGATTCATCCATGAAGCAATAGAATCTACTGCCTTGTATTCTACCAGGAACATTACTAATCAACCACAATAATTTCAGCAGAGGAACTTGAATACTCTGTATAGTCTTGTCTGTCAACAAGATGACAAAAGAATTAACCTGTTGTGTGTCCTTTTTCCTTACATGTTGTGTGTTTCAGGACCTCTTGTCTGGGAAGGTCAAGGGGATTGGTGAAGTAGAGGATGGCTTATATGTATTGAATTGGAAGGAGAGGCAACAATTGGGGGGAATCAAGACAATGTCTGCTACTGGTGGAGTTACTGATCCTGCACTTTGGCATAGAATATTAGGTCATATCCCTATGGGAGTTATTAGAAAGAATAAAGAGTTTAATAAATGCAATAGTTTTATTATAGATAAATGCACCATCTGTCCTCAGGCTAGACGGACTAGAATTCCATTTCCAGTTAGTGACACTAAAGCAGATGCAGCATTTGATTTGATCCACATAGATGTCTGGGGTCCTTACAAGGTGACTACTCATAATGGAATGAGATATTTCCTCACTTTAGTTGATAATAAATCTAGATGGACATGGATTTTCTTACTTGCATTAAAGTCTGATGTAATAGTTGTCCTTAAACAATTCCTTTCAATGGTAAAAACTCAGTTTGGAAAAGATGTTAAGGTGTTCAGATCTGATAATGTTGGACAATTTCTTAATATTGCTTGTCAAGACTTGTTTATGATGCATGGTATTATTCACCAGAGGTCTTGCCCTCACACTCCACAACAGTATGGAGTGGTGGAGAGGAAGCATAGACATCTCTTGGAAATTGCTAGAGCTATTAAAATTCAAGGTCATTCACCTAATAGATTTTGGGGAGAATGTGTTGAAACTGCAGCATACATAATAAGCAGGATGCCTTTTTCTGTGCAGAGACATATATCACCATATGAAGAGTTATATAACAGACCTCCTTCTTTGGCACATCTTAGAGTGATAGGATGTCTTGCTTTTGCTACTAATCTACAGAAGGGAGACAAGTTTGCTTCTAGGGCAAGAAATGCAATTTTACTTGGATATGCAGTACATCAGAAGGGATACTAGTTGTTTGAAGCAGATTCAAAGACCATATTTGTTAGTAGGGATGTGGTCTTTCATGAGGATGTATTTCCTTTTCAATCACAGGATTTGGTTTAGGAGATATTCTACAGTTTTTTGTTCCGCTAGCTGCAGATCATGAGCATGATGCTGAATTATCTGTTGGAGGAGGAATCCTATCATCTTCTGATCCTGTTAACTCCAATAATCCACCAGGGGATGAAATGATACATTGTGAAGGTGACATTGTGAATGTAAGTCACCATGAAGTCATGACTCTAAATGAAGGTCAAAGTGATCAGGAAAATGGTCATGTACAAGATCATTGCACTGTCATGTCCTATCTATCCAATTTGGTACTAGAAAGTCAAGTAGACAAGTTAAACCACCTATATGGAACACTGATTATGTTCTACAACAACAGAAGAAGACAGTTGGAAGTTGTTTATATTCAATAGCAGAGGTGTTAGATTATGACAACATCTCTCCATCCTACAAGAGCTTTGTCACTAATTTTTCTCAAGAGGAGGAGCCTACATATTATCATGAAACTATTCAGGACAACAGGTGGATTAAGGAAATGAAGAGTGAAATAAAAGCGCTGGAGGACAACCAGACATGGACAATTACACAACTACCTAAAGACAAGAAAGCTATAGGGTGTAAGTGGGTGTACAAGATCAAGTATAAGGCTAATGAAGAGGTGGATAGATTCAAAGCAAGATTAGTTGCCAAAGGATACAACCAAAAGGAGGGTCTAGATTATCAGGAAACTTTTTCTCCTGTAGTGAAGATGGTGACTGTTAGAGTGGTCAAATCTTTGGCTGCTGCACAAGGGTGGAGTATTCATCAAATGGATGTTTCCAATGCATTCCTTCAAGGTGATTTGAATGAGGAAGTATACATGGAATTGCTCTTGGGATTTAATCATCAAGGTGGGAAAGGAGCAGTGTGCAAACTTACAAAGTCCCTTTATGGGCTTAAGCAGGCCAGCAGACAATGGAACATCAAATTGACCACAGCCTTATTGACATCTGGTTTCCAACAAAGTCACTTTGACTATTCCCTTTTTACTAAGCATCAAGGATCCAGTATGGTTGTGGTGCTTGTATATGTAGATGACCTCCTTATTACAGGAAATGATCATGAATTGATACTAGCTGCAAAGAAGACTTTCAAAGACAATTTTAAAATCAAAGATTTGGGCGATCTGAGGAATTTCTTAGGGATGGAATTTGCCAGGAATGATACTGGAATTCTCATGCACCAGAGGAAGTATTTCTTGGAGTTAATTTCAGAAATGGGGTTGTCAAGCTCAAAACCAATTGGATCTCCAATTGAGTTGAACCAGGAACTCACTAGCATCGAGTTTGATTTGCATTTTCCAACTGATGTTGACAATGATAAACCATTGAAGGACCCTGCAGTGTACCAAAAATTGGTGGGAAGGCTGCTTTACTTAACAATAACAAGACCAGATGTTGCATTTGCAGTGCAACTTCTGAGTCCATTCATGCATAGCCCAAAAACTTCACACATGGAGGCTGCAATAAGAGTAGTTAAATATGTAAAGCAGTCACCTGGACTGGGAGTTTTCATGTCAGCTAACACAGGCAAGCAGTTGACTGCATATTGTGATGCAGATTGGGCATCATGCCCGATCACCAGGAAATCTATTACAGGTTATCTTGTTACATATGGAAACTCATTGATCCCATGAAAGTCTAAGAAACAGAATATAGAAGTTTGGCTACAACTATTGTAGAAATTGTGTGGCTAGTTGGTCTTTTTAAGGAGTTGGGAGTTTCTGTGGATTTACCCGTGCCTATACATTGTGAAAGTAAGTCAGCAATTCAGATTGCTGCCAATCCAGTGCTTCATGAACGCACAAAATACATAGACATTGATTGTCATTTCATCAGGGAGAAGGTTCAACTTGGACTAGTTCAACCAGTTTACATAAACACAACAGAGCAGCCTGCAGATTTGCTTACTAAAGGACTCACTCGCATACAACATGACTAACTACTTGGCAAGCTAGGAATGAAAAACATTTTTCATACACCTAGCTTGAGGGAGGATGTTGAGCAGCTGGTAAAATGCACAGTTGTGCACTAGTGGTTAAGCAATGTACAACTGTCAGTTAGAGCTTGTTGAGTTAGTTAGGTGGTTAAATTAATTGTAGTAGTTAGTGGTCTAATTGTAACTATAAATACAAGTAGTAGGAGTAACAGTTTTAGTTTTGTATGTTCAGTCATTCTTAGTTGCGAGAAATGAAAATATCTTCTCTTTGATTCTCATAGCTCATTCGATTTCATTCAAGTTCATCAAAGTTTACAAGAACAAATCATTGATGTTTGGGAGACAACGACAAAAATATCACTTAAAGATATCATAAATAAGAAGGATAATTTTATTAATTTATTCCTTAAGATACTTTTGCCTCCTTTTCATTTTACTTGGCTCATGTTCACTTGACACTCCCCTTAAGAAAACATTTATTAGATAGGGGTAGAAATAACCTTATTAATTATGCTTTGAAAATCTGAATTTGACTAATACAACTTGTCATGGATAAGTAATCTACTGAAGTGACAATATACATTAAATAACCACGAAATAAGTGATAGTTGTGCATGTTCGAACACATATCAAGCTTAAATGAGAGTACCAACTATTAAAGACACTATTAGATGAGATGACTAACCTTTTTACTTGATGAATATATCCTCTGCTTGCTTTGTTATTCATCCAACAGGAAGCTCAAAATTCTGGAATTAAGCACACAGTGTGGACCAATAATTAATGACACCAAATCATTGTCTTGTTGGGTTTAATGCTTATAAGAAGACCAAAAACTCTCTTTTGTTGGGAGATTTTTAATTTAGCGTAGGAGTGTTTTATAAAACCGTTAAAATATTCGATCCATTCATATTTAACGTGGATAAAAAAATGTATTAACTGATAGATAATATAGATATATGGTCAGTTGAGAAAACAAGCTAAAAGGCCAAATAAGTTTTTAGACTCTCAAAAAACAAAAACACATGAAAAATACAAGCAGACAAATGAGTATCGTAATATGAACATCGATATCAAATAGAGAATAATGCTTATAAGAAGACCAAAAAGCCTCTTTTGTTGGTTGGGGCTGGTGGAGAAAATAATTTCGTATTATAAAAAATCATGCATAGTATTCCCTCATAATTGTATATTAAAAAATTATAAAGGTAGCTTAGTGCTACTGTCACGAAGGTCTAAAAAGCAAAATCATTAATCAATTAAAGGATTGATAATTAGGATTAGATTAATTTAATTAGAAAGCTAGTCAATATTTCTTATAAGAACAATAATCTGCTCACTTTATATTACTTTTTTCGTTTCATTCTTATTCAACACTATTTTCTTACTATATTATTCCGTCCCGATAATATTAACATTTTTAACTCTCGCAAGAATAGTCCATTGCAAGAATTCATAGGTTAAAATATTTCACTCTCGTGTATATTGGAGAATCTTTTGATCATCATACTCATTTCACATAAATCATCCTCGTGCAGCGGATCGAAGAAAATTTGAAAGTGAAATTCCGACATAAGAAACTGATGGTGGAGTCAGAGGACCTAGCATTTTTACGGGGGTGGAAATAACGAAACAGGGGACTGCTAATGATTGAAAGCTACCGTTTTGAAACTGTCAGTAATTGAAGTAGAAATTTGATGGTAAGAGCAGTGAAATTTCAGGTAAGAGTCTGATGAAAAAGGTTTTCAAATTCAATCAAGATTTCACTGACATGTGTGATTTTGGTTCGTCTCTCGAAATTCCGGCAATGGATGAAGGTGATTTTGATTATTATCCATCGGTGTAGTATAATTGTCGTCGGAAGTAATGGTGTGCTGAACAAAATTGCCTTTGAATAATTGATGTTTGATGGCATATGTAATGGAAAGTTGTTATTGCTGGAAATTATCTTTCAAAAAACAATTAATGCTACGTAAAGTTGTGTCGGTTTCGTTGGCGGCAAAAGTTGCAACTGTTCGGAGAAGATGCTACTTACAAATAAATTAGCAAACATAAAGCGAAAAAATTGAAAAAAATTTAAAATAGAATTCCTGGCCTGTAAGGCTGCCACGTCACGGGGCTAATGTCCCTCTTTTATATATATATATATATATATAGATATAGATATAGATATAGATATTTATTCACAATCAACAGGTGAAACCTTAACCACATTTCAAGGTAGTGGGTATTGATAGACGTAACAACTTAATTCATCGAATCCATCAAAGATATCTCCTCTAGGCAGAATGAGGCTAGCCCCCCATTGGAAGATCTATTAATTTAATTTGGAGCAATTAAAAAATTAAGTTGGTAATATATATTATTTAATCAAGTGTCAATACTTTTTCTTTGCGATAATGTACAAGTATCCCTCAAGCTATATTCAAAATTGCTACGATAAATCTAAATTTTACGTAGGTTCTATTATCCCCTAAATTCATTTTTTTTTATATTTTTGTTCTCCTTTTGGGCTTTCATGGCTGTTAAATCAACACAAAAGAAGTACAAAAAATATTCTGCTACTTGACAGCCACGTAAGCAAAAAACGAGCACAAAACTATAGAAAAAATGAGTTTAGGAGATAATAGGACTCCCCATAAAATTTAGATGTGTCATAAAAACTTGGAATATAGTTTAGGGATATTTTTGCCTTATCTCCTTTTTCTTTTTACATAATTGATTGATTTGATGGAGTTATTTTTTCTTTCAACTTTTATACTTTCGACTTTGGTGTAAATGGGGAATAATCAAAATATTCTCTGTTATTTTACACAATGAAGAGAGATTCTATCCTGGGTTATTAAAATTTCATGAGGTTCTTATATTTGGTCACTCTTCTTCTTCTTTTTTTTTTTTTTTTTTTTGAGAATAAAGTCCACTAACAAAATAATCCATACACACATACAATGTAATATATTTATACGCACACCCGCACAAAATTTTGTTTTACATGCAACTCAACTATTTCATGAGTATCTCGTAGAGTTTGGGCTAAAATTATCCCTCATCTATTAGAGTAGGTTCATTTCGATCCTTTAAATGCAACCTCAGCACTTTTAATCCCTGAACTTTACTAAAGTGGAACACTTTTAATCTCCGTAATATAACAATGTGTGAACAAATTCTAATGGCGCAAATTTGATAGTACTATCTGTTTCTTGATTGATGCACATTTTATTTCTTCTTGTCTTCTTCATCTCTTAGTATTAATATAGTAGTAGCTATTTATATAAGAAGACAATACTTTAACCCAAAAAAGGAACCATTTTCCCTTAAAGGTAGTAACAAAATGGCCTTAAGGTCAGTGGCGAAGGGTGTAAAAATTTTCTTATAAGTTGTGTTAAGGGTGTGCAAAATTAAATATACACTCATAATAACTAACATTTAACCTCTATACATACACCACATAATTTTTCAATGAAAGGTGTATACCGGACCACCCTTTGCCCATGCTTAAAGTTCAACAACACAACCTTAGGAAGGCAAACATAATGGACCAAAACATCTAGCAAACAGTTCTTCAAAGTGCTGCAAGTAAATGCAGCATGTGGCTTAAAGAATGCAACAACAATGGTGAGAAGTGCTCCACTTTAGCAAAGTTAAGATGTTAAAACTGCTCATGTTGTATTTGAAGAACCAAAATGAACCTACTCCTGTAAATAAGGGATAATTTTAGCTAAAAACTCGTATCTGGTACCTCACATGTTAGCTAAATTTATCCTTCGAAAACTAAACAACAGATGAAAAGAAATCTCTCTTTTTTAAAAAAAAAATAAAAATTAATCTAGCCAATTTTTATACAAGTAAAATGTTAAAAATGAGGGGGAAAAACAAATGCTCATCTAGTCAATTTCTTTTAATAGTCACAAATAGTTCAGTTGAGAGTTTCATCAAACACATTGGCCCAATTAAATCTTGTGCTTCAAAGCAATTTGATGATCTTGCTCTTTGTCTTGCAGATTAGTTAAATATCAAGCCCTTGTCTTGTCAACTAGCCTCGCAGAAAGGGCTGTACATCTTGCTTTTACTGGAATATCGGGAGTTCCTCCATATTAGTTGCTCAATGTAAAACAGATAGTGGATTCCTCTTTGGTGATTTAGGCAGATGCCAGGGTTATTTATCCATGCTGCTCTAAACCACATTTGAATAACTCCGAGCAACAGATTCTTCATCCCCATCCAAACCGTCCAGCATTAGACTTTGTGATGCGATCCCTCTAGGTGATAGTTTCCATGATTTATATCTAAGGAAAAGTTATTGCATTTCTAATGAGCTTCTTGATCGTCTTTTGCTTCACAGCTAATTAAGAAGCAAGAGTAGCAGCTAGATAACAAACCTGGAAACAAACTTCTCTTCATTAAGCTCATCAATCCTATGCTTAATTGACTTAAAGGTGCCACCTGCAGAAAAGAAGCCACGGTTAGAAGATATCAGTGACTCTTTTCACATTTGGATTAATTTGTTCAGCTTCACCATATATTATCACAACAACCGCGCTAGCGATAGTACTCAAATTCTTGCTTGAGTGCAACAGTGCATCTTTCCCATTCACATTAAGACTAGCCCATTTTTTCTTGAACCAATTTGTCTGAAGTTTGAGATATAGCATATCCTGAATTTGATGTATTAATAGGCACAGGAGGACTTTTAGTAACACTTACTGTTGCAAACGAGGACAAATGTTGTACAGCAGCACTTATTTGAACAAGTTGATCATTAGATACAGAAGCATCTAATGTATTAATAGCCATGGTCATTGTGGAAGTTGCACTCTTCTTGGCAACTTGCCTCACAGAAACTACACCAAAACTGGGTTTTACTGTTTATATCGGGAGTTACTATTGCTTGACGTAAAACAGATAGTGGATTCCTCTTGGATGATTCAGGAAGATCTCAGGCTTATATATCCTCAATGCTCTAGCCACACTTGAATAATTCCGAGCAACAGGTTCTTCATCCCTGTCTGAACCTTCCTGCATTAGCCAAAATCACAATCAGCACAGTAATGCAACCAGTAATTAAGATCTGCAGTGTCGTGACAGAGGTTGCAAACAAAAATTGTGCTCTCATAGGCCTCGTCATCAAAAAGGGAATCAAATATGAGCTCAAGTTTATGATGATGGTGCTAAAATAGGAAAGCCGTTTGGGGAAAAAGGGCACACTGCATGTGGATATCGGATTCGCAATAGGCACAGCTAAAACTAAAGCCATTTACAGCAGAGCCACAAGCCTTGCTAGTATAGGAACTATTCGAGTAAGTCGGAACTGGGAGAAGGGTCAAGTGGTGTGATGGATGAGAAGAATGATCGAGAAAATGAGGAGTGTTGAGGCATTTTTCATGGAGGAAACATCGGCAGCCATAGAAATTACTACTAATGTTTGGTTGCTGTGACCTGTGTGGGAATACACTTTCAGGTGGATTTACAATTGGTTTCAAGATGTGGGGATGGCTGAAGTGTTGTTACCTTGACATGTCTATTCCCTCCTCTTTTTTCTCAGAATTTCGTTAGTGATCAATAAGCTAAGGTTTTGGGTACATCTAAGTGATATGAGTAGCATGTTTAAATATTTGACATGAAAGTCAAATATTGAGGTTCAAGGAAACACTTCCAAAACAACATAACAAAGGGCAGATAGCATTTCACGGAACACTAACCATATGGATCAGAAATTGGAAGGAAATAGGCTTCCATTGCCTTGTACCTTAATATGGATTTAAAGGTACGACCTGCAGAAAAGAAGCCACAGTTAGGAACAGGAGGGAAAAATGCACCAATTTTGTCTAAAAGTTTGATGTGTTAATAGGAACAATACTTACTCTTGCACATGAGGCCAAATGCATCACCTATTTGAACATATTGATCATTAGAAACAGCAGTCTCTCAACTCCAAAAACCTATCGGTGGGTGATTCTTGGTGCAAGTGAACTCCACCACCCTGCATCACAATTCAAGCTCTTTGCACTACGAATATCCCACTTCTTATTGCATTGGACTTTCTCGGTAACTTTATTACCTGAACAGGTTTCACATTGTTTGTGATGATGGTATTTCTTGAAAGATTTACAAATACTGAGCTATAGGATAACTTGCATATGGTAGAGGTTGCCAACCTTTTGTTTGACTTCCTTCTTGCCCAGCATATCAGAGAATCAGCAATCACATGCATGTTTCAAAGAGAGACTTACAGTTGAAGTCGCCGGCGTTTGGTGACAGCAAACTCTCAGTGCGAGGCATAGCAGTGGCACATCTACTAGCGAGGCATAAAATGTGCATAAAATTTTGTAACACACTCTATGATGATATTTAGAAATAATGATGCGAATTAAGTAATGGAATAAAAAGAAAGCAAGAAAGAAGGTGGAGTAGGTTCATGTGATATTATTTTAAATAAGAATGACCCTATTAAAGACTTACAGGGGAAGTCGCCAGCATTTGGTGGCAGCAAACTCTGCATAGAAGCGGCATTGATGAACTGAGCATGGCGGAGAAGATGGGGGGCAGCAGGGAAGATTCTGTTTTTTGACAATAATAAAAGAAAGAAACTTTTATTATTTATGCTTCAGATTAACAATTCTTTAAATAGATGTATATCATTTAATATGGATAACTATTGTATGACGTACCGATGAGTTGTTTGTTTTCCCCTTTTCTCTTTCTCCTTCATTTTCTTTTCCTCTTTCCATGATTGTACCATAGTAACTTCTCCTTCCGTTCCTTTCAATGTTCTCAGGAGCTAATGTATAAAATGTGCATAAAACTTTATCAGGCGGAAGAAGTAAGAATACAAGAAACTTAAGAAAGAAGCATAAAAAGTCATAGAAATATTGATCAATGTCATCCCAACAATGGTGTTTACAAAACGTTATCCCACTACGTTAATATTGATCATATCATACTAAATTTCTACTTAGCATTATTCACATTGAGACTTTCATCAAACACATTGCAGACATCTTTTAAGAAGCAAGAGAATAGAGAAGAACCTTTTCTGGTGGTGCTCAAGTCATAATGCTTAAGAGCTATTTAAATAACGGGATATTATTCGGGCCAAGAATCCGAAGCATGTCTTCTCCCGTCATATCTTCAACATATTGCTTAATCTCCAGAGCTGAATCTTCAAGTTGAGGGCTCTCTACAAGTTTGATACTTTTTAATGAAAAAATATCGCCGAAATTAGGCGGAATCTCCTCAAGCTTATGACATCCCCACAGTTCTAATTTCTCTAGCATGGGAAAGGATTCCTCTCCAATCTCCCACTTAGCAAGATTGACTTCTTCCAACTTCAAAAATTTGAGACTGTCAAAGGTGTCTTCCTCCCCCATGTTCCATTCTTCCCCCTGGATGATTGAGTCAACAAGGGCCAGCTCTTCAAGGTTGGGCAGTCTTGCTATTGTTGATAGTGAATCAGATGTCAGAGGAAAGCTAGACAACCCCAATTTTTTCAAATTCGAAGGGAAGTGAAAATCCCACGACCAATTTTTTGCTATGGAGGGCATGGTGTCATTTGAAATTGAACTTTCAAAACCTACTCCGAGGGATTCTAGTTCATAAAGGAAATCCAATTTTGGGAACCAATATTGCTCTGTTGGACAATCCCACGATTCCTTGAGACAAAATACAAGGTGTTGAAGATTGGGAAACCTTTTGAAAATATCCCTCGTGTCTATCGAATAGGACACCTGGAGTTCCTGTAATATTCTCAAGTTGTATAACTTTGAGTCCTCCATTATAAGTACTGGTTCATCTGCATCCAAATCAAAGAAAGAACCAGTGTCTATGCTCAACACTCGCAACTTTACAAGATCCCAAATTCTCGGTAATAGTACCAGGGGTGGTCCATCATTTAGCAAGAACAGAGTTTCTAGATTCCAGAGGTTTGAGAAAGATAAAGGCAGATATTTAACTTTTGTCCGAATGCTTAAGAACCTCAAATGATTCAACATGCATATTTCATTCAGCAAAGAATCTTTCACCTTGATATAAGGGCTTTCCAAGATCAACACTCTGAGAAGCCTCAAGTGTCTTAGGTGACATGTATCATAAATACTGTCTCCACGTATCCTCAAGGAATAGAGGTGCTTACCAGAATGCATTTTCTTTTTTGAACTAATATCCTCAAAGAGCTCGCTGTGATAATCAGTGGTCACTATACGTGGGACCGAATCTGAAAAAGACGAGGGAGCATTCTCAAAACATACCCGGTCAAACAACTTTTCCTTTTTTGTTTTAATCAAACAAAATTCATGCACGAGATCATGAATTTGGCAAGTCGGGTAATCACCTCTCTCACTGAAAGCAATCACCAAGCTACTGGAAATTAAACTATCCAAATAATCCTCCATCACTTCTTCCACACTCTTCATCTCTGTCTGTTCCACAAGTCCTTCGGCACGCCATAACATTTTCAACAAATCAACTCTAATTGATGTGTCCTTCGGATTACTTGCAAGGTAAACCAAGCACGGCTTCAGTCTATCTGGTAAGGTGTCATAACTTAATTCTATAACCTTCATCACTTCCAATTCACTGTTTAAAATAATGGAATTCAAATTATTTCGAACTTCAAGCCACACATCTTTTTTCTTTTCCATCTTTGCAATGACTCCAGCAATCAGATCAGCCACCAAAGGAAGCCCTAGGCAATTTCCGGCTATTTCTTGTCCAATATCCAATAGTTCATCAGAGCAACTCTCTTTTCCAAATGCCCTTTTCTCTAATAACTCCCAAATTTCTTCTGGTCTTAGCAATCGAAGGTTAAGAGGATCAGTGTTGACCATTCCATGAAAAGCCACTTCTAATTTTCGAGTTGTCAAAATAATTCTGCTTCCTTTCTCAACCTCAGGAAAAGGTCTTGTTAACTTATCCCATGCTTCGGTATCCCACAAGTCATCTAAGACAATAAGATACCTCTTTCCATACAGGTGTCTCCGTAGCATATCAGCAACATCAATAACCTCACTGAACTTCGAATACAAGCCAGTAACTTGATCAAAAATTTTCTCCAGCAGCTTCTTCTCGTCATATTGTTGGTCGACTGTGCACCACGCACGAAAGTCGAAATGACTACAAACTGATTTATCATTGTATACTTTGTATGCCAAAGTAGTTTTACCCGAACCCGGCATACCAGTGATTGAAATGACATCTAGATCTGCTGGTCCACTAGTGAGCTTCCTAATTAACCAGCTTGTCTCCTCCTTAAAACCTACAATTGTTTTACCAGTTATCAATGACTTTCTTTCAACTGGCTTCTTGGGAGAGTTTACAACAATGAGGCTCCTGTTCTTGGGAATCTTCTCAAGTAAATTGGAGACATCTTCTTTGATAAGGTTGATCTTTTTTATTGTGATGGGAAGTGAGAAAATAAGATGAAAGAGCCCATTATCTCTTACGATAATTGAATCAATGACATCTTTTGCCTCATATGCCACATCTAAAACACGTGCCCAGAGATCTTTATACAATCCTTGCTCAATGTTCACGAAGAAAGATCTTATGAATTCTAGTTCTTCTTTCACCAGTCTAATTTCTTCCTTTATCAAAGCAATTGAATAAGAACTGGAATCTAGCAAATCTTTTAAGTGGATGAGTAGAAGATGCATGAAGAGCGGCCCATCACTCATGGGAAAGCAACATTGTGATGAGTCTGACGCTTTCAAATAATCATTTTTGAGGTCTTCCTTGAGGAGTTCAATATTTTCCAGCAAGTGTAGAGTTGCACGATTTACTGCATTGGTACTCTCTTTATTCCGTGATTTCTCTTCTAAGTCACGAACAAGAGTTGATACCTCCCAGATAAGTGCTCCAACATGTGCCAAAAGATCCAATAATTTGTCATGATGAATAAAGTCCTTGGGCACATCCGTAAGAATAATTAATAGGAACTCTATCATGATATGAATGTTTCGAGGCCCTGAAGTGCTTGCGGTAATAACAGCTACCATGTGCTCTTGTAGAAGAATCAGATATTCTCTAAGAATGTCTGGAGAGGTTTCTAGGAGCTGCTTGATGAAGCATTCAACTTCTGCTGATGCTGAAGCTTTCAAAATTGTATAACATATGTGCATCACCTCCAGTTCAATTGGAATAATCTTCATGAGTAGATGTGCTAGCTTGAAGTGTCGAGAGTCTCCATTAAGTCGATCATCCCAAAGGAAGAGTGCAACTCTCTCAGCCATGAGTTGAAACTGAGGTAAGACATATTCAACACTCTTGTGCTTAATGCAACCATTCACTATCAACCCATGGAAATCTCTTATGTCTCCACACACATTCTGAAGAATCTCATATTGAATCACTAATGGAAAAGCCTGTTCAGCATGATATTTTGATAGATGGTGGAGATTCAGGAGGAGGAAGCTCAACTGTTCCTCAGTCATGGTGGCACTTGATGTAGAATGATGAGATGAGTTGATACAATCATTGATATTATCCATGAGTCTAGGAAGGACATGATGCATGTTGTATTTACATCCGATGTTGCTGTCAACATCATCCAAAATTGATCGAAGCAGATCTTTAACCTCTTGTCTTGAAGCAGTCATTGTATCTTCAAGCTCCAAATCAGAATAAGAAAGCTGAAGGTACGTACAAATAAATGCCAGCTCAAGTTTCAGCTTTTCAATTTGATTAGCCACATCAATAGCTATTTGATCTTCTTCGTTCTTTAAACTCTCCATGACATCCAGAACGTTGACAACGTCCTTGCGAAGAGCAGAAAATGACACCTGCCAAATGATCAAACCAATGTTTTATTTATTTTCTATGTTTATCAGAATATCAAGGAAACAAGCAAACCAATTAAATTGAAGTCATTTATTGAATTTCATATTAGGAAGGAAAATTTTATACAAGTTGAAACACCAATTATTTAGGAACGCAGCGAGTATGACATACCACAAAGTTGTTTGCTTCCCCTTTCTCTCTTTCTCCTTCATGTTCCATGACTGTAAGTGTCTTTCAAGTTCCTTTCAAATCCACAGGATCTGATGTATAAAAAGTAGATAAAAACTTTATCAGGACAATACAGTAGCATAAAATTTCATAGCAAGCAAAAAAAATGCACATTTTTGCAGATATAATTAAGTCTACTGTTTTCAGTGTTTACTTTCTCAAATTTTTTCTACAGATCTGATATAGCTGCTTCATTCCTGTATGCTTTTGTGTACTTTCCAAAAAACTATTAGCTTGAAAACTGAAAAACTGAAAATTTGTGTGGAGGAGAAGATGGAGAGAACAATTCAATGATGTTAGGGAGAAAATGACAAAAATTATCTCTTATCATAAATAAGAAAGGATAATTTTATTAATTTATCCCTTAATATACTATTCCTTCCATTTCATTTTACTTAGGCATGTTCCTCCTCTTAAGAAACTATTCACTATTAGAGGTTTATTTTCCTTACATCACTTCTACTTTTGTGATCATTTTCCCAATTCTACTTCAAAACAGATGAGAGTATCAAAAATCAAACACACTATTAGAGACTTGAGTTGACTAACCTTTTTACTTGATGAAAATATCCTCTCCTTGAAAGCTTAAAATTCTGTAACTAAACACAAGAGTGTGGAGGAATAATTAATGATACAAAAGACCAAAATGCCTTTTCTGTGGAAGAAAATAATCTGAAGTATTAAAAAAGTTACAGAAAAAATGATGCATAGTATTCCAAAAAGTCTATAAAGCAAAAGCATGAATCAATTTCAATGGGGCCTCACTTGTCTGCCACAAAGTCCAAAAGGAAAAAGGAAAGAAAGTTAATCAAAATTTCAATACTCTACTCACTTTATATTACTTGCTCCATTTCATTTTGTTTGACACTATTTTCTTATTGCCTGTCTAGATAATATTAACATTCTTATAATCTATGTTTTTATATCCACACAAACACTTTTGACATGTTTACGGTCACAACTTTCAAATTTTCTTTTCCTTCAGTTAAGCTTGTGAAAAGTCAAACTGAACAAACAAAATGAAACAGAAAGAGTACTATTTTGAATAGGGATGATAAGTGGTGCGGTTGCAGGGCGAACCCTCATAAACCCGCCCCGCATCAATGTTGAGAAAAATATTTCAACCAGCCCTACGTAACCTTAAACCCACACCACCCAATATAGCCTAAAACCGGGCTAGCCCCGTTTTCCATCCCTAATTTTGAACTTACTACCAAACAAAAGAAACTACCCTTTTTTTCATTTTCTTGAAGAAGGATGAACATAAAGAAACTGAAGAAAGAAGGATAAAAAGTCATTGTTTTCTGGAAAATCTTTCTATATGTTTTCTGTAATGTAACTTTGATTTTACACTCAACATTGGTACGTGTTTTAATACAAAGAGAAATCCTTCATAATAATGAACAATACAATATAATGATCCTATTGAGGAGTAGAAAAAGAAATAAGAGAAATAGTAATCTTACCTTTTGACCACTTACTGTTCAGCAAACCATGATTATTAGAACACCTCTTGTTTAAGAAAATATCCTCTGCTTGCTTTGTTATTCATCCAATAGCTTCAAAATTGGTGGGTGATGTTTGGTTTTGGGGGCAGTGAAGAAAACAATGTCAGTATTAAAAAAATCTAGAAAGCAAAAGCATGAATCAATAGGGCCTCACAGCTTGTCTGCCACAAAGTCTAAAAGGAAAAAGAGAAGAAAGTTAAATCAAACTTTCAATACTCTGCTCACTTTATATTATTTTTTTAGTTTCATTTTGTTTGACACTATTTTCTTATTACCCTCAAAATAATATTAACACTCTTATAATTTCTTAATTAAATGTTTTATATCCACACAAATATTATGAAATATTTATTTTTTGGATCCAAATAATCACGTGTGGAAGCTAACCAAGCAAGCCTTGAAAGACGCTAAAGTCTAAAAGGAAAAAGAACATAAAGCAATTAAACTTCCAAGTGGGAACAATACTCTGTCTACTTTTTATTATTTCCTCCGTTTTAATTTAGAAACCTATACTTGACATTAGTGTGTCTCTTGGTCACCCCAATACAACCATTCCTCATTCAGGACTTGCAGTCGCAGACGATGTGTGAAACAAACAAATCAACAAATGACACGTGTATTTATAAAAATTTGTAAGTTTTCCAAAAGATTGTTTTTTTTGTAATTACCTTTAAGGTTGATGTGACGAAACGGAATCGTACCATCTACTCATTGCTAATATTCACAAATAACTCACCTGAGACTTTTATCAAACACATTGTAGACATTTTTGCAATTTCCAATATGTATTTAAATTGCCAACTGAAAAAGGGTCGTCGGTGCACTAAAGCTCCGCTATGTGCGTGTTTCAGTAATATTTGGCGATAGTTTAGATAGGAAATTCACACACTTGATTCATTTAGATATGATACTCGAAAATTAGAAGTGTACTTTTCAGTCCTTTGTTGCATTGGCAATTGTCACTATACGAATCAGAATAACATGCCTAAATTTTGGCAAAAATGGTGCAACGGAGAAGAACCTGTTCTGGTATTGTCGCTCTTCAAGTTACTTATAATAGTCGGGAATCTCCTCAAGATTAAAACTTTTTTCACCTGTAAGGACAAAAGTACTCAGAGAAGAGTAATCTACAAAGAAAATCTACTACCTCCTTTTCTATTTACGTGTGTTACATTTAGCATGTTCTTAATTCCTAAAAAGATGAAATAAATTGTCTTTACATGGGATGTAAAATAATACTATAACTTAAACCAACATGGTTAATAGTATATCCTAACAAAGGAAGCGAATGACTTGTAGACGCTTTTTAACATTGGCAAGTAGTAATTGCCGCTACAAGAATCACAACAACATGCATAATTTGGTTCCTAAGCAGCAAAAAAATGGTGTAAAAAAGAAGAAAAAACTGTTTTGGTGCTGCTCCAGAATTAGTTTTACTCATCAATTGATATTATTTTTCTCCTTGCGACCTTTTGTTGTTATTGTACGTTGTAAATGATTTACTAATTTTCTGTTTTTGTTGATTCTTCTACAGTTCCTTTACTGAACAAATTATTTCCATGGTAAGAAAGAATCATAAAAAATCATAGAAGGAAACAATTCTGATTTCTGCAGATATAGTCAGACATATAAAAAGTCATCTACGAGATATTGATCAAGGTCAAACATCAAAAATACAACTTGATCTTACCTTTCACGGTCTGAAGTTCAGCAATAGAACCCCTTGTTTGAGAAACAATGTTGAACAGATACAAAGAGTAGTTGAAGTGCTTTGCTAAATGAAGTGTAGTTGAAAGAAGAATGAAATAGCTACTAGATCTAGATTTACAATTCCTTGATTATTAAAATACAACTCATTGACTTTTGAATATTTATCATCTTAGTCTTCTTAATCAATTGTTGATTCTGCTGCTTTGTGTGAGTGTTTAATGAGAAGTTGGTATTATTGGGATATATATTCACATTGGCAAATTGTTGGAAGTTTAAAAATCTTGAGGCTCGTAATGTCTCTACTTTCTGATAATCAAAATACAACTTCCACTATGTCTCTTTTTGGCTTAATAAATTTGAAGTGGTACGACTTAACAATTTTAAGATCCAATATGAATGCAATTACAGCCTAAGTTACTCTGACTCTCCAAAAATGTTGCCGCACTCTTGTCGGATCCTCCGAAATGCACTACTACATCCGACACGCACCCCATGACATTTTTGAAGAGTCCGAGCAACTTAGATTACAGCTGCTATAGAAAATTAGATCCTTCACAAGTACTTTTTTCTCGAACTAAAGGGTGATTTAATACCTAGAACTCATGAGGTATATCCAGAAAAGCAATTCCACAAAGCAACCGAAGTCAACATATATATTGAACAGTGGAGAAGAAAGTAAGCTCGCATACCAGTAGTATTAGCTGAGTTATTTTGTTTTTGCTATTGTTCTATTTTGTATGTTATGTAATGCTTTTCCTATTTAATATGTCTACATTACTACTATATTCTTCCTTTGTAAACTGCTTTGTATTGCTTTACTTGAGTCGACTATAGGAAACAACCTCTCTACCTTTTCAAGGTAGGGGTAAGGCTAGCGTACACTCTACCCTCCCAAGACCAAACATCTGTCTGGGGAGGAGTAAGGTTAGGTATATCAGAAGCACTCATGGGATTACACTAGCGGAGCTAGAAATTTGGCGAAGGTTGTGCAAATTTTTGTTTTTCCAGTTTTTTATGTGTGTGCAAAATTAAATATACACTCTAACATTTAACATATGTACACTACATAATTTTAAGGTGAAGGGTGTGTAACGGACCACCCTTCACATAAGGTGGCTCCGCCCATGACACTGGGTATGTTGTTGTTGTTGGCTACGAAAGTACTCAGGAAAAACATGTGAGAGAAGTTGATGTAATTGACTAAAGATGTACTCGAAAGGCCATCACCAACAGAAAGAAGAACGAAATAACTACATCTAAATTGACAGTTCATTGATAATATTAAAAAAAATAAAATTCATTGACTTGACTTATTCAATAGTGAAAGTTATTTGCAAGTCTGTAGTGTTGATAATACACATGTGAACTGTAAATTCTAATCTAACATTGAGTAAGCTGTCGAAAATGAGAAGAAGAAACAAAATATTTTAATTTGTTTTCCGTAATTACCTTAAGGTTGATGTGATGAAATGGGATCATATCATCTACTCAATTTCTACTGAATAGTTCAGTTGAGAATTTTATCAAACACATTGAGAATCTAATTATTTAGTAAGCCAATCAGAAGAAGAGTTGAAAATGAGATAAACACATAACAACAAATGCTCATCTATTCAATTTCTTTTTCAACAACAATAACATATCCAGTGTAATCCCACAAGTGGTCAATTTGTACTTAATAATATTGAGAAATAGTTCATTTGAGACTTTCATCAAAGAAATTCTCAAACAAATTGTAGACACTTTTTAACATATGGAAAAAATTGTGCAAGAATGAAGAATAACCTGTTAGTTCTGGTGCTGCTATCACTTCAATTGATTTTCTTGTCTTGCCAATTTAGTAGATTTCCATTTTTCTTTTTTTCCATGAAATTTTTGTTGTGTTTTGACTTGATTTACATACTTTAAAGTAAAATAATCTTAAAAATTTGGAAGAGAAGAGGAAAAATAGTTTTAAAAATTTTCCTCACACTCTTAGAAATCATCACTGATAAAGCTTATAAAAGTAAATCGTGTTTCAATGGAAAGAGAACTCTAAAAGGGCAAATGTAAAATGACATAATGATTTCTTGAGATAATAGTATTAACTATAGTTTGCTCGTCAACTTGTTGTCACAATAATATTTTTTCTTTTTTGATATAATCAAATCAAATATCTATCTTGAAGGAATGTATGAAGGTAATGGCACACTCATCCTTTCGAAATGGTGGATTTGCCTTTGCCTGCATTGAAGTCCAACTCCATGGTATGTATACTCACACTACTGCCTATATTCTTCTTGGATGACTTAGGCAGATGCCTAGGTGAAATATCCGCGCTGATCTAGCCACACTTGAATAATTCCGAACAACAGATTCTTCATCCCTGTCCGAACCTTCCTGCACTAGATTTTTAATGAGCTTATTGTCTGTTATTTCACAGCTACCGGAGAGAAAGAGAAACTAGTTGTATATACTGATCTCAACAACACAGTATGTATACACTGATCACAACTATCAGAGCAAGAGCAGCTTCCTGTGCAGCCAAATTATCTCCTCAGGTAGCGCTAACTCTAACAACTATATTCCAACATAGCTTTTTCCTCTGTTATGTTAAAGTGAATCCACATATATTGTCAAATTTGTACTTCAAAAGAACTAAAGAATGAACCATTAACATTTCTATATATGTATTCAACATCAAGACTCTTAACATGAACAGTCGACATCATGAAGCTGAAGATCAATTTAGCAAAGGAAATAGGAGATAGAAACAAAAGTTTAAGATGATCATTAATTTATTGATCAAAGTCACTGCACAATAAAATACTTGCACATGATACTTATTGACAAACCAGAGGCAACACTTCTAAAACAACACAGATGACAAACTTGGAAACAACACAACAAATAGCATTTCTCGGAACTCTAACCATATGCATCAGGGTCCTGAAAGAGATAAGCTTCCACTACTTTCTACATTGAGCTTAAAATTGGCCTCCGCATAGTATGTGCTTATCACCTTAGAGTTGGAACCACCATCTGGTGACTGTTCAAACTTCACCTTAGAGAACTAAGTTATTTTTTGAGTTTGTCTACCAAAGCTCATCAATTCTATACTTCTGGACTTAAAGGTGCCACCTGCAGAAAAGAAACCACGGTTAGAAGATATTAGTGATGAAAATGAGAGTATCCAAAATAGAAAACAAATTAACTAGGAAAAAGTAAGTTGATATTCTTAGTAGCTCAACATTTACTGTTGTCCATGAGGCCAAATGTTGTACAGCACCTATTTGAACATCTTGATCATTAGAAACAGCAGCCTCTCAACTCCAAATACTTATCGGTAGCTGATTCTTGATGCACTTGAATTCCACTTCTTATCACAATTCAAACTCTTTGCACGTGAATATCCCACTTCTTATCGCATTGGAATTTCTCGGTAACTTTATTACCTGAAGAGTTTTCACATGTTTGTGATGATGGTATTTCTTGAAAGATTTACAAAAAATTGATAACACTGAGATATAGGATAAATTGCATATGGGAGAGGTCGCCAACCTTTTGTTTCACTTCCTTCTTTCCCATCATAGCATAGAGTTAGCAATCCCATGTATGTTTGAAAGAGAGACATACAGTGGAACTCACTGGCGTTCGGTGGAAGCAAATTTGCAGTGCGAGGCATAGCAGCGGCACACCGACTAGGAGGTGAATTGAGCATGACGGAGGAGCTGGGGGCAGAAGGGAAAGGTTCTGCTATTATTTATGCTTCAGATTATGTATAACATTTAATATGGATGACTATTGTATGACGTACCGGTGAGTTGTTTGCTTCCTCTTTCCATAATTGTTCTTTTCACTAGTCAATACCAAAGTAACTTCCCCTTCCTTTTCCTTTCAAGTTCTTTGTGTCTGATGTATAAAATGTGCAAAAACATTTATAACACTCTATGATGATATTTACAAATAATGATTCTAATTAATTAATGGAATGAAATAAAAGCAAGAAAGAAAGTGGATTAGGTTCATGTGATATTATTTTAAAGGGAAAAGACTCAAATATGCCATCGAACTATTAGAAATGACTCATCTATGTCATTCGTTAAAAGTTTGGCTCATCTATGTCACTGTCATTACATAAAGGTTCATTCGTGCCATTATTTTGCAACGGTGGTTTTGCAAAATCATTTTTGACACATGACCTCTTATTAGAAGTCCACGCCACCAAATCTAAATCAACCAATATTACTTAAAATCAAACTATAAAATCAGACCCATTAAAATAAAATTCGACACAATTAATGGATCTGATTTTTATTTTTAATGAGTCCAATTTTTATTTTAACTGTGTGGATCGAATTTTAATGATGAAAGTTACTATGTGATAGCATAGCATGTTGGTGCCTCCTCTGTTTACCTGATTACTACTGGATTTGCTCTTGGTTTGTTGACTGGCAGTTTCGGTTCTTGTTGTCTGACAGGTTTGGAAATGGCACATTCGAGTTGTGTGCCAAAATCACAATTATCACAATAATACAACCAGAAACTAAGATCTGCATTGTCGTGATAGAGATCACAAGCAAAAACTGTGCTTCCATCGGCCTCGTTATCATTCGTCAAAAGGGGAATCAAATATGAGCTCCAGACACTTCCATCAACACATTGTAGACATCTTTTAACATTGCCAATTTCTACTACAACAATCAGAACAGTAGGTGTATAAGTACCTGTTGGTGATGCCATTTTATTCTCCAGAATATTTTTCCCCGAACCTGTTGGTGATGCCTCGGAGCAAGCGTTAAAGTTGTTGTTAGGAGGTCACGGAACAACCTCTACCAAAAATGCATGGTAAGGCTATGTAAAATAAACACTTGTGGTCCCTTGTGATTATTAAATTTAACTAGAATTGTGGAAAAAAGTTAACCCCAAAATAGGAGAAAAGTCATATATAGAAGGAAACTGTTATGAACCAATTGTCCCACATTGGAAAAATAGAGAAATGTTAATGGGCTTATAAGCCAAATGGGTTCTCCCACCTATTAGACTAGTCTTTTGGGTTGGGCTCTCCCTTTTGGTTTATAACATTGGTGCTTTCATTGAGAGTCCCACGCGTGGGGCCGTGACTCGGAGTGGTGGCCTGGACCCAAGGGGGTGCCAGCCGTGACCAACTGGGCTCAGCCGTGACCAACGAGGATCGATCCACGCGTGGAGCCGCGACTCGGAGTGGTGGCCTGTGCGCCAAGAGTGGTGGCCTGGACCCAAGGGGGTGCCAGCCGTGACCAACGAGGTCGTTGGTTCTCAAGCGGAGGCGATTGTTATGAACCAATTGTCCCACATTGGAAAAATAGAGAAATGCTAATGGGCTTATAAGCCAAATGGATTCTCCCACCTATTAGACTAGTCTTTTGGGTTGGGCTCTCCCGTTTGGTTTATAACAGAAACAATTTAGATATAGCCATACATAAGAAGTCATTGTACTCCCAGACTTGTATATTAAAAGAGACCATTTGTTTGTTGTCAAGTTGAGTGCATTCAACTTTGGCTAACTATTTTCACACAAAAAGATTTTTATCTTGTAGCAGTTAGTATTCATGAGGGTCTATCGGAAATAACCTCCTTGTAGGGTAAGGTTAGCGTACACGCTATCTTCCTCAGACCCACTTATGAAATTATACTGACTATTTTGTTGATATTTATGTTTTCAAAGTTATTCTTGAAAATTTTTATGGAGATAACGATTGATCAATTGTGAAAGTAATTGGCTAAAGAAGTAGTTGAAAGGGCACCAACAAAAACAAGAATCAAATAGCTAGATTACAATTCAAACATTATTAAATTACAATTCTGAGGTGGAGGGAATCTACCCTATTATTATACGATCAGGCAAAATGTTAAAAATGAGAAATAAAAAACACATTTTTTCGGAAACGGATCATATCATCTACTCATTTTTTACTTAGTATTCACAAACAGTTCTGTTGAGACTTTCATTAAACACATTGTAGACATTTTTCTAATGGAAATAGACATCAAACACGCAGTGGAAGCATGGTCATGGATCACAAACTTACATAAAGTCTAGATTACATAATTTAAACGAATTGAGAAAGCTACTTACTTGTCGAAGCTTTCACACAATTGATTCAATGCCTTGCTCGCCAGGTCAGCAGCCCTCTACGACTTCCTGATTAACCTTTCTAATCAACACATGGGTGGACAAGTGATTTTAGTTTTCTGAAAAAGATAATATTTTTCTGATGAAGAAAGGGAAGAGAAGAGTTGAGCGTTTTCAGCAATTGAAAGCAGCCATAAAGGACAAAACATTTTTGTCTTTTAAGACAAACGTTTATGTCCTTTAATAGGCCAAAACGTTTTTGTTTATTAAATAGAAATATTTAATTACATAAATATTTTCCTATTTTAAAAACAACACGTTTTACTTCTTTCAATACTCCTTTCCTTTTCAAAATTTGATTAATTAATCAGGAATAGTAGGGACCGCAGATTTATTAATTGAGTCTTCCAATTATGATATTAATTCGCAGATGAATGAATTAATCATATCATAATAAATTACAAATCATTCCACTAAAAATTTGTAATTGCACTCCTCAATTTAATTTCAAAATCTACCATTACATCTTATTTAACTTCCCATGTTAGAATTACTGACACCAATCAATTAAATCAAATTTCTGAAAAATTTAATTCATTGATTAACTTAATTCTTTACTATTATACTTAACTTATTTCACATGACGGATATGAAATCCACCTGTAGGGTTTTCACGTGAAAACTTATAAGTAATAATAAAGGGGTGTCATCTATCTCAAGTACGAGACATAGTCTTGTCAACTAATTATTATTTCACTGATGTGATTTGTTACTATCCAATATATCAGGAATGTGTTAACCCATAAAAAGGTCTCACCTTATGATAAATCAAAAAAGTAAATCAAATCACATAGATCATAATAATTATATCAAGATTAAAAGTATAAGTACGTGTAATGGACTAGAGAGGTTGTTTATTAATATTCAGAACATAAACAAACATCTCTACTTGGTCCGTTCAATACATACGAAATGTACTAGCACAAGAAGTTGGAATATTACCACTTCCATAATTAAGATCAAATTATATTTAATCTCGTGCTACAATCAACAAGATGTTTGTCCTACTTCATCTTTGATTGTGAACATTAATTTATAACTTATAAGAACCGACAATTTTAATCTTTCGTGCATGAGTTGAATAACTCCATACACAAAATTGTCTACTATATAAGTAAAGAACACATATATTAACACAATGATCTATTCAAAATAAAGACTTTATTAAATTAAGTAAATAAAATAAAATGTCTTTACATGGGATGAAAATACTATACTGTAACATAAACCACATGGTTAATAGTATATCCTAACATTTTCAACATTGACAATTTCTTCTACGAGAATAGGAACAACGCGCATATATTTTGGTTTCTAAGAAGAAAAAGATTGAGTAAGAATGGAAAAGAACCTGTTTAAGAAATAAAGATGGACGGAGTGAGTATGACTTTTCGAGCTACTGTTCTTCTCTTGCCAATTTGGTAGTTTTTGCTGTGTGTTTGAGTTGGATGAGTTAGTTATATTTCATCCCCATGTTTTGGCGCCTATAGTTTATTGCCTAACGTCTATGGTTCGTCCTAATAGCCGAGGTGGTGGATGGGGTACCTACCTCCAATTTTTTACTCCAATTAATTTTTTTGGGGGGGTTGGGTGGTGGACCGGTCTTAAACCTTTAGGGCTCATTTGGTATAAGGGATAACTAATTTCGAGATTAATTTTAGGATGTTCTTATACCATGTTTGGTTGGGATAAAATGCATTAGATAACTCATCCCGAGATTAGTTATCTCGGGATTGTAGCATTGTTTTTATCCCATCTTAAGGGTGGATAACTAATCCCGGCATAATTAATCTTGGAATAACTTGTTTCCCAACCAAACGACCCCTTTAATTCCACAATGTTTTTTTGACTTTTGATTATGAAGGTTTGACATGAATGAAGTCAAAAGTTCAACATCACTCATTTCCAGAGTTAATTTCTTAAACAGTCACATAATTAACATTTTTTATCTTATAAAGTCACTCAATTTTATTTTGTAACAAAAAAAGTTGTTCCATTGATGGTAATTATCTCACAAAGTCACTCACACTCACCTTTATTTTGTAATAGAAAAGTCACTCAATTATTCCATTTCACCTACAAAGTCACTAAAACATTTCAAACTATATTCCCCGTAGATAATGTTGATTTGGAAAATAAGCCAATTTTTAAAAAATATTAAAGGTGGATCAATTTAATGGTTCATTAAAATAAATAGCTTTTTATTTTTTAAAAAGTTGACTTCAAAAAATCTCCCTGTCAACAATATCATGACCTGTTATTACAAGTTTCTGAATTCTTTATACTTTCTTAAACTCCGTGCCTAGTAAAAAAAAAAGAGAGAATTTTTTAAGGTTTTCAAATTTAGTTTTCATATCTTTCAAATACTCAAAATCCAATTTTTGGTGTTTATTTTGAAGATTTGAAATACTTTTTGAACCAGTTCTAAGACATTTTTAATTCAGTTGATATAAATCTATTAACGTAAATGTATATGCACCATTAATTAGATAGTGAGGATGTATATGTACCATTTATTAAGCAGCGAGGGGATATATGCACCACTTTTCTGACAGTGATATATGTACTCTAAATCACCAAGTTGAGGGGTATATTTATTCCTTTAAAAATAATTATCAAAAAGTTCATTTGTTTTTAATCCAAACACCTTCAGTGTCAACCAAATAGTTATTTTACTAATCTTAGTGAGGGTTAAACCATTCCCTAACAAGCATATGAAAACACCAACCAGAAGAAAATCACATATGCTATAATCATCAAAGAGTTCATAACATATTCAACAAATAATGAAACCAAAATAATGGTACAAAATACAAAGAAAGAAAGTGGTGTAGGTTCAGACTACATGTACTATTATTATCTGAAACAAGAAATGGCCCTATCAAATCTTGTTGCTTCAAAGCTATGTTGCTCAGACTCCCTAAAGTTGTTGCCGCACCCATGTAGGATTCTCTAAAATGAACTACTTTTGGAGTATCCGACACACACTGATTGATATTTTTGAAGAGTCCGAGAAACATAGCTGCAAAGTAACTTGATGATCTTGCTCTTTGCCTTTGCATATAAAAGTTAAATATACATGGTTATTGTCACAACCAGCTGGATCTTGTGGAAGTTGTACCCTTCTTGGCACAGAAAGGGCTCTTGAAGCAACATCAAGTCTCTTACTCCTCTTGGATGATTTAGGAAGATGCCCGAGCGATATATCCTGTTTAGTTTTAAAAGTTTGTTTTTACTGTTTCATTGATGCAGTTTTACTGTAGCAGAGTTAGTTTAGCTGCAAGGTGAGTCGGTTAGAGTAGTTTATCAAGCTGTCATTTGGAAGCTTCTAGATGATCAGATATTTTGTAGTGAGCTCACTCAATTGAGTCAATTAATAGGAGCTTGTACATTACAACTTCTTTTCTTTCATCACGTGTGCATCAACTTGTTGCTCAACATGCACTGGCAGCCACTCTGTAGATATAGCGGCTGGAGGATTTGAGTTTTCTGCATTACAAGTGAAGTTGCACCAGCAATTACCCTTATGTTAATTTTTCATTCAAAGATTCAGTATAGTCCAACATAACTTTTTCCTCTGTTATGTTACAAAGTAACTCCACATTATCAAAATTGTACTTCCGAAGCACTAAAATATTAACCATAACAGTTCTATCTATGTATTCAACATCAAGACTTCAACATGATTAGTCCACATTATGAAAAAAAAAAAAAAAGGGCAGCCCGGTGCACTAAAGCTCCTGATATGAGCAGGGTTCACGGGTTCAAGCCGTGACCTCCTGGTCACATGGCAGCAACTTGACCAGCTACTCCAAGGTTCCACATTATGAAACTGAATAAATTAGCGAAGGGAATAGGAGAAAGAAACCGGGGAAAACAAAAGTTTAAGATAATCATCTATTGATCAAAGTACTTAGCCAATAACATACTTAGACAAACCAGAGGCAACACTTACAAAACAGCACAGATAACAAACTTTTATACAACAAAATAAAGGCCAGATAGCATTTGTCGGAACACTAACCATATGCATCAGGGTTCTGAAAGAGATAAGCTTCCACTGCTTTCTACATTGAGCTTAAAATGGGCCTCTGCAAAGTAAGTGCTTGCCACCTTAGAGTTGGAACCACCATATGGTGACTGCTCAAACTTCACCTCATTAAGTTATTTTTTTGAGTGTATGTATCAAAGCTCATCAATCCTATACTTAATTGACTTAAATGTGCCACCTGCAGGAAAGAAACCACGGTTAAAAGATATTAGTGATGAAAATGAGAGTAACAAAAATCGAAAACAAATTAACAAGGAAAAAGTAAATTGATATTCTTAGTACCTCCATTACCCTGGGCAAATTCAACACTTCTGTAGCATGTGGCATGAACTTTGGATCAATTCTTTCAGCTAGTGGCTCTTGCACATTTGGATTAGTTGTTTCAGCTTCCCTTCTATTATTACAACAACCAGTAGTATTATTACTCAAATTAAACTTCTTTTTCATAAAGGAATTCTGGCTTGAGTTAAAAGCTGCATATTTCTCATTCATATTAAAACTAGTACATTTTTCTTGAACAAATTTGTATAAGTTTGAGACGGTGTATTCAGCATCGAATGTGTTAATAGGCTCAAGAGGATTTTTAATAACACTTACTGCTGCACATGAGGCCAAATGTTATACAGCAACACCGAATTAAACATCTTGATCATTAAATACAGCAGGCCTCAACTCCAAATGCTTATCGATGGATGATTCCACCACCCTGCGTCACACTAAACTTCATGTTGCATTGGAATTTCTCGATAACTTCATTACCTAAGAGTTTGCACATGTTTGTGATGATGGTATTTCTTGAAAGATTTTTTTAAGAAAAAAAACTTGAAAAAACTCTGATAAAGGATAATTTCATATAGTACAGAGGTTGCCAAACTTCTGCTTCACTTCCTTCATGCCCGTCATACCAGAGTCAGCAATCCCATGTATGTTTCAAAGAGAGACTTATAGTTGAAGTCTCCGGCGTTCATGTCACGCCGCAAGCCGAAACCCTGGACGTGGCACTCACTTGATACTATTTCTAGTACGAGCGAACGTTCTGGCATAACACATGAATATACAACTAACATGAAAGAATAAAACTGAAATAATATGAGATTGAAATAGGATTCCTTAAAGGAGAAATATTTTCATCAAGGCTTATTAACACCACTTAATATTAAACAATAATAATAGTCAAGATAAAGACCTAAAAATTACAAAGTTTGTTTGACAACTATACTAGCCCGTGAAGCCTCTAATAAGTACCAATACTAAAAGAAAAATATATTGAAGTTATCATATCTTGTTCGGCCCCCAGGTAGAAAAGAGGCTCACCAATGGCAGAAGATAGAGATCCTAGTGATGCACCAGGTCACGAACTTGAGAGCCTGAACCTACATCATAAAACGATGTAGCGCCAAAGACGGTCAATACGTGGAATGTATTGGTATGTAAAACCATTCCAGAGAATATCAACGCAGGAGATTATTAATGAAAATGAAACTCAAATTTAAGTGAAGACAAGCTGGAAAGGAACAAGAGTATAACCTGAATTTATAATTGACAAAGTAAGGTAAATTTAATTCTTTTAGTTATTAGTGGGAGCAAGTAGTGAACCGACATAAACCACCATATGAGCGCATGGAGTCTGATCTCGGCCCGATCAGCTAAGCCATCCTATACCTTGCCGGGCATAGGACATGACATGACATGATTTGCCAGCAAGTATCCATAATTAGCCCCTTTTCGGGACACATGAAAAAGAGTCATCCGACTTGTGGAATAATCTCTATCCTATGTCCGCAAACATAGTTTCGGGCATTTGTTGTTTAGACCTATGCCTTCTCGGTCAGCTAGCTAACTCCCTTATGCTCATAATGTTATCTTATTTATTTATGTTCAAAGTGTTAGCCATATTAAGCTCATGCTCGTAGTTTAGCCTTTTTAGGCTCATGTAAATAAGCTAGCCTTTTTGGGCTCATGCTCATAATTTAGCCTTTTTAGGGTCATGCTCATATTTTTAGCCTTTTTAGGCTCATGTTGAAAATGTAAACACTGTGGGTTCATACATAATGGTTTATTATGGGAACAAGAAAGAGGTTGCATATTAGAATATCATAGTATGTTATTAGCCTTGGAACATATACAGTGAATGCCTTTATTAGCTTTTACACCACCGTAATAGATGTGTGATTGAAAGCTAAATTAATACAACGTTCTTCAGTAAGCTATTGAACCTAAGCATTCTATTAAGGGTTCCAAAAGTAATTAATTATTCTTTTACGAAGTTGGAACCTGAGGGGCATATATGTATCAAGAGGTTCACTCAATTGAAGAACAGGGAACTATGCTTCTGTCTAAATAGTTATCATTGAAGCTTTATCTTAGCAAGACAACTAAAAATTGGTATCCTTCGGTTACAAGAAAAATCAACCGAGACTACAAAACAAGCAGCCCATCAACTAACAAGTTCCCAAGTTGAACGAATTTTCACTAGAGTCAATATAATTCATGCTACAAATTCCAAACCATAAATCAGTAACCACAAGGTTTATGGATTCCAATAGTTTCATGATATATGCAGAATTCACAAATCTCACAACAATTCGTAGGATTTAATGAGTTTCATAAAAGTTGAAGAGTATTCATGATACATGTTAAGAGTAATTTGAATTGAGAGGAACAATAAAACTTACAGAATATATGGAGGGACAGTTCTACATACCTCTAAACATTGAAAAACTTGAGATTGGAAGAGGAGATGTGAACTTGTGTTCTCGAACCAATTCTCTTGAGATTGCTGTAGCAGCGTTTGAGAAGAGGTAAAGGGATATTCAGTGATGGAATATTGAGTAAAACTGATGGAGAATGAGACATGTGAAACTCATGGAGAAAGAGATGTGTGAAGCCGATGGAGAAGGAGAGGTGTGAAACCGATGGAGCAGGAGAGGTTTTTAACGTGTTAAGCTGCTGGAAAAAAGGAAGATTTTTAACATGTGAAACTGATGAAGGAAAAGAGTGTAAAACGTGATGGATGATTAAAAAAACGTATGAAACTGATAGGGAAATGGGATCTTTAATCGTTTGGGATTAAGGTAAAAAGGAAAGGAAAAAACTGCCCTTGAAGGGGCTTCCTGGGCAGTAGCTCGCTGCTTGCTGTCCTTCTTCATTCCCTTGCACTGCTGCGATGATGCAGCAGTAAAATCTTCGTCCCCCGGGTACGATTTACACCCCTATAACCCCCGAAATATATACAAATCATTCCAAGATAATTTCCAACTAAATTTGAAGCACAACAAGCTCAATTATGCAGCCATAACACCGCCACTTACAACTATGACTTACGCTTAAAATGTGAGGCGTAACAGTTCAGTGGCAGCAAACTCCCAGTGTGAGGCATAGCAAACGCACGGCAACTAGGAGGTGAATTGGGCAGCAGGGAAGGATTCTGCTTTTTGACCATGTTTGTGGCAAAGAAAGAAACTTGAATTATTTATGCTTCAGATTAAAAGTTACTTTAGACATATGTATGACATTCTGTAGTTACTTTAGACATATGTATGACATTCTGTATTTTAATGTTAGTGTTAATACGGATGACTATTATATGATGCACCGATGAGTTGTTTGCTTACTCCTCTCTTTTCTCCATTTTTTCCCTCTTTCCGTGATTGTACTTTCCAAAAGTCAATACCAAAGTAACTTCTCAGGGTTTGTAGCATAAAAATTTATTAGGTGGAAGAAGTAAGATTACAAGGAATTGAAGAAAGAAGCATAAAAAGTCATAGAAGGAAACAATTTTGCAGTAGCCAGAGAGTCGGCAACTCCATGTATGTTTCAAAGAGAGGCTTACAGTTGAAGTCGCCGGCGTTTGGTGGAAGCAAACTCACAGTGTGAGGCATAGCGGCGGCATTCCAACTAGGAGGTGAACTGAGCATGGCGGAGGAGCTGAGGGCAGCAGGGAAGGGTTCTGCTTTTTAACGGGGACAGAGAATGTTTGTGGGTAAGAAAGAAACTTTTATCATTTATGGTTCAGATTATGAACTTTTGAATCACAATTCTTTAAACATATGTATAACATTCTGTATCTTAAGGTACACATTAGTTTTGATATAGATTACGTACCGATGATAGTACTTTTCATTAGTCAATATCAAGTAACTTCTCCTCCCTTCTTTCCATGAAACATAAAACTTTATAAGGTGGATGAAGTAAGAATACAAGAACCTGAAGAAAGTCAGACATATAAAAAAGTCATTCTCTAGATATTAATCAAAGTCAAACATCAAATGGCATTTACAAAACGTTTAAAAAACATAAAACGTTGTAGCAATATTGGCAATTATTACAACAAACAAAACAAAAGCTCATTTAAATCAGAACCTGTTCTGTTGGTGCTCAAGACTTTCCACATATAATGCTTCAAGCTACTTAAATAATGGGATATTATTCCGGCCAAGGATCTGAAGGTTGTCTTCTCCCGTCATCTCTTCAACATACTCCTTAATCTTCAGAGCGGAATCTTTAAGTTGAGGGATCTCTACAAGTTTGATAATTTTCAATGAATAAATATCCCCGAAACTAGACGGAATCTCCTTAAGCTCACAACATCCCCGCAGTACTAATTTCTCAAGCATGGGAAAGGATTCCTCTCCAACCTCCCACTTAGAAAGAGTCACTTCACGCAATCTCAAAAATTTGAGATTCTCAAAGATGTCTTCCTCCCCTATGTTCCATTCTTCCCCCTGGATGACTGAATCATAAAGGGACAACTCTTCAAGGTTTGGCAGTCTCGCTATTGTTGATAGTGAATCGGATGTCAGAGGAAAGTCATGCAACCACAATTTTTTCAAATTCAAAGGAAAGTGAAAATCCCACGACCAATTTGTCAATACAGAGGGCCCACTGTCATTTGTGTTTGAACCTTTAAAATCTATTCTGAGGGATTCTAGTTCAGTTAGGAAATCCAATTTTGGGAACCAATATCGCTCTGTTGAATAATCCCATGATTCCTTGAGATCAAATAAAAGGTGCTGAAGATTGGGAAACCTTTTGAAAATATCTTCTGTATCTTTTGAATAGGAAAGCACAAGTTTCTGTAAACGTCTCATGTTCTCCAACTTTGAGTCCTCTGTTATCAGTATTGGTTCATTTGTATCCATATCAAAGAAAGAACAAGCATTCATGAGCAGCACTCGCAACTTTACAAGATCCCAAATTCTCGGTAATAGTACCAAGGTTGATCCTTTGTTATCCACCAACAGGGTTTCTAAATTCTGTCCCAATGCTTAAGTACCTCAAATGATTCAACATGCATATTTCATTCAGCAAAGAATCTTTCACCATGATAAAAGAGGGACTCAGGTGCAACACTCTAAGAAGCCTCATGTGTCTTAGGTGACATATATCTGAAAGACTGTCATCCAGCTTGTCTCCACATATCCTCAAAGAATAGAGGCATTTACCAGAATGCCTTTTCTTTTTTGAACCGAACAGGACAAAATTGTTAATCGCAAAGACATAACTGTGATAATTAATGGTCACTTTACGTGGCATAAAATCTGAAGAAGAAGATGGAGCACTTGAACTTATCCGGCCAAACAACATTTCCTCTCTTGCTTTTATCAAACAAAAGTCATGTACAAGGTCATGAAGTTGGCAAGTCTGGAAATACCCTATCTCGTTGAAATGAATTACCAAGCTACTGGAAATTAAATTATCCAAGAAAGCCTCAATCATCTCTGCTTGTTCCATAAGTCCTTCAGCACACCATACATCTCTCAAAAATTTGACTGAAGTTACTTTGTCCTTCTGATAACTAGCAAGGTAAATCAAGCAGGGCTTCAGGTGATTTGGTAAATGGTCATAACTTAATTCTATAACTTTCATCACTTCCACTTCATTGTTGAAAATAAAGGAGCTCAAATTATTTCGAACTTCAAGCCACACAGTCTTTTTCTTTTCCCTCCCTGCAATGACTCCAGCAATCAGATCAACCACCAAAGGAAGCCCTTTACAATTTTGGGCTATTTCTTTTCCAACTTCCAATAGTTCATCAGGGCAACTCTCTTTTCCAAATGCCCTTTTCTCCAATAACTCCCAACTTTCTTCTGGTCTTAGCAATCGAAGGTTAAGAGGATCAGTGTTGCCCTTTCCATAAAAAGCCACTTCCTTTTGTCGAGTCGTCAAAATAATTCGACTCCCTTTCTCAACTTCAGGGAAAAGTCTTGTTAACTCATCCCATGTATCAATATCCCACACGTCATCTAACACAATTAGGTACCTCTTTCCAAACAGTTGTTTCCGTAGCATATCAGCAACATCAATATCCTCACTGAACTTCACTGAGCCACTAACTTGATTACAAAGTTTCACCAACAACTTCTTCTCTTCATATTCTTGGTTAACTGTGCACCATGCACGAAGGTCGAAATGACTAGAAACTGATTTTTCATTGTATACTTTGTACGCCAAAGTAGTTTTACCCGAACCCGGCATGCCAGTGATTGAAATGACATCTAGATTTGCTGGTCCATTGGTGAGCTTCCTAATTAACCAGTCTGTCTCCTCCTTAAAACCTACAATTGTTTTACCAGTTGTCAATGACTTTCTTTCAACTGGCTTCTTGGGAGAGTTTACAACAATGAGGCCTTTGTTCTTGGGAATATTCTCAAATAATTGGGAGACATCTTCTTTGATAAGGTTGATTTTTTTTATGGTGATGGGAAGTGAGAAAATAAGATGTAAGAGACCATTATCTCGAACAATAATCGAATCAATGACATCTTTTGCCTCGTATGCCACATCTAAAACACGTGCCCAGAGATCTTTATACAATTCTTGCTCAATATTCACGAGAAAAGATCTTATGAATTCTAGGTCTTGTTTCACCAGCCCAATTTCTTCCTTTATCAATACAATTGAATAAGCATTGGAATCTAGCAAATCATTTAGGTGTCTGTGTAGTAGATGCATGAAGAGAGGTCCATCGCTCATGGGAAAGGAACATTGAGATGAGTCCGGGGCTTTCAGATAAACATGTTTGAGATCTTCCTTGAGGAGTTCAATATTTCCCAGCAAGTCTAGAGTTGCACAATTTGTTTGGTAGGTACTCTCTTTATTCCTTGGTTTCTTTTCTAAGTCGCGAACAAGAGTTGATACCTCCACGGTAAGTGTTTCAACACATGCCAAAAGATCAAATAATTTGTCATGATGAATAAAGTCGGTAGGCATGTCAGTAACAATAATCAACAGAAACTCCATTATGACATGAATGTTTTGAGCCCCTGAAGTGCTAGGGGTAATAAAATTTACCATGTGCTCTTGTAGATGAATCAGATATTCTCTAATAATGTCTGGAGAGGTTTCTAGGAGCTGCTTAATGAAGCGTTCAACTTCTGATGAAGTTGAAGCTTTCAAATTTATAAAACATATGTGTATAACTTCCAGTTCAATTGGAATAATCTTCATGAGTAGATGTGCTAGTTTGAAGAGTCGAGAGTCTCCATCAATCTGATCATCCTCACATAACTCAGACAGTTGAGAGTCTCCAGCAGTCTGATCATCCTCATCTAGCTCGGAGAGTTGATAATTTTCATCAGTCTGAATATCCTCATCTAGCTCGGAGAGTTGAGAGTCTTCATCAGTCTGATCATCCTCATCTTGCTCCGAGAGTTGAGTGTCTCCATCAGTCTGATCATCCTCATCTAGCTCGGAGAGTTGATAATTTTCATCAGTCTGAATATCCTCATCTAGCTCGGAGAGTTGAGACTCTTCATCAGTCTGATCATCCTCATCTAGCTCAGAGAGTTGACAGTCTTCATCAATCTGATCATCCTCATCTTGCTCGGAGAGTTGAGAGTCTCCATCAGTCAGATCATCCTCATCTAGCTCGGAGAGTTGATAATTTTCATCAATCTGAATATCCTCATCTAGCTCGGAGAGTTGAGAGTCTTCATCAGTCTGATCATCCTCATCTAGCTCAGAGAGTTGAGAGTCTTCATCAATCTGATCCTCCCAAAAGAAGTGTCCTACTCTCTCAGCCATCAGTTGAAACAGAGGTAAGACATTCTCAACAATCTCATGTTTAATGCAACCATTCACTAGCAACCCATGTAAATCTCCTATGTTGGCACACACATTCTGAAGAATCCCATATTCAGTCACTAATGGAAAAATCTTTTCAGCACGATACTTGGATAGATGATGGAGATTCAAGAGAAGGAAGTTCAATTGCTCCTCTGTCATGATGCCATTTGATTTAGAATGATGATGTGAGCTGATACAGTCATCCATATTATCGGCGAGGCTAGGAAGGACATGATGCATGTTATATTTACACCTGACGGTGTTGTCAACATCATCCAAAATTGTTCGAAGCAGATTCTCAGCCTCGTGTCTTTTGCCAGTCATTATATCTTCAAACTGATCCAAATCGGAATAAGAAAGCTGGACATATGTACAAATAAATGCCAGCACAAATTTCAGCATTTCAACAAGATCCACGGCAATAGCTATTTCATCCTCTTCATTCTTTAACTTCTCCATGAAATCCAGAACATTGACAACATCGTCGCGAAGAACAGAAAATGACACCTGCCAAAAGACCAAATGTTATTCTCCTATCAAATTTTCTAAGCGGCAGCACCTAACATAGCTATAGAGAACTTTCTTCAAATAGGCTGTCGGAAATAAACTATAGATTGATGACATACGAATGAGTTGTTTGCTTCCTCTTCCTCTCTCACTTCTTCATCTTCTTTTCCTCTTTTCATGATTGTAATTTTCACTAGTCAGTGAAAAAGTAAAATTTCCTTTCAAGTTCTCTGGCACAAAGAGTACCTACATAAAACCTTATCAGGAGGAAATGAATACAAGAAAATGCAGAAAAAATCACAGCAGGAAAGTATTTTGCTGATATAGAATTTGCTTGTTGTCGAATTGATTGCATTAAATTTTGGATTACTTTTTTCTACCATTTTCACACGAAAGTGTTTCATCATGTATTACTTATTAGCACTTATTAACAGTATTTCAAATTCTGAAGCTAGGACTGACACCTAACAAGCCACAACCCGCTAGGCAAACTATTAAAGTCTGAATTCTCATTCATCCCACCAGACCTCTGATTAAGAGACCTTAAGCATAATCTTACCTTTGACTTATTTTTGTTAGACAGGTTGAAGAAGTAGTTGAAGGGAAAACAACAAAAAGAAGAATCAAATAGATAGATCAAGATTTACTATTCCTATTGCATTTTTATTCGTGTATATTCAACTAATAAACAACTCATAGCTATTTATTTCTCTACTTTCTTATAATCAAAATCCAACTTTCACCGAAAGTGTTCACCTTTAACAAATTTAAAAGGATCCAAATAGCTCAGAAAAATCTTTAAGAGATAATGTCAACCGTACCCCAAACATAAGGGATCGTTTTTATCATTGTCTCAACCACCCCCATCATGTTATTACACTGTCAATAAAATCAAAAGAAAAACCTTTCTGTTATATCTTTGAGTCATAATGTAAAATGAAATCCCTTGTAGATTTCTACTAGAAGATAGAAATAAAGAAAACAAGAGACTGAGAACATGATCTTACCTTTTTTTTTTTTTTTTTGAGAAGGTAATGATCTTACCTTTTCACGGTCTAAAGTTTAGCGGTAGAAGCCCTTGTTTGAGAAATAATGTTGAAAAATGCCAAAGAGAGTAAGCTATTGGATCAAAAAGAGTTTGTCAGAGTATTGTTGAAGTACTTTGCTAAAAGAAGTTGAAAGAAGAATCAAGTAGCTAGATCTAGATTTACAATTCCATGATTATTAAAAATACAACTCATTGATTTTTGAATTATTAGTTTTCTTATACAATTGTTAATTTTGTTGCTTTGTGTGAATGCTTCATGAAAGTTGGTATATGTATTCACATGGGGAGATTGTTGGACGTCTAAAAGAGATTGTTTAAAGAAACAAACACTAGGTGATTTCTTCCCATCTGTTCTAGCCTTCGTGGACAGAGTTACTTGGTACTTGTTGCTGGTGGGAGGTGATAGGTATCCCGTGGAATTAGTTGAGGAGCGCGCAAGTTGGCCCGGACACCATGGTTATCAAAAAAAGAAAGAGATTGTTTATTCAACTCCTAAAAATCTGATAGCTCTTAATTTGAAGTAATTGACTAAAGATGAACTTGTATGGCCACCACCAACAGAAACAACAACACATACCCAGTGAAATCCCGCAAAGTGGGGTCTGGGGAGGGTGAAGTGTACGCAAACCTTACTAAGAGGATGTTTCCAAAAGACCCTCGGCTAAAGTGAAGCAAAACAATGTAGTGATTGCAAGAAAAAACGACATTGAAGAAAAATATGACAATTAATAGAAAAGCAGTACGGAGCATATATGCAAGGAACCGTAACATCAATCAATAAGGTGCGAACACCTAAAGATAGGAAACAAGCCAAAGACTAAATGAATAGAATATTAATATTAAAGAATGAAGCATCAAGTAGATTGACAGTTCATGGATTCTTAAAATACAATTCATTGACTTGGACTTAATCAATTATTTTCACGTCTCTTGTTTTGACAATATGTGACCGGTAAATTGTAATCTAATAGAAGCAGAGCTCGATCAAGGTCAGACATCAAATGGTGCTAACAGAGCAATTATTTTGATGAATAGTAAGTTTAGATGCACTTAGTCTCTAATTGAGAAATGAACTTGAAAGGCCAGCAACACAAAGAAGAGCCAAATAGAGATCGACAACTAATCCTGAGATTAAAAGACAATTCATTAACTCTTTAATAATCATTATCATCTTAAGTCTTCTCAATCAACTGTGAAAATATGTACGTCTACCTTATATTCTTATTACGAGTTGACTTAGACTAGTGGAGATTGTTAGCTTGTGAATGTAGATGATGTTGTCCTACTATTTGATTGACAGGGTTGAGTTACACTGAATCTCTTTTTTGGTATATGAGAATTCTGACAGTGGCAAATACACCTCTGATTAAGAATGGAGTATTCTGTACACTCCTAATCTTCTGTGTCTACCTTGGTTACATATTATTGAGACTATTATTGACCTAACGACTATTGTCGGGATCATGTCACTACCAAATTTTGAAGTTAGGACTGACATCTAACAAGCCACAACACCCTTGGTGAACCATTGCATTCAGTCAGCAAACTTAAATTAAAGTCTGAATTCTCATACATCCCGCCACACCTCCCCGCCACACCTCGAGACCTTGGATTAAGAGACCTTCAGCATAAAATACTTTTGTCAGACAAGTTGACGTAATAGGCTGAAGCAGTAATTGAAAGATCAACAACAGAAAGAAGAATAAAATATTTCTCAAGTTTTTTTAATAACCATTATTATCTTAGTCTTCTTAATCAATTGTGCATTACCTATAATATAATATACTCAGTTATATATCACAGCAATAGTCTTTCTTCCCACGTACTTCTTATTTACCATTACTTTCCAGACATATACCTATATTGATGCTTCTGTTTGACTGTATATATGCTTCTGTTCTTAACTCTTGACTGGCTGTATATATGTTTACTCTTTCCTGTTTCTATGACTCTTATTAGTAACATTTTATTGAAAATGATAAAAAATGGTCCCTTATGTTTGGGGTAGGTTAAAAATAGTCCTTAAATATACTTTGAACAGTTTTGATCCTTTAAGATTCGCTAGAAGTAAGCAGTTTTGATCCTTTAGATTTGCTAGAAGTAACCAGTTTTGATCTTCCATTAATCAAATTATTTAGTGACCCAAGTAGAAGGAATCAGCCAATTTTTATACAAGCAATAGGTTGAAAATGACAAGGAAAAAAAAAAAAAGCAAATTCTCAACTACTCAATTTCTACTTCAACAACAACAACATACCAAGTGTAATCGCGCGTGTGGTCAATTTGTACTTAATATTCAGTAACAGTTGAGACTTTGCACATTGTAGACATCTGTTAACACTAGAAATTTCCACTACAACAATCACAACAGCACTCAACAAAAAAGGTGTAAGAAGGGAGAAGAACGTGTTCGAACCTGTTCTTGTGCTGCTATCACTTCAATTATTTTCCAGAATTTTCTTTTTTTGATTTTTTTTCCCTCCTTGTGACTTTTTGTTGTTATTGTACGTTGTGAATGATTTACTAATCTTCTGTTTTTGCCGTTTCTTCCACAGTTCCTTTTCTGAACAAATTATTTCCATGGTAAGAAAGAAGAATATAAAAAGTCATTTTCGAGTATTGGTCAAACTGTCAAAAATACAACTTGATCTTAACTTTCACGGCTTGAAGTTCAGCAATAGAAGCCCTTGCCTGAGAAATAATGTTGAACACTACTGGCAAGGAGAGTAAGCTATCTATGAGTATCTTTGAGTCGTAATGTAAAATGAAATCCCTGGTAGATTTCTACTAGAAGAAGAAAAAAAAAACAAGAGACTTTTAACATGATCTTACCTTTTCACGATCTAAAGTTTTAGCAGTAGAAGCCCTTGTTTGAGAAATAATGTTGAACAATGCCAAAGAGAGTAAGCTATTGGATCAAAAAGAGATTTTCAGAGTATTGTTGAAGTACTTTGGTGGTCCCATCTTGTTATTATGCTTAATTAGTCAATAAAAAGTAAGCTATGAGATTCAGAAAGATTTTTTGTGATGGTAGCTGAAGTAATTGGCAAATGAACTTGAAAGGCCAGCAACAAAAAGAAAAACCAAGTAGACATCAACAACTAATCCCAGATTAAAATACAATTTATTGACTTTGTAAAAACCATTATCATCTTAGTCTTCTTAATCAATTGTGAAAATATGTACGCCTACCTAATATTCATATTACAAGTTGACTTAGAGTTGTGGAGATTAGCTTGTGAATGTAGATGATGTCGTCCTATGATTTAATTGACAAGGTTGAGTTATATTGCATCTCTTTGTTGGTATTATGAGAACTCAAACAGTGGCAAATTTACCTCTGCTAAGAATGGAGGATTCTAAGGGTGTGGCCAAGTAGTTCAATGAACTAGGTGAACCATGAGATCTCAGGTTCAATACCCAATAGAGACAAGCACTAGGTGATTTCTTCTCATCTGTTCTAGCCTTGGTGGACAGAGTTACCTGGTACCTGTTGCTGGTGGGAGGTGACACGTATCCCATGGAATTAGTCGAGGTGCGCGCAAGCTGGCCCGGACACCATGGTTGTCAACAAAAAAAAAAAGAATGGAGGATTCTAAACATTCCAAATCTTTTGTCTACCATGGATACATATTATTGACCTAACGACTATGGTGGGGATCATGTCGCAACCCAAATTTTGAAGCTAGGACTGGCACCTAACAAGCAACAACCTGCTAGGCAAACCATTGCATTCAATAACCAAACACAAATTAAAGTCCGAATTCTCATTCATCCAACCACACCCCGATACCTCTGATTAAGAGACCTTAAGATAATCTTACAACTAGCTAGATCTAGATATGGAGTTTCAAGATTATTAAAAAACAATTCGTTGACTTCTCAAGTCTTTTAAATACTGAAAATGCTCATTTTTAACAAATCTAAATGGATCAAAACTACTCAGAAGTATCTTTAACAGATAATTTCAAACCTACCCCAAACATAAGGGATCATTTTTATCATTTTCTCAACCACCCCCAGCATGTTAATGATAGAGTCCATACCCATTTAATGGAAAAGAAAAATAAAAATAGCAAAACAAGTTGTGGGAAACAACACTTGCTTTTGGTAGGTGACAATTTGTCAACTTGTATAAACTTGTTGTGGATAGATTTGCAAGTTGTCAAGTTGCACAACTTGCAACAAATCCAAACAAGATTTGCAAATTGTCAAGTTGCACAACTTGCAACAAATCAAAACAAGATTTGCAAATTGTCAAGTTGCACAACTTGCAACAAATCCAACCAAGATTTGCAAATTGTCAAGTTGCACAATTTGCAACAAATCCAAGCATTTTGATTGGTTGATATGTTGGCCATCTTTCCTATAAATAGGAAGCATCACTTCCTCATTTGTAACACATCCAAAAACAACAACTAAGAAGTAGTTGTGGAGAGCATCTCATAGAGAGTATGAGAAAATAGTGTGTGAGGAAAAATAGAGAGTGTGAGCGGTATTATAGTGAGGTGGAAAAATCAAAAGAGGGTTATTTCTTTTGAGTGTGTAGTGATTCTTGGAGTATTTACTCGAACCTACAAAGTGTAAAATTCCTCATTATAGTGGATTATTTTTCTCCTCTCGGGCCCGTGGTTTTTTCCCTTATTCAGAAGGGTTTCCACGTTAAAAATATTTGTGTCCTTGTTATTTCTTTTTGTTGATTACCGTATCACGGTGCTACGTTTTTATTCCGCTGTTATTACCGCAAATATTATTTCTGTGGCGGGGTCTATCCCCAACAACTGGTATCAAAGCCTAGGTTCTGCTTATTCATGGAAGTAATTTTTTGCAGTGGGTCGTACTATACTCGGAGAAATAAAAATGTCCGGAGTAAAGTATGAGGTAGCAAAATTTAACGGTGATAGTGGTTTCTCAACATGGCAAAGAAGGATGAGGGATCTGCTCATCCAACAAGGATTACACAAGGCACTAAGTGGCAAATCCAAAAAGCCAGAATCCATGAAAATGGAGGATTGGGAAGAAATGGATGAAAAGGCTGCTAGTGCAATCAGGTTGCACTTAACAGATGATGTGGTCAATAACATCATCGACGAAGATAGTGCATGTGACATTTGGACAAAGTTAGAAAATCTATACATGTCCAAAACACTGACAAATAAATTGTACCTAAAGAAGCAATTGTACGCCCTACATATGGGTGAAGGTACGAATTTTTTGTCACATTTAAATGTGCTCAACGGACTAATCACGCAGCTGGTTAACCTCGGGGTAAAGATCGAGGAAGAAGATAAAGCCATTGTGCTCTTGAACTCGTTGCCATCTTCTTACGATACTTTTGTAACAACCATCTTGCATGGTAAAGACTCTATTGAGCTGAAGGATGTCACGTCAGCTCTTCTACTTAATGAGAAGATGAGAAAGAAGCCTGAAAATCGTGGTCAGGCTCTCATCTCAGAAAGTAGAGGCAGGAGTCATCAGAGGAGTTCAAGTAACTATGGCAAATCCGAAGGTCGTGGAAAGTCCAAGGTCCGATCTAAATCAAGAACCAGAAATTGCTACAATTGCAATCAACCAGGTCACTTCAAAAGAGATTGTCCAATTCTAAAAAAGGGCAAAGGTGAAAGTAGTGGCCAGAAGAATGACGACAACACGGCTGCCACAGTGCAAAATAATGATAATGTTGTTCTCTTCATAAACGATGAAGAGGAGTGCATGCACTTGGCAAGTCTAGAGTCGGAATGGGTGGTTGATACAGCAGCATCTTACCATGCTACACCGGTAAGGGATCTATTCTGCAGATATGTAGCAGGTGATTTTGGCACTGTGAAAATGGGTAACACAAGTTACTCAAAGATTGTGGGGATCGGAGACATTAGTATCAAGACTAATGTGGGATGCACATTGGTTCTAAAAGATGTGCGCCATGTACCTGATTTGCGGTTGAACTTGATCTCGGGAATTTGTTTAAACCGAGATGGGTACGAGAACTATTTTGCAAATCATAAATGGAGACTCACCAAGGGAGCATTGGTGATTGCAAAAGGAGTTGCTCGTGGCACGTTGTACAAGACAAATGCAGAAATGTGCCGAGGTGAATTGAATGCGGCCCGAGAAGAGATTTCTGCTGATTTATGGCACAAAAGAATGGGTCATATGAGCGAGAAAGGATTGCAGATTCTTGCTAAGAAATCACTCATCTCTTTTGCCAAAGGTACGATAGCAAAACCATGTAACTACTGCTTATTTGGTAAGCAGCATAGAGTCTCATTTCAGACATCGTCTGAAAGAAAGTTGAATATACTTGATTTGGTATATTCGGATGTTTGTGGTCCAATGGAGGTAGAATCGATGGGTGGTAACAAATATTTTGTTACTTTTATTGATGATGCTTCACGAAAATTGTGGGTTTATATCTTGAAAACCAAAGATCAGGTGTTTCAAGTATTCCAGAAGTTTCATGCTCTGGTGGAAAGGGAGACGGGTCAAAAGCTAAAGCGTCTTCGCACTGACAATGGAGGTGAGTACACTTCAAGGGAATTTAAAGAGTACTGTTCACATCATGGGATCAGACATGAGAAGACAGTTCCTGGAACCCCACAACACAATGGTGTAGCTGAGCGAATGAATCGCACTATTGTCGAGAAGGTGAGAAGCATGCTCAGAATGGCTAAACTGCCTAAGTCATTCTGGGGTGAAGCAGTTCAGATGGCCTGTTACCTGATCAATCGCAGTCCATCAGTTCCATTGGAGTTTGATATTCCAGAGAGAGTTTGGACCAATAAAGAGGTGTCCTACTCACATCTGAAGGTGTTCGGTTGCAGAGCTTTTGTACATGTACCTAAGGAGCAGAGAACAAAGCTGGATGATAAATCAGCTCCTTGCATATTCATCGGATATGGAGATGAAGAGTTCGGGTACAGATTGTGGGATCTTGTAAAGAAGAAGATCATTAGAAGCAGAGATGTAGTCTTCCGAGAAAGTGAAGTCGGAACTGCTGATGATCTGAAGGACAAGAAACAGAATGGTATAGTCCCTAACCTTATTACCATTCCTTCTGCTTCTAGCCATCCCAGGAGTGTAAAAAATACAACCGATGAGGTTGCCGAGAAGGGGGAGCAACTTGATGAGATTATCAAGCAGGGGGAGCGATTTGGTGATCTTACCAAACAAGTAGAGTACCCTACTCAGGAAGAAGAACAATCTCAACCTCTGAGGAGATCAGAAAGGCAAAGGGTAGAGTCATCCAAATACCCTTCCTCGGAGTATGTCCTCGTCAATGATGAGGGAGAGCCAGAAAATCTTAAGGAGGTGCTGTCCCATCCAGAAAAGAGCCAGTGGATGAAAGCCATGCAAGAAGAGATGGAATCTCTACAGAAAAATGGCACGTACAAGCTGGTTGAACTTCCAAAAGGTAAAAGATCGCTTAAGTGCAAGTGGGTCTTTAAACTCAAGAAAGATGGAAATGGCAAGCTGGTCAGATACAAAGCTCGATTGGTAGTAAAAGGCTTCGAACAGAAGAAAGGTATTGATTTTGATGAAATTTTTTCACCTATTGTCAAAATGACTTCTATTCGAACCATTTTGAGCTTAGCAGCTAGCCTAGATCTTGAGGTGGAGCAGTTGGATGTGAAAACTGCATTTCTTCATGGAGATTTGGAAGAAGAGATTTATATGGAGCAGCCAGAAGGATTTGAAGTAGCTGGAAAGAAACACATGGTGTGTAAACTGAATAAGAGTCTTTATGGGTTGAAGCAGGCACCAAGGCAGTGGTACAAAAAGTTTGACTCATTCATGCAAAGTCAAACTTACACAAAGACTTATTCTGATCCATGTGTATACTTTAAAAGATTTTCTGACAACAACTTTATTATTCTGTTGTTGTATGTGGATGACATGTTAATTGTAGGACAGGACAAAGAGCTGATTGTCAAGTTGAAGGCAGATTTGTCCAAGTCATTTGATATGAAGGACTTGGGCCCAGCACAACAAATTCTGGGGATGAAGATTATTCGAGAACGAACAAATAGAAAGTTGTGGCTATCTCAAGAGAAGTACATTGAACGTGTACTTGAATGCTTCAACATGAAGAGTGCTAAAGCTGTTAGCACACCTCTTGCTGGTCATCTGAAGTTAAGCAAGAAGATGTGTCCTACAACAAAGGAGCAGAAAGGGAATATGGCCAAAATTCCTTATTCTTCAGCAATCGGGAGTTTGATGTATGCAATGGTGTGTACCAGACCAGATATTACTCATGCAGTTGGTGTTGTTAGCAGGTTCCTTGAAAATCCTGGAAAAGAACACTGGAAAGCAGTCAAGTGGATACTCAGGTACCTGAGAGATACCTCTGGAGACTGTTTGTGTTTTGGAGGATCTGAACCAAACTTGAAGGGCTATACTGATGCTGATATGGCAGGTGACCTTGATAATCGAAAATCCACTACTGGATATTTGTTTGTCTTTTCAGGGGGAGCTATATCATGGCAGTCGAGGTAGCAGAAGTGTGTTGCACTATCTACAACTGAAGCAGAGTATATTGCAGCTACTGAAGCTGGCAAGGAGATGGTATGGCTGAAATGGTGTAACACCCCGTACCTTCCCAACCCTATTTGACGACAAGGAACAATGATTACCTAGGTGTCGAGAGCTATAAGTATGCATTTGGTAATGTTAATGAAGAGGAAAAATTGACATTTTGGACTTGTACATGTGGTTAGCCCTTCGTAAGAGGTGTTTTGTGATTTTTGTGGCGCAGTTGTGGGGTTCAAAATGAGGCTAAGAGGACCTCTAAACAAAGCATATTAAGGCTAATAAGTAAGTTAAAGAATAGGACTTGAAGTGTCTACTCAAACCCGCGAAGAAAAGTCAAAAAATGAAATTTTCGGAAAGTTTAAGTGTGGGGCGCGTTTGGGACCGTGCCGGGCTGCTTCTGGCTGAAATTTTCAGTTCCCAGGCAGTGTTGGGGCGCACCCAAGGGCGTGCCGGGCTGCTTGTGCGCACCTTTCAAAAGTTGGAATTTTTCTTAAGTCCCAAGGGTATCCGGGGACGTATTGAGCCGATTTTTGCTACGTTTCTTCTACAATCATGATCATATATATGAAATGAGTCAAATATTATATTGGTATGATAAAATTACTCGAGAACGAATTTGGCGTCAAAATGACGATTTTACCCTTTTGGTCAAAATAGGCCATACATGGCTAGAATTGTTTGTTTTTGGAATCGAGGCTACAAACATGAATCTCGTAAGTGGGAATATCGTCGTAATGCGTATGAAATGAATTAACCATGAGAAATTATTGATTTTATTGGGTTAAGAGATTTGGGCTCAATAAAGCCCAAAATGAAGAAAAAGTCATGGGCCAAACATGGGTCAAATGACCCATTCTTCCATAGACCAAGTGTATATATTATTATTGGACCAAGTGGCTAAAGATAACCATGGAATGGAGCCTATATAAGGCCAAAAATCTGATTTTTATTTCATAAAGTCTCTCATAACATTTCTAGAATTATCTCAAGTTTTCTCTCAAGCTCTTCAAACCCTAAGCCATCTTTGGAGCAAGACCATCATCTTCCAAGCTTAGGTAAGTGTTTATTATTATGGATTAACATATTATGTGCATGGGAGAGTATGTATATCATGTTGGTTATGCTTGGAAGTGTTGTATATGGCACTTTGTGTTTTTATAAAAGATGTGCCATTTATGGAATTTAAACTTGGAATATGACTTGTGGTTTGATAAAAGAGCATGATATGGATAAAATATCAACATGTATGGTGTGATTATGGTCCTAAACTTGTTATTTTTCCATAAGTGTAAATTATGGGATTTTGGCCGATTTGTTGTTGTGAGGTGTATTTAAGTGAATTGATGGAATCATTGTGATGCTGTGGTGATGTAGAAGTGAAAAGTACGAATTTGGGGTGACATGCTAGTGGTTTGTGATATTGGTCAATGTTGAGAATATTGTGGGATTATTGATATGATAGTTTTGTAAATGGTATTGTTGGTGTGATAGTTTCACACATGGTATAATCAAGAGGAAATGACATGTTAAGACCAAACATGTAATTCATTGTCGTTGTATGCATTTGTAAGGTAGTTGGTGGTTAATGTAAATTCCCTTGTATATTTGTGTGTTGTAGAGTGAAACATAAGGAAGGAGCGGGACGATTGTATTCACGTATAGAATTGAGTGTTCATATTGAGACGATAAGGTATGTAAGGTTACTCTGTCCGTATTTTTCTGCAGCACATATTGTTCATGTTGTCATTGTCCTTGTTCCATTCCGAAATGTTAAAAGGTATATCATTTCGAGTTGTCATATATTATAATTCTCATGTATCACATAACTATGGACATGATTCCAAGTTCCAATACTATTATGTTCCAAGGCTTCCAATAATGGTACAACTTCAAAAGTATCAATCTCATGAACATAAAAGATTGAAGTAATGCACTTATGTGTTTCCAATAAGGATATGTTCCCCCAATGTAACAATCTCATAAAAATAAAAGAGAGAAGTAATGCAATGAAGTAAGAGAAGAAGTAATTTCCCTCATGGTTACTTTACATATATTCCCTCATGGTTACTTTATACATATTCCCTCATGGTTATTTTATATATATTCCCTCATGGATACTTTACATATATTCCCTCATGGTTACTTTATATATATTCCCTCATGGATACTTTACATATATTCCCTCATGGTTACTTTATATATATTCCCTCATGATTACTATATATATTCCCTCATGGTTACTTTATAATTTTCCTTATGGTTACTTTAACATTAGTTTATAATTACTTTATGGTTCTTTGAGTGCGGGTGATAGCTTTGGGGGAAAAGCCAAACTTGATGCCGAACCTGCTTCCTTGTTTTCCGGGTGGTAGCAGGGGGGAAGCTCAGTGGGGCAAACGCCAAGCTTGACGCCGAACTTTATTATATTCACTGGATCAAGGGGGAAGCTCAGTGAGGTAAAAGCCAAACTTGATGCCGAACCTGCTTCCTTGTTTTTCGGGTGGTAGCAGGGGGGAAGCTCAGTGGGGCAAAAGCCTAGCTTGATGCCGAACTTGAGACGGTTGCATATTGACGGATGCATTGCATATTGACGGTTGCATATTGACGGATGCATTGCATATTGACGGTTGCATATTGACGGATGCATTTCATATTAATGGTTATTCATCATTGACGGTTCTAACTATTAACGGTAACTGTCATCAAGGTAAATGGAATAATGAACGTAAGGTACCTATTTCCATACATACTAAAAGATGATTTGATCCACATTGACTACTCTCTTGAAATCTAGTTCATTGAGGTGTTTAAGTTTCATGAAGTTTCTTATAGCCTTGCATACTCGGTACATTCTTCGTACTGACCCCTTTGGGGGACTTATTTTATCTGCTGCAGGCACAGGTGTTAGTAGACCTCCACCATAGGCTACGGGTTATCCGCGGATCATTGGTGAGCTCCCAGTTGGTTCGGGGCTTTCCGAGTCACATGTGTATATTGCTTTGGTTTTGTAATTATTGTATAAAGCGGGGACTTGTCCCGACTATAGGTTGTTGTATTTATGGATAGGCTAGAGGCTTTGTAGACATATGTGCGTTATGGATGGAAGAGACAAATGTCTGTTTTCACTTGATGGCTCCAACGGCCAAGTTTCCTAAATATATTTACATAGCGTATGCTTTCTTGCTCACGTTTTCTGCATAGTTGCATAAGATATCATAAGATGTATGTGAGGATATGCATACGAAGGGTCATAAGCAAAGATTGGTTCTCTCGGGCCATATCGGCTTCGGGTGCCAGTCCGGCCCGAATGGGATTTCGGGTCGTGACAAACGGTTCCTTCAAGAGCTTGGCTTGCATCAGAAGGAGTATGTCGTCTATTGTGACAGTCAAAGTGCAATAGACTTGAGCAAGAACTCCATGTATCATGCAAGGACGAAACACATAGACGTGAGATATCACTGGATTCGAGAAAAGTTAGATGACGGATCTATGCAGGTCAAGAAGGTCCCTACAAGTGAGAATCCTTCGGATATGCTGACCAAGGTGGTACCAAGAGACAAGTTCGAGTTATGCAAGGAACTTGTCGGTATGCACTCAAACTAAAAGCTCGGTGCTATCTCCTCCCGGTTAATGGGTCTGGAGGGGGAGATTGATAGAGTCCATACCCATTTAATGGAAAAGAAAAATAAAAATAGCAAAACAAGTTGTGGGAAACAACACTTGCTTTTGGTAGGTGACAATTTGCCAACTTGTATAAACTTGTTGTGGATAGATTTGCAAGTTGTCAAGTTTCACAACTTGCAACAAATCCAAACAAGATTTGCAAATTGTCAAGTTGCACAACTTGCAACAAATCAAAACAAGATTTGCAAATTGTCAAGTTGCACAATTTGCAACAAATTCAAGCATTTTGATTGGTTGATATGTTGGCCATCTTTCCTATAAATAGGAGGCATCACTTCCTCATTTGTAACATATCCAAAAACAACAACTAAGAAGTAGTTGTGGAGAGCATCTCATAGAGAGTATGAGAAAATAGTGTGTGAGGAAAAATAGAGAGTGTGAGCGGTATTATAGTGAGGTGGAAAAATCAAAAGAGGGTTATTTCTTTTGAGTGTGTAGTGATTCTTGGAGTATTTACTCGAACCTACAAAGTGTAAAATTCCTCATTATAGTGGATTATTTTTCTCCTCTCGGGCCCGTGGTTTTTTCCCTTATTCAGAAGGGTTTCCACGTTAAAAATATTTGTGTCCTTGTTATTTCTTTTTGTTGATTACCGTATCACGGTGCTACGTTATTATTCCGCTGTTATTACCGAAAATATTATTTCTGTGGCGGGGTCTATCCCCAACAGTTAATATGTTGTCAATAAAATCAAAAGAAAAAACTTTCTGTTATATCTTTAAGTCATAATGAAAATGAAAACCCAGGTAGAGAAAACTAGAAAAGAAAAAAAGAAGAGACTTTCAACGAGATCTTACCTTTTCACTGTTTGAAGAGAAGTTCAGCAATAGAAGCCCTTGTTTGAGAAATAATGTTGAACAGTTGCAAGGATTTTGTCAGAGTTGTTGAAGTAGTTTGCTAATTGCAGTGTAGTTGAAAGAAGAATCAAACAGCTAGATCTATATTTAAATATTTCCAAGATTATTAAAAATACAACGCAATGACATTTGAATTATTTTTAATACCCATTTTCTTCTTAAACAATTGTTAATTCTGCTGCTTATTATTGGGATATGTGATCACATGTGCAGATTATTGCAAGTCTAAAATGCCTGGTGTAATTTTACTAACCCACTCTGCCAATAATCTATTATTATTTAGTTAGCCAATTAGAAGCACAATTGGTAGGGTAGCCATTTATTATTCAAGTAATATGGATCATATTTTAACATTGACAATTTCAATTGAGTCATTCCTTCAACACATTGTAGACATCTTTTAAAATTGCCATTTCTACTACAACAATCAGAACAGTAGGTGTATAAGTTCCTGTTGGTGCAGCCATTTTATTCTCCAGAATATTTTTTTCCCAAACCTGTTGGTGATGCCTCGGAGTAACTGTTAAATTTGTTGTTAGGAGGTTACGGAACAACCTCTTCCAAAATTGCATGGTAAGGCTACGTACAATAAACCCTTGTGGTCCCTTGTGATTATTAAATTTAACTAGGATATTGGAAAAAAGTTAACCCAAAAACAGGAGAAAAGTCATATACAGAAGGAAACAATTTTGATATAGCAAGACATACATAAGAAGTCATTGTACTCCCAGACTTTTATATTAAAAGAAACCATTTGTTTGTCGTCAAGTTAGTGCATTCAACTTTGGCTAACTATTTTCACACAAAAAAGATTTTTATCTTGCAGTAGTTGTTAGTATTTATGAGGGTCTATCGGAAATAGCCTCCTTGTAGGGTAAGGTTAGCGTACACACTACTCTCCTCAGACCCCACTAGTGAGATTATACTCGATATGTTGTTGTTGGTATTTATATTTTCAAAGTTATTCTTGAAAAATTTTGTGGAGATAACGATCGATCAATTGTGAAAGTAATTGGTTAAAGAAGTGGTTGAAAGGCCACCAATAGAAACAAGAATCAACTAGCTAGATTACAAGAAACAGAACGGGCGTATATTTTGGTTTCTAAGTAGAAAAAATGGTGTAAGAATGGAGAAGAACCTGTTTAAGGAAATCCCCACCAATATTTTGTTCTTCTCTTGCTAATTTAGTAAATTCCATTTTCCTTTTTTTGCCATCAAGTTTTTGTTGTGTTATGGGTGGATTGGTAGGGCCGGGGGGGAGGGAGGTTGGAGGTAGGGTGGGGTACCTACATCCAATTTTTAATTTATTTTTTAGGGGGGGGGGGGGGGTGGACCGATTTTAAACTTTTAACTCCACAATGTTTTTGACTTTTGATTATGAAGATTTGACATGACTCCAATTCATATATTTCAAAAACTCTTTTTTTAACCCTCCCTAGGAGCTACCATCCATTTTGCTCCTCTGGTGACTTGAACTCACAACCTTCGGGTCGGAAGTGAGGGGTGTTTATCATCCGAGCAACTCCCTCTTGTCTATATTTCAAAAACTCAAAATCCAATTTTTGGTGTTTCTTTTGAAGATTTGAAAAACTTTTAAAACCAGTTTAGAATTTCTTTTTTTAATTCAGTAGATATAGATATATATATGTTAACAAAAAAGTATTATATGCACTATTTATTAACGACAAGGATGTATATGCACCACTTTTTTAACGAGGAATATGTAACGACCCGTACGTTTCTGAGTCTAGTTGGTTACCGTAATATTGACGGAGATAACGGAAATAATGAAACATGAGAAGTGTGGTGAATTAATGCATTAAATGTGGGTCTTAATGAGTCTTGAATCATTTGGGCCAAATGAGGCCCAATAATTAAGAGAAAGACATGGCCCAAAAGGGGTTTTGACCCATTCTTGCATTGCCATCCATGGACCACAAGTGAACCAAGTGTATGGATAAGAACCACTTACAAAGGGGCTATATAAAGAGACAAAATCAGATTTTTATCCCAAAGAACTCTCATTCCTTTTAAAACATTTTCCACATTTTTCTCTCAAGAGACAAAACCCTAAGGCAACTACTTGTTGGGCCAAGATCACTCTTTGGTAAGTATTTATTGTCATGGTTCAGTGTAGAATATGTGTAAGATGATGTATAAATCATGTTGGTTGTGTTGGCAAAGTGTTGGACAGTGTGCTATGTGTAAAACTGTCTATTTTGGCTATCGAAGCATGGTTTTGTCTTGTAAATTTGTATATGGACTTGTGGCTTTGTAGGAAATGAACTTGATGGAATACATATTGACATGGGAGGTGTGATTATAGTATTACCTTGTTTTATACTTGTGCATGATGATTGGAAATTGTTAGAGTAACATTGGTTATGGATTTGATAGCGTATTGGCCGAGAAGTGTCGTTTTGAGCGTCGTTTGCGCATGTTGTGAGACCATGACTGCTTGTAGGCATTCACATGAGTTAAAATGTGTTCAAATATGTTTGGTTATGATCATGGGACGTTCAGGGCATAAAAAGACCCAAAAAAGGCCATTTCGGACCAAAACGGGCACCGGCTCCGCAGACGAGGGCATCTGCGCGCGCAGGTGCCAACGCAGATGCTCCTGGAATCTGCCAGGAGTCATCTGCACGCGCATCTCACCACCTGCGGGCGCAGGTGGCAGCGCATGTCACTTCCAGAAGCCGTTTTGTGTGTTTCCGTCACTAGTTGATCCCCGAAAGCCCCGATACCCTTTTTGGATGTAAATATCAACTTGTGGTGTTGTTGTAATGACTTTAAAGTGTCGTATGGGGACATGATGGACTGTATTAAGTATGGATTGACTTCAATATGTTGTTGTGAAAGACGTTTGGGCGACGTAATGACATAAATGTAGCATAGTAATGAAAAGAAAGTGTAAAGTATGCTTTTGGTGTGAAATGCTAGTGATGTGTGACACCATAGGTGTTATGTGACTTGTTATGGGAATGGTAAAGCTATACATGATATTGTACGAAGGTGAAATGGCGTTGTGTGACAACTATGTGACTTATTTCCATGGTATACACTTGAAATGAAGTAAGTGGTTAACGTAAGCTTTGTTATACTTGTGTGTAGAGTAAACAAAAAGGGAAAGCTAAAGTGTTGTATTCGCAAGTAAGATTGTGTATCAATATTGAGGAATTAAGGTATGTAAGGTTCTCCTTTCCGTATCTTTCTGCAGCATCTAGTGTACACCTTGATAGGGTACTTACTCATGTCCAAATTGTCCTAAGGTATTTCATTTTGAGTCATCATTTATTGTTAATCACATATAGTTCATTCTTGGTCTATTATTCTATTACCAATCATGTGTCACATAATCATGAACATGGTTCCAAGTTCTAATAATGTTATTCAAAAGTTCCCAAAATTGAAGTAACCATTGATTGAGCTAATTCAAAGATTAAAGAAGTAAGTTGTAAAGAGGAGAGATTATTTATGGGTGGTATCCCAGGGGTTAAATAACCTAGCATGGGTCGATCCCAATATTTACGGATGGTATCCCAGGGGTGAGAAGAACACCTAGCATGGGTCGATTCCGCTACGGGTGGTATCCCAGGGGCAAGGAAAAGCCTAGCATGGGTCGATCCCGATTATTATTGAGTACCCACTGATCAGCTTGGGGCCCGGGCATTATATGAATGGATGAAGGAGTGATTGATGAAGGAATGAGTGAATGAGTTTATGAGCTTAAAGTAAAGAAAGTAATCCATAATGTTCATATCTCTTATGTACAGACTGATGACTTATCCTTATTGAGTACTCATTGATACTTGATTTTATTGACGTCTTGTGTATCATATATAGTTTCATGCAGCCTTACATATTCAGTACATTATTCGTGCTGACCCCTTTCGGGGGATTTACCTTGCTTGCTGCAGGCGCAGGCACTAGTAGACCTCCCCAGTGAGCTGCAGGATTCCTACTGACTTTTGGTGAGCTCCAGTTGATTCGGGGCTACCGTGTCACAGCTGTACATATCTTTTGATATTGTAAATGTTATGTAAAGTGGGGCGTGGCCCGAGTTTAGGTTGGACATGTATGTATTCTTATTAGAGGCTTTTGTAGACGTACGTGGGTATGTGAAGTAATGTAAGAGGAAAAGAGGTGTGATGTTTGACTTGATGGCTATGTCGGCCAAGTTTCTCTTATGTCTATAATATATCTATCTTCATGATCTATGGTTGCCGATGTGAGTCTATTATGTTATATGGTGTTGATGGTGTTTCTTGTGGCATGTTTACGAGTAAAGGTAAGTAGAGTTTGGTTCTCTCGAGCCTTGTCGGCTTCGGGTGCCAATCATGCTTCGATGGGATTCGGGGCGTGACAAAAGTGGTATCAGAGCAGGTCGTTCTACGGGTGTCTACAAAGCCGTGTCTGAGTAGAGTCTTACGTATCGATGTGTTGTGCACCACATTTATACGTAGGAGGCTACGGGACATCTAGGATGTTGTTTCTTCTTCTTCATGTCTAGATCGTGCATTAGAGCCGAAGCTATAAGTGACATTGATCCTGATCATAAGTATTGTTGTTCTTGTATCTGATAGAAAATGCCGATGGCAAGAAAAGGACGAGGTAAAAGTAAGAAGATAGACAGAATTGCAAGAGAAGGACCTAGTAGAGCTCCGCCTGAATCAGTTAATCAAGGCGGCGCTGAACCAGAAATGGCATCACAAGCTTCTTCTCCTCTTCCATTTGCAGAAAAGTCAAGAGGAAGAGACGTACCTACAGAACCACCAGTATCTACTCCTGATCAGGACTTAAAGGATGCAGTGCGAATGCTGACTCGAATTGTTGCTGCACAAGTTCAGGGACAGGGTGGTCCAATAACACATGAGGATGGCGCAGCTAGAGCAGCTAGTAGACGGACGCAGGATTTCCTGAAACTAGATCCCCCTACATTCACTGGATCAGAGTTGAATGAAGATCCACAAGATTTTATAGATCAAATTCAGAGGGCTCTGGAAGTTATGCACGTGACTGGGGTTGAAACAGTCGAACTTGCTGCGTATAGATTGAAAGGGGAGGCGATATTGTGGTATGAAGAATGGAAGAAGTCCCGTGATATTGTTGCAAACCCACCTAGTTGGGAAGAATTTAAAACAGCTTTTCTTGACCACTACCTCCCGTATGAGATCCGAGAGGCTCGTGCGGATCAATTCTTGAGTCTCCGTCAAGGGAATCTGAGTGTGCGGGAATATAATTTGCAGTTTAATTCCTTGGCACGATATGCTCCCAACGTAGTGGCCACAATGACGGACAGGGTACATCGATATGTGGACAGGTTGGAGCCGTATTTAGTGCGGGACTGTACCATTGCCGCTTTGAACAAAGATATGGATATAACTCGAATTCAGTCTTTTGCTCAGAAAATGGAGGATCAAAGACAGAGAAGGAGGGTACATGAATCTGATAGAGGACAATCCAAAAGAGCTAGACCTACGGGACAGTTTGTGGCGTCCCAAACGGAGTTCAGGCCTCGGAGTTTTAGTAGACCACCTAGACCTTCATTCTCACATTCCATAGCAGGCGCACAATCCCAGTTTCGAGGATTTAGAGGTAGCAATGCTGGCCAGAGTAGTGGGATTCGAGGTTCGCAGACTGCTGGGTTTTCTCGTCCACCATGTCAACAATGTGGTCGGTTTCATGTAGGTGAATGCCGAATTGGATCAAATGCTTGCTTCTGGTGCGGTATGACAGGACATATGATGAGAGAATGCCCACGAAGGGGTTTGGGTAATGTGGCACGACCGGCAGGATCGACTGTTGCGTCATCATCATCGGTTCCTTCTTTAGGCCGAGGTATGCAGTCTATCGGTCGTGGTAGAGGTGCCAGAGGAGCAGCCAGCACTAGCGGGGTCCAGAATCGCACGTATGCTCTAGTGGACCGACAGAATTCGGAGGCGTCCCCTGATGTTGTCACAGGTACCTTATCCATATTCTCGTATACTGTATATGCATTGATTGACCCTGGTTCTACCTTTTCCTATGTTACTCCATTGGTTGCTGCGAAATTTGCAAGGGCACCAGAATTATTGCTTAAGCCAATTGAAGTGTCTACACCGGTGGGTGAAAATATTGTTGCAAAGAGAGTGTACCGAAATTGTGTGGTAACAGTGTGTGGTCATGATACACTGGCCGATCTCATTGAACTAGACATGGTAGATTTTGACGTAATTATGGGAATGGATTGGTTGGCCTCTTGTTATGCTACGGTAGATTGCCGAGCCAAGAAGGTGCAACTTTGTTTTCCGCAGGAACACGTTGTAGAATGGCAGGGTAATGTAGGGGCACCACGAGGAAGATTTATTTCTTATCTGAAAGCAAGGAAAATGATCGCTAAGGGGTACACATGTCACTTAGTTCGAGTGAAAGATAATGATGTGGAACCACCAACGCCACAGTCAGTTCCAGTAGTCAATGAATTTCTGGATGTATTTCCAGAAGACCTTCCAGGCTTACCCCCAGAACGGGAAGTAGAGTTTGGCATTGATGTGATTCCAGGCACTCAGCCTATCTCTATTCCTCCTTATAGGATGGCTCCAGCTGAATTACGTGAATTGAAGGAGCAGTTGAAAGATTTGCTGGACAAGGGTTTTATTAGGCCTAGTATGTCCCCGTGGGGTGCACCGGTATTGTTTGTACGGAAGAAAGATGGCACTTTGAGAATGTGCATAGACTACCGGCAATTGAATAAGGTAACGATCAAGAATAAATATCCCCTCCCTTGCATTGATGATTTGTTTGATCAGTTACAAGGTGCTAGGTGTTTTTCGAAGATCGACTTGAGGTCGGGTTATCATCAAGTCAGAGTTAGAGAAGAAGATGTGCCCAAAACAGCTTTTCGAACACGGTATGGCCATTATGAATTTTTAGTTATGTCATTTGGACTAACAAATGCACCAGCTGTGTTCATGGATTTGATGAATAGGGTGTTTAAGCCCTTCCTCGACGTGTTTGTGACGGTATTCATAGATGATATCTTGGTTTATTCAAAATCACCAGAGGACCATGCTAATCATTTACGGCGGGTGTTGCAGATTCTCCGTGAGCGTAAGTTGTATGCAAAGTTCTCTAAATGTGAGTTTTGGTTAAAATCCGTCGCATTCTTGGGTCACATTGTATCAGGTGAAGGGATACAGGTTGATACACAGAAAATTGAGGCGGTGAAAAATTGGCCAAGACCCACGACACCCACAGAGATTCGCAGTTTTCTCGGGTTGGCCGGTTATTACAGAAGGTTTGTGGAAGGATTTTCTTCTATTGCTGCACCACTAACGAAGTTGACTCACAAGGCAATTAAGTTTCAATGGAATGATGCATGTGAAGAAGGTTTCCAAAAGTTGAAAGATAAGTTAACTTCCACACCAGTGTTAGTACTTCCCGAAGGCACGAAAGGTTATGCAGTATATTGTGATGCTTCCGGGATTGGTCTCGGATGTGTGTTGATGCAACATGGCAAGGTTATAGCATATGCCTCAAGACAGTTGCGGCCACATGAGAAAAATTATCCTACGCATGATCTTGAATTAGCAGCGGTGGTCTTTGCCTTAAAGATATGGCGTCATTATTTGTATGGAATTCATGTTGATATCTATACGGATCACAAAAGTTTACAATATATCTTTAAGCAAAAGGAACTCAATTTGAGGCAACGAAGGTGGCTTGAGCTATTGAAAGATTATGATGTTGACATTTTATACCATCCAGGAAAAGCGAATGTGGTAGCTGACGCATTGAGCCGCAAGGCAACGAGGGTCACTACTGACCAGTTGACGGGACAGAAAGAATTAGCCAAAGATCTTTATCAATTAGCCAGTTTGGGGGTTCGTCTTCTTGAATCCTCAGGAGAAGGGGTTATCGTCCAAAATGCAGCTGAATCCTTATTGATAGCTGAAGTGAAAGAGAAGCAGTTTGCAGATCCTATATTATTGCAGCTAAAGGAAAATGTACAGCAGAATTTGACAAAGGCATTTGATCTTACACAGGAAGGGGTGCTTCAATGCCAAGGTAGGGTATGTGTACCGGACGTAGGTGAGCAGAGGAAGCGAATTATGACAGAGGCGCACCACTCGCGCTATTCTATTCATCCGGGTGCTACTAAAATGTATCATGATTTGAAGGAAGTGTATTGGTGGGGAAATATGAAGAAGAACATTGCAGAATTTGTTGCTCAATGCCCAAATTGTCAACAGATAAAGGTGGAACATCAGAAACCAGGAGGTTACATGCAATGTATAAATCTTCCAGTCTGGAAATGGGATATGATTAATATGGACTTCATCACAGGTTTGCCTCGTACGCTACGGAAATTTGATTCTATATGGGTTATCGTGGATAGGTTTACCAAGTCTGCACATTTCCTACCAGTTAAGACCACTTATACAGCAGAGGATTATGCAAAGTTGTATGTGAAAGAGATAGTGCGGTTACATGGAATTCCTATCTCCATCATATCAGATAGAGGGGCTCAATTTACTGCGCATTTCTGGAAGTCTTTTCAGCGAAATTTGGGTACGCAAGTGAACTTGAGTACGGCTTTCCATCCACAAACCGATGGACAAGCAGAACGTACTATTCAGACACTTGAAGATATACTGCGAGCGTGTGCATTAGACTTTCAAGGCAGTTGGGATGACCATTTGCCTCTTATTGAATTTGCTTACAACAATAGCTATCATTCAAGTATTAAAATGGCACCTTATGAAGCTTTGTATGGAAGGAAATGTAGATCACCAATTGGATGGTTTGAAGCAGGTGAAACTGCTTTACTTGGGCCAGATATTGTTCACCAAGCCATGGAGAAAGTTAAAGTGATTCAACAACGATTACAGACGGCCCAGAGTAGACACAAGTCCTATGCGGATAGTAGAAGAAGAGGACTTGAATTCGCCATAGGTGATTGGGTGTTCCTGAAAGTGTCCCCAATGAAAGGAGTAATGCGGTTCGGAAAGAAAGGCAAGTTGAGTCCACGATATATAGGTCCATATGAAATTATTAAAAGATTTGGACAAGTGGCGTATGAGTTGGCACTACCCCAAGAACTCTCCACAGTTCATCCGGTATTTCATGTGTCAATGCTTTGGAAGTGCATAGGGGATCCATCTAGCTTTACTCCTGTCGATGACGTACAGGTTACAGAGGATCTCACTTATGAAGAGGTACCCATTGCTATCCTAGATCGACAAGTAAAGAGATTGCGAAATAAGGACGTAACATCAGTAAAGGTACTTTGGAGAAATCAGGAAAAAGAAGAAGTTACATGGGAAGCTGAGGAGATGATGAAATTCAAGTACCCCCATTTGTTTCAAAGGGAAGAATGACAAGTAAGTGTTTCTAACCTTTGAATGTATATCTATATGATGAGTGTATATCTAGATGATGACATGAGTAATATTCTTCTACTTGTAATTGTTTACTTCGGGTAATAACCTTAACATTCGAGGACGAATGTTTCTAAGGGGGGAAGAATGTAACGACCCGTACGTTTCTGAGTCTAGTTGGTTACCGTAATATTGACGGAGATAACGGAAATAATGAAACATGAGAAGTGTGGTGAATTAATGCATTAAATGTGGGTCTTAATGAGTCTTGAATCATTTGGGCCAAATGAGGCCCAATAATTAAGAGAAAGACATGGCCCAAAAGGGGTTTTGACCCATTCTTGCATTGCCATCCATGGACCACAAGTGAACCAAGTGTATGGATAAGAACCACTTACAAAGGGGCTATATAAAGAGACAAAATCAGATTTTTATCCCAAAGAACTCTCATTCCTTTTAAAACATTTTCCACATTTTTCTCTCAAGAGACAAAACCCTAAGGCAACTACTTGTTGGGCCAAGATCACTCTTTGGTAAGTATTTATTGTCATGGTTCAGTGTAGAATATGTGTAAGATGATGTATAAATCATGTTGGTTGTGTTGGCAAAGTGTTGGACAGTGTGCTATGTGTAAAACTGTCTATTTTGGCTATCGAAGCATGGTTTTGTCTTGTAAATTTGTATATGGACTTGTGGCTTTGTAGGAAATGAACTTGATGGAATACATATTGACATGGGAGGTGTGATTATAGTATTACCTTGTTTTATACTTGTGCATGATGATTGGAAATTGTTAGAGTAACATTGGTTATGGATTTGATAGCGTATTGGCCGAGAAGTGTCGTTTTGAGCGTCGTTTGCGCATGTTGTGAGACCATGACTGCTTGTAGGCATTCACATGAGTTAAAATGTGTTCAAATATGTTTGGTTATGATCATGGGACGTTCAGGGCATAAAAAGACCCAAAAAAGACCATTTCGGACCAAAACGGGCACCGGCTCCGCAGACGAGGGCATCTGCGCGCGCAGGTGCCAACGCAGATGCTCCTGGAATCTGCCAGGAGTCATCTGCGCGCGCATCTCACCACCTGCGGGCGCAGGTGGCAGCGCATGTCACTTCCAGAAGCCGTTTTGTGTGTTTCCGTCACTAGTTGATCCCCGAAAGCCCCGATACCCTTTTTGGATGTAAATATCAACTTGTGGTGTTGTTGTAATGACTTTAAAGTGTCGTATGGGGACATGATGGACTGTATTAAGTATGGATTGACTTCAATATGTTGTTGTGAAAGACGTTTGGGCGACGTAATGACATAAATGTAGCATAGTAATGAAAAGAAAGTGTAAAGTATGCTTTTGGTGTGAAATGCTAGTGATGTGTGACACCATAGGTGTTATGTGACTTGTTATGGGAATGGTAAAGCTATACATGATATTGTACGAAGGTGAAATGGCGTTGTGTGACAACTATGTGACTTATTTCCATGGTATACACTTGAAATGAAGTAAGTGGTTAACGTAAGCTTTGTTATACTTGTGTGTAGAGTAAACAAAAAGGGAAAGCTAAAGTGTTGTATTCGCAAGTAAGATTGTGTATCAATATTGAGGAATTAAGGTATGTAAGGTTCTCCTTTCCGTATCTTTCTGCAGCATCTAGTGTACACCTTGATAGGGTACTTACTCATGTCCAAATTGTCCTAAGGTATTTCATTTTGAGTCATCATTTATTGTTAATCACATATAGTTCATTCTTGGTCTATTATTCTATTACCAATCATGTGTCACATAATCATGAACATGGTTCCAAGTTCTAATAATGTTATTCAAAAGTTCCCAAAATTGAAGTAACCATTGATTGAGCTAATTCAAAGATTAAAGAAGTAAGTTGTAAAGAGGAGAGATTATTTATGGGTGGTATCCCAGGGGTTAAATAACCTAGCATGGGTCGATCCCAATATTTACGGATGGTATCCCAGGGGTGAGAAGAACACCTAGCATGGGTCGATTCCGCTACGGGTGGTATCCCAGGGGCAAGGAAAAGCCTAGCATGGGTCGATCCCGATTATTATTGAGTACCCACTGATCAGCTTGGGGCCCAGGCATTATATGAATGGATGAAGGAGTGATTGATGAAGGAATGAGTGAATGAGTTTATGAGCTTAAAGTAAAGAAAGTAATCCATAATGTTCATATCTCTTATGTACAGACTGATGACTTATCCTTATTGAGTACTCATTGATACTTGATTTTATTGACGTCTTGTGTATCATATATAGTTTCATGCAGCCTTACATATTCAGTACATTATTCGTGCTGACCCCTTTCGGGGGATTTACCTTGCTTGCTGCAGGCGCAGGCACTAGTAGACCTCCCCAGTGAGCTGCAGGATTCCTACTGACTTTTGGTGAGCTCCAGTTGATTCGGGGCTACCGTGTCACAGCTGTACATATCTTTTGATATTGTAAATGTTATGTAAAGCGGGGCGTGGCCCGAGTTTAGGTTGGACATGTATGTATTCTTATTAGAGGCTTTTGTAGACGTACGTGGGTATGTGAAGTAATGTAAGAGGAAAAGAGGTGTGATGTTTGACTTGATGGCTATGTCGGCCAAGTTTCTCTTATGTCTATAATATATCTATCTTCATGATCCATGGTTGCCGATGTGAGTCTATTATGTTATATGGTGTTGATGGTGTTTCTTGTGGCATGTTTACGAGTAAAGGTAAGTAGAGTTTGGTTCTCTCGAGCCTTGTCGGCTTCGGGTGCCAATCATGCTTCGATGGGATTCGGGGCGTGACAGAATATATGTGCTCTAAATCACAAAATTGAAGGCTATATTTCACCCTTTTCTCTTTAATAAAACAAATCAAAAAGCCCAATTTTTTAAAATCCAAACACCTTCAATGTCAACCAAATAGTTACTTTTATTAATCCTATTGAAGGACAATCTATTCGCTAACAAGCATATAAAAACACCAACTAGAAGAAAATCACATATGCTATAATCATCAAAGAGTTTTACGACATTAAAGAAAATCAAATATGCTACAATCATCACAGAGTTTATAACATATTCTAACAAATAATGATACTAAAATAATGGTACAAAATACAAAGAAAGAAAGTGGAGTAGCTATTATCTGAAACAAGAAATGACCCAACCAAATCTAGTTGCTTCAAAGCTATGTTGCTTGGACTCTCCAAAGTTGTTGCCGCACCCATGTAGGATTCTCCAAAATGCACTACTTTTGGAGTATCTGACACACACCGATCGACATTTTTGAAGAGTCCGAGCAACATAGTTTCAAAGTAACTTGATGATCTTGCTCTTTGCGTTGCATATTAGTTAAATATACATGGTCATTCTCAGAACCTGCTGGATCTTGTGGAAGTTGTACCCTTCTTGGCACAGAAAGGGCTCTTGGAGCAACGTCAAACCACTTATTCCTCTCCGATGATTTAGGAAGATGCCCGAGCTATACATCTGCAGGGGCGGGGCTAGTGCATCAGCTACAGGGTCAGGTAACAGTTGGAGCTGGAGTAGCAGCCTGTGCAGCTAAAATAATTCTTCCATCTTCACTTCTTTTTCTTCATCACATATGCATCAACTTGTTGCTCAACATGCTCTGACAGCCACTCGGTAGATATAGAGGCCGGAGGATTTGATTAAGTTTCTGCATTACAAGTGAAGTTGCACCAGCAATTACCCTTATGTTGATTCTTCATTCAAAGGTTCATTATATTCCAACATAGCTTTTTCCTCTATTATGTTACAAAGTAAATCCACATTGTTTTGTACTTCCGAAACTAAAAGATTAACCATAACAGTTCTATAATATGTATTCAACATCAAGACTTCAACATGATTAGTCCACATTATGAAAAGAAAAGGGCAGCCCGGTGCACTAAAGCTCCTGATATACGCGGGGTCCAGGGAAGGGCCGGACCACAAGGGTCTATTGTACGTAGCCTTACCTTACATTTCTGCAAGGGGCTATTTCCATGGCTAGAACCCGTGACCTCCTGGTCACATGGCAGCAACTTTACCAGCTACTCCAAGGCACCACATTATGAAACTGAATAAAATTAGCAAAGGGAATACTGAATAGGAGAAAGAAACTGGGGAAAACAAAAGATTAAGATAATCATCTATTGATCAAATTACTTAGCAAATAACATACTTAGACAAACCAGAGGCAACACTTACAAAACAACACAGATAACAAACTTGTAAACAACACAATAAAGGCCAGATAGCATTTCTCGGAACACTAAGCATATGCATCACGGTTCTGAAAGAGATAAGCTTCCACTACTTTCTACATTGAGCTTAAAATCAGCCTCTGCAAAGTGTGTGCTTCCCAACTTAGAGTTGGAACCACCATCTGCTGACTGCTCAAACTTCACCTCATTAAGTTATTTTTTTGAGTGTGTCTACCAAAGCTCATCAATCCTATACTTAATTGACTTAAATGTTCCACCTGCAGAAAAGAAACCACGGTTAGAAGATATTAGTGATGAAAATGAGAGTAACCAAAATCGAAAACAAATTAACTAGGAAAAAGTAAGTTGATATTCTTAGTACCACCATTACCCTGGGCAATTTCAATACTTCTGTAGCATGCGGCATGAACTTTGCATCAATTCTTTCAGCTAGTGGCTCTTGCACAATTGGATTAGTTGTTTCAGCTTCCCTTCTATTATCACAACAACCAGTAGTAATATTACTCAAATTAAACTTCTTTCCCTTAACATAATTCTGGCTCGACTTCAAAGCTGCATATTTCTCATTCACATTAAGACTAGTACATTTTTCTTGAACAAATTTGTATAAGTTTGAGACGGGGTATTCAGCATCGAATGTATGAATAGGCACAAGAGGATTTTTAATAACACTTACTGCTGCACATGAGGCCAAACGTTATACAGCAACACCTAATTAAACATCTTGATCATTAAATACAGCAGGCATCAACTCCAAATGCTTATCGATGGCTGATTCCACCACACTGCATCACACTAAACTTCTTGTATTGGAATTTCTCGATAACTTCATTACCTAAGAGTTTGCACATGTTTGTGATGATGGCATTTCTTGAAAGATTTAAAGAAAAACTTGAAAAAACTGAGATATAGGATAATTTCATATAGTACAGAGGTTGCCAAACTTTTGTTTCACTTCCTTCATGCCTGTCATATCAGAGTCAGCAATCCTATGTATGTTTCAAAGAGAGACTTACAGTTGAGGTCACCGGTATTCGGTGGCAGCATACTCACAGTGCGAGGCATAGCAGCGGCATTCCAACTAGGAGGTGAACTGAGCATGGCGGAGGAGCTGGGGGCAGCAGGGGATGTTCTGCTTTTTTGATGGGGACACAGAATGTTTGTGGGTAAGAAAGAAACTTTTATCATTTATGCTTCAGATTATGAACTTTTGAATCACAATTCTTTAAACATATGTATAACATTCTGTATCTTAAGGTACACATTAGTTTTGATATAGATGACATACCGATGATTGTACTTTTCACTAGTCAATATCAGGTAACTTCTCCTTCCCTTCCTTCCATGAAACATAAAACTTTATCAGGTGGAAGATGTAAGAATACAAGAACCTGAAGAAAGTCAGACATATAAAACGTCATTCTCTAGATATTAATCAAAGTCAAACATCAAATGGCATTTACAAAATGTTTTACGTTTACAGAACATAAACGTTGTAGTAATATTCACAAATAGACAGCTCAGTTGAGACTTTCATCAAACACATTGTAAACATCTTTAGAATCAGAACAACATGCGTATATTTGGTTTCTAAGAAGCAAAAGAATAATGAAGAACCTGTTCTAATGGTGCTCAAGACTTTCCACATATAATGCTTCAAGCTACTTAATTAATGGGATATTATTCCGGCCAAGGATCTGAAGCTTGTCTTCACCCGTCATATCTTCAACATATTGCTTAATCTCCAGAGCTGAATCTTCAAGTTGAGAGCTCTCTACAAGTTTGATAACTTTCAATGAACAAATATCCCCGAAACTAGTCGGAATCTCCTCAAGCTTACGACATCCCCACAGTTCTAATTTTTCAAGCACAGGAAAGGATTCCTCTCCAACCTCCAACTTAGCAAGAGTCACTTCAAACAAATACAAAAGTTTGAGATTCTCAAAGGTGTCTTCCTCCTCCATGTTCCATTCTTCCCCCTCAATGATTGTACTAATAAGGAACAACTCTTCAAGGTTGGGCAGTCTCCCTATTGTTGATAATGAATCGGATGTCAGAGGAAAGTTACGCAACATCAATTTTTTCAAATTGGAAGGAAAGTGAAAATCCCACAACCAATTTGTCGCTACAGAGGGCCCACTGTCATTTGAACTTTCAAATTCTACATCGAGGAGTTCCAATTCAGTTAGGAAATCTAATTTTGGGAACCAATATCCCTCTGTTGAATAATCCCATGATTCCTTGAGACTAAATCTAAGCAGTTGAAGATTGGGAAACCTTTTGAAAATATCCTCTGTATCTTTCGAATAGGAAAGCACGAGTTTCCCTAATTCTCTCAAGTTCTCTAACTTTGAGTCCTCTGTCATCAGTATTGGTTCATCTGTATCCATATCAGAGAAAGAACAAGCACTCATGGACAGCACTCTCAACTTTACAAGATCCCAAATTCTCGGCAATAGTACCAAGGTTGATCCTTTGTTATTCACCCAGAGGGTTTCCAGATTCCAGAGGTTTGAGAAAGATGAAGGCAAAGATTTAACTTCTGTCCCAATTCTTAAGAACCTCAAATGATTCAACATGCCTATTTCATTCAGCAAAGAACCTTTCACCATCATAAATGATCTATGCAGGTTCAACACTGTAAGAAGCCTCAAGTGTCTTAGGTGACATATATCAGAAAGATGATCTTCCATCTCGTCTCCAGTTATCAACAAAGAATAGAGGTGTTTACCAGAATGCCTTTTCATTTTTGAACTAAACAGGACGAAATTGTAAGGCTCAAAGTGCTCCTTATCATAATCATATTGCACTATACGTGGCATGAAATCTGAAGAAGATGATGGAGCACTTGAACTTATCCAGCTAAATAACTTTTCCTCTCTTGCTTTTCTCAAACAAAAGTCATGCACAAGATCATGAAGTTGGCAAGCCGGGTAATCACCTATCTCTTCGAAAAGAATTACCAAGCTAGTAGAAATTAAGTTCTCCAAATAAACCTCCATCCTTCCTTTCACAAAGCCTTCAGCACGCCAATGAGCTTTCAAGATAGGGATATTTATTGCTTTGTCCGTCCGAAAAATTGCAAAGTAAATCAAGCAGGGCTTCAGGTGATTTGGTAAATGGTCATAACTTAATTCTATAACCTTCATCACATCAACTTCACTGTCAAAAATATAGGAATTCAAATTATTTCTAATTTCAAGCCACACAGTCTTTTTCTTTTCCCTCCCTGCAATGACTCCAGCAATCAGATCAGCCACCAAAGGAAGCCCTTTACAATTTTGGGCTATTTCTTTTCCAACATCCAATAGTTCATCAGGGAAACTCTCATTTCCAAATGCCCTTTTCTCTAATAACTCCCAACTTTCTTCTGGTCTTAGCAATCGAAGGTTGAGAGGATTAGTGTTGCCACTTCCATGAAAAGCCACTTCCTTTTGCCGAGTCGTCAAAATAATTCTACTTCCTTTCTCAACTTTAGGGAAAGGTCTTGTTAACTTATCCCATGTATCAATATCCCATACGTCATCTAACACAATTAGGTATCGCTTTCCATATAATTGTTTCCGTAGATTATCGGCAACATCAATATCCTCATTGAACTTCAAATTCGAACCAGTAACTTGATTAAAAAGTTTCACCACCAAATTTTTCTCGTCATATTGTTGGCCGATTCTGCACCATGCACGAAGGTCGAAATGACTACAAACTGATTCATTATTGTATACTTTGTACGCCAAAGTAGTTTTGCCCGAACCCGGCATACCAATGATTGAAATGACATCTAGATCTTTCGGTCCACTGGTGAGCTTCTTAATTAACCAATTTGTCTCCTCCTTAAAACCTACAATTATTTTACCAGTTGTCAATGATTTGCTTTCAACTGGCTTTTTGGGAGAGTTTACAACAATGAGACTCGTGTTCTTGGGAATCTTCTCAGGTAAATTGGAAACTTCATCTTTGATAAACTTGATCTTTTTTATGGTAATGGGAAGTGAGAAAATAAGATGTAAGAGACCATTATCTCGAACAATAATTGAATCAATGACATCTTTTGCCTCATATGCCACATCTAAAACACGTGCCCATAGATCTTTATACAATCTTTGCTCAGCATTCACGAAGAACGATCTTATGAATTCTAGGTCTTCTTTCACCAACTCAATTTCTTCCTTTATCAAAGAAATTGAATAAGTATTGGAATCTAGCAAATCATTTAAGTGTATGTGTAGCAGATGCATAAAGAGCGGTCCATCACTCATGGGGAAGCACCATTGACATGGGTCTGGGGATTTCAGATAAACATGTTTGAGATCTTCCTTGAGGAGTTCAATATTTTTCGGCAAGTGTAGAGTTGCACGACTTGTTTCATCGGTACTCTCTTCACTCCTTGATTTTTCTTCTAAGTCGTGAACGAGAGTTGATACCTCCCTGATAAGTGCTCCAATACGTGCCATAAGATCAAATAATTTGTCATGATGAATAAAGTCCTTTGGCATATCAGTAAGAACAATTAATAGGAACTCTATCATGACATGAATGTTTCGAGCCCCTGAAGTGCTAGGGGTAGTAACAGCTACCATGTGCTCTTGTAGATGAATCAGATATTCTCTCAGAACTTCCGGAGAGGTTTCAAGGAGTTGCTTAATAAAGCGTCCAACTTCTGCTGAAGTTGAAGCTTTCAAATTTGTAAAACATATGTGCATCACCTCCAGTTCAATTGGAATTATCTGCAAGAATAGATGAGATAGCTTGAAGAGTCTAGAGTCTCCATCATTCTGATCATTTCCATCTAACTCTGAGAGTTGAGAGTCTTCATCACTCTGATCATTTTCATCTAGCTCGGAGAGTTGAGAGACTTCATCATTCTGATCATTTTCATCTAGCTCGGAGAGTTGAGTGTCTTCATCATTCTGATCATTGTCATCTAACTCGGAGAGTTGAAAGCCTTCATCATTCTTATCATTTTCATCTAACTCTGAGAGTTGAGAGTCTTCATCACTCTGATCATTTTCATCTAGCTCGGAGAGTTGAGAGTCTTCAACACTCTGATCATTTTCATCTAGCTCCGAGAGTTGAGTGCCTTCATCATTCTGATCATTTTCATCTAACTCGGAGAGTTGAGAGCCTTCATCATTCTTATCATTTTCATCTAGCACATAGAGTTGAGTGTCTTCATCATTCTGATCATTTTCATCTCGCTTGAAGAGTCGAGAGTCTCCATCAGTTTGATCATTCCAAAGGAAGAGTCCTACTCTCTCAGCCATGAGTTGAAACTGAGGCAAGACATATTCAACAATCTTGTGCTCAAAGCAACCATTCACTATCAGCCCATGGAAATCTCTTACATTTCCACATACATTCTGAAGAATCTCATATTGAGTCACTAATGGAAAAATCTGTTCGGCACGATACTTGGATAGAGGATGCAGATTCAGAAGGAGGAAGTTCAACTGCTCCTCCGTCATGTTGGCACTTGATGTTGAATGATGACATGAGTTGATACAATCATCGATGTTATCCATGAGGCTAGGAAGGACATGATGTATGATGTATTTACACCTGACGTTGCTGTCAACATCATCCAAAATTGGTCGAAGCAGATTTTCAACCTCTTGTCGTTTGCCAGTCATTAGATCTTCAAACTCTCCCAAATCAGAATAAGAAAGCTGGACGTACGTAAAAATAAATGCCAGCACAAATTTCAGCTTTTCAATTTGATCAGCCACGTCAACAGCTATTTGATCTTCTTCATTCTTTAACCTCTCCATGAAATCCAGAACGTTGACAACATCCTTGCGAAGAGCAGAAAATGACACCTGCCAAATGACCAAACCAATGCTTTACTTATTTTCTATATTTATCAGAATATCAAGGAAATAAGCAAACCCATTCATTTATTGAATTCCATGTCTGGAAGGAAAAACTATACATTAGTGGCGTTTATCAACAGTTTTGGTACTTAGAATTTTCTATTACTCAAGGAATAAATTTTCGTTGCAGTTGGATTTATGAAAAGAAATTAAAATAATTGACATGTCATTTTCCAATGCCCAAAAATTTGACTTTCCCGTGAATTATACTTTCTAGGTAATTGGCAGGAAATCATATATTGAATAGAGGGTACTCCACCTCTGTAGAGGATACAACACATTGGAAAAAAGGAATTGGTGGATCTCTCCCATCAGACAGATCAACGGCACCGGGCATGGGATACACAGGCAGGAGAGCTGATTTGACCGCACAGACCAAAATGAACGAAATATTTTTAAAGCAAAAGCGTTGTGCCAACTTGCGTACAAGACATAGTGCAATGACTTTAATGAGTGTTCCTAAATTAGACATTAATAATGTTCTTCCAATTTTACCTTTCTTTAAATAAAAAGACTTTTACCTAATCAAGAAACTACACCCTCAGTTCCTTTCTAATTGTCGCATTTTGTTTCTCGAGAGTCATACCGCATGAACTTTGACCACCATTTTAAGATATATTTTTTTATCATATTAATATGAAAAAAATTGCAACTTATAGTATTTTTCATATAGTTTTCGAATATCTAAATTTCAAATTTAAAATATTGAATTATTCTAATTCAATTTAGCACCAAAGATTAGTCAAGTTGACTCTCGTAAGGCAAAATTTGACAAGTAAAAAGGAACACAGGGAGACTAAATAGTTACATTTTTTTTTCAAGAAACTACTAAAGAAATACTTCTTTTTTCAAGGGTTTATTAAGGGTAAGATAGTAAAAACAGTCGTTGTTTTCAAGGAATGGGTAGTTTCTTAATGAGTGACATACCACTAAGTTTGCTTCCCCTTTCTTTCTTTCTCCTTCATTTTCCATGATTGTAACTGCCTTTCAAGTTTCCTTCCTTTCAAGTTCTCAGGATCTGATGTATAAAAAGTAGATAAAAACTTTATCAGAATAAAGTAGCATAAAATTTCATAGCAAAAAATGTACATTTTTGCAAATATAAATAAGTCAATTGTTTTCAGTGTTTACCTTCTCAAAATTTTTCCACAGATCTAAGTACCAAAATTAAACAAACTTTTTCAAGTTTATTAGAGACTAACCTTTTTACTTGGTGAAAAATCTGATATAGCTCCTTTGTTCCTCTATGTTTTTGTGTTCTTGCCAAAAAACTATTAGCTTGAAAAATGAAAAGCTGAAAATTTGTGTGGAAGAGAAGATAGAGAGAGAACAAATCATTGATGTTAGAGAGAAAGTGATGAATCAATTTCAATGGGGCCTCACTTGTCTGCCACAAAGTCTGAAAGGAAAAAAGGAAAGAAAATTAATCAAACTCTCAAGTGGGAACAATACTCTTCAATTGGGGGGGGGGGGGGGGGGGGGGTTTGGCCATGACATACTTTTATCTTTAATTCGGAATTACGTTGAGCCATAAAATTTCAAAATTTTCAGTAATTTAAAAAATACCAAAAAACTGTTTTTACTCGAAATTACTCACAAAAATTCAAAAACATTTTCAATTTATATTCATTTTCTCCTTGCGACCTTTTATTGTTACTAATCGTCTCCTTCCACAATTCCTTTTATTATCCATATAGTAGTATGTTTTTGTATTGTTACTCTATGCACAAGGATAATATTTTTCTCCATACCAAACACATCCAAAATCCCTAAGGGTCGTTTGGTTGTTTGTTAAGAGTAACGCAAAGATTAGTTATGCACTATTTAGTTATTCATATGTTAATCATTTTATCTTGTACCCTGTATTACCAATGCATGTTTATGTGATGACTGCTTGAACTTCACCTCATAAGTCAAGTTTTTTGTGTTTGTCTACTAAGGCATCAGCTTCAATCGAAAGTGTATTTTTAAACAAATTACGACTCTTCGTTAAGCTCCTCAATCCTATGCTACTTATTAATGTACTGAAAAAGTCATTGTTTTCTATTGAAAGCTAGTGGTGCAGTGATTAGAATATATAATTAGTAGTGAGGTTTGTTTTAAGCAAGTTAGTTAGTAGTGCTTAGAAGTTAGTGATGGTGAGCTGTGGACAGCTGTCACAAGTCAAACTTTCTCTATAAATACAGAGCTCATGTAACTGCCACATATATACAAAATATCTGAGTTTTCATTTTCTTCTCTCTATATACCTTCCGCCATTGATGAGCTTGCACTAACAAGCTCCAAATATACACAAATTGACATGGTATCAGAGCAAGGTGTTGCATGACTTGTGGTGAAGGATGTCCCAACCTCTGGTGCCACAAGCCAACAGAGTGTGATCTGCGAGTAGCTTGAGAGACCATTATTGCATTATTGTTCAAGTAACCTTTATTCTGTAATTGCTTCACTACATATAAACCTCCTTCTTCTCTACCAATCCCCCTCACCCTGCCACTGTAGAGCTCCTGAAATATACAGAAATCAGGGAAAAAACTGACAGAGCATGATAAGCCTTTAGTCAATTTTGAGACTGATATGAGGTTGTATTTGAAATCAGGTACATGATCGTCCAATACCACTTGATCAAGTGGTGTACTCCCCCTATCAGGTACCTGAGAGGAAGCAAAAGGGAAGAGATGTTCTTTGAAAACAACATCTCTGCTCACAAACAACTGTTTAGTATCATAATCAAGCAATTTATATCCTTTTTGAGTGAGTGAATAGCCTAGCATAACAGTAGGTCTAGCTCTAGCACCAAACTTGGTCTGATTCACAAAGGGCAGGCTGCTGATGCTGCAGATTGTTCTATATGCCCTTTAGCTAAACAAAGTAGACTGTTGTTTCCTATTAGTGTTTCCAGATGTGCTAAACCACTAGAAATGATCCATGTTGATGTTTGGGGTCCCTACAAAACTCCTACCCATGATAGGAAGAGTTTTTTCCTTACTATAGTAGATGACAACACTAGGTTCACTTGGGTGTATTTGTTGCAAATGAAAAGTGATGTTATAACTGTTCTCAAGTCTTTTCTCTCTCAAATAAAGACTCAATTTAATGCTGCTCTAAAGGTTGTTAGATCTGATAATGGCACTGAATTCTTCAATAGACAGTGTCATGATCTTTTTGATTCTCTTGGGATTATTCATCAAAGTAGTTGTGTTTATACTCCTCAACAAAATGGGATAGTTGAGAGGAAGCATAGACATATCCTCAACATTGCTAGAGCCTTGAAATTTCAAGCTAGTATTCCTGATAGATATTGGGGTGAATGTATAGAAGGTGCAGTTTATTTACTGAACAGACTGCCAACTGCTGCTTTGGATGGCCAAACACCTTATGAACTGCTCTATCACAAGGTTCCATCTCTTGCACATCTCAGAGTCTTTGGTTGTTTATGTTATGCTACCACTTTGGTGAGATCAGACAAGTTTGGTGCTAGAGCTAGACCTACTGTTATGCTAGGCTATTCACTCACTCAAAAAGGATATAAATTGCTTGATTATGATACTAAACAGTTGTTTGTGAGCAGAGATGTTGTTTTCAAAGAACATCTCTTCCCTTTTGCTTCCTCTCAGGTACCTGATAGGGGGAGTACACCACTTGATCAAGTGGTATTGGACGATCATGTACCTGATTCTTCACCTACTGTTGGCATTGAGAATGCAGAAAATAGCAACAGTGTTGGCATTGAGAATGCAGAAAATGGTAACAATGTTGGCATTGAGAATGCAGAGAATGGCAACAGCGTTGATGGTGATGCATATCACAATGCAAACCTTGATGTTGGTCCTATGGTTGCTGAGATGAATGAAGAAGATAGTCAACTTGCTGAGGCTATTTCTCAAGAAGAATCAATAGAGAATCAACCTACTCAAAGAAAATCTACAAGATCCATTAAACCTCCTTTGTGGCATGAAGACTATGTCATCACAAAGGGAAAAAAGGATGTGGTTTATCCTATTTCCAACTACGTGTCTTATCAAACCTTATCAATAAAGTGCAGAAGAGCATTGGCTAGTTTTTCAAATACAGTTGAACCACAAAACTATCAAACAGCCTCCAAGGATGAGCACTGGATAGCAGCCATGAAGCAGGAAATAAAAGCTTTAGAAGAAAATGAGACTTGGGAAGTAGTTGACCTCCCTAAAGGAAAGAATGCAATTGGTTCAAAGTGGGTGTATAAAATCAAGTATAAGGCAAATGGAGAGATTGATAGATACAAGGCGAGATTGGTAGCAAAAGGATATAGTCAAAAGGAGGGCCTTGATTACCATGAGACCTTCTCTCCTGTAACCAAGATGGTCACAGTAAGGTCTATAATTGCAGTAGCAGCATCAAGAGGTTGGAATCTATACCAAATGGATGTATACAATGCTTTTCTACAAGGTGATCTAGTTGAAGAAGTTTACATGGCAATTCCTCAAGGTTTTGGCAAACATGGGGAGTCCAAAGTATGTAGATTGAAGAAATCTTTGTATGGTTTGAAGCAGGCATCAAGGCAATGGAACATAAAGTTATCAGAAGCACTGACTGATGCAGGATACAGTCAAAGCAGATATGATTACTCCATGTTTACAAAAAGAAAAGGGGATGATATTGTGGTGATCTTGATTTATGTGGATGATTTGTTGATCACAGGGAGCAATGACATTCTTATTCAAGAGACAAAACAAGTACTACATAATAAATTCAAGGTTAAGGATTTAGGGGATTTGAAATTTTTTCTTGGTATAGAAATTATGAGATCCAATGAAGGAATTCTCATGAACCAAAGAAAGTATGTCTTAGAAATGATCTCTGAGTTTGGGCTTGGAGCTGCTAAACCAGTAGCAACACCAATAGATGTGAACCAGAAATTTACATCAAGGGAATATGATGATTGCACTGGAAATTCAGGTGATGAATTGTTGCAAAATGTAACAAGTTACCAGAAGTTGATTGGAAAGTTGTTATACCTGACTATCACCAGACCTGACATAAGCTTTGCAGTGCAAACACTCAGTCAGTTTATGCAGACACCAAAAAAATCACACTGGGATGCAGCTATAAGAGTAGTGAAGTATCTAAAGCTTGAACCTGGTTTAGGAATTCTAATGAGCAGTGAACCAGCTAATTCTCTAAGCTGTTTTTGTGATGCAGACTGGGCTGCTTGCCCAAACACCAGGAGGTCAGTGACAGGGTTCTTGGTTAAGTTTGGAAAATCCTTAATATCATGGAAATCAAAGAAACAGCACACTGTGTCCAGGAGCTCTGCAGAAGCAGAATATAGAAGTTTGGCAACTACGACATCAGAAGTTGTGTGGTTATTAGGATTGTTTGAAGAATTGGGAATTGAAGTGCAGAAACCAGTTGAAGTGTACAGTGATAGTAAAGCTGCCTTGCAGATTGCAGCAAACCCCATATTTCATGAACGAACGAAGCATATTGAGATCGATTGTCATTTTGTTAGAGACAAAATAAAAGAAGGGAAAGTTAAAACTCATCACATTGGGACTAAGGAGCAACAGGCAGACATCCTTACAAAAGGACTTAGCAAACCTCAACATGTGTATCTGTTGGACAAGCTTGGAGTACTCAACTTGTTGATACCTCCAGCTTGAGGGGGAGTATTGAAAGCTAGTGGTGCAGTGATTAGAATATATAATTAGTAGTGAGGTTTGTTTTAAGCAAGTTAGTTAGTAGTGCTTAGAAGTTAGTGATGGTGAGCTGTGGACAGCTGTCACAAGTCAAACTTTCTCTATAAATACAGAGCTCATGTAACTGCCACATATATACAAAATATCTGAGTTTTCATTTTCTTCTCTCTATATACCTTCCGCCATTGATGAGCTTGCACTAACAAGCTCCAAATATACACAAATTGACATTTTCCGGAGTTGATTTCTCAGATCGTCAGAAAGTCACTTTAATTGTTGAAAAAAATTGGAATGACTTTCTGAGATAATAACTACTCTCTCCGTCCATTTTTACTTGTCCAACATAATAAAAATAAATGTCCAATAATACTTGTTCAGTTTGAAAAATCAATGGATAATTTACCATTTTGTGCCAATAGTGAACAAGTAAAAATGGGCGAAGGGAGTATTAGTTAAGTGACCATCTGCGAAATCAACCCTTGTTTTCTGGGTTTACTTTCTGAAAACTATTTTCAGTTCAATCTGAGCAGCAAGCACAAAATTTGTGTGACATATCGATGAGTTGTTTGCTTCCGCTTTCGCCTTCATTTTCGTTTCTTCTTTCCATGATTATAATTTTTCATTATCCTACTTCAATAGAGATGAGAGTACCAAAAATAAACACACTATTAGATGAGTGGACTAGCCTTTTTACTTGATGAAAATACATCCTCTGCTTGCTTTGATATTTGATTCAACAGATCCAAATTCTGGAATAATGATATTTCGGTTTAGTGTTTATAAAAAGACCAAAAATTAAACACACAATTAGAGACTAACCTTTTTACCTGATGAAAATATTCTCTGCTTGCATTGTTATTCAACCAACTGGAAGTTCAAAATTCTGGAATTAAACACAAAGTCTAAAAGGAATAATTAATGTTTGGTTTAATGTTTTATGAAAAAAACAAAAAGCTGCTTTAGTATTTGGTAGTGGAAGAAAAGAATTTCAGTATTCAAAAAATTATAGAAAAAATTAAAATGATGGATAGTATTCCAAAAAGTCTATAAAGCCAAAGCATGGATCAATTGCAATGGGGCCTCACTTGTCTGCCACAAAGTCTATAAGGAAAAATGAAAGAAAATATATCAAACTTTCAATACTCTCCTCAATTTACACAGTAATTTGATTAATGATTCTACGACAAAGCCAAGGGAGTATACAAGATGTGACACTCTAGCTTAGGAAGAGTCTCACATCGACAAAATACAGAAGAAATGTTGGATATATTGATAAGCAAGTCTTATATCCTAGTGACGCGTTTTAAAAAAAAATATGCATAGTATTCCAAAAAGTGTAGAAAGCAAAAGCATGAATCAATTTCACTTGTCTGCCACTTTAGACAGTGATTTGATTGATGGTTGATGCATACCTCATTCGTGACTTGCAGTTTTATACGACGTGTCAAATGCACAAACAACAAATGACACGTATATTTATAAAAAATTGTAAGTTTTCCAAAAGATTATTTCCTGTAATTACCTTAAGGTTGATGTGATGAAAGGGGAGCGTATCATATATTCATTGCTACATAATATTCACCAGGGGCGGCTCAATATACTTAGTGGCCTAAAACAAAACGTCAAAATGAGGCCTTAAAGAATTTTTTTAATATATATATTATTTTTATTTGAATTTTATTTGTATAGCTTTTTGAGATACAAAATTATGAATAAAATTGTTTATAATCGATTTCTCCGAATAATTCCTTTTCAATTGATAGTATACCTAAATCATTCAATTTCTCTCGAGATGTTGCTGATCTTAAGTAAGATTTTAACATTTTTAATTTGAAAAAATTCCTTTCAACTGAGACGCAATTATTATAGGAACTCTATATGCAATATAAGCATTTGAAAAATAATAAAACCTTTTTATCTTATTGAAATTTTTCTTATCTTTCTACTCCCTCCATTCCACTTTAACTATTGTTTTAATTTTTTTCACGTCCATTAATTAAGAAAAATAACAAATATAAGGTATAGTTTACTAAATTACCCATATTTATTAGATGATTTTTTAGAATAGACAAGTATTAAAAAGAAATCCTCCTTAATGTTAAGGATAAAGTTGAAAATAATTGTCAACTTTAATCTTGAATTTCTAAAATGATGTATTGTTTGAGCTAAAGTGACATTAAAATGAAACAAAAGAAATATTAAAAAGTACTCAATATTTTTTAATAAAAAAGTCTACAGGATTATAAACCTATAATTGCTAAAAAATGAGGCCCCCAAAAGTTGGGGCCTAAAGCCGGCCCTGATATTCACAATAGTTCAGTTGAGACTTTCATGAAACATATTGTAGATATTTTTTAACATTAGCAAGAATCAGAACAACACACGTATATTTTGGTTTGTAAGCAACAAAAGAAGGTGTAAGAATGGAGAAGAACCTGTTGTGTATTTCGATAGTTTCGGTAGGAAATTCGTACTTTTGATAGAAAAGCCAGGATAGTTTAGGTGTGTTTTTTATCCTTCACAGTAAATCATATGTGCATACCTCCAATTCAATTGGCGTAATCTTCATGGGTTCTGAATTTTAAAATGACTATTGCACTTGATAATAATTGGATATTAAATCTTAATATTTTACACTCTCTAATTACTGTTGTTCAAATATTAGAGAAAGTCACTAAATAAGTGACTTACTTAATTCTAACTTTCCACACGGCATGTTTAAAACCACCAAATTAACATGCATTTCGGTACAGTCTACGTATCTTTAATTTAAAACTACAAGATTCAAAAGTCTTTTTTTACCTTCTTAAACTCGTGTCAAGTCAAAACCAGACAAACAAGTTAAAACTGATGGAGTACTACTTTTAGTCAAACTACGGTTAAGGGTTTGTCTATATTAAATTTGTAGTGAATCTGAATAAAAAGATATGTATTAATATTTGCACATTTGAATCAATATACGCATATGAAAATCAAGATGTATTAAAGTCAGAATACAAATAGTTAAGTCCCTTTATATTCTAAACATAAGAATATATCAAACTTGTCTTTCTTTACAAAATTACGTACGAGTAATAAATATAAAATTTATATAAAATACTAATTAATAATACTATATTAACAAAATATTTTAAAAAATTATATGGTGTTAGTGGTGACGATGGATAACTGTGGTGGTTTGTGTCGACCGCAGCTCAGTGGCGGAGCCAGGAATTTAACGAAGAGTGTGCAAATTTTCTTCTCAGTTGCATTAAGGGTGTGCAAAATTAAATACACACTCATAATATCTAACATTTAACCTATATACACAACACAATTTGCCGACGAAGGTTGTGCACTTGAACAACCTTCGAGACATGTGGCTCCGCCCATGCCGCAGCTGCTGGTGGTATTGGCTGATGGTGGTCCTTGTGGGTACGTAATAGTGAGTGGTCATGATGTCCGATAATAGTGGTTAGTCTGGTGGCAATTGATGCCGGTGATTGATACAAATGTGTTAAACTTGATACACATTAGAATTTCGAGACAAGAACTGGGAATTTTAATACAATTCCAAAAGAAAGCTACAATTGAATTCTCCTCAGTTGAATAAAGGATATCCAATGATCATTAGATACAACATCCCTCAACTTTAAATGCTTATCGATGGCTGATTCTTGGTGCACGTGAATTTCACCACCCTGCATCACACTGAACTTCTTGTTGCACTGAAATTTCTTTTGTGATGACACAAAGAGTTGTATCTTTTACTACTTATTGCGGTGACCTTGCTCGGTCAAGGGCGAAATTGATGGTGCATGAGCTTCAAAAGCCTTCAACATTTTTTAGCTCCCATGTTCTGTCGACTATAACCAGCACGCTAAAACTACACATGGGCTTTGAGCAAAAGAGTGTGGAGAAAGATCAACGTAGAACTGATACCTGCAGTTTTCCTATGCAGAAGCCATGGAGAAATTCCCGGTTCTATATGATGTAGATGTAAAGATATGACACCTGGGCCTAACTCAACCCCAAAAGCTAGCCTAAGAGGGGAGGATTGCCCAAGTCCATATAACAAACAACCAATCCATTCCCCAACCAATGTGGGACTTTTACCCACTCTAACTTCCCCCTTCACGCCCAGGGCCCAACTAGCGCGTGGACCGAGAGCTCAAACGGGGATGTACCTGACTTTGATACCATGTAAAGATATGGCACCTAGGCCTAACTCAGCCCCAAAAGCTAGCTCAAGAGAGGAGGATTGCCCAAGTCCATATAACAAACAACCAGTCCATTCCCTAACCAATATGGGACGTTTACCCACTCTAACAACAGATGTTGCTGCAATTCCATCAACGGTACAAACAGAATCAGGCATGTCGAACCTCCATCCTGCCACTGTCTTGTATGTGTAGAGTTCTGTTAGGATATACTATTAACCATGTTGGTTTAAGTTATAGTATTATTTTTACATTCCATGTAAAGACAATTTATTTCATCTTCTTAATTTAATAAAGTCTTTATTTAAATAAATCATTGTGTTGACATGTGTGTCCTTAACTTATATAGTATGCAATTTTATGCATGGAGTTATTTAACTCATGCATGGAAGATTAAAATTGTTGGTTCTTATAAGTTATAAATTAAAGTTCACAATCAAAGATGAAGTAGGACAAACATCTTGATGATTGTAGCACAAGATTAAAATATAATTTGATCTTAATTATGGGAGTGGTAATATTCCAACTTCTTGTGCTAGTACATTTCGTATGTATTGAACGGACCAAGTAGAGATGTTTGTTTATGTTCTGAATATTAATAAACAACTTCTCTAGTCCATTACATGTACTTATACTCTTAATCTTGATATAATTATTATGATCTATGTAGTTTGATTTATTATTTTAATCTATTAAAAGGTGAGACTCTATTGAGAGTCAATATATTCCTAATAGATTGGATAATGACAAATTACTTAGTGAAATAATAATTAGTTGATAGAACCATGTCTCGGACTTGAGATAGAAGACACCCCTATATGGTTGCTTATAAGTTTTCACGTGTGAACCCTGCAGGTGGATTTAGTATCCGTCACGTGAAATAAGTTGAGCATTGAAATATAGTAATATAGGATTGAGTTAGTCAATAAAGTAAATTTTTCAGAAAAATTTGATTTAATTGATTGGTGTCGGTAATTCTAACATGGGGAGTTAAATAAGATGTAATGGTAGATTTTGAAGTTAATATCGAGGAGTACAGTTACAGATTTTTAGTGGAATAATTTGTAATTTATTATGATATAGTAATTCATTCATTTGCGAATTAATATCATAATTAGAAGCCTCAGTTAATAAATCTGCGGTCCCTGCTACGCCTGATTAATTAACCAATTTGAAAAAGAAAATGGATTTAGAAAAGGTTTTACACGTTTGTTTTAATGGGAATAAATTCCTATTGATGACAGGAATTATGACTCCCATTAAACATTTGTCATTATGGACAAAACGTCCATGACTTTATGTTGGTATTGATGGGAGGTCTTAATGAAAATTCGTCTGGATTAAATGGATGAAAGAAAACCCTTTTAACTTCAACTTCAGTTGAATATATAGGGGTTTTCTTTTGTTCATTGGACAGACCTTGAAAATTCATCTCAGATTTTTTTTAACTTGTCCACACAAGTATTGGTTGAGGAAAATTACTCTGGTAGTAGTAGAAGGCAGCAGACCTGGAGAACAAGGTGATAAACGAATTGTGCAAAAGCTTCAACAGGTATGTATAGTTTTTCATGAATTTCGTTTTTTAATTTACATTATCATGTTGTCATGTAAGTTAGTGATCCAGAATTGTGCTTCCGCTGCGTATGTGATTTATACGTTCCAGCAAGTTCCTCAACGGGGCAACTTTCGTGTCTCATATCCGGATGACTCCTCTTATCTATAACTTCAACATTAACCCTCGGCAACTTCTGAGCTACCAGCTGCTTACATGCACCATAACTTACTGAACAAGAAGACATCCAAAGATATCGCATCGTCTCCAGTATTGCAGCATTGACCAACAGAGCCTTGTGGCCAAATCTCCAACTTACAGATTCACAGCCGGAGAGCACGTAGTCGCAGCCTAGATCTCTATTCCCTGTGAAAGATACACAGAACATCTCTAGCTTCTTAGATTGGGACCCAATGGAATGGAACACTCGATGACCGTACGGAGGCTAGAAAGGGAGAATCGGAAATCTCCACAAGACCGGTATCTTCAATATAATCTAGCACCTGCAGTCACATTCAGATGCAAAGATTAAAACTTTTCTATTTACGTTTGTTACCTTGTTTTTAGCCTGTTTAAAAAAGAATGTCTTTTTACATTTCGTATGTTTTCAATTCCAATATTTCCATTTTACTCTTTGCAGGAATGGTATGCCAGGTTTATTCAAAAAAAAAAAATCTTCTCTTACGATAATTTTACTTTTGCAACTAGACGACATTCTCATTAAGGTAGATATGATTAATAACCATGATAATTTTTTCTATTTTATTATTGAGGAGTATGAGTATGACAAACACATGGCTATTAGTTGATGAGCTGTCAGTCGGAATATAGAATTAGTTAGTTAGGAATTGTTGCTGATGTGGCCAGTTTGTTAGAGATAGTTAGATATTTTAGTCTTAGCTGTTTACAGCTGTATTTCTCTTAGATATAGTCGGTTAAGAGTAGTATATAAGTAGCTCATGTACATCATGTGAGATAATAACTCATTCAATAAGATTTCAGCTTCTCCTCTTCTCAGTCCCTTGTTTTCTCTCTTCTAGTTCACATGGATTATACAATTACTCTGTGTTAGCGTACAAATTAACATGGTATCAGAGCTTTATTAATCGATCTCTGGAGATTTCATCCTTCGATTACAGTTTTTTTTTGGATTCCTTGATAAATCTAGAGGAGATCAATGGCGCCAAAGATCGATCATAATCATCCACTGTTTTTGACGGCTTCTGATGTACCTGGAGCTGTACAGATTGGTATTCAGCTTACAGGAATGGAAAACTACTCCTTGTGGAGTCGTGCTATGCGATTGAACCTTTTGACTAAGAATAAATTGGGCTTTATCGATGGAAGCATTACTCGAGAGGATTTTCACGATGAATTGGAGAAATTACAATGGGATCGATGCAATGCCATGGTTTTATCATGGTTAATCTGCAATGTTAGTAAGGACCTAATCAGTGGTATTTTGTTTCGTTCAAATGCAGCCCTAGTATGGCAAGATTTGCAAGAACGATTTGATAAGGTAAACATGTCACGTATTTTCCATCTTCATAAGGCTATTGTTACACATGTTCAAGGTGTTTCCCCTGTTTCGGTGTATTATTCAAAGTTGAAAGATCTTTGGGATGAGTATGATTCCATTATTCCACCTATTGGTTGTGATTGTGAAAAATCAAAGGAATATAGTGATAGCATGAATCGACAGAGATTGTTGCAATTTCTCATAGGTCTAAATGATGGATATGGGCAAGCTCGAAGTCAAATTTTAATGATGACTCCCTCTCCCAGTGTGAATCAATGTTATGCACTGATAATTCAAGATGAAAGCCAGAGGGCACTGAGTGGAGGCTGTGGTTTTGGAGAGTTGAATGATCCTATTGCTTTATTTGCTAATCGCGACAGCAGTAGTGTCTTTAGACCTCAAAGATTCAAAGGTCAAAGTTCTGGTGGCAGGGGTGGTCACTCATATAAAGATTCTGGCCCTAAAGGAAGTTTTATGTATTGTGATCACTGTGATATGCGAGGTCATAGCAGAGGAAATTGTAACAAATTGAAATACTGTACACATTGCCATATGCGAGGTCACACACAGGACATCTGTTATCAATTGATAGGCTACCCTGCAGACTATAAGGGCAAGAAGAAGGCCAATGCGGTTATGACATCTCCTACATCACAGATGCAGTACCCTAGTCATGCAGGTTCTAGTAGTCCAATGGAGTTTACAGGTAATGGAAATGAGATGCCTGTTCCTTTTATGCAGCATGTAGGAGGTGGAAATGGTTACTATCATGCAGGCACCAATGGAGTACAAACTGTTAATCATAGTGGACATTATTATCCTGGTGCTACTGGAGGGATGTCATATGCAGCTAGGGGTGGTGCAGTTTCACAGTTCCATCCAACTCAGTACACTCAAAACTCTCATGCACTACCCAAGTCTGTTGCAATTGATCCAAGTGCCAATATAGCAGGTATTTTTGTTGGAACTACCTGTTTTCATGACATGAACAGGAATCTAGGTTGGATAGTAGATAGTGGTGCTACTAATCACATGGTTAATAATAATCATCTGCTACATCATGGGTTGACAGTCACTAACCCAGAAAGAGTACAACTTCCTACTGGAGCCTCAGCTACCATCACACACACAGGAAAATCACATTTGCCAGGAGGTGATGTGGTTGACAATGTGTTATGTGTGCCAAATTTCAAATTTAATCTTCTTTCAGTATCACAACTCACTAAGGAATTAAAATGTTGTGTTGTTTTCTTTCCTGATCATGTTGTTCTTCAGGATCTCTTCACTGGGAGAGTGAAGGAGATTGGTAAAGAAGTAGATGGTTTATACATTTTGAACTCAAAGAAGGAGTTGCAGCACAGACAACAAGATTCATTTGCAGCTGTTGTTACTAGTGAAGATGCAGATACGTGGCACAAAAGATTAGGTCACATACCCATGAGTGTTCTCAGAAAACTAGATTTGTTCAAAAATAAATCCTCTTTTGTTTTACCTAATTGTAGTGTCTGTCCTTTGGCAAGACAAGTGAGATTACCTTTTCCTACTAGTCACAATAGAAGTTCTAAATGCTTTGAATTGGTACATCTAGATGTATGGGGGCCCTATAAAGCTGCTACACATGATAAAATGAGATATTTTCTTACATTAGTTGATGACCATTCTAGATGGACCTGGATTTTTTTGATGCATCTTAAATCTGATGTTAGTACTATCTTGAAACATTTCCTTGTGTTGGTTAATACTCAGTTTGAACAAAAGGTTAAGATGTTTAGGTCTGATAATGGTGGTGAGTTTTTTAATTCACAATGTTATGATTTGTTCAAAAGTAATGGGATCATCCATCAAAGTTCTTGTCCACATACACCTCAACAAAATGGTGTAGTGGAAAGAAAACACCGGCACATCTTGGAAACAGCTAGAGCCATAAGGTTTCAAGGCCATCTCCCAATCAGGTTTTGGGGTGAATGCATTCTCAGTGCTGTTCACATTATTAATAGAGTCCCCTCAACAGTTTTGGAGAACAAGTCACCTTTTGAGTTAATGTTCAAGAAAACACCTGATTTATCCTACATGAGAGTGATTGGATGTCTGTGTCATGCCACAAATCTAGTCAAATCAGATAAATTTGGTCCAAGAGCTACAAGGTCAGTGTTGATGGGATATGGAGACACTCAGAAAGGTTATAAGCTTTATGACCTTCAACATCACAAGTTTTATATCAGCAGAGATGTGGTGTTTGATGAAACAAGGTTTCCTTTACAGACATGCTCAGCTATAGAGAATACATGGGATGCCTCTCCATACTTAGCTACATCTACATCAAATCCCACTGTATTTCCAGATTGTGATGAGATTGCAGAAATTTCTTCACCTTCAACAGAGTTAGATGATCTATCTTCCATCCAACATGATCATTCTTCTTCTACTCAAGAAAGACACTCTTCACCTATAACAAATACACACATGCCACCATGTCCAATTGAGACAAGGAGATCTAACAGGACTAGTAGGCTACCTCTTTGGCAAAAGGATTTCATTACTGATACCAGGAAAAGATCTCATCAGTGTTTGTATTCTATCACCAATAATATTGACTATTCTGGTTTGTCACATCCTTATCAGTGCTACATTGCTAATGTGTCAGTAGATACTGAGCCACAAACATATCAGCAGGCCATTAATGATAGTAGATGGATCCAGGCTATGAAAGAAGAGATCCAGGCACTTGAGGACAATAAGACATGGGAGATTACATCCTTACCACCTGGTAAGAAAGCAATTGGATGCAAATGGGTGTATAAGATCAAGTACAAGGCTAGTGGAGAAGTGGAAAGGTTCAAGGCAAGGTTAGTTGCCAAAGGTTACAATCAAAAGGAAGGGCTGGATTACCAAGAAACTTTCTCCCCCGTGGTTAAGATGGTTACAGTTAGAAGTGTTTTGGCAATGGCTGCATCAAAAGACTGGAACATTCAACAAATGGATGTTTATAATGCTTTCTTACAGGGTGATCTAGTGGAAGAGGTGTATATGACACTTCCACACGGTTTTCAGTATGCCAAGGGAGGTGATAATAAAGTTTGTAGGTTGATGAAGTCTTTATATGGACTTAAACAAGCTTCAAGACAATGGAATGTGAAGCTAATAACTGCCCTAGTTGCAGCAGGTTTTAAGCAAAGCCACCTAGATTATTCACTATTGACCAAGAAGACTGCAGATGGAATTGTGGTTATTTTAGTCTATGTAGATGATTTGTTGATTACTGGAAGCAACATGGAACTTATTGAAGCTGCTAAACAGGTTCTTAAAGATAATTTTAAGATTAAGGACCTTGGAAACTTGAGGTATTTTTTAGGCATTGAGTTTGCCAGAAATTCAACTGGTATCCTCATGCATCAAAGGAAATATGCATTGGAGCTCATTTCTGATTTGGGCTTAGGAAGCTGCAAACCAAGCAACACTCCAGTTGAGGTGAATTTAAAACTGACTACACATGAATTTGACACTTATATTGGAGATTCTTCTGATTCTTTACTGCTGGATCCTAGTGAATATCAAAGACTAGTGGGCCGACTATTGTATCTTACTATAACTAGGCCTGACATCTCTTTTGCTGTCCAACATTTAAGTCAGTTCATGCATTCCCCAAAGATTACTCACATGAATGCAGCTATTCGAGTGGTGAAGTACGTGAAGCAAGCCCCAGGGCTTGGTCTTTGCATGGATGCTCAAGCTCATGGCACTCTTCAGGCCTATTGTGATGCAGATTGGGGTTCTTGCATCAACACCAGAAGGTCCATTACAGGTTACTTGGTGAAGTTTGGCAACTCATTAATTTCTTGGAAGTCGAAGAAGCAGCCTACTATATCCAGGAGCTCAGCAGAGGCTGAGTATAGAAGTCTTGCCTCCACAGTGGCTGAAATTGTATGGATCACTGGTTTGTTCAGGGAACTGGATATGCCTTTGTCTCTTCCTGTTCCTCTATACTGTGATAGTAAAGCAGCCATACAGATTGCTGCTAATCCTGTGTTTCATGAACGTACAAAACACATTGACATTGATTGTCACTTCATTAGAGAAAAGGTTCAGGATGGACTTGTTCTAGTGCAGCACCTATCTACCAAGGAACAACCTGCAGATCTACTAACTAAAGGACTTGGGTTTGTGCAGCATTCCTATCTTCTTTCCAAGCTAGGTTTGCAGAATATCTTCATACCACCTAGCTTGAAGGGGGGTATTGAGGAGTATGAGTATGACAAACACATGGCTATTAGTTGATGAGCTGTCAGTCGGAATATAGAATTAGTTAGTTAGGAATTGTTGCTGATGTGGCCAGTTTGTTAGAGATAGTTAGATATTTTAGTCTTAGCTGTTTACAGCTGTATTTCTCTTAGATATAGTCGGTTAAGAGTAGTATATAAGTAGCTCATGTACATCATGTGAGATAATAACTCATTCAATAAGATTTCAGCTTCTCCTCTTCTCAGTCCCTTGTTTTCTCTCTTCTAGTTCACATGGATTATACAATTACTCTGTGTTAGCGTACAAATTAACATTTATTACAAATGCAACTACAGTATTGAGTCTTGAAACTATCAACACGCAAATCTATACAAAAGTGAAACTAAAGCTAGAACTTACTCACAGCCCGATTTGTAAGAGTGCCTGATTATCTATGGTGGATCGATATACAAGCGGAAAATAGTCCGGCACGCCCTCCCAAAACCCGCTCAAGCCTTCGATAAGGTAGGAGTCTGAAAAAGCATTACTCACGTTTATGTCAACTTCGATAGGATCAACCTGTCTAGCAAAGTAGGCTCCAGTACCAAATTCACGCAACTGGGAAGGGTGAAGATGAACGTTTGGAAGTTTCTCAAGGGTCACAACACAGTTAAGCCGAAGAATCCTCAAATTAGGAGAGTGGGAAACTAGACGCTCCAAAGCCGATAAGTTGACTTTAGACACCATACAAGAAATGTTATGCTTGACAAGTGATGTGTCACTATTGGGAAAATGACCAAGTCAGTCGCCATTCAGGTGTTCCACTTCACTTTCTCCCAAGTCCAATTCTCTCAGATTCCTGCAGTTAAGAGCGAATTACATAAGTATGCAAATCTGAAGAATCTAACCTTAGTGAAAAACAAACCTACATTGCTTATATAGTAACTATTTGCCACGCACGCAACAAGATAAATAAGTAAAAGCAGGTAAAGGGAATTATAATAAATCCTTTAGAAGATAAAAAAAATGCCAAATTTAACAAGAGATATTGGGTGAAATAATCACGAATTCCCTGCTCATTCAATAAATTCTGGGCATCCTAACGGCTAGGACCACACGCAAAAGCAAATCTAACAAATTGAATAGAACTTTTTTCACTTTTTGAGTAGGGACAATCAGTTACATCACATCCACAACAAGAGGGTGGATTTGATGATTACAAGTTGCTATGAATAAACTAAGAAAACATTTGAAACTAGTTTCTTTTCAAAGCTTCATATGGCACTCTCAATAATGCAAACTCATTAAACTATTTAGCCTTAATACATAGTTTACCTCCCGAGGTTGTAGCTCAATAATGGTTTTCTCTATCAAACTATTAGTTAATACGTTTCTTGCACTATCACCAGTATAATACACAGGTTAAATAATTTTCTGAACTGGTTTCAATTCTGCCTTAGTTTCCAAAGTCAGATATCATCTAATAAAGAAGAGGAATGAACTGAAAGATGCAAATATTTAATATTATTCGAGGAGAATTTGTTGCATTTCTAATGAGCTTCTTGGCGAATGGACAGGAGAAGTGTGCACATCAGTGAAGGAGGCCGATAGCCATGTTCAATTCGTAGAAGATATTCAAAGTGCAATCTATCAATGAAGAAGGTTATAGCCATTTACCTAGTGGCACTTGCACATTTGGATTAACTCCTTCAGTAGCGGTAGCAGTAGCACTCAAATGAAACTTCTTTTTCTTAGAAACAGGAGGGAAATAGGTACCAATTTTCTCTAAAGTATGAGATGGCATATCCTGCATTTGTGTATTAATAGGAACGACACTTACTGTTGCACATGAGGCCAAATGTCGTACAACAGCATCTATTTGAACATCTTGATCATAAGAAACAGCAGCCCCTCAACTCCAAATGCTTATCGGTGGCTGATTCTTGGTACACGTGAATTCCACCACCCTACATCACAATTCAAACTCCTTGCACTGCAGATATCCCACTTCTTATTGCATTGGACTTTGTCGGTAACTTTATTACCTGAAAAGATTTCACATTGTTTGTGATGATGGTATTTCTTGAAAGATTTACAGAAACTGAGATAACTTGCATATGGTACAGAGGTTGCCAACCTTTTGTTTGACTTCCTTCTTGCCCATCATATCAGAGAGTCAGCAATCCCATGTATGTTTCAATTAGAGGCTTACAGCGGAAGTCGCCGGCATTTGGTGGCAGCAAACTCAGAATAGAAGTGGCATAGGTGAACTGAGCATGGCGGAGAAGCTGGGGGCAGCAGGGAAGGTTCTGTTTTTTTGACAATAATAAAAGAAGGAAACTTCTATTATTTATGCTTCAGATTAACAATTCTTTAAACAGATGTATAGCATTTAATATGGATAACTATTGTAGGACGTACCGATGAGTTGTTTGTTTTCTCATTCTTTAAACAGATGTATAGCATATCCTTCATTTTCTTTTCGTCTGTTCCAAAGTAACTTATCATTCCCTTCCTTTCAATGTTCTCAGGATCTGATGTATAAAATGTGCATACAACTTTATCAGGTGGAAGAAGTAAGAATACAAGAAACTGAAGAAAATCAGCATAAAAAGTCATAGAAGGAAGCAATTCTGCAGATATAGTCAGACATAATAAAGTCACAGAAATATTAATCAATGTCATCCCACAATGGTGTTTACAAAACGTTATCCCACTACGTTAATTTACACACACAGACAGTTCAGTTGAGACTTAGTATCATATTAAATTTCTACTTAGTATTATTCACAGGCAGACAGTTCAGTTGAGACTTTCATCAAACACATTGTAGACATCTCTTAAGAAGCAAAAGAATAGAGAAGAACCTGTTCTGATGGTGCTTAAGAGCTACTTGAATAACGGGATCTTAAGCTTGTGTTCTCCTGTCATCTCTTCAACATATTCCTTAATCTTCCGAGCGGAATCTTTAAGTTGAGGGCTCTCCACAAGTTTGATAATTTTCAATGGATAGATATCCCCAAAACTAGATGGAATCTCTGACATCTCCACAGTTCTAATTTCTCAAGCGAGGGAAAGGATTCCTCTCCAACCTCCCACTTAGCAAGAGTCACTTCATCCAAATACAAATATTTGAGATTCCCAAAGGTGTCTTCCGCTCCCTGCAGGATTGTTCCCCCATGCAGGATTGTTCTAATAAGGATCAGCTCTTCAAGGTTGGGCAGTCTCGCTATTGTTGATAGTGAATCTGATGGCAGAGGAAAGTCACGCAACAACAATTTTTTCAAATTGGAAGGGAAGTGAAAATCCCATGACCAATTTGTGGCTACAGAGGGCCCACTGTCATTTGAATTTGAACTTTCAAATTCTACATCGAGGACTACTAGTTCAGTTAGAAAATCCAATTTTGGGAACCAATGTCGCTCTGTTAAACAATCCCATGATTCCTTGAGACGAAATCCAAGATCTTGAAGATTGGGAAACCTTTTGAAAATATGCTCTGCATCTTTCGAATAGGATAACATGAGTCTCCTTAAAAATCTCAAGTTCTCCAACTTTGAGTCCTCTGTTATCGGTGTCGGTTCATCTGTATTAATATCAAAGAAAGAACAAGTATTCATGACCAGCACTCGCAACTTTACAAGATCCCAAACTCTCAGTAATAGTACCAAGCTTGATCCTTTGTTATTCACATACAGGGTTTCCAGCTCCAGAGGTTTGACAAAGATGAAGGCAGAGATTTAATTTCTGTCCCAATGTATAAGAACTGATTCAACATGCATATTTCATTCAGCAAAGAATCTTTCACCGTGATAAAAGGGATTCCCAGGATCAACACTCTAAGAAGCCTCAAGTCTCTTAGGCGACATGCATCAGAAAGACGATCCTCCATCTTGTCTCCAGTTATCAACAAAGAATAGAGGTGTTTACTAGAATGCCTTTTCATTTTTGAACTGAACAGGACGAAATTGTTAAGCTCAAAGTGCTCCATATCATAAATAATGTTCACCATATGTGGCATCAAATCTGAAGAGGAAGATGGATCACTTGAACTTATCAGGCCAAACAACTTTTCCTCTCTTGCTTTTGTCAAACAAAAGTCATGCACAAGATCATGAAGTTGGCAAGTCGGGTCATCACCTATCTCATTGAAAACAATCAGCAAGCTACTGGAAATTAAATTATCCAAATAAATTTCCATCATTTCTTCCACACTCTTCATCTGTGTCTGTTCAACAAGCCCTTCAGCACGCCAATACATTTTCAACACATCTCTGTAGAATTTTGCGTCCTTCGGATAACTTGCAAGGTAGAGAAAGCACGGTTTCAGGTGATATGGTAAACGGTCATAACTTAATTCTATAACCTTCATCACTTCCACTTCACTGTTTAAAATAAAGGAACTCAAATTATTTCGAACTTCAAGCCACACAGTCTTTTTCTTTTCCAAACCTGCAATGACTCCAGCAATCAGATCAGCCACCAAAGGAAGTCCCTTACAATTTTGGGCTATTTCTTTTCCAACATCCAATAGTTCATCAGGGCAACTCTCTTTTCCAAATGCCCTTTTCTCTAATAACTCCCAACTTTCTTCTGGCCTTAGCAATCGAAAGTTAAGAGGATCAGTGTTGCCACTTCCATGAAAAGCCACTTCCTTTTGTCGAGTCGTCAAAATAATTCTACTTCCTTTCTCAACTTCAGGGAAAGGTCTTGTTAACTCATCCCATGTAGTAGTATCCCACACGTCATCTAACACAATTAGGTACCTCTTTCCAAACAGTTGTTTCCGTAGTATATCAGCAACATCAACATCCTCAGTGAACTTCAAATCCGACCCAGTAACTTGATTAAAAAGTTTCACCAACAGCTTCTTCTCATAATTCTTGATCGACTGTGCACCATGCACGAAGGTCGAAATGACTACAAACTGATTCATCATTGTATACTTTGTACGCCAAAGTACTTTTACCCGAACCCGGCATACCAGTGATTGAAATGACATCTAGATTTGCTGGTCCACTAGTGAGCTTCCTAATTAACCAGTTTGTCTCCTCCTTAAAACCTACAATTATTTTACCAGCCGTCAGTGACTTGCTTTCAACTGGCTTCTTGGGATAGTTTACAACAATGCAGCTCCTGTTCTCTGGAATCTTCTCAAGTAAATTTGAGACATCTTCTTTGATAAGCTTGATCTTTTTTATGGTAAGGGGAAGTGAGAAAATAAGATGTATGAGACCATTATCTCGAACAATAATCGAATCAATGACATATTTTGCCTCATATGCCACATCTAAAACACGTGCCCAAAGATCTTTGCATAATTCTTGATCAATGTTCGTGAAAAAAGATCTTATGAATTCTAAGACTTCTTTCACCTGCCCAATTTCCTCCTTTATCAATGCAATTGAATAAGCATTGGAATCAAGCAAATTTTTTAAGTGTATGTGTTGCAGATGCATGAAGAGTGGTCCATCATTCATGGGGAAGCAACATTGAGATGTGTGTGGGGATTTCAGATAAACATGTTTGAGATCTTTCCTGAGGAGTTCAATATTTTTCAGCAAGTCTAGAGTTGCACGACTTGTTTCATCTGTACTCTCTTCATTCCTTGATTTTTCTTCTAAGTCTTGAACGAGAGTTGATACCTCCCTGATAAGTGCTCCAACATGTACCAAAATATCAAATAATTTGTCATGATGAATAAAGTCCTTGGGAACATCCGTAAGAACAATTAATAGGAACTCTATCATGACATGAATGCTTCGAGCCCCTGAAGTGCTAGCTGTAATAACATTTACCATGCGCTCTTGTAGATGAATCAGATATTCTCTAAGAATGTCCGAAGAGATTTCCAGGAGCTGCTTAAGAAAGTCCAACTTCTGCTGAAGTTGAAGCTTTCAAATTGGTAGAACATATGTGCATAAGCTCCAGTTCAATTGGAATAATCTTCAAGAATAGATGAGCAAGCTTGAAGAGACAAGAATTTCTATCAATATGATCATCCCAAATGAAGCGTCCTACTCTCTCAGCCATAGGTTGAAGCTGAGGTAAGACACATTCCACAATGCCGTGCTCAACGTAACCATTCACTATCAACCCATGGAAATCTCTTATGTTACCACATACATTCTGAAGAATCTCACACTGAGTCACTAATGGAAAAATCTGTTCAGCAAGATACTTGGATAGATGATGGAGATTCTGTAGGAGGAGGTTCAACTGCTCGTCATTCATGGCGGCACTTGATTTAGAACGATGATGTGAGCTGATACAATGATTGATATTATCCCTCAGGCTTGGAAGGACATGCTGCAAGTCGTATTTAACCGCCACATTGATGTCTACGTCATACAAAATTGAACGAAGCAGATCTTTAACTTCTCGCCCGTGGACAGTCATTATATCTTCAAACTGCTCCAAATCGGAATAAGAAAGCTGGACGTATGTACAAATAAATGCCAGCACCAATTGCAGCTCTTCAATTAGATCCAGGTCAAGAGCTGTTTGATTTTCTTCGTTCTTTAACCTATCCATTATATCCAGAACATTAACAACATCCTTGCGAAGAGCAGAAAATGACACCTGCCAAAAGACCAAATGTCCTATTAAACTTTTGAAGGCACATACCTTTATGGGTTGTAATAAAACACAATAGTCTAGGAATAGATAACTTGGATAATCATGCAAGTCAATATTATACCAATGAGTTGTTTTCTTCGCCCTCTTTGTCTCTTTCTCCTTCATTATTTTTTCCTTTTTCCATGATTGTAATTTTCCTTCTAAGTTCTTAAAACCTGATGCATCAGAAAACTTTATCAGCATAAAAAGTCATAGCAGGAAACAACATTGAGATCAGAAGTGAAATAACAACATAAAATTACTTTTTCCATGTTTTACCCTTAGCATTAATTACTTATTCTCCAAATTATTTTCCAATATCTGTTACTTCAAACATCAATTAATAGGGGTAATATGGTAAAATTACTATATCAATCATTGTTTTCTTAATGGGTTTGGCAAGTCAAAAAGTGACAAGTAATTTTGAACAGAGGGAGTACAACTTATTATGGTTAACTAAATTAATGAAATGAAATTATACATTATACATTGAGTAACCATGATCAAGTGATAATACATCTAATTTAGTTTCATGGTAGTTTTGTTTTTTCCCAAAATCTTTCAAACTATTAGATGAGTTACTTACTGACCTTTTTACTTGATGAAAATATCCTCTGCTTTCTTTGTTATTTGATCCAACAGCTTCAAAATTGTTGGGAGATGTTTGGTTTGTGGGTAGTGAAGAAAACAATTTCAGCATTAAGATGTTTTATTTCATGCACAGCATAGCTTGTCTGCCACAAATTCTAAAAGGAAAAAGAAAAAGAAAGATAATCAAACTATCCACTTTATCTTACTCCCTCTCCATCCAACAATACTTATCCACTATTTACTTGACACGCATGTTAAGAAATCATAAATAATAGAGATAATTTTACTATATTACCTTTTGAATATAATAAATTTAATTAATATTTTAGAAAATGCATTGAGTAATGAATAGTACTTTATAGCAGGGATAAAATGGGTAAATTATTCATGTGTTTTTCAAACTGGACAAATATTGTAGGATATCTATTTTTAGTAGCACGTAAAAAGTATTGTTGGACAAATGGAGTATTTCCTCCATTTCATTTTAGAAACCTATACTTGGCACTGTGTGAAATTTGATTTAGTTACTACAGTAACTTTTAGCTAATAAGATGTTTAGCTAATAGTTGGCTATTTAAAAGCCTTATTATGTTTAATAAAAATATTAAAAGTCACTTCAATCCTCTGAGAGCCATTTTAATTCCTTTTTGTTGCTCATCTTTTTTTAAAAAAAAAACAACGATACCTAATTCGTGACTTGCAGTAGCAGACGATGTAACAAATAAACAAACAAATCAACAAATAAATAGACGACGTGTAATATTAAAAATTGTAAGTTTTCCAAAAGATTATTTTCTGCAGTTACCTTAAGCTGGATGTGATGAAACGGGATAGTATCATCGACTCATTGCTGCTTAATATTCACAAATAGCTCAGTCTAGACTTTTATCGAATACATTATAGATATTTTTTTAACATTTGCAACATCCATTACATAAATACCAGCAACCAAATAGATGTTGGGTCGTCTCAACAAGACTAAGGGCCTAAAGCGAAACTCTAGAGAGAAGCCTAAATATTTATTTATTTTTTTAAAAAAAAGATTGTCATATATATTTTATTTAAAGTTCACTTTTCTAGTTTTTTTTGGTGCGTCATTTTTTTTTTATTTTTTATAATCAGTTTGTTCTAATAGTTCTTTTTCAATTGATAATATAACTAATCCATTCAGTCTCTTCAAGTTTTCTCTTTCTCTCTTTTTGCAAAATCGAAATTATATTTTCTAGTCGACTTATTTAAATTGAATAAATTATAATAATAACTAAAACGAAAATATGTACTTATGAACTAAGAATATCAACAATAACAAATTTTCAAGAAAAACTATAAAATAAAGTTAAAATAATAAAACCTGGCTTAGAAATTTGATAAGTTGATATTCATATAACGATATCAAAATAGTGTTGTCCTCCTTCAATTGCTTGTAATTCTTGAAATGTTGAAGAAGACACTAAAAATAATATTTTTTTTTCTTTTGTAATTGTAAGCAAGAACATTAACTAAGTTGTTAGTAAGTTTTGCAAAGTAAGATAGCGCTCAATAATATATTGATAATTAAATAGAGAATAAAATTTATTGAATATAAAAATATAAGGTGAGAATAATGCAGCCCAAGTTATTAGGAGATACTGTAATTAAGAAAATTTAGTTCCCGCACGTAGAAAACTACTCCCTAAATGTTGTTTCATTACCCTAAAAACAACGGTACCTACATTAAATATTTTTCTTCCTTATCATAAATTTCTTTTTAAATTTATAAATAAATATAGTTTTTTTTAATAAACATGTATATGTATATTTTTTAGAAAAAATGGAGGCCCAATTTTTTGGGGGCCCCAAGCAGTTGCTTTAGTGGCCTAGTGGTTAAGACGGCCCTAAATAGATGCTCATGATAAGTTGCAATATGTATTCGCCTTTAGTTGCTTGTTATTTCACGATACTAAATTTGGATGATTTTGAGATTTGTCAATAATCTAATTATTTAGTAAGCCAATTAGAAGCATAGTTAGAAGGAATCTGGCCAATTTTATACTTGATATTTACAAATAGATCATTTAAAATTTTTATTAAATACATTATAGACATTTTAAAACTATGGCAAGAATCAGAACAACACGCGTATATTTTGGTTTCTAAGCAGCAAAAGAAGGTGTAAGATTCAATTTCCAAATCTTTCAAAATTCAGCTTTTAGTGTGTTTTGGAAGATTTGAAATATATTTAAAACATAGACTAACGGGTTAAAAATACACATAAAGTATCTCGTTTTTGTCAAGATTCATTACTTAATTATCCGGTGAGTGAGTTTGTTAACTTAACTATCACCAAATGTTAGCGAAAAATTGTCAACCATTCCTTTTTCTATCTGAAATATCACGTTTCGGTAAACATTTGGTGGTAGTTCAGGTAGAAAACTAGAAAACTTAATAGTTTAGGTACGAAATTCGAAAAATCAAGATAGTTTAGGCTTTTTTTTTTTTTTACCCTTCACACTGAAAACATAGAAGCATACGTCCAGTTCAATTGGAGTACTCTTCATAAGTAGATGAGCTAGCTTGAAGAGTCGAGAGTCTCCTTCAATCTCATATTTTTTTTATATCTATAATATAATTTTTCTACGAAAAGTAATCAATTGACCACTTTTCATTAATAGGTGACATTATTTGTTTTTAAAAAATAAATTTTCTTTTTCAACCGAAAAAGTGATTTATATTAGCTATAATGACAAATTTGAGCTGCTTAGCTAACGACAAGGTTACGAACTAGACACTTCTTAAATTAAGGATAAAATTATTCTATATCGAGTGTATCAAAGATATATTTAGCGCTTTTTCTATGGGAATTTTTTTCTACGATAGAATTATCTCATCAAAGAAATAAATTTTTAAAGGAATATATGTTAATGAACTAGGGGAATAATTGAGCTAATTTGCTAATAGAGAGGCATATTTATCTAATTTCTAATACTTCAGTAATATTTTGGATTAAAAAGTCGAATTGAGGATATTTTAATTCTATTTTCAATAGTTTAATGTTATTTTTAGCCCTTGATGGTATAAATTTATCCCGCGATTAATTTATACCATTATTAAAAATGGTATAAATCTAATACTTAGTCTCGAAATATCCTATCTTATTCCATTTATTTAAATTTAAATGTGGTAGTTCAGTTTTACCCCTACAATAAGCATGACAGTATACATGTGATTTAGCAAATAATGACCAATTCGAGTTATTTGGCTAAAGACGGGGTTGCGAACTAACACTTTTAAAATTGAGGATAAAATTATTTATATCGAATACATCAAAGATATATTTTTTAACAAAATAGGGGTATACTTGAGTATCTAATTTTTAATAGTTCATTAATATTTTGGATCAAAAATCGAATTGAGGATATTTTTGATCTAATTTCAATAATTCAATGTTATTTTTAGCTCATATTTCATTCAATTTTTAACGTCAATTTTCAATTCATTATTTTAAGTTTTCAGTCAAAGTTATCCATTATCTATAGAAATTGATCTATTTTAATCCTTTAAATATAATCTTTAGCATGTTTAGTCCCATAAATTTTCTAAAATGGAACACCTTTGCTCCACTAACAAAATGAAGTAAAAACTTAATAGTAACTACCAAAAAACACGACAAATGCCAGCAAAAAAGAAATCAACCGACTTTCAGAAGAGACCAAAAAATCAATATGACTTTCCGCCATATTTTATTGGATAATCACCGTTAACTTTTAAGTCCATTCAATCACTTTAGCAAACTTAAGGGACTAATATATGGAACATTATAGTTGAAGGGTCAAAATAAACATAAACAAGTAACAATTTTGGCTTCAGTTAGGTAAAATACTGTAAGTTTTGGTTCAAGATTCATTTTTTTGCTGTGTATTTCTGTTTGTTCTTTGTTATTCTTCTGAAATATGAAGTGGAGTTGTGCTAGTTTGGGTGAATTAATGACCCACATCATTCTTATTGGGAATTTTGGGAGCATTAATGCAAGTTCTTGCTCAAGATTTGATTTTTTTTGCTGCGTATTTCTGTTTGTTATTTGTTATTCTGCTGAAATATGAAATGGGGTTGTGCTAGTTTGGGTGGGTTTAATGACCACATCACTCTTTTGGGGAATTTAGTAACTGTTGGTTTTAAAAAAGAAGAAATTGCAGGAAAAGAATAAAAATACTAAAGGAATGAAGAACAAGAAAGAATGCTTATGAACTGAAGTTGAAAGATGATATATTTTTACTGCAGTCTAAGAATACAATTTATAATAGAAATAATAACTTATAAACCTAAAAATAAGCAAAAAGATAAGCTGAAAATACCAAACTCCTAAGTCTAGAAAATACTATTTATTCAAAATTCAAATAGAAAACAACTCCTAATTAAAAGGGCTAACTAGTTGACTAAATCTTAATAAAATTAATGCAGTAAAAACTTCGCAATTCTAAAGCAAATATTCAACACTCCTCCTTGCTTTAGGAACTACAAAATTTTGGTCTTCTATCTTGGCATCTTCACACTTGATAATCGAAAGTGACCTTGTGAATAAATCTGCAGATTCGCCTTTGGGCTTACAGGGAACTAAATTCACTTCTCGTCTTGAATGCAACCCTTGACTACTAAATCCTTTTGGCATGTCTTCCTGCTTCATTTGTATCTTGAATTTAAACTTACCCATTTTATTTTCCTCAAACATAGATTACTCCTCCATTGCTTTAATTCCTTTACGAACATTGAAAGCTCCTTTAAACCTAGCAGGTTCACATTTTCCTTGTGCTTTTTCAATTGGAGGATCATCTTCTAATTTTTCGAGCCTATGATCATTTTCATGTTTTACAGAAACATCTTCCATTGGATCAAATGAGAAATGTTTACCTCTCATCTTAATGTTTAAAACTTCTTTTCCAGCACCATCATTGATGAAGCAATGCTTATCCTCAAAGGATACTTTGTATCCTTTTTCTACCAACTGACAAATACTCAACAAGTTTTGATCAATATTAGGTACATAAAGAACATCTGAAATTGCCTTATTACCTAAACTTGTTTTGATGACAACAGTTCCTTTTCCTTCAACAAGAATCTGATCACCATTTTCTATCCTAACTTTGGATATTTTAGTAGGCTTTAATTCTTTAAACAAACTCTTGTCATAAGTCATGTGGTTAGTGCAACTGCTATCAATCAGCCAAAACTTTGTTGAAACCTTACTTGAGATACATGTTGCAACAAAAAGATGGTCTTCTTCTTCTTCTTTATTGACCACACGTGCATCTGCTTCATGGTTCTCAAATTTATTTTTGCAAATCACTGCTTCATGGCCAAGCTGATTGCACTTGCTACACTTCCCGTCTGGCCTTTTCCAACATTTGTATGGTGGATGACCCATTTTTCCACAATGGTCACAAGGTGGGTAATTTTTAAAATTTTTATCCTTGCTTTGAGTTTTGTGGCTGGCTACTAAGGCTCCTTCAACCATACCATCTTGTCTCATAAGTCTCCTTTGCTCTAATGCCTAAAAAGAATTTAATAACTCTGCCAAGGTAATCTTGGACAGATCTTGTGTATTTTTCAAGGTAGTTATACATGCTTCATATCTTTCAGGCACTGTAACAAGAATTTTTTCAAGAATTCTTGAATCTTTAAATTCAGTGCCTAATAATCTTACCTTGTTAACAATGCCAAACAATCTGTCCGAGTATTCTTTGACTGTCTCGGAGTCTTTCATTCTCTGCAACTCAAACTCCCTTATTAAATTCAGTACTTGCATTCCTCGGATTCTTTCATCTCCAGCATATTCTTTCTTCAGATAATCCCAAATTTCTTTTGGTGATGTGAGAGACACAATTCTTGTGAAAATAGTTGTTGAAACAGCAGCAAACAGAGTTGCCTTCGGCTTAGACTTCGTGGTTTTCTTTTCCTTATGACTCTTGATTTGGGCTATGGTGGGATTATTTGGCAGCGGATTAATTTCATAATCCTCTTCCATAGCTTCCCAAAGATCAAGAGCCTCCAAGTAAGTCTCCATTCTCACAACCCATAATTGATAGTTTTCACCATAAAAAACGGGTGGAGCAATTCATGAAAAACTATTTGCAGAATCCATCTCTTCACTCACAGGTCCCTCAAGAAAAAAAGTCTCTAGATATCAATTGTTGGTTTTAAAAGAGAAGAAATTGCAGGAAAAGAATAAAAATACTAAAGGAATGAAGAACAAGAAAGAAAGCTTATGAACTGAAGTTGAAAGATGATACGTTTTTACTGCAATCTAGGAATACAATTTATAATAGAAATAATAACTTATAAACCTAAAAATAAGCAAAAAGATAAGCTGAAAATACCAAACTCCCAAGTCTAGAAATACTATTTATTCAAAATTCAAATAGAAAACAACTCCTAATTAAAAGGGCTAACTAGTTGACTAAATCTTAATAAAATTAATGCAGTAAAAACTTTGCAATTCTAAAGCAAATATTCAATAGTAACAAATAATGAAATGGATACACAACTATCATTGTCTTGCATACTTCAAGACTTGATTAAGTTTTTATACCCACACAAACACTATGACATGCTTACGGTCACAAGCTTCAAAAATCTTTTTCTTTTCCTTTTATTAAGTTTTGTGAAAAGTCAAACTATAACTAACAAAATGAAACAAAGAGAGTACTATTTTGAATAGGGATGGCAAGCGGTGCGGTTGCAGGGAGAACCCTCATAAACCCGCAACCCGCACCTCATCAATTTTGAGAAAAGATATTCCAACCCGCCCCACATAACCTTAAACCCACACCGCCCATCATAGCCTAAAACCCCCCGCTTCGTTTGCCATCCCTAATTTTGAACTTACTACCAAAGACAAGAAACTACATATATTTATTTTCATTTTCTTGAAGAAGGATGAGCACAAAGAAACTGAAGAAAGAATGAAAACAAAGTCATAGCAGAAAACATTTTTGCAGATATAAATAAGTCATTATTTTCTAAAAAAAATTCTACATGTTCTCCATAAACTTTGATTTTACACTCAACATCGATTGATGCGTGTTTTAATACAAAGAGAAATCTTTCATAATAATGAATAATACAATATAATGATCCTATTGAGGAGTAGAAAAAAGAAATAAGAGAAAATAGGAATCTTACCTTTTGACCACTAACTGTTCAGCAAACCATAATTATTAGAACCTCTTATTTGACAAAATATCCTCTGCTTGCTTTGTTATTCATCCAACAGCTTCAAAATTGTAGAAACAATTGTATTTGCAAGATGTCTAGAAAGAAAAAGGATGAATCAATGGGGCCTCACAGCTTGTCTGCCACAAAGTCTAAAGGGAAAAAGAAAAGAAAGTTAATCAAACTTCCAAGTGGGAACAATACTCTACTCACTTTATATTATTTCCTTAGTTTCATTTGGTTTGACACTATTTTCTTAGTACCACGTCAAAATAATATTAACATTCTTATAATTTCTTAAGTAAAAGCTTTTATATCTACACAAATATTATGACACGTTTATTGTTAGGACCGAAATAATCAGAGGTCATGCGGAAGCTAACCAAGCAAACCTTGCAAGACGCTTAAGTCTAAAAGGAAAAAGAACAGAAGGCAGTCAAACTTCTGAATTTGTTAAAATCTTACCTTTTGACCACTTAATGTTCAGCAAACCATGATTATTAGAACACCTCTTGTTTGAGAAATAGTAAATCTGAAAGAAATTGGCTAAACAAGTATTTTGAAAGTTCACCAAAAGAAAGAAGAATCAAATTCGAAGATTTTTAGATGTTGAACAAAAGTAGGCTATAGGATTCAGAATTAATTGGCTAAAGAGGTACTTAAAGGCCACGAACAGAAACAAGAATCAAATTCCAAGATTATTAGAACCGTTCACTTTATTCTTCAGAATATATTGAACAGTATGGGATTCAGTAAGAAGTTCTGCTGCTATCACTTTAATTATTCTCCAGAATATATTCTTGCAACAGCAATGTTATATTTCATGCCACGTTATATGTAATGTTATAGTTGGAAAAGAAGATCAAGTGTAGATAAATTTTAACTACAATGTTAAAGTGTGATTGGGTGGTCTTGAACTTTTGACTCCGCTTGCTAAATTTTCAAGTTTAACGTAGCAGCAATGTTATATTTCATCCTCATGAGTTGTTTGCTTGCGGTTTCTCCTTCATTTTCTTTCCCTCTTTATTCTACTTCAATAGAGATGAGAGCACAAAAAATTAAACACACTATTAGATGAGATACTAACCTTTTTACTTGATGAAAATATCCACTGCTTGCTTTGTTATTCATCCAACTGGAAGTTCAAATTTCTGGAATTGATCACAAGAGTGTGGAGGAACAATTAATTTCAGTATAATAAAAAAAAAAAATCAGTATAATAGGAAAAAAATGATGCATAGTATTCCAAAAACCAAGGATGCATACAGGATGTGTTTGTGTCACCCCAATACAACATACCTCATTTGTGACTTGCAGTCGCAGACGACGTGTCAAACAAACAAATCAACAAATGATACGTGTATTTATAAAAAATTGTAAGTTTTCTAAAAAGATTTTTTTATGTAATTACCTTAAGGTTGATGTGATGAAAGGAGCAACGTATCATCTAGTCATTTCTACTTAATATTCACAAATAGCTCAGTCTAGACTTTTATCAAACATATTGGTACATTTTTTAACGTTGGCAATTTCCGCTACATGAATTCCCCCAACCAAATAGATGCTCAAGAGAAGTTGCAATATGTATTCACAAGTAAAATGTTGAAAATGACAAGAAAAGAGAGAACAATTGCTCATCTACTCAATTTTTACTTGATATTCACGAATAGTTCATTTGAGACTTTTATCCATTTGTAAAGTTTAACAGACCTAATTCCATTTGGATAATGTTTGTAAGGAAGACTTGATACACATTAATGTTTACTTTGCTCCCGAAGTAGCAATATCTTTCAAAAAAAAAAAGAAATATTATTGCCATGGCAATATTTGTCGTCAATGTGGTATGCAAGGGCATTGGGTCCCTGACTTATCCGAACATTTTGTCAAACTTTTTCAAGCCTGCCATTAATATCCTGTGAAATCCTACAAGTGGAGTTTGGGGAGGGAAAAGATGTAAACAGACCTTATGCCTACCTTTGTGGGATACTAAAAGTTAATAATCTTGTAAGGACTTGATGCACATTAGTTTTCAAGAAGAGTTGCAACTAATAAGTACATTACAACACCATTTTCATAAAAGAGCAAGTTGAACATGCTCATATTAGCCAACCAAAAACATAATAGTAGCACTTACTTTCATTATACTGAATAACACAGTTTAAAATTCTCTATTTGTGACTACTAATTGCTCTGGAATCGCTCGGTCAACGGTGAAATTGATTGCGTATGAGCTTGTAAAGCTTTCTCCATGACCTTCAGCACCCATGCTCCTAAACTACTACTAGCACGGTTAAACTACATCAGGGGCTCGAGCAAAACAGTATGTAGAAAGAGTATTCAAAAAGCCTTTAATTTGCATAGTTTATGAATTCTGCTTAGTAGGGACCTGAACACAGGAATTTCTTTTCTCAAAGTCAGACCACAGTTTTCCTGTGCAGAAGCCACGGAGCAATCCCCAGTAATATATGATGTCGATGCAGCCGAATCTCCATCAATGGTCCAAAGAGAACCAATCATGTTGAAACTCTGTCCTGCCACTGTCATGTATATGTGGAGTTTCTCGACGAGGGCAACTTTCTGGTCTCGTATCCAGATGACACCTCTAATGATAACTTCAAAATCTATCATTTTCATAGTAATAGTAACCAAGGCAGTATTTGTCATTTGGCAGCAGAAGTATAGAACCGTGTGGAGCTTAGAGAAGCCAGCTGAGACTGCTACAAGGCCTCGCTCAGTCAAGGATGTTAGGACCAAAATAATACATCCAGTTCTTGAGCATATGGATCGGAAGGAAATACACTAAGTTCTTCAAGTTCCTTACAATAGTTGGCAATCTCCTCAAGACCGGTATCATCAATATAGATCCAAAGATTAGGCCTTTTTCACCTGTAAGGAAAGAAGTATTCAGAAAAGGGTAATCTACAAAGTAAAATATACTCCCTTCGTGTCTATTTGTGTGTGTTGACTTCCTTATTAGCCTGTTTGAAAAGAAACGCGTTCTTTTAATTTCAACATTCCCATTTTACCTTTAATGACACTCCTTTGTAAGAATGGCACGGCAGGTTTAACACCACAAGATTCAAGGGAATTTCTTCTCTAAAATTCAAACATTTACTGTATCGAGTCGAGAAACTATCAAGAACATGCAAATCTATACAAAAGTGACACTCAAGCTATAACTTACCCACAGTCCGCAATTTGTAAGAGTGCCTGATCATCTTGCCAAGATGAGGAATTTTAGTGGTAGCATCGCTTAAATTCAAAGACGTGGGTCTATGGTGGACCCCATATATAAACAGAAAATAGGCAGGAACGGACTCCCAAAACCCGCTCAAGGCTTCGATCTGGTAGCAGTCTTTAAAAGCAACGTGTTTCTATCGGGACAACGACTAAGCCAATCGCCAATCAGGTTTTCCACTTGACTTTTTCCTAAGTCCAGTTCTCTCAGATTCCTGTAGCAAAGTCCAAATTACCTAAGTATGCAAATCTGAAGAACTATCCCCTGCGCACGCACCAAGAAATAGAAGAAAAAGCAGATAACTTTATAACAAATCCAATAGGAAGAGATAAAAATGTAAAATTTAACAAGAGATATTGGAAAACAGAGGAATGAACTGAAAGTACTAGCTCCTTAAACCACAATTATAAGCAAGTACAGCTACCCCCAAGATGCAAAGATCAAATATTTTTTTCACCAGTAAAACCAAAACATACTCAAACGACAATTTTCCACAAAACCCCTTAATCACAAACAAGTACAGTTACAATCAGATGTAAAAGTTTATTCACCCATTTAAAATATACTATCCAATGACTCATCACTGACAACCATCCTCTTAACCCTAATTTCCTCATGAAATGGAGATTGGAATCAGAAACACGTGGCTTCCCTTACACCACAAGAATCAGGCAGGAGATTGGAATCAGAAACACGTGGCTTCCCTTAAGTGTTAAGCATCTTATGTCTGTGAACAATAAGATCAAGATCAAAGTCTCATGCCAAGATGTACAGACCAAAGGGAGTGAGTTAATGTCTTTGTCTGAGGTTATGTCTGTGAAGATGAGTTCTAGTACTTCTATTGGAACCGTGGGACCAAAGGTTGACATTTTTATTTCCCAAAGCAAGATTCGTTTCAAGAAACCACGGTTAGAAGATATTAGTGATGAAAATGAGAGTATCCAAAATTGGAAAAGAATTAACCTTCAGGAAAGCTGATATTTTAATCAAACTTACTATTGCACATGAGGTCAAATATTGTACAGAAAGACCTATTTGAACATCTGGATAAATAGAAACAGCAGCCTCTCAACTCCAAATGTTTATCGGTGATGATTCTTGGTGCACGGGAATTCCACCACCCTGCATCATAATTCAAACTCTTTGCACGTGAATATCGCACTTCTTGTTGCATTGGAATTTCTCAGTAACTTTAGTACCTGAAGAGGCTTCACATGTTTGTGATGAAGGTATTTCTTGAAAAATTTAAAAGAACAAATTTGATTAAGGTTAATTTTCATATGGTACAGAGGTTGCCAACCTTTTGTTTGACTTCCTTCTTGCCCATCATATCAGAGAGTCAGCAATCCCATGTATGTTTCAAAGAGAGACTTACATTTGAAGTCGTCGGCGTACGGTGGAAGCAATGCGTAGCAATGGCACACCGACTAGGAGGTGAACTGAGCATGGCTGAATAGGTGGGGCAGCAGGGAAGGGTTCTGCTTTTTCACGGGGACAAAGAAAGAAACTTTTATTATATATGCTTCAGATTATGAACGTTTTAATAGCACTTCTTTAAACATATGTATAACATTCCGTATCTTAATGTTAGTTTTAATACAGATGACTATTGTATGACGTACCGATGAGTTGTTTGCTTCTTCCTTGTCTCTTTCCATGATTGTACTTTCCAATAGTCAATACCAAAGTAACTTCCCCTACTCTTCCTTTCAAGTTCTCAGGGTCTGATGCATCAGGTGGAAGCATAAAAAGTCATACAAGGAAACATTTTGCAGATACTGATCAAGGTCAAACATCAAATGGTGTTAACAAAACTTTATCCCATAATGTTAATTTACACAAAATAAGAAGAAGAGTAGTTTATAAGATAAAGAAGAAAACAGAAGACCCAGTATTCAAGAAAACAAAACCTATTACCACATAGTTATTCCCAAGTCCTGCTAGATTTGATGCTTCTATTTTTGAGTTACCAAGGTCAGGGGTAATTATAAGTGTGTTCTCTTTACGTAAGTTTTTGGATTAAATGATCACACACTTCAACAAGGTACCTAAGCCCACGTAAAGGGGGCGTGTCAAGACATGTAAGTAATTAAAAGTGTGATTTCTCTAACGGCTTAAATTATACTTTTGGATCCACCTGAACCCAATAGTTTTGGCTTAGCAACTGTATAAGCATTTAAAAATCCACTAAATATGTTGTTGTAGATTTATGCAGTCTTAAGATTGTTAGCATAATCTTACCTTTTCACAGATTATAGTTCAACAAATTAAACCTATTGTTTGAGAAATAATGTTGATCAGTCGCAAGGAAAGTAATTAAGCAAATTTGTAATAACTCCACATCTTCTAATTAAAATACAATTCAGTTCTTATCTTGACAATATACAAGTTCAGTTGAGACTCTCATCAAATACATTTGTAGACATCTTTTAACATTGGCAATTGCCACTACAAGAATCACAAGAATAGAGAATAACCTGTTCTGGTGGTGCTCACGACTTTTCACACATAGTGCTCAAAGCTACTTAAATAACGGCATATTATTCCAGTCAAGGATCTGAAGCTCGTCCCCTCCCCTCATATCTTCAGCATATTCCTTAATGTTCTTAGCAGAATCTTCAAGTTGAGGACTCTCTACAAGTATGATACTTTTTAATGAATACATATCCCCGAAACTAGACGGAATCTCCTCAAGTTCACAACATCCCCGCAGTTTTAATTTCTCAAGCGCAGGAAAGGATTCCTCTCCAACCTCCCACTTAGCAAGAGTCACTTCTTCCAACTTCAAAAATTTGAGATTCTCAAAGGTGACTTCCTCCCCCATGTTCCATTCTTCCCCCTGGAAGATTGTTCTAATAAGGAACAACTCTTCAAGGTTGGGCAGTTTTGCTATTGTTGATAGTGAATCTGATGTCAGAGGAAAGTCACACAACATCAATTTTTTCAAATTCGAAGGCAAGTGAAAATCCCACGACCAATTGGGCCTACTGCCATTTGTGTTTGAACTTTCAAAACCTACTCTAAGGAGTTCTAGTTCAGTTAGGCAATCCAATTTCGGGAACCAACATCGCTCTGTTGAATAATCCCATGATTCCTTGAGATGAATTGCAAGCTGTTGAAGATTGGGAAACCTTTTGAAGATATCCTCTGTATCTTTCGAATAGGAAAGCACGAGTTTCCCTAATACTCTCAAGTTATCTAACTTTGAGTCCTCTGCTATTAGTATTGGTTCATCTGTATCCATATCAAAGAAAGAACCAGCAGTCATGATCAGCACTCGCAACCTTGCAAGATCCCAAATTCTTGGTAATAGTACCAAGGTTGATCCTTTGTTTTTCACCCAGAGGGTTTCCAGATTCCAGAGGTTTGAGAAAGATGAAGGCAGAGTTTTAACTTTCGTCCCAATTTGTAAGTACCTCAAATGATTCAACATGCATATTTCATTCAGAAAAGAATCTTTCACCATGATAATAGAGGGATCCAGGATCAATACTCTAAGAAGCCTCAAGTCTCTTAGGTGACATAAATCAGAAAGATGATCTTCCATCTCGTCTCCACTTATCCCCAAAGAATAGAGGTGTTTACCAGAATGCCTTATCATTTTTGAACTAAACAGGACGAAATTGTTAAGCTCAAAGTGCTCCTTATCATACACAATGTGCACTATACATGGCATCAAATCTGAAGAAGAAGATTGATCACTTGAACTTATCTGGCCAAACAACTTTTCCTTTCTTGCTTTTATCAAACAGAAGTCATGCACAAGATCATGAAGCTGGAAAGTCGGGTCATCACCTATCTCATTGAAAGCAATTACCAAGCTACTGGAAATTAAATTTTCCAAATAAACCTCCATCACTTCTTCCACACTCTTCATCTCTGTCTCTTCAACAAGCCCTTCAGCACGCCAACGCATTTTCAACACATTGCTGTCCACTGAAGTGTCCTTAGGATAACTTGCAAGCAGAAGTAAGCATGGCTTCAGGTGATGTGGTAAATGGTCATAACTTAATTCTATAACCTTCATCACTTCCACTTCGCTGTTCAAAATAAAGGAATTCAAATTATTTTTAATTTCAAGCCACACGGTCTTATTCTTTTCCAAACCTGCAATGATTCCAGCAATCAGATCAGCCACCAAAGGAAGCCCTTTACAATTTTGGGCTATTTCTTTTCCAACATCCAATAGTTCATCAGGGCAACTCTCTTTTCCAAATGCCCTTTTCTCTAATAGCTCCCAACTTTCTTCTGGTCTTAGCAATCGAAGGTTAAGAGGATCAATGTTGCCCTTTTCATGAAAAGCCACTTCCTTTTGTCGAGTCGTCAAAATAATTCTACTTCCTTTCTGAACATCAGGGAAAGGTCTTGTTAACTCATCCCATGTATCAATATCCCACACGTCATCTAACACAATTAGGTACCTCTTTCCAAACAGTTGTTTCCGTAGCATATCAGCAACATCAGTATCCTCACTGAACTTCAAATCCGAGCCAGTAACTTGATTATAAAGTTTAACCAACAACTTCTTCTCGTCATATTCTTGGTCGACTGTGCACCATGCATGAAGGTCGAAATGAATAGAAACTGATTTATCATTGTATACTTTGTATGCCAAAGTAGTTTTACCCGAACCCGGCATTCCAGTGATCGAAATGACATCCAAATCTGCCGGTCCACTGGTGAGTTTCCTAATAATCCAGTCTGTCTCATTCTCAAAACCTACAATTATTCTACCGGCTGTCAACGACTTGCTTTCAACTGGCTTCTTGGGAGAGTCTACAACAATGGGGCTCCTTTTCTTGGGGATCTTCTCAAGTAATTGGGAGACATCTTCTTTGATAAGCCTGATCTTTTTAATGGTAATGGGTAGTGAGAAAATAAGATGTAAGAGACCATTATTTCGAACAATAATTGAATCAATGACATCTTTTGCCTCGTATGCCACATCTAAAACACGTGCCCAAATATCTTTATGCAATTCTTGATCAATATTCATGAGAAAAGATCTTATGAATTCTAGATCTTGTTTCACCAGCCCAATTTCTTCCTTTATCAATACAATTGAATAAACATTGGAATCTAGCAAATCATTTAGGTGTCTGTGTAGTAGATGCATGAAGAGTGGTCCATCGGTCATGGGAAAGGAACATTGAGATGAGTCCGGGGCTTTCAGATAAACATGTTTGAGATCTTCCTTGAGGAGTTCAATATTTTCCAGCAAGTCTAGAGTTGCACGATTTGTTTGGTAGGTACTCTCTCTATTCCTTGGTTTCTTTTCTAAGTCGCGAACAAGAGTTGATACCTCCACGGTAAGTGCTCCAACACGTGCCAAAAGATCAAATAATGTGTCATGATGAATAAAGTCAGTAGGCATGTCAGTAACAATAATCAACAGAAACTCCATTATGACATGAATGTTTTGAGCCCCTGAAGTGCTAGGGGTAATAACATTTACCATGTGCTCTTGTAAATGAATCAGATATTCTCTAATAATGTCTGGAGAGGTTTCTCGGAGCTGCTTAATGAAGCATTCAACTTCTGCTGATGGTGAAGCTTTAAAATTTGTAAAACATATGTGCATAACCTCCAATTCAATTGGAATAATCTTCATGAGTAGATGTGATAGCTTGAAGAGTTGAGAGTCTCCATCAATGTGATCATCCTCATCTAGCTCGGAGAGTTGAGAGTCTTCATCAATCTGATCCTCCCAAAGGAAGTGTCCCACTCTCTCAGCCATCAGTTGAAACAAAGGTAAGACATTCTCAACAATCTCATGCTTAATGCAACCATTCACTATCAACCCATGGAAATCTCCTATGTTGGCACACACATTCTGAAGAATCCCATATTCAGTCACTAACGGAAAAATCTTTTCAGCACGATACTTGGATAGATGATGGAGATTCAAGAGAAGGAAGTTCAACTGCTCCTCCGTCATGGTGCCATTTGATTTATAACGATGATGTGAGCTGATACAGTCATCCATATTATCGGCGAGGCTAGGAAGGACATGATGCATGTTATATTTACACCTGACGGTATTGTCAACATCATCAAAAATTGTCCGAAGCAGATTCTCAACCTCGTGTCTTTTGCCAGTCATTATATCTTCAAACTGCTCCAAATCAGAATAAGAAAGCTGGACATATGCACAAATAAATGCCAGCACAAATTTCAGCATTTCAACAAGATCCACGACAATAGCTATATCATCTTCTTCATTCCTTAACCTCTCCATGACATCCAGAACATTGACAACGTCGTCGCAAAGAGCAGAAACCGACACCTGCCAAAGACCAAATGTTATTCTCCTATCAAATTTTCTAAGCCACAGCACCTAACATAGCTATAGAGGACTTTCTTCAAATAGACTGTACGACATAAGCTATATATTGATGACATACCGATGAGTTTTTTGCTTCCTCTTCCTCTCTCACTTCTTCATTTCCTTTTCCTCTTTCCATGATTGTAATTTCACTAGTCAGTGAAAAAGTAAAATTTCCTTTCAAGTTTTCTGGCACAAAGAGTACCTACATAAAACCTTATCAGGAGAAAATGAATACAAAAAATGCAGAAAAAATCACAGCAGGAGAGTATTTTGCGGATATAGAATTTTCTTCTTGTCGAATTGATTGCATTAAATTTTGGATTACTTTTTTCTACCTTTTTCACACGAAAGTATTTCATCATGTATTACTTATTAGCACTTATTACCAGTATTTCAAATTCTGAAGCTAGGACTGACACCTAACAAGCCACAACCCGCTAGGCGAACTATTGCATTCAATCACCAAACTCAAATTAAAGTCTGAATTCTCATTGATCGCACCACACCCCGAGACCTCTGATTAAGAGACCTTAAGCATAATCTTACCTTTAGACTTATTTTTGTTAGACAGGTTGAAGTAATAGGTTGATAGGTTGAAGAAGTAGTTGAAAGGCCAACAACAAAAAGAAGAATCAAATAGATAGATCAAGATTTACAATCCCAGGTTTATACATTTTTAATTCTTGTATATTCAACTCCTAGAAATCTCGTAGCTATTTATTTCTCTACTTTCTTATAATCAAAATCCAACTTTCACCGAAAGTGTTCACCTTTAACAAATTTAAAAGGATCCAAACAGCTCAGAAAAATCTTTAAGAGATATGTCAACCATACCCCAAACATAAGGGATCGCTTTTATCATTTTCTCAACCACCCCCATCATGTTATTATGTCGTCAATAAAATCAAAAGAAAAACCTTTATGTTATATCTTTGAGTCATAATGTAAAATGAAATCCCTGGTAGATTTCTACTAGAAGATAGAAATAAGCAAGCAAAACAAGAGACTTATGAACATGATCTTACCTTTTCACTGTCTGAAGTTTAGCAGTAGAAGCCCTTGTTTGAGAAATAATGTTGAGCAATGCCAAAGAGAGTAAGCTATTGGGTCAAAAAGAGTTTGTCAGAGTATTGTTGAAGTACTTTGCTAAAAGAAGTTGAAAGAAGAATCAAGTAGCTAGATCTAGATTTATAATTCCATGATTATAAAAAATAAAACTCATTGACTTTTGAATTATTTTAATACCCATTATCATCTTAGTTTTCTTATACAATTGTTAATTTTGTTGCTTTGTGTGAATGCTTCGTGAAAGTTGGTATATGTATTCACATGGGCATATTGTTGGAAGTCTAAAAGAGAATATTTACAAAATCAAACACTAGGGGTGTGTTTGGTATGAAGGAAAATGTTTTACAAATCTCGACTCTGGAGCCGACCCCGGCACCCGACCTGAGACCCAACTCCCAAATCAACCACCAAAACCCGACCATGAATCTCGATCCGGGACCCGACCCCCACACCAAATTAGAGACCTGACCCGAATCCCGACCCAAGACCCGACCCCGACTTTCATCCCAAGACCCGATCTCGAATCTCGACTAGGGACCCGACCTCGACTCCTGACCCGAGACCCGACTCCCAACCCGAGACCAAAACCGGACCCCGAATCTCGACTCGGAACCCGACCCTAGATCCCGACCTGAGTCCAACTCCCAAATCGAGACCGAAACCCGACCCCGAATCTCGACCCGGGACACGACCTCAGCACTCGATTCGAGACTTGACCCCTACTCCCCCCCGAGACCCGACCTCGACTCCTGATCCAGGACCCGACCGGACACCCGACCTGACCCCAACCCCTGACCTGTGACCCGTGATCCGACCCCGACACTTTACTCGGGACCTGACCAACCCCGAATCCTGATCCGGGACCCGACCTTGAGACTTGACCCCGACACCCGACCCGAGACCTGACCCTGACTCCCAACCCCGACACTCAACTCGAGACTCACCCTCGATTCCTAACCCGAGACCCGACCCTGACTCCTGACCCGGGACTCAGCCCCGACACCGACACCGAATCCCGACCCGGCAACCAACCCACGACCGAACTGAGACTCCCATCTCGAGACGCGACCCTAACTCTTGACCCCGACTCCCGAGTCGAGAATTAGGAGTCAGGGTCAGGAGTCGGATCCTGTGTTAGTGTCGGGAATCGGTAACCGAGACTTGGTTTAGGGTAGAAAGTTGAGGTGTGAGGTTGAAAGAGAGTTTTGGAAAATGTTTTCCCTACTTTTTGAAGGGAAGTCATTTTCCATCAATTTGAGGAAAATAAGTTGATTTGGAAAATATTTTCCAAAACATTTAAGCCAACCAAACATGGAAAAATTGGACATTTTCCAGAAAACATTTTCCTTCATACCAAACACACTCTAGGTGATTTCTTTCCATTTGTCAGCCTTGGTGGACAGAGTTACCTAGTACCTGTTGCTGGTGGGAGGTGGCAGGTATCTCGTAGAATTAGTCGAGGTGCGCGGAAGCTGTCCCCAACACCACGACTATCAAAAAAAAAAAAAGAGATTGTTTATTCAACTCCTAAAAATCTGATAGCTCTTAATTTGAAGTAATTGACTAAAGATGAACTTGAAAGGCCACCACCAACAGAAACAACAACACACTTGAAAGGCCACCACCAACACAAACAATGCCACATACCTAGTGAAATCACACAAAGTGGGGTCTGGGGAGGGTGGAGTGTATGCAAACCTTACTAAGAGGATGTTTCCAAAAGACCCTCGGCTAGAGTGAAGCAAATCAAAGTAGTGATTGCAAGAAAAAACGACAATGAAGAAAAATATGACAATTAATAGAAAAGTAGTACGTAGCATAGATGCAAGGAACCGTAACATCAATCAACAAGGTGTGAACACCCAAAGATAGGAAACAAGCCAAAGACTATATGAATAGAATATTAATATTAAAGAAAGAAGCATCAAATAGATTGACAGTTCATGGATTATTAAAATACAATTCATTGACTTGGACTAATCAATTATTTTCACGTCTCTTGTCTTGACAATATGTGATCGGTAAATTGTAATCTAGTAGAAAAGGTCAGACATCAAATGGTGCTAACAGAGCAACTATTTTGATGAATACTAACTTTAGATGCAATTCGTCTCTAATGCTAGAAATGTCAAATCTTAATCACACATATCATGTTAAAGTTCATCAAACCATAATTAAGAGACCTTCAACATGGTCTTTAATTAACCTTTTGATCAACCACTTAAAGTTCATCAAACCATAATTAAGCTGCTGTTGTAACCTCTTAATTACTTGTTTGAGATATAATATTTTTGAGCAGTGATGAAGAAAGTAAGCTATGGGATTCAGAGAGAATTTTTGTGAGAGTAGCTGAAGTAATTGAGAAATGAACTTGAAAGGCCAGCAACACAAACAAGAGCCAAATAGAGATCGACAACTAACCCTGAGATTTAAATACAATTCATTGACTCTTTAATAACCATTATCATCTTAAGTCTTCTCAATCAACTATGAAAATATGTACGTCTACCTTATATTCTTATTACGAGTTGACTTAGTGTCACGACTTGAGCCTAGGCCCTGAACGTAATGGCCATCCCAGACCAATGAAGGCCCGAGAAGACCCCTTAGCATATCTTCATAAGCATATTCACTAATAAATTACGGAAATAGACCTAATAATAAAAAGGTTCAACTTTATTAAAAATGAGTAAAACCAAACTTTAGTTTAACGATAACATCAGTCTACGAAGCCTCTAATCCATAAAAATCGATCATCTATGCCGGGACAAGGCCCCGGCAATACCATAAAATAAATACTAGAATGTCTATCATAAAGGCGCCTTTCGAAGAATGGAGGGCTCACCAAAGTTGGAGTTGTACGAACGAACCTAGTGTTTCACCATACCACGAGAATGTGCCTCCGAACCTACATCATGAAACGATGTAGACGCCCGGAGACGGTCAATACGTGGAATGTATTGACATACAGAACAAGTAAATGGATAGGATATGCTTCAAATAAAGTAGTCATAAGAGTAACATCAAAACATAATGAAATATCTCAGTTGTGACTCCAAAAGTTGAAAACATACACATTCTATTCTTTAGTTCTGAACTAGATGGTATCACTAACTTCCATTTAAACACCACGAGCTATGTGGGTCCGATCAATGATCGACCGGCTAAGGCCCAATCTATGTTTGCCGTATGAATCGAGATTAAATCATTATGGCCAGCACAATCATCCTCATAGAGGAACATATAAGGTTGTCCAATTAAGGATCAAACCATCCCTATGTCGGCAAAGCAGATGATACGACCATGATTAGCATGGGGCACATTAGGATAGACTTCTACATATGGATGATAGCTTGGAGTCTAGAGGAAAGCCATGGAGTAATAAATACACAAGGTTATGGGCGATCAAGATGTCATTTGGACAATCAAGAAGGGCCCTTATGGGTTATTACTAAAATAGTCACTTTTGGGATATTTTTGTAATAGGCTATTTGTGAAAAGCCAAGGACTATAAATAGTTTCCTTAGCCATTTTCTTTACTAAAATTTTTGATGATTGAATTGTATTTAATAGACTTGACATTTAATTATTCTAGGTTAGGGTAGTAATTGGGTTCAATTCCAATTGCTAGCTTAGATCGAGTGATTAGGGTGGATTCTCGAATTGCTTGTGTTATCTTCTTTGCTTAATTGATCATCGAGTAATCATATTGTGGACAATTTGGTTTCTTATGCATTTGATTGAGTTCTCTTTCTCCCTTGGTTTAATTGTTGTTCAATTGAGCCTTTCTTTCTTCACTTCTCATCTCTTATTTCTCAACTATCATTTAATTTTGTTGTTTAATTCCGCATTTCGATATAGATTTTAGTCACCTCCGACTAGGATCGTTATCAGCAGAGGTTTCGGGTGTCTAGCCATTTGGACTCACACCTTCTCAGTTAACCATCTAATTCTTTTTAAGCCCAGATTTTATCCTTTTCATATCATCAAGCATCATTAAAAATAATTTCATTTCCATTAAGGGCATAGACCATTATTGGTATTGTCATACCAAGACTTGCAAGTCATCTATTCCTGTATTCGTTTAATCATAAGGTCTGTCATCAATTTCTCATGCCCAATATGTCAAAAGTCAAGTATAAGATAGTTCTTGACAACCAATCAAATCATTTAAGAAATCTATTTAACAATTAGGAGTCACAATTTCCTCAAGTATCATAATAAACTTCTTAATATGGGTCAATACATCCATGTGTCGTTAGAACGTTAATACAACATAAAACCAATCAAATAGTAATGTATTTTGGCCCAGCAAATAAATCAAACACTTTAAATATGGATTAAAAAATAAAATCCATTTATGCTTTTCAAAGTTTAAATCAATATGTGATTAAGAGCAATTTGTAACACCCCGTACTTTTATAACCTCACTTGATACCTTGGGATCATACCTACATAAGTGTTGAGATGCCATGCATATGTGTTTTATAGTGTCATTGGTGAAACATTTGATATCGGACTTAACATGTGCGATTAGATCTTCGTAGGAGGTGTGTTGTGATTTCGTGGAGCATTGTTAAAGCTTCAAACACTTCAATACACTCCTACATACTCCTACATGATCAAATCATGAAATGTGAATAGTGATCCAAAATGTCGCCAAGGGCGACAAGAATTCCTATTTTTGCGATCGAGGCGACGAATGAGAATCTCGTAAGAGAATATTGTCGTAACATTATGGAATTATATAAACATGAGATATATGGTGAATAATACATGAAATTTGTTGGGTTGCATGGATATGTAATATTGGGCCCAAAATTAGGCCCAAAATGGAATTTACAAGAATTGGCCCAAAGGGGCAAAAAGACCCATTCTTCCACTTTGACCTCATTTAATGTCAAGAGTGGCTAAGCATGACTTAAAAAGTCTATAAAAGGAGCACAAAAATCAGATTTTTAAGACAAAGAACACACATGCTTTTTCTCTCTTTTTCTAGACTTTTCAAGAAAGTGTCTTTGGGGGCTCTCAAACCCTAAGCCATATTTGGATCAAGATCACCATCTTTCAAGCCTAGGTAAGTGATTCTTATTATGGATTAACATATTATAAGCATGAGAGATCATGTATATCATGTTGGTTATGATTGGAAATGTTAGATATGGCACTTTTGATTTTTGTAAAAAAATGTGAAATCCATGGGATTGTAACTTGAATTATGACTTGAGCCTTTGATGAAAAAGCATGGTATGGACAAAATATGAACATGTATGGTGTTATTTTTGGTATTAAACTTGTTCTTGTCTATAAGTGGAAATTTTGGAATTTTGGCCGATATGTGTTATGAGTTGTATTAAGGTAATTTGATGGATTATTTGTGATGTGGTATGGATAAGAAAGTGTAAAGGAGAAGTGTTGTGGTGAAACATATCAATTATCATGTATTGGTCAATGTTGGGAATATTATGGAATTTTGGAATAATAATGTTATCAATGGTTTTGTCAAGGGGAAATGACTTGTTTAAGGGCAAATATGTGACTCATTGATATTACATGCATTTGAAGAGTAGTTGGTGGTTAATGTAAATTTCGTTATGTATTTATGTTGTAGAGTGACACATAAAGAAGGAGCGAAATTATTGTATATGCATCTAAGGTTGTATATTCGTATTGAGAATACAAGGTATGTAAGGTTACTTTGTCCGTACTTTTCTACACGGCAATTAGTATTCATATTGACATTTCACTAGTCCTATTCCGAAATGTGTTAAGGTATCCCATATGCACTTATCCATGGTCATTGTTATATATTTCCTAATCATTGATCAATTGTGAATCTCATTTCTTATAGTCATGTTCCAAAAGCTCAACTCCATATTCTTTATGTCCCTTCTTCATGAATTCTTGTCCTATGGTTCCAATAGTGTCAAGGTGCTAGTAATGTTATTTTTCTCATGATGTTTATTCACATGACTCTCACTCATTGGTTAATGATCCAAAGTTCCCATCAATGTTATATTCCAAAGTTCAAGTGATGTTATGACTATCAAAGTAACAATCTCAAAGTAATGAATAAAGTAATGCAAATGTGGTCAATGATCAAGTACGGGTGGCAAGTCTAGGGGCGTAAGCCTAGCTCGACTCGATCCCGATGTATTTCTTTATGGGTGGCAAGTCTAGGGGCGTAAGCCTAGCTCGACTCGATCCCAAGGGTGGCAAGTCTAGGGGAATAAGCCTAGCTCGACTCGATCCCTACATGATGATATGATATGAAAGACCCACTGATCAGTAGGGGCCCGGGTACAGTGTGACATATGCATTGACAAAGTGAGTATTAAAGGTAAAGAAAGTAATGAAAGTAATGAAAGCAATCCACATGATTTCCAAAATGCAAAATGATGACTGATTCACTTTGATTATTCATATGTTTTGAGTTCATTGAAATATTCTTGTCTAGTACAGTTTCATTTGAGCCTTACATGCTCAGTACTTATTCCGTACTGACCCCTTTTGGGGAATTTACCTTACTTGCTGCAGGCGCAGGTACCAGTAGGCCTCCTCAGTAGTTTGCCAGCGTTAGCGGGTCTTTGGTGAGCTCCAGCTCATTCGGGGCTTCTCCGAGTCACTGTTGTACATATCTTTTGGTATTATGCATATTGTGTAAAACGGGGAATTGTCCCGAATTATGGTTCATTTTGGTCAATGCTCTTGTTAGAGGCTTTTGTAGACAGATGTGGATGTGTGATTATAGAGGGGATATGTCGTCCTTGACTTGGTGGCCTCAACGGCCAAGTTTCGTATATGTATATATATATCATGTTCCGTAAACTCCATTGTTGGTATTTATAGTTGTGGTGTGATTTGGGTTTCTCATGTCATGCATATGAATGTATAGCATCATAGCTTGGTTCTCTCGGGCCTTATCGGCTACGGGTGCCAATCACGTCTCGATGGGATTCGGGGTGTGACACAATTTCAAGTAAAACATATTGTATCGCGATTTCATGTTTCTTTCGTAAATTCTATAGACACATACTTGCAACCCTAATTCAATGTTCGAAATACATATGAGTAGATAAGGGTTTAGAAATCATAAATTCGAGATTTGATTTGAGAAGGGGTTGCTCTGCACACCTTTTGACGAAAGAAAATTCGAGAAAGCTTGGCTTGAGCCCTGAATTTGAAATCCTAGATGTTCTTGCTTCTAAGAATGTTTTTGGGGGAGAATGGGATTAGTTTTGGACTGATTAAATTCGTTCTTAGGGTTTTGGGGTCATTTTGAATAGGTGGTGGATGGTTTTAACCAAGGAAAGGACCAAAATATTCCTCAGAACGCGTTTTAAAAGTGTAGAATTTCCCGTTTTACTGTTCAGGTGATGGACCGTCAGACCCCTGACGAACCGTCAGAACATGGCCTAAATTTGGCCTTACTGGTTGAGCTTGACGGCTTTCCTTGACGGGCCGTCACAAGTGTGACGGTTCGTCACTCTGAGCAGTCACACTTTGGCAGACAGACTCCTTTCAGTAAACTGAGAATAACTTTTTACTCCAATATCTGATTAAGGCGAAATCAGATGCATTGGAAAAAAGACTCAAAGATCTTTCATTTGGTGGGTACTTAGATACAAAAATATTTATATTTTAGGAGTTATTCTCCTTTGAAGTTGACCCTATTAAAATCATATACGGAAATTCAATCGTTAAAGAGGCTTTCAACTTAACTTTGTGCTAGAGGTTCCTTAGGACCTTAATTCATATTCAAAGCTCTTAACAGACTAAGGATTCGATCTTTACACCTATATACCATTAGAAATCACTAGGTTCGGGTCTATGCACCTTCGATAAATGGGTCGGATCTTAGCTTAGGAAATTTGGGGTGTTACAATATCTTCCCCTTGGGATCATTCGTCCTCGAATGATGGCTAAGGACTTTGAACTGTATAAGCACGAGGTAAGGATTTGCATTTAACATTATAGACTCATCTTAAGCTCTTAAACATCAAAAGGGAAATTCCATGACAACATCAATCCATCAAAATAAATAACTTCATGGGACTTTGGGATTTCATCTAGGCGCATGCACTAAGGCCTGAATACAAAATGATTAAGAATGGGCATAGGATTGGTACCTTCAATACATCATCTGAAGATTTAATACGAAAGGAGATCTAGCCCTTATGTCCTTGAGTGAGGGATGTGGAATTATTAAAGCTCTATACGTACAGACATAAGGGCAAAATTTCACATCAAGACTTTACTTCTAACTCACATACATCAAGAAGAGCTTCATGAAAACACTGAGCAACTGTGGTAAGCATGAAACATGAAATACCATAGACTTAACATAGACATGACCTAGTACATGAGTTCTTTGGAACTTGATCATAGTGATGTAAGGCATGAATTCCATGGAATCGTAACCATAGATTAAGATGGATACATAGTAAGAAATACGGTAGTGCTGCACACAGGAATGAGAGTATTTCCACCTTAAATGATGTAACTAACAGTCCCTAAGCTTAGGAACCCTTTTCGACTATGCTTCTCCTCTGAATACTACACTTCATCAATTCCATATAATATCCACTCTAACATATAATTACTAGAGCCTGAGTCTTAACTTCATATTGTTTCCATTTTCAAGCCTAACTGGGAGTCACAAGGCCCTACATATAGTGCAATCATATTGGTCTAAGTGACAATTTTATTTTATTTTTTACAGTTTATATCCCTCTCAAAAGTTTTACAACTAAGAATACTACTCCATCTTATCACTTATAATCAACCAACCTCAGGCTCTAATCAAGGTGTACTAGCCACATAAAACAATGGCCTACATATCCACAAATCACAACATTCAAATCTATCATTACCACACCCCCTTTATGGACTTCCACATCTAAAACCAACATCTTTAATCACTTCCACAAGAATTTTCACTAGATATCCCCTTTCTACCCATTTCACATAACAAAAGCTCATCTCCCTAACTTCCCCTTTCACCCATAAGCTTAGCTCGAGTTTTCACACCACATTTTTCACAATAAAGAGCACCTACTCTCTTACATAAAACATTACTATGCTACCATCACTACTATCATCCTCACATAAGGAAGGTCACTAAGGGACTAGAGTATGAGCATCAGGAATAGGAGTGATACTGCTCAATTACGACCCTTATTTGTTGCATTACTCAAGATGGGATTTGTGTAGTAAGATACGATACAATTGGCATGAAGTACTCATATAGAAGACATATAGATCTTAAATAGAGGGTCGTTCCAGCGTAAACATAACCTAACATAACATGAGTTCATAGGACTGGGCATACTGAGAAACATGAGTGCATAAATCAAGAGTTGTATAACATAAGACTGGAATTCATAAATTCAAGAACTATGACTAAGACTGCTGCTTGAAGCTATTGTGTCTCATTCTATAAAGTGAGGATGGTCATGAGTTTGCATAGAGAGTGTCATTTAGGGCTTAGATCCGACATAATATGAGCTGATAACATATACAAAGTATAGTTTCTTGGAATTAGGTATAACGTGAGATATGGGTTCGTGGATCATGAGCATCGTAACATAGAAATTGAGCATAGAATCTTAGAGAAAATTTGAATCATTAAGAGACACTACTGCTTCCAGTTCAAGGGAAAAAGCATAGACATACATAGAGAGAGTGTAACATAGGCACTGGCATAAGTACATAAGACATGGGGAGAGCATCCCCTTGGCCAAAGTACGAGGAATATGATAGAATAAGAATGGGTTTCTATGGCATGTATCATAACTTTTTTTTAAAACTCATCATCTCTAGAATTATCAAGACTTACCCTGATCAATACCTCACCATCTCCCACTTAGCTCAAAGACCGCTATCCTAGGTCTGCAGACCTATTCTCTAAACAAAGCTATATGCACAACCCTCATCAAGATAGGGTATCACTACGTACATGAACAGTAAACTCACCCTAATAAAATATTATATGAAAAATACTAACTTCATGCTATAACATTCCTTCCAAGGGTACTACTCTAAACTTCCTCTAATCTCCAACTTCACCATCATATAACTTACATTTTCATTGGCGTACCTATCCATTCCCTCTAACATTTAACAATCTGACCTCCTTTACATAGTCTACTAGCATCACACCTCTAATATCATATCCACCTAGCTCAAAGGAATTTAAAACTATATTAAGAGGCTTAATCTCGTCTATCTAAAATATTCCCCTTAATTCAGCTTTACAAAAATACCATACTATATTTATCTAGCCTTCTTCATACGAAACAACTCAAGAACACTTACTAGGCACATATAACGCCTATAAACTTAAAGCCTCATCTAACAACATACTACCTGGTGTACAACTTATTCTTATAAACTTAAGGCTCTTATTCTTTTAATGGCTTCGCCACAATTCACTGCTTCAACACTAGTCCTCGTAAATAAATCATAATTACTCAAAATTTGTTTTCATAAGTTATCAACCTAAGCCCTTGCACACATCATATCAATCCTACTAAATCCATTTTCTACAAATCTTGCATCACTATCCTCAAGTTACCAATCTTTTCTCCACAATTAGCATCTAAAGTTCAAACTTAACGCCTAGTACCAATCATGGAGTGCCAATGAAACATCCTACATATTATAATAACCCATCAAAATTTTTGATAAATTCATCAACCTTAATTTCCTATTCCACTTAACTGTGGCTTACAAACACATTCTTCTTCACAGCATCACTATTGCACCTTAGTATTTACTACACATCTTTTCACATACTAGGCTAGCCTACAACAACTAGGTAAAATCAAGAAGCACTGGGTCTACTAAAACATCATGATAAGAATATTCAATCCTAGTCCTACAACCCATCCAATTACAGTCCATTAACACATTTTCCTTTTTCATGTCACATCTACTTACCCATACATACATTTAAACCACCTTCATAGTTCTATAAGCATCAAGAAGCCCCTCTCTCTAAGAACCACAAATTGAAGCGTAGATTTATAAATTCCTAAACGCTCTAGGTTTCCATTTACAACCTATAATTGATCCTTGCTGCCACAATAATAGGACATCACGAGCTCCCTTCCTAGTTCACATATATATTCTAAATCATTTTAACTAATCACTCTTTCTCTACTAACCACCATAAAATCTATAAATTTGCTACACCTTAGCCAACACCATAAGAGCATACCACCCCAACACTCACTTAATGGGTACTTGACTCTAGCTACATTCTTCGATTAATTACTGCTTCCAAATCTTTGATTTGTAAGATTATGACTACATATTTCAGGCTCTAGGATCATTATACTCCTTGTAGCTTATAACACTTTAATTTACACTATCACTCAAGTGGTAAAATTATCCTATTATTCAGCTACACTCTTCCTTCTTAAGCAAGTCATCTGTAACAAGGTTTTTGAAAGGTATGAATACACATTTCACCCTGTCTCAGCTGTACAATTCGAGGATATAGGGGCATACGCTTAAAATCTATAGGCTTTGATGCACTAATGGACTCCTCTAAAGTCCTTGTGTAGTTTTGAAACTTTTTTATGACTCAATCTGAAATGATTGCATTGTTAGGAATTAAAGCAAAGAAAGAATCTGGATAACTTTCTTATGAATAATATTATTGCACGATCTGGAGTACGAACGAATGAGAAACATTTTCTAAATTCCCTGTAGCCTCCCCTTTATAAGTGTCACGCGCTATAAACTAATAAAAAAGACTCTACTGGACACGACTTTGTAAGCACCCTAGGGCACTTAAACTGTGCTCTGATACGAAGTTTGTTATGACCTAAGCCTAGGCCCTGGACGTAACAGGCATCCTATACTAATGAAGGCCCGAGAAGACCCCTTAGCATATCTTCATAAGCATATTCATTACTAAATTATGGAAATAGACCCAATAATAAAAAGGTTCAACTTTAATAAAAATGAGTAAAACCAAACTTTAGTTTAACAATAAAATCAGTGTACAAGCCTCTAATCCCAAAAAAAATGATCATCTATGCCGGGGCCGGCAATACCAAAAAACAAATACTAGAATGTCTGTCATAAAGGTGTTTTTCAAAGAATGGAGGGCTCACCAAAGTTGGAGCTTTCCGAACGAATCTAGTGTTGCACCGTACCACAAGAATATGCCTCCGAAGCTACATCATGAAATGATGTAGACTCCCGGAGACGGTCAATATGTGGAATGTATTGGCATACAGAACAAAATGGATAAGATATGATTCAAATAAATTAGTCATAAGAGTAACAGCAAAGCATAATGAAATATCTCAGTTGTGACTCCAAAAGTTGAAAACATACACATTCTATTCTTTAGTTCTGAACTAGATGGTATTACCGACTTCCATTTAAATACCACGGGCTATGTAGGTCCAATCAACGCTCGATCGGCTAAGCCCTAATCCATGTTTACTGCATGAATCGAGTTTAAATCATTATGGCCAGCACAATCATCCTCATAGAGGAACATATAAGGTTGTCCAATTAAGGATCAAACTATCCCTATGTCGGCAAAACAGAGGTTTCGGGTGTGCCATTTGGACTCACACCTTCTCGGCTAACCATCTAATTCTCTTCAAGCCCAGATTTTAGCCTTTTCATAGCATCAAGCATCATTAAAAATAATTTCATTTCCATTAAGGGCATAAACCATTATTGGTATCGTCATACCAAGATGCAAGTCATCTATTCCTGTATTCGTTTAACCATAAGGTCTGTCATTAATTTCTCATGCCCAATATGTCACAATTCAAGTATAAGATAGTTCTTGACAACCAATCAAATCATTTAAGAAATCTATTTAACAATTAGGAGTCACAATTTCCTCAAGTATCATAATAAACTTCTTAATATGGGTCAATCCATCCATGTGTCGTTCGAACGTTAATACAACATAAAACCAATCAAATAGTAATGTCTTTTGACCCAACAAATAGATCAAACACTTTAAATATGGATTAAAAAATAAAATCCATTTATGCTTTTCAAAGTTTAAATCATTATGTGGTAAAGAGCGATTTCAAGTAAAAGATATTGTATCGCAATTTCATGCTTCTTTCGTAAATTCTATAGACATATACTTGCAACCCTAATTCAATGTTCGAAATACATATGAGTAGATAAGGGTTTAGAAATCATAAATTCGAGATTTTATTTGAGAAGGGGTTGCTCTGCATACCTTTTGACTAAAGAAAATTCGAGAAAGCTTGGCTTGAGCCCTGAATTTGAAACCCTAGTTGTTCTTGCTTCTAAGAATGTTTTTGGGGGAGAATGGGATTAGTTTTGGACTGATTAAATTCGTGCTTAGGTTTTTGGATCTTTTTTAATAGGTGGTGCACTATTTTAACCAAGTAAAGGACCAAAATATCCCTCAGAACGAGATTTAAAAGTGCAGAATTTCCCGTCTGACTGTTCAGGTGATGGACCGTCAGACCCCTGACGAACCGTCAGAACATGGCCTAAATTTGTCCTTAATGGTTAAGCCTGATGGCTGACGGTTCGTCACTCAGAGCCATCATACTTTGGCAGACAGACTCCTTTTAGTAAACTGAGAATAACTTTCTACTCCAATATCTGATTAAGGGGAAATAAGATGCGTTGGAAAGAAGACTCAAAGATATTTCATTTGGTGGGTATTGAGATACAAAAATCTTTATATTTTAGGAGTTATGCTCTTTTGAAGTTGACCCTAGTAAAATCGTATACGGAAATTCAATCGGTAAAGAGGCTTTCAAACTTAACTTTGTGCTAGAGATTCCTTAGGACCTTAATTCATATCTAAAGCTCTTAACACACTAAGTAATATATCTTTACACCTATATACCATTAGAAATCATTAGGTTTGGGTCTTTACACCTTCAATAAATGGTCGGATCTTAGCTTAGGAAATTCGGGGTGTTACACTTAGACTAGTGGAGATTGTTAGCTTGTGATTGTAGATGATGTTTTCCTACTATTTGATTGACAGGATTGAGTTACACTGAATCCCTTTTTTGGTGTATGAGAATTCAAACAGTGGCAAATGCTCCTCTGATTAAGAATGGTGGATTCTGTACACTCCTAATCTTCTGTGTCTACCTTGGTTACATATTATTGAGACTATTATTGACCTAACGATGTGGGGATCATGTCACTACCAAATTTTGAAGTTAGGACTGACATATAACAAGTCACAAGCCACAACCCCCTAGGTGAACCATTGCATTCAGTCAGCAAACTTAAATATGTTTACAAATCCCAAGATTACTAAAATACAATTCATTGACTTCTCAAGTTTTTTTAATACCCATTATTATCGTAGTCTTCTTAATCAATTGTGCATTACCTATAATATAATATATACACATCAATAGTCTTTCTTCCCACGTACTGCTTATTTACCATTACTTTCCAGACATATAGCTATATATTGCTTCTGTTTGACTGTATATATGCTTCTGTTCTTAAGACTCTTAACTGGCTGTATATATGTTTACTCTTTCCTGTTTCTATGACTCTTATTAGTAACATTTTATTGAAAATGATATAAAAAAAAATGGTCCCTTATGTTTGGGATGTTAGGGTTTTTGCTCTGATTTTCTTATCAAATTTGAGTTTTATTTTTCTTGAAAGGAAAATAAAAGTAATACCATAATTACTTTTACTTTTTCTAAAAGGAAAGTATAAAACTCTTCCATATTTGGCTAACCTCTTTATTGTAGGAAAGGTTTTGAAACTCTATAAATAGAAGACCCCCCTTCTCATACCACAACACAATAGCATCCACAATGTAGTCATCAAAGAGTCTTGTTTAGGGGGAGATTTCTCTCAATAGTTTTTATGTTTTTTTAATATTAGGTTTTTATATGTAGGTCGTTTGACCAAATCATATAATAATATTAAGTTTTTAGTATTGTTTTATGTGTCATCTGATTTGTCACATTGATGGTTTGCAAATTATATGCTTCCGCATGACGCCCTCTCGATTTCGAACCCAACAAGTGGTATCAGAGCCAACGTTCCTACGGGTCTTATGGTTCAAAGGTCCAATGTTTGGTGAAACGAGATTAAAAACAGGTTCAAAGCTGTTTCAAATCATGCTGCAACCAATTTGATGATAATGAAGATTTTTGTCAAACTACATGTGGAGAAGAAGTTTCAACCATATTTTCAACATACCTGCTGCTGCATTTTTAAAAATAAAAACAAAATATTAATTTTTAATCCATTTTTAACCATGATATTTTAAACCTTATTTTTAACCATGGCAAGCAGCAGTGATGAAGATTATGTGAAAAACAAAGATCATATATGCAAGTGAAGAAGGCGGATCAAATTTTGTCAAGAAAATCAAGCCAAAAAGGGGAGATTTGTTAGGGTTTTTGCTCTGATTTTCTTACCAAATTTGAGTTTATTTTTCTTGAAAGGAAAATAAAAGTAATACCATAATTACTTTTACTTTTTCTAAAAGGAAAGTATAAAACTCTTTCATATTTGGCTAACCTCTTTATTGTAGGAAAGGTTTTGAAACTCTATAAATAGAAGACCCCCCTTCTCATACCACAACACAATAGCATCCACAATGTAGTCATCAAAGAGTCTTGTTTAGGGGGAGATTTCTCTCAATAGTTTTTATGTTTTTTTAATATTAGGTTTTTATATGTAGGTCGTTTGACCAAATCATATAATAATATTAAGTTTTTAGTATTGTTTTATGTGTCATCTGATTTGTCACATTGATGGTTTGCAAATTATATGCTTCCGCATGATGCCCTCTCGATTTCGAACCCAACAAGTGGTATCAGAGCCAACGTTCCTACGGGTCTTATAGTTCAAAGGTCCAATGTTTGGTGAAACGAGATTAAAAACAGGTTCAAAGCTGTTTCAAATCATGCTGCAACCAATTTGATGATAATGAAGATTTTTGTCAAACTACATGTGGAGAAGAAGTTTCAACCATATTTTCAACATACCTGCTGCTGCATTTTTAAAAATAAAAACAAAATATTAATTTTTAATTCATTTTTAACCATGATATTTTAAACCTTATTTTTAACCATGGCAAGCAGCAGTGATGAAGATTATGTGAAAAACAAAGATCATATATGCAAGTGAAGAAGGCGGATCAAATTTTGTCAAGAAAATCAAGCCAAAATGGGGAGATTTGTTAGGGTTTTTGCTCTGATTTTCTTACCAAATTTGAGTTTTATTTTTCTTGAAAGGAAAATAAAAGTAATACCATAATTACTTTTACTTTTTCTAAAAGGAAAGTATAAAACTCTTCCATATTTGGCTAACCTCTTTATTGTAGGAAAGGTTTTGAAACTCTATAAATAGAAGACCCCCCTTCTCATACCACAACACAATAGCATCCACAATGTAGTCATCAAAGAGTCTTGTTTAGGGGGAGATTTCTCTCAATAGTTTTTATGTTTTTTTAATATTAGGTTTTTATATGTAGGTCGTTTGACCAAATCATATAATAATATTAAGTTTTTAGTATTGTTTTATGTGTCATCTGATTTGTCACATTGATGGTCTGCAACTATAAGCTTCCGCATGACGCCATCTCGATTTCGAACCCAACATGGGATAGGTTAAAAATAGTCCTTAAATAAAGTTTGAACAGTTTTGATCATTTAGGTTTGCTAGAAGTAAGCAGTTTTGATCTTCGATTAAATATTTTACAAACTGTGGCCATAAGATTTAACGACAACTAAGAAAAGAAAGATTTAACAGGAACTCAAACTTGTCATGTTATCGTGCTGTCAATAAAATCAAAAGAAGAATCTTTGAGTCATAATGTAAACTGAAATCCCTGGTAGATTTCCACTAGCATATAGAGAAAACTAGAAGAAGAAAAACAAGAGGTCTTTGAACATGATCTTACCTTCTCACGGTCTGAAGTTTAGCACTAGAAGCCCTTGTTTGAGAAATAGTGTTGACCAGTGGCAAAGAGAGTAAGCTATTGGATCAAAAAGAATTTTGTCAGAGTAGTTGAAGTAGTTTGCTAAATGAAAGTGTAGTTGAAAGAAGAATGAAATAAGTAGATCTAGATCACAACAGCACGCGTAATTTGGTTTCTAAGCAGCAAAACGATGGTGTAAAAATGAAGAAGAACCTGTTATGGTGCTGCTCCAGAATTAATTTTGCTCATCAATTGATTTTTTTTCTCCGTGCGACCTTTTGCTGTTATTGTACGTAGTCAATGATATACTGATCTTCTGTTTTCGTTGATTCTTCCACAGTTCCTTTTCTGAACAAATTATTTCCATGGTAAGAAAGAAGCATAAAAAGTCACAGAATGTACATTAAAAAGTCATTTTTGAGATATTAATTTAGGTCAAACATCATAAATACAACTTGATCTTACCTTTCACGGTTTTGAAGTTTAACAATAGAAGTCCTTGTTTGAGAAATAATGTTGAACAGTGGCAAAGAGAGTAAGCTATTGGATCAAAAAGATTTTGTCAAATGAAGTGTAGTTTGATGAAGAATGAAATAGCTAGATCTAGATTTACAATTCCAAGATTATTAACAAAAAAACTCATTGACTTTTAAATTATTTTAATAAGTAACCATTATCATCTTAGTCTTCTTATTCAATTGTTAATTCTGGTGCTTTGTGTAAATGCTTGATGATAAGTTGGTATTATGTATTCTCACATGGGCAGATTGTTGCAAGTGTAAAAGAGATTGTTTATTCAACTCCTATTTAAAATCTCGTTATTGGCTAAAGATGAAGTTGAAAGGCCACCACCAACATAACTAAGAGCAATCAATTCAACGATAATATTACAAATACAAATCATTGACTTGGACTAAATCAATTATTTGCACGTCAATCACTTCTACATTGACAATATATATGTGACCTGTAAATTGTAATGTAATAGAAGTTGTGTTGGAGCCAATTGTTGCGCTAATCTACTATGTCAGGTATTTGAGCTAATATTGTACTATCTCAATATATATTTGTATGTACAAAGAAGTGAATTCGTAATAAACGTCACAAACATATAGAGACGTGTTGGGTAATAGGAAGAACAGAGAATTATACTATATGAACAGAAAGAACATCCATGACTAGGCAAAGGGTATTAGGAAATGGGTAAATTATCTCATTGCATGCCACTTGGCATGTGATACTCCCTCCGTCTCATATTACTTGGCATAGGCATATTTTTTTCTAAAATAACTTTATTAATGATTTTTTTAAGTGTCATGGTCCGATCATTTCTTTTACTAGAGTTGATTTTTCCCAGACAGACGTGCTATTTTTTTTCTTTTTGTTTCACATCCTGGTAGTTGGGACCCCCCCATTTCGGAGCGGATTTGCATGGATAGGATGGTGTTGGCTTGTATGCGTCCACCACAATACTAGGGACCAGGTCCCTTATCAGTTTCTTCATCTAATAACAGAAAGAGTTCTATATGAGTTCGCCGTAGTAATGGGAACCTGGCCCCTCACTAGGTTCTATGATTAAGAACAGAAACTGAAGAACAAACATGAAAAAATTGAAAGTAAAGAAGGCAAGATGTTTACGCAGAAACCTCCTTGCTCAAGGGAGGAAAAACCATGACCTGTCTCACAGGATTTCCCAACTCTTCACTTTCTCCAAGCAACAACGTGATTACAGACTCCAGTAATCACAAGGATTAACCTCTTTATCCTAACTCCTTGTAATAGCTCTATTACAAGACTAATGCAATAGCTCTATTCGACTAACTCTTGTCGAATCTCCTAGGTACCTCTGCCCAAGAGAAACATCAAACAAATGATGAAAGAGAGACTTGACTAAACACTAGATGATTCAACCAATTAACTCTAATTGATGCGACTCGATCTAAAGACTTAGGCAAGCAAACAATCTACTATCCTTTATAGCTTAGGAGTAGATTTACAATTTCAAGAACGAAAGACACAATACTTAAAAGAAAATAAAGACTTGCTTGGCACTTGATCAGGTCCATTTGTTGAAATGAGCAATGTTCTTTGAATGAGGATGGCTTTTGCTTTGAGAGATTAGATGTCACGACCCAAATCCCATTCGGGCCGGACTGGCACCCGAAGCCGATAAGGCCCGAGAGAACCAATCTTTGCTCATGTACTCTCGTATGCATGTTTGCGTATGAATATCATTTTATCTCATGTAATTAAATATCAATAGCGGAAGTCATGACAACATATGCAATATATAAAACTTGGCCGTTAGGGCCATTTCGTCAAAATGAACGTACACATCTTACATTCAACTTCCATCTCCCCACATATGTCTACAAAGCCTCTAATAGATACATGACCATGTCTATACAATATTTACAAAATGCCAAAACCTAATGTACACATGTGACTTGGGAGGCCCCGAAGCAACTGGAGCTCACCAACAATCTGCGGAGATCTACTAACACCTGGGCCTGCAGCATGTAAGGTAAGTCCCCCAAGAGGGGTCAGTACGAAGAAAGTACTGAGTATGTAAGGCCATATGAAACGATAATAATACATAAGTACTTCCAAGAAATTAAACGTACGAGAAATAATCAATGTGAACAAACCTTCAACCTGAATGTGTGGAACCATGTTCATTACGTCTATTATCTCATTACTTGGTCACTCATTCACATCAATTCAGTCGCATCATCATCATTCTTATCATAACCTCCATATTTATATACTCATGCAAGGGATATAATCTCATCTCGTTTACGACTATCTTTATTATTATTCACTCAACTAGTTAGTGATTCACAATACCTTATGGATCATCACCTTATAAGTAAGTATATAATACCGGGCCTCCATCTTGGTGGGATATATATAGTACCGGGCCTCCACCTTTGATGGGCTATAATATATAAATATATACCGGGCATCCACCTTTGGTGGGCTATCATATATAAATATATACCGGGCATCCACCTTTGGTGGGCTATAATATAGAAATATATACCGGGCATCCACCTTTGGTGGGCTATAATATAGAAATATATACCGGGCATCCACCTTTGGTGGGCTATCATATATAAATATAGCATGGTATTGGGATTACTCCATCTTGAACTTATACCCTTTAGATAGTTATCCATTCTCAATGAAACATAACATAAAGTAACCATTTGTGCATTACCTCTTCACAATCTTATTTCTTTAACATAGCTATGAGAGTGATACATTAGAGATCATGACACTAAAGCTCACACTTATATACACATCTCACTTCACTTCACTTCATGAGATTCACATCTTCACTTATGAGGAATAATTATACTAACTTGCACATCGCCTCTCTTATTACTCTTATGAGATTGGTACTTTTACTTATGAAAGATTGGTATAAGGCTAATCATCATACTATCGGACTTTGGAACAAGACATGATTGGAAAATACCATCCAAGATTAAATAGATTCTCTTATGTGATTATTCTCTTTAGAGATTCCAAAGTTATGACAACCTTCCTTGAAGCTTTGGATCATTAACCAATGGGTGAGAAATATGTGAATAAACATTGTGAGAAACATAATTAGAAACATAACACCATTGAAACCATTGGACCATCATCCATGAACAAGGGACATGAGAATAACCACCATGGGAACCGTGGAACATAACCTTATTGGGCTTTTGGAACATTAACCATGAATATGAGACATGTGTATAACTCTATTGGAGCTTTGGTTCATGACATGATTGGAATAATGCTATTCAAACTCAACAAGTCCTCTTTACCTCATTACTCTTGTTGAGGTAGTTCTCTTCGACTTTACAACATATGACCACTTAAGAACTTCCGTCCATAAATAAGAACTAAGTGGGTCAAAATTTGTCTAAGAGGAAAACACATATGAATAACAATATATATCAACCTTAGTTGGAATACTATAGAACCCCTTTGAAATAGAACACTTGTGAAACCTTAGGACAATGAGCACTAAATAAGACTCATGTGGATATCAATTATTCACCAACCGGAGATACAATACCTTAGAACATTTGGGACTTTTAACATGTTGTCCAATGAACACGAGTCAACCAATGGGCATGAGTCATATGATTCACCATTGATCAATGAGTAGGAAACGTGTGAGTAACATTAGCCAACTACCGAATACGGAATACCTTAGAGCACTTCGGAATCAAATGAGTACTATGACAATGTGAACACCACATGCTGCAGAAGGATATAGAAGAATAACCTTACATACCTTATCTTCCCAATGTAAGTACACAATACAATATGTGAGCACAACAATTCCACTCCTTCCTTACGTTTCACTCTACATCACAAGTACATAACGGAACCAACATTAACCACCAACTACCTTACAAATGCACATGACAACAATGAGTTACATGTTTATCTTTAAAATGGCATTTCCTTCTCTACAATACCTTTTACGGCATTAACTTACCAACAATGTCCTATTCATGCCATACATTGACCACAAGCGACATTTCAAGTGTATAAGACAACCATAAGTTACATGAGTTCCCTATTCACCCTTTAGAATACCATTCATGGCCCTTTTTATGCCAACAATACTATAACATTTTATACATTGACCACACCATCACATACCAATAGCATTTCACCACAAGGTTTCTCCTCTACACTTTCTCATAAGCACCATATCACAATTATTCCATTAAATTGCCTCAATACACCTCACAACAACAAATTGGCCAAAATCTCATAATTTGCACTTATAGAAAAATAACAAGTTTAGGACCATAATAACACCATACATGTTGATATTTTATCCATACCATGCTTTTTCATCAAAACTACAAGTCATAATTCAAGTTACAATCCCATGGATAACATGTCTTTTTCACAAAAGCCAAAAGTGCCATGTCCAACACTTCCAACCATAACCAACATGATATACATAATCTATCATGCTTATAATATGTTGAAATACAAGAATAATCACTTACCCAAGCTTGGAAGAGGATGATCTTGTCCAAATATGCCTTAGGGTTTGAAGAGCCACAAAGAGCTCTCTTGAAAATTCTAGAAAATGAAAGAAAGTGATGTGTATGCATAATGAATTAAAATCTGATTTTTGGCCACCTTTTATAACCTCTTAAAGTCATCCTTAGCCATTAAGTCCATTATTGACAAGTCAAAGCAAGAATGGGTCATTTTGACCCATTGGGCCTTTGCATGTTTTGCTTATTTTGGTCTCAAATTAGGCCCAATATCCCATACCATCTTAACTCACTCACATCAATGTGTAATCCATAATATACGCGTTACAATGATATTCCCACTTACTAAATTCATACTCGTAGCCTCAATTCCAAAAACAAGCAATTCTAGCCACGTATGGCTTATTTTGACTATAGGGGTAAAATCGTCATTTTGATGCCAAATTCATTCACGAGTAATTTTATCATACCAATATATTATCTCACTCATTTCCTGTATATCCTCATGGTTGTAGAAGAAACGTGGTAAAAATCGGCTCAATACGTCCCCGGGCACCCTTGGGACTTAAGAAAATTTCCAACTTTGAAAAAGTGGCAAAACCAGCGTGGCACGCCCTTGGGCGGGCCAGCTTGTTGCCTCTGGACTAAAAATTTTAGCCCAAAGCGGTGTGGCACGCCATCCAGCACGCCCCAGACTTAGCTTTTTTGAAAATTTCGTTTTTCAACTTTTCTTCGCGGGTTTGGTTAGATACTTCAAATCCTATTCTTTAACTTACTTCTTGCCCTTAATATCCTTTGTTTGGAGGTCCTCTTAGCCTCGTTTTGAACCCCACAAATGCTCCATGAAAATCACAAAACACCTCCTACGCAAGGTTAATCATATGTACAAAGCCAAATTTCAATTTTCCCTTCACTAACATTACAAACTACATACTCATGGCATCTCGACACCTAAGTAACCATCGTTCAACGTCATCACATAGGGTAGGGAAGGTACGGGGTGTTACATTAGATGTTTGAGTTTTGCAAAAACTAGGTTTTGCTCTTGTAACTTTAGCTTATGTAAGAGAGAGCAAAACCTAGGCATCATCCCATTGGTCGAGGTTGGACAGGCGTGCTGCGCCTTTGCTGCAGTGCACCAACTTTCCTGAAAAAAGTACAACTGACAGTTGTACTGTTAACTGTCAGAAAGTTCAATGTTCGATGGAACTGGTCCCTCACTTGGTCCCTATGGAACAAGATCCTTCGGAGAAATAGTTCCTGTTGAGAACTAGATTTTCCAAGAAGATATCCTCACACACTAGTGCAGTACTATCAGACATCAGTTGACCACGTACTCATACATCTCAGTTACCAGGTCCCTTCATGCTGTTTGTCAATCATTAGGAACTGATGTCCCATGTACCAGTTCAGTCCTTTTATTTCACATATCACTTGCACATAATTGAACTGGGAAAAATCCCCTTGAGAAGTTCCTGGTTAACAAGGTTATAATAATATGGACCTGGTCCTTAAATGGGTTTGTTAGTCATCAAAACCATATATACATCGTCAGATGGGTTGATGTGAACTCATGCTCCCTTTCCGAGACTAGGTATAATAATAGTACTTTCCTGATTAAGATACTTAAGTAAGTAATGTGAATTTGCGTCTAAGTTAATCTTAAATGAGTGAATCTTTTTCAAGAATAACTAGTATTAAGTACAAAATGAGGAAAAATAATACTCTCCTTTTTTAAAAAAATGACTTACTTTCCTTTTTTAACAACATTTTAGCTACAACTTTCCACATGACATGTTTAAGACCACAAGATTAAAAGATATTTTGATACATTTTACATATCTTTAATTTAAGACCACAAGATTCAAAGTCTTCTTTATTTTCTTAAATTTCGTATTAAGTCAAAATAGGGCATTCTTTTTTAAAAGAAGGGAGTAATTAATTTTACCTTATTTTGATAAATATCTTGGACCAAGTACTTTTAACAACCATGACAAACTAAATAGAGGGAGTACAATTTTTCTAACAAAAAAAAAAAGGCAACCCAATGCACTAAAGCCTGTGCACACACAATATTCCTCAAACTCTTAAAAATCATCACAGATGAAGCTTATAAATACATTGTGTTCAATGAAAAGAGAACTCCAAAAGGGCAATTGTAAAATGACATAATGATTTCTTGTGATAATAGTATTAACTGTAATTTGCTCGTCAACTTGTTGCCACAGTAATTTTTTTTTTATAATCAAATCAAATATCTATCTTGAAGGAATGTATGAAGATAGTGGTGCACTCATCCTTTCGCAATGCTGGATTTGCTTCTGCCTGCATTGAAGTCCAACTCCTTGGTATGAATACTCACACAACTTCCATGGCCATATGCTATTATTTGAAATAAGAGATGGCCCTATAAAATCTTGTTGCTTCAAATTAGCTTGATGTTCTTACTCTTTGCTGCAGATTTGTTATGAATCCCACCTTGAGTTGCACAGTCATTGTTACAACCTGTTGGATCTTGTGGAAGTTGCACCCTTTTTGGCAACCACAGAAAGGACTCTTAGAGCAAATACCAAATATCATAGTCCTCTTGGATGACTAAGGCAGATGCCTGGGTGAAATATCCATGCTGCTCTAGTCACACTTGAATAATTCCAAACGACAGATTCTTCGTCCCCGTCAGAACCTTCCTGCATTAGATTTTTATGTCTTTTATTTCACAAGTATAAGAACAAGAGAAACTAGTTGTATATACTGATCTCAACAACACAGTTTGTATACAGTGATCATAACTATCAGAGCAAGAGCAACTTCCTGTGCAGCCAAATTATATCCAAATGTAGAGCTAACTGTAACAACAACTATATTCCAACATAGCTTTTCCTCTGTTATGTTAAAGTAAATCCACATATATTGTCAAACTTGTACTTCAAAAGGACTAAAGTAAATTCATATTGTAAAATTGTACTTCAAAAGTACGAAAGAATTAAGCGTAACATTTCTATATATGTATTCAACAACAAGACTCTTAACATGGACAGTCGACATCATGAAACTGAAGATCAATTTAGCAAAGGAAATAGGAGGTAGAAACAAAAGTTTAAGATGATCATTTAATTTATTGGACAAAGTCACTACACAATAAAATACTTGCACATGATACTTATTGACAAACCAGAGACAACACATCCAACGGCAGATAGCATTTCTCGGAACACTAACCATATGCATCAGGGTTCTGAAGGAGATAGGCTTCCACTACTGTTGTACATGAGGCCAAATGTTGTACAGCAGCACCTATTTGAACATCTTGATCATAAGAAACAGCAGCCCCTCACCTCTAAATGCTTATCGGTGGCTTATTCTTGGTGCACGTAGATTCCACCACCCTGCATCACAATTCAAACTCTTTGCACTACGAAATCCCACTTCTTATTGCATTGGACTTTCTCGGTAACTTTATTACCTGAAGAGGTTTCACATTGTTTGTAATGATGGTATATCTTAAAAGATTTACAAAAACTGAGATATATGATAACTTGCATATGGTACAGAGGTTGCCAACCTTTTGTTGACTTCCTTATGTTTTAAAGTGAGACTTACAGTTGAAGTCGCTGGCTTTCGGTAGCAGCAAACTCGCAGTGCTAGGCATAGCAGCCGCACGCCAACTAGGAAGTGAACTGAGCATGGCGGAGGAGCTGGGGGAAGCAGGGTAGGGTTCTGCTTTTTGACGGGAACAGAAAGAAAGGAACTTTTATTATTTATGCTTCAGATTATGAACTTTTGAATAACAATTCTTTAAACATATGTATAACATTTAATATGGATGACTATTGTATAACGTACCGATGAGTTGTTTGTTTCCTCCTTTATTTCTCCTTCATTTTCTTCATTTTACCGAAGTAAACTCCCATTCCCTTCCTTTCTGTCACGCCCCGAATCCCAACGAGGCGTGATTGGCACCCGTAGCCGACAAGGCCCGAGAGAACCAATCTTTCCCTATACTCAATCATATACATTCCATAAAGACTCATAATCAAATACCAACAATAGAAATCATGGAACATGATACATGTATATATATATATATGCGAAACTGGGCCGTTGAGGCCACCAAGTCAAAAACGACATATCCCTTCTACATTGATACACCCACATTAGTCTACAAAAGCCTCTATCAAGAGTATTTACCAAATGACTCATAAGTCGGGACAAGTCCCCGCTTTACACAACATGTACATCACCAAAACATATAAACATTCTGACTCGGAAAAGCCCCGAATGAGCTGGAGCTCACCAAAAACCCGCTAGCACTGGCAATCTACTGAGAAGGTCTACTGGTACCTGCGCCTGCAGCAAGTAAGGTAAATTCCCCAAGAGGGGTCAGTACGAAATATGCACTGAGTATGTAAGGTCATATGAAAGTTACAAGATAAGAGAATGTGCCTATGAACTCAATTACAAGAAATGCTCAATGTGGATAAATCACTTTACTAGACTTTGGAAAGCATGTACTTTACGTTCTTTCTTTCTCTTACCTTTTCTTGTTTTTACATAAAGGTGATTAGGGCCCTCATCATGCAGGTGTTGTTTACACCCCATGGATAATATATCATCGTCATGCAGGTATTCTGTGTACCCCATGGATAAGATCATATCGTCATGCAGGTGTCCTTTGCACCCCATGGATAAAGTAACATCATCATGCAGGTATTTGTACCCCATGGATAAAATAACGTCATCATGCAGGTGGCCTTTGCACCCCATGGATAAAATGATAACATCATGCAGGTGTTTACACCCCATGGATAACAATCATGAATACAATCAATATGCCTTACTTTATTCTTACTTCATTTCTTTACTTTCGAGAGATTGATACTTTTGGGATTAGCACATTTATTGGAAACTTTGGAACACTACATTGTTGGCACTTTTGGGAACAATTCCATAATTATGCAATCCATGAACAACCAAGACTAATGAATAAGCAATATACTTTAACAATAGATAATATGATTGAACCCTTTAGACACAAGTCAAAGAATAAGAGTTATGTGTATAACCACTATTGACACTTTGGAACATAACCTTTTTGGTTTTGGGAACATTAGCCAACGAATATGATACATACAATTCACAATGGATCAAAGTGTAGGAAATATGTGATAATAACCATTGCTAGCCGGATATGAGATACCTTAGCACATGTCGGCATGGAACAAGAATAGTGTCAATGGGGACCATTTGTGCTACAAAGGATATAAGAAGAGTAACCTTACATACCTTCACTTCCAAGTATGGATACACAAGCCTACGTATGAATACAATGGTCCAGCTCCTTTCCTACGTCTCACTCTACAATATAAGGTCATACCGGAACTTACATTAGCAACTAGTCACTATAAAGGTGTACAAGACGACAATGAACCATGTGACTACTATATAACGTTATGTCAGCCCCTCACAGTACAATTCAATGCATTTCCATATCAACAACACCATACCATTACACACATTGACCAAAAGATCATACATCAATAGCATTTCACCACACTTGCCCTTTACGCTTTTCCTTTTATCATTCCGTCGTCGTTAGTCCTTTATAACAACACATGAGCCATCATACACACATAACACAGTCCAAAACACCTCCATACGATACTTTCAAGTCCTTAAAATGACATTACAAATTGATAATTACATCCAAAAAGGGTATCGGGGCTTTCGGGGACCAACTAGAGACGAAAGCACGCAAAAACATTTCTGGAGGGGACCTGAGCTTCCACCTGCGCACGCAGGTGGCTTCCTGGAAAATTCCAGGGCCATCTGCGTTGCACCTGCGCCCGCAGGTGACCTCGTCTGCGGGGGCGGGTGCCCGTTTTGGTCCGAAATGGTCTCTTTTGGGTCTTTTAAGACCATGAATGGTCCATGATCATAACCAAACATATTTGAACATATTTTTGATCATATGAGACACCAACATTCAGCCATGGTCACACAACACATATAACAACACCCAAAATGACATCTCACGACCATTACGACACAATAACCACAATCGATTTCCCAATAACCATTCCATATGTTATTCACATAACTTAAACAAGGTAAGACCACAATAACACCTCACATATCAATATTTACTCCACCAAGTTCACTCTCTTCAAAACCACAAGTCCAAAATCAAGTTTACAAGACAAACACCCTTCAATTTTTACAAACATATCACATGTCACACCTTGTGGTCTTCTCAATATGCCATCAACATAACCAACATAATATAAATCATATCTCATGCATAAAAATGTACTCAATCACCATAAGAAACACTTACCAATGGATGATTTTGGCCCAAAATGATCTTAGGTCTCTTGGAGAGCACAAAAAGGAATTTTGTGGAAATGTCTAGAAAAGTGATTTTCCTTGGCATTTATTACCATGTTGATTGGTCAAATGGACCATATTTGGAAGAATGGGTCAAAATAACCCTTTTTGGGCCATGTCTTCTTATACAATTTGGGCCTCACTTATGGCCCAATTGCCCAAACCTTCTTAATACCCACACTTTAATGCAAAATTCCACCATTCTCTCATGTTTTCATTTTTCCATAAATGTGGCAATTGTCAATTAAACATCGGGACGTACGGGGTGTTACACTTTCAAGTTCCCTGGATCTGATGAATAAGACGTGGAAGAAGTAAGAATAGAAGAAAGTGAAGAAAGAAGCATAAAAAGTCATTTTCGAGATATTGATCAAGGTCAAACATCAAATGGTGTTTACAAAGGTTGATAAGATAAAGAAGAAGACTAGTTTTATAAGATAAAGAAGAAAACAGAAGACCCAAATATTCAAGAAAACAAACCCATTACTTTCTCACTATAGATAGATATCAAAGCCCACGTAAGGGGGGAGGAGGTGCGCATGTCGAGGCATTAAAGTAATTAAAAGTGTGATTTCTCTAAGGGCTTAAGTTTTTGGATGAAATGGTCACACAATCCCATGTATGTTTCAAAGAGAGACTTACAGTTGAAGTCGCGCGCGTTTTGTGGCAGAAAACTTGCAGTACTAGGCATAGCAGTGGCACACCGACTAGGAGGTGAACTGAGCATGGTGGAGAAGCAGGGAAGGGTTCTGCTTTTTGACAGGGACAGAAAGAAACTTTTATCACTTATGCTTCAGTGTATGAACTTTTGAATAACAAGTTGTATCTTAAGGTCAATATTAGTTTTAATATGGATGACGTACCGATGAGTTGTTTTCTTCTCTTTCTCCTTCATTTTCTTTTCCTCTTTCCATGATTGTACTTTTCACTAGTCAATACGAAAGTAACTTCTCTTTCTCTTCCTTTCAAGTTCTCAGGGTCTGACGTATAAAATGTGCATAAAATTTTATCAGTTGGAAGAAGTAAGATTAGAAGAAACTGAAGAAAGAAGCATAAGAAGTCATATAAAACGTCATTTTCAAGATATTGATCAAGGTCAAACATCAAATGTTGTTTACAAAACGTTATCCCAAAATGTTAATTTACACACATAAAAAAAAGCAGAAGAGTAGCTTATAAGATAAAGAAGAAAACAGAAGACCCAAATATTCAAGAAAACAAAACCATCACTTTCTCACTATATCTAGATATCAAAGCCCACGTAAGGGGGAGGTGGTGGGCATGTCAAGGCATTAAAGTAATTAAAAGTGTGATTTCTCTAAGGGCTTAAGTTTTTGGATAAAATGGTCACACACTTGAGCATACATCATAACTTTTGGATCCACCCAAACCCAAAAGTTTTGGCATAGCCACTGTATAAACTATCTGCACATTATCGCTTTTTTAATACACAATATCGTCTTAAGTCTTCTGAAACAACTGTGAAAATTATCTGCACACTTGAGCATACATTACAACACATGCTTATTGTGATGAAATGGGATCACATCATCTACTCATTTCTACTTAAAGTTCACAAAAAGTTCAGTTGAGAATTTCATCAAACACATTGTAAACAACACGCGTAAATTTGGTTTCTAAGCAGCAAAATAATAGAGAAGAACCTGTTCTGGTGGTGCTTGAGACTTAAATAACGGGATATTATTCGGGCCAAGTATCTGAAGCTTGTCTTCTCCCGTCATATCTTCAACATATTGCTTAATCTCCAGAGCTGAATCTTCAAGTTGAGGGCTCTCTACAAGTTTGATAATTTTCAATGAATAGATATCCCCGAAACTAGATGGAATCTCCTCAAGCTTATGACATCTCAACAGTTCTAATTTCTCAAGCGCAGGAAAGGATTCCTCTCCAACATTCCACTTAGCAAGAGTCACTTCATTCAACTTCAAAAATTTGAGATTCTCAAAGGTGTCTTCCTCCCCCATGTTCCACTCTTCCCCCTGGATGATTTTTCTAATAAGGAACAACTCTTCAAGGTTGGGCAGTCTCGCTATTGTTGATAGTGAATCTGATGTCAGAGGAAAGGCAGCCAACTTCAATATTTTCAAATTCGAAGGAAAGTGAAAATCCCATGACCAATTTGCCACTACAGAGGGCCCACTGTCGTTTGAATTTGAACTTTCAAATTCTGCAACAAGGGTTTCTAGTTCAGTTAGGAAATCCAATTTTGGGAACCAATAGCGCTCTGTTGAATAATCCCATGATTCCTTGAGAGTAATATTGAGCCTTTGAAGATTGGGAAACCTTTTGAAGATATCCTTTGTATCTTTCGAAGAGGAAAGCGCGAGTTTCTCTAATACTCTCAAGTTCTCTAACTTTGAGTCCTCTTCTATCAGTATTGGTTCATCTGTATCCAAATCAAAGAAAGAACAAGCATCCATGGACAGCACTCGCAACTTTATAAGATCCCGAATTCTTGGTAATAGTACCAAGTTTTTGGATCCTTCGTTGTCAACCACCAGGGTTTCTAGATTCCAGAGGTTTGAGAAAGATGAAGGCTGAGATTTAACTTTTGTCCCAATGTTTAAGAACCTCAAATGATTCAACATGCCTATTTCATTCAGAAAAGAATCTTTCACCGTGATAAAAGAATCACTCAGTTGCAACACTCTAAGAAGCCTCAGGTGTCTTAGGTGACATATATCAAAAAGACGCTCGTCCAGCTTGTCTCCAGTAATACTCAAGGAATAGAGGTGTTTACCAGAATGCCTTTTCTTTTTTGAACCAAATAGGACTAAATTGTTAAGCTCAAAGTACTCGTTGAACCAAGCAATGTTCACTATACGTGGCATCAAATCTGAAGAAGAAGATGGATCAGTTGAACGTATCCAGCCAAACAACTTTTCCTCTCTTGCTTTTCTCAAACAAAAGTCATGCACAAGATCATGAAGTTGCAAAGTCGGTATATCACCTATCTCATTGAAAACAATCAGCAAGCTACTGGAAATTAAATTATCCAAATAAACCTCCATCACTTCTTCCACATTCTTCATCTCTATCTGTTCAACAAGCCCTTCAGCACGCCAATACATTTTCAACACAGGGATTTTCAGTGCATTGTCCTTCGGACAAGTTGCAAGGTAGAGAAAGCATGGCTTCAGGTGATCGGGTAAATGGTCATAACTTAATTCTATAACGTTCATCACATCAACTTCACTGTTCAAAATATAGGAATTCAAATTATTTCTAATTTCAAGCCACATGGTCTTTTTCTTTTCCCTCCCTGCAATGATTCCAGCAATCAGATCAGCCACCAAAGGAAGTACCTTACAATTTTGGGCTATTTCTTTTCCAACATCCAATAGCTCATCAGGGCAACTCTCTTTCCCAAATGCCCTTTTCTCTAATAACTCCCAACTTTCTTCTAGTCTTAGTAATCGGAGGTTAAGAGGATCAGTGTTGCCACTTCCATAAAAAGCCACTTCCTTTTGTCGAGTTGTCAAAATAATTCTACTTCCTTTCTCAGCTTCAGGGAAAGGTCTTGTTAGCTCATCCCATGTGTCAATATCCCACACATCATCTAACACAATTAGGTACCTCTTTCCATACAGTTGTTTCCGTAGCTTATCGGCAACATCAATATCCTCACTGAGCTTCAAATCCGAGCCAGTAACTTGATTAAAAAGTTTCACCAACAACTTCTTCTCGTCATATTCTCGGTCGACTGTGCACCATGCACGAAGGTCAAAATGACTACAAACTGATTTATCATTGTATACTTTGTACGCCAAAGTAGTTTTACCCGAACCTGGCATACCAGTGATTGAAATGACATCTAGATTTGTTGGTCCACTGGTGAGCTTCCTAATTAACCAGTTTGTCTCCTCCTTAAAACCTACTATTATTTTACCAGTCGTCAATGACTTGCTTTCAACTGGCTTCTTGGGAGAGTTTACAGCAATGCAACTCCTGTTCTCTGGAATCTTCTCAAGTAAATTTGAGACATCTTCTTTGATAAGCTTGATCTTTTTTATGGTAAGGGGAAGTGAGAAAATAAGATGTATGAGACCATTATCTCGAACAATAATCGAATCAATGACATCTTTTGCCTCATATGCCACATCTAAAACACGTGCCCAAAGATCTTTACACAATTCTTGATCAATGTTCGTGTAAAAAGATGTTATGAATTCTAAGACTTCTTTCACCAGCCCAATTTCCTCCTTTATCAATGCAATTGAATAAGCATTGGAATCGAGCAAATCTTTTAAGTGTATGTGTAGCAGATGCATGAAGAGTTGTCCATATTTCATGGGGAAGCAACATTGAGATGTGTGTGGGGATTTCAGATAAACATGTTTGAGATCTTTCTTGAGGAGTTCAATATTTTTCAGCAAGTCTAGAGTTGCACGACTTGTTTCATCTGTACTCTCTTCATTCCTTGACTTTTCTTCTAAGTCGTGAACGAGAGTTGATACCTCCCTGATAAGTGCTCCAATACGTGCCATAAGATCAAGTAATTTGTCATGATGAATAAAGTCCTTCGGCATATCAGTAAGAACAATTAATAGGAACTCTATCATGACATGAATGTTTCGAGCCCCTGAAGTTCTAGCAGTAATGACATTTACCATGTGCTCTTGTAGATGAATCAGATATTCCTTAAGAATATCTGGAGAGGTTTCCAGGAGCTGGTTAATGAAGTATTCAACTTCTGATGAAATTGAAGCTTTCAAATTTGTAAAACATGTGTTCATAACCTCCAGTTCAATCGGAATAATCTTCAAGAATAGATGAGCTAGCTTGGAGTGACGAGAATTTCCATCAATACGATCATCCCAAATGAAGCGTCCAACTCTCTCAGCCACAGGTTGAAACTGAGGTAAGATATATTCTACAATCTCTTGCTCAACGCAACCATTCACTATCAACCCATGGAAATCTCTTATGTCCCCACACACATTCTGAAGAATCTCATATTGAATCACTAATGGAAAAACCTGTTCAGCAAGGATCTTGGATATATGATGGAGATTCAGAAGGAGGAAGTTCAACTGCTCGTCAGTCATGGTGGCACTTGATTTAGAATAATGACATGAGCTGATACAATCACCGATGTTATCCATGAGGGTGGGAAGGACATGATGCATGTTGTATTTACACCCGACTTTGCTTTCAACGTCATTCAAAATTGTCTGAAGCAGATTCTCAACCTCTTGTCTTGAAGCACTCATTGTATCTTCAAACTGCTCCAAATCGGAATAAGAAAGCTGGACGAACGTACAAATAAATGTCAGCACAAACTTTAGATCTTCAATTTGATCGTCCAAATCAACAACATTATGATCTTCTTCAATCTTTAACCTCTCCATGAAATCCAGAACGTTGACAACATCCTTGCGAAGAGCAGAAAATGAAACCTGCCAAAATGACCAAATCAAATGTTTTATTTATTTTCTATATTTATCAGAATATCAAGGAAATAAGCAATCCCATTAATTTGAAGTCTTGTATTGAATTTCATATCAGGAAGGAACTATTATACATTGGTTTGCATGATTAAACCCACTAACACATAGTTCCGTGAGTTTAATGAGACAACAATTAATTTATTGACTATACTGATACAACACCTAAACTTTAGAAAATTTAGTGAATAGTGAGACAAAATTAGTTTTTATAAGTTTATAGATACACAAGTAAAGTTCAGTAATCATGAGCAAAACAATATAGTTTAACATTATTGTATTTTGAGGATAATAATAAGATAATGATCCAAGTGAATATAATTAATTTTGTGACTATACTGATACAACACACAAAGTTCAATGAATTTAGTGAGACCAAAATTGGTTCATATAATTTACATTGACTATGTATTTATAGCTTATGTCCTTCCTTTTGCTAGAATGTATAGTTCGTATACACAGCGGAAGCTTAAACACGGATCATATACTTACATGACAACATGATAATGTAACTTAAAAACGAAATTCATGAAAAACTATACATACCTGTTGAAGTTTTTGCACAATTCGTTTATCGCCTTGATCTCCAGGTCTGCTGCCTTCTACCACTTCCTGATTAACCTTTTACTAATCTACACTTGTGTGGACAAGCACCTTGTTTTCTCAAGAAAAAGAATGAATGTTTTCTGAAAAACAACTCCCTATTTAATCCAAAATTCTGTTGAATGAAGGAAAAGGAAGGGGCAACGTTTTTCAGCTTTAATTCCAACTTAATACCATCATAATGAGCAAAACGTTTTTCACCCTTAATAGTCCCATTATGTTCAAACGTTTTCAGCTCATTATGGTCCCATTATGTTCAAACATTTTCAGCTCATTATTGGTGTTAAGTTCCATTTAATCCTTATAGAAGAGTAGTAAAATAATATCACTTCTTCCATAAAATTCTTTTTCTTATCAAATTCGATTAGTTAATCAGGCGTAATAGGGACCGCAGATTTATTAACTGAGGCTTCCAATTATGATATTAATCCGCAAATGAATGAATTATCATATCATAATAAATTACAAATTATTCCACTAAAAATCTGTAATTGCACTCCTCGATATTAACTACGAAATCTACCATTACATCTTATTTAACTCCCCATGTTAGAATTACTGACACCAATCAATTAAATCAAATTTTTCTGAAAATTTAATTTATTGACTAACTTAATCCTATATTTCAATGCTCAACTTATTTCACGTGACGGATACTAAATCCACCTGCAGGGTTCACACGTGAAAACTTATAAGCAACCATATAGGGGTGTCTTCTATCTCAAGTCCGAGACATGGTTCTATCAACTAATTATTATTTCACTAAGTAATTTGTCATTATCCAATCTATTAGGAATATATTGACTCTCAATAGAGTCTCACCTTTTAATAGATTAAAATAATAAATCAAACTACATAGATCATAATAATTATATCAAGATTAAGAGTATAAGTACATGTAATGGACTAGAGAAGTTGTTTATTAATATTCAGAACATAAACAAACATCTCTACTTGGTCCGTTCAATACATACGAAATGTACTAGCACAAGAAGTTGGAATATTACCACTCCCATAATTAAGATCAAATTATATTTTAATCTTGTGCTACAATCATCAAGATGTTTGTCCTACTTCATCTTTGATTGTGAACTTTAATTTATAACTTATAAGAACCAACAATTTTAATCTTCCATGCATGAGTTAAATAACTCCATGCATAAAATTGCATACTATATAAGTTAAGGACACACATGTCAACACAATGATTTATTTAAATAAAGACTTTATTAAATTAAGAAGATGAAATAAATTGTCTTTACATGGGATGTAAAATAATACTATAACTTAAACCAACATGATTAATAGTATATCCTAACACCTTTGGAGGATGACGTTTACGTAGCATGTCATATTCCTCGTATTCCTTTTGGTTAATATAATATGAGTTCATATTAGTTTAGGGGATTCTGTGAAGAAATAAATACAGAAAACAATAATAGTTTAGAGATTTTTAAACCTATCCACTCTTAACATTGATTATAATTAGATAATCATCCAAGTGAATATGCGTAGGATTACCTTCCACACCATATAATTAGATAATGATCCAAGTGAATATAGCTTGTTTAATATAAGTATTGTATGACATACCGCTGAATTGTTTCCTTCCCCTTTCTCTCTTTCTCCTTCATTTTCTTTTCCTCCTTCCATGAAAGTAACTTTTCCTTCTTCCTTCCTTTCAAATTCAAGGATCTGATGTATAAAAAGTAGATGAAAACTTTTACATGGTGACAGAAAGAAGCATGCATTTTAACTTAATGTTGAAGATGAAAATTAGTTTAGTATAAGTATTCTGTGACATACCGCTGAGTTGTTTGCTTCTCCTTTCTCTCTTTCTCCATTTTCCATGATTGTAAGTGCCTTTCAAGTTTCCTTCCTTCCAAATTCTCAGGATCTAATATATAAAATGTAGATAAGAACTTTATCACAAGAATAAAGTAGCAAAATATGTACAAATATAAATAAGTCAATTGTTTTCAATGTTTACTTTCTCAATTTTTTTCTACAGATCTTAGCACCAAAATTAAACAAATTTTTTATTGTCTATTAGAGACTAACCTTTTTACTTGATGAAAACACTAATATAGCTGCTTTGTTCCTCTATGTTTTTGTGTACTTTCCAATAAACTATTAGCTTGAAAAATGAAAAGCTGAAAATTTGTGTGGAAGAGGAAATAGAGAGATAACAAATAATTGATGTAAGAGAGAAAATGACAATAAATATCTTTGAACTGGTCAGCTGAAGACATCCAACATGCAGCATTGAATGAAGAAAATTTACAGAGAAAAAAAGACTTACTCCCTCCGTATTTCGTGTCATATTAGTTGTTCATTTTCTTTTTACACGTCTCTTAAAAATTATAAATAAGAAATATAATTTTACTAATTAACTCTCTCCATTCACTTTTACTTGTTCACTATTTTAAAAATAGATTTTTAATTTTACTTGCCACTTTTAACATATCAAGAAAATATAATCTTTTTTTTTTTTCATGTTTAACTCTTAGCTTTAATTACTTATTCTCCAAATTATTTTTTAAAACCTAATATTAAACATCAATTAATAAGGCTAGTGTGGTAAACTAACCATGTCAATCATTTTATTCTTAACGGGTGTGCCGAATCCGAATGTTGTAAGTAAAAGTTAACGGAGGGAGTACCTCTTGAGATACTTTAATTGGAACTATACAAGTAACTTGTTTACACTCTCTAAAAGAGTTAATTGTAAAGGTGAAATGAGAAAAATATAATTAATTCTATCTTGATTTTGTAAATTGGCAAATAATCTCTTCGTTTCAAATTACTCGGTCCGTATTGACGTGCCACACCCCTTACTATAATCCTCTCCTTTCCAAACAGCGGAAAATTTTTGTGGAGGAGAAGATAGAGAGAGAAGGGTAGTAGGACACCAAGTCATTGATTGTAAGAAAACAAAATATGATTGAACTAGTCAACACATGCAGCATTTAAGTTGTACAGTTAGCTATTTAAGTTGTGATTTTTAATGAACTTCTTATCTGTTGATCACAGTTGTTAGATTTTTAGTAGCTTATCTGCAACAACTGTATACCAACATAGCTTTTCCAAGAGTAGCAGCAGCCTGTGCAGCTATAAATAGGAGCGGATTTACGTGGATTGTATTTATCTTAAAGATTATATAGGAGCCGATTTCGATAATAAACGTTCCTTCGTATTTTATTTGTCATTTTTTGGCATGTATCTTAAATTATAAATGAGTACTTTTTGGCTAATTTATTCTTATCTCTTTAAAATAAACATCCATTCAATATTTGTCTTTTATGATATTTAATCAGTATTGTTTATTTTCCTCTCACACTCACTTAAAAGTTCACTGATAAAGCTTATAAAGTACTTCCTCTAGTCCAAAATAAGTGAATTTTTGCTTCAATGCACACCTATTAAGGAAAACAAACTAGGACATAAATTTTACTTTACTTTCTATTTTTACCATTTTAGATATTATCAAACTATTCTGCTGAAGCGTCCAACTTCTGCTGAAGTTGAAGCTGTAAAATTGGTATAACATATGTGCATAACCTCCAGTTCAATTGGAATAATCTTCAAGAATAGATGAGCTAGCTTGAAGAGACAAGAATTTCTATCAATATGATCATCCCAAATGAAGCGTCCTACTCTCTCAGCCATAGGTTGAAGCTGAGGTAAGACACATTCCACAATGCCGTGCTCAACACAACCATTCACTATCAACCCATGGAAATCTCTTATGTTACCACATACATTCTGAAGAATCTCACACTGAGTCACTAATGGAAAAATCTGTTCAGCAAGATACTTGGATAGATGATGGAGATTCTGTAGGAGGAGGTTCAACTGCTCGTCATTCATGGCAGCACTTGATATAGAACGATGATGCGAGCTGATACAATGATTGATATTATCCCTCAGGCTGGGAAGGACATGATGCAAGTCGTATTTAACCGCCACATTGATGTCCACATCAAACAAAATTGATCGAACCAGATCTTTAACCTCTCGTCTGTGGACAGTCATTACATTTTCAAACTGCTCCAAATCAGAATAAGAAAGCTGGACGTATGTACAAATAAATGCCAGCACCAATTGCATCTCTTCAATTAGATCCAGGTAAAGAGCTGGTTGATTTTCTTCATTCTTTAACCTATCCATTATATCCAGAACATTAACAACATCATTGCGAAGAGCAGAAAATGACACCTGCCAAAAGACCAAATGCCCTATTAAATTTTCGAAGGCACATACCTTTATGGGTTGTAATAAAACACAATAGTCTAGGAATAGATGAGTTGGATAATCATGCAAGTAAATCTTAGTTTAATATTATATTACATACCGATGAGTTGTTTGCTTCCTCTTTCTGTCTTTCTCCTTCATTATCTTTTCTTTTTTCCATGATTGTAATTTTCCTTTCAAGCTCTCAAGACCTGATGCATAAAACATACATCACACATTATCAGCATAACAAGTCATAGCAGAAAACAATATTGTAGTTATAGCCAGACACAAAAATTAAGTGTACTAAACATAGTGGATGGGTTCCAAACATAAGATATAATCAAGAATTTTCACGGGAGAGACTTTCTAAGGACCAATATTAAATTTTTTCCTTTTCAGTGATTCTACTTCTTCTACCAAATCATCTTAATCCTTCGGATATTAGCCAGACCAATGTCTTCAAAACATCGTGAGTTTCGTTTTTTTTCCATAGTCCACAAAACACAAGCAGGAACAATACTCCATCATTTCTTCTATGTGACAATTACTCCTTCACAAGCCGAGAGCTAAAAGATATGCTTCTGTTCACTCCACTCTCTACATCCCCCTCCGTCTCTCCCGGTAAAAGTCCACCAGCACAGGATGTTAATATCAAACTAATACAACTTATCATGGTTAAGTAATTTAATGAAGTGAAAATATACATTCGATCAAGTGATAATTGTGTATGTTCAAAAACATGTCATGCATCTGTTGATTTGTTGTAAACACAATTCCGATAATTCTACTTCAGTAGATGAGTTGACTAACCTTTTTACTCGTTGAAAATATTCTCTGCTTGCTTTGTTGTTCATCCAACAGCTCAAAATTCTGGAATTAAACACAGAGAATGGAGGAATAACTAATGACAGCAAAAGATTAATAGAAAAAATGATGCATAGCATTCCAAAAAGTCTAGAAAGCAAAAGCATTAATCAATTTCAATGGGGCCTCACTTGTCTGCCACAAAGTCTAAAAGGAAAAAGAAAACAAGAGACTTTCAACTCTTTAGTTATTTAATTATATACACTACATATCATATGCTACTTTCTTATATCATATATACACCACACATATATTACTTTATATACCATATATACCCCTTATAAACTGTATTGATTCTTTAATTAAATATCGTCATGATGTTAAATGATGATCTAAACCATGCCACCTACTCAAGATCTTCACCAAGTTATTGCAATTACACCTTACCAAACGAAAATGAATATTGTACCACAAAATATGCTAGTGTCAGATTAGGAACAATAATTCTTCACACCCCAAGGTAACTGTGTTAAAAATATTTTCAGAATCCAGGTCACTTATCATGTGTTTACTGGTATATCTGTTGACAAGGATTAATTAGCAATCTGGTAAAAATAATAACTAACCTGCTATCACATATTAAAATTCACTAATAGTGCATTTAACATAAATCTTTTTTAGAACATTTTGTACAACCTTATTATATTTGAGGATTAATATCTGTTTTAAGATGTAAATATTGTATGACATACCGATGAGTTGTTTGCTTCCCCTTCCTCTCTTTCTCGTTCATTTTCTTTTCCTCTTTCCATGACTGTAATTTTTCAATGGTCAGCGCCAAAGTAACTTTTCGTTCTTCCCTTCCTTTCAAGTTCTCAGAATCTGATGTGTAAAATGTAGATTAAACTTCATCAGCAGAATGGAGAGGAAGAAGTAGAAAAGTCACAGCAGGATACAAATTTGATATAGCCAAACATAAGAAGTCATGAAAACTGAAATCACTGATAGATTTCCACTAGAAGATAGAGAAAACTAGGGGAAAAAAAACAAGAGACGTTGAACATTATTTTACCTTTTTACAGTGTGAAGTTTAGCAATAGAAACCCTTGTTTGAGGAATCTTGTTGAACAGTGGCAAAGAGAGTAAGCTATTTGTGGGATCAATAAGATTTTGTCAGAGTAGTTGGTAAAAGAAGTAGTTGAAAGGCTACTTCTTTTACAATTACAAGATTATTAAAATATACATTTTTAATGTCTGTTGTCAAGTCTTTTTTTAACATATTAAAATACAATACATTGATTTGTCAAGTCTTTTTTAATCATATAGGTCTTCTTAATCAATTGTGAAAATTATTTGCACGTTTCTTTTCTTGACAATACCTGACTTGTAAATTGTCATCTAATATACTCTACTCATCTTCAGATGCCAATTAGAAGCAGGGCTGGATGAAAAATATAGCAAAATTTTTTATACAAGTGAACTGTCGAAAATGAGAAGAAGAAAAAAAAAACATTTTAGTTTGTTCTATGCGTAATTACTGTTGATGTGATGAAACGGGATCATATCATTTACTCAACTTCTACTTAATATTCAGAACTAGTTCATGAGAAGTTGCAATATGTATTCAGCTTTAGTTGCTTGTTATTTGGATAATTTAGAGATTTGCCAATAATCTAATTGAAGGTGAGCCTTAGAGTAACTGGTAAAGTTGTTGTCATGTGATCAGATACGGGTTTCAGTCTTGGAAACAGCCTCTAGTAGAAATGCAAGCTGGTAAGGCTGCGTATAATAGACCCTTGTGGTTGGGCCCTTCCCCGGACCCTGCACATAGCGGGAGCTTTAGTGCACCAAGCTGCCCTTTTATTGCCACTAATCTAATTATCTAGTAGCAGTCCGGTGCACTAAAGCTCCCTCTATGCGCGGGGTCCGTAAAGGGCTGGAATGCAAGGGTCTATTGTACTGCAGCCTTATCTTTGCATTTCTGTCATAGGCTAGTAATATGTTGAAAATGACGTGGCAACAGTTCGACTTAATATTGAGAAATAGTTCATTTGAAACTTTGATCAAACACATTGTAGACATCTTTTAAGAATCACAACAGCACGCAGCAAAAATAGTGTAAGATGTTGGAACGAAGAAGATCCAAGCTTCATTATCTATTAGTAGCAGAAAGAAGGAAAAGAAAAATGATGAAGCAAGAAGAAGAAACAACACAGAGGGTTTTCAGACATAAAAGAGGAAAGTGTTTGATCTCTTTTATGTTGTCCTCACTATGCCACGTGGAGGCAATCTACCCATCCATTTATACTTTTGATAGATAAAATACAAGCCGTTGGATGAAGATATTTGCTGAAAATGGAAGCACGTGAGCAGCACACATATTTAGCATAGAAGGAATATAGTTTGTTAATTAGTTACACAACTTTGTATAGGATAGTGACAAGTGTACAGCTGATAATATTTCATTTTACATTTCTCTTTATTTATTTTGTACAAATAGTTGTATAAGAAAAGAAACAACATGATCAATAGAGATCATCAGAAAATTTTCGCAAATCCTCTCTGATTTCTTTCATGGTATCAGAGCAGTGAGCTCGATCCATCATTTTTAATCAAATCATCCTTCTTCTCCTACAGAAATGGAAGATCAAACAATTCCTCAAAACTCTGGCACCACAATTCCTCCTACTAATGTTGTTGCAGGTCTTGTGGATGTCAGTCACCCCTACTATCTTCATCCATCTGATTCACCAGGGATGAACTTAATCAGCTCAGTGTTTGATGGAAGAGGATTTCTAGGATGGAGAAGATCAATCCTCATAGCATTGTCAGCCAAGCGAAAGCTTGGTTTCATCAATGGAACCTACAAGATCCCAGATCTCAATTCTTCAGATTTTCCCCAATGGACCTGCTGTAATGACATGGTCATTTCCTGGCTATTGAATGCTTTATCTAAAGATATTGGTGATAGTGTGATTTACTCAACCACTGCTAAGGAGCTATGGGACAGCCTTGAGCAAAGGTTTGGGAAGTCAAATGGAGCTAAGCTCTTTCACCTTCAAAAAGAATTAAGCTCATTAATACAAGGAAACACTGATATCTCAGGTTATTTTACAAAAATGAAGAAGATCTAGGACGAGTTAGACTCTTTGAATGCTGATATTGTCTGTTCTTGTGTGTGCACTTGTGATGGAAAATCCAAGTTATCTAAGTCCCTACAAGATCAGAGGTTGATCCAATTTCTAATGGGTCTCAATGACATCTATGCACAAGCAAGGGGTAACATATTGATGATGAAACCCTTGCCAAGCATGGATGTTGCATATTCACTCCTGTTGCAAGATGAAAATCAGAGAGAGATCTATGTGAATGCACAGATCTCCTTAGATTCATCCTCTTTCATGGCAACAGGACAAGCAAAACAAAATTTCAGAGCAGGAAATCAGAATTTCAGAAATGGAAATGGGAATCAAACACTCAGAAATGGAGGAGGAAGTCAGAAACCTGTATTTTATCCACAAAAACCTGGGTCTAACCCACAAAGGTCTAGTAACAGTCAACAAAAGTTCAAAGGAAGAAGGGCCAAATACAATCCAAATGTTACTTGCACTTACTGCTTCAAGCAGGGACATGTAATGGATGACTGTTTTAGACTACTTGGTTTTCCTGATGATTTTGAATTCACTAAAGGAAAGAATGCTATGGTAAAAGGAAATGCAGTAATGACAGAAGAGGATGCTAATGAAATTGGCAATGGATACATGAGAGAAGGGGGACATAACTCTTATCATTTTTCAAAGGATGGAGGTAACAACTCTTTTCAACATTTCAACAAAGAACAAAGAGCAGAAATTGCCCAAATGGTCAAGGATTTGCACTTGTCACAGTCAGGACCTAATACAGAAATCAGTGCTAATGCAATTGCTGGTACTATTCTTCAATACTCAGGAACATGTTTTTCAGTTTTTAATTCTACAACTTGGATTATTGACTCAGGAGCATCAGAACACATGTGTTTTGATGCTTCTTGTTTCTCCTCCATGACTCCTCTCCAATTTCCTTTAAACATCAGTTTACCTAATTCTTTCAAGGTAACTGTCACCCATATGGGTAATGTGTCCGTTCTACCCAATCTCACTCTTACTAATGTTCTCCATGTTCCTATGTTTAAGTATAATCTTCTATCTGTGCATAGACTTAGTGCTCAAATCAATAGGAATGTTTTATTCACTTCTAGTCACTGTCTCTTGCAGGACCTTTTAATGAAGAGGGAGGTAGCTTTTGGTGAACTTAGAGAAGGATTATACATTTTGCAGCCCACTATTCCCAAGTCTAATTTTAATTTAGCTAGTCACTCTGTTTCTATTCCTGTTTCTCTTCCAGTTGTTGCTAATGTCATTTCAGATGTAAGTTTATGGCATGCCAGACTTGGACATTTGCCCTTATCAACAATGAAACATCTTCATTTTATCAAGCACTCCTCTACTTCTGATTTTATATGTCATGTTTGTCCTCAAGCCAAACAAACTAGATCTTCCTTTTCTACAAGTGCTATAAGATCCAAAGAAGCTTTTGACTTGATTCATATTGATACTTGGGGTCCTTATAAGAATGCTACTTACAATGGGTACAAGTATTTCCTTACTATAGTAGATGACTATAGTAGAGGGACTTGGACTTACCTATTGAGCACTAAAAGTAATGCATTTCCTGTTTTAAAATTATTTTTCTCAATGGTTGAAAGGAAATTTGGTAAGAAAGTTAAATGCATCAGATCTGATAATGCCTTGGAACTTGGAAGAGGTGTTCATGAGGCTACCTATTTAAAGGAACATGGTATTTTGCATCAGCAGAGTTGTGTAGCCACCCCACAACAAAATGGGGTGGTGGAAAGGAAACATAGGCATCTTTTAGAAGTTGCTAGGGCACTATTTTTTCAGTCTCATGTTCCTATCTCATATTGGGGTGAGTGTGTGCTCACAGCAACACACTTAATCAATCTTTTTCCCTCCAAAATTTTAAAAGGAAAAACACCCCATGAAATTCTATTTAACACCTTACCTGATCATTCATCTTTAAGAACCTTTGGTTGCCTTTGCTATTGCTCAACTTTATCTCAAGGAAGAGGAAAGTTTGATCCTAGAGCCACAAAGTGTGTTTTCTTGGGATATCCTCAAGGACAGAAGGGGTACAAAGTCATGGATTTCAAAACTAGAAAGTTTTTTGTTTCTAGGGATGTCATTTTTTATGAAAGCAATTTTCCTTTTGCTGAAGTATCCTCCTCATTCTCTCCAATTTTTTTCTTCACCCTCTCCTACTTCTGATCTCTTTTCAGACTTTCCTCAAGTCATATCAACTCAACACTCTTCTGATTCTCAACCATCTCAATTAAACACTGATTCTAACATTCCTCCTTCACCACCACCAGCACCATCTCCTCCCCCTACTGTTTCTCCTAGAAGGTCTGCTAGGATTTCACAAAAACCAGGGTATCTACGTGATTTTGTTTGTAATAGTGTCTATCATACCAATCTCACTGATACATGTTTTGCTACTCCTCCACCTACTTCTGTTTCCTCTCTCACTACACTGACTACATCCAATCACCAATTCTTACATTCTCTCACTTCTTATTCTGAGCCTACTAGTTACAGTCAAGCTGCAGCTCATCCTGAATGGCAGGCTGCCATGGATGCAGAAATTGCTGCTCTCCAATTGAATGACACTTGGGATGTAGTGACTTTGCCTATTGGTAAGAAAGCCTTACCTTGTAAGTGGGTATACAAGATAAAGCTTCTCTCAGATGGCTCTATAGAGAGATTTAAAGCCAGGCTAGTAGTAAGGGGGGACATTCAAAGGGAAGGAATTGATTATACTGAGACATTTTCCCCTGTTGTCAAAATGACAACAATTAGGTGTCTCTTGACAGTAGCAATCAAGAAGAATTGGGGAGTCTCCCAATTAGATGTGAATAATGCCTTTTTGCATGGATCTTTAGAGGAGGAAGTTTTCATGAAATTTCCTCCTGGTCTCAATCCTAATTCACCTAATCAAGTTTGTTTACTTAAAAAATCCCTATATGGACTAAAGCAAGCCTCTCGTCAATGGTATTCTAGGCTTGCCGGTGCTCTTGCCTACAAGGGTTACACTGCCTCTTTGAATGATTATTCACTCTTCTTCAAGACCTCTGGTGATCTTATTTCTATCCTAGCAGTGTATGTTGATGACATCTTAATTACAGGAAATGATTTAATCGAAAATTGCAGCTATTAAGTCCTTTCTACATTCAGAATTCAGGGTGAAAGATTTGGGAAATATTCATTACTTCCTCGGTATGGAGGTTATCAGGGAACCACAAGGCTTCATCATTAGTCAACGAAAATTTGCTCTAGATTTAATCAGTGAGTTTGATTGTTCACATATTCCTAAAGTGACCTCTCCTTTGGATCCCTCTCTCAAATTACAAGCTAATGATGATTCAATTATTCCAGACCCTACAATATTCAGACATTTAGTAGGCAAGCTAAATTACCTGACCCATACTCGTCCAGATCTTGCTTTTCCTGTTTTAAAGCTAAGCCAGTTCATGCAGAGGCCCTGTCACTCTCATTTTTCTGCTGCACTTCGTGTTTTGAAATATCTGCAATTGGATCCAGGCCAAGGCATTCTCTTGTCTTCTGAACCCTCCATGTCTCTCTTAGCCTTCTGCGATGCAGATTGGGGATCTTGCAAAGATACTCGACGATCGATTAGTGGATTTTTTATTACTCTTGGAGGATCTCCGATCTCATGGAAATCAAAGAAGCAGGCTTCGATTTCCCTTTCTTCAGCTGAAGCCGAGTACCGGTCAATGCGAAAGGTGACCGCCGAAATCACTTGGTTAGTACGTTTACTTGAAGATCTATCTGTACCTCCTCCGTTGCCGGTTCCAGTTCACTCCGACAGTCAAGCTGCGATTCACATCGCACACAACCCCGTCTTCCATGAAAGAACGAAGCATGTGGAACTTGACTGCTATTTTGTCCGGCAACAGTACCTTTCCGGCCTCATTTCTCTTCATTTCACTCCTTCAAAAGATCAACTCGCAGATCTATTTACCAAATCATTATCTGGATCTTCTCATCGTGGTATATTATCCAAGTTGGGAGTTTCTTCTCTCCCCTCCAACTTGAGGGGGGATGTTGGAACGAAGAAGATCCAAGCTTCATTATCTATTAGTAGCAGAAAGAAGGAAAAGAAAAACGATGAAGCAAGAAGAAGAAACAACACAGAGGGTTTTCAGACATAAAAGAGGAAAGTGTTTGATCTCTTTTATGTTGTCCTCACTATGCCACGTGGAGGCAATCTACCCATCCATTTATACTTTTGATAGATAAAATACAAGCCGTTGGATGAAGATATTTGCTGAAAATGGAAGCACGTGAGCAGCACACATATTTAGCATAGAAGGAATATAGTTTGTTAATTAGTTACACAACTTTGTATAGGATAGTGACAAGTGTACAGCTGATAATATTTCATTTTACATTTCTCTTTATTTATTTTGTACAAACAGTTGTATAAGAGAAGAAACAACATGATCAATAGAGATCATCAGAAAATTTCCGCAAATCCTCTCTGATTTCTTTAATAAGAATGGAGAAGAACCTGTATTGTTGGTTTTCCACTGGTGTCTGCAGTCCGCATTGGAGCTCGACTATATTCGCATTGTATGTACAAGATTTTTTCCATACTGAAAATTCGAACTCGAAAACTCTAACTATGGATGGAGGGATGCCAACCATTCCACCACCCAAGTTGTTCCTCTTTGTTGTAATTGTACCTTGTAAATCATTTAATCTGCAGTTCCCAGCTGCGGTTCTTCTCTTGCCAATTTGAGTCAAGGGAGGCATTTTTGGGGTTTTGTAGTTTGTGTGCTTTACTGCCATTGTACTTTATGGTGGTGTGATTGTACTTTCATCATTTTGGACCAAAAATGCAGGTGGCCCCCATTTTTTTGGTTTTCCATTCGTTGTTCGGTACCTACATTAGAGCCCGACTAATCTAGATTTGTGCCGGAAAGTCCCACGATGGGAGGTAAAACGTTCCAGCTCCCTATTAAAGGTGACTCCATACCTAGGGCTCGAATCCAAGGCCTCTGGTTAGGATGTTGGAGTACTTATCACTCCACCACAACTTTTGGCGGTTACGTTTGTGAGTTGAGGCTCCATAACTTATCTCATTGCCTGCTACTTGGTAATATGATAATTGCTACATATTTGCTATTGCATATTTCCTCTATCTCCATTTATGTGGAACACTTAAAATTTTGAGAGTTAAACCATTTAAGTTTAACAGTAAATTTGGACATATTTAAGTGTTTTTCAAATAAAATTACGTAAAGGTACTATAAGTCGCCATAATTGACTATTTAAAATATATATGAAAAAATTATAATTAAGGATAGATTTATTTGAATCTCGAAATCCAAAAAATACCGCATAAAATGGGATGTAGGAAGTACTTACCAATAACTATAGTATTTCATCTGTCCGGTTTTACTTGTTCATATGTTTAACTTGCTACACCTCAATACTTTCGACTTTAATTTATTTTTCTTTCTTTTCTTTACGAGATTAAAAAAAATAAAAATCTAAACAAATTACTGGCCTAGTGTCGAAACAAATTTCAAGTATATACTACTCTCTCTCTAATCAAAATTTTAAAAATAATTTTTACATTACATAGTAATTTACTGTACTTTCTTTCTTCGTGTCATTTTTAAACATTTGAAGTTAAGTTAAATATATGAACTAATATAAATTTAATTTAACTTATGTAAACTGACTATGTACATGATTGGTATTGTTTTGGTTCAACTTTTTATTTTATCTTTAATGGCATGGATTTATCATCACACAAAGAGGAAAGTACAAGTCTACCAAAATTTTACCTTACTAATCCTAGCGAGGGACACACCCTTCCCTAATAAGCATATTAAAAAAACGAACTAGAGGAAAATCAAAATCTCTGAGTTTATAGCACGCTTTGTGATAATGTTAAACTAATGGTGCAAAATGAACGCAAGAAAGAAAGTGGAGTGTGTGTACTCTCACTACTTCCTTGTCCATGTAATATTATTTTGAAATAAGAAATGGTCCTATCAAATAGTTTTGCTTCAAAGTAACTTGATGATCTTGTTCTTTGTTTTACAGATCAATTAAATACATTGAGTTGCATATGGTCATGTTGTGGAAGGTGCACCCTTCTTGGCAACTTGCCTCAAACAAATGGCTCTTGGAGCAATATCAAATCTCTTAGAGTAGATACACCCACACGTCTTGCTTTTACTGTTACATTAGGAGTTACTTCAAGTAAAATGGATAGTGAATTCCTCTTTGATGGTCTAGGCAGATGCCCGGGTGATATATCCACTCTGCTCTTGAATAATTCCGAGCAACAGATTTTTCATCCTCATCTGTTCCTTTCCTGCATTAGATTTTTAATGAGCATCTAAAGAGTAGCAGCTAAATTATCTCCTCTCGTAGAGCTAACTGCAACGCCAATTATATTCCAACATTGTCAAATTTGTGTTTCAGAAGCGCTAAAGAATTAAGCAGTTCTCTCTATATAGAGATTGAACATCACGACTCTTAGCATGATTATGAAACTGAAAACTTTAGCAAAGGAAATATACCTAGACAAGATACTTACTGACGGATAACACACTTGGAAACAACGTACATAGTAAAGGTCAGATAGCATTTCTCGGAACAATAACCATATGTCACAGTTCTGAAGGAGATAGACTGTCGGAATATTCCATGTAGTATGTGCTTGCGACCTTAAAACTGGGGACACTATCTGGTGACTGCTTAAACTTCACCTCATTAAGTTATTTATTTGAGTTTGTCAACCAAAGTTAATGAACTTAAAGGTGCCACCCGTAGAAAATAAACCATGGTTAGAAGATATTGGTGATGAAAATAAGATTATCCAAAATTTGAGGTTTCACTTTTCCTTTTCAAATATCGGACAACTCATCGGACACGTATTCATATATTATTTATATTATTTTAAAAAGTTTGTTCTGATTAGTATAGGATACACGTGCGTTAGTGTCCAATGACTGGTAAAATAAAACAGAGGAAGTAATAAATTCATTTGTACTCACATAAATTCATCTTTATCCTCACTGCTCTAGCCACACTTGAATAATTTCAAGCAACAGGTGCTTCATCTCCGTCCAAACCTTCCTGCATTGGATTGTTAATGAGCTTCTTGTCTGTTGTTTCACAGCTACCGAAACAAGTGTAGCTGCTAAATTATCAACAAACGTAGATACTTAGCTGCAACAGTACTTCAAAAGTACTAAAAAGTTAACAATTACAAGCTCTATATATGTATTCAACATCAAGACTCCAACATGATCATTCCACATCATGAAACCGAAGATAAATTTAGCAAAGGAGACTGGTGTGCTTGTCACCTTAGGGTTGGAACCACCTTCTGGTGACTGCTTAAACTTCACCTCATTAAGTTATTTTTTTGAGTTTATCAATCCTATGCTTAGTGGACATAAAGGTACCACCTGCAGAAAAGAAACCACAATTAGAAGATATTAGTGATGAAAATGAGAGTATCCAAAATTGGGAAAGAATTAACCTTCAGGAAAGGTGATCTTCTTAGCACCTTATTACCCTGGACTCATTCAATTCCCATCAATCGGTGTATTAATAGGCACAAGAGGATTTTTAATAACACTTCCAGTTGCACATGAGTCTAAATGTTGTACAGCAACACCTATTTAAACATCTTGATCATTAAATACAGCAGCCTTCATGACAATTATAACTCCTTGCAGGCAGAGATCCCACTTCTTGTTGCATTGGAATTTCTCAATGACTTCAGTACCTGAAAAGTTTTCACATGTTTGTGATGATGTATTTCTAGAAAGATTACAAAAACTTGAGAAAAACAGAGATATAGGATAACTTTCATACAGTAGAGAGGTTGCGGACCTTCTGTTTCACTTCCTTCTTTTCCAATAGCAGAGAGTCGGCAACTCCATGTATGTTTCAAAGAGAGACTTACAGTTGAAGTTGCCGGCGTTTGGTGGAAGCAAACTCGCAGTTCGAGGCACAGCAACGGCACGCCAACTAGGAGGTGAACTGACCATGGCGGAGGAGCTGGGGGCAGCAGGGAAGGGTTCTGCTTTTTGACGGGGACAGAGAAGGTTTGTGGGAAAGAAAGAAACTTTTATTATTTATGCTTCAGATAATGAATTTTTGAATGAAAATTCTTTGAACATATGTATAGCATTTAATATGGATGACTATTGTATGACGAACCTATGAGTTTTTTGTTTCCTTCTTTATTGCTCCTTCATTTTCTTCATTGTACCAAAGTAACTTCTCCTTCCCTTCCTTTCAAGTTCTCAGGATCTGAAGAAGTAAGATTAGAAGAAACTGAAGAAAGAAGCATTCAAATTTATAGAAGGAAACAATTTTGCAGTAGTCAGACATATAAAAAGTCATTTTCGAGATATTGGGCAAGTTCAAACATCAAATGGTGTTTACAAAACGTTATCCCACAATGTTAATTTACACACACACAAAAAAAAAAAGAGTAGTTTATACGATAAAGAAGAAAACAGAAGACCCAAATATTCAAGAAAACAAAACCTATAACTATATATAGTCAGGGTCACACACTTCAGCAGAGCTGGATAGAATCAACAAATCAACAAACACTTGCCGGTTTAAACTTAATAATCTGCTCATTTTCTATTTAGCATTCACAAAAAGTTCAATTGAGACTTTCATCAAAGGCATTGTAGACATCTTTTTACATTGCGGAAATTGCCGCTAGAAGAATCAGAATGGAGAAGAACCTGTTCTGTTGGTGCTCAAATTCTTTCGACCTTAAGCTCGTCCCCTCCCGTCATATCTTCAACATATTGTTTAATCTTCAGAGCGGAATCTTCAAGTTGAGGGCTCTCTACAATCATGATATCTTTTAATGAAGAAATATCGCCGAAACTAGGCGGAATCTCCTCAAGCTTACGACACCCGTATAGTACTAATTTCTCAAGCATGGGAAAGGATTCCTCTCCAAACTCCCACACAGCAAAAGTCACTTCTCTCAGCCCCAAGTATTTGAGTTTCTCAAAGGTGTCTTCCTCCCCCATGTTCCATTCTTCCCCCTGGACGATTGCTCTAATAAGGTTCAACTCTTCAAGGTTGGGCAGTCTCGCTATTGTTGATAGTGAATCGGATGTTAGAGGAAAGTCATACAACAACAATCTTTTCAAATTGGAAGGAAAGTGAAAATCCCATGACCAATTTGTTGCTACAGAGGGCCTACAGTCATTTGAATTTGAGCTTTCAAATTTTACTTGGAGGAGTTCTAGTTCAGTTAGGTTATCCAATTTTGGGAACCAATATCGCTCTGTTGAATAATCCCATGATTCCTTGAGATCAAATACAAGATGCTGAAGATTGGGAAACCTTTTGAAAATATCCTTTGTATCTTTCGAATAGGAAAGCACAAGTTTCTCTAAAAATCTCAAGTTCTCTAACTTTGAGTCCTCTGCTATCAGTATTGGTTCATCGGTATCTATATCAAAGAAAGAACAATTATCCACGGCCAGCACTTGCAACTTTACAAGATCCCAAATTCTCGGTAATAGTACCAAGGTTGAACTTTTGTTAGTCACCCAGAGGTTTTCCAGATTCCAGAGGTTTGAGAAAGATGAAGGCAGAGATTTAACTTCTGTCCCAATTCTTAAGTACCTCAAATGATTCAACATGCATATTTCGTTCAGCAAAGAATCTTTCACCATGATAAAAGAGGGATCCATTTTCAACACTCTAAGAAGCCTCAAGTGTCTCAGGTGACATGTCTTAGAAAGACTGTCGTCCAGCTTGTCTCCAGCTATCGTCAAAGAATAGAGGTGTTTACCCAAATGCCTATTCTTTTTTGAATTGAGCAGGACAAAATTATTAAGACCAAAGTGCTCCTTATAAAAAATAATCGACATTTTCCATGGAAACAAATCTGAAGAAGATGATGGAGCACTTGTACTTACCAAGCTAAAAAACTTTTCCTCTCTTGCTTTTATCAAACAATAGTCACGCACAAGATCATGAAGTTGGAAAGTCGGGTAATAGCCTATCTCATTGAAATGAATTACCAAACTACTGGAAATTAAATTATCCAAATAAACCTCCATCACATCTTCCACAAGTCCTTCAGAACGCCATAACAGTTTCAACACATCAACTCTAACTGACGTGTCCTTCGAAAAACATGCTAGGTAAAGAAAGTATGGCTTCAGGTGATGTGGTAAATGGTCATAACTTAATTCTATAACCTTCATCACTTCCACTTCACTGTTCAAAATAAAGGAATTCAAATTATTTCGAACTTCAAGCCACACAGTCTTTTTCTTTTCCCTTTCTGCAATGACTCCAGCAATCAGATCAGCCACCAAAGGAAGCCCTTTACAATTTTGAGCTATTTCCTTTCCTACTTCCAGTAGCTCGTCAGGGCAACTCTCCTTTTCAAATGCCCTTTTCTCTAATAACTCCCAACTTTCTTCAGGTCTTAGCAACCGAAGCTCAAGAGGATCAGTGTTGTGCTTTCCATACAAAGCCACATCCATTTCTCGAGTAGTCAAAATAATTTTACTTCCTTTCTCAACTCGAGGAAAAACTAATATTAGCTCATCCCATGTTTTGCTATCCCACAAGTCATCTAAGACAATAAGATATCTCTTTCCATACAGGTGTATCCGCAGCTCTTCAGCAACATCAATATTCTCACTCAATTTCGAATCGGGGCCAGTAACTTGATTATAAACTTTCTCCAACAACCCTTTTTTGTCGTATTCTTGGCCAACTGTGCACCATGCACGAATATTGAAATGTCTAGAAACTGACTTATCATTGTATACTTTGTATGCCAAAGTAGTTTTGCCCGAACCCGGCATACCAGTGATTGAAATGACATCTAGATCTTTTGGTCCATCGGTGAGCATACTAATTATCCAGTGCATCTCCTCCTCAAAACCAACAGTTATTTTACCAGCTGTCAATGGTTTGATTTCAGCTGGCTTCTTGGTAGAGTTTACAACAACGCGCCTCCTGTTCTTGGGAATCTTCTCAAGTAAATTGGAGACATCTTCTTTGATAAGCTTGATCTTTTTTATGGTGCTGGGAAGTGAGAAAATAAGATGTAAGAGACCATTATCTCTTACAATAATTGAATCAATGACATCTTTTGCCTCATATGCCACATCTAAAACATGTGCCCAGAGACTTTTATACAATTCTTGCTCAATATTCACGAAACCAGATCTTATGAATTCTAGGTCTTCTTTCACTAGCTCAATTTCTTCCTTTATCAAAGAAATTGAATAAGCATTGGAACCTAGCAAATCAGTTAAGTGTCTATGAAGCATATGCATGAAGAGAGGTCCATCTCTCAGGGGAAAGCAACATGGAGATGACTCCGCGTCTTTCAGATAATCATGTTTGAGATCTTCCTTGAGGAGTTCAATATTATCCAGCAAGTCTAGAGTTGCACGATTTGTTTCATTGGTACTCTCTTCATTCCTTGATCTCTCTTTTAAATCCCAAACAAGATTTGATACCTCCTTGATAAGTTCTCCAACACGTGCCAAGAGATCAAAAAATTTGTCATGATGAAAAAAGTCGGTAGGCATGTCAGTAAGAATAATCAACAGGAACTCCATCATGACGTGAATGTTTCGAGCCCCAGAAGTTCTAGGGGTAACCACAGTTACCATGTGCTCTTGTAGATGAATCAAATATTCCCTAAGGATGTCAGAAGAGGTTTCCAGGAGCTGGTTAATGAAGCGTCCCACTTCTGCTGAAGTTGAATCTTTCAAATTTGCATAACATATGTGCATCACCTCCAGTTCAATTGGAATAATCTTCAAGAATAGATGTGGTAGCTTGAAGTGAAGAGAATTTTCATCAATATATCCATTCCACAAAAAGCGTCCAACTCTCTCAGCCATAGGTTGAAGCTGAGGTAAGACATATTCAACAATCTCGTGCTCAACATAACCATTCACTATCAACCCATGGAAATTTCTGATGTTGACACATACATTCTGAAGAATCTCAAATTGAATCTCTAATGGAAAAATATGTTCAGCAAGGATCTTGGATAGATGATGGAGATTCAGGAGGAGGAAGTTCAACTGCTCCTCAGTCATGGTGGCACTTGATTTAGAACGATGATGTGAGCTGATACAGTCATCCATATTATGGGTGAAGCTATGAAGGACATGATGCATGTTGTATTTACACACGACGTTGTTGTCAACATCATATAAAATTGGTCGAAGCATATCTTCAACCTCTTGTCTTTTGAAAGTCATTTTATCTTCAAACTTCTCCAAATCAGAATAAGAAAGCTGGACATATGTACAAATAAATGCCAACACCATTTTCAAAGCCTTTTCAATTTTATTGGCCATGTCAACAACATTTTGATCTTCTTCATTCTTTAACCTCTCCATGAAATCCAGAATGTTGACAACGTCCTTGCGAAGAGCAGAAAATGACACCTGCCAAATGACCAAACCAATGTTTTATTTATTTTCTAGATTTATCAGAATATCAAGGAAATAAACAAACCCATTAAATTGAAGTCTTTTTATTGAATTTCATATCAGGAAGGAAAAAATGATACATTGGTTTGTACTACTGTGGGGTTTATCAATAGTTTTGGAGCTTAAATGTTTCTATTACTCAAGGAATACATTTTCATTGCAGTTGGATTTTTGAAAATAAATTAAAATAATTGTTGACATGTTATTTCTTACGCCCGTAAATTTGACTTTCCGGTGAATTATACTTTCTGGGTAATTACTCCCTTTGTCCCAAAAAGAATGACACAATTCTATATTTAGTAACAATTTAACTCTAAAACACTCATTTTATCCTTACTGAAATGATTTATAGCTATACAAACATCTGACTTATCTTAGACCACAAGTTTCAAAAGTCTTTCTTTTTTTCTTAAAATTCGTATCATGTCAAACTACTTTCATATAAATTAGGACGAAGGGAAGGGAGTAACAAATAGTGCAGTCACTTTAATGAGACAAAAGCTTAATACAAGTATTATACTCCCTCAATTCCTAAATAAAGTGGCATTTTAGCCTTTTTTTTTCATTTTGTTCCTAAATAAGTGGTGTTTTAGATAATCAAGGAGACATTAATGATGTTTTTCTAATTTTACCCTTTTTTTAAATAAATAGAATTTTATCTAACCAAAATACTACTAAAGAGTTACATCTTTTTCAAGGTATCTATTGAAAATAAGTTAGTAAAACCAATCTTTATTTTCTAGAAATGAGTATAGTTTCTTAAGGGATGCGCCCAAACTGAAAACAACACTTATTTAGGAACGAAATGAATATGACATACCATACAGTTGTTTGCTTCCCCTTTCTCTCTTTCTCCTTCATTTTCCATGATTGTAAGTTCCTTTCCTTTCTAATTCTCAGAATCTGATGTATAAAATTAGATAAAAAGTTTATCAAGAGAATAAAGTAGCAAAAAATGTACAGATATAAACAATTCAATTGATTTTTGTGTGTACTTTACCAAATTTTTCTACAGATCTAAGTACCAAAATTTAACAAACTTTTTTAAGTTTATTAGAGTCTAACCTTTTTACTTGATGAAAAATCTGATATAGCTGCTTTGTTCCTCAATGTTTTTGTGTACTTTCCAATAAACTATTAGCTTGAATAATGAAAAACTTGCAAATTTGTGTGGAGGAGAAGATAGAGAGAGAACAAATAATTGATGTTATGGAGAAAATGACAATAAAAGTCATAGCAGGAGACTTTTATATTAAAAGAGTATCCATCAAACATAGTGAATGGGACCATTTATTATTTATTGTCAAGTTGAGTGCATTCAACTATTTTAGTTGTTGTAGTAGTTGTTAGTATTTACGTTGTGTACACGCTATCCTTCTCAGACCCTACTCGTGGGATTACACTGGCTATGTTATGTTGTTGTTAGTATTTATATTTTCAAAGCTATTCTTAAAATTTTTTATGGAGATAACGATCGATCAATTGTGAAAGTAATTGGCTAAAGAAGTGGTTGAAAGGCCACCAACAGAAAAAAGAATCAAATAGCTAGATTATAATTCCAACATATTAAATTACATTTCTGAGTTGGAGGGAATCTACTCCATTTTTAGATTCCCAATTTGGTAGATTTCCATTTTTTTTTTTTGCCATCAAGTTTTTGCTGTGTGTTTGAGTTGGATGAGTTGTTTATTTTTATTTTTTTGATTTCCCACTCGGTGTCCGGTACCACATTGGAGCCCGACTAAATCAGGATTCGGGCCGGAAAGTCCCACATTGGGGGGTAAAGCGCTCCCTAACAAAGGTGACTCAGTACCCAGAGGGACTCGAACCCGAGACCTCTGATTAAAGATGAAGGAGTACTTATCACTCCACCACAACCCTTGTTGGTGAGTTGGATGAGTTAATTATATCTCATCCCCATGTTATGGCACCTAAAGTTTATTGCCTAACGTCTATGATTCGTCCTAATAGCTAGGTGGGGTTTGGTGGTGGGTGGTTGGTGGTGGTGGGGTTGGGGTGGGTGGTGGGGTAAAAAAGTATTTCTTTTAAGGGGTGAGAGGGTTGGGTGGGGTAGGTGGTGAGTACCTACCTCCAATTTTTAAATTTTATTTTTGGGGGTGAGTGGTGGACAGATCTTAAACTTTTAACTCCGCAATGTTTTTGACTTTTGATTAAGAAGAGGAAGAAGAAGAAAAAGAAATTTGGGCTATTTTTTGTGTATGAAATTTAACTCAATAGTCATTTTGTCTAATTTTCCCTAGAAGCTCCCACCCCTTTTGCTCCTTTGATGACTCGAGCTTACAACCTTCGGGTTGGAAGTGAGGGTTGATACCATCCGAGAAACTCCCTTTTTTTTATATTTCAATAACTCAAATCCAATAATTCAGTAGATTTAGGTCTATTAACAAAAAAGGTGTTATATGCACTTTTTATTAAATGACAGAGAGATATATGCACCACTTTTTTAACGAGGAATATATCTGCTCTAAATGACAAAATTGAAAGCTATATTTCTCCCTTTTCTCTTTAAAAACAAATCAAAAAGTCCAATTTTTTTAAATCCAAACACCTTCAATGTCAACTAAACAGTTATTTTACTAATCCTAGTGAGAGACAAACCATTCACTAACCAGCATATAAAAACACCAACTAGAAGAAAATTAAATATGCTACAATCATCATAGAGTTTATAACATATTCTAAAAAATAATGATACTAAATTAATGGTACAAAATACAAAGAAAGAAAGAGGAGTAGGTATACTCACACTACATGTGCTATTATCTGAAACAAAAAATGGCCCTATCAAATCTCGTTGCCTCAAAGCTATGTTGGTTGGACTCTCCAAAGTTGTTGCTGCACCCATATAGGATTCTCCAAAATGCACTACTTTTGGAGTATCCGACACACACCAATCGACATTTTTGAAGAGTCCGAGCAACGTAGCTTCAAAGTAACTTGATGATCTTGCTCTTTGCCTTGCATATAAGTTAAATATACATGGTCATTCTCACAACCTGCTGGATCTAGTGGAAGTTGTACCCTTCTTGGCACAGAAAGGGCTCTAGGAGCAACATCAAACCTCTTACTCCTCTTGGATGATTTAGGAAGATGCCCGAGCGATCTGTCCTGTTTAGTTTTAAAAGTTTGTTTTTACTGTTTCATTGATGCAGTTTTACTGTAGAGTTAGTTTGTTGTAACTGTTTTTGTTAGTTAGTTTAGCTGCAAGGTGAGTCGGTTAGAGTAGTTTATCAAGCTGTCATTTGGAAGCTTCTAGATGATCAGATATTTTGTAGTGAGCTCACTCAATTGAGTCAATTAATAGGAGCTTGTACATTACATTTGATACATAATGAATAAAAGTTTACAGTTTCCTTCTTCCTCTTAGCTTAACTTCCCTTCTTCTTAGCTGAGTTACTGAGTTGCTGAGCATCTCATCAATGGTGATTTGGCCATTGTAGCTCAGTTTTCACATATCCCCCCGGGGTGGGGTGGGGGGGTTGGGGGAGGGGGGTAAGTGCATCAGCTATGAGGTACGATAACAGTTGGATCAGGAGTAGCAGCCTGTGCAGCTAAATTATTCACACATGCAGGATTAACTGCAACAGCAATATCGGCGAATTCATCCAACTGAACTTCTTTTCTTTCATCACGTGTGCATCAACTTGTTGCTCAACATGCACTGGCAGCCACTCTGTAGATATAGCGGCTGGAGGATTTGAGTTTTCTGCATTACAAAGTGAAGTTGCACCAGCAATTACCCTTATGTTAATTTTTCATTCAAAGATTCATTATAGTCCAACATAACTTTTTCCTCTGTTATGTTACAAAGTAACTCCACATTATCAAAATTGTACTTCCGAAGCACTAAAATATTAACCATAACAGTTCTATATATGTATTCAACATCAAGACTTCAACATGATTAGTCCACATTATGAAAAAAAAAAAAAAAAAAAGGGCAGCCCGGTGCACTAAAGCTCCTGATATGAGCGGGGTTCACGGGTTCAAGCCGTGACCTCCTGGTCACATGGCAGCAACTTGACCAGCTACTCCAAGTTCCACATTATGAAACTGAATAAATTAGCAAAGGGAATAGGAGAAAGAAACCGGGGAAAACAAAAGTTTAAGATAATCATATATTGATCAAAGTACTTAGCCAATAACATACTTAGACAAACCAGAGGCAACACTTACAAAACAGCACAGATAACAAACTTGTATACAACAAAATATAGGCCAGATAGCATTTGTCGGAACACTAACCATATGCATCAGGGTTCTGAAAGCGATAAGCTTCCACTGCTTTCTACATTGAGCTTAAAATGGGCCTCTGCAAAGTAAGTGCTTGCCACCTTAGAGTTGGAACCACCATATGGTGACTGCTCAAACTTCACCTCATTAAGTTATTTTTTTGAGTGTATATATCAAAGCTCATCAATCCTATACTTAATTGACTTAAATGTGCCACCTGCAGAAAAGAAACCACGGTTAAAAGATATTAGTGATGAAAATGAGAGTAACAAAAATCGAAAACAAATTAACAAGGAAAAAGTAAATTGATATTCTTAGTACCTCCATTACCCTGGGCAAATTCAATACTTCTGTAGCATGTGGCATGAACTTTGGATCAATTCTTTCAGCTAGTGGCTCTTGCACATTTGGATTAGTTGTTTCAGCTTCCCTTCTATTATTACAACAACCAGTAGTATTATTACTCAAATTAAACTTCTTTTTCATAAAGGAATTTTGGCTTGAGTTAAAAGCTGCATATTTCTCATTCACATTAAAACTAGTACATTTTTCTTGAACAAATTTGTATAAGTTTGAGACGGGGTATTCAGCATCGAATGTGTTAATAGGCTCAAGAGGATTTTTAATAACACTTACTGCTGCACATGAGGCCAAATGTTATACAGCAACACCGAATTAAACATCTTGATCATTAAATACAGCAGGCCTCAACTCCAAATGCTTATCGATGGATGATTCCACCACCCTGCATCAGACTAAACTTCATGTTGCATTGGAATTTCACGATAACTTCATTACCTAAGAGTTTGCACATGTTTGTGATGATGGTATTTCTTGAAAGATTTTTTTAAGAAAAAAAACTTGCAAAAAACTCTGATAAAGGATAATTTCATATAGTACAGAGGTTGCCAAACTTTTGCTTCACTTCCTTCATGCCCGTCATACCAGAGTCAGCAATCCCATGTATGTTTCAGAGAGAGACTTATAGTTGAAGTCTCCGGCATCCGTGTCACGCCGCAAGCCGAAACCCTGGGCGTGGCACTCACTCGATACTATTTCTAGTACGAGCGAACGTTCTGGCATAACACAAGAATATACAACTAACATGAAAGAATAAAACTGAAATAATATGAGATTGAAATAAGATTCCTTAAAGGAGAAATATTTTCATCAAGGCTTATTAACACCACTTAATATTAAACAATAATAATAGTCAAGATAAAGACCTGAAAATTACAAAGTTTGTTTGACAACTATACTAGCCCGTGAAGCCTCTAATAAGTACCAATACTAAAAGAAAAATATATTGAAGTTATCATATCTTGTTCGGCCCCCAGGTAGAAAAGAGGCTCACCAATGGCAGAAGATAGAGATCCTAGTGATGCACTAGGTCACGAACTTGAGAGCCTGAACCTACATCATAAAACGATGTAGCGCCAAAGACGGTCAATACGTGGAATGTATTGGTATGTAAAACCATTCCAGAGAATATCAACGCAGGAGATTACTAATGAAAATGAAACTCAAATTTAAGTGAAGACAAGCTGGAAAGGAACAAGAGTATAACCTGAATTTATAATTGACAAAGTAAGGTAAATTTAATTCTTTTAGTTATTAGTGGGAGCAAGTAGTGAACCGACATAAACCACCATATGAGCGCATGGAGTCTGATCTCGGCCCGATCAGCTAAGCATCCTATACCTTGCCGGGCATAAGACATGACATGACATGATTTGCCAGCAAGTATCCATAATTAGCACCTTTTCGGGACACATGAAAAAGAGTCATCCGACTTGCGGAATAATCTCTATCCTATGTCCGCAAACATAGTTTCGGGCATTTGTTGTTTAGACCTATGCCTTCTCGGTCAGCTAGCTAACTCCCTTATGCTCATAATGTTATCTTATTTATTTATGTTCAAAGTGTTAGCCATATTAAGCTCATGCTCGTAGTTTAGCCTTTTTAGGCTCATGTAAATAAGCTAGCCTTGTTGGGCTCATGCTCATAATTTAGCCTTTTTAGGGTCATGCTCATATTTTTAGCCTTTTTAGGCTCATGTTGAAAATGTAAACACTGTGGGTTCATACATAATGGTTTATTATGGGAACAAGAAAGAGGTTGCATATTAGAATATCATAGTATGTTATTAGCCTTGGAACATATACAGTGAATGCCTTTATTAGCTTTTACACCACCGTAATAGATGTGTAATTGAAAGCTAAATTAATACAACGTTCTTCAGTAAGCTATTGAACCTAAGCATTCTATTAAGGGTTCCAAAAGTAATTAATTATTCTTTTACGAAGTTGGAACCTGAGGGGCATATATGTATCAAGAGGTTCACTCAATTGAAGAACAGGGAACTATGCTTCTGTCTAAATAGTTATCATTGAAGCTTTATCTTAGCAAGACAACTAAAAATTGGTATCCTTTGGTTACAAGAAAAATCAACCGAGACTACAAAACAAGCAGCCCATCAACTAACAAGTTCCCAAGTTGAACGAATTTTCACTAGAGTCAATATAATTCATGCTACAAATTCCAAACCATAAATCAATAACCACAGGGTTTATGGATTCCAATAGTTTCATGATATATGCAGAATTCACAAATCTCACAACAATTCGTAGGATTTAATGAGTTTCGTAAAAGTTGAAGAGTATTCATGATACATGTTAAGAGTAATTTGAATTGAGAGGAACAATAAAACTTACAGAATATATGGAGGGACAGTTCTACATACCTCTAAACATTGAAAAACTTGAGATTGGAAGAGGAGATGTGAACTTGTGTTCTTGAACCAATTCTCTTGAGATTGTTGTAGCAGCGTTTGAGAAGAGGTAAAGGGATATTCAGTGATGGAATATTGAGTAAAACTGATTGAGAATGAGACATGTGAAACTCATGGAGAAAGAGATGTGTGAAGCTGATGGAGAAGGAGAGGTGTGAAACCGATGGAGCAGGAGAGGTTTTTAACGTGTTAAGCTGCTGGAAAAAAGGAAGATTTTAAACATGTGAAACTGATGAAGGAAAAGAGTGTAAAACGTGATGGATGATTAAAAATGTCACGCCCCGAACCCCACCGGGACGGATTGGCACTCGTAGCCGACAAGGCCCGAGAGAACCAAGCTCTGCTTACATTCATTCATACGCATGCCATAAGAAATACCCCCAACACGTAAAATCATAAAAGGCTATCATCGAAAATCATGGAACATGTAAGATATATATATAGACATATGAGAAACTTGGCCTTCATAGCCATCGAGTCAAACTACACACAACATCACTTGGCATACCTACGTACGTCTACAAAAGCCTCTAATAGAAGTGCATACATGACCAACCTAGATTCGGGACAAGCCCCGCTTTACATAACATTTACAATACCAAAATATATATACAACTGTGACACGGGAAGCCCCGAACCAACTGGAGCTCACCAAAGGTCACCAAGGGTCAAAAAGAAGTCCTGCAGCTTACTGGGGAGGTCTACTCGTGTCTGTGCCTGCAGCAAGTAAGGTATATCCCCCAAGAGGGGTCAGTACGAGAAATGTACTGAGTATGTAAGGCTGTATGAAACTGTACGATACATAAAGACTTCGAATATAAAAGAGTACTCAGCATGGATAAGTCATCATTCCGAATATATGGAAAACTGTACATTAGGTGAATTACTTTCTGTACTTTTAAGCTCATACGCTCATTCACTCATTCCTTCATCCATCACTCATTCATCCATTCATATAGTGCCCGGGCCCCAAGCTGATCAGTGGGTAATCAATAGTAATCGGGATCGACCCATGCTAGGCTTTTCCTTTGCCCCTGGGATACCACCCGTAGCGGAATCGACCTATTCTAGGTGTTCTTCTCACCCCTGGGATACCATCCGTAAATATTGGGATCGACCCATGCTAGGTTATTTAACCCCTGGGATACCACCCATGAAACATCTCACCTCTTTACACAACATTACTTCTTAATCTGTGAAATAGCTCAATCAATAGTTACTTCATTTTGGGAACCTTTGAAATAACATTTTTAGAACTTAGAACCATGTTCATGATTATGCGACACATGAATGATAATAGACCAAGCATGAGATATATGTGATTAACAATAAATGATAACTCGAAATGAAATACCCTAGGACACACACTTGCAATATGCAGATGATACCCTCATTTTTTGTGATGCTGAGGAGGAACAACTTAAGCACCTGAGGGTGATTCTGGTTCTATTTGAAGGGATATCTGGTCTACGTATTAACTGGAGGAAGAGTGTAATGTATCCCATTAATGAAGTCAACAACATGAACTGGTTAGCATTAATTCTGGGTGGTGAAATAGGTGCATTGCCAACTACATACTTGGGATTACCTTTGGGAGCCAAATCCAAGTCCATAGACATATGGAACAGTGTGATTGAGAAGTGTGAGAAGAAATTGGCAAGATGGAAGACTCAATATTTATCTCTAGGAGGAAGACTGACACTTATCAACTCAGTACTGGATGCCCTGCCTACCTACATGATGTCTCTTTTTCCCTTGCCTGCAGGGGTTATTAAGAGGTTGGATAGTATCAGAAGAAAATTCTTATGGCAGGGTAGCAAAGACAGAAAAGGTTTTCACCTTGTAAAGTGGAAAACAGTGACAACTGACAAGAAGACTGGAGGGTTGGGGATAAAGAACCTGAAAATTCAAAGTAAGGCTCTCATGATGAAATGGTTGTGGAAATATGCAAACAATAACCAGCTGCTATGGAGGAAAGTGATCGGGGCTAAATATATTGGAGAAGATAGATGGATGACTAAAGAAGTGACTACACCATATGGGGTTAGCCTCTGGAGATCTATTAGACTCTGGTGGAATGAAGTTAAAAGCAACTCAAAGGTTAAAGTGGTGGATGGAAACAAGACTAGGTTCTGGAAGGATAATTGGCATGAGAAAGGGAACATGGAAGTGGTTTTTCCAGATATCTACAACTTGATTTTGTTTCAACAAAGGACTATAGCAGAATTATGGACACCACATGGATGGAACTTCAATTTCAGAAGGCAACTTAATGACTGGGAGGTAGTGAGAGCAGCTGAATTTTTTAAAACTGTGGACTCATTCAATGGACTGCAGACAGGGGAGGACGTACTATGGTGGATGGGAAACGAAAAAGGAATGTTCAGAGTCAACAAATCCTACAAGATGATGAACCAAACAAATCAACAGGGTCCAAGATGGCCATGGAAACAAATATGGAAAAGTAGGATACCTCACAAAGTGTCCTGCTTTGTCTGGTTACTAGCCAAGGAAGCAGTTCTTACACAAGATAATGTCATGAAGAAAGGGATAACCTTGTGCTCTAGATGTTTCCTCTGTGCAGAAACTCTAGAGTCTGTTAACCATCTATTTCTACATTGTAAGTACACTCAACAACTTTGGAGAATTTTCCTAAGGCTTAAAGGTATTTCCTGGACAATGCCTAGGAAAGTATCTGAGACTTTAATGTGCTGGGAGGAAGCAGGTATACATGCAAAGGACAGAGGTAGATGGAGAATTATCCCTGGTGCTATATGGTGGGCTATATGGAAAGAAAGGAATTCTAGATGTTTTGAGAGCATAGAGAATAGTATGCAGAAGGTTAAACTCAACTGCATTTTGCTATTATGTTTTTGGTGTAATCAACTATACTCTAATGATACTGTCTCGATAATTGATGTTCTAGACTCAATTTAGATAGAGCAGTGGATTAGGAGTATTCTTGTATATAAGGTTTCAGTACAACCCATGTACTGTGTGATATAATACAAAGTTATCAAGTTCAAAAAAAAAATACCCTAGGACAATTCGGAAATGAGTAGTACCCTAACAAGGTGTACACTATATGCTGCAGAAGGATACGGAAAGGGGAAACCTTACATACCTTAATTCCTCAATATGGATACACAATCTTACTCGCGAATACAACACTTCAGCTTTCCCTTTATGTCTACTCTACACACAAAAGTATATAACGAAGCTTGCATTAACCACTTACTTCATTTCAAGTGTATAACATGGCAATAAGTCACATTGTTGTCACACAACGCCATTTCACCTTCGTACAATATCATGTACAGCTTTACCATTACCAAAACAAGTCACATAACACCCATGGTATCACACATCACTAACATTCCCCTCCAAAATCATGCTTTACACTTCCTTTTCGATAAGAAGTTACATTTACGTCATTTCGTCACCCAAACGTCTTTCACAACAACACATTAAATTCAATCCATACTTAACATAATCCAACATGTCCCCATACGACACTTTAAAGTCATTACAACGACATTACAAGTTGATAATTACATTCAAAAAGGGTATCGGGGTCTTCGGGGAGCAAGTAGATGCGAAAACATACAAAATCGGAACCGGGGCGGACCTGCGCTGCCACCTGCGCACACAGGTGGATGACCTGCGCCCGCAGATGGCTCCTAGCAGATTCCAGGAGCATCTGCGTTGGCATCTGCGCCCGCAGATGCCTCCGTCTGCGGGGGCGGATGCCCGTTTTGGCCAAAATGGGTCCTTTTTGGGTCTTTTCATGCAATGAATGGTCCATGATCATAAACACACTTATTTTAACATATTTTTGATCATTTGAATGCCAACATTCAGTCATGGTCTCACACACACATAAACAACGCCCAAAACTACACTTCTCGGCCAATACGCCACCAAAGCCAAAACCAATTTTACACTAACAATTCCAAACATCATTCACAAGGATAAAACAAGGCAAGACTATATTCACATCTCACATGTCAATATTCAATCCACCAAGTTCATTTCCTTCAAGACCACAAGTGCATATTCAACGTTACAAGACAAACCACCCTCCGATTTAGCAACATGAGTCATTTCACTTATTGTGAACTTCTGAATACTCCACCAACACAACCAACATAATATACACCATATATCATGCATAAAATATACTAATTCATCATAAGAAACACTTACCACGTCGTACAAGTTGGTGATCTTGGCCACAAAGAGATGAGAGCTTAGGGTTTGTCTTTGAGAGAAAAGGTTGTTTTGGATAAGTCTTGCAAATGGCATGAGAATTCTTTTGGTTAAAAATCTGATTTTTATCTCTTTATATAGTCCCTTTTAGGTGCTCCTCATCCACACATTTGGTGTTTACTTGGTCAAATGGGAGACTAGACAAGCATGGGTCAAAAATCCCTTTTGGGCCATGTCTTTCTCTTGAGTATTGGGCCTCATTTGGCCCAAATGACATAAGACTCATTAAATGCCCCCAATTTAATACATAATTCACCAAATCTCTCATGTTTTCATATTTCCATAAATGTTACGGTAGTCAGCTAGACTCCGAAACGTACGGGGTGTTACAAAAAAAACGTATGAAACTGATAGGGAAAGGGGATCTTTAATCGTTTGGGATTAAGGTAAAAAGGAAAGGAAAAAACTGCCCTTGAAGGGGCTTCCTGGGCAGTAGCTCTCTGCTTGCTGTCCTTCTTCATTCCCTTGCACTGCTGCGATGATGCAGCAGTAAAATCTTCGCCCCCGGGTACGATTTACACCCCTATAACCCCCGAAACATATACGAATCATTCCAAGATAATTTCCAACTAAATTTGAAGCACAACAAGCTCAATTATGCAGCCATAACACCTCCACTTACAACTATGACTTAAGCTTAAAATGTGAGGGGTAACAGTTCAGTGGCAGCAAACTCTCAGTGTGAGGCATAGAAAAGGCACGGCAACTAGGAGGTGAATTGGGCAGCAGGGAAGGATTCTGCTTTTTGACCATGTTTGTGGCAAAGAAAGAAACTTGAATTATTTATGCTTCAGATTAAAAGTTACTTTAGACATATGTATGACATTCTGTATTTTAATGTTAGTGTTAATACGGATGACTATTATATGATGTACCGATGAGTTGTTTTCTTACTCCTCTCTTTTCTCCATTTTTTCCCTCTTTCCGTGATTGTACTTTCCAAAAGTCAATACCAGATTAACTTCTCAGGGTTTGTAGCATAAAAATTTATTAGGTGGAAGAAGTAAGATTACAAGGAATTGAAGAAAGAAGCATAAAAAGTCATAGAAGGAAACAATTTTGCAGTAGCCAGAGAGTCGGCAACTCCATGTATGTTTCAAAGAGAGGCTTACAGTTGAAGTTGCCGGCGTTCGGTGGCAGCAAACTCACAGTGTGAGGCATAGCGGCGGCATTCCAACTAGGAGGTGAACTGAGCATGGCGGAGGAGCTGAGGGCAGCAGGGAAGGGTTCTGCTTTTTGATGGGGACAGAGAATGTTTGTGGGTAAGAAAGAAACTTTTATCATTTATGGTTCAGATTATGAACTTTTGAATCACAATTCTTTAAACATATGTATAACATTCTGTATCTTAAGGTACACATTAGTTTTGATATAGATTACGTACCGATGATAGTACTTTTCATTAGTCAATATCAAGTAACTTCTCCTTCCCTTCCTTCCATGAAGCATAAAACTTTATCAGGTGGATGAAGTAAGAATACAAGAACCTGAAGAAAGTCAGACATATAAAAAAGTCATTCTCTAGATATTAATCAAAGTCAAACATCAAATGGCATTTACAAAACGTTTAAAAAACATAAAACGTTGTAGTAATATTGGCAATTGCTACAACAAACAAAACAAAAGCTCATTTAAATCAGAACCTGTTCTGTTGGTGCTCAAGACTTTCCACATATAATGCTTCAAGCTACTTAAATAATGGGATATTATTCCGGCCAAGGATCTGAAGCTTGTCTTCTCCCGTCATCTCTTCAACATATTCCTTAATCTTCAGAGCGGAATCTTTAAGTTGAGGGATCTCTACAAGTTTGATAATTTTCAATGAATAAATATCCCCGAAACTAGACGGAATCTCCTTAAGCTCACAACATCCCCGCAGTACTAATTTCTCAAGCATGGGAAAGGATTCCTCTCCAACCTCCCACTTAGAAAGAGTCACTTCACGCAATCTCAAAAATTTGAGATTCTCAAAGATGTTTTCCTCCCCTATGTTCCATTCTTCCCCCTGGATGACTGAATCATAAAGGGACAACTCTTCAAGGTTTGGCAGTCTCGCTATTGTTGATAGTGAATCGGATGTCAGAGGAAAGTCATGCAACCACAATTTTTTCAAATTCAAAGGAAAGTGAAAATCCCACGACCAATTTGTCAATACAGAGGGCCCACTGTCATTTGTGTTTGAACCTTTAAAATCTATTCTGAGGGATTCTAGTTCAGTTAGGAAATCCAATTTTGGGAACCAATATCGCTCTGTTGAATAATCCCATGATTCCTTGAGATCAAATAAAAGATGCTGAAGATTGGGAAACCTTTTGAAAATATCTTCTGTATCTTTTGAATAGGAAAGCACAAGTTTCTGTAAACGTCTCATATTCTCTAACTTTGAGTCCTCTGTTATCAGTATTGGTTCATCTGTATCCATATCAAAGAAAGAACAAGCATTCATGAGCAGCACTCGCAACTTTACAAGATCCCAAATTCTCGGTAATAGTACCAAGGTTGATCCTTTGTTATCCACCAACAGGGTTTCTAAATTCCAGAGGTTTGAGAAAGATGAAGGTAGAGATTTAACTTCTGTCCCAATGCTTAAGTACCTCAAATGATTCAACATGCATATTTCATTCAGCAAAGAATCTTTCACCATGATAAAAGAGGGACTCAGGTGCAACACTCTAAGAAGCCTCATGTGTCTTAGGTGACATATATCTGAAAGACTGTCATCCAGCTTGTCTCCACATATCCTCAAAGAATAGAGGCATTTACTAGAATGCCTTTTCTTTTTTGAACCGAACAGGACAAAATTGTTAATCGCAAAGACATCACTGTGATAATTAATGGTCACTTTACGTGGCATAAAATCTGAAGAAGAAGATGGAGCACTTGAACTTATCCGGCCAAACAACATTTCCTCTCTTGCTTTTATCAAACAAAAGTCATGTACAAGGTCATGAAGTTGGCAAGTCTGGAAATACCCTATCTCGTTGAAATGAATTACCAAGCTACTGGAAATTAAATTATCCAAAAAAACCTCAATCATCTCTGCTTGTTCCATAAGTCCTTCAGCACACCATACATCTCTCAAAAAATTGACTGAAGTTACTTTGTCCTTCTGATAACTAGCAAGGTAAATCAAGCAGGGCTTCAGGTGATTTGGTAAATGGTCATAACTTAATTCTATAACTTTCATCACTTCCACTTCATTGTTGAAAATAAAGGAGCTCAAATTATTTCGAACTTCAAGCCACACAGTCTTTTTCTTTTCCCTCCCTGCAATGACTCCAGCAATCAGATCAACCACCAAAGGAAGCCCTTTACAATTTTGGGCTATTTCTTTTCCAACTTCCAATAGTTCATCAGGGCAACTCTCTTTTCCAAATGCCCTTTTCTCCAATAACTCCCAACTTTCTTCTGGTCTTAGCAATTGAAGGTGAAGAGGATCAGTGTTGCCCTTTCCATAAAAAGCCACTTCCTTTTGTCGAGTCGTCAAAAGGATTCGACTCCCTTTCTCAACTTCAGGGAAAGGTCTTGTTAACTCATCCCATGTATTAATATCCCACACGTCATCTAACACAATTAGGTACCTCTTTCCAAACAGTTGTTTCCGTAGCATATCAGCAACATCAATATCCTCACTGAACTTCACCGAGCCACTAACTTGATTACAAAGTTTCACCAACAACTTCTTCTCGTCATATTCTTGGTTAACTGTGCACCATGCACGAAGGTCGAAATGACTAGAAACTGATTTTTCATTGTATACTTTGTACGCCAAAGTAGTTTTACCCGAACCCGGCATGCCAGTGATTGAAATGACATCTAGATTTGCTGGTCCATTGGTGAGCTTCCTAATTAACCAGTCTGTCTCCTCCTTAAAACCTACAATTGTTTTACCAGTTGTCAATGACTTTCTTTCAACTGGCTTCTTGGGAGAGTTTACAACAATGAGGCCTTTGTTCTTGGGAATCTTCTCAAGTAATTGGGAGACATCTTCTTTGATAAGGTTGATCTTTTTTATGGTGATGGGAAGTGAGAAAATAAGATGTAAGAGACCATTATCTCGAACAATAATCGAATCAATGACATCTTTTGCCTCGTATGCCACATCTAAAACACGTGCCCAGAGATCTTTATACAATTCTTGCTCAATATTCACGAGAAAAGATCTTATGAATTCTAGGTCTTGTTTCACCAGCCCAATTTCTTCCTTTATCAATACAATTGAATAAGCATTGGAATCAAGCAAATCATTTAGGTGTCTGTGTAGTAGATGCATGAAGAGAGGCCCATCGCTCATGGGAAAGGAACATTGAGATGAGTCCGGGGCTTTCAGATAAACATGTTTGAGATCTTCCTTGAGGAGTTCAATATTTCCCAGCAAGTCTAGAGTTGCACAATTTGTTTGGTAGGTACTCTCTTTATTCCTTGGTTTCTTTTCTAAGTCGCGAACAAGAGTTGATACCTCCATGGTAAGTGTTCCAACACATGCCAAAAGATCAAATAATTTGTCATGATGAATAAAGTCGGTAGGCATGTCAGTAACAATAATCAACAGAAACTCCATTATGACATGAATGTTTTGGGCCCCTGAAGTGCTAGGGGTAATAACATTTACCATGTGCTCTTTTAGATGAATCAGATATTCTCTAATAATGTCTGGAGAGGTTTCTAGGAGCTGCTTAATGAAGCGTTCAACTTCTGATGAAGTTGAAGCTTTCAAATTTATAAAACATATGTGCATAACTTCCAGTTCAATTGGAATAATCTTCATGAGTAGATGTGCTAGTTTGAAGAGTCGAGAGTCTCCATCAATCTGATCATCCTCACATAACTCAGACAGTTGAAAGTCTCCAGCAGTCTGATCATCCTCATCTAGCTCGGAGAGTTGATAATTTTCATCAGTCTGAATATCCTCATCTAGCTCGGAGAGTTGAGAGTCTTCATCAGTCTGATCATCTTCATCTTGCTCCGAGAGTTGAGAGTCTCCATCAGTATGATCATCCTCATCTAGCTCGGAGAGTTGATAATTTTCATCAGTCTGAATATCCTTATCTAGCTCGGAGAGTTGAGACTCTTCATCAGTCTGATCATCCTCATCTAGCTCAGAGAGTTGACAGTCTTCATCAATCTGATCATCCTCATCTTGCTCGGAGAGTTGAGAGTCTCCATCAGTCAGATCATCCTCATCTAGCTCGGAGAGTTGATAATTTTCATCAGTCTGAATATCCTCATCTAGCTCGGAGAGTTGAGAGTCTTCATCAGTCTGATTATCCTCATCTAGCTCAGAGAGTTGAGAGTCTTCATCAATCTGATCCTCCCAAAAGAAGTGTCCTACTCTCTCAGCCATCAGTTGAAACAGAGGTAAGACATTCTCAACAATCTCATGTTTAATGCAACCATTCACTATCAACCCATGTAAATCTCCTATGTTGGCACACACGTTCTGAAGAATCCCATATTCAGTCACTAACGGAAAAATCTTTTCAGCACGATACTTGGATAGATGATGGAGATTCAAGAGAAGGAAGTTCAATTGCTCCTCTGTCATGGTGCCATTTGATTTAGAATGATGATGTGAGCTGATACAGTCATCCATATTATCGGCGAGGCTAGGAAGGACATGATGCATGTTATATTTACACCTGACGGTGTTGTCAACATCATCCAAAATTGTTCGAAGCAGATTCTCAGCCTCGTGTCTTTTGCCAGTCATTATATCTTCAAACTGATCCAAATCGGAATAAGAAAGCTGGACATATGTACAAATAAATGCCAGCACAAATTTCAGCATTTCAACAAGATCCACGGCAATAGCTATTTCATCCTCTTCATTCTTTAACTTCTCCATGAAATCCAGAACATTGACAACATCGTCGCGAAGAACAGAAAACGACACCTGCCAAAAGACCAAATGTTATTCTCCTATCAAATTTTCTAAGCGGCAGCACCTAACATAGCTATAGAGAACTTTCTTCAAATAGGCTGTCGGAAATAAACTATAGATTGATGACATACCAATGAGTTATTTGCTTCCTCTTCCTCTCTCACTTCTTCATCTTCTTTTCCTCTTTTCATGATTGTAATTTTCACTAGTCAGTGAAAAAGTAAAATTTCCTTTCAAGTTCTCTGGCACAAAGAGTACCTACATAAAACCTTATCAGGAGGAAATGAATACAAGAAAATGCAGAAAAAATCACAGCAGGAAAGTATTTTGCTGATATAGAATTTGTTTGTTGTCGAATTGATTGCATTAAATTTTGGATTACTTTTTTCTACCATTTTCACACGAAAGTGTTTCATCATGTATTACTTATTAGCACTTATTAACAGTATTTCAAATTCTGAAGCTAGGACTGACACCTAACAAGCCACAACCCGCTAGGCAAACTATTAAAGTCTGAATTCTCATTCATCCCACCAGACCTCTGATTAAGAGACCTTAAGCATAATCTTACCTTTGACTTATTTTTGTTAGACAGGTTGAAGAAGTAGTTGAAGGGCAAACAACAAAAAGAAGAATCAAATAGATAGATCAAGATTTACTATTCCTATTGCTTTTTTAATTCTTGTATATTCAACTCCTAAAAATCTCATAGCTATTTATTTCTCTACTTTCTTATAATCAAAATCCAACTTTCACCGAAAGTGTTCACCTTTAACAAATTTAAAAGGATCCAAATAGCTCAGAAAAACCTTTAAGAGATAATGTCAACTGTACCCCAAACATAAGGGATCGTTTTTATCATTTTCTCAACCACCTTCATCATGTTATTATGTTGTCAATAAAATAAAAAGAAAAACCTTTGTGTTCTATCTTTGAGTTGTAATGTAAAATGAAATCCCTGGTAGATTTCTACTAGAATATAGAAATAAAGAAAACAAGAGACTGAGAACATGATCTTACCTTTTCACGGTCTAAAGTTTAGCGGTAGAAGCCCTTGTTTGAGAAATAATGTTGAAAAATGCCAAAGAGAGTAAGCTATTGGATCAAAAAGAGTTTGTCAGAGTATTGTTGAAGTACTTTGCTAAAAGAAGTTGAAAGAAGAATCAAGTAGCTAGATCTAGATTTACAATTCCATGATTATTAAAAATACAACTCATTGATTTTTGAATTATTAGTTTTCTTATACAATTGTTAATTTTGTTGCTTTGTGTGAATGCTTCATGAAAGTTGGTATATGTATTCACATGGGGAGATTGTTGGACGTCTAAAAGAGACTGTTTAAAGAAACAAACACTAGGTGATTTCTTCCTATCTGTTCTAGCCTTCGTGGACAGAGTTACCTGGTACTTGTTGCTGGTGGGAGGTGATAGGTATCCCGTGGAATTAGTTGAGGAGCGCGCAAGTTGGCCCGGTCACCACGGTTATCAAAAAAAGAAAGAGATTGTTTATTCAACTCCTAAAAATCTGATAGCTCTTAATTTGAAGTAATTGACTAAAGATGAACTTGTATGGCCACCACCAACAGAAACAACAACACATACCCAGTGAAATCCCACAAACTGGGGTCTGGGGAGGGTGAAGTGTACGCAAACCTTACTAAGAGGATGTTTCCAAAAGACCCTCGGCTAAAGTGAAGCAAAACAATGTAGTGATTGCAAGAAAAAACGACAGTGAAGAAAAATATGACAATTAATAGAAAAGCAGTACGGAGCATATGTGCAAGGAACCGTAACATCAATCAATAAGGTGCGAACACCTAAAGATAGGAAACAAGCCAAAGACTACATGAATAGAATCTTAATATTAAAGAATGAAGCATCAAGTAGATTGACAGTTCATGGATTCTTAAAATACAATTCATTGACTTGGACTTAATCAATTATTTTCACGTCTCTTGTCTTAACAATATGTGACCGGTAAATTGTAATCTAATAGAAGCAGAGCTCGATCAAGGTCAGACATCAAATGGTGCTAACAGAGCAATTATTTTGATGAATAGTAACTTTAGATGCAATTAGTCTCTAATTGAGAAATGAACTTGAAAGGCCAGCAAAACAAAGAAGAGCCAAATAGAAATCGACAACTAATCCTGAGATTAAAATACAATCCATTGACTCTTTAATAATCATTATCATCTTAAGTCTTCTTAATCAACTGTGAAAATATATATGTCTACCTTATATTCTTATTACGAGTTGACTTAGACTAGTGGAGATTGTCAGCTTGTGAATGTAGTGATTGACAGGGTTGAGTTACACTGAATCTCTTTTTCGGTATATGAGAATTCGAACAGTGGCTAATGCACCTCTAATTAAGAATGGAGGATTCTGTATACTCCTAATCTTCTGTTCTTAAACTCTTAACTGGCTGTTTACATGTTTACTCTTTCTATGATTCTTATTAGTAACATTTTATTGAAAATGATAAAAAATGGTCCCTTATGTTTGGGGTAGGTTCAAAATAGTCCTTAAATATACTTTGAACAGTTTTGATCCTTTAGATTTGCTAGAAGTAAGCTGTTTTCATCTTCCATTAAATATTTTACAAACTGTGGTCATAAGATTTAATGACAACTAAGAAAAGAAAGATTTAACGGGAACCCAAACTTGGAGGTGTAATTTTTGTGGTTTTGGAATATTTTTGGCACCTAGTGCAGTTTTTTGAGGTTGTTTATGTTATTTATGGTATCTGGGGCAGTATCGGTGTTGCAATCTTTGAGATTTGACAGGACATTCCTAGTGTTTCTTGTTAAATCTTCTTTTTTTCATAGATCCCCTTAGATCTAACAGTTAGGAGTTTGTAACATGTGAAGAAGACTGAAAGTGCTCACTTTTAAGAAATTTAAAAGGATCAAAAAACTGCTCAGAAGTATCTTTAAGAGATAATTTCAAACCTACCCCAAACATAAGGGATCATTTTTATCATTTTCTCAACCACCCTCATCATGTTATCATGCTGTCAATAAAACCAAAAGAAGAATCTTTGAGTCGTAATGTAAACTGAAATCCCTGGTAGATTTCCACTAGCATATAGAGAAAACTACGAAGAAAAAAAAAGAGGCTTTCAACATGATCTTACCTTTTCACTGTGTGAAGTTTAGCAATAGAAGTCCTTGTTTGAGAAATAGTGTTGAACAGTGGCAAAGAGAGTAAGCTATTGGATCAAAAAGAATTTTTCAAATGAAGTGTAGTTTGATGAAGAATGAAATAGCTAGATCTAGATTTACAATTCCAAGATTATTAACAAAAAAACTCATTTGACTTTTAAATTATTTTAATAACCATTATCATCTTAGTCTTCTTATTCAATTGTTAATTCTGGTGCTTTGTGTAAATGTTTGATTATAAGTTGGTATTATGTATTCTCACATGGGCAGATTGTTGCAAGTGTAAAAGAGATTGTTTATTCAACTCGTAATTGTCTAAAGATGAAGTTGAAAGGCCACCACCAACACAACTAAGAGCAATCAATTCAACGATAATATTAAAAATACAAATCATTGACTTTGACTTAAACAATTATTTGCATGTCTCTTATCTTGACAATATGTGACCTGTTAATAATAGGATCAGATCTGGAGCCAATTGTTGAAGTGAAGAAGAAAAAAATAAGCTCAACAGCAGCAGAGACGAAAAAAATACTAGGTGATTTTTCTCATCTGTCCTCTCCTTGGTGGACAGAGTTACCATATATCCGCATTGGAGCTCGACTATATTCAGATTCCATGTACAAGATAGTTTTCAAATTCAAGATTCGAACTCGAAATCTCTAATTAAGGACAGAGGGACTCCTCTAATTTTTGATTCGAGGAGGGCATTTTTGGGTTTCTGTAGTTTGTGTGCTTTACTGCCATTGTGCTTGATGGTGGTGTAATAGTACTTTTCCATTTTCAACCAAAACTTTAGGTGGACCCCACTTGATAAATCCATGCCATTAAAGTTAAATATATGAACTAATATAAATTTGATTTAACATATGTAAGTATGTACATGATTGGTATTTTTCAGTTCAACTTTTTATTTTATCTTTAATGGCATGGATCTATCATCACACAAAGATTAAAGTACAAGTCTAGCAAAATTTTACCTTGCTAATCCTAGCGAGGGACACACCCTTCTCTAACAAGCATATAAAAAAAATGAACTAGAGGAAAGTCAAACTCGCAGAGTTTATGGTACGCTTTGTGATGACGTTAAACTAATGGTACAGAATAAACACAAGAAAGAAAGTGGAGTATGTATACTCACACTACTTCCTTGTCCATGTGATATTTTTGAAATAAGAAATGGTCCTATCAAATCTTTTTGCTTCAAAGTAACTTGATGATCGTGCTCTTTGTTTTGCAGATCAATTAAATACATTGAGTTGCATATGGTAATGTTGTGGAAGTAAGTTGCACCCTTCTTGGCAACTTGCCTCAAACAAATGGCTCTTGGAGAAATATCAAATCTCTTATGAGTCAATACACCCACACGTCTTGCTTTTACTGCTACATCAGGAGTTACTTCATGTATTGCTTGACAGAAAACGGATAGTGGATCCTCTTTGATGGTCTAGGTAGATGCCCGGGTGATATATCCGTGCTGCTCTTGAATAATTCCGAGCAACAGATTTTTCATCCTCATCCGTACCCTTCCTGCATTAGATTTTAAATGAGCATCCAAAGAGTAGCAGCTAAATTATCTCCTCTTGAAGAGCTAACTGCAACAGTAATATTATTTCAAAACTGTCAAATTTGACTTTTTTTTTTCAGAAGTGCTAAAGAACTAACCAGTTCTCCATATACATAGATTGAACATCAAGACTCTTAGCATGATTATGAACTTACTGAAGGATAACACACTTGGAAACAACATACATAGTAAAGGTCAGATAGCATTTCTCGGAACACTAACCATATGCATCAGGGTTCTGAACACTCCATGTAGTATGTTCTTGCAACCTTAAAACTGGGGCCACAATCTGGTGACTTCTTAAACTTCACCTCATTAAGTTCTTTATTTGAGTTTGTCAATCAAAGTTAATGAACTTAAAGGTACCACCTGCAGAAAAGAAACCATGGTTAGAAGATATTAGTGGTGAAAATAAGATTACCCAAAATTTGAGGTTTCACTTTTCCTTTTCAAATATCTGATAACTCATCGGACACGTATTCAAATATTATTTATATTATTTTAAAGAGTTTGTTCTGATTAGTATAGGATACACGTGCATTAGTGTCCAATGACAAGTAAAATAAAACAGAGGAAGTAACAAATTCATTTGTACTCACATAAATTCATCTTTACACTAACTGCTCTAGCCACACTTGAATAATCCGAGCAACTGGTTCTTCATCCCCGTCAAAACCTTCCTGCATTAGATTTTTAATGAGCTTCTTGTCTGTTGTTTCACAGCTACCGAAACAAGAGTAGCTGCTAAATTATCAACAAACGTAGATACTTAGCTGCAACAGTACTTCAAAAGTACTAAAAAATTAACCATAACAGTTGTATATATGTATTCAACATCAAGACTCCAACATGATCATTCCACATCATGAAACCGAAGATAAATTTAGCAAAGGAGACTGGAGATTGGAAAACAAAAGTTTTAGATGATCATTTATTGATCAAAATCACTGAGCAAGAACATACTTACACATTATACTTACTGACAAAGCAGAGAAAACACTGCAAGACAACACAGGTAACAAACTTCGAAACAACATAACCATTTGCATCAGGGTTCTGAAGGAGATAGGCTTCCACTACTTTCTACATTGAGCTTAAAATAGCCCTCTGCATAGTATGTGCTTGTCAGCTTAGAGTTGGAACCTCCTTCTGGTGACTGCTTAAACCTCACCTCACTAAGTTATTTTTTCGAGTTTGTCAATCCTATGCTTAGTGGACATAAAGGTACCACCTGCAGAAAAGAAACCACAGTTAGAAGATATTAGGGATGAAAATGAGAGTATCCAAAATTGGAAAAGAATTAACCTTCAGGAAAGGTGATGTTCTTAGCACCTTATTACCCTGGACTCATTCAATTCCCATCAATCGGTGTATTAATAGGGACAAGTGGATTTTTAATAACACTTCCAGTTGCACATGAGTCTAAATGTTGTACAGAAACACCTATTTATACATCTTGATCATTAACTACAGCAGCCTTCATGACAATTATAACTCCTTGCAGGCAGAGATCCCACTTCTTATTGCATTGGAATTTCTCAATGACTTCAGTACCTGAAAAGTCTTTCTTGAAAGATCTACAAAAACTTGAGAAAAACCGAGATATAGGATAACTTTCATATAGTAGAGAGGTTGCGGACCTTCTGTTTCACTTCCTTCTTTTCCAATAGCAGAGAGTTGGCAACTCCTTGTATGTTTCAAAGAGAGACTTACAGTTGAAGTTGCCGGCGTTTGGTGGCAGCAAACTCGCAGTTTGAGGCACAGCAACGGCACGCCAACTAGGAGGTGAACTGATCATGGCGGAGGAGCTGGGGGTAGCAGGGAGGGGCTCTGCTTTTTGGCGGGGACAGAGAAGGTTAGTGGGAAAGAAAGAAACTTTTATTATTTATGCTTCAGATTATGGACTTTTGAATAACAATTCTTTGAACATATGTATAGCATTTAATATGGATGACTATTGTACGACGTACCGATGAGTTGTTTGTTTCCTTCTTTATTTCTCCTTCATTTTCTTCATTGTACCAAAGTAACTTCTCCTTCCCTTCCTTTCAAGTTCTCAGGATCTGAAGAAGTAAGATTAGAAGAAACTGAAGAAAGAAGCATAAAAAGTCATAGAAGGAAACAATTTTGCAGTAGCCAGACATAAAAATTCATTTTTCAGATATTGGGCAAGTTCAAATATCAAGTGGTGTTTACAAAACGTTATCCCACAATGTTAATTTATACACACAAAAAAAAGAGTAGTTTATACGATAAAGAAAAAAACAGAAGACCCAAATATTCAAGGAAACAAAACCTATAACTATATATAGTCAGGGTCACACACTTCAGCAGAGCTGGATAGAATCAACAAATCAACAAACACTTGCCGGTTTAAACTTAATAATCTGCTCATTTTCTATTTAGCATTCACAAAAAGTTCAATTGAGACTTTCATCAAAGGCATTGTAGACATCTTTTTACATTGCGGAAATTGCCGCTAGAAGAATCAGAATGGAGAAGAACCTGTTCTGTTGGTGCTCAAATTCTTTCGACCTTAAGCTCGTCCCCTCCCGTCATATCTTCAACATATTGTTTAATCTTCAGAGCGGAATCTTCAAGTTGAGGGCTCTCTACAATCATGATATCTTTTAATGAAGAAATATCGCCGAAACTAGGCGGAATCTCCTCAAGCTTACAACACCCGTATAGTACTAATTTCTCAAGCATGGGAAAGGATTCCTCTCCAAACTCCCACACAGCAAAAGTCACTTCTCTCAGCCCCAAGTATTTGAGTTTCTCAAAGGTGTCTTCCTCCCCCATGTTCCATTCTTCCCCCTGGATGATTGCTCTAATAAGGTTCAACTCTTCAAGGTTGGGCAGTCTCGCTATTGTTGATAGTGAATCGGATGTTAGAGGAAAGTCATACAACAACAATCTTTTCAAATTGGAAGGAAAGTGAAAATCCCATGACCAATTTGTTGCTACAGAGGGCCTACAGTCATTTGAATTTGAGCTTTCAAATTTTACTTGGAGGAGTTCTAGTTCAGTTAGGTTATCCAATTTTGGGAACCAATATCGCTCTGTTGAATAATCCCATGATTCCTTGAGATCAAATACAAGATGCTGAAGATTGGGAAACCTTTTGAAAATATCCTCTGTATCTTTCGAATAGGAAAGCACAAGTTTCTCTAAAAATCTCAAGTTCTCTAACTTTGAGTCCTCTGCTATCAGTATTGGTTCATCGGTATCTATATCAAAGAAAGAACAATTATCCACGGCCAGCACTTGCAACTTTACAAGATCCCAAATTCTCGGTAATAGTACCAAGGTTGAACTTTTGTTAGTCACCCAGAGGTTTTCCAGATTCCAGAGGTTTGAGAAAGATGAAGGCAGAGATTTAACTTCTGTCCCAATTCTTAAGTACCTCAAATGATTCAACATGCATATTTCGTTCAGCAAAGAATCTTTCACCATGATAAAAGAGGGATCCATTTTCAACACTCTAAGAAGCCTCAAGTGTCTCAGGTGACATGTATTAGAAAGACTGTCGTCCAGCTTGTCTCCAGCTATCGTCAAAGAATAGAGGTGTTTACCCAAATGCCTATTCTTTTTTGAATTGAGCAGGACAAAATTATTAAGACCAAAGTGCTCCTTATAAAAAATAATCGACATTTTCCATGGAAACAAATCTGAAGAAGATGATGGAGCACTTGTACTTACCAAGTTAAAAAACTTTTCCTCTCTTGCTTTTATCAAACAATAGTCACGCACAAGATCATGAAGTTGGAAAGTCGGGTAATAGCCTATCTCATTGAAATGAATTACCAAACTACTGGAAATTAAATTATCCAAATAAACCTCCATCACATCTTCCACAAGTCCTTCAGAACGCCATAACAGTTTCAACACATCAACTCTAACTGATGTGTCCTTTGAAAAACATGCTAGGTAAAGAAAGTATGGCTTCAGGTGATGTGGTAAATGGTCATAACTTAATTCTATAACCTTCATCACTTCCACTTCACTGTTCAAAATAAAGGAATTCAAATTGTTTCGAACTTCAAGCCACACAGTCTTGTTCTTTTCCCTTTCTGCAATGACTCCAGCAATCAGATCAGCCACCAAAGGAAGCCCTTTACAATTTTGGGCTATTTCTTTTCCTACTTCCAGTAGCTCGTCAGGGCAACTCTCCTTTCCAAATGCCCTTTTCTCTAATAACTCCCAACTTTCTTCAGGTCTTAGCAACGGAAGCTCAAGAGGATCAGTGTTGTGCTTTCCATACAAAGCCACATCCATTTCTCGAGTAGTCAAAATAATTCTACTTCCTTTCTCAACTCGAGGAAAAACTAATATTAGCTCATCCCATGTTTTGCTATCCCACAAGTCATCTAAGACAATAAGATACCTCTTTCCATATAGGTGTATCCGTAGCTCTTCAGCAACATCAATATTCTCACTCAATTTCGAATCGGGGCCAGTAACTTGATTATAAACTTTCTCCAACAACCCTTTTTTGTCGTATTCTTGGCCAACTGTGCACCATGCACGAATATTGAAATGTCTAGAAACTGACTTATCATTGTATACTTTGTATGCCAAAGTAGTTTTGCCCGAACCCGGCATACCAGTGATTGAAATGACATCTAGATCTTTTGGTCCATCGGTAAGCATACTAATTATCCAGTGCATCTCCTCCTCAAAACCAACAGTTATTTTACCAGCTGTCAATGGTTTGATTTCAGCTGGCTTCTTGGTAGAGTTTACAACAACGCGCCTCCTATTCTTGGGAATCTTCTCAAGTAAATTGGAGACATCTTCTTTGATAAGCTTGATCTTTTTTATGGTGCTGGGAAGTGAGAAAATAAGATGTAAGAGAGCATTATCTCTTACAATAATTGAATCAATGACATCCTTTGCCTCATATGCCACATCTAAAACATGTGCCCAGAGACTTTTATACAATTCTTGCTCAATATTCACGAAACCAGATCTTATGAATTCTAGGTCTTCTTTCACTAGCTCAATTTCTTCCTTTATCAAAGAAATTGAATAAGCATTGGAACCTAGCAAATCAGTTAAGTGTCTATGAAGCATATGCATGAAGAGAGGTCCATCGCTCATGGGGAAGCAACATGGAGATGACTCCGCGTCTTTCAGATAATCATGTTTGAGATCTTCCTTAAGGAGTTCAATATTATCCAGCAAGTCTAGAGTTGCACGATTTGTTTCATTGGTACTCTCTTCATTCCTTGATCTCTCTTTTAAATCCCAAACAAGATTTGATACCTCCTTGATAAGTTCTCCAACACGTGCCAAGAGATCAAAAAATTTGTCATGATGAAAAAAGTCGGTAGGCATGTCAGTAAGAATAATCAACAGGAACTCCATCATGACGTGAATGTTTCGAGCCCCCGAAGTTCTAGGGGTAACCACAGTTACCATGTGCTCTTGTAGATGAATCAAATATTCCCTAAGAATGTCAGGAGAGGTTTCCAGGAGCTGGTTAATGAAGTGTCCCACTTCTGCTGAAGTTGAATCTTTCAAATTTGCATAACATATGTGCATCACCTCCAGTTCAATTGGAATAATCTTCAAGAATAGATGTGGTAGCTTGAAGTGAAGAGAATTTTCATCAATATATCCATTCCACATAAAGCGTCCAACTCTCTCAGCCATAGGTTGAAGCTGAGGTAAGACATATTCAACAATCTCATGCTCAACATAACCATTCACTATCAACCCATGGAAATTTCTGATGTTGACACATACATTCCGAAGAATCTCAAACTGAATCTCTAATGGAAAAATATGTTCAGCAAGGATCTTGGATAGATGATGGAGATTCAGGAGGAGGAAGTTCAACTGCTCCTCAGTCATCGTGGCACTTGATTTAGAACGATGATGTGAGCTGATACAGTCATCCATATTATGGGTGAAGCTATGAAGGACATGATGCATGTTGTATTTACACACGACGTTGTTGTCAACATCATTCAAAATTGGTTGAAGCATATCTTCAACCTCTTGTTTTTTGAAAGTCATTTTATCTTCAAACTTCTCCAAATCAGAATAAGAAAGCTGGGCATATGTACAAATAAATGCCAACACCATTTTCAAAGCCTTTTATTGGCCATGTCAACAACATTTTGATCTTCTTCATTCTTTAACCTCTCCATGAAATCCAGAATGTTGACAACGTCCTTGCGAAGAGCAGAAAATGATACCTGCCAAATGACCAAACCAATGTTTTATTTATTTTCTATATTTATCAGAATATCAAGGAAATAAGCAAACCCATTAAATTGAAGTCTTTTTATTGAATTTCATATCAGGAAGGAAAAAATTATACATTGGTTTGAACGACTGTGGGGTTTATCAATAGTTTTGGTGCTTAAAATTTTCTATTACTCAAGAAATACATTTTCGTTCCAGTTGGATTTTTGAAAATAAATTAAAATAATTGTTGACATGTTATTTCTTACGCCCGTAAATTTGACTTTCCGATGAATTATGATTTCTGGATAATTACTCCCTCTGTCCCAAAAAGAATGACACAATAGTGCAAAAGTTTTTCTTTTTTTCTTAAACTTCGTATCATGTCAAACTACCTCATATAAATTAGGACGGAGGGAGTAACACATAGTGCAGTCACTTTAATGAGACAAAAGTTTAATACAAGTATTGTACTCCCTCAATTCCTAAATAAAGTGGTATTTTAGATAATCAAGAAGACATTAACGATGTTTTTCTAATTTTACCCTTTTTATAAATAAAGAGAATTTTATCTAACCAAAATACTACTAAAGAGTTACATCTTTTTCAAGGTATCTATTGAAAATAAGTTAGTAAAAACAATCTTTATTTTCTAGAAATGAGTATAGTTTCTTAAGGGATGCGCCCAAACTAAAAACAACACTTATTTAGGAACGAAATGAATATGACATACCATACAGTTGTTTGCTTCCCCTTTCTCTCTTTCTCCTTCATTTTCCATGATTGTAAGTTCCTTTCCTTTCAAATTCTCAGGATCTAATGTATAAAATGTAGATAAAAAGTTTATCAAGAGAATAAAGAAACAAAAAATGTACAGATATAAACAATTCAATTGTTTTTTGTGTATACTTTACCAAATTTTTCTACAGATCTAAGTACCAAAATTAATCAAACTTTTTAAAGTTTATTAGAGACTAACCTTTTTACTTGATAAAAAATCTGATATAGCTGCTTTGTTCCTCAATGTTTTTGTGTACTTTCCAATGAACTATTAGCTTGACTAATGAAAAACTTGCAAATTTGTGTGGAGGAGAAGATAGAGAGAGAACAAGTAATTTAATTAGAATTGTAGAAAAAAGTTAACCAAAACAGGAGAAAAGTTATAGCAGGACACTTTTATATTAAAAGAGTATCCATCAAACATAGTGAATGGAACCATTTATTTATTGTCAAGTTGAGTGCATTCAACTATTTTAGTTGTTGTAGTAGTTGTTAGTATTTACGTTGTGTACACGCTATCCTTCTCAGACCCTACTCGTGGGATTACACTGGCTATGTTATGTTGTTGTTAGTATTTATATTTTCAAAGCTATTCTTAAAATTTTTTATGGAGATAACGATCGATCAATTGTGAAAGTAATTGGCTAAAGAAGTGGTTGAAAGGCCACCAACAGAAAAAAGAATCAAATAGCTAGATTATAATTCCAACATATTAAATTACATTTCTGAGTTGGAGGGAATCTACTCCATTTTTAGATTCCCAATTTGGTAGATTTCCATTTTTTTTTTTTGCCATCAAGTTTTTGCTGTGTGTTTGAGTTGGATGAGTTGTTTATTTTTATTTCTTTGATTTCCCACTCGGTGTCCGGTACCACATTGGAGCCCGACTAAATCAGGATTCGGGCCGGAAAGTCCCACATTGGGGGGTAAAGCGCTCCCTAACAAAGGTGACTCAGTACCCAGAGGGACTCGAACCCGAGACCTCTGATTAAAGATGAAGGAGTACTTATCACTCCACCACAACCCTTGTTGGTGAGTTGGATGAGTTAATTATATCTCATCCCCATGTTATGGCACCTAAAGTTTATTGCCTAACGTCTATGATTCGTCCTAATAGCTAGGTGGGGTTTGGTGGTGGGTGGTTGGTGGTGGTGGGGTTGGGGTGGGTGGTGGGGTAAAAAAGTATTTCTTTTAAGGGGTGAGAGGGTTGGGTGGGGTAGGTGGTGAGTACCTACCTCCAATTTTTAAATTTTATTTTAGGGGGTGAGTGGTGGACAGATCTTAAACTTTTAACTCCGCAATGTTTTTGACTTTTGATTAAGAAGAGGAAGAAGAAGAAAAAGAAATTTGGGCTATTTTTTGTGTATGAAATTTAACTCAATAGTCATTTTGTCTAATTTTCCCTAGAAGCTCCCACCCCTTTTGCTCCTTTGATGACTCGAGCTTACAACCTTCGGGTTGGAAGTGAGGGTTGATACCATCCGAGAAACTCCCTTTTTTTTATATTTCAATAACTCAAATCCAATAATTCAGTAGATTTAGGTCTATTAACAAAAAAGGTGTTATATGCACTTTTTATTAAATGACAGAGAGATATATGCACCACTTTTTTAACGAGGAATATATCTGCTCTAAATGACAAAATTGAAAGCTATATTTCTCCCTTTTCTCTTTAAAAACAAATCAAAAAGTCCAATTTTTTTAAATCCAAACACCTTCAATGTCAACTAAACAGTTATTTTACTAATCCTAGTGAGAGACAAACCATTCACTAACCAGCATATAAAAACACCAACTAGAAGAAAATTAAATATGCTATAATCATCATAGAGTTTATAACATATTCTAACAAATAATAATACTAAATTAATGGTACAAAATACAAAGAAAGAAAGAGGAGTAGGTATACTCACACTACATGTGCTATTATCTGAAACAAAAAATGGCCCTATCAAATCTCGTTGCCTCAAAGCTATGTTGGTTGGACTCTCCAAAGTTGTTGCTGCACCCATATAGGATTCTCCAAAATGCACTACTTTTGGAGTATCCGACACACACCAATCGACATTTTTGAAGAGTCCGAGCAACATAGCTTCAAAGTAACTTGATGATCTTGCTCTTTGCCTTGCATATAAGTTAAATATACATGGTCATTCTCACAACCTGCTGGATCTTGTGGAAGTTGTACCCTTCTTGACACAGAAAGGGCTCTTGGAGCAACATCAAACCTCTTATTCCTCTCGGATGATTTACAAAGATGCCCCAGCGATATATCTGCAGGGGCGGGGCTAGTGCATCAGCTACAGGGTACGATAACAGTTGGAGCAGGAGTAGCAGCCTGTGCAGCTAAATTATTCACACATGCAGGCTTAGCTGCAACAGCAATATCGGCGAATTCATCCAACTGCACTATTTTTTCTTTCATCACGTGTGCATCAACTTGCTGCTCTGCACTGGCAGCCACCGCAGTAGATATAGATGCTGGAGGATTTGAGTTTTCTGCATAACAAGTGAAGTTGCACCAGCAATTACCCTTATGTTGATTCTTCATTCAAAGATCATTATATTCCAACATAGCTTTTTCCTCTGTTATGTTAAAAAGGTAATCCACATTGTCAAAATTGTACTTCCGAAGCACTAAATGATCAATCATAACAGTTCTATATATGTTTTCAACATCAAGACTCCAATATGATTAGTCCACATAATGAAACTGAAGATAAATTCAGCGAAGGGAATAGGAGACAGAAATTGGGGAAAACAAAAGTTTAAGATGATCATACTTACATGTGATACTTACAAACCAGAAGCAACACTTGCAAAACAACACAGATAACAAACATGGAAACAACATAAGAAAGGCCAGATAGGTTTCTCGGAACACTAACCATATGCATCAGGTTGTGAAGGAGATTGGCTTCCACTACTTTCTACATTGAGCCTGAAATTGCCCTCCGCATAGTATGTGCTAATCACCTTATAGTTGGAACCACCATCTAGTGACTGTTCAAACTTCACCTTAGAGAATTAAGTTATTTTTTCAAGTTTGTCTACCGAAGCTCATCAATCCTATATTTAATAAGCCTAAAGGTGCCACCTGCAGAAAAGAAACCACGGTTAGAAGATATTAGTGATGAAAATGAGAGTATCCAACATTGGAAAAGAATTAAGCTTCTGGAAAGGTGATATTCTTATCACCTTATTACGCTGGACTCATTCAATTCCCATCAATCGATGTATTAATAGGGCCAAGAGGATTTTTAATAACACTTACTGTTGCACATGAGGCTAAATGGCTGTGTTTGTTGTGTGTGTTGACCGGAGCTGGTAATGGTATTGGCTGATGGTGGTCCTTGTGGGTACATAATAGCTAGTGGTTATGATGGTCAACAATAGTGGTTAATGCTGGTGGTTGATGGTGGCAATTGATGCATTTCTCAGGCTTTGTACATTTTTCTGAACCAATTAGTCTGAAGTTTGAGATGGGTTATCCAGCATCCATGTAATTGATAGGCAAGAGAGGATTTTCAATGAAACTTACTGGTGCACATGAGGCCAAATGTTTTACAGCAGCATTTCGAGACAAGAATTGGGAATTTTAATACAATTACAAAAGAAAACTACAATTGAATTCACCTCAGGTGGATGAAGGAGATCCAATGATCATAGAGACAACAGCCCTCATCAACTCGAAATGCTTATCGATGGCTGATTCGTGGTGAATGTGAATTCCACCACCCTGCATCACACTGAACATGTTGTTGCATTGGAATTTTTTGATAACTTCATTACCTGAAGAGTTTTTCACATGTTTGTGATGATGGTATTTCTTGAAAGATTAACTAAAGCTTGAAAAAAATGAGTACTTATTTGACTATGTATACTTATGTGCAGGTGATATGACAACAACGAGAAACCCTCATAAGATAGGATATAATTTATGTATTTATTCCTCATTTTATAAACCATAACGTGGCAAACCATTCTTATCTTTGCATACTCTACACAGTGGTTTGATTCTAGGACAACGTGAACTCAACGATGTGTTTGGTACTGAAGGAAAATGTATTCGTATAAAATAAGTAAATTGTTGAAAAAGAGAAGAAGAAACGAAACAAAAAATGGTTGCCATTTTTTAATGTGATGAATGGGGAAGAACCTGTTCTACTGATGTTATCACTTTATTCTCCTTTTTGTCTTATTGTACCCAGCAATACTGATTTTTCTTCTCTTGTATAATTTTTGGGCTGTTGCGATTCGTCTCATCTGAATAGAGTTGAAGAAGGTTGAGAAAATCTGCAATAGAGAAAGAAGAAATGACGAAAAATGATGATGAAGAAGGGGAGAGCTTAGGGTTTTAAAGAAATTAATTGGAATTTTGTTTTAATTAATGTGTCAGCTCATTTAGTCGTTACATATGTCAAGTGGACAAAATTTTATGGGCAAATGAAGTTGTCACGTGCATAGAAGTGATTGTATGCAAACACTTAGTCTAGTCATCATCGAGTTCAGGTATGAAACTCTCAAAAATGTGATACTCCATGTGTGTTTTTCATCATTCACTCTTACTTTTACTAATTTAAGAGAGGGACAAACCATTCCCTAACAAGCATATAAAAACACCAACTAGAAGAAAATCATATATGCTACAATCATCATAGAGGCTTCGAAAAGGGACAAATATACCCCCGAACTATGATAAATGGTATGTATATACCCTCCGTCATCCTTTGGATACACATATGCCCCTACCGTTAATGAAATGGTACGTATATGCCCCTCACACTAAAGGTAGGGGCATATGTGTACCCAAAGTATGACGGAGAGTATATACGTACCATTTATCATAGTTCGGGGGTATATTTGTCCCTTTTTCAATTTAACTTTTTTTATTCCAAATAATTAACCCAAACCTACTACCCGACCCAATAAACCCATCGAACCCGATTTCAAACCAACTCGACCCGACCTCTATTTTTTTTTTTTCAAACCCGATACTCCCTCTGTTTTTCTCTTAAACGTGAACCCCAATCAAATTGCAGTGATTGGTCGCTACTGTTAGTTGGTGTTTACTGGTTGGAGGGAGTGGAGATTAGGCCGGAGGTGGCCGGAGCTAGGAGTGCAGCGATGGTTCGCCGGTGGGGTGTTTCCAGTTCGATGGAGACGGTGGCTATGTGGTGTTTCCAGAGAGTAATATTACCCCCCCCCCCCCTTCCTCAATTTTGAAAAAAAATATTTCAACCAATCCCACATAACCTTAAACCCACACCACCCAACATAGCCTAAAGCTCTCCTCGCCCTGTTTGTCATCCCTAATTTTGAACTTACTATCAAAGAAAAGAAACTATATTTTCTTTTTCATTTTCTTGAAGAAGGATGAACACAAAGAAACTGAAGAAAGAAGGATAAAAAGTCATAGCAGAAAACTTTTTTGCACATATAAATAAGTCATTGTTTTTTGGGAAAATTTTCTATATTTCTACGTGAACTTTGATTTTACACTTAGCATCGATGTGTGTTTTAATACAAAGAGAAATCTTTCATAATAATGAACAATATAATAAAATGATCCTATTGAGGAGTAGAAAAAGAAATAAGATAACTAGTAATCTTACCTTTTGACCACTTAATGTTCAGCAAACCATGATTATTAGAAACTCTTGTTTGAGAAAATATCCTCTGCTTGCTTTGTTATTCATCCAACAGCTTCAAAATTGCAAAGAGAACAATTTCAGTATTAAAAAAAGTTATAGAAAAAATGATGCATAGTATTTCCACAAAGTCTAGAAAGCAAAAGCATGAATCAATGGGGCCTCACAGCTTATGTGCTACAAAGTCTAAAGGTGAAAAAGGAAAGAAGGCAATCAAACTTCCCAGTGGGAACAATACTCTGCTTACTTTATATTATTCCCTCCGTTTCATTTTAGAGAGGCATAATAGATAAGCATGCCCTTTAACTTGGCTTCAAGCATTCAACTTGCATCTATGCCTTCCAACTTTGGGTGTGTGCAGGTAGGTAATACACGTACGACACCATGTAAGACACAAATTGGCCACGTAGGACGCCACATAGTACGCATGTATCTACTTTGTTCAACTCATTAGGTGCTCATGAGAAGTTGCAATTTGTATTCACCTTTAGTTGCTTGGTATTTAAATATCACACTGAATTTGGATGATTTTGAGATTTGTCAATAATCTAATAATTTTTTGGAGTTGAAGTTGGAGTTCTGTTTGGCCATAAATATAAATTGGAGTTGTTTTTGAATTTTTGTGAGAGAAGTAGGAGTGAAAATAAGTAAAACTTGTTTTCACTTTTCCAGATACAATCCCAAATTGTATTTGGAATTCTTATGGCCAAACACTACTGTTTTCACTAAAGTGAAATAATTTTTCGGGAAGAAGTGAAAAATCTCATGGCCAAACAACTACTTAGTAAGCTAATTAGAAACAGAGTTAGAAGGAATCTAGCCATTTTTTATACAAGTAATATGATGAAAATGACAAGGAGAAAAAAAAAACAAATTCTCATCTACTGAATTTGTACTTGATATTCAGAAATAGTTCATTTGAGACTTTTATCAAACGCATTGTAGGCATTTTTTAACAATGGCAAGAATCAAAACAGCACGCATATATTATGGCTTGTAAGCAGCAAAAGAAGGTGTAAGAATGGAGAAGAACCTGCCAATTTGCTACCTGAACTATCACCAAATATTTATCGAAACATAGTCGGTTAGTCCCTTTTTTACCTGAAATATCACCATCACAAGTACAGTTGAGGTGTGTTTCAATAAAAAAATTGGTGATAGTTTAGGTAGGAAACTCGCATACCTAATAGCTTAGATACGGAACTCGAAAAACCAGGATACTTTAGGTGTGTGTTTTTTTACCCTTCACACGGAAAACATATATGCATACCTCCAGTTCAGTTGGAGTAATCTTCATGAGTAGATGAGCTAGCTTGAAGATTCGAGACTCTCCACCAGTTTGATCAGTTCTTTGCTGTAAATTTGCAGATTGTAAAGCCAGAATTTCTGTTACAAGAATGGGAAAATACACCTTTAACTCAATTTTACGGGGATCCTATTACCCCTTTAAACTCATTTTTTTCTATATTTTTGTGCTCAAAAATACAGAAAAATGAGTTTAGGAGTAATAGGACTCCCGTAAAGTTTAGATATGTCATAGCAACTTCAAGTATAGTTTAAGGGGGTACTTGTGTCTTATCTCTACATTGTATGTGATGCTATTACTGGTCTTGGCAGTAATTCCTTCCATTTAGACTTACTTAATTTTGCATCAAAATATTTAGCTTTGGACAAATATGTGAATTTAGTCGCATTTCATATGCTAATGGTTGAGTAATCTGGGATCTGCGTCAAGAATAAACATCGAATTCACAACTACATATATTGAATCCGTCGTTCTCACACAAGCCTTAATTTTTTTTTCTTGAAGTGCATTCATCATCACCGTCAAATAAGTAAATGCCACAAAAAAGATATATGTACAAAGAAGCACCAAGTGTTGTAATAGTGGGAGAAAGTAAAAGAAGTTTTCTATAACCGTGGCTTTATACAGTTTTCTATAACCGTGGCTTTATACTAGGGATCTTTACCTTGAGTCGAGGATCTATCAGAAACAGCCTCTCTACCCTACGCAGGTAGGGGTAAGGTCTTCATACATCCTACCCTCCCCAGACCCCACTTCTTGTAGTATCTTTACCTTGAGCCAGTAAATGTTTACCTAAACTATGCATGAACTAATAGTATATACCTGACAATGTATGTTATTCGAAACTAGCTAGTGAATGAGTCATCTGAAACTGTAACTATGGATAAGCACGCTAAAGTGCAAGTATTATAAGATAATAAGTAATTAAGATGCACCATGAGAATGAAATCGAAGTGAAAAAATAAGATCATGTTGCCCCCAAATGTAGTTTAACATGATATCTAGGCTCGATCTTCTAGGAGAATGACATGATAAATAAAGAACGTAGACAATAGGCCTAAATTCAGGTGCATTGTCTGTCTTGTCCATCACTTCACAGCTGCTTACACCCAAGGATTGTGTTTTTTCCTTTGCAGTGTTTTCCCATCCTTGATAATGAACTTCAGCTGAGGCATATCTACGTCCCTGCCGAGGCTCGGGCACGCCCCATCCGTTGTACTCTTCCACAGCAGGCTCATCGATCCATCTGCTGCAGCTTAGTTCAGCGGATGTGGATTTAGGAAGTGATTGCTTTTGTCGTTGACTGGATACATCTGCGGTACTTCCCCATTCATTTTCTTGGACCTTAGTTCGGTCATCCGAACAATCATGGTTAGTAATTTCAGATCTAGGCTCAGTTCTGACAAGTGAACCATCATCGGTGTTACTACACCAATCATTCTCATTGTAAAATCTTATTTTCTTTAGCAGAATGGATGGAAGCGTTGATTCCAATTGCTAATTCCATTGCTTGTATGATATATACCTTAATTTCTATATGATATATACCTTAATTTTACCTTCCGTTATACTTTGGGATCATTGATACCCTTGTCATTAGCAAACCACCTCATATAAAGTCCAGAGCAAATATAAAGTCAGAGCAAACATGAGACGATTTGCTAACAGTAAGGGTATGGATGGCACCAAAGTATAACAGATGGTAAAATTAAGGTATTTCGTACAGTAGAGGGATAAATTTGGACCTTTTCCTTAACATAAATACATCGAAAGAATATGCATAGCATCTCAAGAAAAGAAACCATACAAGATTATTAATTCTATGTTTAAACAGATTTAGCTGATCAATTGTTATGAATGAAAATATCATCGTGAAGGGCACATTGGGAAGTTTAGCAAATTATGTGTGCATGGGATCCGGGTAAAGTTAGTTTAAAAGGGAACGCATATAGGAAGATTTAGGGCAGACAATTGTTATGTGAACCCTTGAAATCCCCTCTCTCTCTCTCTTCTCAGGCTTCTCCCTCTCGATTGTCTCTTTCTGTTCTCCCTCCTCTCTCTATCCTTCTTCTTAATCCTTTGTCGCTACTCCTTTGAATCCTGTCTTTGTTCTAATTTATGCTATTGTAATAGTTTACTCTTTCGATCTATGCGTTAAATCTATCATTTCCGTTGATTACTAATTAAAAAGAAACAAAACTAAGTAAAGCAAATATAATTTTCACTGGTCTAGCTTTCTCATCCAAGTGAAGATTAGGCAATAAAGCATAAAAAGAGGGTTGTTTGGTACACTAAAGCTCCCCGCTATGCGCAAGGTCCAAGAAAGAGTCGGACCATAAGGGTCTATCATACGCAGCCTTATCCTGCATTTCTGCAAGAGGCTGTTTCTATATTTTGAACCCAAGACCTCCTGGTCACCTGGCAACAACTTTACCAGCTACTTCAAGGCTCCCCTTCAGGCATAATGCACATATTTCAAACACGACTTGTGTAATATCGCATTTTACTATTAATATTTCAAACTAAGTCCACTTGTTGGTGACAACAACAATAACATATCCAGTGTAATTCCATTTTACTCTTAATGAGATAATTTATTTATAATAGCTATACAAATTTATATGACTTGTTTTAAACACAATTTTTTCAAAACTTCAATTCAAATTTAATCAAACACTATCGTATAAAATGAGAAGATAGAGAGTGTTAATGTAATGTATATCATTTACTTTAGTGATGGTCTTTTAGCTTGATTGGTCAAGCTTTTGAAATCAAAAAAGTGGTGTTGTTTTTTTTTCAAAACTAAGGTGATTTGGCCAAGTTTTTGAGAGAAAATAAGTGTTTTTGAAGAGTCACGATAAAACTATTTTTCAGAAGCTAAAAAACTTCAACTGCGTACATTCAAATCCTACGTAAACACGTGATGTTTTCCTTTTTAAATCAACAGGATCAAATCCCAATCAAAACATAGAGATGACAACAAAATATTCACCTGCATATATAACTTTAATTAATTTGTGTTATTCTCAGAGCAATGTTGCCACTTATACACAATGAAGATGGTGAAGAAAATTTGAACTTATTATGTGCAAGGCAACATGGTTTAGTAGCCATGCAAAGTGCAAAATGTCACAAAATTTCTTACATGTATCCCTTTTGCAATGTGTCAATATAATCTATTATTTTACTATTATAAATAGTACCCCTCATTAGTTTCCTACTCTCCACTCCCCATCACAATTCAATAATAATAATCCTTTCAATTTACTTTATCCTATTAACAGTTATAAGCATGGCTACTACTTGGTTCTCTCGTTTCTTGAGCTTCCTTTTGCTTTTGCATGGCAACTTTGCTCAACAAAGGTATTCTTGAATAATAATTCAAAGTTTTGTGACATATTCATTTTATTTGTTAAAACATGTAGTTCATAGTTTTCAAAATTAATTTGTCAAATTATAGGCATGTTACTTACAATTTTACGTTAGGTGATAACTTTTATAGGCATGTATTTAGAAGTTGTCTATTTTATTTTTGATTTTTTTTTCTTTTTAAAAAAAGAATTAGACAAGTGATCTGAACGTAGTCTTGAATTTTAAAAATTCAGGCCAAGTTGCCAATTTTGAATTTCAGACTGGTCTGACTTTGTAAAAGTTGTCAACTTTTAAATACAAGGCCATCAAAGTGGTTATTTGTGCAAATAACCAGAGTGCTGACGTGCTCAAATTTTGATCTGAATATTATTTCTGAATTTTGAACTTCAGAGTAAGTGACCTTTTTCGAACTTCAGATCTACTAGTCTAATTTTTGAAAGAGTATATAAGTGGCCATAAAAGTGGCTATTTGTGCAAATCAACATAGCATGTACATGCTCATATTTGCAATCTGAATACTAGTTTTGAATTTTAAACTTCAAATTAAGTGACTACTTTCGAACGTCCGATCACTAGTCTAATTTTGAAAAGGTTGCCAAGTGGCGGTAAAAGTGGCTATTTGTGAAAATCAACAGATTATGTACGTGCTCAAATTGCGATTTGAATATTATTTCTGAATTTTAAACTTCAGATTAAGTGACTACTTTCGAACTTCAAATCACTAGTCTAATTTTGAAAAATGTTTCTAACCAGCCCAAAAATGGCTTATTCTGCAAATCAGCATAGTACATATTCAAATTATCCTATTAACTGTTCATATTGTATTTGAATTTTCAATAGGTACCAACAACAACAAGGCCAATGTCAAATTAACAGATTAAATCCACAACAGCCCTCTTTTCAAATGTTAGCTCAAGCTGGATATACTGAGTTCTTCGATTTGAATAATCAACAATTTCAATGTGCTGGAGTTTCAATTTTTCGACATGTTATTCAATCGAAAGGCCTTCTTTTGCCTTCTTACACCAATTCTCCAATCCTTGCCTATGTTGTTCAAGGTGAACCAAAAAAAATGTTAATCTATACGTAAGGTCATACTTTCTATATCCCATTTTATGCTAAATGTTACTGTTTGGAGAGTCAGATAGTTAAAGTTTTCTAAAATTAACTAGAGTCGCTAAAGTTCATGATAATTTTTTAAATCAACGTTGTGATTTGAAGAACACGATCAGGGACGTCTCATCTATTAGGCTACTTAGGTAATCGCCTAGGGCTCTACAATTATGGGCCCATTTTTCAGATATAAGTAGTTATATATACTATTAAAAAGAAATTAGTGAAATCTTTTGCATAAAAAGAAAAAAAAAACCATATTTTTTGGAAAAAAGAAAAAGAAAACAAAAAACAAAGAACAGTTTTACATGAAATCTTTCTTAGCATAAAAAGGAAAACTCATTACTAAGTAGAGTTTTACATGTAGTTTTCCATCTCAAAAAGCTAAAAAAATTACATGTAAGTTAAGGCCACTCGTTAGAGTTTGGCTTTAGGTCCCCGATATGGTTGAGACGCCCCTGAACACGATCAATTTTGAATACGGACGAATCATGGTATAAGTGAACCAGATAAAACGTAACATTAACATATTTTTCCGTGCAAGTGGTGATTATCTTATTCTTGTATGCACATGATTTGATGTAAACAACTCGTGGAAGATTATGTGAATGTGTTGCTGTTTGGGGAGTCGGACAGTTAAAAATTTTCTCAAACTATAGTAAATTCTCCTAACCAATGTCTAAATCATTCATAATTTTATAATTGATTATAAGCTCACACTAAATCTTTTGAAAACAACGTTGTGATTTGAAGAACACGATTCGTTTTTGGATACAGACGAATCATGTTATATAAGCTAAGATTCAGTATAAGTGAACTAGAAAAAACGAAACAATAACATTCTTGTGTCTACATGATTTGATGTAAACAACAGGTCGGGGATTTTATGGCTTAATGAACTCGGGTTGCCCCGAGACATTCCAATCATCTCAACAAATTCAACATGGAATTAGAGGAAGACGATTTCAAGATCGCCATCGAAGGATTGAACAATTTAGACAAGGTGATATAATGGCATTTCCAGCAGGTACTGCACATTGGGTATATAATGAAGGAAATGAGGAAGTTGTTCTTGTTTTTCTTGAAGAAGCATCTAACAATGCCAATCAATTGGATCAAGACGCGAGAGTACGTAAGAAATTATTTTTTTTTGTCACTCAATCACAAGTAGCTCGAAATTATGTATCTACTTATCGTACTTTATCTGCTGCTCGCTTGTCACATTATTATAGGGATCTTTTAGTTCTTGAACTTATATTTTACCTAGTAACAAATTTGATATGAGTTCAAGTTATATACACTACGATGCAGAGGTTTTTTATTGCTGGAAAACCGCATCGAGCACAACAACATCAAGGTAGACAATATGGTGGCAGAAGCTATGGCAATGTTTTCAGTGGCTTTGATATAGAAATTCTATCAGAAGCATTTGATGTTTGCAGGTCAGTGTTTTCCACACGAAACATAAATATATTCTAAAATTTCTTTTATAATTTCAAAAATACTAAGAGTTAGCGCTAAGAACCTTAAAAAAAAGAATCCAACAAGCATGTGTGATGCTAAGTTGAAAAAAAGGGGTTCATTAAATCCCCTTCGTCAAGAAATTACATTGGGCAAAACTCTAATTTTCGCACTATATTTAAACGGTTGAATCTTCCTGACTTAAGGCAAAGGGGGTTCAAAAATTGCATTAGGTCATAGGTTTAATTCTCGAGTTGAACATTCTTAGTATATTTTTGTGAATTTCCTTGTATAAATTCTTGACTCCGCCACTGCCATCAAGTTTAAATTCTGAATCCTCCTCTGTAATGACAGGGAAACGGCAATGAAGCTACAAGGACAAGATGACCTGAGAGGTCACATTATTACTGTTCAAGAAGGGCTTAAAGTAATTAGACCACCTTTCTCACAAGAGCAAGAGGAACAACAACAAGAACAAGGACAATATGGTCCTATGAATGGAATAGAAGAGACAATTTGTTCGGCTAAGGTTAGACAGAACATCGATGATCCCTCTCGCGCTGACATTTACAACCCAGACGCAGGGCGTTTTACCACTGTCAATAGTTTCACGCTGCCTATTCTCAGCTTCCTCAAACTCAGTGCTTCTCGGGGAGTTCTCTACAAAGTAAGTCATCACTTTCCGTTCAAGTTCTATGCACTGACGTTTTATAAAAAAATTATACAATCATGTTACTGTTGTAAAAAAATCTTTACGATGTGGTATATAACTTAAATCCATTGAAAAATTAACTACTACTCGTAATATAAGTTCTATAGTTAAGTCATTGAAGTGACAAATTAAAGTTTGCTAACTATCTTGGCATTTGATGAATATTAACTAAGAAACTTTACTATGAGACCATTTTATCTAATAAAAGTTAGTAGAATACCAATTCAATTGAATACGCCATTTACGAGAATCTCAATCGAGATACATGGACAGGGCATTGATTCATTCTCAAGTGTAGTGGAATGATGAATTTATTTCTTTGGTTATTTTTTTTGTCAATAAATCAGAATTCTCGTGAAGAATAGGTGAATATATGATATTACTGTATATTGTCCATCACATATGATCTGATTAAGGTTTAAATAATCAAGAACCATATCTTCTTTTTTACCAGAAAAATCCGAACTAGATAATTTATGTCTTACATGATCATTGTTTAAAACATATTGGACTCTGAAATTTACATACAAGTGCGAAAACAAGATTTGAAGATTTCGTTCTGCAATATCATCAGTGCATAGAACTTAAACTCTTTCTGAGAAAGCGTCACTGCACGCTTTCTTGTTCTTCCAAACACTTTTTACTAACAATTGTTTATTTTTTCGAATTGAAAAAACAATTTTGGGCAGAATTCCATGATGGCACCTCATTGGTATTCGAATGCACACAGCATAATGTACATAACAAGGGGAGAATCAAGAATTCAAGTAGTAGATCATAGAGGACAAGCAGTGTTAGATGACCAAGTCAGAGAAGGACAATTTATAGTTGTGCCACAAAACTATGCAATAGTAAAGCAAGCTGGAAATGAAGGTTGTGAATGGATAACATTCAATACTAATGACAATGCCATGATCAACACTCTGAGTGGGCGTACCTCGGCCATTCGTGGGCTGCCTGTGGATGTTATTGCCAATGCTTATCAGATATCGAGGGATGAAGCGCGAAGGCTTAAGTTTAATAGGGAGGAAACTCTCATTTTCCCTGTTTCTACTAGATCTCGTCCTTATGAGAGAGTTGTATCTGCTTGATGAGGTACTGATTTTGCTACATAGTTTATGTAAGAGTCGCGGCATGTTTTATGTAATGAGAATGAGGGAAAATGAAGAATAAATTTCTGAATAAAAGAATGTGGTCCAAGTTCTTCCAATCTTGATTTGTATGTGTAACTTTCTTGGTTGTTGATATATCTTAGGAGAGAAGGATTGAACTCGAGTCTCGTGTTCTGAGTGTTGTCGTGTATTCTATTTCAAATTCATTTCAATTCGTGGCCTTAGGGAACAATCGGATAGAAATTGGATCGATACAGAGAAGATTAGTAAACATAATCGTTATGTTTTGGGCTCCCATCGGATCAACATTTGCTTAATCAGTTGCTATACCCATCATTGATGAATTGAAGCATCATGTAATTCTTGATCCCAACTTTGTTGTGAATCTTGGAGACTATAGTTTTTGTTTGTCAGATTCACTTATACTATTTAGGAAGTCAACATGAGTATTGAGTACTGAGTTAATGGCATGTGAAATGTGCTGCTAAGGTACTGAATATATGTTCACATGGGTAAAACTGCGTACAATAGACTCTTGTTGTTCGACCTTTTCTTTTGATCCCGTGCATAGAAGGAACTTAGTGCACCAGGTTGTCTCTTTTTTTTTTTTTTTTTAGTAATCAACTCTTTGTTTCTGAAATGTATAAAAAAATTGTAATCTCGTACATGAACACCCGCATTCATGTAATTAAGGTTCGAGAAAGGTTTGCATCTGAAGGGAGTGTGATGTAGGTAGTTTATTCTAACACAAACATCAATAATCATTTTCGTAACTCGAATTCATGACTTGTTGAATACTCAGTTGTTTTACTCCTTATTCCTATTACAATCAACATTTCAAAATAGATCACAGGAAGACGATTTATGTAAAATAACAAATCGATGTAACATAACCTGTTCAAAATTTATTCGGATCAAAATAAATTGGATTACGATGAGTCAAATAACAAATCATCATCCAACTCATCTAACATGACCTAACCCCCCACCCTTTTTTTCTAGGAAAAAAAAAAGTGGAAGTTAATGTGTTTTTTATTTTTAAAATTATTAGCTAAAGTTGTTCCAAATTTAAATGATGAGATCTGGATTGAACATAACAAATCTTTTTTCCAATTTTGTCTAATACATGTTAAAATTAGATAAAGATAAAATATTGATAATTTTCATAACTTTTTTGAATTAAAAAAACATGCGTAATCAATCCCAAATTAAGTGTTATTAGTATTAACTTTAAAATTAAAATAGAAAAATTAGTTTATATTTAATTTGTAGTTCATATTATAACAAAAGTATCGAAAACAACCTCTTTATTTGTATGTCTGTACACACTCTATTCTCTCAAGATTTCACTTGTGTAATTACATATTGTGTATTATACATAACAAAAGTTTATAAACTAGATACCGCTCTTTCAATTATTACCAATTAAACAACGTTAACTGTTGGCATAATACATAACCATGCCCTTTAACTTGGCCTCAGCTTACATCTATGACCTCAAACTTTGGATGTGCACAAGTAGACACTTAAACTTGTATAAAATTGAACAAGTAGATACACTCATCTTATGTGGCATAATACACGTAGGATGCCATATAGGCTGTGAATTGGTCATGTAGGACGCCACATAGGACGTATGTGCCTATTTATTCAACTTTGTATAAGCTTAAGTGTCTACTTGTGCACACCCAAAGTTAGAGGACATAGATGCAAGCTGAAGCAAAGTTAAATGACACATTTATGTATTATGTCTTAATTGTTTAGTAAATTGGACAGTTGAAAATTCAAGATATAAGCTTCCAAATTTTGACCGTGAGTCTGGAAATCGATTCTCAAAATTTGTTGAAATAAAATAACATTTTTAAAAACTACATAAAAGTACTGTAAATCACAACTATATCACAACTTAAAAAATAAAAAGGACATGAATAATAATTGGATTGACTCTCGAAATTCCGATGGTGCCATATAAATTCCGCGTATAAAAAAGAGAAATAAAGAGACTAATTTATCTCATATCGGTAACATACCAAATTGGCAAAAATTACAAAAATCCGAGCTCTTTCGTCTTTCCCTCCATTGAGATAATTTAGCGCCAAATCCCACGTGGCACAACATCCACCTCAGCTTTCCCGCTAATTTGCGGCAAATCCTACGTGGCACTGTATCCACGTCAGTCTCCACCTCAGCTTTCCCGCTAATTTGCGCCAAATCCGACGTGGCATTGTATCCACGTCACCTTTCCCGCCAAAAAAATGTACTACATATACTACCCCTCCCCCGACCCCCCGACCTCACTCTTCTCTTCACTCCCCCCCACCCCACCCCGACCCCACCCCGCCCACCCCCCATAGCTCTCTCTGCAAATTCTCATCATCAATGGAGTCTACTGAAGCTGCTGCTTCTTCACTGTTGAATACATTCAAATCCAAGAAGAAACTTGAGAGTGGATCCGACCCGAATGAACCCGGGTCGGATCCATCTACGGATCCATGGAGCTCCAAAACACCCGAGAAGCCAATCATCCCTCCTCCTCGCCGGACCCGGAATCGGAATGCCGCATTTTCGGTGAAGGAT